>OU753553.1:22400000-24800000 GCA_916701695.1 Agrochola macilenta
GCCTCCTCCTTCGCGAGCATTACTGCTTCGCAGAAGGAAGTGACGGCTTCCCATGCACTCTCGCTCCGGACCATGGCCTGAACCAGGGCCGGACGCGAGAGATCGCCGCTGCCGATCGCCTCCGTGAGGACACGGTGGTGCCCCGCCCAAGCCGGGCAGACCTCCACCGTATGCTCCACCGTGTCCTCCGGGCGATCCACACAATGGTAACACCCGGGCGTTTCCTCCCGCTTTATCCTGAACAGGAACCTCCCGAAACAACCGTGTCCGGTGAGGACCTGCGTCAGGCGGAAGGTGAGGACGCCATGGCGCCTCTCTAGCCACTCCTCAAAGAGGGGCCTTACCGCCGCAATTGTGGCGTGCCCAGCGCTGGGTTGCGACAATCGCACTCTCCATGCCGCCATGAGATCCCGCCGGAGCTCTGTCCGCTGTGCCGTGATTTCTCGCGGCAGCGGAGTTACACCCCGGCGTTTCGCCTCCTCGCGCAACTCCTACATGTGCGCGAGGAGGAAACCGTAGCTTAAATCACAAATAAAGAATTGTAATGTCACACTATATTAGATAACACGTGGAAGTAGGATGGCATGTCGTTATAATCGGGCGCGGAAAATAGACAAGCATTTGCTGTGCGGCGCGACACCGACAAGCAGTCATCTACCCTTAATTATAATCCTATCGAAACCAAAATGGTATCACTTTTAAGCCCTTTAAATTCTCCAGGATATTTTTTTTACGTTAAAAAAAAAATGTAAGCATTGTACAATTATTTTTTTGCTTTTTTGTAACCCTTTCTGTTAGCCAACGCATCTTTTGATACCATTTTCATTACTCTATCTTAATAATTGAGGACGGTAGTCCCCAGTCGCACTTTTCTTGAAAACTGGTACCCTACTGAACCGATCGAAAAAGCTTTGGGGTCAACGACCGCTGGTGGTGGGGTTACTTGTAGTATGAAGACAGTTGAGGAAGACTGTTTGTTTTTATTTTATTGTGTTAAGATTTCGATCATCAAGTCTATGAAGTTACACAAAAGAAAATAGATTTTTAATCTAATATTTGATGACCCCAAAAAAAAACACATCTAATTAATTACTTTTTAGGGTTCCGTACCCGAAGGGTGCCAAACGGAACCCTATTACTAAGCCTCCGCTGTCCATCTGTCTGTCTGTCTGACAGTGGGCTGTATCTCATGAACCGTAATAGGTAGACAGTTGCAATTTTCACAGATTGTGTATTTCTATTGCTGCTATACCAACAAATAATAAATATTAAATAAAGTTTTAAACTATAGACCCCATACAATAATCTTTTGATTTTGAAAAAAAATAATTATAAAGTCTTACCCTGGCATTTCATTGTCGAGAGCTCATATAGTAGAGAACAAATATAATTTTTGTTTTTGTTATCTTCAAAAATAAAGAAAAAGTGGGCCGTATAAGTCAGTCAGTTGTCAGTTTTAGACTATTTTTGTACGAGCGCTATCGCAACAACTAAACAAGTTAGGAATTTGAAACTTCTGTATATAATAGACCATATACTGTATGTAATCAACAAATAATAAAAACGCCGATTTATAAGGTGTTCTATTTAAAAATTGGCAATTTTCTGCAAGTGCAAAAAATAACTTTGTAATATTCATAGTATCACTAGGAAATATAAATGAATCGTTACGATTTGTAAAATTTAAGATGAAAAATAATAATATTCTTCGTTTACTATTTTCATTTCTTTGCTAAATTACGGTGGCACTGAACCTTCGTGTGCGAATCCGACTCGCACTTGGCCGTTTTTTTTTTTTTTTACCATGTTTAAATATAGTTACTCCTCACGTCCGCAAAGTTTCGCTGGCTAATTGAATTTGAGTTCTTTCTTTGTTATTCCTTTTGTGTCAATGAAAGGTTAGAAATGACTAGGTTTTCCCCAGAAATCGGAAGCATATACGAGTACATATAAACACATAATTACATACATACACACCTTGGCAGATAATCTCATGCTGTTATCCATGGGGTTGAGAATTCAAAAGTCATTCATTTAAACTAGGCTGAGAATCATCACTTTTCGAACGTCAAAATTACATAAGACAATCCCCCAAAACGCCCACCCTTCACCACTTCCTAGTGCTTTAGCTGGGAAGAAGAAGTGGCGTAACAAACTCCCCAGCAGAAACATTGGCATTGGTTGGCATTTAGAATAGGTAGAAACTACGCAACAATTTGTGCTACATACTCCTACTAAATATAATTATTCAGTTCATTACTTACATTTACAAAAACAACTTCACATAGTACCTTCAATGAAAAGCAAATAAAATGTAATTTACATTTTAGAAATTTGGGGAGAAAATTAAGCTAATATTACCCAATGGGAAGTTCTATTAATTATGTAATGTAACATTAACAAACTTCAAGATAATATGCTATCCTCTTCTTAGAAAAGGTCATACTCGTAATATGGTTATAACATAATATTTATTGCCCCAGATATGAGTGAACAGATTCGTTTCCACACGGCTTTAGAAATACAAACTGATGGATGTTTATAATTTTTTTTTCAATGTATTTTCTGGGATAACTCCGTCATATACGGGGTGTCAGGGACATCGACGCGAAGCCGGTTACCATGGATTCAGTACATCATTCTGAACCCCCTTCGTTGAAATTTTTCGTCGGTTATTTAAAAAAAAACTGCTGTTTCATAGAAAAGTGCAATACCTATGCGGTCAAAATGTATGGAGCAGCTGTTTTTTTTTTTTTATAATCGACGATAAAGGTTCAGAATCATGTACTGAATCCATGGTAGAGGCTTCGCGTCGATGTCCCTGCCACCCTGTATAGAGGGATTATCAAAAATGTATTTTTGTTTGAAAGAATATACTTTCGAGGTGGCCCCATTGTCATCAGGTCAGGATTTGATGATGGGATCTTGGAGAAATCGAGGGAAATCTTCACATATTATAGGCACACCTATAGTGATTTGGGTATTTTTTATAATAACTCGTGCATTTGCTCATAGAAAGCACCATTTGGTGAAGTGGAACTGATGATGTAGACCACAGATAGCCACCGGAACTACTCAATAATAAGTATTTAACGGGTTGCGATTCGATTAATATAAGAATCTAATATTAGAGTAAATTAACCTTCATAATGCATATGGAGTATTAGAGCTGATGGTGAATACCAGGAGAACTCCTCCACGATTAACGTCCCTGCATCAGGAAAACCAATATTTTGTAAAAGGTGATGAGCAGTTGACATTAGGCTATTGTAACTTAGATAAATTACAAACTGACCCACTAAAATCGAGAAATAAAAACTTTTTTACAAAAAAAGACAACCGACTCCCAAAAAAAAAACTACAAATTGAATTAGACAAATGGTATTTCGGAAGTCGGTAGCAAAAAACAAAAATTATAAATCAAAGTTACTTTTCACTTTGTAGTGTTTTTTTTTTTGGTTGTTTTTTTGTCGTGATCAAATCAGAACTGAAGAGATCCGCAGGAGAACCACGATAACTGACATAGCCCTAAGAATTTGCAAACTGGGCGGGGCACATAGCTCGCAGAACAGATCGCCGATGGGGCAGAAAGAGCCGAAAGGTTCTGGAGTGGCGACCGGGTACCAGAAAAGACCGATGACCTTGTGAAAGCCACAGGAATCCACTGGATCCGGGAACCACAGGACCGGTCGAAGTGGCGGTGCTTGGGGAGGCCTATATCCAGCAGTCGACTTCTTTCGGCTGAAATGATGATGATGATTTTATTAGTGAAGTCACGTTGCACACCTATAAGTTTTACCTACAACGTAGTTATAAAAAAAAGTAGCAAGGGTTGTTTTAGCAAAAGCTAATATTGTAAGTAAAAATATTATGTTGTCGTTACAATAATGTAATAGTTTGTTTTGTTTGTGCTGGTGACCTGTAACACAGGTTTTTCTCCAAAACCTATATCAGGCACCAGTCTCTCACAAAGGAGGAATACAGCTGAGACATTTCTTTTGTACACAATAACTTTAAGTCAGCTTTGTGAAGAGATAATAAAATGACTGATTGAGTTTTTTTTTTTTTCGAAATCTTATTTATGTTTCCTATATTGTTTGGGGCCAGTAAGTGACCACATTATTTTAGTGTGGAGTCTGAGGCGTTGTTCAGATTGTCAAGACTGCAGGTGAACGGGCATTTTGGACACTCGAGACAGCAGGTTGGGCATGGTCTGTTCAGATTTCTTAACAACAAGGAGCAACGCACTCGCGTTGCTCCTTGTTGTTAAGAAATCTTATTATTTTCGAGAATAAGTTTATTGCTGTAGACTGAACTATTACGATACCAATAAGACTAGAGCATTGGTCAAACTGCTCCTGATTTTTACAAGTATTCGTGTTCAAACTGAATCAATAGTTTAGTGTTTTATGTATAACTGACCGTAGCAACCGTTATAGCTTATATCAAAAATCACTCGTCTCCTTCTCCGTTTTAGATAATATTTAAAAGAATAGATGCGTTGTTAAAATTCCACAAGGAAGCAATAAAAAAATTCAAATACCTTGGTATATAATAATATCTTTACAATCCTAAAACACATCAGAATCGCTTATACGCAAAAAAAAACAAATCTTATCACTTTAGCGAATATTTTCGAAGGTTGTAGACAAGAGAGGGTGACACGCTCTCCCTGGGCGTTGCCATGGCAACCGGCGGGGCTCATGCCCGGTCGACGGCCCACGCGCTACGCGTGACCTTGGGGCCAAACGTGGGCCACACCAAGGTTGGCTAATCTAATTGAAATGTTTTTCAATTGTTTATATGTCTGAAATTGCAGAGATGTGCTTGAAAATACTAAAAAATTTGACGTAAAATACGTTTGTGTGCGATTTATTTGTCCAGAGACTTGGTGATACATGAATATATTTTATGGAATTGTACAGCCGCTTTTTAGGCACGAACAAAAATGTTACATAAATAATAAAGGACAATAATGAGATGCATAGAAGACCTCGTAACTGCTTTATCACCTTAAGGTTGAATAATATGTCATTTGTCTTGTACGTCATAAAACAACAAGGTACAGGTACAACAGTCTGACGTGGTGACATTTGGAACAAAATATTTTACTTATTGCAGACCTATGATGATGGCACTACTTTGCCGACAAGTGCTAGTAGGTTTTGAGTCACCCACAAGCGAAGTGACCTAAGTGCGATAGTGGCGCCCTCAATTTTTCCATACTCTTTTTGGCCATTTGAAAGTCTAACTGTCAAATGGCCAAAAAGAGTGTAGTGTCAACCTTAGTGAAGTTTTCAATTTAGTGGGAATTGTTGTCAAAAGTGATAAAGCAATTAAGAGATCCTACTGAAAATGTTCTAAAATATAATAAAAGCTCATAAATTCGCACTAAACTTCCATGGTATTCATTGAAAATCCGGCCTACAGTATGATAGTTAAAATAATGATTATCAATAAAAAATATATCTTATCTCGCCCTCATATTTTATCTATGGGACGGCACTTAATTTCTTAACAAAAGAAAATCTGAAACATTAATACACTTATATTTGTAAAACTTCTGAGAAAGATAAACATAATGGCAGTTTGAAACTGCGATAAAGCTAAATAAATCTACGACCCTGTAAAAGAAATAAACATTGTTAGTGCTTAAGGTAGGTATCTACTTTATTTATAGCACAATAAATTTTCAATTGCCACTTCAGGACTGTGCGGTTGCTGGCTAGGTATGCACCAGGTCGCTCTTTCTAAACCTGCATCCCAATTACAAATCAAAACGTTTCCTTACACAAAATGTCTCCTAATGTATGTATGACTGAACAGACAGCTGTGCTGCTACTGAGTTTGTTGCGCCACTTCTTCTTTCCAGCTAAAGCACTAGGAAGTGGTGAAGGGTGGGCGTTTTGGGGGACTGTCTTATGTAATTTAGACGTTCGAAAAGTGCTGATTCTCAGCCTAGTTTGAATAAATGAATGAATTTTGATTTTTTTAAATTGAATTATGTATTTAGTGGATCTATAAATTATTATCATCATTAAAAACGCATTATATGTATCATATCATGCCTAACGTGCTTTCCGAGGCACGGAGGAGACTCGGCATGTAAAGATGGTCATCCACGGACCTACCGCGGCAAGCGTAGCTTAACCTGATCGATCGACCCGTGCAGCGGTTATTACTTAGCCACAAGCCCCTCATTACTTAGTCACAAGACCCTCTTACGTTATATGTATCATTGTAGTAATTAACATTTTTGGGACACAGATAAATCCTGAGAGGTTTTCGTTGTGTGGCTAAAACCAAACTGTATAAAATAGGCTAAATGTTTTAGAAATACTCGTAAATAAATAATAATTATTATAATTGCGTAACACACCTTCTTTTACAATTGGAAGGATTTTGAAAAAAAAACTTAATCCATTGCTTCTTATTATATATGTGCCAGTCAGATGGTTTTAGCCGTGATATAGTTATATCCCCAGGGATATATACCGTAATATAGCTAAATGAAAGCGGTTCATAACTGTCTTACTAGGAATATATCTAATATACGAGTGTGATCTAGTAATATAACTATTAGGGCACTCCGACCAAATAGGTTAGGTCTGGTTAGAACTGTGAACTGAACCAACTACTTCGATATTGGTTGCAGTAATAAAATTAGGGCACTGCGATAATAATGAACCGCTTTCATATGGGCTATCTGGCAGAATATTGATGCTCCGAAATGTATTTGGCGTAACACACTTAGCATAATCTTCTTTAAACGAATATTTTAAAGGCATAAAAATTATTGAATATAATATTGTTTGGCCGAATGTTTATATGTCCGAATTTACAATGGCATACTTTTAAGATGGCAGAATTTTAAATGGAATAATTTTATTAGGTATATTGCAATTTCTATAAAATAGCATTTTTAACCTTAAATTAAAATTAAAATATTGTTTTAAAAAGTCAATATGTTGTGCAACAAAAGTTAGTGACAGAAACGAATCGCTGCAAAACTGATTTCACGTAATCTTGTCTACCCTACCCCTAGAGTGTTCTACTTTTTAACTATAATGGATAATGAAATGTAATATGATAAGTGAGTGTATGCCAAACGATTTTCTGCGAAATTAAGTATCTGCTATCCGCTGATAAGCAAAATAATATTATGACGTAAAAAGTTCTGCTATATAGGGAAAACCCCTTTCATATAACTATATTACGGTATATAGCTATATCCCTAGGGATTTAACAATATCACGGCTATAACCAGCTTACTGCGACAATATATACATTTGAAAAATTCGTCTGCTCGACAACGTAAATAACGCAATGAATGTTGTTGAATGATAATTCAGAACAGAAGGCATTGCAATTTTTTGTGTGTTACGTACATTACGTATATATGTACGTAAACTAAGACAGAAGTTATATTTCTATGGTTACGTAACAACCCGGCTGGCCGCCCTATGCGTTTATTCGAGCATATAGTACTCGTCAGCTGCAGCATTAGTACCTTGTTTTGCCAGCTGACATTATGCTGAGCCTTAGAATTTTAAGCATTATTTTCATAGCTTTAAGGTGTTTTTTTGTTGCCATTGAGCGCATTTTTTTTATGTGTAACATCTGACCTCTCACTTCTCTGCAATCTGTGGGACTGATTTCGTGAAAAGCGACGGAAGTGTGTAACAGGAAGCGAGGGAAGCGCGCGCTATTTAATTTGACTATTGAACGAGCGCGGTGCTAGAGTTCGCCGTCAGAAACGACCTTGACGATATTAAAGGGGCGGGCTTTAATGTTGCTTATTACGAGTACTAAGGTGAGATGTCAGATGTTACACAGCATATGAAACTACTGTAAGGCTCACTTGTTTGTTTTTTTATCTTTGTTCCTTTCTGGCATATAGACTGTACCAATGCGATATAGTCGTAAATAATAAAATTATCCTTATGTCAAAGTGACGGTCTTCAATGTATCTTTTCTGAATGCACGAGGACTTTGCATTTTAGTAGGATGTTTCTGACTGATAAAATGAGAGTGGGTACTTAGTTCATACAATAATGTTGATGTTGCATACGATTTTTAAATAACTCACCAAAAACGCATAATTATTCAAATTGATCGGACGGAACATCGTTTACCGCAGACAATAAATGCTACTCGTGAACATTGAACGAATGAGTGAACGAGAACGAATGGAAGTTTATTCACACAATCGTTCAGTTCTGTATAATTAAAATGTAATCCTTTATAATACGAATCATTTCGATGCTTAACATGATATTTCGGTTTTAACATTATTATTTTATTCGTGTTTTTATTTTAATGATGACCGATCCTCGATACTGTGGTTCTGTGATTGCACGGGTTACAGCTGAGGTCGAGGTAATGAGTTCGATTTTTTTGAATAACAATTACTAGTTTAGCTAGTTTTAGGTTTTTCTGCCTCGTTGGTCTAGAAGTCGCGCTTCTGCTGAACACGAGCTCTTAGGTTCGATTCCCCGGTCGAGCAAACTAAGTGGGTTTTCCCATCTGGAATTTCTCAGCAGCTGCCCGGAGTCTGTTTATTTGTGCCCGGTTGATGGCAATAGGCTCGCCTCCTATTACATTGAACTTAAAACATAACTGGCGAAATGTGGGTGTTACTATAAGTAAACCTCTGCCCAACCAATCGTGGAATACTGGCGTGATGTTATGTTATGTTAGGTCATTTGCCGTAGGTACGTTTTATTTGTAATTTTTTCAATCAATGATGGTTTTGCATGACCACTTTCAGAATAGGTAATTTTTAGATAATTAGAAAAAGCAAAAGGCTGCTGAGTCTATTTAGCAAATGGAATTATAAGGCTGGTTTCACATAATTATGTGCGGGAGATCGGAAGATGTGCGGGAGACCCGCACGGGCCGCCCGAACACAGGAGACCGCGTCACTGCGAAAGAATAATAAAAATAATAATAATATGTTTATTTACTCAAAAACAAGGCATTGTATTACAAGTAAAAAAAAATACAGTTTTACAAAATAAGTAATATATCCACAAACGTGTGGGTGAGCACTGCTCTACTAGCTAGGTTATCAAAACCTGTGTTAAGGAGAAGCAGGAATGTTCTAGCGCCTCACGTGTGAAGCCAGCCTTGGACTACTTAGCTGAACAACTCTATACTTT
This sequence comes from Agrochola macilenta, assembly GCA_916701695.1. Lineage (NCBI taxonomy): Eukaryota > Metazoa > Arthropoda > Insecta > Lepidoptera > Noctuidae > Agrochola > Agrochola macilenta. The sequence goes on from OU753553.1 coordinate 22,409,162, forward strand.
TTTAGCTAATTACCTGGGAAATTAATTAAGTCATGTAACAGTTATAAAAGGGGTTTTCGTCGCTTATAAAGTAACATTTATGACAAAACCGACCATAACATTGTATGGTTTAATTAACTTTGACTGCCAGTCTAAAGTGGTTTTAATCAGTACAATGCAAACAGACACACTTTGTTTTATTTAATTGAGGAACTATCATTATCGTATATACTTGTTACACACAATAATATTCCGACCTATAAAATACCGAACTTTACATCTAAGTCGCCTTTTTTATTCATCCCTCGGTTGCATGTATGGGCGAAGTGCCATTCATTTACGTAATTTCAATACACCATTATTTACAATGGCGACCGCGTACCGGAAGACGTAGCGTTGGAAGGCCTGAGCAAGGTGGAGCGATGATCTTGTGAAGGCCGCAGGAATCCGCTGGATGCGGGAAGCACAGAACCGGTCGAAGTGGCGGTGCTTGGGGGTGCCTATGTCCAGCAGTGGACGTCTTTCGGCTGAAATGATGATGATGATGATACAATTAATATTCTTTACTATTTTCATCGATATAGTATGTAGTTAGTTAGTAGTTAACGCGTTAGTAGGTAATTAGTTAGTATGTTAACAAATTTAATTTCAGGGTGTTTGAAAATGCACAGAATAGTTATTTAAATAAGGGTATAGCCTTATAGTGTGTGTGTGATTGTGGTGGTGTACTAGATTGCACTAGAATGTACAATGCACTTGAACAAAACACGGTATGTAGCCGCACCACTAACTTGTAATAATAATAGAATAATAATAATGACAGCCTATTATTGACATACTGCAGGGCAAAGGCCAGTCTTATATTGAGAAGGCACGAGCATTGATCACCACGCTTGAGTTGACGATTTCTATTAACTATAAGTTATTACTAACTTATCATTCATTATTGCACTCTACAGGTAATACTGTCTCACTCCCACATATACAGGTACGTGTTCATATGACTGCAACGCGGTCTTAATTCCCACGTCGTCGGCCACAGAATAAACGGCCGATGACCTGTCAGTCTGTCAGTTTGATATTAAACTATTTCATAGTCATAGCGACTGAATGTGTAAGTCCATGACTGCAGTGAATTATAACACTGGCTGACAGGATTTGTCAAAACAAAAAGTGTTTGAAGAGTAGGGTTACTATGAGGATCGAGGAAAAATGTGGGATATGCCATGATTCTTTATTTTTAATTTTTAAAGACGAGTTATACGAAACGAGTTATACATTTCAATTATCTTCTAGAAATTCTCTTTTTTACTTATTAGAACCATCAGCTCGCTGAGGAGCTCGTGGCTGAGTAACAACGGCCGCACTGTCGATCCATCAGGTTAAGCTACGCTTGCCGGGGTTGGTCAGTGGATGGGTGACCATCTTTACATACCGAAAATCCTCCACGTTAAGCCGTTGGTCCCGGCTGTCATTCGTGGATCTTTGTCAGTATTTACGAGTCGTCAGAAGCCCGAAAGTCTGACACCAGTCTTACCAAGGGGTATCGTATTACCCAGTTACTGGGTTGTGGCGGTCAGATAGACAGTCGCTCCATGTAAAATACTGGTATTCAGCTGCATCCGGTTAGACTAGAAGCCGACCCCAACATAGTTGGGAAAAGGCTAGGCAGATTGATTGACTTATTAGAACCATCACTGTAACGATAGTAGTAGCTAGTCAGCAAGATTTCCTGCAGGACTAATTGGCCAGGGTGCGCCAGGCATAGATTCATGAATGGTCCTTGAGGCTATTTTACTTACTGCACCCTCAACTCAGCCTATTGCAGTCCACTGCTGAAGGCTGCGCCACAACACCATGTCATTACTGCACCAGAGAGAAGCAAATTTTGTAGGCTAAATAGTCAATGATGTTAGAATTTAAATAAAAAAATAAATCATTTATGTTGGACCAAACACTTGTACAGTACAACTACATACTTTCTTAATGCCCCTCGGCAAACTACGTGTTTCGTCAGTCATCAGATTTCTATCAGTTACCCTTTGCACTTAATGCTTGTACGTATTGACTCCTACCGCTGCGCCCGCGTTGCCGTCAACCATAATTACTAAGTGCAAAGGGCGACTCATAGAATTCCGACGACTGATGACACACGAAGTTTGCCGACGGACATTAAGAAAATGGTTGTACTGTACACATTTCATTTAAAAAATCAAAAAAACATAATTAATGGTGTTAATCACAACTCAGCCGTCTCCCAAGAAAAATTGCTCGGTTTCCGGTCTAGCCTGATGTGGTCAAACATGTGTGATTGGTTATTCAAGGAAGTGATGACGAATGTTGTAAGAAATACCTATGTGACATTATGGAAGTCATGATGACCTTCGTAGTAATAGCGCACTTGAGTGGGAGAATTTACTAATTCATTGGATTTGACGACACGGTTGGCGCAGTGGCTGAGTGATCGACTGCTGCGCAACGTGTCGCGGGTTCGATCCCCGTACGGAACAAATATTTGTATGATCTGCAAGTAGTTGTTCCGGGTCTGGGTGTTAGTGTATGTGAATTTCTATGTTTGTAAACGCACCCACGATACAGGAAGAAATTCTTAGTGTGGGGCAAAGTTTAAAAAAAAAAAAAAAAATATGGATGGTAAATAGGAAAGAAAGAATAGTGAATGATAGTGCGACGGCTGACAGAAGAGAGTAGAAGGAAATAAATAAATGTGTTGCTCAGGCCCCAAGTAACATGAGCGAAGGGCAGGAAGCTAATAATGATTGGCGATACTATTTCTCAAGCAGGTGAAGGAACTGCCACATCTAATGTTTGCTATACATATATATTTATCAAGCAACGCTCAAGGTTAAGCGTTGTCAACAAATCTTCAATGGGAACCGTTGACACTGTTTGAGATGACGTGTGATGTATGTATGTACGTATATACCAGGGGTTTGAAGACAATGGTTTAAGTACATAAGATTATTAATTAATTAATTGACCATACTGAGATGCGTCTTTTGTTATAACTAATATCCTCGAGGCTCTGCATGGCTTTTGAGTTTTTAAACCTGAAAATAAGTCGAAAAACAACAGTCGCCATTTTTATTAGGTAGGTACTTAGGTAGGTGGGTAGGTACTTCTAAACCAATTTGAAAATGATTCAATAAGAATGCTAAAATATGAGTTGAGGATTGTTTTATTTTTCTTGACGAGTATTAATAACGGCACAGCTGCTGCTAGCTCTGAACAGCTGAGGCTCGATATCAGGAGAAATGTTAGCCTTTTGAGAAAATAAACAAAGACATTAAATAATGCAAATGTCTGGATTTGTTCGGATATTTTTGTAAGTGTCAAACACGGAAATTGGTGAGCTATTATATTCCTGGGTGTATGAGTTAAAAAAAATCAGAGAGTGGAGAAAAAATATTTAATAGCAACTCGGAATAAGTGAAAGAAAATCGACTGCATTCATGTACCATTGATGCTTTTTCAAGCTCATATTTTATTTTCACTAATCCTCAAACGAGAGGATTCAAGGCTAAGCAGATCCAAAGCTAATTCAAGCTATTACCCTGAAATCCTCAGCTTTTTCCATTATATTTTAGTAATTTTGTCTTTTCCTTTTTAAAGTGTTGGGTGTTGGGATCTGTGATTAGCTGTGATATCACTATCTGCAAAGTTTCGCATATGAAAGTAAAAGCCCAAATTAAGCTTCCGCCTATTTGATTGCCTAAAGTTTAAATTGCTAACCTGAATCATGAAAATAAATTATATGTACCTGTCTACCTATAATACCAACTACACAGGAATACTATCAGGGTCCTCCAAAATCAAAACAATTTAAACTTATAATTCGGTGTGGTGACCCTACTCACATAGCCACCCACACCATTTACAACACACACAAATTCTTACAAAGTCACCCTTATACCGTTGTGATAAAATTCACGTGATCTGCATAAATATGTTGGTCGTTCCATACATGACACGAAAACTCATGAATAGATATTGCAATGACAAAACCGCGGAAAATTGGACTTTGGTATGACGTAGAATTATTGTTTTATTCGCGTTTAGAGGTGCGTTTAGAACAAACGGCTATCCTGGGAGCAGGAATGTGCAAATACGATTATGTTACGGGAAGGTACGTACAGTCGTAAAAGTGAAGATGAAAAAAGAAAGGTGTATGTAAATATGAATATGTTTATAATAGGTAATGATAGAAGGCATTTCAAGAAAGCTGAATATAAAAGCTACATTAAACGGACGTAGTTATGCAAAATGGATCCAGCCACAAAAAACTTACTTTTGAGAAAATGGGAGTTTTAGTAAAATAACAAGACAGTAGTTTGTATTCCAAATCCTCATAAATATTGGGTCTTTTTTATTTACTTCCTATATAGTCTGGTTTTAATAAGTTTCATGTGCATTTAATATACTTTTTTCAGTAATAATCTCTTTGGTTGTTTTTTACAATATTAAAAATGTGGGATGGATCTTTTAGTGTTAAGTTGAGGTAATAAAACGTATATAAGAACAGTAAGGGCATTTAATTAAAAGTAATTATTAAACATAGATACTCGTACATCAAAATATTCAGTTTTCTTCATCAGACACGATAGTATCCGTTTCAATTTCGAAATCTAAATACTAATTTGCAAAATAGATTCAAATGGCATGGTTCCTGTTTTATATAAAAAATCGATTTGTTATAGATATCCAAAGTAGTTTGGATCTTTTAAAACCTCAAATATCTTTATTCCCATGACACATGGTTCAATTTTAACTCTTCGAAAATGCTTAATATTCTGTTGGTATCATTAACGTCTGTGTTTTTTATTAGAAAATAGGAATTTTGCGGCTTGGATATTTTTTGCATGTACTAAAGTTGATGTGTAGATGCCATTTATGACGGTAACACAAAAAACGGGTTTTATGGGCTGGATCCATTTTGTATAACTACGTCCAACAATAGATTAATAAAATAAAAAATAAATCTCTTTCACATGATGAAGATAATACTCTATCATATCAAACGCCTGCAAGGGCATGAGAGGAGCTCGTGGCTAAGTAACAACAGCTGCATGGGTCGATCCATTAGGTTAAGCTACGCTTGCCGGGGTTGGTAAGTGGATGGGTGACCATCTCCTCCATGCCTAAGAAAGCACGTTAACCCGTTGTTTCCGGCTGTCATCCTTGACAGTCGTTACGAGTCGTCAGAATCCTGAAAGTCGGACACCAGTCTTAACAAGGGGTATCGTATTATCCAGTTACTGGTTTGTGGAGGTCAGATAGGCAGTCGCTCCATGTAAAATACTGGTATTCACCTATCAGCTTCCAGTCTAACCGGATTAGACTTGAAGCCGACCCCAACATAGTTGGGAAAAGGGTAGGCCCATTGATTGATATCATGCGCCTGCAACATCCCTAAAAATATCCGTCTTGACACAATGTGAGTGTCCGTTGACACGAAGGACGATATTTTACTGTATAATTTTGGATCACATGGCAGTTTCATACTGCATTCGTATTTGACCGTATGGACAGCGGGATATTGACTAATATTGCTAGCTAACATATGGCTAATAATTTAAATTATGTTTTGTGTTGCGTAATGTAAATTATTTTGAATACTATTATAAAGAATCAGTTTTTTTTTTCTAACTGAACAGACAGCTGTGCTGCTGGGGAGTTTGTTGCGCCACTTCTTCTTCCCAGCTAACGCACTAGGAAGTGAAGGGTGGGCGTTTTGGGGGACTGTCTTATGTAAATTTGACGTTTGAAAAGTGCTGATTCTCAGCCTAGTTTGAATAAATGACTTTTGAAATTTGAATTTCGACGTGTGGTAGTTTTTTTTTTTTTTGAGGGTGGGAAATTATCAAATAACTTCTCCCGCGCTGGGTGGAGCGGGAGGGCGTGTCAGACTTTTACTGACTAAAACCCACCCGTGTTCCTTCCATTGCCTGTGTGCCGGGGCCGCGATATCCCTTACGGACAAACTCGCAACCCTGGCAGGTGACGTGTTATCCTAACTAATAACTAAAATCGTACTGACCATCGCCGTGTGAACAGGGTCTAAGTAAACCGTTTGATCCGTTTGATTGCTACGGCGTAGCTGGTGAAGGCTACGGCGTAGCTGAAATAGGCTACGACGTAGCACTAGTGTTGCAGTATGCTACGGTGTGATATCGTAGTCAATTATTATTCTGTGAACCGTATTAACTACCTCGTGCCTTGCAGAAAGACAGTATAGACTTAATGTTGTATATTCGGTCGATCCAATAAGTCCAAGAGATACTAAAACCGCTCATCCATAGTGTATCTTGAAACGCATTTTACTAAACGACTGCTCGGGGATCCCGGCTATGACGACATGTAATTACATTGTCTATTCACTTAAATTGTTCCCGGGGGAAAGTTGTTCCTTAATCGTAAACTATGCTGTAAACTGTGATTAAATTATTAATAAGAAGTTTGAGATTGGCAGTTATAAACAACATTAAGTTTACTCTCACATGTACATAAAAAAAGTTATGAAGCGTACTCAAACTTTAATTCAAACCTAGAACTGTAGGTGCAGTCTGTTTTTTTCGTATACCGCACCGGTGTGAAGGTAATATATGATGGGTACCATTAAACTGACACACATGTATGCCTTTCCAAAATTGCCCTTCAGTTTGGTACCGCATCATCAATCTCATAGTTATTTTGACTATATCCTGAGTATTATAAATGTCTCTAGTGGTTTCCACTTCCTATGAGCTGAATTGCTTACATTTAAATTGTTACTTTCGGGATGAGTTATGTTTCGATCAATTGAGCTCCCTAAATTTCGACGCTACTGTTGCAAGCACCTCGATCACGTTTACAGGGTTATTAGAAAACATAATGTATACATATACACCCACCAATTATTTGAGGAACCAATACCGTTTCTTTGGTCTTCTACCACTAAAACTAAACAATAAAGGCATAGACAAGTAACTGATGTTACGTTGGGTGCTGACACGCGGATAACATATTATCATAATGTATTTCACACATCTATTTTATTTTTATTTTATTTTACATAGCTAATATTTATTTTTGTATTTATCCGTGACATCACTGCGGGCTATCAGAATACCAGCGCTGCGACATCATGCTAAGATAGGAACCTTTTGGCCTAGTACAAGACTTTCTGATTTTATTTTAACTTCACGTTTTTAGTTTTTATTGTTTTTTTTATTATTTATGTTTCTATGTGTGTGTTTAAGTCTCAATAAAAAAAAATCTTTCTTTTACAAAATCATAAATAATATCAACCATGCAGTGTACGTAACGCGGTGGTACAGTGTCTTTGTCACCAGTCACTACGCTCGCAATAAGTACGTGTCACGAATGTGCCACAAATCTAAGGGTATATAAGTTATTTGGATTCGAAACCTCGCACTGCTTGCGAAGATATTGACGGTTACAATAGAAAAGTTATTTATGATATATGTAGGTTTTGAGTGGAACTCAATTTAGAACACAATTTTGATGTGTACATCTTTCCTCTCCCTTTCTTAAAATCAAAATCTTAAAAAAATCGAATTAATCAAATCAGTGGGAGTGATTTCGTGAAAAGGGACGAAAGTATGTCACAGCAAGCTGGGAACCGCGTGCTATTTGATTTGACGATTTGAGCACGCGTGGTGCTAGAATTTGCCGTCAGAAACGACCTTGACGAGACCCCGCCTCTTTAAGGTGAGTTGTCAGATGTTACACATCAAATGCGACTACAATAAGGCTCGCTCGTTTTTTTCAAGTCATAACTTTTGTTTGATGAATTTTTCAAGCAAAAGTTCACATGTTTGTTTTAAAGTTTACCGAGACAACAGAATATCCCGTTGAGGATCTTTGATATCGATCTCCAAATACTACTATCACATTATACCTAATCTGCAATATTCCAAGAATCAGTTATCTGATGGTTATTGTTTACAACCCCACATGTGTAATTGCATACAGGGCACAAGCTTTACTTCGCTTTCAATGAGACTCAAATAAATTAGTAGTAATTCCGAATATTCGAGTTTCAAATTTTTTAGTAAATAATGTTTGGGATAAAAATTGCTCAAATATGTCTCATCACAGCGATGAGTCCGCTTATAATGTGTTACATAAGGATAAACTAAGTACACACTATAAATCTAACGGTAAGCGGTAAAACGGATTTGGCAACAACCCTGCACAAGATAAAAGCAAAAATTTATCAACAAAGAAAATATTGCACACAATATTTTCTTTTAACCCAGAAGCTTAATGAAAATAAATAAAAAACAGAACAGTAGATATCGATTTCCAGATTGGAAAGAGATTTTTGTAAAATGTTTTTGTTGCGGCAAATTTTTGCGCTTAGCTTTTACGAACTTTACCTACATAAAACTAAATTGCCAATATTCTGTTACCATCTCACTTTACTGATAACGAAGGAAGTACGCAAAGCGGGAATCAAATTTTCTTTTTTTAAATTTATGAATAAAAACGTTGACCCTTTACTCTTTATACTTGAACCAATTTAGAGCAACTTTTAGGACTTACACTCATAACAAGGTACAGTTAACCGCAAATTAGTGGTAACAATTTGACATTAACAGCACCTTTATAACGTAGCTGTTAAGGGCAGTTTTCATAGTTGGTTGACAATACTTACTCATGGCTCAAGATTTGATAAAAACTGAAACCTGTAAATACTGGCTGCAATTTTATAAAATCTTGAGCCTCTTTACTGTACCTATTATATAATAATCTTATACTACGAGTAGGTGCATCATCTTGACTATTTAATTAATGTATACAAAATATAGTAAAACATTATAAAAGAGTAACGGTAGAGTTTCTTGCCTATTCTTCTCCATACGAAAACTACGTTTTGGAAGGGGCGACTAGAATCAATTCTATTTTTTTTAAATAAATTTTTACGTTCAAAAGTGCATTTTATGTACCTATTTGAAATGAATTATTTGACTTTGACTTTGTAAAAAACAGCGCAAAAACAAAACATCCCGCTACAACAGCGCTTTTAGCAATAATCAACGTGAATGAAGCGCTCAAGATTTATCAAACTCAACCCGTGTTTAAATTGTATGCACGTTTTAAACTCAAGCAACAGAAATTGCCTGTGAAGGCTGACGACATAATTCATAAATTCTCAAAACGCGACCACGGTTCATCAAGCCGACCTGAATTAGTTATGTCTGTACCTCGAGCGAAGGTCTAATGTCACGTGAATATATTAACACGAGCAATGCGACACAAGGGCGGAAGGACCAGAAATGCAATTTTCAATAGGCTGGACAAGGGTTAAAAGACCGTGAAATAATTCAATTTACTGTGGGAAAAAACGGTTTTTGGCAGCGTCACGTCTCATGTGAGCTGTGTGATTTTTTAAACAAAATTTGGACTAATCTCGCTCGTTTTTTGTATCCTAATCGTAACTATAATAATATAAATATATCTATATATTATCCTAACTAATATTATAAATGCAATAGTGAGTTTGTTTGATTATTTGTTACGCTTTCACGCTGAAACGGCTGAACAGATTTGAATACAATTTGGCAGATGGATAGACCATGACCTGAATTAAGACATAGAATACTTTTAACCCGATATTCTCACGGGATGAAAACTTATGCGGATGAAACCGTGGGGCGCAACTAGTCTTCAATATTTTAAACTACCGCATTGTAACTGTGATAACTTGTGACTGTAAAATTTTGTATTTGTCGTTGGGAACTTTTATTGCACTTTTCTATCATGATTTTCTCAGTAGTTATCTGGAATAGGAATAAGAAATACTGCTATAAATGATTATTAGGTACCTATTTAATGTATCGACTTTTTGGTCTAGTGGTCGCAAGCGCTACTGCTGAGCATGAGGTCCTGGGTTCGATTCCAAGTCGGGTAAAGTGTTATTGGGTCTGGATTTGTGCCCGGTTGATGGCAATAGGCTCGCCCTCTATTACATGGAACTAAAACATAACTGGCGAAATGTGGAAGTACTGAGGTACAGTCTAACAGTCTAACTAGTCTACAGAATAACGACTACAACTTTGAGATAATACCTATTTAATATTAGTGTGGGTTCCAAAATACTATGTTCGTTACAATATTAAACTACAATCAACACAGTAGGAGAAAATCACTTTTAAAAGTTGCTAAGTGTTTACATATTAGTGCTCGTGATTATTTTTTAACAATTTTTTATTTATTTAAAAGAGTGTCCGTTGAATTTCTTGCCCGTTCTTCTCCATCGGTACCTACTACGCTTTGGAATGGGCAACTAGCTTCATATTTCTGACTGACCGATTCCTTGACAATTCAAAAGTGCCTGTAAATGGTTTAATTGAAATAAATGGTTTGAGTTTGTACACCTCTGCCTAACCATTCTGGGCCTACAGGCGTGATGTTATGTTACGTGTATTTAATTTATTAGGTGATTCATATTTTCAATGCAAATTTGTTGTTATTTGTTATGTTGTGTCATAACAAATAACAACAAATTTACTACTCTTGTGTATTTCCCATTAAGACTGTAATTTTTGTTTATAATCATTACTTTGATAACTTCTTACCGCTGAAAATCATTAACCAAGTCTCGTCTGCGAATTTGTTCAGTATTACTTGTAAACTACCGGTCTTTTAAGCCCTAAATATTGAACAAAAATCTCCGCGACATTGAACGTGTTAAGGGTACCCAAGTCGCTATAAAGTCTTGAATTAATGTTCGCTAAGAAAAGTTTTCTAAGAGATTTTTCAGCCTGTAAACAAAGTATGGGTTAAAAAGAGATTACGTAAGGGTGTTTCGGTTTTTTTAGGGTCACATTTTTCAGGAGGAAAGGGCCGGCGAAGGCTGTGGAACAAGAGTACTTACTATAATATTCTTTGTTATGTATCAAGCTTTTGTCGGTCATTGAATACAGAATTTATGAGATCTTTTTATATTCTGTTTTCGGAATATGCAGAAAAATTGTTCTTTCGTAAACCTTAGATATTTATTAAATATATTTTGGAATTTCTGTTGCTACTAAATACTTAATGCAATAGAAACATATTACTATTAATTTAATCTTTAACATATAAAACATCAAATAATCATCACAACCTACATTTAGGTACAGATATCTTGATTCGCAGAAAGGTTCCAAAATTAATAATACCAGCCTGTTACTGTCCCACTGCTGGGCAAAGGCCTCTTCTCATACAGAGAAGGCACGAGCATTGATCACCACGCTTGCTCAAGCCAGGTTGGCGATTTCAGACTTATATTAACTCTAAGTCCTGGGTTCCTCGCGATATTTTTCCTTCACCGATGTCAGTAAAGTCCAAGATAAACTCAGAAAGTACTTAAGAATTGAAAAATTCACATTGGTATTTGCCTTGATTTGGACCCACAACCTCGTGCACGAGAGGCGAGGCCTTAACCACTGGGCCATCACGACATAACTCAAATTCAAAAATTCAAATACAAAATATTTTATTTCACAAGCCTACATGGGCACTTATGAAACGTCAGAAGCTAGGTGCACGGTTCCAATTGATCGTTTCCTATGAAGAAGAGCTGGCAAGAAACTCCACGGTTACTCCTTTAAAAATAATTGTTTATTACAATATTTTCAAATAACAGTATTAATAGGTATGGGAGGACAGTTGTAGGTCTTACTTTCGATGCTAACTAAAGTCTGTATGTAATTTAAGAACAAAATATAGCTTACTTACCTTACCCCTTACCTTTATGAAATAAAGACGAATCACCACTACTTCTTACCAGCATAATATTATTTTCAAAGGTGTAGAGAAAAAATCCATCTGTCGAAATAATTCTCCTTGGTATTTGAAACAGATAAGCAACATTTCAATCTGATTACACAATACAAAAGGGTCGACCAGGGACCCTCTTTTCTTAACGCTAGTACCCTATTCTCGTGTTATCAACAAGTACGACGAAATCTTTTATTCACTACTACACAACTCTATTTCGTTTGGTACGTATTGAATTCTGGTAGCTTTGTTCTTGGTGTTTTACTGCTGGCTATATTTTCGATCTTTTGATCAGTTTAAAATAGGTAGGTACATTGAAAGATTTGTTTTGGGATATTGTAGTGAAAACAAGCCTTATACTGAACCTTATATCATACTAATTTCAAATAGGAAAAACAACTCATCCTTGATTTTGTCCAGGAGGTTGGTCCGAGGATCTATAAAAGTCCTGACTTTCTGGTGCTCTGCTTGTCAATTACTAGGTGGTTTTCGTTATCAAATAATTGTGCAATTACGACTTGTAGGTCATGGGTTTCAACCCAGGCAGGCGCTTTACTTTGTGTAAATAGTTTCATCACCACTGCTCTCAAAACGGTGAAGGAAAACATCGTGCGGAAACCGACTTGTTTTAAAACCGAAAATTCTAAGACATGCGACATCTTCCAACCCGCACTGGGCCCGCGTGGTAGATAGTAGCCCACTGCCTCTCAAAGAGAGGAGGCCTGTGTCTCAGCAGCGGAAACATTGTTTATAATGCTGATTATTAATGGCCACAGTTTAACAAAACATGTTAAATTTCGGATTTCCTATTTAAGGCTGTGAGAAAATAAAGGACGCATATTTCCCACGGTTGCACTAGGTGTTCGAAGTTCAAATACTACCGTAACATGCTAGATGCATATTTCACTATTACGCGTAATGAGTAGCGACAAGCTGTTAGCACCGTGCCTAATAGCATAACAGCGTACTATGACATTCCCTCAGGTAGCTCTTATGTAGGTAGCGCACGATATGGAGAGAAAAAATCATCATTTACTTTTGTGCCTAGTCGACATTAGTCAAGGATTCAGACTGTCAAGCTCAAAACTACTACATTTTGATTTTGACAGCAAAGAAATTCATGAAATCCGTGACGATGAAAACGAAGTGTGAGATGATGATAAATATTTCTTTTCATCTTCTTCTTTTCGTGTGGTTAGTGACTAACCTGGTGTTAGAGTTTTAAAGCCGCCCATGGGCCTCTGACTTGGCTTCACATGCCGTCGAGAAATACCTCTCAGGCATGCTCTCAGGTTTCCTCACGATGTTTTCCTTCACCGCTTTTGAAGCAAGAGATAATTATACAATACGCACATGAATCCGAAAAGTCGGAGATGCGTGCGTGCCTTGGGTTCGAACTCGAGACCTATAACTTGGCAGCCCGACGGATTCGACGGATTTCTTTTCATAATAGCTAAGCTTTTGATAGTACCAATAATTAAAAATGTTGGCAATGTTTTGTATTTTTTTTTCATTCATTTGATTATTCATTACATATTTTCTTTTCATTTCACCACCATGCGTGCCTGTCAATATCCAGCTTTTAATACACGAATATATTTCTAAAGATACGAACAGTACAAGTAAATAACACGCAAGCCCAGTGAGCGATAACACATTAATATTCCGCACCGCGTCTTCGATATTTCACCAAGTTTAGGAGAACCACGAGAAAATACGTTCCAGGAAATTCCCGTTTAATAATGGTCCCGCGAATTGTATGGAATTCTTTTATTACTGTGCTTACGTGCTGTTGCGAATCATGGTGGTAATATTTATGAGTGAGTGTGTGAAAAATGCATTGAGGGGGAGTTTGAGGTAGCAAGAGAATGCATGAGTCTTCATGGTTATTATTGGTAAGCATTGTTAGAAAAAACAATTATTCAAGAGGGTCACACGTGAGTCAAACTGTTATTAGATTTGTACATAATGATTTAATTCCCGACAACTTTAAAACATAACTCCCACTCGTTCAAAAACATTTATTACAAGCCCTACATATCCAAAACACCTAAAACAACGCTCGTTCCTAATTTACAAAAACCGGCGACCGCAATACTTGAAATATCGAAAAAACTGTTCAAACAATAAATGCGAAATCCAACCGCAAACTTTTACGCAAACGACAAAATGGGTTCCATTCTAATAACCTAAAACATATTCACTACCATCCGAAAACTAAATTAAACAAAAATATTTTTTCATTTTTATTACACAAACATTCAGCGCTCATGGAATACTTTTAGACTTGATGACATTCGGAATTCGAGAAATTTCGGAATTTCGCTGGACATTTTCACGGCAGTCCGGCAAAATGCTGGATACGTGGCCCCACTGAATATTTGCTGGTATATTATTTGTGGTCGGGCCATTAATATGGTCGCGTTGTCAGCTCAATGAATCGAAATTAAATATAAAACTTTTATTGCCAGTCGAACCCGATTGCGTTCAACTCCAATTTGGATTGTGTCAGAGCCAATTTTTGCACTTATGAGGGTGAAAAATATAGATATTTTTTATTCGGTCGCATCTGCTCGACTAGATTTCGGTCTTAAACATAGTTGGAAACAGGTTAGACCGATGTTAAATGAATGTGTCTTCAAAAACATGGAACGAAAGCTAACAAAAAATTTTTTTTTTCTTAAATCCTTTGGTAACAACTACAAGATGTTACGGAGGTTGTTTTAGCGGAACCGGAGCCGGAGTCGGAGGTTTTAAATTTGATTGATCGGAATCGGAACTAGAGTCGGAATTGGAACCGAAGCCGGAATCAGAGGCAGAGGTAGAAGAAAGACGTTCCATATAACACTTTTTTTTGGCTTTATATTGAAATTAACTTATCACAACTATTAAACTACCTACTTAATACACCGCTCTTAACTTAATTTAACAAAATTAACGGGACGCGTCTCACATACACCAAACTGAGACTTCGAGCGCGAGCGTGTATACAAATTACCCGGGTGACAAGTTAAAATTTGTTTGTACGCGCTCTAGTCATGTGCATCGTTGCGTTTTGATCTTCAGTATAACTCCGATTCAAAATTATCGGAAGCTGTAATATTAATCGGAAGTTCCGAATTTCGGAGTTCAAATCCAAGCTCCGTAACATCTCTGGTAACAATCTTCTTGAAGGCAATAAAAAGTATTTCCATATTTAACACGACGCAAGCAGCTGTTTGCCAACATTTTCCGCAAAATTATCTGTCTCAAATATAATAAGAAATTACTAAGAGATAGTACCTATTAACGTCTGCAATAGTGCCTCTTCAAGCAGGGTAGGTGCTTAAATTAATTCAAGTTATGCCGTACGGACGCCCGCTGTTTAAGGACTTGTCATCTCCAGATAGCTCGGACTGTTGGACGTGACAATCCTAACTCCAGTCCGGACACTTACTGCCATTTCTCGTCCGGATTTCCTCATTACTGATTATGTCCGGAGTTTTGGAGCCCTTTCTTGTAAGGTTTAAATTTAATACGCAAGATTTGAAGTTGTGAAGTCGTTATGGAGATTTTTGAAAGTGCGGTTGAAAAGGCCAATTTTCGGGCGAAATTCTCCGAATTGTGTGATGACTTATAAGATTGTAGAAAAATTATGTCAACCTCAAAATTAAATCATCTAAAGTAGGCCCTGTTCTGATAGATATGAATTTTAGATTTCATCCTCAATCTCTTTTTCTTATATCAAAAATATTTTGAGCAAAAACTGTATTAATTGAAGTGACAGTCCATTTCCAACATTATTATTAAACAGGTAAAATTGGTGGAATAACTTTTGCGCGTTTCAAATTCAAAAGCCATTTATTCAAACTAGGCTGAGAATCAGCACTTTTCGGACGTCAAAATTACATAAGACAGTCCCCCAAAACCACCACCCTTATTTAAATTCACTTCGCCCATATATATATGTATGTCCAGTTTTCAATATTATCAGAGTATATTGTCGATAGATCAAAATTTCTTACCTCAAGTACATGTTAGTGCATTTAAGAAAACACTTCCAATCAATGGCAGTAGAGGCGGGAGTAGTTTGTTTTAAAAGTTTTATTACATCCTGCAGACACTCAGGGAGAGATCGAACTTACTTACTTAAACTTACACTCTTTTTCTTCGAAACGGTATTGGCTTCGCTTGCAATCCAATCCAATCTATAGTCACGATATCGAATAGATCTTAGTGATTTTAGATAATCGCCAGCGATTCATTGTCGACGATTGAAGTAAATGCGGATGTAAAGACCAGAATGCCGATTCTCGTACTTAAATAAAAACTTTTTACAGAAAAAAACAACTGACTTTCGAAAAAAAAAACACTACAAAGTGAAAAATAACTTTAATTTCGGAAGTCGGTGTATTTGGTTTGGAATTTTCGTTTTTTGCCACCGACTTCCGAAATTCAAGTCGCAATCGGTCAAACTTGTCAAAAATGTTGGTAAATTGATTGTAATTTTGACAGATTGTGAATTCGATTAAAATGCGAACGTTCTTAAAAATTACGGGAAATGTAATAGGATTGGTACTGTAATAATTTTAATACTACTTCTAGACACGGATGGTTAGGAGATTCCTCTCTCAGGAGCCCTGACCACCGGTAGCTTGGACCCTGTTCTCGATACCGGTGGGCTACTATTTTTTATATTTTTAAATGTTTTTGTTTTCCCTTTTGTTTTTATAAAAATATTTAAAAATGTAAATTATATGTATTTATATGAAATAAAGGAAATATTAATAATAATAATTTATTTTTCATAAACATAATACATAAGGAGAGAAAAGGGTTAAAAATGAATTTCTTAAGTAACCTAGATCCTTATAGTAATTAGACTAAGTACATACTCAAATTTGTGAAAGTCCTGACACCCAAACTTGAAATTGTCCTGTATCTCAGTTGGACTAAAAAGACATTAGATTTTAAAGGGACGTAAAATTCGCAGGAGACGTTTCTAGTTTTCTAGGATTTATTACTTTGCAGATAGGTACCACTTTTATTATCTTTAGCGTTTTATTTCTGTACTAATAAACTGCATCTACAGCATCCTTGTTTAAACGGGCAACAAAAATAAAAATTACCTATACTCAGCAAAACATTTCAGTCTAATACTCTATTTAACACACCGAAAATCTTAAAAAGTCTTGGCACAGAAATAACACTAACCACAAATGTCCCTATAAACACTTGACCTCTTTACTTGGTCACTTCATATTCAGCTGTCCACACATAAAATTGTCACGTCACTGCCAAA
Organism: Agrochola macilenta; assembly: GCA_916701695.1. Lineage (NCBI taxonomy): Eukaryota > Metazoa > Arthropoda > Insecta > Lepidoptera > Noctuidae > Agrochola > Agrochola macilenta. The sequence goes on from OU753553.1 coordinate 22,426,209, forward strand.
GGAACGTCGTAAAAAAGAAAATAAAGTCGTTGATGTCAAGTCAACTTGTTGCTGTCGTGTCAGCCGTGTCGTCACGTCGCGTCATGATTGGCAACGTCAGTCGTGCAGTTTTCTCGTTCGTGTTTTGTTTTTTCGACGACAGTACCACCACCTCATAGAGCAGTTTTATTTTGATAGTACTTCTACGTGAAAAAGAGATGAAGCTATGTAGGAGGTATAGCTCCATCTCTTTCCCACTGTGAAGCCTATAGGTGGTCGCTGGCCCCCTGTTTGCTGCAAGATGGGCAAAGACTTAAAGAATTCGTGTAAAGTTTAAAATGTTTTTTTTACAACTAAAATACATAATAAGAAGGTACAGTACCTATAGAAGCTAGACCGACGCAGTAAATAATATATAATAAATTATGTCCCAAAACATTTGATATTTTAAAATCCTATCACTTCTTGCTACTGTCAATATTACAATACAAATACGAAATAAATAAAAACACAAGTTCCACGCAGGTTTCATTCAAATGTTTTTAGTAGTAGAAGTTTATAGCTAATTAAAACAAACATTAAATAAATGACAACCGTACAGTATCTTTTGTCAAAAAATTGGCATAAACACAGAAGGAACTTTTGTAACTAAACACAAACTTATCTGGTGGGTTTGTGACTATCATTAAATTGTAGGTCTTCAATAATATATATGATTAATTTAATATCATATGATAAATGATAAATGATAAATGATTTTATTTCTGTAAGTGGGTTTGGACAAAACACTTTTACACGTCAATCATATTTTTTAAACTAGATGAGGTCGGCGTTTCCTATCTGACTACTCCGAGAAGAAAGGCCGAAACAAACTCAGAGGTCACAGTCTCTTTTAAAGTCCAGACATAATCTTGGTCAGATCATGTGAAGATCATGTAGATTGGTGTCTGAGATGGTCTTTTGAGGAAAGAACCACACAGATTGAGAGGACCTGTCCAGTCAGTGCACGCATTTGTCAGTGACCGTGCAGCTCAACTCAGGGTTTAAGGAGCTCAACGATTCGACGAACAATACCAAAGAAAGGACGTTTGGGTAGGCCGCATAAATTACTCAAGCTGCCAGACCGTGATAAAAACTAAATAATAAAATAAAAGGAATGACCCACATAGTCTTCACATTCACAATTATTAAAACAATATAATACTTTAAAAAGTAAATACTCATGTCATTGTATATATAAAATTCATTAATGTCAATGTGTATATAAAACCCAGAAATAGTCTTTGTCAGATCATTGAAGGACCATGTAGATTTGTGTCTCGAATGGTCTTTTGAGGAAAGTATTATACAGATTTGAGTGGACCTGTCCAGTCAGTGCACGCATTTGTCAGTAATCGTGTAGCTCAACTCAGAACTTAAGGAGTTCAACGACTCGACGAACAATACCAAAGAAAGGACATTTGGGTAGGCCACATAAAGTACTCAAATTGCCAGATTATCATTAATAATTACTGAGAAAAAAAAATAAAAAATATATGATCCACATAGTCCTCACGTTCACAATAATATATTTAAAAAAAAAATATGTATATATTATACTTCACAAAGTAAATATTCATATAGTGGTACAAATGAATGAGAAAAAAATTTTTTTTTATTAAAAACCAAATTTCTGACTGTAAAAAAAAAAAAAAAATAAAAATAAAAAAAAAAAAAAAAAAATTGGAGCAGCTTAATCCCAGGCCTTTTTGTCCTCAACGTAATCTTTAATGGTATAAAACGCTTTCTGGCACAACTTACGTTTAATGAATGATTTGAATTTATTAAGGCTTAGATCTTGTACGTGGCTTGGGAGTTTATTGTAAAAGCGTATACATTGACATCTGAACGAGCTACCTATTTTCTTGAGCCTTGTTGTAGGTACTACAAATTTGTGTTTGTTCCTAGTGTTTATCTTATGGATATCACTGTATTTTTTATACAATCTTATATTTTTATGGGTATATAAAAGATTTTCAAAAATATACTGAGAAGGCACAGTCATTACATTAATTTCCTTAAATTTCTCTCTGAGAGAGTGTCTCGGGCTTAATTTATAAATTGATCGAACGGCTCTTTTCTGCAAAACAAAGATAGTTTGAATGTCGGCGGCATTTCCCCACAACAAAATACCGTACGACATTACACTATGAAAATAGCTAAAGTACACTAAACGGGCTGTCTCTATGTCAGTTAAATTACGAATTTTTCTAACAGCATAAGCTGCGGAGCTTAGCTTTTTTGACAATTTATCTATATGTAGAGAAGACATTATTCATAACATGATTAGCGCATAAGACACACAGGATGCATCGATACCTTTGATCTCTGTTAAACGGTCAGACGCAAATGCATACCCTTTTATTATTTCATTATGAATATTGCAAATGGCTTTGATGTAAGTAGCAGTATTGCAATCAGAAGCGGCTTATTGATTGTTCGCAAGACAGTATTTCTGCAAAAGGTATAAAGCCTTTTGCAGAAATACTGTCTGGAAATCAAATACGTCTCATTTCGTATTTACGTTACTTCATTCTATGACCAGTTAAATAATTCATTTCTCTTCTGGATAAATATTATTTAGGTACATGCACCTGTTTTAAAAGGCTTCTTTCAATAAGGAAAAACATTGAATAGAATAGAATAGGTCTTTATTTTCTTAGAATGTATAATAATAATAATAATATCAGCCTGTTACTGTCCCACTGCAGGGCAAAGGCCTCTTCTCATACAGAGAAGGTAGAATTAGAATTAGAAATTAGATTTATTGAAAAAATATAGAAATTAGATATTAGAAATTAGAATGTAGGTACATAAAAATAAGTTGTTGAATTGTATAAATAGGATCCGTGTACATTCTGCCTTAATATAGCTTGCAAATAAATATAAATAAATACTAAACTTTTAACAACTAAGACAAAAGATAAGTTTAGTATATATTTTAGGCTTTATCCCTATCGGATAAAGTGCCGCTAGCGCCATAATAGTGGCGCTGCCTCGGCCCGGCTAAACTGCCGTAAGCATTGCATTATCATTGTCACTGTCACTGAGTCACTGTCACTTATTCTATTGTTTGATTATTGAGGTTAGTTCGCTGTAAAACACCACATTCCCAAAACATTATATTTACTTGTGCCTAAACGGATCCTGGCAATCGCCGGCCGCTGCCGCGGCACCGCTCGCTGCGTGTGGTCACAGTTCTAACCTACGTTTCAGCCATTAGGCTCCCCTCAAAAATAAACTCAGCTTTAAATATAATTATCAAAAACAAATACGATCAATCAATACAAATGGCAGCGAACTAACCTCAACAATCAAACAAAATAACAAGTGACAGTGACAATGACAATACAATGCTTACGGCACTTTAGCCTGACCAACGCAGCGCCACTAATATGCCGCAAATAGGGGGGCACTTTATCCGACAGGGATAAAGTGACCCTATTTGCGTCGACACTCTATACACTTTCTATATGTTATCAAAAAGCCAACATTGATTGGTAATCCCAGGCGACCACCCATCCAAGTACGACTTTTGGCTGTTGATAACAATGAAAGTTGAATAGTAAAATCGTTAAAAAAAAAACGAGCATGCCTAACAGTAGTCGCATATTATGATGTGTAACATCTGACATCTCAACGTGGTAATAAGCAACATTAAAGGAGCGGGGGCTTTGTCAAGTTCATTGGTCAAATCAAATATCGCGCGGTTTCCCAGCTTCCTGTTACACACTTCCGTCGCTTTTCACGAAATCACTCCCATGGATTGCAAAAAAGCGAGAGCAAAGATGTTACTGAAAATTATATTAATAACTGGTTTAATCCTTGAATTAGATCAAGAATTCTTAACAAACGAAACAAAACATTTTTTATCAAAAAGCCAACGTCACGCGGTATTCCCAGGCGGTCACCCATCCAAGTACTAACTGCGCCCGATGTTGCTTAACTTCGGTGATCGGAACGAGAACCGGTGTTCTCAACATGGTATGGACGTTGGCAACAGTGCAGTTGAAATTACTCTTCATTATCAGTGCATGTTGGCAACTTACCAACTACGATTTATTTCTGTAATTAGATTGACTAGACTATTAGAATTAGACTGTCCTCACATTTTTTTTTTTTGTGTTTGGGAAATCTTCAAATGACTCCTCCCGCTCTGGGCGGAGAGAGAGGGTGTGTCAGACTTTTAGTGACTAAAACCCACCCGTGTTCCTTCCGTTGCTTGTGTGCCGGGGCCGCGATATCCCTTTCAGACAAACCCGCAACCCCAGCAGGCATTGGTCCTTACGGACCCCGTCAGTTGGTGCTGACATCCCTTTGAGGCGCGCGTGGAACACAACGCGCCGTCGAGCCGGGCCTGGTCCTTATCGGACGGCGAGCTACCCATTGCTCACCGTCCGCACGATTCTTCGTCTCTTTTTCTTTAAAATTTTGCCAAAAAATTACCAATACCAAATTTTCATAAAGATTTAAGCTGGCATAGGTCAAGAACTCTTTACAAATAAAACAAAAGCGATTTTGTCAAAAAGCCAACGTCACGCGGTATTCCCAGGCGGTCACCCATCCAAGTACTAACTGCGCCCGATGTTGCTTAACTTCGGTGATCGGAACGAGAACCGGTGTTCTCAACATGGTATGGACGTTGGCAACAGTGCAATTGAAATTGCGCTTTACTATGAGTGCATGTTGGCAGGTTTCCAGCTAAGATTTATTTACGTAATTAGATTCATTGTTTGTTGAACTGTCGCTACTAACAAATACGTCATCTATGCGCTACTAAGTAGTCACCTAAGGCAAGGATTAACACTCAGTTGTTAAAGCGGCCTGATGCACCGATGATGATGTTATGTCTGATTGCTTACGGGGACGAAATGTTCTAGAGGGGCGACCATGTACAGGCGCAGAGTGTGTAGGCCCTCCACAAGGTGGATTAACGACCTGACGAAGTTCGAGAGAACCCACTAGATTTGGGAAACACAGGACCGGTAATTTTGGCGATGCTTAGGAGAGGCCTATGACCAGTAGTGGACGTCTTTTGGCCTTTCGATAAAATTACTGAATTATGATGATGATGAATACAACCATTCCATTTTTAACCCCCGCAAAAAGAGGGGTGCTAAAAGTTTGACCGCTATGTGTGTGTGCCCGTCCCTAGGTGAAATGCGTTTTTTTTTATTTGAAAGCAGGTTTTCTAGCGAAATGGTTCTTAGACATGTTTTATCAAAATAGGTCCAGCCGTTTGAAGATTATCAAGTCTTTTCTAGTTGATGAATGGATGTGAGCGTCTTCCACAGGTCTGATCGATTTGAAATTTGGTATTCTGTTACTTCAATGATATTAGATGAACATAGTAACCTTGAATTGATGCTGCAGCATAAATTTTTTCATGGAATTTGCAGGATACCCAACACTCTTACCAACGGCTCATTGGAATGTTCTCAATGAATAGGTTATAGATAGATGATGAACAGGGTCTTGTGATGGAGTTAAAAAGAAATGAGGATACGTTTGTAACGGGGTGTTTTTATAAAAAAATGGCAAACCAAACTACTCATAAAAGCTGCATTGATTCAGGGCAGAACAACTTTACAAATAAAACTAAACATATTTTATCAAAATCTCAATGTCACTCGATATAGGGATGTTGACAAATATTTTTTTTTGTCCTTCAGGTAGATTATTAAAAATATTGGACACGTATTTTTTCTTTTTTTACGTAATCAAAAGATTACGGCAATACATTGAGTAGGCAATGCGTTACAATGTGGCATGACGTCACTGGGCGGTAGATTTTGTACTGACTTGTGACGTAGCGAGCCCCCACTCCCCAACTTTAATGCGTTTTATCTAAACGATTTTTCATTAATATGATAAAGCAAAAAATCGTGTCTAATATTTTTTTATTATCTGACTGACGCACTAAATGGTTTTTTTTCCCCCAGTTATTATCCCTATTGTGGTGGTGGTGGCGGCTGATGTTGATGTTGAATGTTTGCTTGAAAAAGTCTGAAGAGATAAGTTCATACATGATAGAAGTTGTAATGACAGAGGTGAACATCATTACAACTAAAACTAAAGCGATTTTATCAAAAAGCCAACGTCACGCGGTATTCCCAGGCGGTCACCCATCCAAGTACTAACTGCGCCCGATGTTGCTTAACTTCGGTGATCGGAACGAGAACCGGTGTTCTCAACATGGTATGGACGTTGGCAACAGTGCAGCTGAAATTACTCTTCACTATCAGTCCATGTTGGCAGCTTTCCAACCACGATTTATTTCCATGTATATCTAAATTCATTGTTCATTGATCTGTTACAACCAATACAATAACATTCGGAACTGCATAGTTGTGCCCGTGACCATGAACGCTACGCTACACTAGGTAGGCTATTGGAATTGCAAAGAAAGTTCATTTACCCATTGCGCACTATGAAGAGTCAGTTTCGGTATCATTTGATTGTCTAATATTATGAGTATAACCACCATGACTTACGAGTTGTAGGTCGTAGTGTAAAGGCTAGGGCCGTACAGGGTAGGCTGCGCAGGCCGTTAACTGATAGGTAGGTAGTTAGATAGATAATCATATATTTTAGGTGGATAGTAGTAGAAGAAGCAATACGGCTAGGTCGTGGGTAAGGTCACTGGTCCCTGAGCACTCGTACACTTATTATAGGAAGGGCACCATCCTTGGCAGCACGTAGCAGACGTGGGGGCCTGTTCAGCACAGGCTCAGCAGTAGGCCAGACGGCCCTCGTAAGAGGACAGGTAGCAAGCGTTGGTAGCACGTGTAGTCCTGTCAGCTCAGGATCCGCAGGTAGCTTGCGGAGGTAGGCTGCAGGTAGGTCAGGCCTTTGTAGCGTATGTGGTTAGTGCACAGCACAGCTACGCGTCAACAGTGTGCAGGATTGGGCAAGAGGTCCTGCCCTCAGCCCGTACGAAAAGCCCCTTGATTCGGAGCACATAGTGAATATTACAGGATGAACCACTATTAAAGCTGGTCGCAGATGAAATGCGAGAGAATGTTAGTCAATTAGTGTTGGGCTTGCACTTTAGAGATGCGCTTAACATGTAGTTAGTCGACTAAGTGGAGCCACAACGTTACAGTGGGCTGTTTTTTTTTTTTTTTTAACTCATCGCCACTGATCTCAAAAACGTGAAGGAAAACATCGTGAGGAAACTGGCATGTCCTAGAACCAAAAATTCGAAGACATGTGTCATCGGCCAACCCGCTCTAGGCCCGCGTGGTGGATTACGACCCACTTCCTCTCAGAGAGAGCAGGCCTGTGACCCATTACCATTGTGGGAACATTATAGTCTGATTATGTTATATAGAGGTGAAACACGTGTCGATTTCTTAGCCAGCCTCAGGATGACGATTGACTTGACTTTTTTCAACTAATTAGCAATAAAAAAGGAACAAATTTTGAATGATGGAATGGTCTTAATGAATAAGTAAGCAGTGATAGCCTAGTGGTGTGACTGCCAGACTGCCAAGTCATAGATCTTGAGTTCGAACCTAAGGCACGCACCTCTGACTTTTCGGATTCATGTGCGTATTGTATAATTATCACTTGCTTCAAAAACGGTGAAGGAAAACATCGTGAGGAAGAGCCAGAAACAGCCTGAGAGATATTTCTCGACGGCATATGAAGCCAAGCTAGAGGCCCACGGGCGGCTTTAAAACTCTGACACCAGGTTAGTCACTCTAACGACACGAAAAGAAGAAGAATGAATATGTTACAGATAGATGGTGAACAGGGCCTGGTGATGGAGGAGGAAAGAGAAATGAGGAAATGTTTGTGTCGGGGATTTCTCATATTTTTATTTATGCTTGTGTTTATACAAGTATATCGATAACCATCATATCGGTGGAGTTTCGCTAGCTAGTTCAATCTGACCCTGTATATATTCAGTGGAGCGTTAATTTTTCCTTTCAATCTCATTCAATGTGTTCGCTACGGGCTATTATAAATGAGAAACGGAGTATAAATAATTTGTTGTACAGGATCATTGGAGCAGAAGTTATGGACGTATTCTATGAAAAAAGGCTCTCTGGGAATGGTCATGGACATTTCTTGGATGCTTGATGATATCTGAGTACTGGCCTAGTTAGAAATTTACTGGTAGCAGTCTTAATATTCGACAAATTACATCATCACGCCTGTATTAAACATTGTTTATTTATTAATTTAGTTAAACTGATTGTGGGAGAAAATTGTGGTCACATTACAAATCTACGCATTCACATAGTCACACACGTGTAAGAGTCAAGCTAAAATAATTAAAACTACGTAAATAGTAGTTACGTACGTTACGTAGTTTTAATTATTTTTGGGATAAAAAATTACCTATATTAAAAATGACAGAAATCGCTAATGTGCACTAATTCAGCTCATGCCAAATAAAAAAACCAAGACAGAGCGCTGCGAACAACACAGTGAAGCAAGCCAAAACTACACCGCCGCTCTGTGCATACACGCTCACACGCACACATTTACAACCTTTTACAATGACACTACACCACACAAAGTTCACACATGTTTACAAAACCGGCTTCACTTCACTGTTGACAGCGCTCTGTCTTGGTTTTTTATTTGGTCTGAGTAATTCAGTTAGACATTCTATAAAGTTGATCCACAAAAATCAGCATCAGTTCTTGGCAGTAGGTATTCAACGTCGGCTGAACACTGTTGTATTTACATATACCACTTATGTCCTAGAAGTGTGACTAACTCGATACTCGACTGGTTAGAAACACTACCTGTCTGCATCAGCCTGCACTAGAGGTAATGAATGCTATATGCATACAAGATGCACACGGGAATACAATTTGGCGGAGGCGTCAGGCAAAGCCACAACGGAGTGCTTGAATTTCAGGCTTGCACCTTAATGATTGACAATTGGTTTAAGTGTCATCTTCTAACACAACTACACGAGAGTAAATTAACTAATCTATGTTCGCAATTCATTTGCCAAATATGTAAACAAAGACGAGCTTTAGGAAAAACAACTGTAACGCCTGCAGGCATTACAGTTGTTTTTCCTAAAGCTCGTCATTAGGTTCAGTTTGCACTACAACTTCATATTTTTTATGACTTTTTCAACAGTACTAGTCGGTCTAAAATCAACTTTATTTACACTTGAATAAAGTTGATGTTTGTCTAATTGAAAAATTAGTGTTTGTTTACATGTTTGGCAAATAAATTGCGAACGCAGATTAGAGAGCTGAGGTTTGGAGCAATTGTAGATTAATTGACATCAAAATTAATAAGAAACATAAATCCTGAAGATTAACGGACCTGCTTGATCAGCTCTAGGTTGCGAGTTAGCTAGTATTAATTTGACTATTTCCATCTTCGATTTGATTTTGAGATGAATTTTGAAACCTGTATCGGACAATATTGGTAAAGAGTAATATGGTGGAGAAATCAGGATTAAAATCGTACCGAGACATTACGTTACATTATTTTATTATCAATAAAGTAAAACTTTTCTATTACGGTTCTTCATATTTTTAAATTCTGTATGTTTTAAAATGTAGTTAATCAAAACTGCGTTGCCTTATAGAAAACCCCATAATATTAAACACTCGAACATCCAAAATCTACGGCCAACTCAAATTACAAACAAACAATATCCGTATCGTGCAACCGTTAAAGACCAAAATTACTTAACTTCAACCTAATTTATTCACCAAAAAAACCTTTCGCTATGTGATTCACAAACAAATTGTGGATATTTTATAAAACGTTACATTATAATAATTTGGAAGTCTCCACTTAGTTGTTACTTGATTTTTATTATGGCTTGATGATATGTCGTTGGCTCGTTCCTTCGGTATGATAGATTGTTTTACGATTTGAAGGAAAGATGTTGATTGAAAAAGGAATATTATTACAATATTTGGAAGAAAGATGAAAAGAAAAAAGTTTAATATCGTCATTGGAATTGATGAAAATGTCTTTTAATTATCACCTTGTTTTGTAATTTAATACTGCCAATATTATTTAGAAATGAAAACGAAATGAAATCTTTACTCGTAATGTCCAGATGTAAATCCACAACTTTCAAGGATGTAGATAACATAATAAACATACAATACCATAGATAATAACTCATTCCCATTACACACACGTTATCAATTAGGTAATCGGCGAGTAGTAGGTAAAGTCCATTTTCACACCGCGGCCACCAAAGAATTGGCAGATCGATGTATGGCGGTCCATGCGGAGGCCGACCGGCTCCTTAGCAGCGCCTGCCAGCAGGGCACGCGGCCCGCAGCGAATATGGCGCCCGCGCTGCACTAACGAGGTAATCCAAAAATCGAGCACGCAAGTTGGTTAATAAAATGAAATCACACCACAAGCCTCTTCAGAAACCAAAACATTGTACTGTTTTTCTATTTCCCATTTTTTTTTTGCCGCTTAGGTCTATAGGATTTTAATTTTTTGTTGTGTACAACTCTGGTAATTAAGTAAAGACCGAGTCATCCACTAAGTTGTTTAATAATGCAGGAAGAATGTGCTTATTCACGTAGGCTCCTCCATTAGGACCACTTCTGTAGAACCCGTTGTTTTGACCCTAATCTTGATTAGATCTTGAGTTAAGCCGTAACTTTAGGATTGCATCATCTCATCTTGAAACTATAGCTAGACAATACAACTGTAGCTGTAATTCACGTTAGTCTCATACGCTTTATATCGATATGTTTGATCATTACACTGTATGTAATATTGGTTTTTACTGTTAGAAAATTCCAGCAGCGTTAAACTTGGAATTGTGCCTGATAATGCCTACCTAGTGAGCACCATGTATCTATCATTTAATTAATTTATCTGTCGTTGCTTAATTTTTAATCATTTTTACCTATTGTGGTATAGTAATTTTAATCCAAGTGCATCGTCTTCACATATAATTAGATAACTAATGTATATAAAATAATTATAAAAGAGTAACGGTGGGGTTTCTTGCCCAGTCTTCTCCATACGAAAACTACCTTTTAGAATGGGCGACTAAAATCAATTCAAATCTTTTGTAAATTCTGGGCGTTCTAAAGTGCCTTACAAGGGCCTATTTGAAAAAAATTATTTAACTTTGACTTTGACTTTAGTTATTTAATAATAGGTATAATATATCACATTGTACTGGGATCGATCCATAATCACTGAAAGGACTATTGTTGCCAATAAGCCATATATTGTGGTGGTGGATCGAAGAGAGCTGCGCGCAATGATTATTGACATAACAGTCCCGCATGACGGGAACCTCGTGAAAGCCGAGAAAGATAAACAAATCAAGTACCTTGACTTGGCTCGCGAGGTTGTCGACATGTGAGAGTGGACTCAGTGATCATTGTACCGATAGTCGTGACAGCCGATGGTTTAATAACCATGTGACCAACACCTGAGGAAGCTCTCGTTGAGCAGCTGGATTAAGGGCTTGATTCAGGAAGCGGTATTCTGGACACGGCTCGCATTGTTAGGAGGTTCCTCTCTCTGGACCCCTGACTTTAGCTTGAACCCTGTTCCCGATACTGGTGGGCTACAACGTTTTTATATTTTTTTAATGTTTAGTTTTTATACCATTTACCACATTTCAGACTCAAATCTACATGGTTCTCAAGTGATCTGACCTAGATTATTTTTGGGTTTTATATACACATTGACATTATTGAATTTTATATTTACATGACAATTCATGTCATTTTTTTATATTTTAATTTTACTTTTTAAAGTATTATATTATTTTAATTATTGTGAATGTGAAGACTATGTGGGTCTGGGGTTGCGGGTTTGTCTGAAAGGGATATCGCGGCCCCGGCACACAGGCAACGGAAGGAACACGGGTGGGTTTTAGTCAGTAAAAGTCTGACACTCCCTCTCGCTCCGCCCAGAGCGGGAGGAGTCATTTGATGATTTCCAACCCAAAAAAAAAAAATATGGCTATGTGGGTCATTCCTTTTTTTATCAGTCTGGCAGCTTGAGTAATTTATGCGGCCTATCCAAATTTCTTTGGTATACTAAGTTCGTCGAATCGTTGAGCTCCTTAAATTCTGAGTTGAGCTGCACGATCACTGACAAATGCATGCACTGACTGGACAGGTCCACTCAATCTGTGTGTTTCTTTCCTCAAAATGATCTGACCAAGATTATGTCTGGTCTTTAAAAGAGACTGTGACCTCTGAGTTTGTTTCGGCCTTTCTTCTCAGAGTAGTCAGCTATGGTCATCATGATCAGGTGTTAAAAAATATGATTGACGTTTAAAAGTTTTTGTACAAACCTACTTAAAGAAATTAAATCATTTATCATTAATAAAAAATATTATTTATCGGTAATTTAATGAAATAAAGATGATAAAATTAATACAAACTTTAAGGAACTGTAGTGAAAATACTGAATAAAACTATACCAGTCAGAAGCGTGGAACGAAACCTTATCCCGTAACAATAACAACCCGAATTTTTTTTTGGTCCTTCCGCCATTTCCCGTACAAAAAGATCAGCACACACTTCTCAACAAACACCGAAGAAAAAACCCAGACATATTGCTAACATTTGCGTTATAACCACCAGATACAAAACCTTATCTGCTATAATAAATCTTCGCGCATAACTCATTCGCAGGTGCACTGGACTTGACTATAAAGGTTATGGCTGTAGGGATGGGCAGAACAATATTTTACGTGACTACGCCATTTGTTGGTAGCGACTTCATTTACTTACTCGAAGTTATTATCATATTTTGTTAGATGCGTTTGTGGAGGGGCATTTATTAGAGATACGTGCGTTTTTCTGTCTTTAATAATTATTATATAATTGGAAAGCTACAAGGTTATTTCGGCGCGTGGCCAAAACCGAAACCAACGCCGCCATCTTGTTTTTTTAATACATTTCAAGAAGAAGAAGAATACATTTCAAGTGATATTTCACAAGTCAATTGCATAAATGTTTACCAACAGCGCCCCCTTTTTTTTTGAGGGTGGGAAATCATCATATGACTTCTCCCGCTCTGGGCAGAGTGAGAGGGCATGTCAGATTTACTGACTAAAACCCACCCGTATTCCTTCCGTTGCCTGTGTGCCGGGGCCGCGATATCCCTTTCGGACAAACCCGCAACCCCAGCAGGCATTGGTCCTTACTGACCCCGTCAGTTGGTGCTGACATCTCTTTGAGGCGCGCGTGGAACACGACGCCAACAGCGCCCCCCTGGCAACGTCATTCGAGCGCCAAAAGATCGTTGCAGCGGTGTACCTTACTTTTTACGTTGTTTTTAGTGTTCCGTACGTCCAAATGAAAAAACGGAACCCTTATAGGATCATTCGTGTCGGTCTGTCTCAGCCAATTTGCTCCGAATCTACTGAACCGATTAAGTTGAAATTAGGTACACATATAAATTTCTGTGACCCAAACACGGACGTGTAACGTAAATAAATGAATTTTGAATATCGGGGTCACTTTGGGGAGGCAAATAAGAAAACTAAAAAGTTTTGCAAACTGTACCATGTAACATATTAAACGAAAGGGCTGGACGGGCTTACTGTGAGGGTCTCAAATACTTTTTTATATAATTTTAGTTTTAAAGTTATTTACGAAAAAAGATGAAAATTTACCATTCTCCCCCCTTATCTCTGAAACTACTGAGGCAATTTTTTTTTAATACTGAAAATAGTTATATACTATATTACAGGAAAACCTATTAAGAAGTTTATGGTCTTACGATAACATGGTAAATCTCTCAATATTATGCGTGAAAACCTACATTTGCAGATGAAATTTATGGGAGGACATATTTTTCAACTACAACGTTAAGTTTGTTCTTGGGATAAATTCAACCGAACTACGGAACCCTTTATTGTGCGTAGCCCGACTATGCACTTGGCCGGTTTTTTTCTTTATTTTGTATTGGTCAAACTGCTTACATTAACCAAATGCATTATTCAATTAATTATTTTAACTATGTTAGCGTGATTATTACCTACACTACATTGAACATAATTATTTAAATTCCCATATCGTTCGTTGTTATGCACAATAAAATAATTTACATTATACGGTTATTAGCATTTGAACTAACGAGCATGATCAAACAGTTAATTAATTTAATATTATTTTATTGCCTAAGCGTATTACTGTATTTGCGCATTTTACATTATTTCAAATGGAATTTCCATTTGGAAATTCGAATTTTGTATCTATCGCTTTATATTACCTATTCTCCGGAACAAAACGATGCTTATATACCTATCGGTGCTTTTTGGTCTTTCGAGTCCGTCATAAATAATATTTTATCTTCTTAGCGTGTCGATAGCCGAAATAACACGAAAATATTATCTATATAATATAGTTTTTTTTTTTTATTGTTGGCCCAATATTCAGCAACGCGAATACCGCTCGCTACCATTAGGTCCTCACGTGTGCAGGTGACAGGGCATGCGATGCAAGATGGGAGGTGTGCCACTGTCTGTGGAGAGACGCCGCATACACACTGCAGATCTGAGCCATCCATGAACCCCCACTTGTAGAGGTTGTCCTTGTTGCGACCTACTTGGGCACGAAGTCTATTTAAGTTTCTCTATGTAAAGCACGGTAACTTGTGCCCGGATGAGAATTTAGTAGTAATATCAAATTTTAATACAAGAACAATATTTAAAGCATGATCGCTGCAAGGTAAAGCGCAGTGATCAAGCGCAATTAATACTTGTCTCGCCTATAAATTAGAAAAGGCTTTAATTCTGCGTGGTAGTTACAGGCTAAAGGTACCATTCCATATCCGACCGCAGTCAGAACCTGTACGCGACGTGTCGCAGCGTCACGTCACGGCAACACGTCGCAGCGTCATGTCGCTGCAGTCATGATTCCGAACCCGACCGCAGGCGGCAGCTGCCCGTATTCCAATCGGTAGATATAAGATAGAAAAACGTGTTATCGCTCGAGTGTTGGCGGTACTACTGGTCTGCGGTCGGGCTGCACGTGTCGCCTGTCACTCGCTCGAACGACGTGTCGCTACGGCTACGGTCGAGCGTATCTCATAGAAATTCATCGAAACCAGTCGTGTTGCGGCGACACGTTGCCTGTAGTTGCTTCTTGCGGTCGGGTACGGCATGGTACCATATTAGTATAACATTTCTTATTCTCACTGTCCGTGTCTTACTGGACATGTTTTGTTTTATCTCATTTTCTCCCAAAAGCATTATTTTCTGGGGAAGCCGACCTAAACATTAGTAGCAAAAATTACTGCAGGACTGTAGGACTGCGTCGTTGGTCTAGTGGTCCAAAGCGCTACTGCTGACCATGAGGTTCTGGGTTCGATTCCTAGGTCGGCCAAAGTATTATTGGGTTTTTGCAACAGGAATTTCAATTTAACCCTGTACAACATGACATCGTCTTAAATAAAGAGGTGCTTGAATCTGTAAACTAGGCAGTTTTTCTGGGCATAACAGTAGATGCCAAACTTCAGTGGGGCCCACAATCGAGCCTAGTGGGAAGGCTCAGTTCGGCCGCCTACGCCGTCAGGAAAGTAAGACAATACACTGCCGTCGATACAGCTCGGTTAGTCTATTTTAGTTATTTTCATAGCGTTATGTCTTACGGTATTCTGCTGTGGGGAAAAGCTGCTGATATTCAAAATATATTTGTCCTACAAAAACAAGCTGTTCAAGCTATTTACCAGCTAGGTGCCAGAGTTTCTCTGAGAGATTTTTTCAAAGATATTCGTATCCTCACGGTGGCATCTCAATTCATCTTCGCCAACATCTTATATATTAGGCAAAACATACACTTATACACTAAAAACAGTGATTTTCACAATGTTAACACTAGAAATAAGGACAAACTACGAGCTCCTTTTCACCGGCTTCATAAGGTTCATAACTCATTTGTTGGGCTTGGTATAACCTTTTATAACAAGCTACCCTCATCTTTGCTAGATTTGCCTTTTAATGCGTTTAAAACTAAAGTAAAATCCAATCTTTGTTCAAAGGCATACTATTCTATCAACGACTACTTAAATGATAAGAATAGTTGGTCGCTGTGATTAACTCAAGACAATGTTTATGTTCTTTCTCCAGCTTACGGACTGACAAGATAAATGAGTTTATATAATTGTTAATTTTATTTGACCTTTTAAGTCAAGTTATTTTAATTTAACTTTAATTTATTGTTGACAAAATCTACTCATCACACTGTTTTTTTTTTATGAGTTGTATTGCAAAATGTGGTTAGCTAGTGACCTCGACAATTGATCATATTATTTATTGTTATTAAGTAAGTAACTGTTTGTTTTTATTTATTTTACCTCGATGTTCCTAGTTTATCATTTATAACTTCCAGTTACAACTATATGTAAGCGGGCACTAAATAAAAGCTCTAAATAAAAGCCTCCAGGCATAAAGGGCTATGCCTGGAGGCTTTTATTTAGATATTAAGTTCTGTTGACGTTTTGTTTTTATTTCTGCCTGAGTATACGAGTAGTTCTCGATGATTTTGTTTGGTATATTGGCGTGTGCTAGCTTATATATGGCTAATAATTTAAATTATGTTTTGTCTTGCGTAATGTAAATTATTTTGAATACTAAACAAACAGCTGTGCTGCTGGGGAGTTTGTTGCGCCACTTCTTCTTCCCAGCTAACGCACTAGTAAGTGGTGAAGAGTGGGCGTTTTGGGGGACTGTCTTATGTAATTTTGACGTTCGAAAAGTGCTGATTCTCAGCCTAGTTTGAATAAATGACTTTTGAATTTTGTTTTTTTTTTTAATTTTGAATTTTGACACATAGTAGGGCCGCTATACTAAATAGATAGGTCGTTGTAAACACTTCTTCCAAGCTTGGCTTTAATTGCAAAACTAAACCTTTAAACATCTTTTCTGTGGATTGACTGCTGATTTTATCTTCTTTACTGACTAGCTCGTTGGTCTAGTGAATGCAAGCGCTACTGCTGAGTACGTAAGGGCCATGGGATTTCCATCTGGAATTTCTCAGTGGCAGCCCGGAAACTGGAGTCGTGCGCGGTTGATGGCAATAGGCTCGCTCCCTATTACATGGGACTTAAAACATAACTGGCGAAACGTGGGTGTACTACAGATACACCTCTTCCCAACCCTTCAAGGAAACAAGGCGTGATGTTATCTAGGAAAAACGAAAATTTTATCCGCTTAGGATAATTTAGGAACAATCGCATGTGGATTAATACAAATTATAAACCCTTTTCCCCCATTTTTAAAAGACGATATTCTACGTCACATAATCTTTACACGAAAGTACTTCCTAAGTACTGAACGTCATGAATTTCACTTGTTAAGACCTGATCGCAAAGTTTCAGGAGGGGAAGCTTGCAAATGACTTTAGGTTCACACCCCGAACAGAGCGCGTAATAAAAATGTCGGCGCAGTTAATTTGTTCTTACATTTACGCTTTCTGGTGTGGGGTGCGTAGACGTACCTGTATTGAATATTATGATATTATTATAATACCAGCCTGTAAATTATACTTTAACCTGCTAATATTTCTACAGCAGGACTACAAGTCTCCTATAAGTGGCATCTACAGTGGAAGAGAAGTCGAGATTTTTTTCAGATCTCGTTCTTCACTGTGTAAGCGAATGATGAGCAGCCAAGCCTCGTATAGAAAGTAACAGGAGAAAAAGATTTTATTCTTTTATGCGCTCATTTTTTTGGGTTCCGTACCCGAAGGGTGCCAAACGGAACCCTATTACTAAGCCTCAGCTGTCCATCTGTCTGTCTGTCAGAGGGCTGTATCTCGTGAACCGTAATAGGTAGACAGTTGAAAATTTCACATATTGTGTTTTTCTATTGTTGCTATAACAACAAATAAATTATTATTATTTATTTATTGTTGCTATAACAACAAATAAATTATTATTATTTATTTTATTTGTCAGATAACATGATCCAGTATGGTTAGTAACAACAGGAGCATTTAAGTGTGTAATGTTGTTAAATACTAAAGCGAAAAAAGGTCCCACGGTTAGAATGTTAATTGTTATTAATTATTTTAATACTATGTTAGTAGCTAAAGAATTTAAATATAAATAACAATTAAAACAAAAACATTTTATTTTACCGTCCCAACCACAATGCTTACCCAGAGCGAGTGTATCGGACTGATATTTACTTGCAACTAAAATAAATGTTATAAAATAAATGTTTTTTTTTTGTATATTGTACGGTGGTACTTGGTGTGCGAGTCCGACTGGCACTTGGCCGGTTTTTCATTTAAGTTAGACGACAAAATCCTGCCATTAAATATCGTTCCCAACATTCATGATAACTAATTCACACACCAAATTCGAATGTAAATCTCGTAAAAACTCAAATACCCATCAATATCCCATTTTACAGCACCCACACAGATCTAAAGTTACAAATTTATCGATCCTTAATCCGAAGTGTGTAACAAATGTCAAGCGATCCACGGATTTTGGTGAAAAAGTCTCGCGTGGATCAATCGGCAGACATGTAGGAACATTTTCAATTTCCGGCCATCTTTGTGGCGTCAGCTTTTGAGGAACCATGTTGACGAATATTTTGATGTCGTTCTTGGCAATTTTCTTTAGCAAATGTCTTCCTGTTTGTGGATGGAAATTGTTATTTCGTTATTATATTAGTTGTGGGTCTGTTCGGTTTTGTTAAGAGACTCGAATGGTGTATTTGGTTTCTTTTTATTTTCTTGTTAAGTAGGGTACAAAAATCTTTTAATTGTGCTTACTTTGTCTATGCCAAAATCGTCTCATTTTCATCGCAGGAAAACTAGAAGAAGAGATCATTTTGATTCTACAACTGGTAAGGTATAAAATTCAGAAAGTAGTAGAAAATCACGTAGGTAAACAAGAAATTGCCCACTATCCAGAAGGCCCACTCTTGTACTTAAAACCGTTCAAATCGTCATTTCGTCTCAGCGACATATGTCCATAACTTGTCAAAAATCTATGTGAATTAAAGGGTTTGACAGATCGCCTTTTCAAAACAATTATCTATACATAATTATAAATTAAAGTCGCTTTTCGTGTTTGTCTGTACGTCCGCGTTGTTCTTCTTAACCACGCAACAGATTTTGATGAGGTTTTCATCGTCTCTTAGAAAATTTATTCCGGTATAACACGTTAATATTAAAATTACATAAAACTAAGAATTCTCGATGTTTTGTTAAGTTGTTAGCCGCTAGTTTTTCTATATTTTAATTTGGTAATGCTTTCTAAGGAAAATCTGCTGCTACTTTTTTTCGACGAAGTTTTTTTTTAAACCTTCAACATTTCTTTTAATTTATAACTCAAACTCAAAGCATTTATTTCAAGTAAACCATTTACAGGCACTTTTGAATTATCAAAGAGTCGGTCAGTTAGTCAAAAAGTTGAAGCTAGTATACCCACAGTAGTCTTCTATAATTCAAAACCAACTTGCCTAGACTAAAGTGACTATCAAAAATTAGCCTCGTCAGTTTAAAAAATAATCCTCCAGAAAAACACTTGGCCAAGCGAATTAATCTTGATAAGTGTGATGCGAAAAACTTACGAAAATAGGCAAGTTATGTTCCAGCAAAGCGGAAAACTTTTAAATCGGTTATAGAGGAATCCATTAAGATGAATCGTTGAATTTTCAGTTTTCTATCAGACCACAACTTTGTCTGCCAAGTTTTCGAAAGAATATGCAAATATAGCATCGGGTGGGTTATTAAATACGAAGGTATATTTCCATAAATGTTTTTTTTTAATTATTGATTTTGATTTAATTTTTATAGGAAAATTAATGAAGGTAATCATTGGTCTAGTGGTGGCAAGCGCTACTGCTGAGTTCGATTCCCTCGTTCGGTTCTGGGTTCGATTCCCACGTCGGGCAAAGTGTTATTGGGTTTTTCCATCAGTAATTTCTTAGTGATGGCAATAGGTTCCCCCGCATTACATGGGACTTACATAACTGGCGAAATATGAGTACCCTATAGGTACACCTCTGCCTAAAACTTCGGGAAAAACAAGCGTGATGTTATGTTATGATGATGTAGGTTAGTGGGTAACAGAATCTGGGAGCTGATAGTAAATATCCTTCTTCAGTTAATGTGGGTTAGAGAATCTGGGAGCTGATGGTAAATATCCTTCTTCAGTTAATGTGGGTAAGAGAATATGGGAGCTGATAGTAAATATCCTTCTTCAGTTAATGTGGGTTAGAGAATCTCGGAGCTGATGGTAAATATCCTTCTTCAGTTAATGTGGGTAAGAGAATATGGGAGCTGATGGTAAATATCCTTCTTCAGTTAATGTGGGTAAGAGAATATGGGAGCTGATGGTAAATATCCTTCTTCAGTTAATGTGGGTAAGAGAATATGAGAGCTGATGGTAAATATCCTTCTTCAGTTAATGTGGGTTAGAGAATATGGGAGCTGATGGTAAATATCCTTCTTCAGTTAATGTGGGTAAGAGAATATGGGAGCTGATGGTAAATATCCTTCTTCAGTTAATGTGGGTACGAGAATATGGGAGCTGATGGTAAATATCCTTCTTGAGTTATATACCTAACATAGGGCTTTTTAGCCTAAGCTTTTTTGTGGTGTTTTGATGCATGATGTTCTATGTCTCAGTGTAGTGCCAGCATGATGAACGTTTATGTTGAGTTAATCTTGTCCAGCTTGTTCTATCATGTTTGAGTTAAACATTCAACAGTACAATAGTCTTTCTCAAGTACGTTAGTGCTTTCAAATGTATGATGAATCAGCGAATACCCACTACTGCTCAAACTTTAATACCTATATACCGACCAGTCTTGACCGAAGAACAAAGTGACTAGTCGAGACATCTTTTTTATAATTTTTGTGTAAAATCAATTTTTTTTTTTTAAAGAACTCGTTAACTTGTTGACACTATAATGTCAGTTTATAGATCCCTCATAAATACTTAATAACTTCCTTCAAAAACATCATCAGTAGGCAACTACATGAATTACCCAATTTAATTAAAAACTAAACCAGCACTTGGGCGTACACGCAACGCATATAAATGAGGAACAAACAAAATTGTACACAATTAGAGAACCAAATGAACCCCGAGTGACATGCTAATGCCTCCCGAAACTCATACTGTTCCACTGCAAAGCAAATATGCCTTGTTCCCGGAATCTTTGTAGAGACGTATTAGTTTGCTTTGCATGGTAGGAATAATGTGGATAAAGGGGTAATTAAAGACAGTTTGGTTGGTGCTTGTCGGTAAAACATGACATCAAAGATATACATATGTCTAGATAGACAGTCAAAGCTGTGAACTCGTTGAAAATAATAGTGTTCAACTGTTGGCCGCTAAATGCACGCGCACTAGGAAAGCACAATGACGTGTCGTGAATGTAAGAACTAGCTGTCACGCACCCACCAGCCACCACCAGCACAAAAAGTTGCCTTGTTTGTTTTAGTTCTTTTGCAGAACGACACTCTATCTAGGCATATCAATAATCAAGGCATGACATAATCTTTATCATATTGGGTGACTGGTAATTAGTGGCCGATGCTTAAAGACGTGACTTTACTCATAATTATGAACAACTTTTACTATGACCAAACCTTTTTTGAAAGTGGGAAATCATCAAATGACTCCTCCCGCTCTGGGCGGAGCGAGAGGGAGTGTCAGACTTTTACTGACTAAAACCCACCCGTGTTCCTTCCGTTGCCTGTGTGCCGGGGCCGCGATATCCCTTTCAGACAAACCCGCAAACCCAGCAGACTATGACCTATGAAAAAAATCTGCTGTTCCCTACATTTTGACGAGTTAAGCGAAGATAAATGTAGGCAACAGCAGATTTTGTTTTCGCGATTTAAGGTTTGGTCCCATATTAAAAGTTTTTCTTAATAATGAGTAAAGTCACGTCAAGTATCGGTTACTAACTACCAGTCACCCTATATTTCAATTTCAACTATTTATTAGTGATTTTTGTGGAGAGGATAATATTTCAGATTTGTTACAGTTCTAATGGCAATAATTTCATTTGGTTTAAATAGGTTTTTTTTTAAATTATTTTATTTATCTTTTAAACAGACTCTTTTATATTTTGTGAATGTGAGAACATTTTAGGCTTAATAGACTGTATTTGTAGACCATTTTCAATTTTGGTACTTGTTGACAGGCCGTCACCATCCTCCCATACCGATTAACACTGTATTTTTAAAACATAGTAAAGCCATATAATTTTAAAAGAATAACCGTGGAGTTTCTTGCCGGCTCTTCTCCATAGGAAACAACCAATTGGAACCGTGCACCTAGCTTCTGACGTTTCGTAAGTGCCCATTTAGGTTTATGTGAAATCAAATATTTTGATCTTGATTTAGATTTTTGAAAATCTCGGATAAAGAAAGAAAAGAATAAAAGAAGAAAGTTAGTAATAACATTTTGCTAGATAATGTGTCTGACTTTAAAAAGATGAATACGACAAAGACACCATCCCAGAAAGGGATACTGTCAATTCTAGCTATTGAAGCTAGTGTTTTTTTAACATAAAATATTTTTTATTTAATTTACGATTCATTTGCCCGGCTGATATTTCCCTTTAAAGATAAAGATAGAGATATATGGTGGTGTGGTGGTGTCTTTTTTTTTTCTGAAAATATTAATGTTCTACTGCTACCCATCTGTTCGTCTAATCTAAACTGTTCAAAAGAACACAGTGAGTTAAATCAGCTTAATTCCCATCAGGCGAGATTGAGGTCAAGAGCAAACCCATATCGCAATAAAAAAAGGATCAAAAGACCGCAAAACCAAAAACACATTTAAAACGGATCAAAACCCTTCAAAAATAGTATATCACCTCGGAAATTCGACTTAACGCCTTTGAAAAGCTTCTCAGACAAATCGATGTGGTAAATAAAAGAGTTTGCTGAGGACACTCCACATCAAAGGTGAAAGGTGGATGGCCACTCCTCGTACTCGGGATTCACCGAATCATCCGTACAAAAGCCGATTGTTGCCGAATAATCCTGACTGTTGGTTTTTTGAATTTGGAGTGTGGGAGATGTTCCTTTGTTGTCTTGATACGAATGACTTTAATCAATTTACTCGTATCAATTCGGAGTAATGGTTTATTAGCTTATGAAACTTTTTTTTTTTTTTTAATCACTTTTTAAAAATGGTATTGTAACATTGCCCTAAAAAAAGCAGGTCTTTAGCAGCACACCACTTATAAAACATGCGAAAAAAGTGGTTCTAAGACCCTCGCCTTCCTTAACTATGCAAGATAGCGCCATTGTGATTGGGCTCGTTGGATTAATTGTCTTGACAAGTACTGTAGCCCTTGTAGGAGCCTAGTTCCACTATCATACTGCTCGTTGACTCCACAGTTATAAGTTAGCCATAGGGATTGAAAAAATCTTATTTTGTACTTTTTAGTTCTACAGCTCATATTTAAAAGCTTCGCGCCTCGATCCTTCCGCCGACGAGGAAGCGACTATAACTGTCAAAGATTTTATCGCTCAAGAAACGTTCAAAAGATTGTAGTTCCCGTGTTAGTAAAAGAGATACATATACATTGCCGGCGAGTACTGCCTTTCCACTATGCTGCTGCCCTTGCATAACCATCTACACTTGCTGTACGAAGATTTTCTAGTGGCACTGAGTTGCGCCACTTCGCGTAGAGACAATCGTTTATCAATTTATCTTTGAAGTATGCACTCCCGTGCCGTTTTGTGGAAATAAAAGACTAGTTTATCGCAGCGACAAGAATACTCGCTCAGCTGCGACGCTTGCTTGGCGGGCAGAACACTCCCTGAGGGATTCTCATTTGGGACATACGCTTACCAGCAAGTAACGGGGCAGTCATTCTATTCTTCACACTCGCGCACTCGCTCATATTCCAGCGACAAAACCATCCGAACTACACACTCGCTGTTCGTTGCTCGCCAACTCGTTTCTAGTTGCTAGCCCTACTCGCTTCTCGCTAATCGTCGACGGTAGGACAGATGCCAAGCAACCAAAACTCATTTGTCACTCTTAATAACATATTGTTTCTCTCCTTCCTGTTATATTTTTTTGCGATCGCATCACTAAGATTATGGCATCCTATACTGAAATATTAATTTTGAAAAAATAATCTTTCAGTTCTATAGTAACAGGGTCTTATTATACAACTACTTAAACCCTCTTGTGTATACTTATTAGCCCGTTTAAAGAAAACTTCCTTACAATTTGAGCTTACAGTCTGTAGTGGTAGAAACTTAAACATAACTTTCTTTTAAACTACCTCGTAGTAGTCTAGTTCTTAAATGAAACTTCCCTAAAGACATGTAATTCCAAGACTACTTTGCTAAACTTTTATCTTCGGATAAGGCTTCAGACTGTTTCCAACCGTGTAAGGCACATTACTAATTTCACTGTGAACCTTTCCAACTAAACAAAGTTAACGAAACTCCAAACCTTAGTGCTTGAAACTTCTGTACTTTAACTTGAAGTGAAGCGTTTGTAGTCATAGTGTAGAAGTGTTAGCTTCAACAGGATGAGATGTGACCTACTGTCTTATGTCCGACTTTGTGATTTGAAGTCGGTTTGAATTTAAGTATTTATTATACAAATAATAAATACTTAAATTCCCCCATTAATTTAATACTTA
Source organism: Agrochola macilenta (assembly GCA_916701695.1). Classification (NCBI taxonomy): domain Eukaryota; kingdom Metazoa; phylum Arthropoda; class Insecta; order Lepidoptera; family Noctuidae; genus Agrochola; species Agrochola macilenta. The sequence continues at coordinate 22,450,813 of OU753553.1, forward strand.
ATTAATGACCCCTCAAATGTGCAAACATCTGAGGGGTCAGTTAAAACAAATAAGTATTGTGTATACAGGATGTCCAGAGAAGCTCGCCGTCCGATAAGGACCAGGCCCGGGTCGATGGGCGGCGGCGCGTTGAGTTCCACGCGCGCTTCAAAGAGATGTCAGCATAACTGACGGGGTCCACTAGGACCGATGGGTCACGGGAAAGTTCGAAAGGGCCCTGGCAACGTACAGGCAACTGAAGGAACACGGGTGGGTTTTAGTCAGTAAGAGTCTGACATGTGCTCCCGCTCCGGGAGAAATTATTTGATAATTGCCCAACCAAAAAAAAAATAAAGAGTCTCCAGAAAGGCATGAATTTGAACGTTTATCTATACGACAATTGGCTTTCAGTTTCTAAAAATGTGGATGGTGTACTCGTATTCAGAGTGCCCAGTAGGTAAACAGTGCGACATTCTGCGTAGGGTGATTTATTTATTTATTTATTTATTTATTGTTTTTTGCAAACCATAATGTACAATTACAGGTGGTAAATAAAAATAGAATAGAAACAATTATGGACCCTGTCGGGCACAGCAAATTTTTAAATAGGTTGAGAGAGGGAGAGCGCTTTATCAATTTTCCTTATTATTAAATTAAGAACTATTTATATCCTATTACCTATGTATTTATATTTCCATTCATTCATTTATTCTATTAATATTTTATTATTTATTTAATTATATTTAATATTGCTTATTTGTTTACTCGCTTAAAATTTGTTTATTATTAATATTAATGTAGTAAAATTATTAAGTATTATGGTATCATTTATTTTTATTATTTTACTTATTTAAATATATCTGTTATTCATAATTATGTGTTATTATTATTGAATTTATCCGTCAAAATTATTCTATATCCTATTATCTATTTATTTATGTATTTATATTTCCATTCGTTTACTTATTCTATTAATATTTTATATGAAGGTGTATCTATCTGTTCATTTATTATTTATTTAATTATATTTATTAATGTCATAAAATTATTTAATATTATAGTACCACTTATTATTTGCTATTTGAGCTATTAAATATATCTGTTATTCATAGTTGTGTATCATAAATTAATCGAATTTATCCGTAAGATATTCTTGTATTGTGTAATAGCTTTTTTTAATTAAGTATTGTTTCAGTTTATTTAAAAATATACTGGTTTTATTTTGTTGTTTTATGTCTTCTGGTAATTTATTGTATATTCTTATTGACATTGAATATGGACTAGATGAGTGTAATTTAAGGCGGGAGGGGGGCAGATTTAGTCTATTTTTATGGCGCAACGAATAATTTGTTTGGATGTCTCCCCGTGTGCTGTAAGAATCTGGATATTTACGGACCAGTTTACATAATTCCAAGACATAAATACCAATCAAGGTGAGAATCTTGTGTTGTTGAAAGTAAGGCTTGCAACTATCTGTTGGTTCTATATTGGTAATTATTCGTATAAGCTTTTTTTGGAGGGTAAATAGGGAGGGACCGTCTGTGCTGTTTCCCCATAAAACGATGCCATAGTTAAACCAAGCGTGGGCATACGCGTAGTATGTGACTAGTGCGGTTTGTAGGTTTGTAGTCTTCTTTATTTCGCGGAGAGCATATGAAAACTTTGAAATTTTTGATTTTACTGACTGTTTATGTGATTTCCAGTTTAAATGAGTGTCTATTGTTAAACCTAGGAGAGTGAAATTGTTTACTGTTTCTAATTTATGTTGATTAAAAGTAAAATCTATATTTATTTGCTTTTTCTGCCAAGGGTGATAGCTTTGATCAGAACCTACCAATAGAGCACATAATTGTGTGTTCCGCGAAAAGTTACGTTTTTCAATTTAAACAAAAATATCTAAACTGTCGTATAGATTAACGAAAAGTCCGATGTAAAAAATAAAATAGAATCGCATTTTTTATAACAAGCTTGTGAAGAATCTGAGGGTAGAGAATATTCGATATTATAGACCAAGGAATTTCTTGTCCGTTCTTCTCTATAGGTACCTACTACCCTTTGGAATGGGCAACTAGCTTCATCTTTCTGACAGACCGACCACTTGACAATTCAAAAGTATCTGTAATTGGTTTATTGGAAATAAATGCTTTGAGTCTGAGTTTGAGTAATGAACCAATAATAAAATTGTAACGTCGACAAAGGAGGAAAGTCAGTAACGAAACAAAAAAAGGAAAAAAAATTGGTCCTTCACCTAATTACCGAACGTCAAGTTTCTTTGCGAAAATTGCATGCTGAAAAGCCAAGTTGAGACAGAAAATTAGCTTCCGAATGAAAACACGTTGAAGGTAACATGTCTAGAAATTTACTCAAAACTTTATAAGGACTATTCACGAAGCGCACTTCGCCTCGCACATTGTGTGGATTGCGAGCGACTTCGCTTTGATTCAAACTCGTTGTAAGTTTAGTGAATTAACGAGAGTTCTGGTTGTGAGAGTCCTTGGAAATAAAGATGCATTGCTACGCAGCAAAATAAGTAAAATCTGTTATGTTATATAAAAGTTGGTGGATAAATTGATACAATTCTGTTTGTTGCACACCAAATATAAGGAAAAGATTGAATAATTTATTTATAGTCTTATCAGACGATCGAACTTGGTACGAACCGAACAGTGGACATGGTTCCCTCCGTAAAAAAGTTGTTCGTCTTAATAGTGTGACAATACCTGAAATACCCTAGGCTGATAAAATTTTCGTTTTTCCTAATTGTGTTAATATTAGTGTTTGGATCGGTTCCCCGTAGGGGGAAGAACTGTGCCCCTCCTTTCCGCACAGTTCTGTAGGGCTCGTCCCGGACTGGTCACCCTCCCACCGATATAAGAAACAGAAGCATTCCCATAAACTAAACTACCATGTTCCGCCTCGGAAGGTTAGGGAACAATGATTGGACCAGGAAGTTAATATTGGGAATGCACAGTTAGTAAACACAAGTATTATAATATGAAGATAAGAAGACAAGAGGGTATGCAAAAGTATATAATATAATATTATGTTTTAGTATTATAAATGTTGGAACGCCAACGTCTCCTCCTCTCGCAGTTGAGCACCAATATCTGCAATACAGACTTGGTAAGGTAGAAGGGGTAAAGGGATCGCTACGCTTGTACTTCAAATACGATTACGTAATACTACGTTAATTTGTCTGATTACAATATACCCATTTCAGTGAGACCGGGAACCGTATAACAACGTTTGCCTCATTGTACGTGTCCTGCTAGACCTAACGCATAGAACCTCTGAGGAACTAATACGATTCTAACGGAACACGCTCCCTAAGCACTAAATAAATGTTTTACTCAATCCTAAGACAGAGTACTGCGAAGTCCAACTGTCATTGAGGAAAACAAGTTTAATATTGAATAGTTCTAATCGCGTACTAATATGAAAGACCCTTACGACAGGCTAGCCCATTTTTACAAAGTTAACACAAAACTAGCACAAGCGCACCGTAGACTCAGTCTCTAGCAGAATACACTACGATCGTACCTGGTGAACACCGAAGTGGTATCTCGTCACTTCATATTTCCTTAATCTGTCCCATTTAGAGGATGCTTTCAATGTAATCGGCAGCCGTGTGGATCGTCCTTATCGACAACGGGGCGTTTCGACCTAGGCATCCAAATGACGTGTCTCGCTAATATAATTTGTGAGAGGCCCGAAAGCCGGTTGTAGAGGTTTAACGAGACACGATTTCTAGCGTTCCTTAGAACGAACTATCGATTCAGTATGAGATACTTAGTAAAGCCTAACCCAACTCCCTGGAAATATGTGTCAACACGCCTCACGCAAGGTATTCTGTGGCAAAACCTTTTCGGAAACAGAAATCGTCACTAACGTTTGGTTGTTTTGTAATGCAATTACAGATTGGCTTTATAGCCTAGATCAATTCCAAATGACCTGAGAGCATTTATGGCCCTGCCTTCCAAGTGTGGAGCGTCATCTCAAAGTCAACAGTCGGAGCATTACTGCCCAGTCAAGTATGGTGGAAGGCCTTCGCCATTTCCCTATAGCCAACTGCTAGCGACAATAATCTGCCAAGGTACGGATTAGGATATGGACACGTAATACACGAGAATGTAGCATTAGTTATAAAACACGATACTAAATAAGTGTTGTTTCGCCATTCTGGAATAAACGACCATTAATAGCTCGGCAGCAACTTCACCTAACTGTTACCTATAATACACTGCAAATCAACTAGCAGAAACAAATTATTATAGTGTGAAGTTCTAGCTAAAATGGACATGCTACTACAAAAGATAAAAGTTAATTCAAGTTGGCACTTACCAAATAGTTCCTTAGGTAGAATTAGATTACTACTCACTTACAAATACTGCACACATTACCAGCTTTGCCTCGGAATAGCTCCCCTTTCACGACCGCCCTTCGACGCGCCTTCAAACTAACTAACTTCCTACTCTCTAAATCTCAGTCCCCTCAATCCCTACAAAAATACCACGTTGACCGTTGGGCCAAGCTTTTTTCCAAAGTTTTGCAGAATAGTTTTATGGCTGTTTTTGTATATAACTTCTCAATTGTTTCAAAAGGGTCTTTTGAATAGCTCGACTTAATCCTTAGCAGATGCTCGCTGCAGTCTCAGGGCTGATCAATATTTTGAGACCGACGACGAGTTATTATTTATATACAATTTATTATAAACCATACAAATATTTTAGCACAGAACATATTAAGTTTCGGTCGGCCCGGGTACGTTAATAGTACAAGAGCGGTTAAAGCATTCTAGCTAGGTGCTAGCTAGAATAATCAAATAATTAATCCAATAATATAACTGCAGTTATTGGATAATTGATAGTTACATCGATGGAAGCATCGGCTTTGCATGACTTTTGAAAGTTTGGTTAGATCCATCTTTATAACTTGTTGTTTAAAGTTTCAAGCATGAAAATCGAGAGCTGTGAGTTTACATTGAAAGAACCGCATGTTGACACCCCTGCTCTCAGAATATTTGTACAAAGTAGGCACGGATTGCTGCCCATAAAATATAAATGGAATGGGTTTGTAAGAGGTTCAATATTGTTTTAACATTTTAAAGAAATTGGATATTTTGTTATTAATTAGGGTAACGTGTCGAGCTGTCAACCCATAAAATTGAGATTTAATGTGTTCTTAAGAACCTCGAATCGGCCCTTAAGTGACGGTTTTAAAATAAATATAATAATATATTGTTATTAAATTAGCGAATGTTAATGACAGTCACAATAGTAATAATTGTCGCCATACTGCTCTCTAGCTAGACGAACAGATTTGGTACCGAGCAGACGATATCCGCTGTCCGGTTCGAACCAAGTTCGATCGTGTGCTAATTAACTGAGTTGTAACAATTTTTTGTAACGCGTTACAAAAGTCAGTGCAGCGAGCCGAGCCGCTCGATGCGAGCGCCGGATCCTCCACTCGACTGTCGGCTGTTTCGTGAATTCCTTTGAAACGGAAATATGAGAAACGAAAATTACATGGTGCTCGAAACGATCATTCGCCGCGTCTTGTTTATCACCGTATTGTAACCAAGCTCGCCGCGAATGATACATTACAATCAAACGATACCTTAAGTCTCCACCTTTAGGATTCACTCGTGATTTGTTAAATGAATATCAACAAAGTACACAATTAATTGAAAATCTTTACAGAAAACCAATTATTAACCATCCTATGATAATCATTATGTTAATTTGTACAAACAGAGCAGTGTTTTATAGTAGGCAGGCACGTGTTTGCAAATTGACCTTCGAAGATACAAATTGCAGGCCAATTCGTTAGTGCACAGCAAACGTTTGGCTACATACCGCCTGAAAGATGGTCATCATTTGCCTAGGTGCCTCAACTATGTGCGGGTCGGCTTCCAGTCTAACCGGATGCAGCTGAATACTAGTATTAAGTGAAGCAACTGCCTATCTGACCTCCACAACCCAGTTACTGGGTAACACGATACCCCTTGGTAGGCCGGTTGTCAGACTTTCGGGCTTTTAACGCCCCGTAACAACTGTCAAAGATCTACAAATGACAGCCGGGACCAACGACTTAACGTGCTTTCCGAGGGACGAAGGGGTCTTGGTATGTAAAGATGGTCACCCATCCACGGACCAACCGCAGCAAGCGCAGCTTAAACTGATCGATCGACCCGTGCGGCTGTTATTACTTAGCCACAAGCCCCTCGACCGTCGACCGGTCGCCCATCTGATAGATGGTATGGAGCTAATTAGTAGTCCAGGCGAAGTGATAATTATAATGACTAAATCTGTAATGAATGAGCGTAATGTCTCCTATTGCTTAATTGTATTGTTTATTGTGTAAGGATATATTCAATCAACAAAGAGCATTTAGCAGTCGACAGCGATGCGGATGAATTTTTCGATGCAATATTTTAGTTTCTTAGTAGTTAATTCACAACGCCAACTTCCAAACTCCGGGGTGTTACTAATAACACCCCGGAGTTTAGAAGTTGGCGGTGTGATAACCCGTGCCTCGGAAAGCACGTTAAGCTCATGGTCCTGCGCCAGATCTGTCTCCGGTCTTGCGGGATTATCGTCCCATAGGACTATGAGAGTGAGGGAAGAGAGAGTGCACCTGTGTCTGCGCACACACTGCACACCTGCGCCAAAGCTGGTCTCCGCTGAGATAGGTCGGCGTGGCCGAAATTCGGTCTGGAGGATTATCAGTTTAAGTTAGGATACTATATTTTTATTTTTAATAATTAATCAGGTATAAGTTATTTATGTCCCTACATTTCATTTTAATTCTGAATAAACTACGTTACTACAAATATCTCATATTATTAGGTAATATGACCGTTTGAGCACAAAATTCGATAAAATTTAGCCCCAGGCCATAATGGTACAGTTTTCCTATTTTCATGCCCATCGACTGAATGTCATTTACGGGAGGAAACGGAAGTTACGCTGTCGAATCCCCATCATAACTGTGCAATCAGAATGTGAATAGAAATACATGCAGACATGTTAGGTACCTATCGGCAATCCATGGGGATTTGTGTATTTTATGGAGATGTAGGCGAGGTAATTTGCAACCAAATTAACACATATGAGCCCTATTTATTACCATATTTTAACTCGAAAATGGTTGACATTTTTTGCATAGGAGTTATAAGTGGTTATTTGGTTGTGCCTCCCCTAAATTCCCTTAATTCCATTATGAGAATGTAGGAGAGGCACAACCAAATAACCACGTGCCGACATATTACCAATAACCCTGTAACTGAAACTAAGAGGTTATGTTAAATATGAGGTGTATATTTTATCTTATTATTCATTAAGTTTATTTAATTATAATTAAGTCATGAGGTAACAATTGGAGTTAAGACATTTGTCAAAGATTCACAGTGCACTAGCATGGATTTTGAAAAATCTGTGTTTTCTTCTTCAAAATAAAATCAAGTTGAAACAAAGTTAAATTATTTGGCCAAGTGTGTTTGGTGAACTCGCACACGAAGGGTACCAATCTGCCAAGCCTTTTCCCAACTATGTTAGGGTCGGCTTCCAGTCTTACCGGGTGCAGCTGAATACCAGTATTTTACATGGAGCAACTGCCTATCTGACCTCCACAACCCAGTAACTGGGTAATACGATACCCCTTGGTAAGACTGGTTGTCAGACTTTCGGGCTTCTGACGACCTGTAACAACTGTCAAAGATCCACGAATAACAGCCGGGACCAAAGGCTTAACGTGCTTTCCGAGGCACGGAGGAGTCTACATAGGTATGTAAAGATGGTTACCCATCCAGGGACCAACCCCGGCAAGCATAGATTAATCTGTTGGATCAACCTGTGCGGCTGTTATTACTTAGCCACGAGCTCCTCAAGTTAGGGTTCCGTGCCATCGTACAATATTTAAAAAAAAACACGTTTTTGTAATTTTTTACTTTATTTTATTATTTATTGCTATATATATTTTTAGCAGCAAACAAAATACACAATCAGTGAAAATTTCAACTGTGTACCTATTACAGTTCATGAGATGCAGCCCGCTGACAGACAGATGGACGGACGGACAGCGGAGGCTTAGTAATAGGGTTCCATTAGGTAGTCTTCGGGTACGTGAGTCTTAAAATATATTGGTTTGCAAATACTATCGTAAAGATATAACAAAATATACTGAGTTTCCATTCAACCATCTATTTAGTTGAAAACTAACACACAAAAGCTCTCAGCTTTTCAGTCATTATAACGAGTAACAGCGAAATCTAAAAACTCGACTCCCCGTTTATTTACTAACTAGTTTGCAGAAAGTAAATTTTCATCAGAATGTAGCACAAAACATGATCAAATTTCATAAACTGTCAACAACTTTCAACTACAATTTCAAGTACAGTGTACCTACATAAATATAGGGTTGCTAAATTCTGATGAAAATTTACTTTCTGCAAACTAGTTAGTAAATAAACGGGGTATAAAATTGCCGGTATAAAATTATACGTCTATTTTGGTTCAGGAAAACCGACCTTGTTAATTCCGAAATGTTCGAAAACCTGCACTAAGATCAGCGCAGGAGACTCTCACTGAGCCAAAACAATAGGTAAAGGAAAAATAGTTTTTTTCGATAAGGAAATATCAACAAGCTAATGCAAAGTAAGACTTTTTACATAGATAGATAAATGATCTTATTTCTGTAAGTAGTTTTGTACACTTTTACACGGCAATCATATTTTATTTAAAATCTAGATGAGGTCGGCGTTTCCTATCCGACTATTCTGAGAAGAAAGGCCGAAATAAACTATTGGTCAGATCATGTGAGTAAGAACCATGTAGATTAGTGTCTGAATTAGTCTTTTAAAAGAAAAGTTTAAAATTATATCTTTAAGACCAAAAATAAAAGAGATGAACATAAGACCAAGATGAGAACATAAATAACCTGAATTTATTCAAAATTGAGAATCAGCACTTTTCGAACGTCAAAATTACACAAGACAGTCTACCAAATCGCCTACCTTTCACCACTTCCTAGTGCGTTAGCTGGGAAGAAAAAGTGGCGCAACAAACTCCCCAGCAGCACAGTTCATTTAGAAAAAAAAAATATTCTACACAATAGTATGCAAAATAAATTTCATTATGCAACACAAAACATAATTTACATTATCAGCCATATGTCAGCTAGCCGAACTTGTATATATATAGCTAGCCATATTCGCGTAGACAGGTAAAAATGCATAGATTTGTTTTAACATAGGATTAGTTTATTTATTTTTAATCAATAAATAAATGTTCTTATTACTGGAAAAATGGGTACAGTAAATCTCCTTATACATGTGCACTTAGGTGTTAAAGGAGTGCTTTCGCACTCGTACTAGGATTACCCTGTATCACGAATGCCATTGTTGGATGAACACAAATGCGTTCTATCAGAATAATACGAGTACGATACCTTCAAACAGCATCGCTAACAAAATTGGCTTCGAAAGCATTACGCTGGCGGGAACGCAATCCCGGGTGTCACATTTACGAATGAGAAATTTAAATTTCATCTAGAAGTCGAGATTCCCGTCTGCACAGGATACAAGATATAATATAGGGTTGACATACAAAGAGTTCTCCATTTTCAGTTGACCCCCCATACCTATAGCGGACCTGATACTATCCTGACTAATATTATAAATGAGAAAGTGAGTTTGTTTGAATGACCTGAAAAAGGACATAGGATACCTTTTATACCGATATTCCCACGGGATCGAGACTTATCCGGGTGAGCCCGCGGGGGGCTAGTCAGCAATAATGACATTAACATTACTGTCATTATTTCCAATATTGACGTAAAACTATTAAAATATTTAGATCACATCATCATTCCAACCATCACAGATAAATAGATAAATGTCAGTAGTAATGATATTATTTGAATGTAATGTCATTATTACTGATAGTATCTGTTCCACTTAAGGAAGCCAGCTCTGGGGTTAATTTCAGTAAAATTCTGTAAATTCTTCGCATAAGAAAGTTGTCATCATAATCTTCCTGCCCCTGTCATGTTACTTGAGGTCCGTGCAACGCATTTTCTTCTTCCATTCTCCCTGTCAGCTGTCATGGTATCATTCACTCCATTCTCTTTCAATCATTCCTCACACAATCCATTCATCTTTTCTTTGGCCTTCCTCTCCTTCTGCATCCATCAACATTTCATCGCAAATATAGGTGATATAAGCTAAATTACATGAGCGTGGAAACAAAAAATGGACTGAAAGTATAGACTGCAACTGTCTGTGTATGTTCCTGACAATGTGACTGTTCCTAAAATACCCTAGGCTGTCAAAATTTATCCGAATTCAAAAATTTGTGTTGTGGTCGGCCTCCCCTTCTTAAAAAGGTAGATTACCTACAGAAATTCGAATACGCTTTTAAATTCAAACTTCAAAAACGCATTTACACACATACACAAATTCATGAATTTTAAATTCAGATTTGACTAATTTCCACGTCAAAAAACTCAGTTTTGCCAGCCCTGCACTCATGTAGACTTCAATTACATAACGCGAAAGGATTGTTAATTGAGTTGCGACAGCACAGGACGCGTGCGCCACGCTGTGACGTCATCGCTCGTTCCAATCACGTCACACTTGTTTTTTCTTGATGGACAGGATAGAAATTAGCTGCTGAACGTCTATGTTGGAATATGGATAGAGACAACTCCAAGCTATCGGATAGAAACTGAACATCGCGAGTAGATCTTATGAGGTCAGTCCTCCAGACACAGACACTTCGAAGATACCAGTTGTGAAAGTGTAAGTGAAAAGAAAAATGGGTCTAAGAGGTTTTAGGAGCTTTTAGATTGCGTGCTAACTATTTCAAAATTTATTAGCCTACACTGTCCTCCCATAACAATTAATACTGTTATTTGAAAATATTGTAAAGGCCAATTATTTTTTAAAGATTAACCGTGGAGTTTCTTGCCGGCTCTTCTCCATAGGAAATGACCAATTGGAACCGTGCACCTAGCTTCTGACGTTTCATAGGTGCCCGTGTAGGTTTATGTGAAATAAAATAATTTGAATTTGAATAAGAGAAAGCCTTTAACGCAATTAGGATTTTTGATTAGGATTTTGCAACATTCCTAGCCAGTTCAATGTCAAACAGCTTTTCAATTCACCAAAAATCTTTAAACAAAAACTCGTCACAAAGGCGGACACCCCCGAGCAAATTCTAAGCCTAATAGAATGAAATCCCTCTTAAAACACCATAAATCCGAGGCACCCATTGATAGGGACGCTCCTCAATTGCTTATAAATCCAGTGAAATGGTTATTGGGTGAAAAATGGTCGAAATTGTTAGACACCTCGGTTAATTTAACATTTGGGTTACGGGATGATATCTCTGTGGATTATATCAGGCATTGTATTTTGTAAGGGTAGGGTATAATGAAAAACGTGATTTTTTTTATTTAAATTTTGTTTGATGGGGAAATGTATTTGTACTGTTGTCTATAGGAACCTGGGTTTATTTTTTGAGCTCAGAACGAACTGAATATTCATTGTACAGCAATGTACCTGATTGTACCTGTAACTGTAAACGGAACATGTAAGCAAATGCTTACGTCGTCATATCCTAAAGGTGCTCCCGTACCGGGAGCATTCGCCTGTAATGTAACGTTGAAGAGTCGAGCATTCATCAGTGAGTGAGACGAACCGAACATCAAATCAAATCAAATCTTTTTATTGTGTTCACAGATTATACAGACAGATGTTAGGTAAATTACAGTTCCATTATGTCCTGCCTAATAAGCATACAATAATTATGTCAAAATGCAGTATAAAACAATTCTCAGGTATCACATATAAAACAATTCTTACAAAATAACAGTTAGGTGTAGTAACAACAGCCGCACTGGTCGATCCATCAGGTTAAGCTACGCTTGCCGGGGTTGGTCAGTGGATGGGTGACCATCTTTACTTACCGAGAATCCTCCGTGCCTCGGAAAGCACGTTAAGCCGTTGGTCCCGGCTGTCATTCATGGATCTTTGACAGTCGTTACGAGTCGTCAGAAGCCCGAAACTCTGACACCAGTCTTACCAAGGGATATCGTATTACCCAGTTACTGGGTTGTGGAGGTCAGATAGGCAGTCGCTCCATGTAAAATACTGGTATTCAGCTCATCCGGTTAGACTGGAAGCCGACCCTAACATAGTTGGGAAAAGGCTAGGCAGATTGAGGTGTATGGTGACAGATTGTATTAGATTCTAATTATTAAGAAAATCTTGGATAGTGTAGTTAAGTAAGCTTTGTCAATTAAAAAATTATGCAATTTATATTTAAATAGTGGGAGATCCTTGGTGCTTAAAATACATTACACATACATTGCACATTACAGTGCGCAACCTGTAATGATGCAATTCGAGCATTACATCAGTGAGGGAGGAGAACCGACTATTACCTACATTGAGCAATGTCGGTATATTTTTATTCAAGTTCTATCATCAACGTGCACCACTCGTTACATTACAGGCGAATGCTCGTCAGTCAGAGAGGCAGTATTGTAACGTAATGCTCAAAATCGAATCTGTGACATTACATTACAGGCAAATGCTCCAGATGAGGGTACCTTAACATAATTATAGGGTTCATCCTCAACAGAAAGTATTACATTCAAGTTTGGGAGAAAAGAAATCACTAACTGATCCAATAGGCCTAGAAAAGAACTCACAAACCCCCTCTAAACATGATTGCTACTTTTCTAATTCACAAGGGTTTTCTGCTGATGTTTAATTTCTCATTAATCACAACACAGCGCACACACGGGATCCCTTTTTTTCGCATAATGTTCTTTTTCATAATATACTTTGGCATAACTGTTTTAGCATAATTTGTTTTGCCATAATAATTCTTTGCCATATTTTTTTTGACTATTAGCATAATAGTACTAAGGTTTCTGTAACAATTAAATAATATTATTGATTAAAAATTAAATTGCTAGAAGAAAAGTTTGTGACAGAAACGAATCGCTGCAAAACCGACTCTACGTAGTCTTGTCTGCCCTACCCCTAGAGTGTTATTTAAAATCGCGTAAGCGCGGAGGGGCGAGGCGGCCAGCGAGCTGAGGAGCAGGTGGTTTTAACGCTCGCCGCCGTGGCTGAGGCTGGACGGCTGAAAGCCGGCCAGCAAGCCGCAGCTGCGCTGATGAGCGTGAAACACATCTGCGACGAGCAGCTCGCGTGGGATCGCCGGAGCCCCGCAGCGCCGGAGCCGTGACAGAAACCATGCCTGCTGCATGTTGTGTGCTGCATGCTTGCTTGCATGCTGCATGCCTGCTGCATGCATGTTGTATGCTTGTTTACATGCCGCATGCTTACTCCATGCATGGTGTATGCTTGTTTGCATGCTGCATGCTTGCTGCATTCATGGTTACAATTTAGAAGTTAATTACTAAGAGTATTTTTTATGCTTAAAAAAATATGTTTAAATATCATTATGCGTAAACAAATTTATGCTTTAGAATGTTATGCTTAACCATTATTATGATTAGAGAAATTATGCTAAAAACAATTATGCGTAAGCTATTATGCGAAAACAATGTTATGCGTAAATATATTTAGGATAAACAAAAGTATGCCATGTTATATTATGTCTAAAATTTGTATGCAAATGGATAGGGAACCCCCACACACACATGTATGTCACAAAAGATTTGTATTTTTATGTTTTTTTTTTTGTATGCTACTTTTAATTTATTTATTATAACGGACAGACACTTCCCTATGTTATTATTCTAGCGTATGCCACTCGTGGGTTGCAGCTGAAAATCAGCGTCAGGTGGTACACTGTGTGTTGCCATCTGACATTATGTTGAGCTGAGGCCCTTTTGGCATTATAATAATTTGTTTTCTGTTTTAGTTTTAAGGTTTATTTTTTGTAATGCCAATAAACGCATTTTCTTTCTTTCTTTATTTTTCATTTTATTTCTACTTCCTAATTAATTGAATTTTGGATCGCAGTAGGATTACAAGTGCAGTTATTTATAGACGAATGGAGGGCAGGACTGTATTAGTAATACCATAGGTCTTACAATAATATACAGGGTTATTGGTTATATGTCGTATACCGTTATATGAGAGGTAATTTGGTTGCAAATGACCCCTTATGACCCCTATGCCAATGTCAACCATTTTCAAGTAATATGACATTTTATATTTAAAAAAGAATGTTTTTTTTTTTTCTTACATCCCCTTAATAGATTGCCGAAGCAGTGATAGCCTAGAGGAGTGATCGTCGGATTACCGAGTCATTGGTCTCGAGTTCGAACCCAAGGCACGCACCTCTGACTTTTCGGATTCATGTGCGTATTGTACAATTGCTTCAAAAACGGTGAAGGACCGCCCATGGGCGGCTTTAAACTCTGACACCAGGTTAGTCACTAACCACACAAAAAGTAGAATAGATTGCCGACATATAAGCAATAAAACCTGTATATAAAACCCTCATTACATGATCACACTGTCGTTCCCACAAGCCTTACACAAATCAGACATGCATGAGAACCCACACCTCACGGTCATCGCATGCAAGCTTTGATAGCCAATTAATTGAATTCACGTAGGGATACATGCAAGGGTTATTTAGAGAAGCTTATTTATTTATTTTATTATTTATGTACACACAGTAAAATTCATACAGATACGACATAAACATAATTATGAGTACAAAAAGCAAGCAAGCAAGCAAGCAACAACAAGAAGCACAAAAGCAACAAGCTACAAAAGCACAAGCAAGAAAGACAAGCAACAAAAAGCAAGCAAGCTGCAAGCAATACAAGCAAGCAAGAAGCAAGCAATGTACAAGCTTCTAATTAGTACATTGGTGTGCCAGCACATTCATGCGATATATTTTAATAACCTTGTTGCGTTTATTTATGTCAAGATATAGGGCAACAGCACAGTTCTACAGTCTGGTTAAAATAACTAACTGGTAATATTATTCCATCTGTCAAACTTGGTAATTATGACAATTACCATTTTGGATGAGAACTCAAACTCAAAGCATTTATCTACACTATACATATATGAAAATATTCATATATACAAATAAATAAAATTTAAATCTGTTTTTAATGTCAAAATAACAGGTTTTTACTTAATACTTAAGAAAGTATACGGCACATCTATTTCTTTTTTTTTTGTGTCTTTGTCTGGTTGTTTTAGATAATCTTAAAACCTGCTGGACCGATTTTAACGGGATATACTTTCACTGACAGATAGCCGATATATATATATAATATTTATTTATTTATTTATTTATCATAAGCACACCAACAGCACAGTCACTTACAATTCAAATTAAAATAACATTTAGAATTATCATTTCAGCTTCGATCAATAAATTGATCGAAGCATTTCAGTAACCATGCAAATGACAGGTATGCATGACATTCACATATGAAAAAAAATTGAGACTAAGGAGAACAATTTAAAATGTGTCTAGTAGACATAAATCTACAACACTACAAAACTAACCGATTTGAGCTAGATAGACTAGACTCATCACACTGTTTAAATAGGGAGCGCCTGTATGAAGCGAAAGTCATGGAGAAAATATCAATAGGGTAATCCGTCAAATTAGACCTTTCATTATATTGCCTTGCCATACGTGTAAGAGGGCTATTAAATGTAGTATTCAAGGTGGATGTAGGTAATTCAAAAATACGATGATGACGCTTACTACGTTGGCTAGGCCTAAAGTTAAAATAGTTAATTAATTGTGCATCAATGGAACCGTTTATAATTTTATGAAGTATTAGTAAGTCCGAATGGTTACGTCTTTCATTTAAGCTAATCATATTAAAGTGCCTTAACCTGTCATTGTAATCAGGTATAGCTTTTCGAATCCCATTCTTCATACATAAATACCGAACAAAACGGGCCTGAACAGATTCTACATTATTAGTATAAGTTGAGTAATAGGGAGACCAAACAGTGGAACAATATTCCAAGGAGCTCCTTACTAGTGCGTTGTAAAGTAAAATAATGCTACTATTACTACGAAAAGGTTTTGACATACGGATTATAAAGCCAAGCATTCTTTTAGCCTTAGTCACTATGCTATCTATGTGATCGCGGAAAGACAGGACAGTATATATTTATATAGGTAGGAGTAACTTAGAAGACTTTTATTTTAGAAAAAGAAAAATCAAGCAGGCTCAGCTTCAGCTTGTTTCAATTAAACCAATTGCAAGTGCTTTTGAATTGTCAAGGAGTCGGTCAGTCAAAAAGATGAAGCTAGTTGCCCGTTCCAAAGCGTAGTCATTGGGAGGACTACATTTAGCAGTGAGTATTTGTAGGGAGATAATAATATTAATAAACGTAATCTTTACAATTAGATTGCATAAGAAATATAATAAATTAAATCTTATTCTTAAACAAGCGCGACGTCCGCGTAAAATTCGGCCCCCGACCCAACTCGTCGCATCTTATAATCCGCGTGCGCTATTACTTCGTTTTCGCAAAGCGTTCTTTCTTACAAATTGTCGTTTTGCTAAACATAACTGGCGAAATGTGTACTATTGGGACACCTCTGCCTGACCTTCGGGGAATACAGGCGTGATGTTATGTTATGTTAATTTGACTTTTAAATTTAAAAACAGCTCATCGTGAAAGTGTTACATCGTCACTAAACTTAGTTTTCCCTCCAAGCAAATTGTTTGAAACTTGTCAATGACAGACTGAGAACGTTAAGGTGGTGATGCAGAGGGCCTAGACAACTGACAATCGTTTTCAAAGCGTTTCGTATTTTTAACCGACTTCCAAAAAGGAAGAGGTTCTACGTCAATTGAGGACCGATTTTTTTATGAAAGGATATGCTCCCAAGTTGGTCCCATATAAATTTAATTAACTTTGCTTTAATTAATTTAATTAAACTTGCTGTTTTTGAGTAAGCTTCAATGATACGTATTTTTCCCACTTAATATATTATGTGGATGATGTGATGATAACTTCCTGTCACTGTTATTTACATAGCAGGTAGTAGTATTCGAATTTGTGTGGGGTAGGAACCACAACAAAAAAGTGAAAAATAAAAACTTTTTATTAAAAAAAACAACCGACATCCAAAAAAAAACAGTCAAAAAATAATGCCCACCCTTCACCACTTCCTAGTGCGTTAACTGGGAAGAAGAAGTGGCGCAACAAACTCCCCAGCAGCACAGCTGTATGTTCAGTTAGAAGAACAAAAAAAAAGATTCTATATAATATTATTCAAAATAATTTACATTAAGCAACACAAAACATAATTTAAATTATTAGCCATATATAAGCTAGCACACGCCAATATACCAAACAAAATCATCGAGAACTATACCACATAAAAGCTTATCGGTAGCATATTAGCATAATCAGCTATAATATTCCCACTGCTGGGATACGTCTACCACGCGGGCCCAAAGCGGGTTGGTAGTTGTCACATGTCTTCGATTTTTTGGTTCTAGAACATGCCAGTTTCCTCACGATGTTTTCCTTCACCATTTTGAGAGCAGTGGTGATGAAATTATTTACACAAAGTAAAGCGCCCTTCTGGGTTCGAACCCACGTCCTACAACTAGTAAGCCACCACTACTCTTCCATCATCGTTATCGCTGCGCCGGTAAGGACTTGCCATCAGAATTAACTTGTTTAAAAAATATAACAACAATATAGTAGCAACAAAATGTAACACTTTTACATAGCCTACAACACAAGGCAGAAAAAGGTCCCAACTCGTACTAGATCTAATAGAATAACGTTAATGTATTGTCCGAATACATTGTAGTCTAATTCCATGTGATTGTATACGTGGACTTAGTACCTTTATCTTGATTGGGATCCCGTATTGTATTGAAAACGTACGTTTCTGGACTGGGTAAGGGTTTGGACCTACAGTGATCCAGGTTTTTTCTTAGAATTTATACCTATTGCTAGTTTGCCTTACGGTATTTAGGATTCCTACTTGGTAATATCGAATTTCAGCACAGCTAAGTATGTTAGTTGACTGAAGAAGTAATTTTCATCACCCAACTAAAACTGTAATTGAGGAAGAGTGTAAGTTTATTTGTTCGTTACTCTATCGCGCTGAAACAGCTGGCCTAAAGGGCTAGACAATCGCTTTGAAAGCTTTTCATAATTCTACCTCAATTTGACGGGATTTTTTAATGAGATTGACATAAGCTTTTCAGTAACTTATGTCAGTGCATTGAGGTTCAATGGTTTACATTGAACCTCAATGTGTCAGTCTTATACATTTTTGACTTTTCATTCATGGTTTTCACTGATAAATTGTCACTTTGTCTAGGCCCTCAGGTGTAGTATTGAATTGTAACTGCGGATCTTAGTAACAGGTTTTTTTTTTGTTGTGATATTGGCCAGCTCTTGACCTCGATCTCGCCTGGCGGAAAGCGATGGATCAGGTCTATGATAGAACGAGAAAGCCCAAAAGATGTTTTTTCATCTTACTTTGAATGCTAAGGAACGTGGAAAGGAACGCAGACGCTGGCAGAGTGTTACACACTTTAGCCGTGCGCATAATAATTCTTCATCAGATATAGATGTTAATTTGCATGAACTTAAAACACAGGTTGTTCTGCCTCTGTGCAACATTCTCCTCAGAAAGGCCTACCACAGAATACCTACTTATAATCCCAGTAACAGGTTTCCCAAAACTCCTAAAGATAAGCAAACCCTCCGTAATTTTTATCTCTCCCTCCATCCCTAGCATAACAAATTCAAATTCAACCACCAAGTCACAGATGGTAACACAACAAATTATTTCACCTGTCAAACAGGCGGCGGTACATGTGCCCCAAAGTCGTGGCGAAACGTGACTCCTGTACCAAGTGGTAAGGTGGCCGTGACAGACGCGCTACGAATTGAGTAGTAGGACTGTACTAGAGCCGTGCCATCGGGCTTGGTAGGCCACTGGTCTTAAGAGCGTTTATTCTGAATGTCGCAAATATATGTCAAATATTTCACTGTTTTGATTAATTTGGCAATATTACTGTGTGGAAAAAAAAAATGTGGCTAACTAGCGAACTAGAATATTGATTATGAAATGCATTAATTAATATCGTAACACCGAATGTTTACTTTTAGATGTAAAAAACTATTTGGAAACTTTCTAAATGCGTTTTTTACACCTAAAATGGGTACAACAACAAATTCAATGTTATAATTGCAATTCATTATTAATATTCTAGTTCGCTAGTTAGTCACATTTCTTATTCAGTAATATTGCTATAAGAATCAAAACAGGTAAATATTTGACAGTTATTTGCGACGTTGCCAACTTTTAGGATAAACCCTCTTAAACGTGATATTTTTATTACTTATTTATTTAGATTTACCACTGTTCGTACTAGATAAATTACACGAAGCAACAGAAAATAAAGAACTAAATGTAACAAACAATTACAGGTAAATACAGCATTTTCTTATTATCATCTACTAGGTGAACAATCTTAAAGTAGAGCAGTTAAATATTATTTATAGTATTTAACAAAACAAAGATAGAATTATAGCCGTCTTATATCTTATTAAATAATGAGCCGATGTTATTATTGTAACCTGAGAGAGAGAGAGAAATCAAGAAGTTTAGATCGTAACCGACCAAATGAGTACATTATGTACATCTACTAGATCAATGCACTCGTTCATGAGCCTACACATTCTTGGCAGTGGAGAATTTTCTCCGTACACGGTTTTTCGGTGCGGGGGATAGAAAGGAGTGATACGAATGCCGGATATCTAGATTATAAAACTGTTTTATTAAAATTATAGTCATTTATTTAAATAAGGCTGAATTTCAGCGTATTTTGAACGTCAAACTTAAATAAGACAGTCCCCTAAAATGCCCGCGTTTCACCACTTCCTTGTGCTTTAGTTGCGATAAAAAAAAGTGAAAGCTATGTGGCTCAACAAACTCCTCAGTACTACCATGTCTGTTAACTTAGAAGAACTTGATTCTGTAGAATAGTCTGCAAAGTAATAAATAGGTATTACCTATCAAAGAAACACAAAACATTAAATTAAATTGTTTGCCATAATTATGGCAAATAATTTAAATTAATGTTTCACACGCCAATGTACCGACTAAAACATTGATTGGTAAAAATTAAGTCATCATAAGGGTTAAGTGCACAGTTGATGTGGCAGGTTTATGTATTTGCAGGGTTATAAGAAGCGGGCAAAACAGCTTGCACTGCGTTTTCATAGTAAGGCTAGGTGAAAAGTAACACGTAAGATGGGTTTTAAGAAAAGTATTTATAAAATAAAGATAACATGAAACCGAGAAAAGAATAAGCGCCAAAAAAACTACCTACGTGTACTCAATACATCATCCAACTAAGTCCTTAAAAAGTTACAATGCACGAGAATGCTCATTTATAACACCTGTATCTCCTAACCCAACCTTCGCCGTGTGATCCTTTTCATGCCTCTACAAATCTCTGAGTACCATTGTAAGTTTTGAAGGAGGAAGACCCTTGACAAAACTTGATATAAACTAATTAGGGACGCACGTTAAGAGGCATAGAAATCCTTCTCCATTCATGATACCAAAAGTTTTGGATGAGGAGATGGTAAAGACTGACTGACTAATTCGCGTTTTCTCAAAGGGGTGTTTTTTCAATAGACCTTTATATATATTGCGGTTTGACTGTCATTTATGTCAAACTGAGATAATTAAAAAAAAAAAAAAAAATACACTGTCAAAACTAAATTCTGTTTCTTTTTTTAAATAACTAAACCACCGAATTTTATGCACGGCTTTTCAACTGTCTAAAACTCTTAACACAGAGAACAGACATAGACATAACTAACGCATGGTTGACGACACTGTTTGCAAACCGCGATGGAAGGACCAATTCGTATAAAAAGTCCAATCGGTTTAGACATTTTTTTTAAATCGAAAATCTTGCTTTCCCTTTAAAAGATTGCTCTCCAAAAACCTAAACTTAAATGACAGAAGTTTTGTAACAGTGAAAAGCGTGGCAATAGAGGAGCTACAACGTAATCTCGCGTGCCAAAGTGCAGTAAAAAGTAAAAAGGTCCCTTTATCGGCCGTAAACATGTGTCGTGGGTTCGTTCAGCTTAAGATCGGAAGGTCGAGCCTAATGCAGCAGAAATGTTAATGAAAGTGTTAGTTGACAAAAAAGTAAAGCGATGTTCTGTAAAAGAACTATTTTTTTTATCGAAAATGGGGTAAATGTTTCCCTAAATTACATCTAGAAAAAGCCCTAGAAGGCGTAAAACAAAATTCAAGCATTAAAAGTAACCTTAAGACAATTGCTTCATTCTCTACCATTAATGCTAGATGTCATAGAAAATTAGAAGTGTTTAAAGTAGTTTTATTTTCCTTGAAACTGGAGGTTAAATGGCAGTCGCACTGAGTAAACTACGAGTTTGGGAAAAGGCGACTTAAATCATTTTCATTGCCCGTTATTATTTACTTTATTTATGGTCCTTTCGCCCAAACTTCAAACTTCGTGCCTCTCATACTGTTAAAAAGTAATACTACAAAAAATTCAACCGTTAGCACGTAGATGGCATACGAATTTACGATCGGGGGACCGTCGATCCGAACTTTGACTTTCTGATGAATACAGCCTCGGAATTTATGGGGGAGACATGCCCATTAGGAAACGGCTTACCCGTACATACGAAAACATTCCGCTTTTTTCAACTTTCCGCGGCTTTTTTATTTATTACTTGCTTTCGAGCGCCGCTGCCGCGTAGTTCTTCCATTACAGATAATATTGACTGGAATATATAGTAAGATATGACTACAAACGAGACGTTTTAGAAATTGCCAAATCTAAAAATAATCATAAAGACAAATAGTAAGTATCCCCCTACAGACAGACACGGCAAGTATCCCCCGAAAGGAGTTTTAAATTAAATTGATTCGGGGCTTAGCCTAAAGCATGCATTAAGTAATTGGTTTGTAACGAGAGTTTGGGTATCCTTCTCTAACTGACTGCCTTATTATCTAGCCACCCACTGCTTTTATTCCTAATTATTCCAGGCATAATAATTCTGGTCCTAAAATAAATCTGGTCCTTATTACAGGACCCAAATAGACCGCAACATGTCAAGACACGATGTCGGGTCTGCGTCGCGACTTGTTTCAACTAGTTCGACTTTTACGCGACAATTACTCGAAACAAGTTCCTTGTTTCGTAAAATAAGACCCAACGAGAACCGAGGAATTAACTTGAATATTTAACGTTAAACGGAAGACATGTTTTAAGTAAAATTAAGTTTACAGCTTAAATAAAGCACTTTGTAGACGCTCTTTAGGCATTATGAACTGAGTGCTTGAAATCAGAATTTCAAAATAAGACTGAAATTTTGCGTTTGCGACATTAATTGCTTTTTCTCAACTTGCTTGGAAATTCGAGTATTATTTGACAATCTTCTTCGAGATAAATCGAAAATGCTGTGCTGGTGAAATACATGCGAGCAGGCGGCCGGTAATTTCGGTATGAAAACTCATATTTGTCGTGTACCTAATTTGAAAATGGAACTGAATTTAAACATATAAACCCTATGATAGTTATAAAAGCATTTCGGCAAATTAAAATAAAATTGACCGAAGATCTATGGGGATTATCTATCAAAGTTTGTACATCCATAATTGAAACTATAGCACCATATTTGGCTTTAATATTTAATTTGTGTGTGGACCAAGGAGTCTTCCCGGATTTAATGAAATACAGTAAGGTGATTCCACTTTTTAAATCTGGGGACAGTAAAGATACCAACAATTATAGACCAGTATCCGTGCTGCCGGTATTCAGCAAGGTGTTCGAAAAGGTAATGCTCAATCAAATGCTTAATCATTTTAACACCAACCATATCTTACACGATCAGCAATATGGGTTCACCAAAGGACGTTGTACGACTGACGCCGGTGTCACCTTATTAAAACACATATTCACAGCGTGGGAGGAGGCCCAAGATGCCATAGGAATTTTTTGTGATCTGTCCAAAGCATTTGACTGCGTAAATCATGAAACCTTACTCTTGAAACTTGAGCATTACGGACTAGGTAAACTTGCGCTTAGTTTGGTAAAATCTTATTAAATGATAGACAACAGCAAGTACAAATTAATGGAATCAATTCACTCGGTTTAAAAGTAAAAATGGGTGTTCCACAAGGCTCAATATTGGGTCCTTTCCTCTTTTTAGTATATATTAATGATCTACCCCATTTATTAAAAAACCAACCACAAATGGTGTTATTTGCTGACGATACTTCTCTAATTTTTAAGATAAATAGACGTGCATCAAATCTTGACGACGTAAATAACGCCCTACTACAAGTCCAAAATTGGTTCACTGCTAATAATTTAGTATTAAATGGGAAAAAAACTAAATGCATAAGATTTGCTTTACCGAATGTTAAAAGTAGTGACTGTGACATAGTATTGAATAGGGAGAAATTAGAATTCGTCGATAAAACTGTTTTCTTGGGGATTACGCTCGACTCAAGGCTGCAATGGGGTCCTCATTTAACATCTCTTGCAGGACGCCTAAGTTCAGCAGCATATGCTGTGAGAAAAATCCGTCAATTTACTGACGTAGATACCGCGAGGCTAGTCTATTTCAGTTACTTTCATAGTATCATGTCTTACGGTATTCTACTATGGGGACGGGCTGCAGATATCGAGTCTATTTTTGTTCTGCAGAAAAGAGCCATCAGAGCAATATATGGTAAGATATTAACATCATGACGGTACCTTGTCAATATATCTATGAAAACATCATGTACGTTAGGAAAAATCTAAGTCTTTTCAGTAAAAGAGGTGATAGACACAATTATAGCACTAGAAATAGGGAACAATTAGTTCAACCGGGTTTCAGACTGGCTAAAGTTGACTCAACCTTCATGGGGTACTGTTTAAAATGTTACAATAAAATACCTCCCCACATACTCCAATTGAATGAAAGGAATTTTAAATCTTGTATAAAACGCACACTATGCTGCCAAGCATATTATAAGTTGGGGGATTACATCGTTGACAAAAATGCTTGGCTCAACGCTGGTCCAGCTCCACAAGGCGCATAAACTAATTGATTGGCATTCGAAAATATTGTTGGAGCTGCTGAAGATTGTAGGACTATCTTTAGATTGTATAAATTCAATTTCATAGTATTATATAATTGCATAGCACATGTGTGAGCACTATGTACCTACTTTAAAGCTACCATTTACTGGGTACCTACGTCTTTCATTGACCTAAATGTGCCCTTGCGGCTGAGAGTATGTCATGCTCACTCAAATGTCTCGCTGGTGGTGGCGTGTGTGTTGGATCATAAAGTTCCCTTCAAAATGGTTGAGCTAAATGGTGCTGATCCATGCGTCATGTTCGTGAACGGGCGCCGTCAGTGGGGACTGGTCATCTCTTAGCTGCCAAGGCTTATTTTGAATTTATTTTAATTTTTGAATTGTTTTTTTTCTTTATTACGGACGCTTTTAACGTGCACGTCTCTCTACATTGTTCTCACATGTATAATTACAACATGAATGATGTAACCAATATTTTGTAACAAAATTCTGATTTAAAAGAGTGTCCGTGGAGTTTCTTGCCCGTTCTTCTCCATAGGAACCTACTACGCGTTGGAATGGGCAACTAGCTTCATATTTCTGACTGACCGACCCCTTGACAATTCAAAAGTGCCTGTAATTGGTTTATTTGAAATAAATGCTTTGAGTTTGAGTTTGAGTTTGAGTTTGAACGAACTTTTTACTTCGACACATGGCAACCAAGGAGAGAGAGATTTTTCATACAAACGAAATCCCCCTTTTCACCCCCTAAAAGGTCGAATTTCCAAATATCCCTTCTTAATGCTCACTTACAGGAACCCTTGTACAAACAAATATATAGATTTACTTAATTTGAATTTCCGCACGTTATTTGAGAAAAGTACTAAACAAGCCTTGGCCGCAACCAGCCTCATTACGTATGTTGTATTTTCACGTTCGCCCATTAATGCCCCTTTTGCAGGCCGCGGTAATAATGTACTATTTGATGATACATTAATTCCAACAAATGACACTTTTAGCACATACGGATAATTCCCGGTTAGCGTACCTTACAAGTCATGTACAGGATACGTGTTTTGGGGCTTTTGTACGTCCTTTGACGCTCAAAAAGTGCTGATTGTTAGCTTTATTAGAATAAACCAATTTTTGGTTTCGCTTGAAGAAAAACAAAAATCTACATGTTTTGAGATATGGCACATTGCCTATGACATGAGTGCATTAATTTATTTCTATTCAGATTTTTATATTATAATTTATTTAAAACCGAATTCAAAGCTCAGTTTTTGACGTGACAACGTCTAATAAATCGATGAACGCCGGCTGCACGCACGAAAAAGTGTTGCGTTACGCTCATTGTCCCGTTACGCTCATTGTCCCGTTACGCTTATTGTAACGTTACGATCGGAGCGAGGGAAAGGAATGTTTTGTTATGACGTTGTCACGTTAAACTATCGTCCGTAAACCGACTTTACAGACAACCAAATTATTTTTTCCAGTTATTTAAATCTTAAATGGTCTACATTGCTTTGAGGACCAGAGAAGCAAACACCACCGCGCATTATGAAGTTCTTAAATCGCAGCTGCTGTAAGTGTAATGATAATATCCAGCATATAGTGTCTACCAGCTCACAGCCAACATCTAACATACGCTAACTAAGTTTGTACTACGGTTCCGGAACAACTGAAATCGGTTTACTGGATGCGCGCAGACTAAGGTGTGAGAGCAAGCGGGTGTTTCTTTACGGGAAATTGTAAACTGTTCCTCTTAAAACTTATTGACCTTCTAATGATCCACACTTTTTTAACAATTGAGCCTCTGTTTTAACTTTCTGGACTTTTCTCACGGTTAGTCGTAGTAGCTAAGCAAGGGTACCCCGGCCGAACGGGTTAGGTTAGATTGCAACTGTGATCAACCACGCGCGAGCCGAATTGTTCGCGGTAACTAAGCTAACCCCGACCAAATGGGGTAGGCTAAGTTAGAAATATTGAGAGAAAGAGTAAATGTAGGCTTTAAAAGAAATAAAACACGATAATTTACGAGCCGAGCTTTACGAAGTCGGCTGAATGACACGAAGTAGGCTGGCTGGAAGACCAAAGAAACGATGAATAGAGATGATATGGTTGCAAAGGGGGGTAATACCGAGATGACGACTAATAGAGAAGTATGGAAGAACAAGACATGTTGCGCCGTCCTCAAAAAAATGGGGATAAGGGCAGGACTGATGATGTCTTCTCACTGGAACAAAACGCTACCGCCTATGACGTGGACCCAGCACAGTATGTGTCAAGCGTACGACTTTGCACACAACTTTACTTATTAGATTGTTTTGTTTCGTGCCTTGTTAATTAAACCAGTCACACACCTAGTTTCGGTAATACCGCATTAATTTCACAAGTTTATTACTAAAGTGTGCATTGTTGGAACCAATCGCGTTTGGGCAAGTTTTTCTTTATGACGGTGTTGGTGAGTTGGTTGGTTTTAATTAGCGCGTGCTGTGCTGAAGAGGTTAAGTTTCGTACTGTTCAGTAAACTGGTATATTTTAGAGTTTATATTGGAGTCTGTCTTGTGACTAGCTTCTTGATGTGTTTAAGTTTAAGTTAATTAACATCGGAGCGTCATTCTGGTCCAAACTGGTTGCAATAGAGTGTATTATATACTAAATTTAAGACTTCAAACCTCTTCTTCTATCAAAAGCTCATTAAGACAAGAGGCAAATCATCTAAGAAGGCTTGTCCTAAAAAAAACACCCAAATCTATATAGTTTGTGGTAGCGGTAGAATATGTTAATCTTAAACATATTTCTCAGAACTTGGTTGTTTTCAAAACATGTTTTGAAAAAAACATCTCGATACAAATTTACGATACACTAACCTTTTACCTTGAGTTCCAATCCAAAATATCTGTATTTAATATCAACGTACCTTTGTATTTAATTAAATGTCAAGAATGTCTTATTTGAATGCAGAATTTGGTTGTTTTTTATTTTCGATTACTCAAAGTAAATAGATAATTATTTCATAATATCCAATAAATTACAAGCGTTGTGTTATCGCGCTTCTTTTTCAATTCTATGCAGTCCGACAGTGACCGCGGTTTAGTTCTTGTCAGCGTCTTAACTTTTATACGTAGTCCGACAGTGACCGCGGTTTAGTTCTTGTCAGCGTCATAACTTTTATACGCAGTCCGACAGTGACCGCGGTTTAGTTCTTGTCAGCGTCTTAATTTTTATATGCAGTCCGACAGTGACCGTGGTTTAGTTCTTGTCAGCGTCTTAACTTTTATATGCAGTCCGAGAGTGACCGCGGTTTAGTTCTTGTCAGCGTCTTAACTTTTATACGCAGTCCGACAGTGACCGCGGTTTAGTTCTTGTCTGCGTCTTAATTTTTATATGCAGTCCGACAGTGACCGAGGTTCAGTTCTTGTCAGCATCTTAACTTTTATACGCAGTCCGACAGTGACCACGGTTTAGTTCTTGTCAGCGTCTTAACTTTTATACGCAGTCCGACAGTGACCGCGGTTTAGTTCTTGTCAGCGTCTTAACTTTTATACGCAGTCCGACAGTGACCGCGGTTTAGTTCTTGTCAGCGTCTTAATTTTTATATGCAGTCCGACAGTGACCGCGGTTTAGTTCTTGTCAGCGTCTTAACTTTCATAATCGATATTTTTTCTACTTACTCCTTTTTGTACCCTGGCCCCAGGCTCTTGCTGCCCTGCTGCCTTACCCCTATTTTTTACATTCCATTCATGTTGGAAAGAGAATGCATTTAAAATATTTTCGAAAACGTCATACTACAAACGTTTACCACCAATTCATTTATAAAACCGACTCAGGCAGCTCTACTCCAGCCAGCACTGTCGTAAGTGCTCACAGCTAAGCTGCTGAGGCGACTAATCGCCTGCTGTGTTAGTGTCGACACAATTAAATGTACAGGGTGTGCGCTAAACGTATTGCGGTGAAGTACTCTTTAGTGTGATACTGTGACAAATGTAGTGAATGGAGGGTTGTTTTGAGAACAGAAATGTGTTATTATTTGCAGCTTATATTAACGAATTGAAGTTTCTCTCGTGTTACTGATGAACTGACATAGCAATTCGATGTTCAAGAGTATTATTGCTATACCTGTCTCTTTTTACACTCAGGTGTTTCGTATGCGTTATTGACCTCACCACAACAAACTCACCGTTGAAAAATCGGAGAACAAAGTGATATTGGCCTCAAGATCTTTCAACCTCTAATTTTACTTATCTCTTTGTCTCATGATCTTTATTTTCTGGATTTAATTACCAACTCAACATGGTAGTAACTCAAGTACAGCCAGCATCATACATAAATCATTAGAAAATTTATAAAAAATACAAAATTCGTTTATGACTGGAAATAATCAACAAATTAGTGCAAACATTACAATCCAGTTAATTGTAACTGTTTACATTTATCTAACAAGCCCACTTAATAAACCAAACACAGGCCAACACAACCACGCGAACAATAGAACCACATTAGCTGAATAATGTAAATAATGACGGACATAAATACACAACGCTTGGTTACATTAGATATTAAAGCTGATTGGCGCTAGCTGTCACTTGTTGGACGTCAGAGTGAAGTGATTGTGTATTTGTGATGCCTAATATAGTGTTATTCGTGCCAACTCGGTCTGAGAGGTCCTTTAACTAGAAATTTATTTCTTCTAAATATGTTGTTGTAGTGTTCCCTGACCGTTCCTATGATAAGTAATTAGTGGTATCGTGTGATATGTGAACATCGTTTGCTGTGCAGAATGTCTTAATCCGTGCGTCACACTTTAACTGTTCTCGACCAACAGACCAACCGCTTGACTCGCACCACCCGCACTATGCATAACCGAGACAACAGATGTCGTCGATACACTATATGTACAACGCTGAAAAGAGCCAACTAATAAGGAACCAAGGCTATGCCTTTTTAGGGTTCCGTACCTCAATAGGAAAAAACTGAACCCTTGTAGGATCACTCGTGTGTCTGTCTATCCGTCTGTCACAGCCAATTTGCTCCGAATCTAATGGACCGATTAAGTTGAAATTTGGTACACATATGCATTTCTGTGATTCAAATACGAACGTGTAACGTAAATAAATGAGTTTTTCTTACTAGGCGTGTTAGCAAATAAGCACAATTGGCCTCATCTTTGGGTGTCATAAAGGTGATCAGAGTACTCCTACTTTAGTCACCTTTACAACACCCAAAGATATAGACGCTCCTTTCTTCATGTGTCTGCTAATAACGACAAACTGTGATGGCTAATGGTTATGTAACATGGATAAAATCTGTATTTTGTATGATGTACATAATAAAGAGTATTCTATCTATCTATCTGGAGGGGCTCATGGTAACTGATAACAGCCACTTGGCTCGATCGAAGGTTAAGCTACGCTTGCCACGGTCGGCGCCTGGATGGGTGATATCCATTACATATCGAGACCCCTCTGTGTCTCGGACAGCATGTTAAGCCGTTAGCACAATCAAAAGACTGACAACCAGAGTTACTAAGGGGTATCCTGTTACCCAACTGGGTTGTGCAGGTCAGGTAGGCAGTCACTCCATGGAAAATACTGGTATTCAGCTGGATCCGGTTACACTGGAAGCCAACCACAACTGAGTTGGGAAAAGGCTAGGCAGATTAATTATATCTTTTATTTTTAATTTATCTTTACATTTCTACAGCATGAAATAACCACAATGCACAGTATCTCACTGTAGCAATGCATTTCCTATCGTGACTAGGATATGCGTAGGCTACGCCTTTCTTCAACAGGCAAAATAGAAAACCGTCGCGTCATTCATTTATCTAAGTCAGTAACCTACATAACCCAACCCCTCTTCCCCTCTTCTTTTAAGTGAGAGGGGTCAGGTAATGCAGAGTTCTGACTATACCATAACCGTTCTGCAGGTAACGTTGTAGGGTTTTCGCCAGTCCATCCATCGTAAAAAAATAGGTTGACGTTTCATTTCCTACGAAATGTATGGGAAAAGTTTTTTGCTTTTTCCGACTTTTCTAGTACACAAACTTCAGTTGGTCCAGTAGGTACTCTTTTGATCCTTATAAGAAACAGTATCGATTGGCATTAAAAAAACTTTTTGTGAATATTGTCCATTTTCTTGCTGACTGTACGATTTTTTCAAAATCTGTTAACTCCATATCAAAATGTCGCAAAAAGTTAAGGACAGTTTCCTAAGACCGTTTTCTTGTAGCGACAGCGTCCTTACTGCTCCATCTCAAAAATCCACCCTGTTTAAAAATCTCCCCGAAAAAAATTAAGTGAAGTGAGCTGTCAGTTCACCTAAATGCTAGGGATTGATACTTTTGACAGCTCACTCCACTTAAGTTTCCACGGTAAGATTTTTATAGAATAGGTAGTTCTCGGAAACTCTTAATACTATTAAAGCCAACCCTCATGCCCCATGAGTGTCGTAAAGCGATTAATAGATTTTCGGAACGGGATGGGTTGCCATGAATGGGTAATGCCTTCTATTTATGAATCACTAGCAACATGCTTCCGGCTTATCGTTAATCTGACTGAGTTTAATAAGAGGTTATCAGATTCTGAGGTCAGGAGATAGAGGTGAGGTGTATTTAAGATAATGTAGATTATACACCTGTATTAACAAACGAAAATAATACATGACTGTCTACATAGCGTCGTTTGTAACCGACTTAAAAAAAAGGCCGTTATTATGCGCATTCGATTACGTGCATAATTGTTGCAGTCTTACTAAGGGGTATCGTGTTACCCAGTTGTGGAGATCAGATAGGCAGTCGCTCCACGTAAAGTAGGTACTGGTATTCAGCTACATCCAGATAACCTTACAATCAGCACTATTCTAAGATTAAAATTGCTTATTATTCATAAACTCATTTTGATTTTAATTAAATATTAAGAACCTAGTTATTTTTAATAAAGGATCAAAAATAAAAAAACAGACTGGAAGTCTACATAACTAGGAGAAGGCTAGGCAGATGATATCCTTCACTTACGATCTCTATCGTTGTCGGTTTGGATTCTAGTAACCAGAGGCCCTATAGCGAATGCGTGAAGTTAACGTAAGGTAATTTGAGCGATTTTCGAATCGGAAATACAAATAACAGCATTTTGATTTAAATATATGCGGGTAGCTATATTAGCATCACCCTCAGATATGAATAGAGTCTTAAAACGAAATAATGAATAAGTATTTTGCGAAACGAGTATTTTCAATTTTATACTAGTACTACATCATCCGTGTGGTGGACGTAAAGAATAGCACCATCCCATTTCTTTCCGTGGGTGTCGTAAAAGGCGACTAAGCGACTCACTAGAGAATAGGCAGCAGCGTTCTCTATGCATTTTAACAGCATACTGCGATCGCCAACCCGCCAGCCAAGCGTGGCGATTATGGCAACCCCTCCCCCATTTGGGGGAGGCCTACGTCTAGCAGTGGACGTCTTTCGGCTAAACTGACAAATGATGACTACATCATCACGCCTCTATTCCCCGAAGGGTACGGCAGAGGGGTACCTACCTATACCCACATTTCGCCAGTTATGTTTAAGTCCCATGTAATAGGGGGCGAGCCTATTGTCATCAACTGGGCACCGGATTTACACTACGTTTACTTCGCGCGTTCATACTAGGTCCACAATTTTGAATTCGTTGATTTGAACCCCTACCACATCACATACGGACCTGATTCTCACGGACATTAGACATTCTTTACATTTCAACCATGCGAGTGAACTTTGACGCCGTTCTTCACAAACGCAACGAAAACGAAAAGGTTAACGTAAAGGTAACCTTTCTAATTCCGACTCAACAGATGTTACGTGTGTTATCAAATGTAGCTGTCCCCAATTATTTAGGTACAGACGTAATAGATGGGTACAGAAGGTCAATTTCTTAAGGATCCCTGAAACGATCAATTGCAATTGTAAGTTTTTACGTGATTGATTCACTCTACCAAATACAATTGAAGCGATTGAGAATATTACTGCAATAGGGATGTTGACTGGAAAAAAAAAACTATTTAGTCCGTCAATCAGATAATAAAAAAATATTAGACACGTATTTTTTGCTTTATCAAATTAATAAAAAAAATATTTAGATAAAACGCATTAAATTCGGGGAGTGGGGGCTCGCTACGTCACAAGTCAGTATTAAATCTACCGGCCAGTGACATCATGCTACATTTTAACGCATTGCCTACTCAATGTCTTGCCGTAATCTACTGATTACGTAAAAAATGAAAAAATACGTGTGCAATATTTTTTAATAATCTACCTGACGGACAATTTTTTTGTCAACATCTATTGCAATAGATCGTTTTAAAGGGACCCTTTACAGCGAGCGAAACGCACAAATAGACACGCGTCTACGTACACTGATATCAACGGCACTTGGAACTGGCATTTGTTTTACATAATGGTTTGAGAGACGCATACATACGCAAGTACTTACGCATAATAACGTTGTTATTATAAAAATCTGCCG
This sequence comes from Agrochola macilenta, assembly GCA_916701695.1. Lineage (NCBI taxonomy): Eukaryota > Metazoa > Arthropoda > Insecta > Lepidoptera > Noctuidae > Agrochola > Agrochola macilenta. The sequence goes on from OU753553.1 coordinate 22,483,373, forward strand.
CAATGTAACCCGTAACTCGATTGAACTGCAATTTCGCGTTTGGTCTTATAGTAACAGCCTGCTCATAATGACGAGTTCAATGACCCTCTTACAGGTTTTCAGTTATTTCAATTACACCCTGTGTGCGTGCGTGACTTTGTGTTCGCACGTTGTATGGAGCCCACCTTCTGTACCCGTATCTATTCTGTGGTACAGTCTGTCCCGAGCGTTCTGCTTCATTGGGGCAACGTGACTGCGACGGGATCTGACCGTTTTGTCCCAACTATAAAACGTGGGGCGAACTGGACAAAAGGTGTGTTTTTCTTTTTATTGAGTATTGTTACTGGGTAAAGAATTTGATGGTTCAATTTATTTAACTTATTGTAACGCTTGAACAAAATAATAATAAACATTTTTAGGGTTCCTTACCCTAAAAGTAAAAAACTGAACCCTTATAGGATCATTTTGCTGGCCGTCCGTCCGTCCGTCTGTCTGTCTGTCTGTCAAGACCCTTTTTCCCAGGAACGTGTGGAGGTATCAATTTGAAATTAATATGAGATACATAGGTCTTATGATACCTAGGAGTTAAAAAAAAATCAAGCTTTTGAATCATTACAATAAAAAATACGGCCATGCGACATATTTTGACACTGGCAAATAATCAAAACTTATCGTTGACCTAGACTAATAAAAGGCAAAAAGCAAAGACTCACAGCACAAAAATCCGAAAACCGGTTAGTTATATCACAAAAAAAAAATGCAATAACAAACTTACACTTTTGCAGTTGAAGAATTGACCGTGACGAATATCGATATAAGGCAGAACATTTTTTCAACTACAAAGTTGAGCTTGTTCTTGGGAATAATTCATCCCAACTAATTAGCCCTTCGATTGTGCGTGGTTCGACACGCACTCGGCGGGATTTTTATTTAGCCTCACATCTCACATGTCTTTAACATTTTGTAGATCTGTCTGTAGTCTTTTTCCTACAATCCCATTCGACAACTATTTAGTATAGTACCTAAGTTTCGTATACTATCTGGTAGTTCGTAGATTTACGCTTGTCGAAGTCTGTCAGAACCACGAACTCGTAAACTTATTGAGCAGTTCACTCACGTTCCTCTACGATATTATAGAATTACATAAAGAGAACTATTGTGGAGAATATAAAATAAATCACGTAGTTATTTTATTGATTATAGAAATCGTAGGGAAAGTTATTCATTTATTTAAGATAGCATAACATTACACCTGTTTTCCCCGAAGGGTTAGGCAGAGGTGTACCGAGAGTACCTACCTACACCCACATTTCGCGAGTAATGACGACCCAATTGCCATCAACCAGGCACAAATTCCAGACTCCGGCCTGCTACAAAGAAGTTCCACATCGTAAAATCTCAAACCCAGGACCTCATGCCCAGATGTAGTGCTTGCGACCACTAGAACATCGAGGCAGTAAAATTATTCCTATAGGAGGGTTTATCCGAAAAGTTGGCAACGACGCAAATAACTGTCAAATATTTACCTGTTTTGATTCTTATAGCAATATTACTGAATAGAAATAAGAAATGTGGCTAACTAGAGAACTAGAATAGTAATAATGAATTGCAATCATAACATTGAATTTGATGTTGTACCCATTTTTGTTGTAAAAAACGCATTTGAAAAGTTTCCAAATAGTTTTTTTACATCTAAAACTAAACATTCAGTGTTACGAAATTAATTATTGCATTTCATAATCAATATTCTAGTTCGCTAGTTAGCTACATTTTTTATTTCCACACAGTAATATTGCTAAATTAATCAAAATAGTGAAATATTTGACATCTATTTGCCCACCTTCAGAATAAACGCTCTTAACATTTGTTTTAATCAAATCTGTTATAAGTGCCATTGCAGTTTTGATAACATGAAAGACACAACAATAATATTTTATTTATTTCTCACTAGCCACCCACCTCTGTTTTACACAGTTTTTACGACTTGACAAAATATTGAGATTGCTTTATTATAATATGTAAGTTTAATATTAATGTAGGAAAGTTTATGTGTATAAACACATAAACCTTCCGGACTAAATTATCTAAATGGTGGTGAAAATCGCATCAAAATCCGATGAGCACCTAGTTTTAGAAGAACAACTTGGTCACACAAACAGACATGAATAGCGACTTTAATTATTTTATACTGTTATTTACCAGTCATTAATTTTTTAAAGGCTTTGCACCTTTGAAAAATTACCGACTGGTAATAATTCTCCTGATAAAGTGTATTCTGTTTATATTTGTATATATCATGTAGTATACTATGGTAGTTATTATTAGTATTTATTCTTTTTCGAGTTATCTATCCCTTATGTTGCACCTGCCATGTTTTGTCTCTGCATCACCCTAATGTTGACTGGTAGAAGACACCTCAGGCATTAAGTCCGCCTTTGTACAGTTTTTTTTCTACTTGTGCACACATTTTTTGTAAATAAATAAAATAATAATTATGTATAGATATCCTCATATCGATCATCAAGACGGAAAATAATGTATAGTGGTTTGACAGTTTTCTTATAATGAAATCTGTCATACAGACACATTTATCACTGACTGTCAACTTAAAAAGCCTCAATACATTTCAATAAAATAAAATAACAAAAGACAATAACAAAACGGTGAAGGAAAACATCGTGAGGAAACCGGCATGTCCTAGAACTAAACTATACTTCGAAGACATGTGGCATCTACCAACCCGCACTGGGCCCGCGTGTTAGATTACAGCCCACTCCCTTTCGAAGTGTGGAAGCCTAAATCCCAGCAGTGGGAATGTTATAGGTCAATTATGCAATAACAAATAACTCTGTTCAAATGATCACTTAATGAATATTCAGTAAACGCAATTAGCGTCTATTCGAAGCTTATATTCATTAAGTTTAATCTAGCACAAAGTAGCTTTTCAGTTGATTTTTAATGGGAAAACTTTCCCCGTTTGCATGGACGGCACGTCGGGCAATAAGCTACTCCCGAAGAAAGAAAATATGTTTACATTTTGTCGCTAACTTTTATAGTTTCTAGAGATAGGAAAATATTGAAATGTAAAAGTTATGCAAGAAGGTAGTAAACATCTTTGATGAACAGACAATAATAATGTGGACGCAAAAAATAAACCTAAACTATGTTGATGTAGCTGAATACCAGGGTTTTTTTATGGAGCGACTGCTTATCTGACATTCACAACCTAGTTACTGGGTAACCCGATATACCTCTAGGTAAGACTGGCTGTTGTGTAATGAGGATGCAATATCGTATTAAATGTATTCCATACAATTGTTAATTTGCATTCGATATTATCATTACTTACGATATAAACATGATATAATACCATAAAAATACTATGGTTATTCTTGGAACGAAATATTAGGTCAAAAGGAAAAATGCTATAGAATACTCGTAGGTAGATATACAAAACCAGATAGATATTGGAGACGGATCGGTGACCACAATGTTTTTTCTAGCAATCACAAGATGACCTACTGCTCATTGTTTAGATCCAATTCCTTTATGTTTATTGCAGTGGGACCAGTAGGACCAGTCCATTCATAGCCTAATTAAAATCATTCATTAAATATTATCACACTCAAACTGAAACACAAAAAAAAATCCATAAAAATCTTGAATAACGTCGTCTGTAACACATTTCGAAGAAATCTAAATTAGCTGTTCTCCCACAGCTTCCACAGCGCAAAACTTTGTGAAAGAAATACAATCGACTTTCTTTCCTTAATTAAGAGTTCTTTTCATTCGCTGTAACGAAACATTTTCTAATATTTTCCTGCTAATGCTTTGGTGCGTGTTCTAAGAATGTAGACAAAAGAAATGATATTCAAAAGAATCTCTGTTTGTGTTGTTACTAAATGGTTGTGAATAGGCGGAAAAATAAATGGTATTTGAATTAAGAAATAGGATAAATACAGTCTTCTTAATTCTTTGGAAGAAACACCTCAACTATACAGTGCTTGCCCGCTGCGGATACGCGTGATGGATGGATTATGGCACGTCTCACAGAGGGGAGACCAGTGTTCCGAGCAGTGGGAATAAAGGCTGATTGTGTCAAACTCAGAAATGTAGGAATACGTAAATGGGAAATTGTACATTTTGAAATACTTCAAACCGAAACCCTACTTTTCGGTAAAGCCCTCTAGGCAGAAATTATTACGAAATAAATTCTAAGGAAAACAGAGTGATTGAAACTACAATGCTCCGGAAATCTGTCAGAGGGTGGCCCAATCAACAAATATATAGCGGTCGCGTAATCTGGGACCTTTGTGGCATAGATTGATTCAGCGAGGTTGAATTCGTGAATAATTTAGAAAGCCTGGCTGAATCGTACGGTTCCTTCGTCAGGCAGCTAAATAAAAAATACACGCGTATTGTCTTTGGCGTACGTTGTGTTGGTTTTAGCGGGAAAATATCTGTCAATGATGCGTGTCTTTGACAGATTTCGTATTTGATTTGTACGGACATGTGTTTGTTTTTTTATTCATATTTTAAATATTAGGACAATGATTTTATTTGCAGATCGTAAATGAGGTAAAATGGTACACGTGAGGAATTTTGGTAAACGCATTTACAGATGGAATTACTGGCACATGAAACATTTCAACTTTAGAAGGTTGGTGTTGAATGGGGATGGTTTATCTAGGTCAGTGGTTCCCAGCCTGTGGTCCGCGGACCACCGGAGACAAAATATGGTCCCTGAACGATTTATGTAAACAAGGGTTTTCTCCTTTGTTGGTAAGTGATGATTTGCGTGTAGCAATAATTATGGTCCTAGGATTACCGAACTTGTGCAGAAGAGATGGAAGCTCAAAAATAAATTTATTTAACTTTCTACAAAAAGAAAATGTTTTCTATTAAAACAATATTGTTAATGCACGTTACTATTGAGTTTTTGATTGAAGTTTATTTTAGAATTGATTCAGTTTTTTCTTGTGCATCGTGGTCCCTGCTAACAACCAAGAAATCAAAGTAGTCCCCGGTCAAGAAAAGGTTGGGAACCACTGATCTAGGTGGACGTGACCATTGAGGTGTTGCAGTTGAAATAATTCGAAAGCAATGCTTTAACGGCCACGTGACATATAAGTTGGGTAATTTTTTAAACTGATTTAGATTGTAATTGATTCTCGCCTTTTGATAATAATATTAGCAATCAATTTGTGTGTTGAATGCCTCGTTGGTATTTAGGTCACAAGCGCTACTGCTGAGTTTGAGGTCCTGAGTTCGATTCCCGGGTCGAGCAAAGTGTTATTGGGCTTTCCATTTCTCAGTGGCAGCGCGGAGTCTGAATTTGTGACCGGTTGATGGCAATAGCCTCGCCCCCTATTACATGGAACTCAAACTCAAACTCAAAGCATTTATTTCAAATAAACCAATTACAGGCACTTTTGAATTGTCAAGGGGTCCGTCAGTCAGAAAGATGAAGCTAGATGCTCATTCCAAAGCGTAGTAGGTACCTATGGAGAAGAACGGGCAAGAAACTCAACGGACACTCTTTTAAATCATAATATGGTTACAAAAAATTGGTTACATCATTCATGATGAAGTTATACATGTGAGAACGATGCAAAACGTTAAAAGCGTCCGTAGCAAAAATAAAAATTCAAAAATAAAATCAAATTAAAATAAGCCGTGGTAGCTAAGAGATGACCAGTCCCTACTGACGGCGCCCGTTCACGAACATGACGCATGGATTAGCACCATTCAGCTCAACCATTTTGAAGGGAGCTAAATGATCCAACACACGCGCCACCGTCAGCGAGACATTAGAGTGAGCATGACATACTCTCAGCCACCAAGGCACATTCAAGTCAATGAAAGACATATCCAGTACCTAAATGGTAGCTTTATAGTCGGTACATAGTACTCAACATGTGCTATGCAATTATACAATGTTATGAGATTGAATTTATACAATGCATAGATAGTTTTTTAAATCTTCAGCAGCTCCAACAGTATTTTCAAATGCTAATCTATTCGTTTATGCGCCCTTGTGGAGCAAGACCAGCGTTGAGCCAAGCATTTTTATCAGCGATATAATCTCCCAACTTATAATATGCTTGGCTGCATAGTGTGCGTTTCATATAAGATTTAAATTTCGTTTCATTTAGTAGAACTTAAATATAACTGGCGAAGGGTACTACAGGTACACGTCTGCCTAACCCTTCGGGAAATACAGGTGTGATGTTTTGTTATGTTAAATAGTGTAATCTGCGTGCGCAAATGATTTGCCAAACATGTAAACAAACACGAGTTTTCCACTTAGACAAATATCAATTTTATGCAAGTGCAAATAAAGTTGATTTTAGACCGACGAGTATTGTTGAAAAAGTCATAAAAATATGAAGTTGTAGTGCAAACTGAACCTTAAATGTAAGCATTACAGTTGTTTTTTCTAAAACTCGTGTTTATTCACGTGTTTGGCAAATGAACTGCGCAAATTAGATAACTGGTCTACCGGTTCTCGCCAAATAATAATAACAATATAGGTACTTGAGAGCTGGTTTTCTATTTCACAGTAATTTAATTTTGTATCACTATTGTTTCGTTCGATCAGATATTAGCCGGCCATATTGTGAATACTGAATGTATACTTTATTCAATGGACTTTTGGTATAATTTTGGTAACAAGAACACTATGGGTACATTTAGGGATGTGATAAATATAATATTATTTTTAGAGTATAAAAGGATAATACAGAACTCTTTGCTTCTTTTCTAAAAACCAATTATATAACCACATAAAACAGACAAGAAGAAAGGAACAGAAAAAAATAGGTACTTATTTTTCTGTTCCATATTTCTACAGAAATCTCTTCCATCTTATAAAGAACATAAACATATATGATGAAAAGCGATGTAGATACCGTGTGTAGGAGTAGACAAGAAAACAAAAAACACAAAATAAAAAATTCACCTATTAAATAAAACATATACTTAAACATATAATAGAATACATACTTCTAAAATAAATATCACAAAACGATTAGTAATTGTAATGTAATTATAAATAATAATTAAATACGCAACTACGATGAAGTGGAGAGATAGTGTTCTTTCACTTTTCACAAAAGGAAGAAACCGTTCCCGCAGATGGCGTTATAAATAAAGTATTCTTTGTCCTTCTCCAGGTCATGGTCTACCCAAGTGCCAAATTTCATCCAAATCCATTCAGCCATTTCAGCGGGAAAGCGTAACGAACAAACAAACTTTCACATTTATAATATTAGTTCAAATTGGTTTAGAGAGTTTATAGAGTTTTTAGGCTTAGATTTCAGAAAATGTACAAATCGAAAATGTAAACTGAAATAATCTAAGTAAAAAGCTGTATAGCTTTCTAATGAAACCCAGCGATTGCAAGAACCGAATCGATGGTAAAATGGAAACTTATCTTGAAAAATAAGAGCAATTTGCTAGGGACATTTCCAATGCGCAAGCAATTTCTTTCTACTGAGATATTATTGTAATCTCTTGATTTAATTAGTCACTCGTGTAACTTTTTCCAGCATTGATTCTGTAAAAAGTCACTGAGACTTCAAGATCTCATTTCTGCTCTGCCAAATAGTTTTTTAATCGCTATTAAGTTAGTGTATTCTCAAGGATTTTCCATCCATCTTGATTTTTGGCTTGGCTTCACACTGTCTATAAAGCCAAATAATTGACAGAATATTTTAAAGAATGTTTGGGTTGACGACGTTTTTCAGCAACAATTTAACCATCATAGGTCTTCTTAGATAAAAATCCCATAATGACTAAGCTCTTATATAAACGAGTTACCTAAGCACAAATTTAAGGCATTTAGCTTTCTACTTATAGATAATTTGGTATATCAAGCTGAACACGTGCTACCTAATACAATAATTAAAATACCTACCTATCACACAATCAAATCCAATCAAACTAATTAATTAATTCAGTTTAACGCAGACACGTTACAAAGGCGAAATTGTCAGAATTATATTAACATCGCAAATTAATTTCTGAGGGCAGGAATGCAATCCTATAGATATGAGCTCGCCCGGGGCTTTAGATAGACCCAGTCAAAACACGCAGGGTTGAAATAGATCGGATTCCTTTTGAGATTTTATTAACCACAAAGAATTAGCCAATGACGTTGGAATTCAGGATCGCGCACATTTTTTCATTTATCTGCATTTACTGCATAAAAATAGTTATTTATTGGTTTTCTAAAATCGGCATTCTAAAAATAAAGGAGGATAAAAATTACAACGTATGGTAAAATACACTGAGAAATTGCAAAGCAAAGAAACTAGGCTCCGAGACAACGATTAATGTTGTTGATAGTAGATTGACATTGAAAAAACAACAAGTCAAGCTGTTGAACGATGAGTGGGATTACAGAGTAGGTACATAACATAAGACGTTGTGACTAAGCTAATGTCTGGACTTTAAAAAAAAGACTGTCACCTCTTAGTATGCTCCAGTTACTCTTCTCAGATTAGTCGGTAAAGCCCCATTTACACGCTGCAAGTACGCTGCAACTGCAGTGATAGCCTAGTGGTGTGACCGTCAGACTGCCAAGTCATAGGTCTCGAGTTCGAACCCAAGACACGATCCTCCGACTTTTCGGATTCATGTGCGTATTGTATAATTATCACTTGCTTCAAAAACGGTGAAGAAAAACATTGTGTGAAAACCGGCATGACTGAGAGATATTTCTCGACGGCATGTGAAGCCATGTCAGAGGCAAAGGGCGGCTTTCAAACTCTGACACCCGGTTAGTCACTAACCACACGAAAAATAAAGAAAGACACTGCAAGTTTCTGGAACGTTCAAGAGCAATCATCGCATGCTATAAAGCACGTTCAATTATTGCCATTCAAGAATTGCATGCAAGTGTTTACACACGTGCCATTTCCATTACGTGCTGCCATTACAACCAATTTACAGAAATAAAATATCATATATTTATCAAAGGTAAGGTAAATGATCGTGTAGTGTAAATAGATTGAACAAAGGTAACCCGTCTGAATTTAATGCAATCGTTCAGATCGATACACGTGCTCGCCTCCTGTCTAGCTCATCACTGTTGCCAGGGACGAAGTGCGTGAATTAATTTTATAATTTATTGGCTTTTCTCTTTGTTATAGGGTTGCAAACGAACTGAGAAGCTACGTGATGGAAAGTGTGGTTTAATCTAACTTGCGATACATATATAATAACAGTAATGGTCTTCCAGACCGAATTTCGGCCATGGCGACCAGTCTCAGTGAATACCAGCTTTTTGCGCGGGAGGTATTATAGTGCAGGCGTATGTGCGCAGACACAGGTGCACTCTCTATTCCCTCACTCTCATAGCCCGACAGGACGGCAATCCGACACGACCAGAGAGAGATCAGGCGCAGGGCCAGAGCCACGAGGGTATCACACCGGCAACTTCCTAACTCCGGGCTGTTACTAAGAAATTCTTTATGGAAAAATGCAATAACACCAAATGTAACGTAGATACTGTGGCGCCGAACGGAGAGGCAGTAAGAAGTAGGGTACTGTGGCGTCGAGAGAAAAGAGAGGAGTTCCTATAGTACGGACCAGGTAAAGGCACCAGTTTAAATAATAAATATTTGCCATATCAGCCTAATCAGTTTGATATTAGCTAAATGCATTTTGAAACGAAGTTCCTTATCGCGCGTTGCGAAAGGGGGCTACACGGAAAAAATTAAGACCAGAAGTTGTAACGACACTTTTTGCTATAGTTGTAAGCCGTGCGGCGTGCGCGTGTTTCTCTGTCTGTATCTCGCTCTCTCTCTCATGGAACTTCGTTCCATCCGGGTGTCCCTTGACACCTCTCAAGTTTTTTTTTTATCCAACTTTTGATTTTGTTCAGACTTTCTAGTTATAGTTAATCCTCACATCACAAAACTTCAAAAAAAACTTTCACACAATGATATTTTCAAACCCTGATCCTGAAAATTCTAATAAATAAAGAAAAATTATAAAACAACCTTTTACGAATACTCGTAAAGAGAACACAATATTTCGTTGTGTGTACTTTCGAAACTTATTATTTCTTAAATGTGTTTTCTCATTTCTGTTATTTGTTCCAACATCAAGCAAAAACTAAGTAATCCGATTTCCTAGTTCTTTGCAGTGTGGTTTTTATAATTTTTTGAAGCTTTTGTAAACACAGCTGATTTTAATTTCATTCGCTGTTTATTTCTTCTATGCATGTTATAATAACTACATGCGGTAAAAATAACAATACCTACTTCTTTTTGAGAGCAGTGGTTGCCCAGTGGTAACAGCCTAGACTCAAGTTGTAGGTCGTGGGTTCGAACCCAGGCGGGCGCTTTACTTTGTGTAAATAATTTCATCACCACTGCTCTCAAAACGGTGAAGGAAGACATCGTGAGGAAACTGGCATGTCCTAGAACCAAAAATTCGAAGACATGTGCCATCTACCAACCTGTACTGGGCTCGCGTGGTGAATAGCCCACTCCCTCTCACAGAGAGGAGGCCTGAGTCTCAGCGGTGGGAACATTATAGACTTCATTTTACATAACTATTGCTTTTAAAAATATATATAAATTAGATAAAATAGGTCCAGAAAAGTTAAATGGAGGCCACAAAAATATTGGTTTGAGTTTATTCATGACTCAATATAGCTCAAAAAACCATAGCCATCCTACAATTCTACTACATACAGACTTCTAAAATGTATCTAAATAACTACTTACCTACAGCATTCTGAAACGAAACATTAAAAAAAAAAAAAAAAACAAGAAAGAAAGAAAACGTTTATTCGGACACAGTTCGTGAAACACAGAATACAAACAAACTAAAAGTGATAGTAATCTTTTGACAAGTGTGTGCCTCACGGCTGCGCCAAAAAGGTTAATGCCAGACAAATGCAAACAAAAAAACACACAAAACAAAAAACCAAAAAAGTCAACGTAAACACAACAAACGACAACGTTCACAAATGTAAACACTTCTTTCATACCATCCTTCTGCCATCTGCCTAGCCTTTTCCCAACTATGTTGAGTTTGGCTTCAGGTCTAACCGGATGCAGCTGAATACCATTATTTTACATGGAGCGACTGCCTTTCTGACCTCCACAACCCAGTTTATGGGTAAAACGATACCCCTTGGTAAGACCGGTAGTCAGACTTTCGAGCTTCTGACGACCCCTAACGACTGTCAAAGATCCACGAAAGACAGCCGGGACCAACGGCTTAACGTGCCTTCTGAGGCACGGAGGAGTCTCGGTATGTAAAGATGGTCACCCATCCACGGACCAACCCCAGCTAGCGTAGCTTAACCTGTTGGATCGACCCGTGCGGCTATTATTACTTATCCACGAGCTCCTAGATACTACATACATAAGAAAAAAAATCAAAACCAAGTCTAATTCATAACAGAACTTTGTAAAATTACCAACACAACAGGAAACAAAAACAGAATCGCTCACTCAACCGGCTATAGAGGTAAACATGAGTCTCGAGATATAGCAGATATCTCCAGATATGCCCCGAGGGTCGCTGTCACTGTGAGAAGGGGACAGAATAAGGCCCTAGGTGCACTTGACGGAATGATTAAGAATGTCGGTCAAGCGTGTCTGATGCCTAACGTGTTTTGCCGGTGTGGAGCAACGATTTGGTAAGGATGTGATAAATTGATGCGTGTTTAATGGATGAGCTTTTTGATGCGGTTCACAGGCGGGATGTTTGACACACATTTAATTATACAACAGTATTATAGGGATACTAGCTGCGCCTCGCGGTTTCACCCGCATAAGTCTCTATCCCGTGGGAATATCGGGATAAAAAGTATCCTATGTCCTAATCCTAATCAGGGTCTACCCATGTGCCAAATTTCATTCAAATCTGTTTAGCCGTTTTAGCATGAAATCGTTACAAACAAACAAACTCACTTTCGCATTTATAATATTAGGATTAGAGTCACTAATAAGCGAAAAGCTTACAAAAACGCTTATATGTCAAAAGGGTTAAAACGTAAAGGCTTCAGCAATATCTATATCTATACATAGTATAAAACAAAGTCGCTTCGCGCTGTCTGTCCCTATGTATGCTTAGATCTTTAAAACTACGCAACGGATTTAGATGCGGTTTTTTTAAATAGATAGAGTGATTCATGCGGAAGGTTGGAAGGTTTTTGTGTATAATAAATTAAGGTTTTGTGTAAATTGGCTGAAATATGACGATTATTGTCGAAGATGTCAAAAAGTTCAAAAATAAAGTCCGCGATAGCATGTCTATCTTCTAAGGATGACCATTAACCATTTTTATCTTTCAGAATTTGATAAAAATTTCTTTGTTATTTCCGAAGCTATTTTGACCGGTATTTTATTTATCCTTATCCAATAAAATATGTTATTTAAATTGGGCATTTAATGGACATTAAAACATGCCTCGACATCATATCATTAAAATGAATACTTTAAAAGATATCACAGATTCAAAATTACGCGTGACAAAATAATAAATTATGGTTGCCGACAACGCGGGCGCAGCGGTAGGAATCAATGACTTTTCCTCGGATATTAGGTATCTAACTAATCCCGAGTACGTTCCCGTGGGATATTTTCCGACATCCACGCGGGCGAAGCCGCGGGAAAAAGATAGTAACTAATAAATAACCAACCTTGGTTTGCCCAACATGTGCACAAGTGATCAAATTTCAACAAACATACCTATCAAGATAAACTTATGAAAAGCGGTGTTATGTGGGAAAAGTTTCACCAAAACAAAGTATTACAAACTCGCAAGTATCAAAATCCGACTCTGCGGCACACGGGTACCAATTCATTGATTTACACAAATTTAGAACGGAGCCACCCTTACACCCATGCCATGGTAGGATCAATAGACACACATATACATAGCCATCTATACATAGCCACCTATACATAGCCACCTATACATTGTTGTACATTTGTTAGCTCTGACAATGCCTTGAGGATATAATGGTAATGTTACAATACATTGGCTCCCATTCTTTGAGAGAAATAAACTAAAAATATTGGTATTTTTTCATTGCAATTTATGTTAGAAAACATTTAAGAATATTAGACTATATCAGTTTATTATTTAAACAGTCAAAAGTTTTAAGTTAATGAGAGTATAATAATATCTTTGTCCAAATAAAATATCATTCAATACATAAGCAAAAATAAAGCTAACATCCTAATCCTAACTTTAATTTTATGAATACGAAAATGAGTTTATTTGTGTGTTACGCTTTCACGCTAAAACGGGTCAACAGATTTAGATGAAATTTGGCACATAGATAGACCATGACCTGGATGCATAGGATAATTTTTATCCTGATATTCTCACGGGATCGCGACTTATGCGGGTGAAACCGCGGTGAACAGCACGCGGAGAACAATTACTTAAAAAAACTTTAAGTAAAAGAAAGTTGTTATACATCATTATGATTACATATTTTAATTAAATGAAATTGTTTATTCTGTAAATAGGATATCGGAATCACTTTTACACGTCATATAAAAAATATTAAAAATAAGCTAGGTGAGGTCGGTGTTTCCTATCTGACTACTCTGAGAAGAAAGGCCGAAACAAACTCAGAGGTCGCAGTCTCTTTTAAAGTCCAGACATAATCTTGGTCAAGCCATGTGAGGACCATGTAGATTAGTGTCTGAAATGGTATCTGAATGGTGAATAACGTTCAGTCCAACAGGGAAGACTTTCTGATTAAAAATTAATACTTACCAATAATTCATTCAGTTTTTCCCATACTTAATTGAAACGGAAACTCACAAAACAAACTCAATTATAACTAACTCAATATAGCTTTTATTGAATACATTGTATTGTGAGTAATTCCGATAATTCCACAAACGAAATGTTGTGATCAATTTACGAGAAGGATATTGAGTGGTAGGTATTGTGTTTTTCTTTGAATAGCTAATTCATTAGCAATTCTAAGAAAATACTGCCAGCTTTATACGTGAGATAGAATCATATGATTGTTGTTGTTGTTTTTGTTCTCGCTAAACCTCTTATAAAAATAAATAAATTAATTGTGGTTTAATGTAAAATTCCTGAACAAGGATAAGTAATGGTCTGACTGGTCCATAGGTTGATATTTACCTAAAATCTAAATGAAAATATTAAATTTTACTTAAACCTACATGGGCACTTACGAAACGTCAGAAGCTAGGTGCACGGTTCCAATTATTCGTTTCCTATCGAGAAGAGCCGAGAAGAAACTCCACGGTTACTCTTTTAAATTCAAATAATATTTTTTTAATAAGTAGTTTCACAACCTTTACAAAGTACAGTAATAATAGGTATTGATGACGAAATAATCAATAGAATTATTGACACAGTATCTTTAAGCAAAAAAATCAGTTAAAAGTGAATTCTCAAGTATGGTTTCCTTATTAATACTTAATAACACAATTTAGTAAAAAGCGCAAATGTTTTAATGTATTCTATGCCAAATTGAACTGGTGTACGGTGTGGTAATGCCATAAACCTGTCTAGATACGTACAAGTCTTGCCAATGGACTCTAAACTGGGTTAGTGGGTGGTGAACCTGGAATTACAGTCTTTGAAATAGTTTTGGTTTTAAAGAGGACTGAAGAGGTAATTTAATCCAATGGCATTGTTGTCAAACATATACTCGTATTTATATTTAGTTTTTAACTTTTTTACTTAAATGTTGTTGTTGGCTTGCTGTGCGCTTTGGTGTTTACTGTAAGTGCAGCAAGCAATTGTTATATAAATAAATAAATATGTAAAAGTAACATAGGTACTTTGATTTCTCATCGAAGCCATTTTATGATGATTTTGTCATTTAGAACTAGCTGCAGCCTGCGGTTTCATTCGCATATGTCTCGATCCCGATATTCCAAGGCATGGTCTACCCATGTGCCATATTTCTTCCTAATTCGTTCAGCCTTTTTAGGGTGAAAGCGTAACCAACAAGCAAACTTACTTTCGCATTTATTATATGAGTTTGGATAGGATGAGTTAGGATTGACAGAATTTTATTTAAAATTGTTACAAGTCCAAGTATTTTTTATCATTTTACGCAAAGTCAGCGTTATTTTTATGTTTTTCTCAAAACCTTCAACTGAAGTACAAAATAAATAGGGGTACAAATATTTTTATTTTTATCATACCCGTACTTATATATATGTATACCATACTTACGCCCAAATTCAACTTTTCGTAAGTAAAGCAATAAAAAAAAATATATATATATATCTTCCACTCTATCAGCACACAGACACACTGCACCCAAAATTTTAAAACTGCGGTATGTATACAACTTATCTCACGTTCTAATAAAGACACTAATTGTATATTCATTTTTTAAAAGCTCTACACTAGCCAAATTAAATAATGATAGTGCCCAAGAAACTACACTGCCTTATACTTCTATTAAATTGAAATATTGCTAAGTGCTATTAAGGGGAATTCGCTAAGGTAGCCCGCGAAATTCAAATTTTCTTACTTTTTTTACAATTAGCAGGTCAGTGTCAGGTTGTATCTTGATTTAAATATGACCGTAACAAAAATGGCTTTACAAAATTATAATCATTAGAATCAGCAATAGAACTCCTTAGTTTAGAATAATCCTAAAATGCCATGATTTCATGAAATACTCGTAGTCATTGAATAGGATTAAATTAACTTGGAGAGGTGTACTGGTGATTTTTATGAGTATAATTCTATAAATAAATATTTGATACGGCCGCGAATCATATTTGGATCAACATACAACCTCATACTGACCTGCAAATTGCAAAAAACGTAAGAAAATTTTAATTTCGCGGGTTACCCTGACGCTTTCGCCTTAAACCATAACCTAGTGGATATGGTATTGTTTTAATTTAGCTAGTGCTAACGAATAAAAACCTTTCTACCTATAAAATATTTCAATCAAGTTAATCAAAGTTTACTTTACAAAGGGGTATCATTGTGACATTTTATTAAGGCACCCATAAAACACAAAGGGGCTCCTGGCACTAAGATGGAATGGATTGCTAATCCAGATTCTATCTCCGTTGGAACACTATTGCAGGCTTTTATCCCCTGCAGTTGCGAGGTACTTAATTGAACTTACAATTGTAACAGAATTACTTATTGTAGCAAGAGAATAATAGTATGGCGTTTTTAGTACTTTATTTAAAAAAAGTGGATATGGTTTATTATAGCGGATTTGTGTTAAAAAAGTGGATATGGTTTATTATAGCAGATTTGTGTTTTAAAGGATGTGACTTGTTCATTATATACAAAATTCTGGAAGTTGTTAGTTTGTAATTAGAGAATTGTAACTTGGTTAGTTGATAGCAATACTTATTCCAAAACCACAGATTAATAAAGATGGAACACTCCACAAAATCATTTGAATAAAAGTGACTCTTGTTACGACACAATAAAGTGCAATTCAGGTCGCACAGCGCTAATTACCAATAGTTTATTCACGTAGCAGTTGCCTCTCTTTCTAGATCTACTGACTACGTTACACTCACTGAATTGGCCCAGCAAGACGGGCCCGCCGTGTACTTATAGCTGCTTATCGAAACTGCGGAGTGTCCCATCAGTATTCAGCTGTGCCAAAACAAAACAATATTTTCATGGACAGAGCCACAGTGACCAACTCAGTAAAAACTGTTGTATTTATAACCTGAACTTATTTCTTGTATAATTATTTAACTTTGTTTAATTCTTGCTTTCTCCAATGTAAAGACTAATATTTCTTAAAACAAAACAATCAATCTGCCTAGCCTTTTCCCAACTACGTTGGGGTCGGCTTCTAGTCTAACCGGATACAGCTGAATACCAGTATTTTACATGGAGCGACTGCCTATCTGACCTCCACAACCCAGTAACTGGGTAATACGATATCCTTGGTAAGACTGGTATCAGACTTTCAGGCTTCTGACGACTAGTAACGACTGTCAAAGATCCACGAATGACAGCCGGGACCAACGGTTTAACGTGCTCTCCGAGGCACGGAGGAGTCTCGGTATGTAAAGATGGTCACCCATCCACTGACCAACCCCGGCAAGCGTAGCTATACCTGATGGATCGACCAGTGCGGCTGTTCTTACTTAGCCACGAGCTCCTCAAAAATAAGTTCGAGTTCTTAAAACAAAACAAATGAATAATATTCATACATAAACTCGCGCCTTTTCCTCACGGGGGTAAGCAGAACCACAGAACACCACCAGCTGCGATCCTTACATACTGCTTTCACTTCGTTTACGTTCATACATCTAACAACAACGTAAATACAACTAATTATTTAACGGACTCTTATCTAATTATTATAATACTTTCTGCAGTTTTCTTGTAAACAATTCAAAGCTCTTATCACCGTTACTAGGAAAAGTAATCTACCTGAAATAAGCGGTCTTATCAAGGGAATAACTTGTTATGACATCTTTACTTTACTGCATAACTGAGCAACTAACACTGGACCCGAACCCACCTATAGTTTAGATAGAGGAATCATTCCAATTAGACAGAGCAAATACCTAGAATTGAATACAGATTTACGCGGCGTGCTTTGGCCCCTAAATGAGCAAGAACAAAAGGTTAACTCTGATGTAATAAACCCTTGTAGAAAGTAGTCGGTCTCGTCTTATCATAGTAGAACATGTTTGACTCTAAAATCGTCTAACTGAAGAGGTCGTGATTGCTATAATTTTTACGTCAGTGACTTATCAAAACATTTTCTCTTGACCATAAGGTTAAGAAAATATTTGCATTTAAACCGTTCATGCACATATAGAGGTATGAGGAACAGGGTGTAAAATTCACTCATCCCATATAGAAAAGGCAGCATCCTCCGACCAGACAGGTGTCGTGCTGGCGGGCAACTGCCCGACGATTGATGTCGGGAGGTCGGTAATATACTCGTCGCGCGGTAAACTCTGCTTGCACGATGCAGGATTTGTGTGACGCCAGGTCTTTGATAAAGCCATTACCCTTTCCATACTCTTAATATTAGAAAATAAGATTTACTAAAGAATGTACGATAGTTCATTCAATCTTAAGTCTTATTTTCCTTGCAATACCTGAAGTAGACTTACTGGACCCATCTTAAGTGTGCCTGCACTGAATCTCCACCGTCTAACGTTGCACTGACCTCCAATTATAATTGTTTGGTATAACCATCTATTGTTACGACGAGCTGAGGTGAATTGTAAACGGATAGATTGTAGCTTCGGAGGTCAGATAGAAGTTATTGGAGCTTAAAGCAATAGTTTTCAAGTACGTACTTTGTAACTCTGACTAAATTCAAGATGGATTATTTGAAGATAAAGAGCTACGAGTTTGCTACGTTGTAGCAGGTGGCGCTACGCCGGCTACGCTGTCGTAGCAAATCTATGTAATGAAATGAATGGGCAATGAATTAGTTTTCTCGTGATTTTTTTGTTGAAAAATCCTGGTAATCATTGGAGAAAGATATTCACTGATGTACAGAATATAATGAATAAAATAAAAATGTTTTATATGACAACATTTTTTAATAGGTAAAAAAACGTAAATTTTTTATTGGAATTCCACGAAAGAAACATCGTTATTTTTATTTATGTTTAAACTAAAAGTTTCGGTAATAACTGAATACAAATTTGATATTTTTATCCGAAATATAAAAATAACTGGATATACCAATATAGTGAACCGAGCTGTGATTCTAGGCTACACAGAAATGCTAAAAATTGCAATATAGAAATACTCAGTAAAAGTAACATGCAATAGTCGAGTTAAAAAAATAAATAATACAGCAAAATGTTATTTTAAATAATCGAAGCAACTTATCAGTTTTTAAAAGTTCTAATTAGGAACTTTAAAAAACTGATAAGTTGATTCGACTGAAAACTGTTTCTGCTTCCAAAAACGTAATTGCAGGTTCCTGATACCCTGTAAACTAAATACTAGCGAACAAAAACTAGGTCAATGCAATCTCTCTTGTTTTAGGTTCCTGGTAATAAATGTTTTTTTTTTTTAATCACAACGTAGCAAGAAAAACATAATCACCAGAGTCAGAGTATACGTGCGTATAACTTATTTACTGCACTTTTTAGTAGACAAGAGGGCACTGCTTGCCCATGACCACGACGTCAATTCTTGTAAAAATAAACTTGACAGTAAAAAACTCAAGGAAAAAGGATAAAATGGGCCCATTTTTTTTGGAATCGAACTATACTTACACAGTTCATAACATAGAATGCATTAAATGCATAGGTGAGTAAAAGTAATGCATGCTAGCTATATATACAGGGCGTCCCACGTATATGCCACATGGAGGGAAAGTACCTTGAATATTGTAGATGGAACATTTTACTGAAAGAAGACATTATTTGAATTTAAAAAACAATTTAAACTGCATTCATAGATATTTAAATAATTACATGGTTGAACCGGAAATCGAACCCGTTACACGAGAAAAATAATCACCCTATAGCTTTATCATACCGATCGAAAGGTATCAATCATCATAAGGATAATTTTTTGCTAAAATACATAGTGTCAAAAATAAAAGGAAGACCATGGATGGTCAAAACTGCGTATTGAAGCTCATTTTGAAAATTCTCTAACTTCTAACTCTCTAACTCTTTAACAAATTAAATATTATAGCAGTATAACATTTTAAAACCTGAGGGGGACCCGTACATAGTGACACTGTCTGTAAATATCAGTGATTGAAAAGAATCAGTACCAGGAATTCATGAAAGATCTAGATTCGTCTACTTAAATCTGAATGCTCCATGTCAAACACCTTAAACAGACATACCTACATCTACGTTACATCCCGAAAGCATTGTACCAGGGTCCCAGTAACGCGAGGAGATCTATTATTCCGAATTTCAATAGAGACAAAGTTGGGCACGTGACCGATGTCCGTTGGGAGACTCACGTGGTACTTGTTAGTTAGGGAGGACATACACTGGTGGGGATGGCGATTGAATTGATACTGGGGGTTTAATTTTGAAACAGGAGGTGGACATTTTAGCTCGCAGTCACCCATTGAATATTATTGCGATATCGACTTTTGGGATTTAATAAAACAGTTGTTGTCACACAGATTTTAAAGGGAAACGTGTCCTGTGTCCCGTGTCCAGTAAAGTTTAGACAACTTTGTTACTTACATGGGAAACGCTTTCGACAAAAGGATGATTCTATACTCCAATTCTACAGTACGTATAGTTCAAGTGTGTATTCTCACTGAAATTAGTCAATTTGATCTCTCTCCAATTATTTAAAAATGTAATACATTCTAATGAGGAGCTCTTGGCTAAGTAACAACAGCCGCACTGGTCGATCTATCAGGTTAAGCTACGCTTGCCGGGGTTGGTCAGTGGATGGGTGACCATCTTTACATACCGGGAATTCTCCGTGCCTCGGAAAGCACGTTAAGCCGTTGGTCCCGGCTGTCATTCGTGGATCTTTGACAGTTACGAGTCGTCAGAAGCCTGAAAGTCTGACACCAGTCTTACCAAGGGGTATCGTATTACCCAGTTACTGGGTTGTGGAGGTCAGATAGGCAGTCGCTCCACGTAAAATACTGGTATTCAGCTGCATCCGGTTAGACTGGAAGCCGACCCCAACATAGTTCGGAAAAGGCTAGGCAGATTGAATACATTCTAATGAGTGAATTTTTTACATTAGTTGCAAAACACATAAATTCATCCGAAATTCCGAATACTTTCAAACAAAATACGTTTAGCAGTATTATTTCGATACATTTCAGAACACCATAAACCAGGTAGGCAATGTTTAGGCAAATAGTTTACCTAATTACCGATACTGGTATGCTTTGAGGGCGTATAGCGTAAACATAGTATTTATGTTAATAAGCACACACATTCCATCTAACATGTGGGTAACAGGTGGTGGGATATTCTTTCATCGGCTTCTACATATCCCTTCAAATGACAACTGCCGTACCACGGCAGCTGTCAAAATTATAGTCAACTGACACTTGCCGTGCTACGGCAGGTTGATTATGGTCACACTATATTGCGATTATCTATGAAACTAAGCGTCCTATCTCTATCGTTCTTGTGGTATTGTGAGCATGAAAGACAGAGCTAGCAATAAAACATGACATGCTATCAACATTTTAAGCATTAAAACGAATGTATGGCACTCGGAAGTTACTTCCGAATGTTGCAAACAAAATGGCGGCAATTCGCAAATGTTGCGAATTAATATTTTTATATTTTATTTCTCAAATAAATCATAAAAATAGAACTGCTTTCAATAGGGAGGTAATTTAATGTAGTTTTTATTAAAATTTATAAATAATTATGAAACAAAAAGTTTATTTGTTTATAAAAAAAAATTGTGAGTCGGAACTATCGTGGTCAAGTGGTTTTTCTTTGTGATGTTAAGTGGTAATATTTAATCTAGTTGAACGTTTAAGCGTTTGTAACACTTAAATAATCCCACAAACTTGCAACTTATCTCTCAACATAAACAACTTTGACATGTTTACAATAATTACAGAGCGTTGAGTGAGTCGGGTTGGCGCCGCGAAATTCTATGATGCGTTTCAATTCGTTATTTGAACATATAATAATAACTTTCCAATAAGAATGATTGTTCTTTCTTATTGGAAAGTTAATAATCTTCGTAGAAAAATGATTTTATAATGTAAAAATATGCAGAAATTTGGTATTTATGTTCTTGAATGAGAAAAATGGGTGAAAATAACAAAACTTTTTTTTTGTGTAAACAGACTCGTTTTATTGTAAAACACATTCATATAAGTCTTATAAGATCCAATTGGAAATATTGTACAGATTACGAAACAGTTATTGTTTTATATGGGTTTCATAGTAAAATAGCGAGAAATCGGGGTTTTATCGCAAGCAAACCCAAAAGGGGCGGGGCCACGTCAAGGTCACGATCAGAGTTTTTTTGAAATGCGTTTTGACAGTTGACAGTCGAAGGGAAGCTAGAAGACTTTCTCTGTCATTTCATCAGATAACTTGCTGCACCCCTCGGTTTCACCCGCATAAGTCTCGATTCCGTGAGAATATTGGGATTAAAAAATATTTCATGTCCTAACTCAGATCATGGTCTACCCATGTGCCAAATTTCATCCATATCCGTTTAGCCGTTTCAGCATGAAAGCGTAACAAACAAACATACTAACATACGAAAATCTAATATTTTCTCTTTTTTACAAAATTAGTTTAGATAGGTTCTTTGTAGTTTAGATAGGTTCCGGTAGGATACTACCAACGAGCAGTAAGTATCTTACTACCTAGCAGAAAAAAACAGTGTCAGCGTCTATAGATTTATAAATAAATTGATTTCTAAACTACCGATAAATTACAGAAAAAAAAGACGTGTGGCACTCGGAGACTGCCGCGGTAAAGCTATTGCATAGCATTTTTTATCAACTTATGCAATTTGTGTCACAGTGATGCGCGCGCATCTTAAAATTTCACTCTATGGGGGTGTTAGATTATTTTCGTTACGAAATTTCTGGATTCGGTCTCCACGCTCAAGGCCCGCGATAGAAGCTATGCAATAGCTTAAAAACATTTTGAGATTTCATGTTTTGGCCGAGTTAGACAAAAAAAAATTACTGGTCGATGGTGTTAATTGATTTCCCAACCCTATATAAAAAGACATATGTGCATGAACACCCAGATTTTGACAAAATCATGTTATCCCCATTACCTACGTGTATTTAACCCATAAAATAGTCGAAATCTAAGTATATTCGAGTCGTATTATTTGATACACATATTTTGGGTAAGCGTGCTTTATCGTTTACCATACCATCTAAGTGTTCTCCAACAAGAAAACGTTTAAATAAGCTTAACCTGAATTTACATAGAAGCAACCAAGTGCGTGACTACGCACAATCGAAGGGTTCCGTAGTTGGGATGAATTTATCCCCAGAACAAACTTAACCTTGTAGTTGATTTTTTTCTCTCCCATACATCAATATACTCGTACGTCACGTCAATTCTCCAACTTTTTCCTTTACTTGTGCTGTGAGCCCTTGCCTCTTGCCAAATTTCATGTTTCAAGGTCAACGATAAGTACAAACATGCATAATTTGCGAGTATCAAAATATGTATGTCGCATAAATAGCCGTATTTTTTAATTGCGTTGACTTAGAAGCTTGATTTTTTTGAGCATAAAGAGACCATAATTCTATATGTTTGATATAAATTACAACTTGATACTTCGTCGCGTTTCTGAGACGAACGGACGGACGGACAACGAAGTGATCCTATAAGGGTTCGGTTTTTTACCTTTTTGCCTCAAAAGGAACCTCAATAACAGTGTAAAGAAACCGCTACAACTTGTAATACTATGGCTGCAGCCTTAAAATATCTAGTAGCAAAATGCGCCAAGGATTAGAAGCTTAAGCACAAGATTACTGAACAGGCAGGCGATCGGGCGATTAGAACGGTTTCAACTATCATTTACTTAACGGTTCGGGAGGACTCATCAATAGTAATAAATGCATGTGGCTATTAAAAGTTTTGAGGTTTTATGTGGGTATATTTTACATAACATAACATATCATCACGCCTGTATTCCCTGAAGGGTACGGCAGAGGTGTACTTATAGTACACCCACATTTCGCCAGTTATGTTTAAGTCCTGTGTAATAGGGGGCGAACCAATTGCCATCAACTGGGCACAAATCCAGACTCCAGGTAATTCAGATGTAAAAACCCAATAAAAGTTTGCCCGATCCGGGGGTTGAACCCAGGACCTCATGCTAAGCAGTAGCGCTTACAACCACTAGACTACCGATACTGGCGGATAGAGATTAATAAGGCTGTTATTTTTATTGCAAAAAGTCAATGGCCTCTTTTCATACAAAGGAGGATCGATGCTTGATCACCACTCTTTTCCTAAATCCACCCAAAGTTTGTTTAAAAAATATCGTCACCCTATGTGACATTTCTAAATTAATATCTCAAATATTTATGGTGTACATAGTAAAAAGTAATCTTCTCATTTAGAATTGGCCTCTTAGATTTCATGAAATAGTCATTCAATAGCACTTTGAACTTGAGAGTTGTATACTTTCGCCATATTTTTTCCTAAAATTGGCTTTTCGACCATTAAGTATTTATAGAATTGGCCGTTTTACGAATAAGTCGTTCGTAGAATTAGGCATTTTGAGAATTAGTCCATTAAAGACTCAGTTGCCATTTTGGAAATTGGGCATTCTGCGCCTAAATCTTCTATCTTTTTGTATATGTTCTTTAATATTCTCTTAGTTAATTCAAATTAGCCCAAAGAGTAACTATGTGTCGTGTAATGACGCAGTCATAACGCCGTGTTATCAAATCAAAACTCGTTGTACAAGATGATCTCCTGAACGGGTGCGTTTGATTGGTCAATCCTGTATCACGACACTAAACGTCAGTCTATTATTGTCAATCTGCCATAAGTTCACTATTCTCTATCACCAAAGCAAGGTAAGTTTAATTACATGCAAAAATTCTCCTAAGCAATTCACAAACTACAGTGTACTCTAAATACGTCATGAATAAAGGCACACATTATTATTTCCCTAGTCGTAATTCCCACCACTCTGGCCGCATTTCATTGCAAAAATGTAAACCTTTTCACAGTTCCAAAATTAGTTTTTGGTCTTTCACGAAACACATCAAAGGATTACTCAAAAGTTAAATTGTAAGAAATTGTGCCGACTTCGCGAGCCTTATTTTGGTAGGAGTGAATTTAGTTGATAATGAGCAATTATTATTAACTTTACCTAAGAAATTTCCACAAATTTCTTAGGTAAAGTCGTTTCTGCCTTTTTGAATTTGGGGTTATTTTAAGGCCAATATTGTGAAGATATTTTGGGCTTTGCTTTTAGGGAAGAGTAGAAATATTAGATTGAGGCTTTTCTTTTTCTATTGGGTGGGTCTTGAAACAAACATTTTAGCGGTCATTAAAAAAAATACATTTCCTGCTGTCCGCATTTACAATGACATAACAAAAAATAACAACACGCTTTGTTATCCCCGAATGGTTCGGCAGAGGTGTACTTGAAAGTACACCCACATTTAGCCAGTTATTTTTAATACCCATGTAACATGGGGCGAGCCTATTGCCATCAACTGGCACAAATCCAGACTCCGGACTGCCACTGAGAAATTCCA
Source organism: Agrochola macilenta (assembly GCA_916701695.1). Lineage (NCBI taxonomy): Eukaryota > Metazoa > Arthropoda > Insecta > Lepidoptera > Noctuidae > Agrochola > Agrochola macilenta. The sequence goes on from OU753553.1 coordinate 22,508,517, forward strand.
GATGGGTAGACCCAATAACACTTTGCCGAACCCGGTAATTGAACCCAGTATCTCATGCTCAGCAGAAGCGCCTTGCAACCACTAGGCCAAGGAGGCAGTCACTAGACCCATAAGGCGGGAATGGGGGAATTCATACTGCGACGATATAGACACCAACATATGGACAGCTCGGACGACAACGATATCGGCGACGATATCGGGACGATATCGGTATGTGACAAGATGTACCACAGCTGCCTTAAATAGTCGCATTGTGCCAGCAAAAGCTTACATCGTGTATAATAGTGTATTCGAGGTAATAATGGCAGCAGTAAGCAAGTGCACTGTGTCGTACGCCGATGTCGGTACGACAATCAATGTCGGCGACGACCGTTGACTACACCGACACAGTATGAAAGCGTTTAGTAGTAAATTGTATGAAACTACAGTCCGACGATATCGTGTCGTTATCGTTATCGACCAATGTGAAAACGGCGAATTCTGTTTAATATTATCTCATTCTGACTCAAGTACAGTAAGTTGTATGAATAAAATCTATGACAAAAATCTTTACGATGTATTACTCTCTGCTAATAAAGGAAAGTCCTGCTACACGTTTTATGGGACTTAAAATTATGACTGTAGTACTAACGTAAGTTAATTATATTAATAATGTCATAACTTTTACTGCTTTGCTCGTAAAGTAAATATTACGATAGCGGAATCCATAATCCAACTGGCGGAGGATGATAACGTAGCCATTTTGTTTTATTACCAGATTGGCTTCAGGTTTACTCGCAAACGGGTGGTACACGTGCTTGAAAGTATTGCCTTGTCATGTTTGGTACAACCGCGGATATTTACGGTGAACCGCTTTTCACCCATATGCCCTTAGTAATAAGGTTGAAAAGTAGTTCACCGCCAGTGTCCATGAGGGTACGTAAAGTGGTGATTGGTAATCTTTTCAATGATATAAAAGTTTACCCGATTATACCGATTAACGTCCGGTTTCTGGATCGAAAATCAACACACAAAAATATACAACCGAATTGATAATCTCTTCCTTTTTGGGAAGTCGGTAAAAAATATGCTAAGCGTCAACTGCTGCAGTGATTGGTTGAATGCTCAGAGTAATAACTAAAGCATAGAGGGAGCATACAAATTAGAGACAAATTACGATATATCTAAGCTCTTCTCTCTTATGGCGCAGATTGTACACTTAAAAGAGACAAATGCATAGGATTCGTCTATGCTAAAACTAAATGGACGTTCCGAAATTGTCAAACGGTCATACTTGGTCTCTTATTACACGACCAATTAAAAAAGCACAATAGTTACTTAGTACACGGTTAACCGTATAAAGTATTTGATTTAGTCGTATATTACGTCGTGAATTTCAGTACGTGTGCTGGTTGAGGTGTTGGTCATTATTTTATTCAAAATTATAGATTTATGCACAATTTTCTAAAAAAAAATAGGTTGTTAACATGGCTTGTTTTGTGTTATCGTGTAAATCACATACGTACGTATGTACGGAAAGAAAACAATGAATTTGTAAGCTTTTATCGGTAAGTGTTTTTTTTACAGTTTTCATATAAAATCACGCGAAATATTTGGACGTCATCACTAATAACATACATATTAGAATGATAATGATCTCTTCAAACTATCTTTATTACAAATTATGTTGTGATCGCAAATTAATTTTCAAAAATATAAATCGTTAAATTGTGAGGTTATGTTATGCTAGTGATGGAGATACTTTTTATCGATATGATAATTTTATGCCGATAAATTGGAAAAGTTATCGTTTTCTTTTTCAGTATACCTTCAAATGAGAAAGAAAATTGGTGTAAAGTGATTCCAAGAGCCAGAAATTATTGGACTAAGCATAGCCGAGTATGTTCTAAACATTTTACGAACGACTGCTTTGTAAGTAGCGATGAATGGAGAAGGTTTAAACCTGGCGCCATACCATCCCTATTATTGGTAAGTAAAGCCATCTTCACGTGCGCTCACTTAGTGATCAATTCGCGTTATATTTTACCTATCACAAAACGTTCACAGTTCTGTGCCAAAAAGCTCCGTGAAAAAAAAAGTTTTTCTTGTATCTTCAGTTGTTTTTCTTGCCGGTTTGAGGGGTCGACTAAAATCGCGGGAAAGTCCGAAAGGGATACCGTGGCCCCTGGCAACGTACAGGCAACTGAAGGAACACGGGTGGGTTTTAGTCAGTAAGAGTCTGATACGCCCTCCCTGCTCCGCCTAGAGCGGGATAAGTTATTTGCCAATTTCCCACCAAAAAAAAGGTGTCTACTAAATGGTTTATATGGGGACTGTGAACGTGTTAACCTTTACCAATTGTTTTACTTTACTATATACTTTACCTAATGTATATTGATATGTATTTTTGGCTATAAATAAAGTATAGTAGATAAAACACAAGTAACACAACACACCAAGTTAGTTTTCTTTGTTGTTTTCAGAAATTTTGCATATAATTGTGTGGTTGAGCTGAATGGTGCTGATACATGCGTCATGTTCGTGAACGGGCGCCGTCAGTTGGGACTGGCCAACTCTTAGCTGCCATGGCTGATTTAAATTTTTGAATTGTTCTTTTTTTTATTTATCTCCTTTATTTATCTTTTTATTACGGACGCTTTTAACGTGCACGTCTTTCTACATTGTTCTCACATGTATAATTTCAACATGAATGCAAATATTTTGTAACAATTTATTTGATATAAACGAGTGTCCGTGGAGTTTCTTGCCCGTTTTGCTCCATAGGTACCTATTACGCTTTGGAATGGACAATTATCTTCATATTTCTGACTGACCGATTCCCTTGACAATTCAAAAGTGCCCGTAAATGGTTTAATTGAAATAAATGCTTTGAGTTTGAGTTGAGAAGAAAGCAGTTTAAATTATTCGATTTTCAATCGAATAATTAAACTGCTCTTTATTTTATTGTTTATCCCCAAATATTAAATAAAAATCCGTTTTGATCCGATTGTTTCTATTCCATTACATAAATTTTAGGTAAAAAAACTTTTTCACAAAAAATAAACCGACTTCCAAAGCAAAACACTAAAAAGCTAAAATAACTTTCGTTTCGAAAGTCGGTATCTTTACCTCTTATTTTTTTATCGTTTTGTGACACGGAATTCCGAAACGAAAGTTATTTTTGCTTTTTAGTGTTTTGCTTTGGAAGTCGGTTTGTTTTTTGTGCAAAATTTATTATTTTTCTCTTTTTAGTTTTGGTACACCATCACTAAAAAATGAGTAAGTTCTATAATAAGGTATCTAAAGGATTGACAAAATACCCATAAGAACACAATTTGCACATTCGTACTGTTTGTCGTTAAGGAGTTCGGTCATATGTTCCATATCTTGACAACTGCTAAACCGATTTTGATGAAACTTACTGTACTGTTTCCTAAGTTGAAAGATAAAAATCCAATAAAAAAGAATGACCACGATCCGATTACGAGTTTCTGAGAAATTCGTGGACAAACATACATAGATACACTTATGAAATTTGGCACACGTGTTTAGAAGCCCACATAGAGTAACTTATTTGAATATTGTGCAATTCCAACAATATTAGATACATACTCGAACATATCGAATTGATAAAAAAAAAATAGAAATCGGTAAAAAGAAAAGTAAGATAGTTTCATGCTTCGGAAGGAACGATAAGCTGCGAACTAATGGTCGTTACTAACATTGGAGCTTGGAAAGCGGTACAAACACTGACATCAGTGTCTGGTTGATAGATCTTGCAGTTCACACGACAAGAAGAAGAATAGGATTAACATGTAAAAGCCTGTTGGAACCAGAGCGTTTTTAAACAAACAGTGTATTCTTTGATTTTATCATCCATGGAATGTATGACATGACACTAACGTACATTCAATTCAAAAAGGAAATTTCCTGTCTAAAATAAATTAATATCGATACCTCTGCAAAATACGGCACATCACTACCGAGACAAAAAAAGTGGACAGCCTTGCCATAAGCAACCCTTATAACTATATATCTGTCCTTGTTTTTCACACTGAATTTGTCATAAGTATAAACAGTATAACTATACTGAAAGGACAATGACCAAGTGACTAAGGAACCTAGTATCGGTATGAAACATGCAGTGACTCAAAGATTTATGGTTTTATTAAAACGATAATTTTAGGGCTTTCAGATGTAATTTACCATTTTACCATAATTCTCGGCATTACACGGTAATTAGGTCTCAAAATCTAGGTTCAGACTCGAATCTCTCGATTTTTTGTCACAATGTATGCTGTTAAATTCAAAATACGAATTAGTCAAAATAACGTTTAAGAATTTTCAATGCTCATCAATTCCGACATTCATTTCCGACAATGTTTATATAATCATAAAACATTCACGTTAATGGGACCTATACGTTACACCATGGTTAAAACCATAAGATCAAAGTGCTGAACATTTTTCAGTAATCTATGTGACATAAACTTATAAACATAGCTAATTAAATTAAATCCAAATTGCAAAATAATAATGGCCTAGTAGTAGAGATTAAAACAAAACATATAAATGAAATAATTCAATTAATTATACAATGTGTTTTTTTTTATATCCCATAACTCTAGGGTATGATTGAGACCATATCAAAGAACCAACTGGCATATGAATTATTCTTCAATCATATTTTTTTTTTTGTTTTAATTTTTCATACAAAATAATTCGACAAAGGCACGATTATTAATATAAAACACCCTTACGTGAAATATGACAACGTCGCATTTTCTTAGCTTTAAATATGAATAAAAATGTAGTGTAGTAAAGTAATTCATTTAGTGTAGTAAAGTAATTCTACTTTACTACACTAAATGAATTACTTTACTACACTACTGCGAAGTTTGGCAACGTCGCAAAAGTAAAGATTCGTCACACTGGTGACAATTTTTTTAATTAAGATTGATTATATCTTCGAAACTATGCATTTTTGGACCACCTATTCTAGGAGATTTTGTGTTCTTTTAACTTAAATAATATAACCCTAGAGTTATGGGATATCAAAAAAAACACGTTGTATAATAATAATAAACAATTTTAAAAGTAAATACCTATCGGTCGAGACTGTACTTAAAACTAAACGAATGGGACGTGCATATAAGCTAGAAAAAGAAAGCCCGCCGTTCTGTCGCCAGCATTTTCTGCTCAGGATGCGGGCGCATAGAATCTTAGCACATGATTGTTCTGTTTTCGAAGAGTTTCTTTTGATGAATGAAACAGGCAAAGGTCTCTAAAACCTTCTGCCTTTCGCATAACCAAAAGGTTTGCTTATGTACTTTTAACATCTTAACAGATTATTATTACAATGTAATAATAATAATAAATAATCCTGGCAACACAAAAACGTCAACACGTCAGAAAAATAGTTCCCTGAATTTTCATAGTTTTATTCACGACGCAGTATTTTTTCTGTTATATCAGAACCCGAAAACAAGCCTAAGACCTTTAAATCAAAATAAAACATAAAAATAAATAACAAAATGAACCACAGAAATAGACCTAATGAAAAAATACCATAGCGGAGGTGAAGTGACAGATGTCACCTCCAATAAAAACTATGAAAACGGAATGAAAACTAAATGTTGACGAGATCTGCTGCACGAGCACGTCCACCACCTCCGGACTCGTCGCTCAGCTCCGCCTCGCCGCCGCCGGTATCCAGCCCCATCGTGAGCGCTGTGACGACACCGGCCGCGGTAGTTGCGTCGAGCTCGAGTGACGAGTATTTTTCCGCGCCGACGTCGCCAACACCTGTACGTCGGCAGGGGAGAGGCCGGCCACCGAGAAGCTTGGGACTTAGGGGCCAACTGGCCCCGAGCCGGGTCCCCGCTGCCGGTGGTTGTGTGCAGCGCATGAGATGGACTCAATCTATGAACGAGAACGTCATGCGCGCATATTACGGGTCTACAGAGGGAGGAACTAACATCACTGCGTACCGTGTTAGGATGCTGTCTCTGTTTCAGGAACTAGAGCCAACCGTCAACGTCTCGGCCCAACGACTGTCGGATCAGGTGCGTGTCATCCAACGCAATCATAGGTTGGACGATGCCGCACTTGATAGGCTGCGCTCAGAGGTACTGAGCAACCATATCATCTCAACTCCGGCACAAACCGCGGCACAAGTGTCACCTATCGATGTTATCCCGCCGCGGTCCAATAGTGGTGTTGAAGAGGAGCATGATAGGGTTACCACAGTAAGTAGCCAGTGCAACGTCCGATTGAGGAGCGCACTGGAGGATGCGCTTCGCGAGTATAGGTACACTCCGACCGATCTTAGACCCCGATTACCACGCCTACCTATGCATAAAAAAAATAGGGCGCTGGTGTGTGCCTTGGACTCGCAGCTTAGAATTTTTTTCGAGAGCAGCGAGGATCTCATTGATACACACTCGATTCTGTACTGTGCGGCTGTTGCGGCATGTCGTTTAGCTAACGTCAAATTCCCAAACTGTGACGGAGCTACTCGACCAAAACCAGCCGTACCAGCCTGGCAGTGCAGAATCGAGCGACGTATCGATGGGGCCAGGGTACTCATCGGCAAACTATACTGCTTCAGGGAGGGCAATACACGACCACGAGTGATGCGCTTTGTGAGACGGGCATTTTCGGGGACTGGAATCAGCCCTCAAGAATACATGTCCCGTGTCACAGAGCGCATCGACTTCCTGAAGCAGAAAGTTTGTGCATGGGCGAGCCGTATTCGGCGGTATAAGCGGCGGGTTGATCGATACACGCAGAATCGCATGTTCCAGAGCGATGAGAGGTGGGTATATAGAGCTTGGGAGCGACCTGAACGAAATGTGACGGACGTGTGCCACCCGGATGATGCCGCCACGAGTGCATTCTGGCGCAGCATCTGGTCGGTGCCCGTCTGTCACACTGAGGCTGGCTGGATGAAGGATGTCGAGCGAGTGTGTAAAGCTATCCCAGAAATGGAACCTGTGTCTATCACGCCATTAGACGTAGCCAGAGCAGTCCGTCCGTTACCGAATTGGAAATCACCGGGACCGGACGGACTGCACAACTTTTGGTTAAAATGGCTGACTAGTTCGCACACTCGCCTAGCATCCCAATTCCAGTCATCCTTAGAGTCTGGGTCGCTACCACAGTCACTAACAACAGGCGTTACCCACCTGCTCCATAAGTCAGGTAGTCCTGCGGAACCCAAGAACTATAGACCGATTACATGTTTGTCGACGGTCTATAAACTTCTTACATCCATTCTGAGAGCGAAAATCAACACACATATTGACAGTAATTCAATTATGTCTGCCTCTCAAAATGGATGTAGGAACGGGTCCCGCGGTACTAAGGAGCTACTCCTCATCGACATGGCCATAAGCCAATAGGTTCGTCGATCCCGCAAGGAGTTGTCGACACGCTGGATAGACTATAAGAAGGCCTACGACTCGGTGCCACATACATGGCTCATGAGGGTGCTGGAATTGTACAAGATAGATGCAACTCTGTGCACCTTCTTGATGTCGTGTATGGGGCAATGAAGGACGGTCCTTCGCTATCCAGGATGTCGACAGATCCAGGGGAATGATGAGCCTGTATGGATTAAACGGGGAATATTTCAGGGCGATAGTTTGAGTCCACTTTGGTTCTGCTTAGCCCTGAATCCTCTAAGCACACTGCTGGAGGATTCAGGTCTGGGCTATCGGTTGAGGAGAGGTGGTCAGGTCATATCTCACCTCCTCTACATGGATGACTTGAAACTCTTTGCCCCCAACAAATTGCGACTGATGGAGCTACTGAAGGTAACTGAAACATTCAGTAGCGCCATCAGGATGGAATTTGGTGTGGACAAATGTGCAGTCATGCATGTAAAGCGAGGGGAGATTATGGAATCCGAGGGAACTCAACTTTCGGACTCCATACACCTTAGATCCCTCTCCACAGCCGAAAGCTATAAGTATTTGGGTATGTCGGAAGTGTTAGGCATCAACGTTACTGACATGAAGCAATCGTTGAAGGAGCGCTTCTTTGGTCGCCTGAAGAAGGTATTAACTAGTCTTCTTTCGGGCGGAAACAAGGTGCGCGCCTTCAACGGTTGGGTCATGCCGGTTTTGATGTACTCTATCGGCATACTCAAATGGACTCAGACCGAACTTGACGCCCTGGATAGGAGGGTCCGTACACTGCTGACCGCAAACCGGATGCATCACCCACGATCATCTGTGATGAGGTTGTAAATCCCGCGGAAGTGCGGGGGTCGAGGCTTTTTAAATGCGAAGGCCCTCCACAACCGCGGGGTATGCAATCCCAGAGAATATTTTTTTAAAACCGATGTGGGTATGCACCGTGATGTGGTGGCAGTGGACAAGGGGCTCACCCCACTGTCCATGGCTAAAGAGAACTGGCACAAGCCTGTGGTACTTACTACAGATGACCGCAAAGAGGTATGGCAAAGCAAGGAGCTTCACGGGCGCTTCTATCGGGCTCTTCATGAGCCCGGTGTAGACTTCCTAGCGTCCGTATCCTGGCTACGTTTTGGTGACCTTTTCGGGGAAACTGAAGGTTTCGTCTGTGCAATTATGGACGAAGTTATCTTAACGAATAACTACCGGAGACATATTATGAAGGACGGGACGGTTGACGTGTGTCGGGCATTCCACCGTCCGGGTGAGTCCATCAGACATATAATCTCTGGTTGTTCGCGTCTGGCTAACGGCGAGTACTTGCACAGGCATAACCAAGTGGCCAGGATTATTCACCAGCAACTTGCTTTGAAATACAAACTTGCAGATTCTGAGGTACCGTACTACAAGTATGTGCCCGACCCAGTTCTTGAAAATGACCATGTCACGTTGTACTGAGATCGGTCTATCATTACTGACAGGACTATTGTTGCCAATAAGCCTGATATAGTGGTGATAGACCGATTAGCGCGCCGCGCAATGATAGTCGATGTTACCATCCCACATGACGGGAACCTCGTGAAAGCTGAGAAAGAGAAACAAATAAAATATCTCGACTTAGCACACGAGGTTGTCGACATGTGGAATGTGAACTCGGCTATCATTGTGCCGATTGTCGTAACGGCCAATGACCTGATGGCCGAAAGCCTCGACCAACATCTCTCGAGGCTCTCGTTAGGCGGTTGGATTAAGGGCCTGATCCAGAAGGCAGTACTTCTCGATACGGCTCGCATTGTGAGGAGGTTCCTATCTCTGCAGCCCTAACCACCGGTAGCTTGGACCCTGCTCCCGATACCGGCGGAACACAATTTTTTATATTTTTAAATGTTTTTTTTAGTTAGTTTATTTAAGAAATATTTAAAAATGTAAATGATGAGAACGAAAGCAAATAAACGACATAATAATTAGTTGTTATTAATATCTGTTGTTACTAATTATTCAACTATAATTTTAATAATTGGATGCGTAAATTAATTATTTTGCGTAAGTCAAGAAGGTTTTATTGTTTACATACTCGTTGAAGCCAATGACATGTGACATTACGTGGGTGAAAAAAACAATTTAGAGGTAAAATAGGAAATCGAAATAAAAACTGATACTTTTATAGAGTTTTTTATACGGAGAATTTAAGGAATCGCATTACTAGATAAAATTATTATATTTAAAAACAAGATTTATCAACATTATAAACTTAAGTCACCATAGAACAAATAGCGATACCAGAAATGGTCAATCTCTTTTCACGCTCCCTCTGTGTTAGTTATTACTCTGAGGTTGAATGCAAGAGCATCAGTACAACAGCTAGTTTGGAGGTTTGGACGCGTCTATTTTCGTTCCGAAAACAAGTTGTCAAAGTCAAAGTGACAGACAGCACTTCATTTCTTAATTTTAGTAGTAGTGGAACTATTTGAGAAAGAACTCGTCCGGGGCGCAGTACTAGAGTCCGCGCCATCACTCAAGTCCGGTAGACGCGGCGCTAGTGTCAATGTCATTGCAAAAAAATGCATTTAAAAAAATGTAGTTCCACATTTTTCCGCCGGACTTTAGTGGTGGCGCGGACTCTTCTTGACACCCGCTATACCTTTTGCAGGTATTTAAAGACGATATCATAAAAAAACTTACAATGATGCTTTCTTTTTCGTTAGTTACAGACAAAGAAAAAAAACGAAAGAAAACTTTGACCTAAAGCAGTCGTCAAAGTCTGGTTTGACGACTGCTTTTGACATTCTCTTTCCAAGAGAACAATTTTAGATAGGGCACCGTTAGCAAAAAATAGACCCCCAATATTTCCTCCTGTATCATGGAAATAACCGGAAAGATCAAAAACAGTTGTTCCGTGGACCGGTGCCCGTCTAACATTTGTTGCGTCCGGGCATCAAATTCGTAACCCAATGGTGCAGAAATCCTTTTGATCCGTGACTATACCTTCTATCCAATGTCATATAGGTCCTATATTACCTACTGCTAGATATATGTCGTAACCGGAAAACCATCCAATAATAGGCCCGCCTGCCTCGTCGTATGCAAGTTTAGCAACCTGAGCATGAGGTTCTGGGTTCGATTTACGGGATTATGTAAAAATAACAATTAAATTTAAATCGTACATTTGACTGAACTCGAATTGTATTAAGGATTTTATCCCTTAAATTTGGGACATGACAATTACTTAGTGCTTTTTAACGGTCTTTTCTTTTTGAGTTTGCAAATTTTTGCCACGTTCTCTTCATTTTCCGGTGTTCGCGTGGCTTCAAGTCCTTTACTAATCGTTTTAAGCATGGTATCTTGCAAAAAATATTTTTTTGCCTCAGATTCCTTAGCAGGATCTCTTTTGCGTTTCTCTCTATACCGTCGGTGTTTCTCAGCGGTTGTTAGAGGCATAGTTACGTGCTTTTTGTCTGAAATTACAAATCATGTTAAATACTGCTGATTTGAATAATTAAAAGTTATACAATAATGTATGACAAATACATCTCTGTTACCAATGTAACAACTCTGTTTCTACAGCATTTATAACAAAGTTGTGCAGGAACAAAGTTGTAACTATTATGAGTTCTGTATAATATCTCTAAAAACATGAACGAATATCTAGGAATTACGTGATAGTGTTGTTAGTTAATCATTGAGCGGTGTAAGCAATATAAAATGAATAGCTAAAGACTAAATATCTACGGAAATACTTCGGTACCAGAGTGCACACAGAATAAACACACACGCTATGTTTCACAGCCTTTGGTCGACTAATTCCGGCATTTGCGAAGTCTACTCGCGCGAAAAAACTAACACTATCCGTTATATATTTTCAAAACCCCCACAGTAACAGAAAATAGCAGTAAAATCGTAAGTTGCCAGGGACAAAATTTTCAATAAATCTATAAATTAAATGCCAATGTCTAAAAATTAATTAATAATATTACTTACTGCGTTTACTTACTATCTTTTGTCGAATTTAATAAACTTTTTATCATTTAATCAAAATATTTGAGATTTTAGTGATTTGTCATCCGCGTGCTTGGGACTTATGTAAGTTCTATTTAAATCAACTCTGTTACCTGTAGTGCCCACAATGTTACCAATGTAAATAAAAAAAATACATTATCTAAATAAATACTTAGAATAGACATAATATAAGACCGATCCTAGTCCTATCAGTAGGTATATAGATAAGTGTGCATTTGTGAACAATATTTAGGATTTTTTAATAATGATTTAACTGGGACTTGTTTATCTGCAATGAAAAGTAGAACGACCCAAATACGTTGTAACCTTAAAACTGTCAAATAATAATCCCGTTGAATCTACCTGTTCTTAAAATAAAAGAAAAGCAAGAAAGAATGAAACGGGACATCCGGAAATCTGCGCGTAAAAAAACAACTCCACAATAATTATTTACTGCAGTAAATTAAATTAAAAAAACATAATCAATTGCATGCAATAAACAAACGTCTGAACGCTAAAATCTCAACAATAAAACAGCATTAAGGTGAGTTTAAACTTGCCACTGGGAAGGATGAGTTATAGAGGGGAGGGAAAGAAAAATCCGGGCAAACGCGACGGTAAGGCCGGGCCACTTCCCAACTAACCACTTAAAAAGTTTTATGCAAATCTGTTCAGTAGGTGAGCGTAAATATGGCGCTTTATGCTTTAGGCCGCGTTGCGTATACGCGATCGTCGCGGTCATATTACGTCACTTTTTGTTCGGAAACCCGGAAAGCGCTCTCTGTCGGCGCGACCACGCGTTCAGGTTTCCGGAACAAAAAGTGACATGTGAACACGATGATCGCCGACCTTCGCTTTTAAATAGGACACGGGGTTAGAAAGAGACTGTCACGCAGGTATGAGTGAAAGGGACGACGCTCTACAAAGCTGAACTAAGGCAAAGATGAATACAGTGGGTTCACTTCACATTTTAGGTATGAAGTTACTAGTACTTGGCGAGCTCGTCTTGTCGGGCCAATTCAGTGAGCGTAACGTAATCTGAAGTAATATGAGTTACGCGATAGAAAGAGAGGCAACTTCTCATGTGGAACCACTCTCTTTGGCTCCTTCGACGACACAGAACTCATTGGTTCCCCCAACTGGAAGACATCCCAACGCCTGGCCGATCATTCTGGTCAAGGTAGTTGCGAGAGTACCTCCCAACTCTCTCGCCTCGCTACAACCAAGATTCTCACTACCGGGACCCGATATTGGGCGACATAGTGCTGATCATGGACCACACCCTGCCACGATACTCGTGGCCACGCGACGAAACAATCCAGTCCTCCCAGTCATCCCGGACCTGATGGAAGAACCAGGATCGTCGACGTGCGAACAGCAGCGGGTATCCTGCGGCGGCCAGCATCACGCCTAGTCCTGATTGATGCGGTAATTACCTACAGTTATATTCACCTGAATATAACTGTAGGTATTTACCGCTGTGCGACCTGAATTACACTTTATTGTGTTGTAGCAAGAGTCGCTTTTTTTAAAATGTTTTAGCGGAGTGAACCATCTGTATTCATCTGTGACTACGGGCGAATTCAACCAAACTTTTATACCTAGTATATATTTTAATAATAAATAAAATAAAATAAAAATCATTTATTTCAGACAAAAAAGTCCATAGGCAAGGCAAGGTTGTTAGTAACAAGAATTTTGCTTAAAACTAATGTAAGTAACTAAAAAGTAAAAAGAAGAAACTAGCCACACCGTCTACCCCTGCACAGTAGGCTCATCGGTCTCGCAACACATGGAGTTCAGTGAACCTACTGAGCAGAACAGTATCGGTTCTCTCGCCAATCATCCTTAGGACGCTATTCGGGCTCCCCCGTACTCGTCGCACCACCGACGCAACTTTTTTACGCATAATTGCGTAGAAGTCATCTACGCTGGCGTCAGTAAACATGCCGGATGCACTGCAACATCGAGGAAGCCGAAACAGAGCCCTGAACACGTTATTATACTGGACGCGCAAGGCATTGTAGGCTTTTTGTGTGAAGTTTGCCCACAGGCCGCTCGTGTAGAACGTCTGGCAGAATGCCTTGAACATCGTTATTTTAACAGGAGCAGTACAACGAGCGAACCTGTGTGCCAACATATTACCACGCACCGACAATGCCCTGCGCTCCCTCTCAATGTCTAATTCGTCACTCAAATTCTCATTTATAATGTGTCCCAGATACTTAAACTGTGCAACACGACCTAGAGGTACACCATTAAGTAATATAGGTGGTATAAAGATATTGTTTTTATTTTTACATTGAAATAACATGAACTCACTTTTACTTTCGTTGTACCTCAGGCCATGTTCCACAGCATAAACCTCACACGCCTTTAACAGCTGTCTCAGACCCCCAATTGAGGGGCTCAACAGCACCATATCATCGGCATAACTCAAATTATTGACACATATGTCATCAATATGGCATCCAATATGCATGCTGCTGAGCTCCTCATTTTATCCTGCGAATAAATTTTGAATGTTTCAGTTTTTTTCATACCTATACGGTCAGACGTCAATTTTTTTTTCGAAGCATAAAACTATACATCATGTCCCGGAATTAACGCACACCACCAAACACACCAATTAGAATATTATGCTAAAATCATAATACATACACTGAATTTTTATTATTAAGTATAAAAAATTATGTAGTTATTAAATTAATTATACTGATTGTAGGAGAAAATTGTGGTCACAATCTACGCACACACACAGTCGCACACGTATAAGGGTCTAGCGTAGTAGGTACTTCGTCCATTTTATATTTTTTTTTACCGTACAGTGGAAGTGTGACTGTAATTTATGTAGTTTTGATTATTTTTGAGATAAAAAATTACGTAAATAAAAATGACATAAATCGATTCAGTGTAGGATTCTGAACAAACTACTTTCATAATGTGCATTAATTTAGTTACACATTGTATGTGTAAGGTCGAATTTGGCCTAAAAGTCGATTTACCGTATCCAGGACCGGGTACTGTAATAAAGTCCTCAAAGGTGGTAAGTTATGAATTCCTAATGCATCAAACCAGTATTAAAAGAACTTGGAGGTTTCAAATCTTTAAAACTTTATTTAAAAATTCACGTAAAAGTGCAAAGATTCGCGGGTCTCCATAAAGTGGTAGCCGTTATGAAGATTTTTGGAGTCAACAATCTGTTCAAATGTTTTCTACTTATTTTGACACTCTAGTCTTGGTGAGGTTCGTTGTAGAGATTTTTCGGAAAGAGAGAATTTGTGAATCGTACATTTTTTACCTTTGTTTTAAGTTGTTTTGAAATCACGAGTTTGTTTTAATGCCGTATATTCAAAACGTGTAGCGCATTGATCGATTTGTTAAAGTGGGTTTAGACCTAAATAAAATAGAATTAGAACAAGAGGAAAATCGTATTTTTCTTGATATTTTTAGATAGACGAAGGAATAAATGCTTTATACCCGTTCACACAAATGGGGCATGGAATGTGTATAAGCTCGTCTTTACCGAACTTTACGTAAAAAAATAGAAAATAAAATCAAGGCTCAGCTGTGAGTTTTTACCTCCAACTTGTCAAATTGTCAACGGACAATAATCCTCCACTAAAACCTACACGGTTCCCTGCCATAGACACGATAACATTTCAAAATTCCATTCCGCCGATATTGAAAGATTTCATTTGACATTCAATTTTCCAATCACCCCGTCCAAAATATCAACATGAATATCAAAATTTCTGGTGCACTCAAAAGAATTAAAACTATTTGGTAAGCGAAACGTATTTATTGAATCCATATTGCAGTGGTTTCATATAAAATTTTATGTTTTGGGTTTTTTTTTTTTGATTCGATACTTTATTTTGTGCAAGGCAGCAAGGTAGCATTATTGTGTTCATAACAATGTATAGCTATTGCTCTCGAAACGGTGAAGGAAAACATCGTGAGGAAACCGGCATGTCTTAGAACCAAAAATTCGAAGACGTGTGACATCTACCAACCCGCACTGGGCCCGCGTGGTGGATTACGGCCCACTCCCTCTCACAGAGAGGAGGCCTATGTCCCACCAGTGTGTGGGAACATTATAGACTGATGATGTATAGCTATCGATTATTAGTTTTCCAAGTGTTGCATGAATGGTACAGTCTCAGGGTTGTTTTCCCACATAAAAACATGATTTGTGATGGTTTACACAAAAACATGATTTGTGATGGTTTACACTGAAATGAAAGGGTTTTATCATCTAAAGATTTAAATGTCTCATAATTCTGTATCGTCTTCAATGTGTGTGCTGCGCTGTGATGATATATGATGCTAATTCAATGCAACGGCTTACCCTGAACAGTCAGATCCGTTACCAGCCTTGTTACCCAGTTATTTTTTTTACCACGGCACAAGATATAATTTAATTCGTACAGCGTATGCAAACTCGAGAGATATGAAATCCTTGAAAGACATGAAAGCCTAGTACCTCTTACAAGACTTTGTAGACAAAATATCATTGAATCTTAATGGTGTTAAATATGGTGATTCCCACTCATATACGGGGTACACACAAATTCGGGTCCGCATGAATGCATATGCCGCTCAGCCTGTGCCGAATCACCTAAACAAGACCTTACCTTACTTGCCATAAAAACACAGCATTAACAATTTTTTTTTTTCAGTTTCAGAGAAAACCAATACAGTTACAAAAAATGCCAAGACCCAGTGGTTAGAACTAAGGGCTACCCAAACAAGGACACCATCAAGTTGGCGACAGTTCACATCGGTCGTAACCTGAAGCTACTGTCCTTTCGAGTCTCGAAGAACTTCCTGTACTTCAGCTTCGAGAGACCTGGCAGTGACCTGTTAGAGTTCAATGAACTGTGCAACGAGGAAACATAGGGTTTTTTTAATGGTGGTGTTATAGTGGCAAGATTGAAGAAAGTTTTTATTAACGATTGTTATAGACTTGTTACTGATATTTTTTACTGTAACACCAAGTCTTTTTAGGTATGTTTTAAAGATTTATGGGATTAAGGATTCTGAATGTGTTAAAGCGAATAGAAGGATTTTTTTAAGGTTCTAAAGTTACCATAATAGAAGTTTATCGTTATAATCATCTTAACCATGGACCCTTTTATCCTATCACCCATAATTTTAGTTATAAAGCTCATATATTTTTACATAACCACGTATTGTTACCACTTCTAAAACTTTAATTACTTGACTAAAGTTTAAATGTTACTTGAACTTCCTATGTCACTATAGCATTACTATTCTGTCTTATACGAGTATAAATGATATTAATATAAGTTTAATGTGTGTCTATATAACGTTGATGTATTCGTCTTACTTGTTTTTTATATATTAATCAACAAAGAATTGGGCTCCCCAATTTAAAATAAAAATATGTGTTCGTATTGTCTTGTCCGTGTGTAATGTCCGTGTTGTGTTGTTAATGTAAGTGTATTGTAATGTCACAAAATTATATAATTGGAAAAAAATAGACGTGTTTATGATTTTTTTTGAGTATATCCGTTGAGGTCTTTGTTTAGCGTGGGTACTTTTCAGGTAAATAACAACAAGGGGCACAAATGAAAAAACTCTGGTAAATTTACACGGGGCACTAATTCATTATTAACTGTCACAACAAAACTGAGACAAAATTTTGATAGGACTACTCACACAAAACGAACGTTTTTGATAAGAAAGGCCTATGTCCATCAACTGACTTTCTTCCTATGAAATATATACAGACGACTCACAAGAAACGAACGTTTTCTATGAGAAAGGTAGTTCCAGCAACTGACTTTCATCCGATGACATTTTTTTTTAACCACATTGGTTAAGCTCTTGTGTTGCATCTCACCTGGTAAGTGATGATCAGGCCGAAGGTGAAAGCGTGCTTCATCCGGAATCCTTCTTTGGTCTAACCACTGGACCACAGAAGCGGTTGAATAATGGTGAACTATCAGCTCATTGTCGCAAAGTACTTAACATAATCCGAGACACCATAATGCTCACACTGTATCTGACACATGTTTATCTGATTGCCTGTTAATCCCCTTCGTGTTATAAAGATTTGGCCTCTCAATATCTTTAAGCGTATTTTGAGAAATCAAACCTTTTCACCAAACGTTGGACTTCATACTTCTGATTACAGATTACTATGATCAGTAACATAACATTGCAAATATAAAACCAAAAGGAGACTAGACAAAGTATGGGAAGTGATCTTTGGACAATAAAAGTGTTCCTTGTGCATAAAAAAGTGTATTTTTCTCTAATTTGCTGGGGTCAGATTTTGATGGCCCTTTGCACAAAGGTATAGATGAGGTATCCCTAGATAAATATCAAAACCATATCGCTATTGTCTATACTCTCTATACTCACATACAACCCAGTAATGCACTCAACAGCTTATAAGTTGGCGCATTAATCAAGTAACACCGTACACGATATCCTCATTCTGCCAGGCTATGCACATAACAATATACAACTGCACACAGCCATTGTACATACGCAAGTTAAATTCTAACTTGGAAGTAAGAGCTGACGGTGCAAATAATGGTGGCTACAGCGCAGTGTATACAAATCTTAGGGCTTTAGTAGACATGTTACTCTTAGCAGCA
Source organism: Agrochola macilenta (assembly GCA_916701695.1). Lineage (NCBI taxonomy): Eukaryota > Metazoa > Arthropoda > Insecta > Lepidoptera > Noctuidae > Agrochola > Agrochola macilenta. The sequence continues at coordinate 22,526,542 of OU753553.1, forward strand.
GCTATCAGTGATTTAGTAGTTTTTTCTGGAAGATTGTTACTGCTACTGAACGCTACACTACGCACACAATCGAATGCCAGTTGGATCCGGAAAATCCGGAAAGAACATTAGGACCTTACATACCAGCTAATGTTATAATTACTCGTATGTACGTATATATGCTGCTGGTATAATAAATACCCGCTTTACCTAAAATCGCGGACACAAACGAAAACTTATCAATAGTTTACTATTATACCCACACTAGCTTTTGCCCGCGACTTCGTCCGCGCAGAAGTCGAAAATGGTTCTAATCGGATTTTTTATTGTTTTTTTACGTTATTAATTCTGATTTAACATAAAAAAAAACAATATTTCTTGTTTTTCCTTCGGGTGCTAGTATCACCAAACTACTCTGTGCGCTTACTCTAGAGCATGCCACATACAACTTGCCGTGGGAGAAGCAGCTTTCCCTCAAGTCTACTCCCGCTACATTAAGAGTATGACCTTGAGTTTTGTAGCTCGTCTCTAGCACTCTCTTGAATTCGAAGGGGTAATTTGATGGTGTTAGGGGAATCCTAGAAATAAATACAGACCTCTGTGAGGCTGACTGTCCACTGGAGCGGAGAAGAGAGGAGAGGAGCGGAGATGCGCCAATATTAACCAATTGAATCTAAACTCCGGTCCAGAGACAGAGACTTAGATTCTATTCGTTAATATTGGCACATCTCCGCTCCTCTCCTCTCGTCTCCACTCAAGTGGACAGGCAGCCTAAAGCTAAAATTGTACGGTGACTTTCGAGACATTCCAATTTTAAAGAGTATTTGCGTTGCACCAAGCTACTATGTGAGTTCAACCTTTTTTGAATAAAATCGGATTGAGTTATCAAACATGTGTCAAAATAAAATGTAATTTAAATCAAAAGCATTAGAGGAGTATTGTTATCAACTTCGAAGAAAATCACTACCAAAATAACTTTGTACCCCTATTTACTTTTCTTTTTACCCCTTTAGGGGATGAATTTCAATAAAATACGAAATACGTCTTCCATCAATTCTGTTAAAGAATGTTTATGCAAAATTTGAAGTAGATTGCACCAAGGAATCACGTTGTCCCATACGAACTTTGCCCCCCTTTTTCACCCCCTTAGGGGTATAATTTCAGAAAATTCTTTCTTAGCGGAAGCTTATGTCATACAAAGAACACACCCTCCAAGTTTCAAGTCTCTACGATCAGCGGTTTAGGCTGTGCGTTGATCCGTCAGTCAGTCATTCATTCATTCAGGACAAAGCATTTTATATGTAGAGATGTATAGATACTGTGTAGTATTTTTTTTATCTTATGACGAGACAGAAAATGAGTTAAAAGTAATTTGGTTTATTAACGTTTCACTTCAAAACATGCATAATGCGAAAGATTACGCTTAAGCTGTTATTCCTCATGCAACCTGTCGCTCATTTGGATGCTGTAAACATATTACCTGCGTATGGAGCGTATGACTGCGTTCGATCGCGTACAAAAATTACTTTTTTATCGCGACCGAACGCAGATAGTTTCTAAACCACAATGCAGCATTGATGAAATCGAGAAATCATTGACCTGAATAGCATGTCTGCTAAAGCCCTAAGTGCTTTGTCGGTACTTAGAGGTACTCGACTTATGTAAGCCCTATGGTATACAAAACTACGTACGTAGGGCTTACAGGGAATGCTAGTTTTGTTTTAGAGTATTAGAGCGCTATGCTTTGTTGCTTTTAGCTTCCAGTCGACGTTCCTTCGTGGATTTACCATGTTAAGTCTTTTAAATTTTTTTGCTTAGATTTTTACCTATACCTACTCGTACAAATTGAATTAATGCGTAAGTACCTAACTATGTCTGTCTGTCTATCTGTTACCTTTTCATGATAGACCATGACCTGGGTTGCCAGTGATGACCTATGACAGTGAAACGTGGGCGCTCACAATGGGCCTTATCAGAAGACTAAATATCACCCAAATCATCATCAGGCATCAGAAATGAAAAGATCCGCAGGAGAAACAAGGTAACCGACATAGCCCGAAGGATTGCCAAACTTAAGTGGCAATGGACAAGACACATTGCTCGCAGAACAGCTGGTCGATGGGGCCGAAATGTTCTGGAGTGGTAACCGCGTACCGGAAGACGTAGCGTTGGAAGGCCTCCCACAAGGTGGACCGACGACGTTTTGAAGGCCGCAGGAATCCGCTGGATGCGGGGAGCACACAATCGGTCGAAATGGCGGTGCTTGGGGGAGGCCTATATCCAGCTGTGGAAGTCTTTCGGCTGAAATGATGATGATGATGATCTGGGTTAGGTACTTTTAATTCCAGAAATACGTTCCCTTGGGTTAATTTCCGAACACCACGTGGGCAAAGGCTTGCGTAAAAGCTACTTTAAGTAAAATCTTTTTTTAGAATGCGTCAGATGCGTCAGTCAAAGGGTCTCAGAGCCTTACCGTCTTTAGCAGTATTTTAGTATTTTTATACCGACTGTGTGAAAACAAAAAATACAAGAGATTTTATTTTAGCAATTTTAAGTTGCAGAATACGAATCTTTCCATGTCAGAAATATAAATAGGAAACATTTTTGAAATCTTTGAAGGAAAGCGAGAAAAATTAAGAATCTTATCATCGATGAATTTTAGTATTTTAGTCCGCATTCGATTATATTTATATATAAAAATTTGCTTTAACCCGCGAAAGTTCACATTTTAGTAATTTTTTTTTTTTAATTTATTTATGTGTTTATTCGCGATTAATATTTTTTTATTTTATACATATGATTTTTGGCACCTCTTTAGGTACGATTCGCGATTAATATTTTTTTAATTTAAATGATTTTTGGCACCTCTTTAGGTGCTATCCGAATATCCAAAAATATTTGGCCTAGGTCTTAAGGGGAGGCATGAAAATTGATTCGCTCCTACGATGTATATACTAGATGTTATAGTCTAGAAAATAAATTATCGCACGTCTAAGATAATGAACGTAATGTATACTCGCGAATGATGACTCCTGGGCAATCTACCAAGGACGCACCTAGTGTATTTTTGTACTGTAAAATTAAATAGTAAAGTCACACACCGCAACCATGTTTAGTTACATGTGGTCGAGCCTTTTGCCCTTAACCGGGCAATCCGGGTCCCGGGCAATTCCTAATGAAATAACCCAGTTATAGTTTACTCGACCTTAAGATCAGGCTCACGCTTGCGTTGTTGTGTGGCATGAGGCATTAGATCTACGCATTTCACCTGACCTCACGCAAATCCTACATCGCGGAAGAATTATCCGCGCGATTAGCATATTAACAAAAAGCCTACAAAAACCATCGGACCGTAGCCCACCAAACAACACCCGGTTGGTCCGAGAATCCTACCTTTTCTATGGAGGATGAAGAACTAACCACCCTGTTCCTCATACTTAAAGTGACATAACAATGAAATAGGTACACCGAAAGAAACCCACATAATTATTACACATTACAAAGTACAAAGCTATTTTCACAAAACACTATCTAAAGACGTCTAAGAACATGGTGAACATCGAACACTTCTTTCGCTTGTGCGTACAAAAACGAACACTGTGTTCGACAAAAATGTTTGCCGCGATCCAATTTCGAATCCATGGCTACTAAAGACAGCGGAGCGGTTGAGCGCGAACACAAATTGAACAGTGTTTGTGTGATGTTCGTGTTGGCTTTGCTAATTTACGTCCACACGTAAGAACCAAATGTTCCGTCTTCGATGTTAAAGGGGTCTAGAATCAAAAGCGCCTTTGTCCCGTTTTTTATTTTTTTCATAATACGCCTAATACCTGTTGCAACTACTAGAGTAACGTTATATCTAACAACTAGATTTCATTTGATCATAAATAGTCTAATGTTTAAATAAATACACATTATCTAAAAGCATAGCAAACTGTTTTTTTAATATTATATTTTGAAATCTGGATAGAGTAGGTTTTGCATTTAAACGTTGGATAGAGGCGGTTTTGCATTGTATTACTAAGGATAGAGGCGGTTTTGGTTTCATGCGACCTGGCCTTGTGGACGGTTTTATGCAAAACTGTCAGCTTCTCCTACAAGCATAGTTACCAGGGAAACTTACCTTGCACGCTTTTGCACGTTGCGTTTCCACTGTTTTTCATTGCGAATCCGTTTTCTTCCTGTATTATGCTGCACTGGGGCAATATTAACTTCCATTTTGTGTTCTTTTACTATTAAAATTTTATAAAACAACGGGACACAATTCCTAAGAAACCACACACGGACGCCATACTGTTGTTTACATAGCCTGGCTCTGTGATTGGTCGAGACGGGATAGAGGCGCTTTTGGTCTGAACTAAAACAATAGAAGCGGTTTTGCACCTAACCGAGTATTTGAAATTGTATTTAGTATGGGATAGAGGCATTTTTGCAAGTATTTAACTTTGTGAGGTCGTAGATAAACATGCAATGTGTTGCCAATAATCAAAAACCATGTTGGGTAAAAAACTGGACAGAGGCGCTTTTGATTCTAGACCCCTACGAACACGCCTTAACTAATCAAGAAATCAATATCACTTAACATCAACCTGTCAAATATTGCCATAATAAATAAACGTTCGATCAGAAAAGGCAAAACTTCAACATTTTAACAACAGCGAACACAGATTTAAAAGGCTCATTTTCTATGAAACTACTTACTCTTTTTTAGTTTTCGACATTAATTGCTTATGAATTATGCAAAAACGTAAGTGCGCCCGACAAAGTTCGCGATCGTTAAACAAAGTTTCTACTGATACGTAACTTTATAGTTGCACGTCGATGTTGGATGCAACTATGTGGATAGACCGCATAATTTTCCCAACTCATTTGCCTAATCTGTTTTTTAATTTTAGCGCTGCACGATTTAATGGTCGGTTGCGCTTTAGTTGAGGTGTGGTTGTAATGGACGATTACTTTAACCATGGTTTATAAAACTTCCTACTGGTGTGTTAAGTGCTTATAGAAAATTTTCAAAGAGCAGCAGCTTTGGCACGCTAGTGTCAAAGCCATTACACTGATCAACTAAAATGGAGAAAATCTATAAGCAACAGATAATCGACTTCGTAATTTTGGTCGTTTTTGTCGATCGATAAATCAAGTGATGTCTACTCCTGTCTCGATTTTAACTTTGATATTTACCAATCGTTTACAGGCGACAGTAAAAATTAATAAAATCTGGCTTAACTGAGAAGCTGACTGATAATTGATCGACAAAATACAGCATATCGAGAAACAATAATCATCGTCAAATATCGAGCAAATCTGTAGAGCACCTTCTTTTTCTTAGCGTATCGATGGCAATCTAAATCGACTCGGCCCAAAATTCAGCCGTGTTTGGAGCCATCACTAGCGTCAATCAGTCCCTGTACCGTGCAGCTGAGAGAGAGCACCCTATGGTAGGGTACATATAAATGACACAACAACCAGGCCAATTTGTTTCAAAGTGCGTGTTACATTTCATGTTGCATTGCAAATATTTGGACGGTATGCACGTTTCAACGTATGTTATGTTTGACATATGTGTACCCACCATTTTAAGCGACATCACAAGAAAAGATAGCGTCAGACATAATTGCTTATTTTAATCATATTTTTAATGAAACACTATACCATATCCACTGCATGTCATCAACATACTACTATTAACTCAAGACTCAAGCTGCAAGCGTTGTTCGCCCGGAGACAATTTCATAATTAAACTTGTGTTGGCAAATACTTTCATATGTAGACGCTAGGGAAATTATTTACTCTTGAGCATTTTATTTTATTTTAGGATTCATGTTTCTGGATTTAGTTTTTGTAAGTATTGAGTAGGGAACGTTTTGGGCATCAGATGGAGAATGATGTAAGTATAGTCTTCGTTAAGTCATCCAGCTCGGTAGACACAACTTAGAGAAATAAGCCAGGATTCAGGTGGGTTGGGCATCGTTCGGAAAACTCCGTCAAGTCTTTTCGTCGCCTAGCCCGTGATGTTTGAAGAACTTCCACCAGTGCGTCCTTCCCGTTATGACATACGGTGCCGAAACGTTGACACTAAAAGTTAGGCTGTTCCACAACTTTGAGACCGCTCAGCGCGCAATGGAGTGTGCTGTGGTTGGCGTTTCTTTGAAGCATAAAATCAGGAATGAAATTATGCGGAAAAGAACCGGAGTTACTGACATAGCTTGCAGAGCAGCAAGCTGAAGTGGCAGTGGGCTGGCCATGTTTGTCGAAGGACCGATGGCCGGTAGAGCAGACGAGTCCTGAAGTGGAAACCGCGTGTCGATAAGCGTAGTGTGGTACGCCCCCCAGCTAGATGGACTGACGACCTTTAAAAGGTGGCTAGGACAGACTGGATGTGGAAAATGGAAGACAGGCTATTGTGGCATAGCCTGGGAGAGGCCTATACCCAGCAGGTGACTGCGATAGACTGAGTTGAATGATCGACAGTATTCGTAAAATGAGAAACATTACAACTGTCTGAGCGTTCAAAATACAGCATAAATCTACCAATGATTGGTTGAAATGGTATCATACTCACAAAAAAAAATCTTGATCGCAATACTCATTGTTATTATTGCGTATTCAGTATTGCAATTCTTAATATATTTTTAGCGATTGGCGTGGTCACTTACTGGGACCAACAAATTCAACAAAATAATTACATATTTTTACCATCATATAAGTAATATTTAGAACGTTTATTTATATCTATATTTACTATGGACTCGAAAAGAAGAAGAAAAATATTTTTTTAAGTGATTATAGAGAGATATTTCATATTTTTACAATAACATTCACAAATTAATCAAAACAAGTAAATATTTGACAGCTATTTGCGACGTTGCCAATTTTTGGATTGCATCCTCTATTTTTAATCGATGTACTTATCGCCTATTACACATAGCAAAGAAAGAAGTAAGGTGCCGATTCTTATTGGAAATCATTGGTTTTATTAAGGAAATCAAACGAATATAATTCAATTTTTTGGTTAGTCAATTTGATACTAGCTAAGGACCTTTCCCATTTCGCCGCAACATCCCGCCCTCCGTCTTCCCACACCCGGTCATAACTCAACCATGACTTACACACAACTATACCCGGATTTCGGAATCAATTTATCAAGCAGACATAGTCGACATCCGAAGCCGGTTGACTACCCGGTTGAATAATAAAGCGCGGTTAACCGCGCCCCCGGGTGTTTCCGTTTATCACCAGTCACCACTTTACAAGTTATGGCTACTTTCAAAATTTTAACTTTATAGCACCTTAGCAAGGATCTTAGAAAGTATGGCGATATGGTGTCGCAGCAGTCAGAAGAAACGTTTACACTCTAAGGTTCAAAACGTACTTGTAGGTAATCATTCTATCTCAAGCTTTGAAAGAAGAGACGGTCCTCGGCCTCGAATCGGCCCCGAAGACGGTCGTTCTAAACTCAGTCTGAGTCTGTCAAATATACCTCAAATTTTACCAATATCAAAAAGAAAAGTATGTATTTAAATAGATCCCAAACTCAAGCCTGTACACTCCCATAATGTTTTTATGACTCATATACGTTAAGCCGAAACTTGAAATCCCGAATTAACGGTGTCCCAAAGCACGTAATTCCGAATGAACGCTGTCCCGAATCATGTAATTCCGAATGAACGCTGTCCCGAATCACGTTGTTCTGAATGAACGCTATCCCGAATCACGTTATTCCGAATGAACGCTGTCCCGAATCACGTTGTTCTGAGTGAAGGCTATCCCGAATCACGTTATTCCGAATGAACGCTGTCCCGAATCACGTTGTTCTGAGTGAACGCTATCCCGAATCACGTTATTGTGAATGAACGCTGTCCCGAATAATGTGATTCCGAAATAACGTTATCTCCAACGAGCGCTATCCTAAAACGATATTTAACCCACAATTAAAGCTATGCATACAAAAATCGTTGAATGAGAGAGAAAAAAGAGTAGGTACCTAACTAATCTGTTTCAAAACTGTACATTCTCTCAATATTATACTACAGTACCTGGGCTATCGAGCTCTTCTCGGGTGAAAATAGAGAAAACATATTTTCCCAGATATGAGACCTAGCTAGATCGATTTTTCGCCCCCGTAAACTTACCTATAATACTTTTTCAGAGAAACATACGTATTCCCACTTTTTCTGAGAAAAATACGTATTTTTGGCTTGTCTGTATTTCTTCTACATTCACAGCTTTTTAGACTAAGAGAGTCGATATCCTTAAAACATTTAATGTTCAGTCATAACCGTGTATTATACTACCTTAGTAACGTCAGGCAATTACAAATATATCTTTATTAAGATCTAGAAATTACTTGCACTATAAAAGTTAGGTATTAAACTGTTATGGTACGATGGCCCTTTTTCTGTAGTCCTTCTTTTTTATGCAAAGAGATTACCTATTAAAGTTCCTTGAAACAGTTTTATTTTAAGGAAGTAGTATACCTTTCAACAGCAGGATTTGACAGCCTTATGGACTGCCAGACCGTCGGACTGCCAAGTCATATCTCGAGTTCGAACCCAAGTCACGCACCTCTGAATTTTCGGATTCATGTGCGTATTGTATAATTATCTCTTGCTTAAAAAACGGTGATGGAAAACATCGTGAAGATACATGCCTGAGAGATATTTCTCGATGGCATGTGAAGCCAAGTCAGAGGCCCATGGGCGGCACGAAAAGAAGAAGACCAGGTAGACCACACAAAAGATAGAGTGACGATATTGCAAAGATAGCTGGCAGAACATGCAGCAGAATAGCTTGAGACAGAACAGCTTGGAAACGGCTTGAGGAGGCTTTTACCGCTATTGATAGCGGTCCTTGTACACCATGGTAATAATTAATATTTAAAAAAATATCGTGAAGCCGAGAAAGACAAACAAATCAAGTATCTTGACTTAGCTTACAAGGTTGTGGACATGTGGACTCAGCAATCATTGTGCCGATAGTCGCTTCAGAAAATGGCTTAATTGCCAAGACCCTCGACCAACACCTAAGGAGGGTCTCGTTGGGCAGCTGGATCAAGGGTTTGATTCAGAAAGCGGTACTCCTGGACACGGCTCGCATTGTCAGGAGGTTCTTCTCTCTGGAGCCCTGACCGCCCGGTAGCTTGGACCCTGTTCCCGATACCTGTGGGTTACTTTTTTTTTTTTTAATGTTTTTATATTTTAATATTTAAAAATATAATTATACGAGTATGTAATGAAATAAAGGAATAAAAATGAAAAAATTAATAAAAACTTAGTATATATATGTTTTGTTAATAGTGTTACATTAGTATTCGATGCATAAGTAATAAGGAAAAATTAAGCTATTTTACTTACTGACTCTATCCAAGTATCTACCTAACTTGCGCAATAGAAGTCAAAATCGGTTGAACGGGCAGTAAAAAAGGTTGTTCAAATGTCAAATCTTATTTCAAATGGCGCAAAGGTTTAAATCAAACCAAACGGTTAAACTAAGCTTGCGTGATTACTAGTATTCTGTTTAGACTACAAACTTATTTACCGTTTCAACTAAATGTGTTCGCCGCAACTAAGTGCAACTAAACAACAGAATAGACCAAATAACGTTTTGAATTCACGACTTTTAACATCGTGTTAGTTAACATTGATAATGTTAATTTAAAAGCTCATTTCTATAGCAATCAATGATTTAGTCTAGTCTAGTTTTGGCCTGCATTAATTAATTATTAATTCTATTGGTTTCAGCATTTGACTTACAATATTTGACAATTAAGGATATCTGATGAAACCTTTATTAAAAACTAGTTAGTCTGGACTTCCACAGGCTTTCTTTCCAATTAAAAGAGGGCCTCGTTGGTCTCGTGGTAGCAAGCGCTACTGCTGAGCATGAGGTCCTGGGTTCAATTCTCAGGTCGGGCAAAGTGTTATTGGGTTTTTCTACCTGGAATTTTTCAGTAGCAGTGAGTCTACCTAACCCTTCGAGGAAACAAGGTGTCATGTTAAATCATGTGTTTAAAAGAGGAGAATACAACAGAATTTCAAAGGCGAAAAATTAAAGTAAACTGTAAGATCTGCGTATTTTTATTATTATTTCGTTTATTTATTTTCTTTAATATATAATTACATTTTTAAATATCACACTAAAAATATATAAAAAATAAACATTTATAAATATAAAAAGTAGAGGTACGCCAGTGTCGGGAGGGTCCAAACTACCGGTGGTTAGGGCTGCAGAGACAGGAACCTCCTCACAATGCGAGCCGTATTGAGGAGTACTGCCTTCTGAATCATGCCCTTGATCCAACCGCCTAACGAGAGCATCGAGCCTTATTATTATTATTATATTCTTTATTTCAGACAACTATGATCCAACGTGATAGTAAACAATAATATAAGTTATTTTAGTAGTTACAATACAATAGAGAAGAAGACAGAATAAATATTATTGTGAAAAGGACATCCCCAAACTAATGTTTAGTGATTGTCCTTCTCACAAAACTTTTAATAATCGGAGAGTCGATACTCTCCGCCATAGTTTTTAGAATGCTGTTGCCCGCCACCTCACACATTCGCCCGCAACCTTGACAACAGCGACGCGGTTTTCTTGCGAATGTCGGCGTGGAAGCCGTCAGTTCGGTTTTGAGCAAACATATTCGGTAAAAGTTTTTTTTTTACGTGTTGGTGTTGCTTTAGCATCACATACAATTTTTACACATCGTCTAAACAATGCTTAGACGATACAAATTACTTGCTGCTTTTATTGTATGCCACAATTAAGAAACTTGGACAGTAAATGGGTCAACGCTGTGTGGTTTGCTTACCCCAAATTATTAATGCCAGGTGCTTAATGCATTATATCAAGTGGTGGAGCAGCTGCATCTGCTCTAAAATGTACTAAACTTAAACTTTTGAATAAACAACAAAAACCACATTGTATATGTTACCGGCCGAACCCGATTTTCGGATGAACTAGTTTCGCCTAGGCCAAACCAGTTTTCCCTACACGCGATAGGACAAACCAGTACAGCCTAGGCCAAACTCGTTCATCCTGTTACCGATAGGATAAACCAATTTAGCCTAGGTCGAATCGGTTTATCCTAGTTAGAATATACATGCTTTAGGATAAACTGGTACGTCCTAGTCTGATATAATTTCACTTAGTTTGTATCTTCTATAAGCTTTTCAAAGTAAACTGAATAAAAGAACACAAAGGTCACCTACTGATTTCGACGTCTGCATTCAGAAGTTTTTAGATGTGGGAGACATTAACCAGGATATCGCAATATCTTTAAGGACTGCAGCCACGAAACATTCTGTTGGATCAGGGCAAGGCTTCGTGAAATGCAGTTGCATGTAAAACTGTACAACAAACAAATAGTATTCTGCAATTATAAGTGCCACCAGAGTAAACCTTGAAAAAATAAGTAAATAAGCAAATTGTAGATAAGGTGATTTCTGTAGATGAATACAAGTTAATAAATAACTTTAACAAAAATCATATTGACTAGTTTAATTCTATTCTTTTATTCAGTTTACTTTGAAAAGCTTATAGAAGATACAAACTAAGTGAAATTAGTTCAGACTAGGACGTACCAGTTTATCCTAAAGCATGTATATTCTAACTAGGATAAACCGATTCGACCTAGACTAAACTGGTTTATCCTATCGGTAACAGGATGAACGAGTTTGACCTAGGCTGTACTGGTTTGTCCTATCGCGTGTAGGGAGAACTGGTTTGGCCTAGGCGAAACTAGTTCATCCTAAAATCGGGTTTGGCCGGTAACATATATAATGATATTCTGCAGCTAAACGCTAGGAGTGGCGGCCATTGCTGCGAATTTCAACGATGTTGCAAGTTTTAATGTTTCTCTAGAGACGTAGCAGAGTTGCCAGATCTTTTTGGCAATTGAAATGTTTTAAAAAGTATGTTCCTATTTTTCTCTATGAAAATGAAGAACCTATAAAATTCCTCGCGATTGAGTAAAATTGTAAAACGCAAGAATTTAAATTTATTATTAATATACATAGTTTATAGTTTAGTTTTTAGTTTTGTTTTAGTTCATAGTTTTATACATAGTTGCACTGCACACACAATATACAATGGCTTCGAATTTTTGATTCTAGGGCATGCCGGTTTCCTCACTATGTTTTCCCTCACCATTTTGAGAGCAGTGGTGATGAAATTGTTTAAACAAAGTAAAGCGCCTGTCTGGGTTCAGACTCACGACCTACAACTCGTTAGTCGAAATATTCAATTCTCCCAAAAAGTCCCTCGAACCTGGCACCACAGCCTAATAAAATACATTGTAAGAACAATATACGATGCTAATACGCCGTCATAACGTTTCAATTTGCTGGCACATTTCCTAAATATTCCCGCGACGGTGAATTTATATGAGAGGCTGTGACGCAGCTGTGCGCGTGTATAAGACGCGATATTTGCTTTTTGACAATGTGGTTGTTATTTTGTGATTGTTTTTGTAGATATTATTTTTTATGTTTTTTTTTTGTTTTGTTTTGTTTTAAGGGTCATTTCCCCCTGTACCCTGTTTCATGGATTGTATAATTATAATATAACTAGCGAAATGTGGTTGTACTGTAAGTACATTTCTGCTCAACCCTTTGAGGATTATAGGAATGATGGTATGTGTGTTTGATTGGTTTTTATCAGCAATAGTAACTTCCATCTGTATGAATTGGAATTTAATCTTTGATTATCATTCTGTTTCCAAGGCTTGGTGATCAAAAGAAATAACGAATTTTCTTTCTTTTTTTTAAGACTGCAGGGCGACAATTCTACTTTGGGCCAACTATTAGTAACACTTTTGTTATCAACATATTCCTTATGCGAACAGTAATAGAAGTGTGGATTTTACGATTTTATAGATATTGTAATTAGATCTTTTCTCAATTTGACAGCATAATGGTCTAGTGTGCTTATTGAATTAATTTCTATACATTAAATAGAATCTGGTTGTTCCAAGAACATACATCTTGATTATATACGATGCAGTTATAACAAATTTGGACCAACTTGAAAACCATGAAAACGATCTCTCATGATACTTTTCTCTTTACTATCTCCAAACAAAACCCACACAATGACCCACAAGTACTGCCAGTTTATCCACAGATAACATAAAGGCACAAATTCCCAACACAATGGTATCAGTGGAGTCCTTTTATATTTTAAACTCTCCATTGTAAGTACGGGACATTTCTTTGTGCTTCCATGTTCGCGTCACACTTTGTTACAGTAAGCTGTTGAAGAAGTATTGTGGTGCATTGTAGATCGGTGGATTAAATTTATTGTGTAGTGTTAAATTCAGTAAATAGATGTGCATGTAGGAGAAAAGCGTGTTAGAGGACGTAAATCTCTTTGTAAGGACCTCATCATACTACCATCTTTTGTTTTTGTTGCCATTTGCTTAAGTCACAAGAGTAAATTACACAATAGCAATACTGTCTTTGATCCATGGCCTTCATCTTGACATCAACCAATGAACAATTTTTTTTTTTTTTTTTGTTTGTTTTATTTTTTGGTTGAATACGAGGCCTTTGGCTACTTTTATATGTGTGTACTTTATGTCTTTTTGTCTTTAATGTGCGTTTTGTTTGTGCAGAATAAACAATTTTTCTTTATTTCTTTCTTAGCATACGAATTCCTGCCGACAAGCACTGATATTGTGTTCCGGTTTAAAGTAGCATAATCAGCCGATAATATTATTTCGTCTGGGACAGAGGCCTCCTCTCTGTGAGAGGGAGTGGGCGGTAATCCACCACGCGGGCCCAGTGCGGGTCGGTAGGTGTCACATGTCTTCGAATTTTTGGTTCTAGGACATGCTGGTGTCCTCACGATATTTTCTTTCACTGTTTTGAGAGCAGTGGTGATGAAAATAATTTACACAAAGCACTCGTAAGTCGCGGCCGTTGCCACTGGGCCATCACCGGCTGGTATATGGTGCCAATGCACAGTAGTACACAAAGTACAGTGTAATTATTCACCCATGTGAGGCATTGCAGCTTTCATCTCTGATATGACAACGTACTTGTGATACCTCTGATATCTATACTGACCACTTACCAAGAAGACCCATAGAAGTTTTGAACTTCGGCTAAGAATCGCATCGCATTGGAAAACCCTTAGGCAGACATTTCTGATAGTCAATTAAGATATTTGGACAAGTTCTACGCATAAAAACCGTTGTTCAATATTTCCAAACTATTCCCCCTACTGTTATATCAAGACTAAGCGGCAGCTTATCTAAAGTTGATAAACGCAGGCGCCGCACGCGATGCTTTGTCTCTCGCTGCGATCTATCAAACGTTCGTGAGCGTTTGTTCAGCGGTCGCATTGTATTGTTACGAAGATTCTTTTTATACGTTTTACTTGTAGGCAATTTACTTAGGAGATTTTAAGCACGGTGTGACGTGTTTGTACTAGATGACCTGCAATAAAATGACCTTACTCCTGGTAGAAACGCTGCTACGCACGCTGCATGTACACACGTTATCTACAACGTCTCTTTTTATCTAGTTTCCTATCGCAGGTATGCTTGAAGAGATTTTTTTTTTTATAAAAAACCTTTGTACATATTTTTCTGTTCTTTTCTTCTTGTCTGTTTATATGTTAAATAAATAAATATTAAAATTAGTTGATATTACTGTCGTAATGCTCCGTTAGAGAGCTAATGTTGACGACACGGTTGGCGCAGTGGCTGAGCGATCGACTGCTGCGCAACGTGTCGCGGGTTCGATCCCCGCACCGAACAAATATTTTGTATGATCTGCAAGTAGTTGTTTCGGGTCTGGGTGTTAGTGTATGTGAGTTTCTATGTGTGTAAACGCACCCACGATACAAGAAGAAATTCTTAGTGTGGGGCAACGTTTTAAAAAAAAAAAAAAAAAAAAAAAAAAATTATCGGCAGTCGAATTGAAAGTGCCAATCAACGCCATTCACCAAAGGTTGATCAGTTGAACCTTTAATCAAATAGCTAAGGTATTAACGTATTCCAGACATAATTAGGCTTCTAGGTGCAAATTTGGCAAATAATTCGCTAAATTGTACGACCGACTCCTCTACCTAACATATCTGGGTAGAGTTTGAAGTAATATTATTTTTCAGGTTATTTTTGTGTCTAAGGCTATACTTGTATCTAATGGGACCCAATAACTGGAAAAATTAGGAAATGGAAGGTTTCATCATTCCTGAACTCGTTAGTGTTTATCTCAAAGATATAACTTATAACCGACATTAAACCCACATATTCCCCAAGGAGCTAGATTCACGAACGTATGTAGTTAGTCTAGCAAACTCAAACTAATTATATCCCTAACTACATACAGGAACAATTTATTAACTACTCAGGCTATATTGAAATTCTTAATGCACTTTCTAAGATTATTTTATAAGTTATTTACATGATTTACTCAGCAAGTGAACGTATTATATATCGTTTACAGTCACGAGCACCAATATGTATCCACTTAGCAAAATTCAAAATCGATTTTCGCATGGAATAACGACTGCAGCTTTGACATAAGACCTATTTCATATTAGTGTGGGTTCCAAAATACTATGTTCGTAACAACATCAAATTACAATCACCACAGTAGGAGAAAATCACTTTTTAAAGTTGCTAATTGTTTACATATTGGTGCTCGTGACTATACAGCATTTAATAAATATTTAATGATAAATTCCTATCAATATTGGTAATGTTGGTAATTTAAGTAGGTTGGTAATGCAAGCCTCGAGGTTGGCCTGAAGATGAATATGTCAAAGACCAAAGTTATGAGCAACGAAACCACTAAAAACATAATAATAATTTTTATTTCTTTCTTTCTTAACTACTATCATTGCAGGTTTTTTCTTTAGCATATAATATTGTGTAATGAGTTAAGCTTCTGCCGCTAATGAATGGGATAGAGCGCGATAAAGAATGGGCGGTTCGCGCGCTAATTTAGGTATTGCTTTCGTATTATTAAAACAAATACACATTTTGAATATGTTATCGAACATTTATGTAGTTTTGTTATTATAAAAAAACTGACGATCGTCCGTGAAGAATTTACGCCGTACTAAGGATTTATGTTGTTTTTTTAGAGATTACTTTGGAGTGTTTTTCTATGGCGGAAACTACAGGTAATCGTGTTTCTAAAGTGTATGATATATATGTATATCAATCTTTAAATATTTTACATATTAATTGCATAACTAAAGGTTAAGTAATAACGATGCAGCAAAGCAAACGAACGCAATTGTTTCGGAATTTTCTTGGTACGCTCTTAAACAACCAAGCTTCACTCACACTGAAAAAACGCTTCATTACAAACAGCAATAAGATACACAGCTTCTCATGTTCGATATGAAAGGCTATTAATAGGCTATTACAACTGTACTCTTCTCGCGCTCAAGTGAAAGACTCTGATGAAAAATTAATTGAGCTTAGTACAGACACATTCTACTGAGGACTGACGTTACAGCTGTTCCAAATCATAGCAATTTATTGTTAGATATTCTACCTCTTGTTACTTTTTATGGAAGTCTTGTGGATTAATTTGCCATCACCTTCATCTTACTGGGTACTCTCTTAATAGAAAGAGCAGTAGCATACCTTTTTCAAGACACCATCATCATAATAGTGATTTATGTCAAACGGAAGAAGACTGGAAGTTAAGCTCAATAAGCGTGTGGCGGCATCTACATCGCCACATGCAATCTACGCATCAAAGACCTGACGTCACACAAAATCCTGACGTCACACAAATCCTGCATCGCGCAATTAGAGTTTACCGCGCGAAAAGCATATAATTTCCCCGACAGCAATGGTTGGGCAGTTGCCCGCCAGACCGCGCTACCCACTCGTCTGGTCGGAGGATCCTCCCTTTTCTACAGAGGATGAGTGAACTTCACACCCTGTTCCTCATGCCTCTAAACGCGCCGAAATAACTAAAAAGGCTGTAGGAAGGAAGGAAGTAGTTTGTCTGCCTGAAGCCTGGTGATTGTGAGTTTGAAAGTTAGTTTGAAGAAAGACGTCCTGCTGGATGAGGCCTGAAGGCTTCCCCCAAGCACCGCCACTTCAACCGGTGCTGTGCTTCTCGCATCCAGAGGATTCCAGCGGCATTCAACAGGTCATCGGGCCAGCTTGTGAGGGGCCTTCCAACGCTACGTCTTCCGGTACGCGGTCGCCACTCCAGAACCTGTCGGTCCCATCAGCCATCTGTTCGGCGAGCAATGTTTGGCAGTACTTCGAGCAATGTCGGTTACCTTGGTTCTCCTACGGATTTCTTAATTTCTGATTCGATCACATAATCACGTAGAGAGAGAGTAGTCTAATATTGCTATAACCCTATCAACTCTAATATTGCTAAAGCATTAATATTCAGGCATCATCTGAGTCATATTGTATCTAATGTCTGTTAAACAAGCACCTGAGAGATTATAATAAGAAGATGGGTAGCGGCGTGTGCTTCTGAGTTTTTGTCTTAAATTCCGGTCAAGGTTTGGAAGCTTTTTAGAAGATTGCAATCAAGCAAGAGATACGCGGCATGTTTTCTTTACGCGTCGACACATACACAGTATAATAATGTAAATAAGAGCGTTATTCTAATTAAAATGTTTGTTTTTTTATCTTTAGCAAGTACAGATACAAATCAAGATACACCTTGGCCCAAAACGAAGGATAAAATACTGTTTATATGTAGCAATCGGAACGAGAAGAGATAGATGTAAGATCGCTCCCTATACAAATTTCGAATGTTAATATTAACAGTCATAAAATTTGCAATAGTTTCAAGTAAGAATACAATCAATATAATTTGGCTAATCTATGCGAGAGTCGTTGTTACTATTTTAAACTACCCGCCCCGCGGTTTCATCCGCATAAGTCTCGATCCCGTAAAAATATCGTGCCGTACTTTCGTGATTGATTCATTTATAATATTATATAAGGAAATACGTTACTGAGTTGACTAATCTGAACGCCAGCGCTGCCAAGCGATCGATCGGCAGCGGCGATCTCTCGCGTCCGGCCCTGGTTCAGGCCATGGTCCGGAGCGAGAGTGCATGGGAAGCCGTCACTTCCTTCTGCGAAGCAGTAATGCTCGCGAAGGAGGAGGCGGAGAGCGCGAGGGAAATGCAAGATGCGCGCCCTCGCGCCCCTAGTCGCCGCAAGAGACGCCCCGGGCGTCGGGAGTCGCGAGCTGACTTCCGGCCACCGTAGGCGCGGGCTTGCGGACGGTGGGCAATGGGTAGCTCGCCGTCCGATTAGGACCAGGCCCGGGTCGACGGCGCGTTGTGTTCCACGCGCGCCTCAAAGATATGTCAGCACCAACTGACGGGATCCGTAAGGGCCAATGCCTGCCAGGGTTGCGAGTTTGTCCGAAAGGGATATCGCGGCCCCGGCACACAGGCAACGGAAGGAACACGGGTGGGTTTTAGTCAGTAAAAGTCTGACACTCCCTCTCGCTCCGCCCAGAGCGGGAGGGAGTCATTTGATGATTTCCCACCCAAAAAAAAAAAAAAGCGCTGCCAAGCGGCGCTCGACAGACTCTGCAACATAACGCTGGGACGGACCGGAGCTAGGCAGAACACGTATAGAAACTGTCACACGTTCCGTAAGAGTTGTGTTGTGTACCTATAGTGTATGATTGAACTGCAAACAGTTTTTCTATAGCGCAATAACCATCACTACCCATAGTACGCCAACAGTAGTTAAAATATGGCTGATAATAACTACAGAGACACTTACACTCCTCTGTTATATATATATTATTATATAGGATCATTCTTTGCATCGCTTCAAAATTACTTTAACGCAACCTGGCATGCCCAAACCAAGCCAATCCCATGCACTCAGTTAAGGTTACCAGGTACGAATAACTACCTACTACAACCACTTCCCCCGTTTGCTTTCAATTCGGCAAGATAATGGACAACCCTACCATGTCAGCTTGAAGCCTTCCCCCACTGAACAAGCGGGGAGATTTGCATAACTGCCAGTAGGATTTGTTACTGGAGACTGATAGCCATTTACCGGTGATTTGCGACTGATAAATGTTACTGGACATCTCTAATTGCTTGATTTGTTGAATGTCTAGTGAAACTTGAGTCTGAATGGGATTAATGAAGAATGGCTTTTGTAGATAAATTTGTAAAATGCGGCTCTGAGAACGTTCGAAGTTATATTAATTTAGAAATACTAAAAGGGACGTATTTTTAACAAAATTCAGACATGCTATGGCATAATATACATAGTAGGTCCCAGATTACGTTGCAAAAAGCTAGCTTTCACTTACTGGAAAGCTATAAGGTAGCTAGGGATAAGAATAGAATAGAATAGAATATTCTTTATTATGTACACCATAAAAAATACAGATAAAAATGTAGTCATTTTACATAGGGTGACACAATGGACGGTCTTATCGCTAAAAGCGATCTTTTACAGACAACCTTTGGATGGATTAAAGGGAGAAGGAGAGACAAATACTGCAGGTAGTCAGTGGTGTACCATTTACATACATAATAAATACATACATTCATAAAGCATACACTTATCTATATAAATAAATATATATATGTATACAATAATAAGATAAGCTTATATCGAAGAAAAAAAAATGGCGAAGTGCGATTCGGACTCGCAGACTCGCACACGAAGGGATCCGTACCACCATACAATATTTAATATTACGTTTTTTTTTACTTTAGTAAAAAAAACACGTTTCTTTGGGGTGGGGGGACCACTTAAAATTTTAACTTTATTTTATTATTTGTTGTTATAGCTAACTAGAGGAGCTTGTGGCTAAGTAATAACAGCTGCACGGGTTGATCGATCGGGTAAAGCTACGTTTGTCGCGGTTGGTCCGCGGATGAGTGACCATCTTTACATACCAAGACTCCTCCGTGCCTCGGAAATCACGTTAAGCCGTTGGCCCCGGCTGTCATTTGTAGATCTTTGACAGTCGTTACGGGTAGCTAGAAGCCCAAAAGTCTGACAACCAGTCTTACCAAAGGGTATCGTGTTACCTAGTAACTAAGTTGAAGAGGTCAGATAGGCAGTCGCTCTATGTAAAATACTGGTATTCAGCTGCATCCGGTGAGACTGGAAGCCGAGGAAGTGATGATTTGTTGTTATAGCAGCAATAGGAATACACATTCTGTGAAAATTTCACCTATTTACCTATTACGGTTCGCTGTCAGACAGACAGACGGACAGCGGAGGCTCAATCGGGTTCAGTTTGGGACTCTTCAGATACGGAACCCTAATAAGCTTTTTCATAAATTCCAAGCCAGGTTTTAATTTGTAGGTGTAATATTGCTTCTTATACGATGCTTATAATCCTCAATAGTAGGCAATATACAAGACATAAAGATTATATACTTACTTTTTACCATACATATGGGCTACTTTTCATATCAAGATCAACCTAAAACGTTTTCCCACTGTATAACATTTTATTTAGGTCTCAGAGGGAGAAAAGATAATGAAAAACAATACTTTTGCCGGCAATAAAACAGGCGAACAGGCAGAAAGTGGGCGTTTATCGTCGAAAGTGGAGCAGAGGCACACCACGGCATAAACAGGAGGTAAAGACCGGTTCATATCGAAATAAGTTTCGATATTCTTATGTTTTTTCTACTTGATACTACAACGATAAGACTGATATTCTTGTGAATTTTTCCGTTTTAATTTTCGCTATAAAGTCAGAAAGAAATGAATTGTTTAAAAAAATGACTACCTAAATTTTCCTTATATTCAAAATCACATTTGTCATTCTTTGACAAAACTCTTCTCCTTCCTGTCGTATTTTTTTTCCTTTTTATTTTTCTCTTCTCTTTCTTGTTTTTCTTTCTTCCTTCCTTTCTATTCCTTCTTTTAATTTTATTTTTTGCGTTTATGGCGTTTTATTCTCTGATTGCAGCATACACTTAGCAAATTTTTTTTTTTTTACTTTCCTACCATGTCTCACTCCATGGCAAAGGCCTCCCTCCACGCCTTTAATCGTTCGCGAGCCCACGCGTCCTCCTTCCAGTTTCGACGGAACCTATCCAGCTCGTCCCGCCATCTCCTAAGTGGTCTGCCGCGACCACGCCTCACTGTCTCAGAGCACCAGTTCTGTGCTAATTGGGCCCACAGTTAGTCTGGCATGCGGCAGACATCTCCTGCCCAGTCCCATTTAAGGTGAGCAGCTTTTTGAGCCATGTCAGCTATTTTTGTTTTGAAGAGAGTTTTGTTATAGATTATGCCGTCATATTAAAAATTGTCACACATCTTGGTTGTTGCCGGGACTGCGCTGCTGACTCTTGTTACACTTAACAGGGTTATTTAAACAGCAGCAGTGGTGGTGACTTATGAGTTGTTAATCGTGGGTTCGAACCCAAAGCACGCACTTTACTTAGTGTAAATATTGTCATCACCACTGCTCTCAAAACGGTGAAAGAAAACATCGCGAGGTAACCAGCTGGTCCTAGAAAAAAATCGAAGACCTGTGACATCCGCCAACTCACACTGGGCCCACGTGGTGGATTACGGCCCACTCCCTCTCACAGAGAGGAGGCCTGTATCCCAGCAGTGTGAACTATATAGGCTGAATATGCTATAGGCATCGTAATATTAGGCGGGATTATCACACTCTAAGTTTGCAACATAATCTCATGACATAATTTGTTCTAAGACTATAATGACAAAAACAAATATGGCAAAGTATTATTATACCAAAAAAGAAAATGCCAAACTCAAACTCAAAGCATTTATTTTAAATAAACCAATTACAATTGAATTGTCAAATGGTCGGTCAGTCAGAAAGATGAAGCTAGTTGCCCATTCCAACGCGTAGTAGGTTCCTATGGAGAAGAACGGGCAAGAAACTCCACGGACACGCTTTTTTAAAGTAAATTAGGAAAAAAATCATTATGCGAAAAGAAGGGATCCCTTATAATTCAACAATCGCAACATCAACTAACGGTTCAAGTATCGATACCGGTTAAAGTTAAATTACCGATAAAACTTGGGGATGAGTTACCGCTCTTGTGTGGTAAAATAAAAATAAAGATAGAAAATATTCGCAAACTCTCCGGATGGAGTTGTCGGAAGCTGTTGCTATTATTTTCACACTACCATTTACCCGTGGCACCGCCCGCTTTGAATGAACAATTTAATATCTCACTGGCTGTGCCTATGGCTTCCCTTCAGTGAACTATTTTGGACAAATGTTTGGCCAGAAGACATTATGTCAATCAAATTGAAACGTCAAGTTATAATCACACTAATTACATACAGATCGACTGTGTATGAGATGTTATGTTTTCCAAATCACTTTATGGCTTTATACATATTTTTCTGGACATAAGCTATACAGAGCCTAAATACTAGGCATGACAAAGAAGAAGAAACCTTTTTCCAACTGTGTTGGTGACAGCTGCACCTTAAAACCAGTATTTTACATGGAATGACTACCTATCTGACCTCCACAGCCCAGATATTGGGTAGCTTGATGCCCCTTGGTAAGACTGGATGAGAACATACTAAAAAATAACATTATATTCATCAATATTAAAGTGAAGAAACTGACATTTTCACACCCCATCGATTTTTAAGTAAGTCTAACGCAACGCTACTGAATATTCGTATACCAACAGATCCAGTAGTATCTGGTTCCGTTCCTAAAAATATTTCCCCCAATTATAATATAATCTCCTAACCAAATGTTAAAATAAGGCTTTTAACTAATAAAACCGTGCCGTAACGATCCGGAACGACCACATAATACGTCTGTAATGGTCTACATCGAAAACCACACACCATGAAGTTTTGAACCTACCAGTGTGTTAGAGGGAGAAGGCGCATTCCATTTAGCATCTGTCTTGCTTTAGCGGCGTAAGGGTTGTGGTTTCATAATTTTACAGGCTGATATTATTATAATATTTCCACTGCAGGGCAAAGGTGTAATAATATATGAGAAAGAAAACATTAATGGATAAATGCATGGTAATGCTTGTTCATGCAGTGTTTGCGTTATTGTGACAGTACCTGAAATACCCTAGGCTGATAAAATTTTCGTTTTTCCTAATTGTGTTAATATTAGTGTTTGGATCGGTTCCCCGTAGGGGGAAGAACTGTGCCCCTCCTTTCCGCACAGTTCTGTAGGGCTCGTCCCGGACTGGTCACCCTCCCACCGATATAAGAAAGAGAAGCATTCCCAGAAACTAAACTACCATGTTCCGCCTCGGAAGGTTAGGGAACATGATTGGACCAGGAAGTTAATATTGGGAATGCACAGTTAGTAAACACAAGTATTATAATATGAAGCTAAGAAGACAAGAGGGTATGCAAAAGTATATAATATAATATTATGTTTTAGTATTATAAATGTTGGAACGCCAACGTCTCCTCCTCTCGCAGTTGAGCACCAATATCTGCAATACAGACTTGGTAAGGTAGAAGGGGTAAAGGGATCGTTACACTTGTACTTTAAATACGATTACGTACTACTACGTTAATTTGTCTGTTTACAATATACCCACTTCACTGAGGCCGGGAACCGTATAATAACGTTTGCCTCATTGTACGTGTTCCGCTAGACCTAACGCATAGAACCTCTGAGGAACTAATACGATTCTAACCGAACACGCTCCCTAAGCACTAAATAAATGTTTTACTCAATCCTAAGACAGAGTACTGCGAAGTCCATCTGTCATTGAGGAAAACAAGTTTAATATTGAATAGTTCTAATCGCGCACTAATATGAAAGACCCTTACGACAGCCTAGCCCATTTTTACAAAGTTAACACAAAACTAGCACAAGCGCACCGTAGACTCAGTCTCTAGCAGAATACACTACGATCGTACCTGGTGAACACCGAAGTGGTAACTCGTCACTTCATATTTCCTTAATCTGCCCCATTAAGAGGATGCGGTGCGGCTGTTAGCGGCATTGCGTCCCAATAGCGTGTCTCGATAAACAGTGTCGATTTAGTAATAGTCCTACAGAACGGACGGGTATTTTTATCGAGATACGTTCCCTAGCGTTCATCGAACGTCTACCAATTCAGTTTAGGATACTTAGTGAAGCCTACCCCCATCTCCCTGGAAATATGTGTCAACACGCCTCACGCAAGGTATTCTGTGGCAAAACCTTTTCGGAAACAGAAATCGTCACTAACGTTTGGTTGTTTTGTAATGCAATTACGGATTGGCTTTATAGCCTAGATCAATTCCAAATGACCTGAGAATATTTATGGCTCTGCCTTCCAAGTTGGTGCGTCATCTCAAAGTCAACAGTCGGCATTACTGCCCAGTCAAGTATGGTGGAAGGCCTTCGCCATTTCCCTATAGCCAACTGCTAGTGACAATAATCTGCCAAGGTACGGATTAGGATAAGGACACGTAATACACGAGAATGTAACATTAGTTATAAAACCCGATACTAAATAAGTGTGGAGTTACAAGAACTTATGATACCTGAATTATATTACCAGCTTAGGATAATTATTATAATGAAATACTCACTCAGTCACACCAACAAGCACACACTCACCCAATCGCACGAACACGCACACACATATACTCGTACTTCGTTAATTACTACATTAATCTAGTCTGGGCGTCAACCCAACTATATTTAACTTAATAGATAATACTCGCTATCTTGCGATAGCCCACTTGGACAATCATGGCCTCTGGCATTCAACAAGCCTGCTAATATCACTCGCCTAATATTACGTCCACACCCTACCGTGGTCTAAAACCAACTTCCCTTTCTTCCCCCGCTTCGACTCTCGCGTCCGTCGTCTTTCGTGATCTCGAACCAACCCCCGGACTTCATTCCTCAGTCCCCTAAATTCCTAAAAAATACCACGTTGACCGTTGGGCCAAGTTTCTCAGAATAGTTTTATTACTCTTTTTGTGCACAACTTCTTAATTGTTTTAAAAGGGTCTTTTGAATAGTTCGACTTAATCCTTAGCAGATGTTCGTACAGTCTCAGGGATGGTCCATCTTTTGAGACCGACGACGAGTTATTATTTATATACATTTTATTATAAACCATACAAATATTTTAGCACAGAACATATATTAAGTTTCGGTCGGCCCGGGTACGTTAACAGTACGAGAGCGGTTAAAGCATTCTAGCTAGGTGCTAGCTAGAATAATAAAATAATTAATTCAATAATATAACTGCAGTTATTGGATAATTGATAGTGACATCGATGGAAGCATCGGCTTTGCATGACTTTTGAAAGTTTGGTTAGATCCATCTTCATAACTTGTTGTTTAAAGTTTCAAGCATGAAAATCGTGAGCTGTGAGTTTACATTGAAAGAACCGCATGTGGACACCCCTGCTTTCTCAGAATATTTGTAGGAAGTGGCTACGGGTCGCAGCCCATAAAATATAAATGGAATGGGTTTGTAAGAGGTTCAATATTGTTTTAACATTTTAAAGAAATAGGATATTTTGTTATTAATTAGGGTAACGTGTCGAGCTGTCAACCCATAAAATTGGGATTTAATGTGTTCTTAAGAACCTCGAATCGGCCCTTAAGTGACGGTTTTAAAATAAATATAATAATATATTGTTATTAAATTAGAGTAAATGGCACACAGTCACATTCCCCCCTCTGAAAATCAGACGCGTGACGCAGTACAGCGTATGAGCTTTCATAATAGTACGTACTCTGCCTTTCCTTGATAGTATTATAGAATACTTATAGCTCTCATTTGTTCACTTAATCAAATAGGTAATTAACTATAATGATTCTAATTGGAACTTGAATCTAATAAGACCATACGATGTAGTGTCTGCTATGATTTAGTATTGTTTTGCAGGACCATCTTCAACCGATTTTAATTGCTCTATAATATTTGAACTATTATTGTTCTTGCAAATACTCTTTTCATTATAATTTAAATAATATTATCGCGCCTCTGTTAAGGTCAGAAAACCTGTGCATGCTTATAATGTTGTTTTACATACCAGGGTCTCTTTTAAGAGTATTTGTGTTAGCGTGGCACGCTACCTACGGTGCTCCATCGTTCTAAACTCAGCCTATTGCAGTTGCCGCTGGATAGAGGTCTCTCCTTATGCACCTCAATGCTAAGTTAGCTTAGTTAGCTGTCCGCAGTCGTATCCAGGAGTAGCTGAAATAGTTCGCACATGAACATATTAGAATTAATTCCAGTTAGACGCCCCCCTCTCATTCTAAGAGGTTAGAGCAGTTTTGAAATCCAATAAGAGTTGGGAAGTTATACTCATTAAAAATATAGGCATCCTAGATTGTCCAGCTGTTAACTATCCTCTCAGATTATAAACATGTTGATAAGAACATCCTCGTGAACATATCAGATTGTGTTCCAACTGGACGCCCCCCTCTGATTCTAAGAGGTTAGAGCACTCTTGGAATTCAATAAAATTTGAGACGTTATACCTACTGATTAGAAAATATAGGTATCCTAGACTGAGCAAAAAATTATTGGTTTAGTATTACAAAAGATTGTCAATTCCTCTCTTCGTCTATAAAATAATATTGACAATAAAATGCTCTAGCTTATCTGAAGTGATAACTATAGTGTCTTAGCTCAAGAGATCAATAATATTAGGTGAGATAACAAAAATCATACCGCTTAGTAACGGGTAACCCTAATGTACAAACAGAATTGAAACTTAGCTTCGTCACAGGAGCCACGTTACTGCTGCTGCTGTTGCAGTCAGCCGATCTCAGCCGATTTTGACGAAACTGTAGACCTAGCGCTCTCACAAACCAATGGTTTAGTCATAGCGTAGTCGCAGCTTAGCGAAGACTTAAACATCCTGGAATTTGAAATAAGGCCACAAGAGTATCCGTTCAAGTATATGGATATGCTGCTGATTGCAGAGTTAGAAAGATTCGTGTTACTTCCTATGATGATAGTTAATGAACCTTTTCGTTCATTTTCTTTTCTCTTTTATAAAATATCACAGTTCGTGATACTACAGTCACATTACAGTCTAGCCTATTACCTACCTAGTTTAATTATAAATTAAACTAAAGTATCAGTTTAAGTTTAACTATAAAATTAAGAAATCGTTCAATAACGTCTTTCACATTTACTTTACGAACGTAAACGTAAGTCACGTGATCCACGTGTTCTTTATAATTGTCAGCAATAAACACTGCAGTCTTGGTAAATGAATTGTCATCTTATAAGCTTTACGCTTTGTAGATCTTAGTAACTAATAATATTAGGTTTACCCATATTAAGGGTGTCTTATACCTAAGCTTAACTCACACACATACATATAAATTTCAAACACATTTCATATTCACTAACTAATTGATACAACTCAATTTTTTTCAGGGAGTCGAACCCATTATTACATTCGCACAGGAACCCAAACAACAATCATTCCATAACACACTTAAAATTACATCCGCACGGATGCAATTTTAAGTCAGTAGGTTTAATGTGGAAATCGAACCCACTATCATCGCATCGGAACCAAAGTTCTACAATGACCTATTCACGTGGGGATTGAACCCACAAGCCGCGGCACAGGAATACAAGCACTTATAAACCAATACATCAGCCGGAGATCGAACCCAAGATTCATTTACAATGGAATCTAAGCACATCAACCAATAAATCATTCGGGAATTGAACCCAGTAGTGCTAATTGAGAAATTCAACTTACATAGGCAAACCGTTACCTAATCTAAACCTAAGTTATTATAGCCATTGTAACTCTTGTCGTCTCTAACAAATATAGAACCATAAAATTACGTTGTGTTATTGTTTACGTTGTGTTATTTTTGTAGTAACCCATAAGTTGTTCTTTCTCGTTGCACTGAAGTGAATCAGTACATTTAATGACGAGAATCCTGGTCACGCTGCACCACATGTGACAGTACCTGAAATACCCTAGGCTGATAAAATTTTCGTTTTTCCTAATTGTGTTAATATTAGTGTTTGGATCGGTTCCCCGTAGGGGGAAGAACTGTGCCCCTCCTTTCCGCACAGTTCTGTAGGGCTCGTCCCGGACTGGTCACCCTCCCACCGATATAAGAAAGAGAAGCATTCCCAGAAACTAAACTACCATGTTCCGCCTCGGAAGGTTAGGGAACATGATTGGACCAGGAAGTTAATATTGGGAATGCACAGTTAGTAAACACAAGTATTATAATATGAAGCTAAGAAGACAAGAGGGTATGCAAAAGTATATAATATAATATTATGTTTTAGTATTATAAATGTTGGAACGCCAACGTCTCCTCCTCTCGCAGTTGAGCACCAATATCTGCAATACAGACTTGGTAAGGTAGAAGGGGTAAAGGGATCGTTACACTTGTACTTTAAATACGATTACGTACTACTACGTTAATTTGTCTGTTTACAATATACCCACTTCACTGAGGCCGGGAACCGTATAATAACGTTTGCCTCATTGTACGTGTTCCGCTAGACCTAACGCATAGAACCTCTGAGGAACTAATACGATTCTAACCGAACACGCTCCCTAAGCACTAAATAAATGTTTTACTCAATCCTAAGACAGAGTACTGCGAAGTCCATCTGTCATTGAGGAAAACAAGTTTAATATTGAATAGTTCTAATCGCGCACTAATATGAAAGACCCTTACGACAGCCTAGCCCATTTTTACAAAGTTAACACAAAACTAGCACAAGCGCACCGTAGACTCAGTCTCTAGCAGAATACACTACGATCGTACCTGGTGAACACCGAAGTGGTAACTCGTCACTTCATATTTCCTTAATCTGCCCCATTAAGAGGATGCGGTGCGGCTGTTAGCGGCATTGCGTCCCAATAGCGTGTCTCGATAAACAGTGTCGATTTAGTAATAGTCCTACAGAACGGACGGGTATTTTTATCGAGATACGTTCCCTAGCGTTCATCGAACGTCTACCAATTCAGTTTAGGATACTTAGTGAAGCCTACCCCCATCTCCCTGGAAATATGTGTCAACACGCCTCACGCAAGGTATTCTGTGGCAAAACCTTTTCGGAAACAGAAATCGTCACTAACGTTTGGTTGTTTTGTAATGCAATTACGGATTGGCTTTATAGCCTAGATCAATTCCAAATGACCTGAGAATATTTATGGCTCTGCCTTCCAAGTTGGTGCGTCATCTCAAAGTCAACAGTCGGCATTACTGCCCAGTCAAGTATGGTGGAAGGCCTTCGCCATTTCCCTATAGCCAACTGCTAGTGACAATAATCTGCCAAGGTACGGATTAGGATAAGGACACGTAATACACGAGAATGTAACATTAGTTATAAAACCCGATACTAAATAAGTGTGGAGTTACAAGAACTTATGATACCTGAATTATATTACCAGCTTAGGATAATTATTATAATGAAATACTCACTCAGTCACACCAACAAGCACACACTCACCCAATCGCACGAACACGCACACACATATACTCGTACTTCGTTAATTACTACATTAATCTAGTCTGGGCGTCAACCCAACTATATTTAACTTAATAGATAATACTCGCTATCTTGCGATAGCCCACTTGGACAATCATGGCCTCTGGCATTCAACAAGCCTGCTAATATCACTCGCCTAATATTACGTCCACACCCTACCGTGGTCTAAAACCAACTTCCCTTTCTTCCCCCGCTTCGACTCTCGCGTCCGTCGTCTTTCGTGATCTCGAACCAACCCCCGGACTTCATTCCTCAGTCCCCTAAATTCCTAAAAAATACCACGTTGACCGTTGGGCCAAGTTTCTCAGAATAGTTTTATTACTCTTTTTGTGCACAACTTCTTAATTGTTTTAAAAGGGTCTTTTGAATAGTTCGACTTAATCCTTAGCAGATGTTCGTACAGTCTCAGGGATGGTCCATCTTTTGAGACCGACGACGAGTTATTATTTATATACATTTTATTATAAACCATACAAATATTTTAGCACAGAACATATATTAAGTTTCGGTCGGCCCGGGTACGTTAACAGTACGAGAGCGGTTAAAGCATTCTAGCTAGGTGCTAGCTAGAATAATAAAATAATTAATTCAATAATATAACTGCAGTTATTGGATAATTGATAGTGACATCGATGGAAGCATCGGCTTTGCATGACTTTTGAAAGTTTGGTTAGATCCATCTTCATAACTTGTTGTTTAAAGTTTCAAGCATGAAAATCGTGAGCTGTGAGTTTACATTGAAAGAACCGCATGTGGACACCCCTGCTTTCTCAGAATATTTGTAGGAAGTGGCTACGGGTCGCAGCCCATAAAATATAAATGGAATGGGTTTGTAAGAGGTTCAATATTGTTTTAACATTTTAAAGAAATAGGATATTTTGTTATTAATTAGGGTAACGTGTCGAGCTGTCAACCCATAAAATTGGGATTTAATGTGTTCTTAAGAACCTCGAATCGGCCCTTAAGTGACGGTTTTAAAATAAATATAATAATATATTGTTATTAAATTAGAGTAAATGGCACACAGTCACATTATCAGAAACTCTGACTTCTTCAAGATATAATATTTGCCTCTGAAATATAATCACAAATCTCTTGTTTAAGTTTCTTAACAATATTTTTGACGTGACCTGTCATAAAACTTAGAACAGCTAAGTTTTCAGTAAAATCTTAAGCAAACTTACTAGTAAAACAAGATCATCCTAACAACCTTTATAATACTTGTCGACATGAAAATCGAAACCAAATCATTGCACCAAAATTCGCACAACAGGCCCGTCCATTTTAATAAACAAGTACGTAATAATTAAATGTCAATCGCACTGCACGACAGCCAGGTGGAATCATTGCATATGCTCTGTGTCTGACTGCTGCAGCTTATCGCGTTAAATTCAATTAATTTATTATAAAATCTTGCTGATCGGTTTGGAAACTGAGGCATTCGTTTACTGAAAATCTTTAATATCAACTGGATTTGTGTTTTTTTTTTCATTTCGTTGGTTATTTCAAGAACACAATAGTTAAGTTGTAGTCTTGTATATCGTAGAATCAAACCCAATTAGGCGCTTTGTGTAAATTATTTCATAAATTAAAGAAAGAATAATGTTTATTTGGACACAGTTCGTGAAACACAAAATAACAAAATAAAAAAATGTTAAAATTATATTTTTACAATAATAGCGCGTGCCTCACGGCTGCGCCAAAAAGGTTCATTTCTGTCTGGCGCTGGTTTTCTAATGAACCTATAAGTATGTTTATTACATCATTAATATACTTTTAAATAAATAAATAAACTAGTAATCGAATATAAATTACAAAAACAAAAAAATATATATATGAAAACAACAGGAACTGTCCAAGCAAAAGCTATTCTTACAATTAGCTAGACTAGATTGATTAGTGCACTCACAAAGGTCTTCTCATCACAACGGTGAAGGAAAACATCGTGTGGAAACCGGCATGTCCTAGAACCAAAAATTCGAAGACATGTGACATCTACCAACCCGCACTGGGCCCGCGTGCTGGATTACGGCCCACTCCCTCTCACTAAGAGGTGGCCTGTGGCCCAGGAATGGGAATATGGTGGGTGTATTTTACACATAAACCAGAATAAATTCTCAAATGGTGGTGAAAACCGTATCAAAATCGCGTAGTTAGGTAGTTACCATGTAAAGGTATATAACATAACATAACATCGCGCCTGTTTTCCCCAAAGGGTTGGGCAGGGGTATACGTATAATCGGTTCACCCATATTTCGCCAGTTATGTTTAATGCCGATGTAATAGGGGGCGAGCCTATTGTCATCAACCGAGCACAAATCCAGACTTCGGGCTGCCATTGAGAAATTCAGATGGAAAACCTATGGACTTCATACTCAGCAGTATTTTTTTGTTTGATCATGTTTATATCTCGACTAGCGACCCACCCCCGCTTGGCGACATGTCAAAACATCACAATCAAACATCACAACACAAGTTAAATTAATATTAATTCTTCTGGAATAAATTTTCTAAAATAATGGTGGTGAAAATCTCATCAAAATCCGTTGCGTATTTTAGATGAACAACGCGGACATACAGACAAACGCGAAAAGCGAGTGCGTGAGAGCGTGTTTTATAATATGTACAAATATAGATATAAATAAGTACCCATCACGTCGGCGGAGTTTCGCTCGTTAATTTAATTTGTCCCTGTTAAGGTATCTAACTAAAAGAATTACCGCAACCTATCTTAAAATGTACAACTACTACATTCCCGATGTTGAATTTATATTAGATGCATTTTTTATTCCCGCCGCGGAAAAGGAAGACATTTCAAGTTCGACTAGAACTACAGAATCGATTCAAATCGATTATTTATTCGAGTCTCTCGGAATTATTTACGCGTAGCCTCTAGTAGCTTGCGTATTTAAATAATGTGATGGCAACGTCTCTGTTCCAGTAATATAATATGAAGTAGCGAACGACGTGTCCATATTTATGAAGAAGTTTTGATGGCAATATCGCACGGATCTTATTTTTCTTTTGTTTTATGACATTTGTGGCGTCTTAATATGAAATGAGTTTGTTTATGAGTTGCCAGTTTACATACATACGTAAACTACAGAATGCCGTCTGCTACGATCCTTACATACTCATTTTGCTTTGTTTACGTTTATACGCCCGCCGTATTGCCAGTTTATATTCTCGAATACCCGGTTTTATCAACTACATCCAGTACAACTATTTTCATATACAACCTTAGTTTTTGTTTACACTAAACCTATTAAGGGGTCATTGTACTCATCATTATGAATAACTTTCGCTATGGGACCAACGCTGAAATCGCGAAAAAAGAAATCAGCTGTTCCCTACATTTTGACGAGGTATGCGAACATAAATGTAGGGAACAGCAGATTATTTTTTTTGGTCCCATAGTGAAAGTTGTTCATAATGATGAGTACAATGACCCCTTAAGAGGTTTAGTGTAAACAAAAACTAAGGTTGTATATAAGCATTACATTACAAGTACTATTTATTTTATTTTATATTTATGTATAATTCTTTAAACCTGACTTGGTTTCCGTACGTCTTTTACGGGTGACCACTGAAAATCAGCGCTGTGCTGTGGGTCTCCAAAGCACAGCATCATGCTGAGTGGACGCCTTCTTCTAGTCAAGACGTGCCAGCAACTGCCGACTATTTCTGTTATTCGTTTTTGTATTGTTACCGTTTTGGTATAACGTTATGTTGTCGTTATCTACTCGAGTTTAATATCTTTTTTTTTATTCATGTGTTTCTGCGACAAATAAACTTATTTTTCTTTACTTCTTTCTTTCTTAATATCCCTCAGCTTGGAAGTATATCGAGTTCCAGACTCTATACTGGGTGTCAGGGACATCGACGTGAAAACTGTTACCATGGATTCAGTACATGGTTCTGAACGACGAAAAGTTTCAACGCTTCAAAAATTTTTCGTCCGATATTAAAAAAACAATATCTACGCATAAACACCTTGCTTTTATATCCCCTGGCTTATCTCATAGATGACCCTATCAACAGCATCTGAACTTTTTTAAGATGACCTCACTACGGCAACGGAGATTTATGCACAGCCTTATGTTCCTCCACAAACTAGTGAACGGTCGCATAGATTGTAGTGAGCTGCTATCTCGCATTTTATTAAAGGTTCCGCCTAGAATTCCACGCTGTCCCATAACCACAATAATACAGCGCCCTACTACCACCACCTACTACCTCTACAAACACAGGTCTCAACTCACCACTCATTAAGATGTGTGGAAATCTTAATTCATTTAATAAGTCTGTACCCGAAGCTGATATACTTGTATATAATGACCCTAAAGTGAAGTTCAAATCGATAATTTTGGCCTCCCTACACACCAATGAAACGTAGTCGTAATTTTTTGATTAATGGTGCAAATCCAATCTACTCTGTCATAATTTTAATTTTAATTTTATTTTATTTTATTTTCGTAATTTAATTATTTGTCTTTCTTTCTTTTAGATTTTCTAAATCAATTGTACACCTAGTCTTAAGTTAGCAAGTAAGCGGTAATCTGGCGTCGATGTTGTCAATGTTGTGTTTACCTGTAATAGGCATATATATTAGAATATTACCGTCTGATTGATTATCTCTATATATATGTATGTGCTGTGGGTGAACCTTAAAGTAAATAAATAAATAAATAATGTATGGAACAGTTGTTTTTTTTTTAATACCTGAAGAAAAATTTCAACGCAGGGGGTTTAGAATCATGTACTGAATCCATGGTAACAGGCTTCGCGTCGATGTCCCTGCCTCCCTGTATACTTTCAAGTCGATTGAGAGCGTCCAAGGGCAACTCATTAGAAATCCGACGACTGACAAAACACGAAGTTTGCCGAGGGACATTAAGAAAATAGTTGTACTGTATGTACAGTACAACTATTTTCTTAATGTCACTCGTCAAACTATAACTACGTATTTCAGAACGACATGTGTTTGCACATACGTATAAGTATGTACTTATATGTGCAAACACATGTCGTTCTGAAATACGTTTTCCAACAATAACCCCATCATTTTAAATTATGGCGTTTGTTCTAGCAAAATCTCAGAATCACTCGATTTACACTTCAGTGCTTGACCCACTTAAAATATCAAATCATTCTCACTGACAAAATCCCGATAAAAAACTGAAACATTGAAATCAATCCGAAGCCATGTCGTTTCAAAACCAATATTTGAACAAAGCAATTTAAAAAACACGACGTTTGTTTTCATTCAAAACATCAAAAGTCTAGGTGTCGCTTTTACATCACAATCAAAACAACATATTGGTCGTTATTTCCATAACAATGTTACACAAAAAACTCAATCATAACTCGAGTACTCTTGTGGGGCACAATAAAACGGTATATATGTACTCACTTAGAAATTTCTTCGCGCCACCGTTGTTGAAAATCCTACTTAATCTATATGGTAATAAGATTAAAATTTGGAAGGCAAGCAGAGGCTCTTGAGAGATCTCGGGGCGTTATTAACAAAATACAGCAGGTCGGTATGCTTAATACAAAAATATATTCCTTTGTCTACAGTTTTCGGTGAACTTGCGAGATTATGTGGCTTCGCTTGTCTCTGATACATTGTTTTATTCAATTTTATTAAAATCTTTTCGTTTTATAATAATATAATATGAAAGATTTCCATACTATTGCTGGACTCCATTTTTATATAAATGTCTGCTTAAACACTTATGATGTGTGTCATACGTCATAAAAATAAACAATACAGAGTGTAGCTCACGTTAAGCAGTTAAAACTCGCGATGCAGGACCGCCAAGCTTTTTAATAACGAGCAAGATACCTAATCTACGTTCGCCATTTATTTGCCATTAATGTACACAAACACGAGTTTTAGGAAAAACAACAGTAATGCCTACACATAAAGTTCAGTTTGCGCTACAACTTCATATTTTTGCTGACTTTTTCAACAGTACTAGTCAGTCTAAAATTTACTTTATTTACACTTTCATAAAGTTGACGTTTGTTCGAAATAACATCAATTGGAAACAAGGATTTAAATTGACCTCATATATAAAGATGACTAAAGGCCGATTTTCTGACCGGAAGATAACTTTTGTTTGAAGAATAAATATGGCGGTTTGAAATTAACACACTAATAATAATATTATAATAATATATAAACAAGAGTTTTTTTTTTTTTGAAGTAGTGAATTTTAGTTTGTAATTAATAGACTCAAAAACTACTGGACTGATTAAGAAAGAAAGAAAGAAAAATAAGTTTATTTGCCACAGAAACACGTGCATAAAAATATATATAAAACTCGAGTAGATAACAAAATAATAACAATACAATAACGAGCACAAAACAGAAATAGTCGGCAGCTGCTGGCACGTCATGACTGTGACAAGAAGGCTTCCACTCAGCATGACAAACACACAAAACAAAACACACACACACCAACAACAACAAAACACTCTCATTCCCATCTCATTCATTCATTCATTTCATTATTTCTTCTCATTTTACTGGTGAAACATTCTTTCACCAGTAGAATGCTATATTATCAACGAGTAACATAGGCTATAATTTATATAGAAATCACGCAGGCCAAGCCGCTATCAGAAGTTAGTCTTCTATACAAAAGTTGTCAGAATGCAATTTTTATTCTTCAGAAAAAAGATTGAAAACTTGGCCTAGATTAGTAAATAGATAAACGCGAGTAAAATAAAAATTAACCCCAAAAATATTTTCACCTCAATTTACCCACATTTCAGAACAGACAAACAAACTTAATCGCGCAGTTCCTTCGTCTCCCGCTTCTTACTATGTAGTCCCCGAATAAATGTAAATGCTCCTCTACATATTTGCAAGAGTTCTCGAGAACTGTGCTCTTTAATTCCACTGCCTTCGCTCTGCGCTGTATAAAAATTTCATATGATAAAATAGTGCGTGGGAGTGGTGCTTTGTAAGGAAAGCGGTAGGAGGCTTTGATGTTTGGATTAAAGGTATACAAAGAATTTTTTTAGGCGTTTTGTAAATGTCTAAAATATTTGTTTATCAAGCTGGCAAGATAATTTTTTCATTGGTTATTTCTGGGTCTTTTGTATAGTTAAAAAAAAAGGCCTAATACGCCAGATTATTTTCAAAAATTTTGTTTATTAAACAATATTATGAAGAAGTCTTGAACCCTTGTCCAGTTAATTTGCTTGCTGATTCCGCTCATTTCCGATTCATTACAGCGTGTATTTTTATTAACTTTTATAGTGATTTTGTGGAAAAAAATATTCTATTTATTTCTGAAAAAGAAACCTGTCAACAAAGACTAGTCAGAGAAAATCTCCTTAAAAAAATCACGACATAATCTGCGCTACCCAAAAATTTACACGACTCCTTCAAACCCATAAACATAATACTTGGGTATACTGTTAACATGAAGCCAGCTAAGTAAGGCCGGAAGTAACTTCGTAACAGAGTACTTACTAAGTACGTTCTCTGGGGAGCGACACTGAACTACACGTGATTGTGCGAACAAAGACGAAACAAGCTTTCGACACTTACTATATAACATTATGCTTATTAGAGGTATAGAGGTGAGCTAAGTTAAGTTATAAGTGTCAAAGCTTAAAGAGGACGTACGACCTATGTTCGTAGAAAGGTACGTCGTAGGGGTGCTACGGCGTAAGCGTGCTACGGCGTAGGTGTGCTACGGCGTAGATGTGCTACGGCGTAGGAGGACTACAGCGTAGACGTTCTACGGCACAGTTGATTATGCATCTATGTATCCTTAAAATTACAGCTAGGGAGGACAGCTTATTTCCCCGTTTTATTTAGTTTTATTAGTTTAAGGCATGTAAGCGGGCACGCCCTTTATGCCTGGAGGCTTTTTTATTTAGATATTAAATCTGTTTACGTTTAGTTTTTTTATTTCGGCCTGAGTATTGTTCTCGATGATTTTGTTTGGTATATTGGCGTGTGCTAGCTAACATATGGCTAATAATTTGAATTATGTTTTGTGTTGCGTAATGTAAATTATTTTGAATACTATTATATAGAATCTTTTTTTTTGTTCTTCTAACTGAACAGACAGCTGTGCTGCTGGGGAGTTTGTTGCGCCACTTATTCTTCCCAGCTAATGCACTAGGAAGTGGTGAAGGGTGGGCGTTTTGGGGGACTGTCTTATGTAATTTTGACGTTCGAAAAGTGCTGATTCTCAGCCTAGTTTGAATAAATGACTTTTGAGTTTTTGACAATAAGTTTGCAAGACCTTCTAATATACATATTTTAAAATCCTAAGAAAAAAACTGTATCGAGAATTGTTAAAAAAATTAACCTAAATATTTTTTTATTCAATTCCTTAAGCACTTTAATAACGATCAATGAACCCTCTGTAGTTAAACTGTAAACACATACTTACATGCTTGTATCGAATTATCTGTTTTCAACACGGTTATGAAGTTTCAACGTGATAATAACTTTGTTACGTAGTTTGTGTTTATGGTACTTCAGTATAGACCACAAATATTCTACTATTAGTTTCAAACCTAAAAAGTAGATACGAAAATCCTTTGCTCGTTATCATTTCAAAATTATATTATCATTATCGTGTCAGTATTTGTTTTCTGTTCCTAATAAACGATTATTATTTAAAAAAATACTTCGATTATGAGTAGACACGGCGTAGCAGACGCTTACTTTGATGTATAAATACTACGTAATGAAATAATTTGTTATTTTTTTTCAGAAAGGGATAACAAAGAACTCCTAAAATATTGAAACAGTTGTACCTATGAAAATAACAAGTCACATTCATTGTCCCCCAATTTCAGAACTTCTCTAACTTAATAAATCATTTTTATGGTTGTGCTATCACTAACTGATACCTACTAAATATTTTTTATGACTTGAAACTCATCGTAAAACATGATTTAAGTAACAGCGCGAACAAGATCTCATTCTCTGATAATCATTTTAAAGACTATAAACTAGGAAATTGTTTTTAAATATATTTTAATTACACGTAGAAGCCTTTTGTCTTACACCTTAGCGAATTAAAGTCTACTTTTATAAAGAACGAAAGAAAAGGAAGAAAGAAAAGAAAGAAAGAAAAGAAAGAAAGAAAGAAAAGAAAGAAAGAAAATAAAAGAAAGAAAAAAAAACGTTTATTTTGTTTTACCCAAAGACTTTTCGTTTATGCAGTTTTAAAGTAAAATGCGCTATTATTATAGTAGATGATATGTACACTTCGAAATGGTTATAAAATATATATATACCAGTCTATTATTGACCCCATGCAGGACAGAGGCCTCTTGAGGAAAGCACTTCGCCTGCTCCAGACTTGCAAAGTCCAGGTTTGCTCACGATTTTTTCCTCCCCAGATGTCAGTTATATCCAAAGTAAACTCAGAAAGTAGATATGCATTGAATGGTTAAAACCCAAAAATATTTTACTTATTGACCTATACATAATAATCACTACAACTGCGATTTTTCTTTTTCTATACACACCTAAAGACCCTTCCGGGAAATACTAGGTTTATGTGTGTGTTATCTATTATTATAAATTACAGTTATAACGCGAACTTATTTTGAACCGCTCCCGCCACAATCCGCTCGACCAATAAGGGTGCAGCTTCTAGCTAGAATGTTCTATAAGCCGTGAGAAAAACTGACGACGCACCTTTTTTGACAAGAGTCTTCTGACATCCGTCAGCTGGACAGCACAACAATATATAATTTATGAAACCTTTTTTTAGCCCCGCATGTCTATCTATACGACCGCGTCGGTCTTCTAAACTACGCAACGGTGATGAGTTTTCATAAAAATTATACGGTTCTCATCATCATTTTTTTTTATTATTTTTTTATACTAAATTAATATTAAACTTTCATGTAATAAAGAAATCTCGGTTTTGTCAAGTCGTTACAACCGTGCGAAAGGCTCGCTAGCTCAGGTCGCTAACTTACCTATATACAACACTATTCATGATCTTACTAATAAAAAACAAAAAACGTGCCAAAAAAAGCATACACGCCGATATTAAAAACTTTTTACTCGTTTTCGTCGTTCACTGACGAGTCCCCAGTGCGTGATACGTGAAGTTCAGCTCTTTATATCAACCATTACATAGATTTGCGTACTGTAATGAGGAAAAGAAACACGAATAATAAAATAAAAACGGGTACAAAATTTTATAATTGGGAGCACACAATATGAGCTCCGTCCCCATAATAATGAAATAATTATACCAAAACCTGTGGAAAAATGTTTTTAATCAACCCACCAAAATTATTTAGGAAATAAGAAACCGAGCGAGCCAATCTCACCTTGGTAATAAGCAACATTAAAGGAGCGGGGCGTCATCAAGGTCGTTTCTGACAGCCAACTCTAGCACCTCGCGCGTTCATTGGTCAAATCAAATAGCGCGCACTTCCCCGACCCTTTTCACATGATCACTCCCACAGATTTTTAGGGTATATGTATTATGTTCTGTGCACAGATTGCAGGAACGCGGGAGGAAAGATGTTACACATCAAAAACTTAACTTCTTTGTTGTAACATTATAACATAACATCAAGCCAGTAATCTCCAAAGGGTTAGGCAGAGGTACCTATAGTACACATATATTCAGCCAGTTATGTTTATAGTTAATTGACTCAGGCGTGACTTTGCGGACCCGACGTGTCGACACGTTGGGTCCGAGTTCGCAACAAGTCAATCGTCATCCTGAGGATGCCTCGTTGAGAGGTGAAACACGTGTCGAATTCTTACAGGGTTCTTTATGATTCTTT
Source organism: Agrochola macilenta (assembly GCA_916701695.1). Lineage (NCBI taxonomy): Eukaryota > Metazoa > Arthropoda > Insecta > Lepidoptera > Noctuidae > Agrochola > Agrochola macilenta. The sequence goes on from OU753553.1 coordinate 22,566,748, forward strand.
AAGAACAGTTAAGCGGATTAGGTTACTAAATATTCGTCGTCTATTGTATTTCAGTTATGTTTAAGTCCCATGTAATAGGTGGCGAGCCTGTTGCCATTAACCGAGCACAAAAACAGACGCCGGGATCCTACTGAGAAATTGTCAATAACACTTTGCCCGACCTGGGAATCGAAACCATGCCCTCATGCTCAGCAGTAGCGCTTGCGACCACTTGACCGACGAGGCAGTCACGGCAGGCACGGTACGTTTTTTCTAAAATGGTCGCTGCACATTATAGCGACTAATTTGAAAAAAATGCTTTGTAGCTCCTTAAGAATATAAGAAAATTAAAACAAATAGCATCGTTATTTCAATTCAACATTCAAAATACTATGCCAAACGACTAAAAAACATACCCTTGCTTTTCAACAAAAAAGCGAAAAACTGCAACGAATCGTTTTCCCATTACCAAGACGTTCCTTAATACAAAATCAATATCAAACTCAAACTCAAACTCAAAGCATTTATTTCAAATAAACCAATTACAGGCACTTTTGAATTGTCAAGGGGTCCGTCAGTCAGAAAGATGAAGCTATATCCCTCGATATTGGAGTAGTGAACAAACACAAGCCACTTAGCGCAGTATTACTTGATGATAATAATAAAACTGAAGAAATTGTTTCAAAGTCAAACTCAAAGGCCAAAGTCAAAGTCAAATCATTTATTTCAAATAGGCCCCTGTAAGGCACTTTTGAACGTCGAAATTTTCAAAAATAAATAATTGATTCTAATTCTCTTCAAAAGGTAGTTTTCGTATGGAGAAGAATGGGCAAGAAACTCCGCCGTTTCTCTTGAATTTATTTTTTACTATATTTTGTATACTGTACGAGTGCATTAGTTAATATATAATTATATGTGAAGACAAGACAGACAATAGGTAAAAAGAATTCAAAGAAGAATTAAAGTTTGTTCTTTTTAATTATTGTTTGAACGCCTTAATCTCTGAAATTAAAAAAAATCTTTTTGCATTTAATTGCAATTTCACACTACTTACGCTACGCTAACATTACGCTATTATTTTTAGGATCGGAGCAAAAATAAAATAAAAGTCGGAACGTTCGAAACCGAAGTAACGGGGCACAGCTATAGGATATATTTAATGTTAAAACAAGACATTTCACGCGAACAAAGTCACGGGTAGAACTTGATCATATCAATGTTCCCAAACAGCCAATTAGCCAGTTTAATATTTTAGAGTACATGGCTATAATTTGAAAGGTTTATAATAGTGATATATGGCTGTTTTGGTTTGGTTGTCATTATGCAAATAAATATATTCTATTCTATGGAGGATTAATGTAAATGCATTCGATTTTTTCGGTTGTAGGTTTATTTCAGTTTTATGTTTTTGATTGGCTCTTATGGTAACTTTAATTAATTGAAGTGCATCCATTTTTTTTGTTCCACTGCTGAGCAAAACCCTCACCTAAACCCTTTCAGGTATCCTTTTCTAGAGCCACCTCGATCCAACCCTTACGGTACGCGTCTAGTGTAGGCACCTCTTCCTGGGCCGGCCTCGGCAGCACCGTCCATCCTCAGTCTCTACACGGTGGGTACCGTGCAGAGACTGTTCCTCAGCGGCCATTATGCATGCGGCAGATATAAAATACTACACAAGAGCGTTAATTCTAAAAGTTGGCAACGTCGCAAATAGCTGTCAAATATTTACCTGTTTTGATTAATTTGGAAATAATGGAAATATGAAATATCGCTAACTAGTGAGCTACAATATTAATAATGAATTGCAATTATAACACTGAATTTGAAGTTGTAACCGTTTTAGGTGTAAAAAAGGTATTTGAAAAGTTTCCAAATACTTTTATTTACATCTAAAGCTAAATATTCGGTGTTACGATATTAATTATTGCATTTCATAATGTTTTCAACCAAGCAACTATGTGCAATCATTAACAACATGAAACGAGGCAAATCTCCAGGACATGATGGTCTCAGCATTGAGCACCTGAGGCACGCAGCTGTCCATTTGCCGCGAGTCTTGTCTATGTTTTTCACAATGTGTATTAGTCATGCGTACCTACCAGCTAATCTAATGAAGACCATCGTAGTTCCCATCCCATTGTGAAGAACAGGACAGGTGACATCTCGGACAGAGGGCACTATCGTCCCATTTCTCTTGCGACGATAATAGCCAAAGTGTTGGACGGTGTGCTTGACTCTTACTTAAGTAGTTACATCCCTCGTCATGATGCACAGTTCGGGTTTCGCTCCGCACTATCAACTGCTATTTTAAGCCTCAAGCATACCGTTCAATATTATAAAGAGAGAGACAGGGGTATACCCGCGGAATTATGTGGGCTATTCCAATATTGGTATGGTAACCAAGTCAACCGGGTGAAATGGGATGATACAGTCTCTGAGCCGTATAGGTTGGAGGGCGGGGTGAGACAGGGTGGTCTGACGTCTCCCGGGCTCTTCAACCTCTACGTGGATGACCTGATAGTCGCACTTAGCAGCATACGTGTCGGATGCAGTGTTGATGGGGTTAGAATTAGCAACATCAGCTATGCAAATGACATGGTGCTGCTGGGTCCGTCAGCGGGAGCAATCGGAGAGATGCTTAAAACGTGAGAGACCTACGCTGCCGCACATGGATTGAAATATAATGTGAAAAAATGTGAATACATGGTCTTTGAGGTCAGCGGTAAACGCCGCGGAGAAGGACCCGAGTTGCTTTTGAACGGGTCACCAATTAATTGGGTGTCAACTTTTAAATACCTAGGGCATTGTCTTGCCGCTGACCTCAAGGACGATGTAGATATTGAGATAGCGCAGGGCTCTAGCGGTCCGGAGCAATATGTTGTCCCGTAGATTTGCGCGGTGTACATACTCGTACCAAGTAAAGATAACACTTTTTAAGGCTTATTGCCAAAGTTTGTACACGGGCAATCTATGGGTCAATTGTACTAAGAGATCGCTGGATGTCCTGCGCGTCCAATATAATAATGCTTTCAGGATGTTGTTGAGGTTGCCTCGTTACTGTAGCGCGTCGGAAATGTTTGCGCAAGCCTTCTATGCAATTATACCCAAAAAAACTGCGTCGCTACTGAGGAGAGTGAGGTGCAGTCGAAACATTCTGAAAACTGAAGCCGAGAGCTTCGGCTCTCCAATTGTACAGCAGTTTGTGCGGAGGTTGATTTTTACTAACACTAGGCAATAAGTTATTTTTTGTATGTTACTAACACTATATGGATATTTGTGTCCGAAATAAAGTTATTCTATTCTTCTATTCTATGGTCAATATTTTCACTAGTTAGCCATATTTCATATTTCCATAGTAATATTGCCAAATTAATCAAAACAGCGAAATATTTGACATCTATTTTGGACATTGCCCACTTTTAGAATGCACGCTCTTAAGTAAATATTTAACTAGAAAGAACACTAAATAAGAAGTAATAATATGCGAACTTGTTGTTATAAAGAAACTATACCTCGTAGACTGCCTACTCAGTGACATTTTAACATCCAAAGGTCGCCACCTACGTTCTGAAGTCGGTACTTAAAAACAACATTGCAGAGGACATTAAATAATTATTAGGTCACAAAAGAAAAATATAACTTGTAATATTATTATCTAGAGTACAGTCACCCGCACGACAATGGTATCATTTGAACTAAGAAAACTGCCCTTAGTCACCTGTCCCACCGTCAACGAGGAAGCGACTAGCTATCAACGATTTTCCCACTCAAGAAACCTACATCAAATTGTTGGCCCCGTGTAAGTAAAAGAGATACATATGTCGGAAATACATTACTGAGTTGACTAATCGGGACGCCAGCGCGGCCTAGCGGCGCTCGACAGGGTCTACAACATAACGCTCGGACCGGCTGGAGCTAAACAGACTTCATGTGTGGCTATCTAGCTGTGAAGACGTTTAGAAACTGTCTCGCGTTTCGAATACATCGTGTACCGACAGTGTGTGAAATACTAATGTGATTAATGTGATCGTAAAATAATTCGATCTGAACTGCAAATGGTTTTTCTTTTGCGCAATAACCAAAACTACTCACACACAATACACCCACAGTAGTTAAATATGGCTGATAGTAACGAAAGAGACACATAACCTCCTCCGTTACCTATATTAATAGTTGATTGCAGAATGTGCACACTGCCCGCGAGTACTCGTTTGTCGCAGCGACAAGAGCTGTCAAAGAGAGTAGAGCTCAGTGACGCTCGCTTGGTGAGCAGAACACTCGCTGAGAGACTCACGCTTGGTATATACGCATATCAGCGTGAAATCGCTCGTCGCTGCCGCGCACTCGCTGGTTGTTACTTGCCAACTCGTTTTTAGCTGCTAACTCTACTCACTTCTCGTTAATGGTGTTGGTGGTGCCTTACTGCGGTGACATAAAGGTGGGTTACTAACATGTCTGACACTGGCTGAATTGCTACGCAGACACTTGTGACTAGCTATCCTCAAGTGTCAATATACCCCAAGAACCCCAAAGAAACGAGTTGTTTACCTCGATAATTAATAATTACTGTAATTATTTGTAACATTAATGTAGATTACTTTGTTTTGGTCATAGGGTGTATAGATGTTTTGGGATAAAACGTTTACTTTGTTTTGGTAAAATAAATTCTATACTATGTTTTGCACCAATACTCTGGATACAATGTTATGAAACAAAGGTTGTTGTCAATAAAATGGTTCCTTGCCGTTATATAAATCTTGCTCACTGCCTATACAGCATGTATCAGAAATGCGTGATCATATTTAAGGTTGTGGTACAGACCATTAAACGAAGAAATAATCAGCTGTCCCATACAAAACTTCAATACCTACTCGACCTAAATGTATAGCCATAATTAGCCTATAATGTTCTCACTGCACAGGCCTCCTCTTTTCGAGATGGAGTGGGCTGTAATCTACACGCGGGCCCAGTGCGGGTTGATAGATGTCACATGTCTTCGAATTTTTGGTTCTAGGACATGTCGGTTTCCTCACGATGTTTTCCTTCACCGTATAGGACAGCTGATATTTTTTTCACGATTACGATCTGGTTGGACAAAGTAGTTCAGTTTGATGGTCTGTACCACACATTTAAATATGACCAAAATTTTCTTATACACGCTGTATATACATTTTCCAAAAAAAAAAACAATAAAACTCTACAATCGAGTCAATCTCAATACGGAGTCCAAAATGTTATACATGACACATTCGAAGACATGTCCTTCCAATACACAGCTTAGCGTAAATACAGCGTGTATCAGATATGTATGCTCATATTTTTCCGAGTGTGGTACAGAGTGTACAGACCATCACACTGACAACTTTCTCTATAGTCATCATTCATCATTTCAGCCGAAAGACGTCCACTGCTGGACATAGACCTCCCCCAAATGGGGGGGTTTGCCATAATCACCACGCTTGGCATGCGGGTTGGCGATCGCAATATGGCGTTAAAATACATAGAGAACGCTGCTGCTCTCGTGTGTTCCTTAGTCGCCTTTTACGACACCCACGGGAAGAAATGGGATGGTACTATTCTTTACGTCCGGGACCACACGGTCACCAACAACACATATCTGCAGTACCAAAATAGTAATCGCAAAAAAAATATCTGTTGACCCATACAAAACTTCAATACCTACTTGATCCAAATGTATGGGACTGCAGACAATTTTTTCCTGACTAAGATGTCGGTCCCATAGAGAAAGTTGTTTAGTTTGATTATCTGTACCACACCCTTAAATATGACTGTGCATTTCGGATACACGCTGTATATTCAACAAGTTTCATTAAAATGTATCCCCAATTGTTTACACTTTGACTCACCCTTTGAGACTGTACACTCGTTGATCACAAAGTATTGTCATTTTTAATTATAAAGCTGTTTTGTAAAAGGCTCTTCTTTAAAGGAGCTGTTCTTTTAGAATGAATTAAGAATAACGAGCTGTAAAAAGGGTTTTTTTGTGGAACGTTATAGGACTCTTAAGGTAGGAGTTATTTTGCTAGTGTTTAACTATTAATTAAAGTTAATCTCGCCCTGGGTAACAGCAAGACATCAATAACTTCTAGCACGTCATTTATTTTTTTTGTTTGACGTTGTACAGTCAACAACAAAAGTCGAATCACTTCAGTTTTCTAAATCTTAGTTATTGAGCAAAATATTAATTAAACTCAGAACGGAAGGAACATTTAAGGAATACAGGGTGTTCGGCAGAAGGTTGAACATACGAAAATGGCGGATCCGTGGGGCCGTCTACTACGTGTTTAGGTCCAATAACAAGAACCAGGCCACAAGGATTTTATAAAATGTTTTTTTTTAATTTAAAGGAAATTCGTGGTTGCTCAAATTTCAAAAGTCAATAATTTCATGTAAAATAACAAAACTGGCTATTTTTTTTTTTTCTAGAATAATTGTAGAATCTAAAATGTAAAAAAAAAATTAGTTCGTATATTACGAGTAGTTAATTTAACTTTTCGCAAATTTCCTTCGCAATCCTTTCGGTGAAAAAAGTCCCAGGCAGTTAAAATTGGCGAATTGTTCTAGTTGTTTTAAAAGAAATTGTGCATATTGCATACCGTTAGATTGGGCATGAACCAAATATGTTTTCCTAAAATTAGAACTGCTCTATCACTGTTAGTTTTTTTTTGGACGCAGTTCAAAGTCGGGCTTTCGGTATTTATTTTTGATTTGTTTGTAGTTTAAGGGCTCGTATTTACTTTTCTAGCAATCATCTGCGTCAAATACGAATTTTATAAGATTCTACAGTTACTTTAGATAAAAATAAAAATAAAATTTTGCCAGTTTTGTTGTTTTTAAATGAAATAATTGACGTTTGAAGTTTTGGCTACGACAAATTCCGAAAAAAAAATAAAAAAAAACATTAAAAGAAATCATTGTGGCCTGGGTCTTGTTATTGGGCCTAAAAACGTAGTAGACGGCCCCACGGATCCGCCATTTTCGTATGTGCAACCTTCTGCCGAACACCCTGTATATCTGCTTAGCTATTATAATAAAATGCTAAATAGCAGATTATCTAATAATTTTGTGTTAATTCAGATGATGTGTCAAAGTAGCGACCGTCTGTGATCCCTTCCACATTATATCCCGTCAGTCTTCAAAGCAAGAGTGAACAGGCATCTTCTAGGCACGGTCGTTCCATGGGAGACCTCATCTATCGCTTATCAAGCGAGATCGAGGTCAAGAGCAGGCCCATTTAACAATAAAAAAATAGCAGTGTTAACCTACTTTTTTTGCTGACCGTACAGTACATGCTAGAAATAGCACACAAAATACATTATATTTTAAATACGGTTGCAAGAGCGTAAAGCATTAAATTCCACGCTAGTGAACAAACTGACCGAGGGTAAGCTAACTATGCAGCAAAAGTTAAGTTGATCCGGTGATTGTGTCAACGTTATTAGGTATATCGGCGAAACCAAAGCACGATACAAAATATTTTGGTAGTATTGGCTGCAGAAATAATCGTTATCTACACCTTAATACTGTAAAGAGGTACATTTTTTAAGCTTGGAAATAGGAGATAATCTCTGGAAGTAGGTCTGATCCGATTTTCTTTCATTGACAGAAAACTACACTATTACCAAGTACCATATTATGTTAGGTAAGAAATGTGACAAATCGCGCGCGAGCCGAGCGAGCGAGCGAAGCAAGTGGCGCTGCAGTTGCAGCAGGCGACCGCTACTTCCAAATTGGTCGAAGTTACTTGGCTATTTAATATTACCGCAAGGTTCGTTCCGTGGCATGCAAGTTTGATACTAGTTCACAATTTGTCGGTTTGCCATGCATAGATTATAAATCTAAATATATTGCGTTCAATTGTAAATGATTTGTTGCAGTTCACAATTTTTCAATTATTTTATAATCTCGTGACATAGATTATAAACTAACGATGTTCATAATCATACGGTGGCATATAGATGTAGATAGACACCTTTGTACGTATTTTACTGTTCCTTTCTTCTTGTCTATTTATATGTGTGTACATAAACTGTTAAATAAATAAATAGATTAAACAAGAAATGGCATGATTCGCTCCGCAGTTTCTGCTATGCTACCGTCCTGTTTACTTTATTTTTCGTGTGGTTAGTGACTTACCTGGTGTCAGAGTTTTTATGCCGCCCATGGCCTCTGACTTGGCTTCACATGCCGTCGAGAAATATCTCTCAATCATGCCGTTTTCCTCACGATGTTTTCATTTACTGTTTTTGAAGCAAGTGAAAATTATACAATACGCAAATGAATCCGAAAAGTTAGAGGTGTGTGCCTGAGGTTTGAAGCCTGCTGACTTGTAAGTATATATTTTTATTATAGCCTTAGAGGATCGTATAGCTCACTCTATCACGAGAAAATAATTTCGAAAGTATTCCTCACGTTCCTCACACTTAGTGTGTCGTGATGGCCCAGTGGTTAAGGCCTCGCCTCTCACGCACGAGGTTGTGGGTTCAAATCCGGGCAAGAACCAATGTGACTTTTTCAATTCATATGTACTTTCTGAGTTTATCTTGGACATTATTGACATCGGTGAAGGAAAAACATCGTGAGGAAACCTGGACTTATAGTTAATATAACTCTGAAATCACCAACCCATTTTGAGCAAGCGTGGTGATCAATGCTCGTGCCTTCTCTGTATGAGAAGAAGCCTTTGCCCTGCAGTGGGACAGTAACAGGCTGATATTATTATTCCTCACCACTAAACTGCAATTGTATCACCAATTCAATTGTACCAGACCGTACCGCAAAAAGGATTACCTACAAATGATTCAACAACACTTGAACTCTCTCAAGCTATTAATTCAAGCGCTGCTATCAAAGGTATTTGACTATGCAACGCTGTTTGGCTCAGCCTAGCTTTAAATTAAACTAGAGCCGAGCAAAAAAACACAGAATCATGAACCGCCTCAAACGGACCTGAAATTGTATTGCGCGGTACAAAAATAGAGGAGTTTTGAGGTAGTAAAATGGTTTACGACTAACCACTACGAGTACGAAGAGATTAAGTTTAGTTTCAATACTGGCTGTTTTACAGAAGTAATGCTTTTTAGGGTTCCGAAAAGTGCCAAACGAATCCCTATTACTAAGTCTCCGCTGTCCGTCCGTGCGCACGTGTGTCTGTCAGCGGACTGTAACTCATGAAACGTAATAGGTAGACTGTTGAAATTTTCACAAATTTTGAATTTCTATTGCCGCTATAACAACAAATAAGAGAAACAAAATAAAACAATTAGAATGTCCCCATAAAAGGAAACGTGTTATTTTCGCCGTTTTCTGCTAGATATTGTACGGTGGTACGGGACTACGCACTTGTCCGGTATTTTTGTTTACCTTTTATTTTTTTCAAAGATTTCGTCTCTTTGCATTTACGACCCTTGAAAGAAAGAAAAAGCATTTATTAGGACTCGCACAGCAAGATAATTACACAAGCTAAATATAATGACATACATACATTAGTTATTTATGCTATAAGTACGGAAGGTTGGTGATTTCCGAAAATCATCTTACGCACGTGTATCATACAACGTTTTACTATGCATTGTGCGAGGAAATTAAAAAAAAACGAGCGAGCCTTACGGTAGTCGCATATGATGTACACATCATACACCTACCATCTACATATTACGACGTATAAATGATAAAAACAACATTCATGACTTCGACATCGACATCGACATCGACATCGTCATCGACATCGACATTGACATTGACATCGACATCGACATCGACATCGACATCGACATTGACATCGTCATCGACATCGACATTGACATTGACATTGACATTGACATTGACATCGACATCGACATCGACATCGACATCGACTTCGACTTCGACTTCGACATCGACATCGACTTCGACTTCGACTTCGACTTCGACTTTGAGTTCGACTTCGACATCGACATCGACTTCGACTTCGACTTCTACTTCGACTTCGACTACATACTCTGCAACGGGCTGACGACGGCCACAAAAATAAAAATAAAACAGAAAAGTAAAAAGCACTAGTGAAAAAAGTGACACTTTCCGCACTAATTTACTGCTTGGAAAAGGCTCTTTTCGAGCAAATGCATTGTAAATATAATATTATGTCTATATTGTCCCCACAGCTGGGTCACAGGCTTCCTCGCTTCGAGAGGGAGTGTGCTGTAATCCACCACGCGCCCTCAGCGCGGATTGGTAGTTGTCACATGTCTTTGAATTTTTGGTTCTAGAATATATGGTTTTCACCGTTTTGAAATTAGTGGTGGCCCAGGTGGTAGGATCAGTGGTGGCGACTTAAGTGGTATAGGTCGTGGGTTCGAAACCAGGCAGGCACTTTACTTTGTGTAAATATAATTATGACGCAAACATAAAAAAAACAAACAATTATTAACAAAAAAAGGCCTGTATGCGGACTACGCGGTGTAGTCAGTTTTAAACAAATTTGTTCAAACTATGTACGTAGCCACAATAAATGTTTTTGTAGTTTTTATCTGAATGTATTTTACAAGCGGTCAAGACTTAAAAATGCGGCTCCAAAGTTTAGTATAGTAAAACTTTGGCAAAGCATTTTTAAGTGTTTACCACTTACAAACGCCTGAAATTGTTCACATGATAACCATTGCCAGACGAGACTGAAACATCACAAAAATACCAACTTTAAAGTCGGTAGGTACTGGTCCTGGAACAAAGTAACCTGCTCATAACATTGTTACATTCAATTGCAGTGGACTTAGCAATACACGTGCAGTACCTAGTAATGGCTGAAATCGACAGTTTAATATCGTTTAACAGACGTTCTACACTAATACCCAGGATTAAATGGCGGCTGTGTGCGTTTACAGGTTGTTGCTGTCTCGTTCACTCACATGTAAGAGATGGTTGTGGAAACGAGAAGGATTTATATGAAGAGGACAAGCAGTAGAGATCTGTTTTACAGTTAACTTTTATACTCCATCTAAGACTACCCATTGTATAATTTTCAGTCGTTAGGTTAAGGTTACACATTGGATTCGGCAGTAAAAAGCCGACCCGAAGCAATTACTATAATAGTCAACTCCGTTTGGCACCTTCGCTGTATCATGTTCGGGTCGGCCCAACACAATTCGAGCTTAGCCGTGTGCCTTTCCCCCAAACGTATATCCACTTAATCTGCGTTCGCAATTAATTTGCCAAACATGTAAACAAACACGAGTTTTAGGAAAAACTACTGTAATGCCTACACATAAGGTTCAGTTTGCGCTACAACTTCATATTTTAAGACGTTTTCAACTTATCTAGTCGGTCTAAAATCAACTTTATTTACACTCACTTATAGTTGATGTTTGTCTAAGTGTTAAATTCGTGTTTGTTTACAAGTAAATCAATCTGCCTAGCCTTTTCCCAACTATGTTGGGGTCGGCTTCCAGTCTAACCGGATGCAGCTGAATACCAGTATTTTACATGGAGCGACTGCCTATCTGACCTCCACAACCCAGTAACTGGGTAATACGATACCCCTTGGTAAGACTGGTGTCAGACTTGTTTGTTTACAAGTATGGCAAATAAATTGCGCACGCAGTATACATTATTGCATTTTACCGCTCGGCTGTTACGGATCGTACCGACCCGAACATCACCTGGTTCGGGTCGGTACGATCCGTAACAAAGGAAAAGGTCAGTCAATCCATGAAAGTTCTGGCCCAGATAATACTTACACCTTCAGAACGACTTATAAAAAGCCTAAAGCGCACTAGATATATGAAACGGTTTTCAATTACGTAACACTGCTACCCGTCTCATACGAAATTAATATATCAGCAACAAAATAAGTCTTCTCAATCCAATAATTTTTTTAAACATATTTTTGCTCTCTCCTACTTATTTCAAACCATCACAATCAGCTAAAAAAAGTCCGCTTCTATATCAACAACTCTGCTGGCGACACTTCTGGCAAGCGTCAAACTCCAAAATAAAAACAAACTAAAAAATTCCAGGTAAGCAACACCTCAAAAACATTCCCTCGATTCGTCAACCACTTTACACCGCTGAAACCCGGGAACCGGGTCGAGTGGCAAAACTAGCGGCACTACGTAAAATATTAAATTTAATGACCAGCTTTTGTCACCCGGAGTTATAAGCAAGCCCTCACAGGCCTGTTTTACTTTTAATTATTAAAACACTAATTTTGTCGTTGGGTGACCTCTAAATCTTGAGTACTTGACACTTTAGTGTCTCAAAGATTTTGTTTAGAAGTTTGTGTAAAGTTTCGGGATAGGCTTTAGCTCGTGATTGATGGTTGAATTAAGGGATATAAACTGTGTATTAAGGGATATAAACTGTGTATTAAGTTGGTTGTTGTGTCTCTTGTTTTGTTTAGCGGGAGCGGATTTTGAGCCTGGTTATCTAACCTCCTTCTGCGAAGCAGTTATGCTCGCGAAGGAGGAGGCGGAGCGCGCGAGGGAGATGCAAGCTGCACGCCCTCGCGCCCCTAGTATTAGTCGCCGCAGGAGACGCCCCGGGCGTCGGGAGTCACGAGCCGACTTCCGGCCGCCGTAGGCGCGGGCTTGCGGACGGTGAGCAATGGGCAGCTCGCCGTCCGATAAGTCGACGGCGCGTTGTGTTCCACGCGCGCCTTAAAGAGATGTCAGCACTAACTGACGGGGTCCGTAAGGACCAATGCCTGCTGGGGTTGCGGGTTTGACCGAAAGGGATATCGCGGCCCCGGCACACAGGCAACAGAAGGAACACGGGTGGATTTTAGGCAGTAAAAGTCTGACACGCCCTCTCGCTCTGCCCAGAGCGGGAGAAGTCATTTGATGATTTCCCACCCAAAAAAAAAAAAAAAAAGCCTGTATATCTATACATATTATTATGACGGAGAACGTACGTCTCTCTGTGTTTATTTCTCTTTATCTTTTATATTCCCACTGCTGGGACTCAGGCCTCCTCTCTTGGACGGGGAGCGGGCTATTCACCACGCGAGCCCAGTGCGGGTTGGTAGATGGCACATGTCTTCGAATTTTTGGTTCTAGGACATGCCGGTTTCCTCACGATGTTTTCCTTCACCGTTTTGAGAGCAGTGGTGATGAAATTATTTACACAAAGTAAAGCACCTGTTTGAACCCACGCCCTACAACTCGTAAGTCGGGGCCGTTACCACTGGGCTACCACTGCTCTATTATATTTATTATATTATAACTACTGTGGGCTTACTATAAGTAAGTGTTGGTAATGAGCAATAGAAAAACCGTTTGCAGTTCAGGTCAAATTATAATTTACGATCAAATTAAACACACTAGCAATTCACATACTGTAGATACGCGGCACAACTATACGGAACGCGCGCCAGTTTCTAAACGTGTTCACTCCTTGACCGCCACCGACAAAGTCGAGCGTTATGTTGTAGACTCTGTCGAGCGCCGTCAGGCGGTGCTGACGCCCCGATTAATCAAATCAGTGGCGTATTTCCGACACATATAATAAAATAGTAACGAAGAGTTTTGATCCGTTTGTCTATTAGTCTGGATATGTATTTTCCCGATTTGCGCAAAAACAGTTGAACGGATTTGGGTGAAATTTGGCACACAAATAGTGTATAACCTGGATTAACACTTTTAATTCGAACGATAGGAAATTTTCCAACATCCACGCGGGCGAAGCCGCGGGCAAAAGCTACTTTTCTCTAAATGTGTTTATTGGAGGCAGAGTAAAAGAGTACGCTTGGGTTCAGATTCCAAGTTTCATTGTAAATTATAGATTTTTTTTTCTAGAATTTTAGATTGAAATGTGAAATGATCTTTGGAGTGTATACTCAACCAGTAACTTTTATATTTAACTTGTTGGAGAGTACAACCGTGATAATACTATCGGGAACCGACCCCTCCGGGCGCCACTGGGACATTACGTGAAGGAAATAATATAGTTTTTATCCTGAACAATCAATCTCATACGGAAATAAAAAACCTCAGTATTTAAACTTACTATGACTAATACAATTTTAGTATTTCGTTTTTGTTTATTTGACGTAAAAAGTACACATACAGGGTGACACTTAATCAAACGTGGAAATAGCCTGGTACAAAATATTGATCAATGACCCCTAATGCTAGAAAAAACCTGTGTTACAGGGGTCATCCATCCGTCCAGTACGGATGTTAGAATAAAATTTTAACCTCTGATGTCTGCTTTACCTTAGTCCCAAAACAAAACCAACACTATTTGTAAAAGTTAAAAGTATTAAACATCTTCTTCTTTTCGTGTGGTTAGTGACTAACCTGGTGTCAGAGCAGCCGCCCATGGGCCTCTGACTTGGCTTCACATGCCATCGAGGAATATCGCTCAGGCATGCCGGTTTCTTCACGATGTTTTCCTTCACCGATTTTGAAGCAAGTGATAATATAATTATACAATACGCACATGAATCCGAAAAGTCAGAGGTACGCGCCTTGGGTTAGAACTCGAGACCTATGACTTGGCAGTCCGACGGTCACACCACTAGGCTATCACTGCTCAAACATATATGCTATTAAACATAATTATTTATTTATTTATTTATATATACTTTATTGTACACCAGATTAATCCAGATTAGAGAATTATCTTCATAACTGCATTATATTCATAGCTGCAGATAATTTATTCGTTAGACTGTCCTCGTATGAGTACGTCTTTCACTTCAGCAACAATTGCGTGCACTCCATTGAAGTCTATGTTCTAATTAGCAAAGCCATTGTTCTTATGAAACAGTATGTTTTCTCTACGTAGTAACAGTATTATATCTTCATAGAAAACGGCCGAAACGACGCGCTTCGAAATCTCTATGTATATCAGTACGCAACAGTATCGAGTGCGTGGCAGTTACGCACGGACACTGAAGGATTATCTACCGAGCGGCCGCAGGTAATTATTTTAAGGTCACTGCCGAGATATAATACTGTTACTTTATTATACTGTAATATTTGCCTGATTATATTCTATGCTAATTTTATAAAGATGTAAAATTTGTGAGTTTTTATGTAGGGGGGTAATCTCCGGAACTACTGACCCGATTTCGAAATTCTTTCACTGACAGAAAGCTACACTATATTGCCGAGTGCTATAAGGTATGTTTAAATGTATAGTTGACTTCCACGCGAACGCAGTCGCCCGCAGAAGCTGTAGTAGAGTCCATACATTGACTTCGACATATTAACTAAAAAATCTTTTACTTTTACAATGTTTGTAAATATGTGAGAACCATGTATTTATTACATAAGTAATTAATTTATCTGTCGTTGCTTCATTTTTAATTCTTTTTACCTGTTGTGGTATAGCATTTTTTTTTAGGTGCATCGTCTTCACATTTAATTATATAACTAATGTGGTGGTGGAGTTTCTTGCCCATACTTCTCCATACGAAAACTATCTAAACTAATTTAATTTATTGTTAAAAGTGCCTTACAAAGGCCTATTCGAAATAAATGATTTGACTTTGACTTTAACATCATCAAAATGTTTTCGGTAAAAAAACGCGCGATTCGATCGACCTTCGAGGCTACGACATTTGATCAGGTTCATATATAAGTAACCATTTTTTGGTCATCGGGCTCATATTCCACAGTGAGAAATATCATCATCACAGATCTTCTAATTTATTGTCCTACTAATGATGTAAGGTTCTTTAAAATCAATGAACATTTTTAAACTTTATGTGCTTCTATTGATGCACACTTTTTAAAATGAGCATCTTTTTAACTTTCTGCCCTTTTCTCACAGTTGGTCGCCGTAACTAAACTAGGATACCCCGACGAAACGGCTTAGGTTAGAAGTGTGACCAACTACGCGCGAGCCGAATTGTTCGCAGTTACTAAGCTAGGTACCCCGACCGAGTTAGGTTAGGTAATAACTATTCTGTATTTGAATAACTATAGCAAACCACGCGCAAGCCGAGCGAGCGTTACATCCAAGTATAAGGAAAAATAAGCATAAATAAGAATGATATGAGGTTTACGAAAAAAGGCACAGCCATTATATTAGAGTGTTCAATTATATTTTAAGGAAATAAACATGGGAATTATTTGAGGTTCGATTAAATACATGCCCCAAAAAATTTACAACAGCTGATCCTACCTAGTTTAACACAAGAAACAGGAAGCTCAACACAACCACACCCATATTGATGTACTCACGTACCTTGTAAGTCAAACCCAATTCACAAGACGTACCCGGCACTACCCGGTTCCGGCGCTCTATAAATAATTCATACGCCAACATTGAGAGATGTTGTAGTTTAAACGACTAGTGACTTGCAATTCATAGTATGGTTTAGATTCTACCGAAGTACACTCGAAAGTTCAGTTTATAGAATATGCTTAGAGTAGACGACCATGGCTTCGCTCGCGCGGATTATATGACGCTAAAACTTAGTTAGAGAATACAAAGTCAATTATTTATTGCAATGCCTATATATCTATGACTAAAAAAAACTCGATACTTGGATAGTGGTTTTCGAGTTATCAGCGCACAAAAGGACGGACAAAGAGACGTTGAAATTTCTATCCCTCCCTTTTTAAAATACTTGTACATATGGTCATGATTTTAAGATTGTTAGCGTATGATTCTTGTTTGAAAAGAAAAAGATATGTTAAAAAAAGAACACTTTTATTCTATGCAACGATAAGGATGGTACATATACAATGTACTTTAATTTAGTAATGATCACAAAAAATCTGACAAACGACGAGGTGCCTATGAAATCGGTGCCTAAATTTTCAGGATTCACGTGTTGGTTAAGATTGTTCTGGGAAATGTACATTTCAGAAATTTTACGTTTTGAGCCCATCTGACATTTAGGGAATTTCTAGGTTCCGGACAGTTTTGAAATAGATCGTTCGGAACCAACGGAGGTGTGGTTACTATGATCTTCCTCAATTTCAGGTCAAAATGACTAAGGCACACGCAACTTCTACAGTTCCTACTAATAATCATTGTTTTCTTTTCACGCGATAGACTTCCTTCATAATATTTTCTTCAGTCTACTGCTTTACATGACCCAGAAGGCCAATTCCCGGATTTAAAAGCGTTCAAAATCTAGTAACAATCTCATCGTCAACATCATCTTCCTTCCCTTGTCACATGTTACTCCTCACACAACCCATCCATCTTTTCTTAGGCCTTCCTCTCCCGCTCCATCCATCAACATTTATATTCATCACTCTTTTAATCACATGCGTTTCCTCTATCTTATCTCGGTGACAATAAATGTGGTAATTTTTTTTGGTAAATTGTAGATCTTTTATAGACATTACAATAGGGATGATGCCTGGGTCAAAAAAATGAAATTCTAATTAGTCGTGTTCTTTGCTTTATCATAATTAAAAAAATACTAAGATAAAACACATTTTAAGTTGGGGAGTGGGGGTCGCTACGTCACTAGTATGTATAAAATCTACATACTCGTGACGTCATGGCACACTTTACCTCAATTTATCGCCGTAATCTTTAGATTACGTAAAAAAAGAAAAATTACGTGTCCAATATTTTTTTATAATCTCATCTTTGAGATTATAAAAAAAAAATATCCAATATATATATATATATATATATAATATATATCGGCCTAAAAAAATTTGTAGTCATCATCCCTATTCGAACGTTCTTAAAAACGGGAATTGGCCCTCTACACTAATAAAAATAATAATAATACCAGCCTGTTACTGCCCCACTGCAGGGCAAAGGCTTCTTCTCATACAGAGAAGGCACGAGCATTGATCACCACGCTTGCTCAAGACGGGTTGGTGATTTCAGACTTATATTAACTATATAAGTCCAGGTTTCCTCACGATTTTTTCCTTCACCGATGTCAGTAATGTCCAAGATAAACTTAGAAAGTACATATGAAATGAAAAAGTCACATTGGTACTTGCCCGGATTTGAACCCACAACCTCGTGCATGAGAGGCGAGGTACATAACATAACCATAACAAACATAACCACTGAGCCATCACGACATTTACTAATACAAATAATAAAGTAATATTTTTCAGGTACCTACTCGTATATATACGTAGATTATTCTGGCTTACACAAATATTTTTTTTTTTTTACCCAACTCGAATCAGGTCAGAACACCACAAAAAGCACTAAATTGATGCTCCAACTAAACCGTAATAGAATCGGAATGCCACTAAGAACACTATTTATTACTGAATCCAATCTTGGCATGGCTCGACTGCAAGACTTACGACCGAATCGAGTTCCAATCGAGTTTTCCTCGAGTTATGAGGTTAGACATAGCCATTCCTACCAATTCCTGCCCATTCCTAGCCATTTTTGCCCAGTTCTGGTGTGCGACTTTTATAGCCTTTTTTCTCGGCTTCAATTCGGTAGCCCGCGCTATAGGAACAAAAAATTAGCCGCCAGTTTACTCCCCCAAACTAGCTGAAATGGAGGGTTTTGCTGTTTTGTTTTGTTCGAAACCGACGCTAAAAAGTAAGTGGCTTCACGCTTGGCGGGTGTTTGGTCTAAATGTTTTCACGGCGGTCGTCGGCTTCATTATAGGGTTAATAAATTAGGTAACTAAACTAGTTTCGTGGTATTTTCGGTGGTAGGGAATTGATTTTATTTTGTATGAACTATATAAGTTTTATACATTAGATTGTTGAAGAAGCACGTTCATTTTGTTAGTGATAATGATTGATGTCTGACATATTTACAACGGTAAAGACCATGACCGGTGCCACGACAAATATGATCTGAACAGTGGAATAATTGATACTTTCGCTAATAGGCTCCTACCAGATTTCAATAATATTCCACATAAGAAAGTAAAGATAGAAAAATACACGTCCGGACGTCTGCACTCCACAAGAGCCGATGACATAGTCGATAGGGACATATCCCACCAAACTACCCATGGCCCCACCGACATCATGTCATATAGTCCGAAACTCAAGGAGATGACTGCGGACATAGAAGAAGTAAAGATCTCTCCAAAACTTTCTAGTTTTGCAGAGAGATCTTTGCTTCTTTCAGGCAAGCAAGCGGGTATTTCATTTGAGCGACGCCTTATTTTGCTATGAAGTTACTGGAATCACCGAAGTAATCGGATAAGAGTCGCATCGAAGGTTGCATGGCGTCCGTAGGTGGCGGCTGTCATCTGATGCCAGAGATGATGCCTGTGGAGCCGCTGTCGTACCACGTCCACGACGAACTGGTATGTTCCGGCAGAATCCTGATGTTTTGAAGCTGTTTTCGATTACGATAACCACTTCTAGTAAAGGCTATCCTGCGCCGTAAAATAAATAGAATTTCTGAAAACAAAATTCGGTTTGCACTCCTAAATACAAGATCCAAGAATGAAAGATCAACCAATCATCGATTCGTCATCCCGAATCCATCTTCCCGCCAAGAATTCATAACCTCATCAGTGGTGGCACTTGAGCGTTTTTCCCCCAATTTCCTCCGAGTTATTACCGACAATATGTTAGTGGAACTAATGTTAGAGGACCAGACAGGAGAAAGGGCGTTCCTCTGAAAAATTACAAGTCTCCATTTCGTTTCACTGAGTTATTGCAGCGGTTGCGCTTGTGTAGTTATCGAGTGTACAGGGCCGGAGTTGGAAATAGACAATTGAATTTTTTTCTACTGTATTTAAGTACTGGTATACTCAAGGTGGCTTTAACAATTTCGACGATTTTCAATCTTTTATATAGTTTCTTTTCTTTAAAATTTTGTGAATGTGAGAACGTTGTAGGCTTAACAGACTGTAGATATGTGGACCATTTTATATTTTGATAAGTACCTGGTACTTGTTGATGGCCGCCTACACTGTCCTCTCATACCTTTTAACACTGTAAAAACCATTTACTTTTAAAAGAGTAACCGTGGAGTTTCTTGCCGGCTCTTCTCCATAGGAAACGACCAATTGGAACCGTGCACCTAGCTTCTGACGTTTCATAAGTGCCCTTGTAGGTTTATGTGAAATAAAATATTTTGAATTTTGAATTTTGACGTTCAAAGAGGACAATACTGGTAGGTGCTTAATACGAAAATCTTTTTATTGTGGGCACAGACAGATGTTAGGTAAATTACAGTTCCATTATGTCCTGCCTAATAGGCAAAACAATTCTTAGGTATCACATATATAGCTCGCCGTCCGTTTAGGACCAGGCCCGGGTCGACGGCGCGTTGTGTTCCACGCGCGCCTCAAAGAGATGTCAGCACCAACTGACGGGGTCCGTAAGGGCCAATGCCTGCCAGGGTTGCGAGTTTGTCCGAAAGGGATATCGCGGCCCCGGCACACAGGCAACGGAAGGAACACGGGTGGGTTTTAGTCAGTAAAAGTCTGACACTCCCTCTCGCTCCGCCCAGAGCGGAAGGAGTCATTTGATGATTTCCCACCCAAAAAAAAATAAAAAGGTATCACATATAAAACAATTCTTACAAAATAACAATTAGGTTGACAGTTTGTTACATCTTTATTTCTTAACAGCAAACCTAGCATGTCTTATCAGCCTCCGCCTTTAATATTCCCATAACTAGAACACAGGTATTCTCTCTGTGAGATCAAAGCAATTTTATTTAATTTTAGCAGGGAGCTTAGAATTTCGAAAAAAACATTAAATCATTAAGAAACATTTCTTGATCTAAACAAAATGTGATTTTACGAAAAAATTAATGAATATGTTTTTTTTGTGTTTTTTTGTTTTGTCCTTTTTTTTTTCAAGCTTGTTCCGAAATTCAAGAACTTACTACTACATAAATGAAATACATTCCCCTACAGCACGACCATCACTTAATTATCCACTAAACGGATTGTCAATTAAACTAATTACTTGCGCGGCTCACCGGCACCTCATTACATTATGCCCAAGGGTAGAATAGAGACAAAACCGCACTCAACGTACCTTTAGAATCGGAGAAACTGTTTCATAAAGTCACGAATATTATACAGGCTACAATTGTTTTACTGTAGGTCAAAGACTTCTTTTCATGAGGGGAAGCTTCGAGCATTGTCAACATACTTGCTGATTACGTGCTGGTGATTAGAAATATGCAATGCCGCCCATGGTCATGTGACCACCAGTATTTTTCTGAATATTCATGAAAAATTATCGAAAGTTTACTTTAAAAGGGGTCCATTTTAATTTTGGTTTTTAATTAATTTTATTACCAACTATTTTATTATAGGAAAAAAAATTTTTACCTCTGTTTTCTTTCATAGTCAACCAATAATTTTAATAAAACATGTTAGTAAATCCGATAAAATAACTCATAAGCTTTGTAACGTAACGTTTTCCTCCGTGGAGGGAAACGTAGGTCACAAATTAAATTATAATAAAAAAGGTATTAAAATTAAAAGTTAAAATTAGCAAAAGTAAAGGTAAGTTTAGGACACAGGACAGGCTCGGGATAGGCAGGAACAGGCACAAGACAGGCTCAGATTAGGCAGGAACAGGCAGGCAGGCAGTGGAACAGGTGAGCAGGCAGGCAGGCCGCAGGCAGCGTGCAGGAGGCTGGGCTGAGGATTATCCCCCCTGGAGGTACACTCCAGCCTGTGGAACGGAGTAGAGGTTGTGAGACTTTGTAGATATCGGAGGCGCTTTGAGGCGCCTCACCTAGCGGGAGGACCGCGCTAGCGTCACAGGTGACGGCGGAGGTCTCTCGGAGAGTAACGTCGTCTAGCGTCGGAGGCCTTTGTGTGCGTGTTCTCGCAACGTTTCACGCCGCGTGGTTAGAGTTCGTTAGAAGTGAGCACCTCCTACAGAGCTAGGCAGGAGGGCCGAGCGAGTTAAACACAGTATTACACAGTATTAGAATGTTTATTATTATAATACATTCAGGGTCGATAGTTCAAGTTACACA
Organism: Agrochola macilenta; assembly: GCA_916701695.1. Taxonomy (NCBI): domain Eukaryota; kingdom Metazoa; phylum Arthropoda; class Insecta; order Lepidoptera; family Noctuidae; genus Agrochola; species Agrochola macilenta. The sequence goes on from OU753553.1 coordinate 22,588,588, forward strand.
GTATGATTAGAACACCCGCGCACGCTAATTATGCTAGTTACATGAGATTAATATTCGAGTAGCTAACTGTTCAACAAACAAGACTTAAGGGCATAAAAACAGTGACTCCGTCTCAAGTAAAAAATACGACTCTCCGAAGCTAAAGACAAGACTAGACTGTAAAATATGAAGACCGTTTTTATCGTTCTGTGTCATATTTTAAACGTTTTAAAAACATATTCAAGTTAATTCTTAATTTAGATATGACCAGCACTAATAAAAACGGCTTACATAGGAGAAATCTTAGATCTACGCTTATTGCGAAGGTTCAGTGTGTACACCCACTTTATGAGAGAAGATAGAGTGTACTTATCTATGATGTGTTCTGTCTATATTTTAGAAAAGTAAATTACGACAGATGACAGTTTAAGATGAAAACGTCAGAATATAAATATTCTAAATTTTTTACAAAAGGGAAAGATAATAATATAAAATCGATTTGGATGCTAAAACAAGAGATAATTAAAAGTATGCTTTACAGAGGTAAACAGTGCTATAGAATATAAAAGTGAGTTAAATATATGTGTCATAGAATATTAATAGGAAAATATATCAAAAGGTGGTTTGTTTAATATAATAACATAAAGAAAGAGTAACGTGTTTATATGTAAATAAACTAAAAGATGTAGTTCCAAATAACGGAATACCACAGCTTTTAGAAATAATAAACAGAATCCAAATCGAGCCAAAAACATCGGAGGTATGGCAAACGTTAAAAAAACATGAATATCTTGAAAATTATTAAACATAGCCCTTTTAAAGTTAATTTTCGTTTTTTTTAAATAAATATTCAGAAAAATAATGGTGGTCACATGCCCAGGCCCATGTGACATTGTATATGTGAGAATGTGAGAACGTTGTAGGCTTAGTGGACTGTAGATTTGTTGACCATTTTACCCATACCTATTAAGACTGTTATTTTGAAAGTATTGTAAAAGCCAATTATTTTTAAACGAGTAACCGTGGAGTTTCTAGCCGGCTCTTCTCCAAAGGAAACGACCAATTGGAACTGTGCACCTACTTTTTGACGTTTCATAAGTGCCCATGTAGGTTTATGTGAAATAAAATATTTTTATTTTGATTTTGCTGATACATATAACGGAAGGCGCGAGTAATAATCACCACGCTCATTTACGTGCTAAGTAACGATATTTTCCTTCATCATAAGCGGAATGAACTCCCCCGAAAATTACGCGTCAGAAATACCGCGTGGTTTAGTTTTCTATGAAAATTAGGTGACGGTATATTGGCATGATAATTACGTCAAAAAGCTTTGCAGGCTGCCGTTTTACACACCGAAATGACGTCGCTTAATTTTGGCAGATGTGTTGCTACACTATTTCAATGTTTCTAAATTCATTGTGAAAGTTCAAATAACGCTACAACGAGATCTTTATATTTAAATAAATATTTATTCGTTTGTTTTTTGTAATTGCACCTACCACTGCATTACCCAAAGGTTGACTGGTAGAAAATACCTATAGCATTATGTCCGCCTCTGTACATTTGAGTGCTTAAAGTAAAAAAATAAAAAATAATAAATAATAATAATAAATAGCGGTAAAAACCTTGCTATTAAGAGTATCAATATGAATTCATTCATACTGATACTCAAGGTTTTTAAACCGAAACCTATTAAAAACGTTTCACTTTGCACATCCTGCAGTAAACAAATATTTGTTCATGCAGGATTGAAAACGCACCGTGTATCGCAAAAAATCGAAACGTTGCAAAAATCGAGAAGCCAACAGGACAATAATATAGCAGTTGGTACTGGTGAATTTTACTAGTATTTTTATAGAAGTAGAAAGTTCTTTGTGAAGGAGCTTGTCCGGGGAAGTACTGTAACTACCATTACTACCAACAACTACTAATCTACATGGTCCTCATATGACCTGACCAAGATTATGTCTAGACGTTAAAAGACACTGACCTCTGACTTTTTTCGGTGTTCTTTCTCAAAGTAATCGGATAGGAAACATTGACTCATCTGGTTTTAAATAGTAGTTTATGAAACTGTTGCATAAAGAGGGGTTTTAAAATACAAGTGTGTTTAAAAACGGAGCCGTAGGCGAGGTTTTTAATAGTATCACACGAGTCTTTTAAATACCTATTTATGTGTTGTTTCATACACTACTTTATCTACTTATATCCCAATACTACTACAATCCCAATGTATGAGACATTGGGATTGAACCTGCTAAATAAAATATCAAAGTTAAAGAACAATAATTAAAAAAACCCACGAAATTCAGTACAACTTAACGTATGAATGGCGCCTGTACACAGAACGTCACCGCGCATGCGCTAGAGCGCTGCTGCCCCCGCTAACGTTCCATTACAAAAGTTGATGGAAACTCCTTATTGATATTAACTTCTTGGATTTGCCTTGTATCGTAATAGAAAAAAAAATGTTTTTTATCATTATTTTGTTAACCCATTCGTTGCTACCAACGTACCATTTGCGTTGATCGAGAGTGCAACGTCATGCCACCAACGCACCATATGCGTTGAGTGTGCTGTAGGACGTTATTTGGCATTACATAAAAATTATAGAAATGTATTTAAATATTTGGCAACATTCACGGCTAGAAACATTTTTTAAATCTGGAAACACTGTTGGTTTTTGCTTCGGACTGTTATTCTTGTTTTGGTAAGGAAAAAACGGTTGGTGCTGTGAAGGTCTATTTTAATTTGGGAATAACTGAAGTTTTATTGAGTGTTTATTGTATATTTGTGAATTGGGAGATAAAGGTAAGCAATATTCTTTAATTTGTAATTTTTTCCGCTGTTTCATTGTGTATTTTTTATAATGAAATCACATGAACGGAGACGGTGCGTTCATTGGCATAGCAGTAAAAATCTTTTTTGGATGGTTTTATTCATAACAAATCACGCCAAAAATATTTGCACGTATTTTATTGTTTTTTTTTTATTAGTTTGGTTTCGTGTCCCACTGCTGGGCAAAGGCCTCCCCTTTCTCTTTTCAAACCTCTCGATCATATTTTTTTTTTATAATAAATGTATCTTCATTTAAATTATTTTTGTTTTGTCATAATTTCAACCTATTTATTCACTAAAATATTGTTTACTTACCTGCAATCCATTAAAATCGTCGATTCTGCATGACTTTTTCAAATTCGTCTAGACGTTCTTCATGCATAAACGGCTGGACGAATTTGGATGAAATTTGGCAAACAGACATATAACATAATTATATCAAATAATCTATAATCATATCTATCAAATAATTGTATTCTGTCAGCGTCAGCATTATGCGTTCACAACACGTTTTCCTGTAAATGTTTCGGCAGTGCAAACGTACGGTAACAAACACACACAATGTTTCGCATTTATAATATGTATTAGTAAGAGTAGGTAGTAGGAAATATTAATACTAAATTATAAATAAACAGACTATATGAATAAAGAACATGTTGCATAATACTATCCAAACGTCAACGCAAACGGTGTGTTGAATGGCACTTACGTTTTAAATTCTTTTACCAGTGCCACCAACGCATTTGTTGCGTTTACCATTTTTGAGTGGTTTTTTTTTATTTAGGGTTTATTTTCAAATAAAAATCATAAATAATTTCGTATTTTCTATTGAAATCATCAAAAATATTAAGTGGCACCCAGGTGATGTTTTTAAAATTTAAGTGGCAATGAATGGGTTAAAGAAAAATTCTATTTTTAAACGGTATTGTGTTTATAAAGTATGTCAATGTACGAGTATACTCGTTTTCGTATTTATGTGTTGTTTCATACACTACTTTATCTACTTATATCCCAATACTACTACAATCCCAATGTATGAGACATTGGGATTGAACCTGCTAAATAAAAGATCAAAGTTAAAGAACAATAATTAAAAAAACCCACGAAATTCAGTACAACTTAACGTATGAATGGCGCCTGTACACAGAACGTCACCGCGCATGCGCTAGAGCGCTGCTGCCCCCGCTAACGTTCCATTACAAAAGTTGATGGAAACTCCTTATTGATATTAACTTCTTGGATTTGCCTTGTATCGTAATAGAAAAAAAAATGTTTTTTATCATTATTTTGTTAAAGAAAAATTCTATTTTTAAACGGTATTGTGTTTATAAAGTATGTCAATGCACGAGTATACTCGTTTTGAAGTTTATAATTCGAATATTATGTACGTTATGAGAGTAGATAAACATAATTTATTATTAACGTGTAGAAGTGTTTTTGAAACTTATTTACAGAAATAAATAATTTACCTACACATTTTTGCTACCAAGCCGCGTTGCTGAGTTCCGGATCGCAGGGCAGGGGTGGGTGACAGGTGACGGGTGACAGGTGACGGGTGACATGAGACATTTCAGATGCGTCCTTAGGGTGACAACACACGCGGGATGCCTCTGGCATTGCAAATGATCTGCGGTGGCAGTGATCACTCACCACCAGATGGGCTGTTGGCTTGTTTGCTATTCAATAGCATAAACTCTTAAGTTTATCTTGGAAATCGTTATATCGGTGAAGGAAAAACATCGTGAGAAAATCTAAAAACAATGTTATAAAGAGATATGAAAATTTAGAGTTTTTTTTTTGCATGTTTGTTTGTTTACGGTTTCACGCTAAAACGGCTGAATAGATTTCGATGAAATGGCACATGGGTAGACCATGATCTGAGTTAGGACAAAGGATATTTTTTATCTCAATATGCCTCCCGTAGGCATCGAGACTTATGCGGGTGAAACCCCGGGGCGCTGCTAGTTATTATAGAGAAAAGATTAGATTTTTTGTATATTTGTTTACTGTCACGCTAAAACGGCTGAACGGATTTGGATGAAATTTGGGACATGGGTAGACTATGACTTGAGTAAGGACATAGAATCCTTTGTATCCCGATACTCCGACGGGATCGAGACATATCCGGGTGAAAACGCGGGGTGCAGTTAGTATAAATAAAATAAAATAAGTCTAAAATCGCCAATCCGCCTTGAACAAGCGTGGTGATCAATGCTCATGCCTTCTCTGTACGAGAACAGGCCTTTGCCCAGCAGTGGGATAATAATTAGGCTGGTATTATTATTATTTAACATAAATACCTAAGTTTTATACCTGCAAAGTATTCAATCAGATGGATTTCCTTCTACAAGGTACATCCTAATATTGGCCCCGTGGGTTCACAAAAACGCTATGATAAAGTTGTGTGAGCTTTGTGGAAGTGTGACGTGTGAAGTGTGACTTTACCTTATTAGGCCCCGGTGTGCTGTTTATATTTTATACCACTTGGCGGCCTTTTGAGAGGCATCCAATGACAAGAATTTGTTTATAAATGTGGAAGTGCAGTGTGAGGTATGTTTTATGAGAGGCATAGATGAAAACCACTGCTTTATATCCGTACGTGGTTTGGTGTGGTGCGTTTTAGGAAGACTATAACGGAGTCTATGTGGAAAAGAAAAGTAATGTAGAATATTGTTTTAATAGTTTTATATGCTTGTCCTTTTTGTTTATATGTTAAATAAAATGTAGGTATAATATTTAAATAAATAATATCCTCTGAGTTTTGTGTTTGTATTCCATTAATTTTAAAAAAGATAAAGATTTTCAATATTGGAAATATTTTTTTCCAGGGAACAAAACTGAAATTTACTTCAAAATAGCCCATTGCACAGTCACAGGCAATAAAGTATTGATTATTTTCCACCAATCAATTGCACCATATTTTTTATAGCTGAGGCGATCAATAACTAGATTTATCTTAAACAATCCTGGGCAAATAGAATTGACATAGCTTAGAACTTAATAAAATCACACGACCACCGCCTCATCAAACTCAAAACTGAAAGACGCACAAACCTCCGCCTGCGGCTCAAGGATAAAACAAAAGACGAACGCAGCAAAACAAAAAACATACATTATCCAAATTGGTTTAACTTTAACAAAATAATCCCGTGTCGACCCATCCGAAGAGCGGCCCTGTGTTCCCAAGGAAGTCATTACAGACTTCGCAACTAAGTGAAAAAGTTTACGACACTTGTTTTCTGAAAGTGCCAAAACATTTTTCTTGTAATGATATAACAGGACCTTTGGTGCTGAGCCGAGATTTTTTGCTGGTACCTTTTTAAAAGTGATGTTTCCTTTTCAGGGAAGTTTAAACGGTATAAGGTAAGGCGTTCGCCGGCAGACAGTTGACCTTCAAATCGGTGGTGAAAGTGATAACATATTTCAGGTTATTTGTTATTGCGGTCGAGTTTTTTGTTTTTTTAAATAATTTGCTTTATAGAATGTCGCCCATGGGCAGATTGCTCGCCCGTATTTTTCTGAATATTTATGAAAAATTATTGAAAATTAACTTTATAAGGGGGATTAATATTTTTCATGTCACACATATTTTTTTTTTGTAGCGTTAGCCATATCTCCTATGTTATTGGCTCGATTTGGATTAAATTTAATATTTGTAAAGGTTATTATGAGTGATTTTATCGGATTAACTATTATTTTTTAATAAAATTTGTCGACTATGAAAAAAAAACGGAGCTGAAGACATTTTTTTAAGGCGAAACAGTATTTATATAAAACACCCATAGCTGGCTATTGAAAAAAAAAATAAGAAAAATGAAAAAAAAAAAGTTAATTTTCGATAATTTGTCATGAATATTCCGAAAAATACGGGCGGGCACATACCCATGAGCGACATTCTATATTATCACTTGAGACATTGGCAGAATGGTCGACATCAACTTCGCTTGTAATATTTAGAAATACAACAGAATAGACGTAGTGGGTTAATTTGATAAGTTACAATCCCTGACTCTACTAACTACGTGATCGTAATTGTATTACAATTATTATGCTTCGGTTCTTTTGAACTTTCTATCGGTGCATTTTTTTTTACATGCTTCTTCTGTACTCTTGTATATTTTTCCCTTAGATTCAATCCTTTATTATCCGTTATTCAATAAATAAAATCTTATTTCACAACAACTTAACCTTAACCTGGGAACAAACTAACGGACGCGTCCGTAAGCCGCGACTAATAGTCGCCGCATAATTGTATTTGGATAGACATTTAACAGTACACTGTGCAAACTATGGGTCGTAAGTCGCGGACGTGACCTTGGGCCGTCCTTGAGCGTTCGGACGTCTGATAGAAATCTGGCCAGCTGGATGTTTGTTTCAGCCGCGGACATCCGAGGACAGGGTGAACGGGGTTCGGACGCGTCCGTGGACGATTCGGGAGTCAAGTCATAAGCAAACCGACGATGGTAACAAATTTGTTCGCTAAGTAGTTTAGCAAGAGGTACGCACGTCGACTGTCATTCGCGGCTTACGGACGCGTCCGATAGTTTGTTCCCAGCTTAATATTATATTGTAAGTACTATATATTTTATTTATGTACAATTATTTAAACCTGACTTGGTTTCCGTACGTTTTTTTCGGGTGACCACTGAAAATCAGCGCTGTGCTGTGGGTCTCCATAGCACAGCATCATGCTGAGTGGAAGCCTTCTTGTCACAGTCATGACGTGCCAGCAGCTGCCGACTATTTCTGTTTTGTGCTCGTTATTGTATTGTTATTGTTTTGTTATCTACTCGAGTTTTATTTTTATTTTTATGCACGTGTTTCTGTGACAAATAAACTTCTTTTTGTTTGTCTTTCTTTTAATAATAATGATAAAATAGTGTATCTTATTGTGTTGTAGTTTTCATCTTAGTCTAATCTAATTGAAACCCCAACAACAGTAAATAAAGGGGCCAAACTCAGTATATAATCCTCTCCTACAATCGAACTAATTTTCATTCAAATATTCATTGTTACCAAATCAGCACAACAAACCTAATACCTACAAATCCGACAAAAGTTTATTTTTGCAGTTAAAGCGAGGTCGAATTCGGAATCTAGGCCAGAATAAACCATAGTACTTATAATCCGCTTAGCTCGTAATATCGGCAGCGCTTTTTGCTATCACAGTCAGCTTTGCATAATTCTAACGTTGGACAAGAACGTTGCTTTCCTGGACGCCAAATTGACAGCTTGATAGCTTAATACAGCGTTGTTTTTGCTGGAAAGTTTAAAATGTTTGGGTTTTTTTTTTTGTTTTGGCATCATAATGCCAATGCAATGGTGTAGTATAAGTCAGGATGTCTAGAAAATCCTACTAATAGTATAAATGCGAAAGTTTGTGAGGATTGATGGATGGATTGATGTTTGTTACACTTTCACGCCAAAACTACTAAACGGATTTGGATGAAATTTAACACACATATAGTTTATAACCTGGATTAACACACAGATTGTTTTTAGTCCGATATTCCCACGGGATCGAGACTTATGCGGGTGAAACCGCGGGGCGCTGCTAGTAAGTAGTATAAACCCTCTTACTCATACCTACCTAATTTCTTTGATTGTTATTTGTGCTCTTGCATGAATTTGCAACCAAAAGTTAATACGCGTAAGTTACGTGTGTTATACATAGATAACTCGAAAGTATATTGCACCTTTCAATAAACACGAGAATATTGTGGCGATGAAAAAGATTTCGTCGATATAGAATTTCCTTCAAATTGTGATAAAAACCATTTACCGCAAACAACATTAGCCACCAAAAGCTTTTCAAACTCCCAAACAACCTTTCAAACCCAAGTATTTAATTCACAAAAAACCTTAATACTTTAAACACCTGAGACAATTGGCGCCATTGGCAAAGATTTCTAAAATGCCGTGTCAGTGCGGGTCCTCTTGGGGTTGGCACCCCCGTTGAACCCCCGTCGGCTGTCAGATAAGCAATAACCTGCCACCTGCCGCCTGTCACGTCAAAAGTTGAGCAAATACCGGGAGTGTTGGAGTGTATGTAGTGGTAAAGTGAAAGGAAATTGGCTCAGTTTTGAATACTACGGAGATGTACAAAGAGCAGTATCTTTTTGACGACAATTTTTGTTCAATAGATGTTATGTTTTTTTCTTTTTCTTATTATTACAATAGACCGCAAAATATTAATTACAAGCCTACAACTGAGAAGGTCACCCTGCTGTTCCCCGCTAAAATTCGAAAGGATTTTAATATTGTATCCTTTTTTATCACTTTTAAATATTTATGAGGTAACACCACAAATGAGCTTACCTACTTACATCAAAGGAAAATTAAGTACCTGTCGTACCAATATTAAACTTATCGATTCTCAAACAGATTCCCTTTTGAAGATTTCTTCTCTTTTATTAAAAATTCATATCCGTTTAATTTATAAAGGAGCTACACAAACTGAGATTCTAAGATGATTGATTATTGATTGAAAATGAGTGTTGCCACAGCGTACTTGATGTACATTTTATTTTTCTTTTGATTTTGTACTAATGCTGGTACATTAGCATATTTTACAAAACCAATGATTGAATTAATAATCTTTTACGATTTGACTGTTTATACTTACCTTCCCATACCCAAACGAACGTCGTAGTTGTCAATTCACCTGGACCGTTGACTCTTGCTTTTTAATAACTTTTTACATACATTGTATCACAACTCACCCCTGCTTCCCATGTAGGTAGGCAGAAACTACAGAACGCCACCTGCCACCCTGCGTGCGTAATTTATTTGCCAAACATGTCAACTAACACAAGTTTTCTACTTAGAGAAACATCAACTTTACGGTAGCGTAAATAAAGTTGATTTTAGACCGACTAGTATAGTTGAAAAAGTCATAAAATATATGAAGTTGTAGCGCAAACTGAACCTTATGAGTAGGCATTACAGTTGTTTTTTCTAAAACTCGTGTTTGTTTACTTGTTTGGCAAATGAATTGCGGACGCAGTTTTTAGTAAGTTTTTCTTTTACGTTTTAGTGTTTTAAATATTCCAGAAAAACTGTTTCAGTATTTCCATAAAATTGCAAATCAATTAATATCCTGTACACGGTTCGCAACCATAATTGAAAAAAAAATTAATATATATACAAATCTATTTGGTATTGATTCAGCGAACAGATAGTTTGATGAGCTTCACAGTTGTTTGAAATTCGCAACTAAATTGAAATTTTAATTGAAACAGTATTCGGCAAATAGATATCCATATTTGTTCCAATATTGTAGAAATCTATGAAGGTAGAGAATGGATTTATTTTATCACTGACAGAATGGGATTTTTGTTTCTGTGGGTATTTAAACAATAGTGCTGTCAATTAAAGGGTGTTCAAATAAAACGACATGAATATTATAAATCAGATTGCTTTAATTTATTTTAGTTTTATACAAATCGAATACTACTTACGATAGTCAATTTTAACGAATAAACATTTTACCCGTTGTATTTATTTTTACAAATTTACCTTTGTATTTTATTTTTTATTATTTTTCATCTATTATAAAAACCTCCATAGGGGCTTTTCATTATAAACTTACATTACACTCGGCTGTATTTATTCAACTTACTGCAGTCGTATATTTTTTTTATTTTAATTTTAATTAATTATTTCGACTATGGTTAAGCCACAGGAACACAATGTGGATTATGTGTGATTTAGGAAAATAAATGTCGAACTATGTATGAGAAGCTCGATAGTTGAAAATAAGTTTGGTCGATGTTTTGTTACGTGTTTCTGAACGTGTGTGGGTTTAGCTCTTCATCCGCCATTTTGTTTTCAAACAAGTATAATACAATTATTTCATGAAGAATTAACTCTACAGATAGTTTTTTTTTTACTTGGTTACAGACAGTCATAGGCATTTCCATGAACGCGTGTTATAATACTTTTTTTATTAAATTCTCTTACAGAGAATATTTTCATAAATCATTCTTGAAGGTTTTTTTTAAACAAAACTTTTTGCCTTATCAAGATTTGATAAAATTATCCAATAATTAGATTAAACGTCATATCGCTTAAAGAGGTAAACCCATCACAGAGATGAAAATGTGTGAGAAAAATGTTAATAAATTAATAATTATAATATACGTTGTTGCATACATAAGTTGGTGTTTGAGTAAGCGAGCAACCACCAGGTGTAATGTTTATAGATGTAGCCTAAATAGCGATTGAATGAGACACAGATTTACATTTGTTGGCCTAAGAACATAAGAACCACTTTTTGAACTGAAAAAAGATGCAATTTTTACCAATATGTTAATACAAATATAGAAAAAAAACGTAAACAGAATAGATGTTGCCATTTAAAAGTTTATAATTGAAACGCCCCTTTTAAATCTTCTTATTACAATGCCCTATTATTTAAAATAAGAACTAACAAATTCGTGTCCATTATCATACTGATCACTTTGAAAAGTTCTAAATTCGAAATTGTGAGCTAAATATTCTGACATCGAATTTATTTTCAAGTTTATTCCTTCATCCTCGCTTTTACGCTATCTGCAAAGACTAGAGTAGTGTACTAAGTTACAGACACGACATGTGTCAACTGTCAATAGTGTTCGACTCGTATCGAATTTGAAGATCGCACCAGCACGACTTGCGGGAATGGTGTAAGGGTAAACAAGCTGTCACTATGTGCCGTCGTTCACAAGTTACGTGAAAAGGTACGCTATATTTTTCGATCTTAGAAAAGCGAGCAATCTCGGTATCGTATCGTATCCTAAAATTGACTTTTTCTTTGTGTTCTCCCAATGCGACTTCGTAACCGAAATTCAATCGAGTTTGTTGAGCAAATATTAAACAAGACGGGTCCGTAAATATTTTGGGAAATTAAAGAAGACACAGGAAGTATTATAAAATTCAGTTGTTTTATTTCTTATCATTCCCTTAACTTTCATTTACAACGTAACATACTTGGGTCGATTAAACTAAACCGTAACTTTGTAGGTTCTTAGGTCCTTGGCAACAAAATTTTGATAAACAAGTTTTTTTTTCAAACCGCTGTAAATTTTCCTTACCGCTATAACTAATAAACGACACAAGAGTAGATGAGACTCGAAATAGTTAAAATCTTAGTTTACAGCGTCAGAAGTAGAATATACATGGAAATCCAAAATACCTGTTTCACGATTAAAGCATTTTGTTTCTGTTGTGCAGTATGCAGAGCAGTCTGTATGACATATGAATAAATACTTATAATTATTTTAATATAAATAATATGTAAAATATACAAAATAAAAACACAATGTGTAAAAGTACTGTTTTCAAACAAGCCCAACTTTACTTAACAGAGTTAAAGGAATAAAATATTAGATAAATATAATATACGTAGGTACCCTAATGACAGTAATTTACATTACAATATGGTTGAAATGATAATAAAACATATTTATATTTAACGACATAATAATTATAATAAATTATGTAATTATAAAAATTATTAAATATTTTTATAATATTAATTATATGTCATATGCCATACAAACATTAAAATTATATATAGATGTATACATATATGTAGTAGTGTAGACATAGACGATAGTGTGTAAACTGGTTCCTCAGTGTTAAGTGAAATTCGGAAATAGATTAGAGTTAAAACCTACAAAATATTTGAGGAAACTCACGCAACTGACAAGATAATATTTTTTTAAGTAGTTACAATTTTACATAAATATATTTTATGCTTCAACACACAGACAGAAAATATAGGTTTAAAAAATGTTGAATCCTTTAATTTTGACTGTCTGAAGATATTTTGAAAAAATCTTTGAATATTAAAAATAATTTAAAATAACTATTTTGAGTTGAATTAATGGTTTTGTCAGTTTCCGCAGTTTCCTCACACAATTTGTATTATTTCTTGAAGTGTGAACAAATTTTCAAAAATATCAGAAGATTATCTATACCGACATTGTAAAAGTGAGAGATTAAAATAATAAATACTGCTTGTAAAATGTGTATGCATCGCATATGAAGTGGTTACGTCAGTTCATTTGTACGTTTATATTCTAACCCGGTCCCATGCAGGCGTTTTATTATTCGGTTTTATTAAATCGTAGATCGTTTCTACTCGTTTTTAAATTTATCAATATTTTTTATTATAATTTACCATTGAACCGCTACCACGGGCCTTACATTCGATTTCACAACCTCTCATTTATTTTTTTGAAACAAAATAAGTTTAAAATTGGCTGAACAACCCGTAGCCGCGGCCCAATACAAACATTAACCAGTTAAATTACATGTTAACAAAGACCCTAGTTCGTTTTTTTTATTTTTTCTTTACAATAATCTTCTCAACTTCATCGTTTATACCTAAAACCAACTTAACTTCAATATTTATAAACCCTATTTTTGGCACTAACAAATCTAATTAAATATATTAATTAATTTTACAAATTTTCATTTTTTATCATCACTCTCGAATTGAAATATACACAATGAAATATAACAATAGGGTTTATGACATTTAAAATAATACTTAACAATTATAAATACGAAGTATAAAAAAAAACTGACATCTGATATATTTCAGCACCACACAGTTGAAAATAAATTCTGCGAAACGACAACGTTTATAATCTCAGGAACGATTAACATAATTAGGTTTTAATAATACAATTCTGGCAAATACTATTTATGAGCAGCCTGTACCTTTCTCTTGAGACACTAATTTTCCTGACCCTTTTACATTCAGAATTGTTAAGATTTCGAGAAATAGGTACAACTCTTAAAACACAATTTTATTAAGTTTATTCGTTATTTAAAAAAGGAAACGAAACAATATGCGAAAACACTCAGATTGCATAAATTTTATATCTAGTTTTTAGTGAGCTTCCTTATTGATAGTTATTCCATTATAAGTTTAGCTTAAATCAAGGGACACGACATTCACTAGGCTATCACGACATCTATAAGAGCGAAATTGAGGAACGGACATAGATAAAGACTTTAAATTGTTTATTTTTTAAATAATACGACTATTATATAGATGCTACAGTATGTGCTAAAAGGTTCTAATCGAGTAGACACTTGACGAATTGGAATCGATAACAACCAATTTCAATCAAAAAAGTTTTTCAATTGAATATCCGTCAAATCGACATGTTGCCGTCTTATTGGGCGCGAAAAATTTCGGATCGCCTCCAATCGATCTACGTTTGAAATTAATCAGATAATACTTTACTTATCGAGATGATATCAATATAAAGACAGTATCTAGTACTTACGAGTAATAGTGTACTATTCCTGCCCAATAAGACTGGTTGTTATAATACTAGAGTGAAAAATGCGATATTTTAGTCTTTTTTCCGATTTTTTTCTAAAATTTATATACAAATACATACACACTGCATTATTCTGTATGTACACTTTATCAATATGGTTACGTGGTGGTTAGTGATTATAACTGCATTGTAATATTTCCGCTAAGCATAACATTAACACAATCCAATTTCTAATTAGTTACTATGTCTGATGCTAGGGACTTACTCTCACATCGATATACTAACAGTATAATTCTTTTACACTATCGATAGTTTAGTGAGCATTTATCGATACGAGAGATCAACGATTAGGTTCCCCGTTTAATCGAGAATGGTTTAAAAACTAAAAATTCATTTTTCCCTTTTAAGTCGGCCCTAATTATTTTTTATTCAACCTCCTGATGACCTATTCTATCTTTGGTTCCGTATTAATTGTTGAATCCTTATCAATTCCATAACTGTTTAACAATTCCTGGATTTCATCTTCGTAGTACATTCATTTAATAATTACAAATTTACTTCCATACCCTTCCACTAATGTTCCGATCTTTCTATATTTATACATATCGATTCAAATCGGTATGTATCGATATAGATACAGCGATAGTCGCTAATCGAATTTTAATATCGAATGGAATAATCTTAAATCGTTAAGCTATTCTTGACTCTACCGATATTTGATCCATTATGTACATTACTTAATACCCTAAGGTTTTATGTCAGCGTCTGTGATCCCTCATTACTTGTAAAAAGGATACCGATTCAAATAAATTTTTTCAAAGGACCTCCTTTCTCTTCAATTTACGAGAATTTTAATATAAGCATTCGCGTAGAACCGAACTTTCTGTTTTACAAACTTTTTTGATCATACCTCACTTTTCATCTGAAGAGTTCGAACTCTTCTCTTTTTCCAGATAAACTTTTTCGTAATTTATTTTTCCAAATAAATGCAACTCTGTGCCAGCTAAGCATTCTTCCGTTAAATCAACCCTCATTAGTATTTCGTTTATAAATATCGTTTAGTTATAATAATTAATATTGTTTTTTTAACAAATTATACACGTCAACATTTATCTGTATAACATCCTAGTCAACATCACATTTTTTAAATATTTGCTAATGGAAATTTCAGTCTGAGATCAGACTACCATAAATTCGAAGAAATAAAGCGTACGAAATACGTTTTCTTATCTGTAAAAGAATTATTTAAAATCTACATCAATGAAAATCAAAATAATTAAACAGACCTTTACTACAAAATTTCTTACATCAGCTAAAATTTCCAATAACATTCGACTTAACTACAATATGTAAATTTATTATAATTTAATGTCTTAAGACTTTGTTATGGAGACGTGTGCGTTTCATCCACGTGTTTAATTTAATTACATTATCAATTATAATTACAAATCGGCAATCTAATAATTAGTTCTCTCATACTTGTGCCGTCTCTCCGGAGGCACCTAGGAGTTGTCTCATTGCACGATGATATGCGGTGCCGATAATAGGACAGCCACTGTCGCGATGATTGTGAACAGTGTGAACACGAACAGGCAAAACCTGGGGACAAATGTATCATGTCAGATCCATAAACATGAGTAATAGTAATAGAGTTGGCCGCATTATAGCACCCTGGGGAACCCCAGACCAAAATCAAATTAATTTTAAAGATATACATTAAGAATCTTTTGATTCAGATAACAAAAGTGACCATCTGAACTAACACATTTTTATTCAAGTCTACAAAAAGGTGTTACACGGCATAAATATTACGCATCAGACCGTACCTAAATGTCAGATTCCGAGTCAAATGTCTTGCACTCAAGATGCAGTTCCTAACAATATTACATAGTAGTACTTACACCCGTTCTTATAAGTACAGACTTTACTTCCAAACCGCTCCTTACTTTATTTTCCTTCACCATTTATAACTGCTTGTTTGAAATTCTAAATGTATACACGTGTGCCGGATTTTGTGCATTTTCGTTTGCATTTTAAAATGAAGACTGAACAAAATTGAATTTCATTTAAAATCCCAACTGTATACAAAAGTCATGAGTTTTAAATAACGCTTGAGGCTTTGCAGCCAAGAGTTTTATCGTATCCGGCGGTTGCAGCCAGACAGCATTAGCTGATTTTGTATCACCGGACGTTGAACCTCGACATGTTGTCCACTCGGTGCTTTATCCACAAGCATACATAAATGGAACAGGGGCTAAAGGGAGACTAGCCCAGTAACGTTACAGTGACATGTTTCCATTTTTCATTCTTCCCGTATAAATTGTTCCACTTATGCAGCTAACATAATAAACTGCTGTAGGTAGGTACTCAGATCGCGAAAAGGTTGTTAGTCGACCATAAAACTGCCAGGTTACGAGCTTTTTCGCTGCTAATTAAATTTTGTGCGGTTTCTAGAGCCATTTCATTAACTTTACTATTTTATAAAGTTCATTATTTATTGCAATACTGTCGTACATGGTCAACCAATAACTTTAAGTAGTTCTCTGGCTCTTTTAATTGCTCATTTTATTACAAGCACTTATTGGTGTTCTTCTAACTTTTCTTTTTGATATCTTTAAATTCAGCAAGATGAATATAATGCTTTTGCTACATAATACAGCATTTACGTTGACTTTACTCCACGTATCTCATAAGTGCTATGACTTTGCTGGAGGCGATAAACTCAACGCGTTTTATATCCTGCCCCAGGGCAAAACATATAAATAATTTAAATGATGTTTATGTGCCATCGAGTTTATACTAAAAGTGCCCTAAAACACTATTCAGTCTTTATTTTAAAATTGAAGTCAGTTTCTTAAATACGTTGAATATGTTAACTTTTAGACTTTACTTTTAATGCAACGCGTTTACTAAAGTGGAACTACATAAGCAATATCTATTTTTTTATTAGCCTCTCTCTACCGCCTCTTGTTCTATTCTTTGATCAATATTAATCTGATTCAATAAAAATGCATGCCTTGTTTAATATAAACGGATTTGCTACAAAACACGTATTGTTTCATATGGAAATGGAATACCAACATCATTCATAAACGTAGGAACAAAAGCCCGGTGCCGGTTAATCCCTCTTTATTGTGAAAACAATACAGTCATAAATCAATGAATGTAGTTTTACCATATTAATTAATCAATTCGCTGGAGCTTGATGGGATTTGGGCGAATCCCGAATTGAATCGAATAATTTCTTTATCCTCGATATTATATTGTTCTGTGGTTTCATATATTATGTATAGTCACGTTCTAGTTACTCTTGAAACGTTTCCCTCGTTCCTGCTTCATATGCGGCGAGTTCAAATCGTTTAACGCCACGCAAGAGCGCTATGTTTAAAGTCTGTACTTTGAAATCGTTGACAGTTGAATATTAAGAATTATGCAACCTTTACATTTCACTTAACCCTAATTGTAATAACTGAACTATTCTATAAAGTACTCGTATATTTTCTCTTACCTATCAACAACCATCGCAGCGAACTTCCAATCGCTGATCAGCTCAGCCTCCTCGTCTGCTTTCTTCATCCTTGCTGTTATGAACTGCAGTTCCCTCAGGATGAGATGAAGTTCTCTGTGGTGGCTACCCAGCCCGCCGCCCACGTCTTCCATAGTGGACGGACGGACGAACGACCGACGGAAATCCGAGCGGAATATTGAGCACCTAAATCGATATTGTGAGATTGGAAAAATTGAATTAGCATAGAAATGTTTAACGAGATGTAAAGTGAAGTAATTTATATCGATTTGAAAAACGAATTCAAGGAATTCAAGGGATGATAAACAAAGAGTATCCCTATTTGGCATTCTAATGAAATGAAGAAATATAAACAAATAATAATAAGGGACCATCTGATGTCGTATAAAAATTGTTAACTATATTATGTTTTTACTCACCCTGGCCCCAAATTCCCAGTCGACGCTGTACTATTTGGAGGTGGAGGGCCATGCCTGAAGTCATCATCTATGTCTAGCACATTAGCCAGAAGTGACTTGGATGACCGCTCCTTAAGCTCTAGCTCCCTCATTCTTGTATTCATCATTATGGTCTTTCTTGTTATTTTCTTCCCTGGCCTCGACATTCGAAGAATCCATGGCAACCATTGCAGAAACACTGATTTTATCTGCCAATTAAATTAACTTTTAGACAATAATTCAATCATTAACCATTATTCAATTGCTGGCAAGTAGATTCCGAAAAATGTGGGTCAGTATGAGTTACATGTTATACTTTTTAATTATGTAAAACTTGAAATATTTCCTAAAGTATGAAAATATTGGATTTACTTAGGGCTTTTTATCAGATACTCACCCATTGTGGCATTTCATGTATGTCTGCTGTTCGATGATGGTAATTGAGTACGACTACTGTCAGTACCACCGACGATGCTACCATAAACATGATGCAGTTGAAGTATGTCCCTGTTACATAGAACATATAGTTTTACACGTTGCGTGGCATACAAGTTTACGTTGATGATGTGATAGTTTACTTTACAAATAAGGTTTTCATTGTAATATCTCTGATAGATGCAAAGTACTTTACTTACTTAAGTAGTTACTTACAAGTACTTTATATTACTCATATAATAATTGAGCAAGGTTTTCAGATTATACTATATATTCCATATATATATTTTTTTTTTTATATTAGACCAAAGGGATTTTCAGTGTAAAATAGTATTTACATAGTCTTAAACCTAAGGTGACAAACAAACACGAAAATTAAATGGTAAGGAGAAAATTAAGTACTTCAACGAGTTTATCTTACAGTTTTATAATTACATTTTTAATTGCAATATCACGTGATTCAAAGCTATATGTCATCTAATTAACAATGACACAGAAAGCCACATTCATGCATTTTAATTGTACATGCGATGTTCTAATCTACATTTAGATGAGTTTTAGCTTTTATGCGTTACATTGACGGTATCCACTTTAATGAGTGAGCGTTTTATGATATTTTGTCGTGTCTATCAACGAAAATAATCTTTTTAAATTCAAAGTATAATAAACACGACAAATGATGGCTCCTGTTTTCTTTATCACCTACTTTCATTCGTTTTATCCAAAGAAAGTGCCTGTCACTTGATTACTTTGAGCATTAAATTGAAAATTATCTCTTTTGGACAAGCTCTTTCAGTTTATTATTTAGCATCCCTTGTAACGATGATGTAGTTAATCTCTAATTTATAAACATATTTAAATTGTAACTAAAGTTACCAGAGACGCAACTTTGACAAAGGAATTTGTTATTACTAATTCAATGGTGAGCACGTTGTACGTATGTAGATTGAGTAAATGGACAGACACAATTTGTTAACGTTTTGTCGAACCTAATACCTACTGCTTAGTAAATGAACAGACTGGTCGAAGTTTTATCTCAACAAATACCTTTGTCAAAGGTTTCAATAAGTTTTATCATTTCGTCAATTACAGGGATAGTAACAGACCCGACAAAGTTGAGACCCGAAGTTCACGAGATACTTGGAGGCTGGACCCTCACTACCCGCATCCACTTTGTTGCTTTAAACTGTTGTTTAACTTTAAATCCTGCTTTTAAACTACAAGCAATTAAGTATTTAGAAGCTCGTTTAGATAAGGAGAGTTGTATGGTAATTTTCGTCGTTTAAATTTTTCAACCATTTCAAAATCATGCTCGAAGCTGACATCTGTAGTCGCGTGTCTGTCGGCTGTCTACAGAAAGGCCAATATTTAGTAAAACAAAGAAAGTAAAATAGATTCGTAAATGAAATTTTAATGACCGGACCAAGAAGTAATGTAAGTAGATTATTTTAATACATTACAAGAAGATCGAGTGCCACTATATTCAGGAAATTACCTTTAAATAGACTCAGTTTAGCTACATATTTCAACAGCACGAATTTAAAGTGCAATAACTCTATTTCAAGTGTCGAAAGAGAGCCGTAAGAGCGCTGTAAAAGCATAGATCAGTCTTCAGAGACGGCAGGACTCTAAAATGCAAGTCGAAAACAGAAAAATATAAGAAACTATACGCTCTCCTTCAAAATTCAAGCAAAAATATCTATTTAGATCCTTGTTAAGTTGGTGTTTCATGAATGAGCAGAGAGACATTTTAGGTTCAACACCCCAAAATATTCCTCAAGCTGCATTCTTTTTAGAAAAAAAAAACTATTCATCATTATTTTTATTTCAGTTATTTAGGAAAAAAATAACAAACGCGTGGTACTTTTCTCACCTATTAGGGGGATCGCCTCAGAGGTTTTTGTGATGACGTGTCCCACCAATAGAGAGAAAACAGTTTGCGACAGGAGGATTGTAACACCTGCAAAGATCAATATAAACTATGAAACAAAATCAAATCAAAATATTCTATTTACAATGGTTAAACCTATAGTAGCATCCAGTCTATACTTCGTTGGTTAGATCTCGTCCTGTTTGTGTGCTGAGTCGGTATCAGGGGCTCAAGTGAAATCATAAACGAAACATAAGGATAGTCATGCAAACACTATTATAGACGGTTTTATCACTGGCGTTTTATCATTATATTTACTTTTATTAAAGGAGAAGGGTTTTATTCGAAGTTTTCGCTACACCACCCTCCAAGTATCCAGAGACCGCGGCTTTAAAGCCTATGGATATAAAATAGTTCCAAAAAACAGTAACATTAAGAAAAAACACCCAATACAAATCGTACACCATGGAATCGATTACGTAGACAGCGAACTCACATAAATACTTGAAGATAATAAAAATACGTATGTAAACATTTAGAATAAAAATATCGTAACTTACCTTCAGCATCCATTAACAATTAAAAGCTCTTGTCAAATTTATAATCACATGCCATGCCACTTAAATCGGAAAGTTAGTATCGAAACAGTAATGTATCGACCAAATAAACAAAATAAATGAGTAATCAAGTGACTAAGCTGAAGCGAAGAATCACGGAATCGATTCCAAGATTTTAACCGAAATCATTATAAGAAAATATGTAAAAGAACATCACCTTCACAATAATTCTTGTTGGACTATTACAATTTACGTTCCAATAGAACGAATTCTTGAATGAATTATTTTTAAGCAAAAGCATTTTAACAACGTCTTGTACGTAATCGACGTCATTTAACGACAGACAACAAAATGAAAGCTCACCATCCACTTAATAGCAACCTTAAGCTCACAATAATTTAAATTAACTTCAAACGTACATAATTTACTCCTTGTAATGTTTTAAAATAATTATTAATTATTCATTTTTAATAACAAAAACAAATGAGAGCTGAAATTAAATTAAAAATAGTATGAAAGATGAAATAAAAGTACCAGGACAACATGAATATGAAGAGAAAATAAATGTGGGAGACAAGCGGGATGGAGAAACGGTGTGGGTTAGGTTTGGATAGTGTACCTAACAGGGGGATAGCGTCGGAGACCTGTGGCAGGGTCTCAGCTACCAGGTTGAGGAACACCGTCAGCGAGAGAAGAATAGTGACTCCTGCAATCAAACACAAGGTTAACACCCCTACTGACGTTGATATCGTTTATCAACTCTCTGAAATTTTCGCATCCATCGCAGATTTGATCATAGTTATATGTCGTTCCCTAAGCGATACAGTTGTGGATGATTACAATGCCGAAATGATATCTACACCAATAAACACTTACCGTGTATCGTCTTTATGTGTCTGGATCTTTGCGGGAAACTAACACCGACACAAACAGTCATACCACATTCTATACAATCTAATATTCATTTCAGTGCACGCTGCTTCCGAACGGCTCTTAAAAGTTTTATTACCCCTTTGGTACGTTCAACAAGCTGTATAGCGTGAATTCTTGGCTTTTACGGTACACGTTTATTATTTCTGATTAATTCTCGCCTCCAAAGTGTAATATTAAATGGTTCTTGTTGCTTTTATCGTTGGTTTGGGATGAATATTAAATGCGTGTGCAATTCTTGTTAGATTTTTTATATTTCGAATTGGTTTTCTTGGGGTTGCTTCTTTTGTCAGTTCGATTAATGTCCCGAATTTTGGGAGGGAAAAGATCTGTTAGAGATTAGGTGATTATGGATTTCAAGGAAAATGCTCTTATATTAAATTAAATTATTAAATTTAAAATGTTGATTCATTTTTAAGACCATCAAGTTGTTCAAAATTACCACGCAACACGTCCCAAAATCTTGCTATATTAAGATCTTACTCCATTCATCAGTCAGGTCCTAATATGCTTCCTTGAGAAACCCTCATTAAAAAACGGTAGCAGCGTGCATTTTTTCACCACCACTATTTTCGACAATGCGGTACCTATTAGTGGCACTGCGTCAGACGTGGACGGCATCTTTTCTGCGACCAGGTTCAGAAACACGATCAATGACAACAAGATTGTTACCCCTGCTGACCGGCCAATGTATAGATAAGTAAAAATTTATAACATTATCAAGTGAATTAAACGCTACAGTAAGACCGAAGGCACTCGATTATCTCTAGCACTAAATGCTTGATAGCATGTAATAAAAGCATTCTACTGTTTTTCTCTGCGGTCATTATCCCAAATAGCTACCACATTTTCATCATCATTAGTATTGCATTATTTGAAGTAGTTTCGTGTGCAGCGATTGTTGAAATACACAATACAACAATTTAATTTACTTAATTAAACATTTGTTACTTACAATACCAAAATTCAAGGCACAATTTGAGTCTAAGTCCATACTATCACGCAAACATAATCAAGAACTCGAACAATTTATTAAACATTCTCTAACATTTGGAAGAAACTCAACCGTGAATGATACTTCAAATCTGACTCTCAGAACGGACCAATTTTCTAGTCTGTGCAATAATAATTCTGACGCCTCCTTCAAACGTTCCCCATTAACTTTAAGTACGTTCTTAGTTCCAGTAGAGCTGCTTTTAAATACTCAAGTCTCATCGCTTACAATTAAATTGTAAAACTGTATTTTATAGACCATGAACGATCTTTAGTTACAAATTAGTGTAGCATGCTGCTTGTCAGAATGCTTCTTGCTTGTAATCTTTCATTGGATGGTCCATTGATTTTGGCGGTGGGGCAGCTACTTCTATGTCTTATTGCGTCGATTTATAATTATTAGCTAGCATGAAAATCGCTCTAAAAGAATCATAACTTCTTATAACGTAATCTACAAATACTATTATAACACAATTCACTGTCATTAGCAGGGTAAATAATAAAACGCTACCCTACTTACAGATTCCCTCCTCTACTGACACATATAAAATTTACTGCAAACTCGAACGTACATCAGCACTTGTGCCATATACACGAGTGCGATACGAATATGCACATTGTGGCCTTTTCAAGATAAGAAAATGGAACACGATTTCGCTCCGTTCTTCCGTACCTCTTTTGCTTACTATACGTCCACATTATTCACTTGTCAACAAAGCAGATTTTCTTCGGAGAATGCTGAATATTTTAGTACTAGTGAATTATCTAGTTTCGTAGAAGACAGTAAGATATTTTGATTTGATTGACTGTCTCTTCATACGAATAGTCACAATCCCGACTAGGCTGAACTTAAGTATAACAGACAAAATGTGCCCGTACTATTTCTGAGCATATAATGATAAGTAAAGGACAATATACTGACCGAGAGTAAGTTTTTCTCCGGAGTCAGGTGGTAGTGTGAACCCGAGGAGTGCCATCGATGAGATCAACACACACGGGACAATGAGGTTGAAGAAGTAGTACAGGGTTCTTCTCCTGATCATGATGGTAAACGTCACATCGACGTAGGGTTCTGGGCAGCACGCATACGTTATCGTGTTCTTTTTGCCTGGCATTCCTGTTGGTTGGCAAGTCAATAGAAAGTTGGTTATTTGTAAAAGTTGGTCGAAATGACGCTGACATGAAGACGAAAAAAAACGAATGTGAAAAGTTGCCATGAGTTGTGATTGTTGATGATAAATCGGTAAAAGATGAACAAAGTAATGGAAATTAATTATAAGAATAAAATAAACGATGGAAGTATGAAAGAAAGAAAAACAATGAAAAAAGATATTGCTGTTTTCAACAGTACCTCGAAATAGCCAAGGAAGATATAATATAACTACACTATTATAACTCACCTATTAGATACCATTCCCCATTTGTTATGAAGTCTGACAGGTCACCGCCTGCCTCATCTTTTAGCACCAGATCCAACTGTCAGGGCGAAACACGGTGTAGTTTCACACATTCAACAAGATGCACTAAAACCCTAACTCATACAAGGAAACATGCCAATTGTACTGAGATAGCAGGACCAAATACCGAGGGACGAAAATCTCCCATTATTCGCCTCACAATACCGACTTGTTGAAGCAACATGATTGCTGCTGAGGAAGCAATTTTGTAATGAAATGGTTCGTCATTTTTTTTTTCATCGTCCTTTTCTCTCCTTCCCCTTGCATACTTTATTGGATATAAAACTCCAGCAGATTTCACAAGTTATAAACGTCTTGAAGCCTATTATTCGGTATGGGCTTAAAATTTGCTGACTTACTCACAGTCTGGAATCTATTGATCCTGCTATCTTAGGGTTTTCGAAGTTTCTTGTAAAATAATTTATGTTTTGGGCCGAAAGGGAAATGTGAGAACCTCTAAATGCAAGACAAGGAAGGGGATGCAAGAGCATGCTTTAAACAATTGAAAATATCGCCGCCATACGGAATTTTGGTTGATAAAACATCTAATAGTCTAAAGAGTTCTAATAAATAAGCAGATAGGAATAAACTTAATAAAAGAGGTACCACTGATAGGGAAGAAAATATACAACAAAGTAATATCTATTGTCTAGATGAAAGATAGAAGTATAATTGAAAAGCAGACAAAAATAGCATTCACATTATGAAAACCTTAAATGCTGTTTCACTTAAAAAAAGAGCAGAACCCCAAACAAAACCCAAAGCAAAAGTTAGCATTCTTCAAAGCCACACACTGCCAGTAATTAAGCTAATCCAGTTTCCGCAATCCACGTCAGACTTCAAATTCTAAAACTACTCATTTTAATGAAAGTTAAAATAATACGAGGACACAAAGGCAAAGTTAGATTAAGTCTATAACTAACACGTGGTGCGAAACTGGAGTAATGAGCTTTGAAGCGCGCCAAACTCCGGGACACTACGGAATTATTCAAGAAGTTATCACTCAACGTACACGATATTTATGACAGCTTTTGTGTTATATTTTACTTGAGTTTTTAGACGGAAGAAAACACTTTGTAAAGTAATTTTAAAGGCAACGGCGCAAAATTTTCTCCCAAACACATAATGATATAAAAAAAACAACTGAAAATGTTAATTTCAAACACGCGTATAACGCAAAAACTACAAGCTTATCAATAAATATAAAAAAATCATTTTTCTAATAAAAATGTATCGCTTGATGTTGACCGAGTCGACAATTGAGCTTGTGATTTTGGCACAGCGGTCATTTGTAAACAAAACGGCACTATTCCGGTCAATCGGTTTCAAAATGTACCTGCACTGACGCTTCAACATTTGTACCCATCAACCCAATCGCTGTCCGAACAGAAATCAATCGGGTGACAGAACTGAAATACATTTATTTTTAAAACGTCGCATTTTATTTACAGACGATGCGATGTATATTTAAGGCTTGTGCAGACCAGCGCGACTTGTCGCGCGACGCGACACCGGTTATTGTTATACTGTGAAGTTTTCTTAGAAATTGTATTGTTCGTGTCGCGTCGCGTGACAAGTCGCGCTGGTCTGCACAAGCCTTTATGCAACAGAATTTGTTCTGTAAAATCAGAGGCAGACAACGTGACTGAACTCTTGATCGAAAATCAATACTACATTCTAAGAGTGTCATAAATTCCGATAAGAGCTGCAAATAAACACATCTACAAGTAATAATAATGCGAATACTTTCTAAACTTCAACATCTAAAAAAAAATAAAAATAAAACGTGCATTTTGTTCTATAATACAAAAATTTTAAACAAATTGTTAAGTGTACAAAGAAAATGTCATTAATTTCGGCTACATAATAGAAAACGGATTGAAACGTCTGAATGTATGCTAAATTATTCGAAGCATTTCAATTTCTTTAATTTCAAACATTGCTATATAGAAATATCTTTTATTATAAGCCGCACGTCTAGAGGTGACTGTTTTAGTAGCGTTTTAAATATGTGTGACAAAGTATATTCACCTCCTATAAGAATAGGTTTATAAGGGAATGGTAAATATTAATAAAATATTTTTATAAACTTTATATTTATTTGGGTAGCATCTTGAGCACTACTGCTGAGCATGAGGTCCTGGGTTCGATTCCCAGGTCGGGCAAAATGTTATTGGGCTTTTTGATCTAGAATTTCTCAGTAGCAGCCCGTAGTCTGGGATTTGTGCCCAATGGAGGCAATGGGCTCGCCCCTATTACATGGGACTTAAACATAACTGGTGAAATGTGGGTTTACTATGGGTACACCTCTGCCTAACCCTTCCGGAAAACAAGGCCTGATATTATGTTACATCTTGAGATCAAGTAAGTTAGGGCTTTAGTCCGATCTTATGTGATGATGGATGAGAAGTTTTAAAACCGTATATTTTCAAGACTCTTATCAACCATTAGGTACAAACCCTGAGCCCTGCTCAGAGCAGTTTCTATAACTTTTTGTTAGTATTTTAAATTCGTAACAAGACAAAGGCAACATGTAATTTACTGTAATTTAATGGCTTATCTGCT
Organism: Agrochola macilenta; assembly: GCA_916701695.1. Classification (NCBI taxonomy): domain Eukaryota; kingdom Metazoa; phylum Arthropoda; class Insecta; order Lepidoptera; family Noctuidae; genus Agrochola; species Agrochola macilenta. Next base: position 22,615,460 of record OU753553.1, read on the forward strand.
ATTTACATAGCAGATAAGCCAGTAAATCTATAAAAAATACCCTAATTTAATTATTTATATTTTATTCAAAAAAACAATAAAACTTCGAAATTAAACTATTGTTTTACTAACAAGGGTTTATTGTGGCCATATTTCCTATAAATACATAATGAAGCTTTTCATGAATTTCACAATATTTATAATTAAAACTTTCCGATAAACTCCTATACATGGCAAGTAATTTACGAAATAATTTAACATAGTGTTACAGTATTAATTTAATATTCATTGTCACACATTATGTACGTACATTAAAATTGATTGTGTAGTTAAAACAATCGGTTTTGCATGGACTAAAATGCTCTAGTATTTTTGTGTAGAGGAAATTGATATAAGTTTGAGTAGTAAGTATTATACTTAATATAAAATGAACTTCTTTGGCCGGATTAAATGAATTGTCAATATATACATAATATATATTATTTAATATATATTGAACTTAAAGAGAAAGTAAGAAATTTAAAACGAGTCGAATAATTCTAGCAGACTACAATATAAACGTGAATGTAATCAAAAGATAGAACTAACTTTAAATATATACATCGTGTGTACATTTGCACGCTCACACAACGTGTATAATTATTATATAATTTTTTATACACACACACAATGTAAAACAATATACACACATAAATAGTGCACCCACTTTACAGTCTATCCTGTAAAGTGTTTAACACTTAATACATTTTGATTAAATCAAGTGATTATTTTACATTAACGCCCATTAAATCGTGCTTTGTTAAAAAAACTACGCACTTGGTACTAAGCCTACATTATAGTACTTATTTATGTATTAAAACTTTATGTACAAGTAAAAGAATACTGTACAGTGGCGGACTAAATCCTGAGGCATTTTATACCAATCAACCTTAATTTATACATAATAGTAATCACAAGTGCTAATCAAAATGTAAATAAATAGGTTTAAATAAAATACATATATACACACAAATATTCTACAGAATTTTCCGTATGGCGGTTCGTAATCATTTTGTTAATTAGTGACTTTCTTCCATATTAATGTACAGTGCTAATTTTTTGCATCATGCAAAATAGTACATACAAAACTGGATATGGAAATATCCTAGGTTTCTCACATGGTTCCCTTAGATTTCTCCCTAACCTACCTTAATCCTAAGATATCTAGCTTATTCTTAGTCTGAATCTAACCTGTACTTTATCCTAACAAGATTAATTCGCGCGATATTTTAATTTAATTATTCCAGCCACGGCTCTTATTTGTAATGTTATTGTGTAATTAAATCTCGTTAATTTAACAGTAATTAATTGCAATGAGGCTCGAGTTATCTGCTTTGTTAATGAAAAGATGTTTGTTTTACTTTAGGAATTTTAGAAGTAGTTGAGCTATTTATCGGTCAACTTTGTACAGTTACAGTATCACCTGCCCTGACTGACAAGTTCATTCGGTTTATATTATTATTTTTAATACCGATCCAGATTGAGAACTTTGTTCAGCACACTTTTATTAAGGATTTAGATTGAAGCAATTAAAACTATAGAAAAAATCAATCCTCTAAACTCAAAGATAACGTTCTTGCCTTCTTGAGGAGTAACTTTGACAATAAAGAAAATCTGTCAGTAATCTACATATAAAGTACGCTGAAGACCTTTGTATGTGTGGTTTATCGCAATAGCGTTGTAATAACCTTTCAAATTCAAACTTTACATCTCAAAATATACGACCTCATTTGAAATTCAGAGATCAAGTTTCATGTTAATTACGCTTCCTTTAAAATAAAACAGAACTCGAAGCTAAGTCAACATTAGATACGTAAATACCGCTCGAGAGTACACGTGCAGACAAATCTTCAGTTAAAATGTAAAGCAGGCAGGTGAATCCGTAACGTGTGTTTAAGTAAACTTCGTTCAAGATATTTACCTAAGAAACAAGCAGAATCAAAGCTATACCATAGATAAAGTAGAATTTACTAACGGCTATATGAACTAACCTAAAGAGTTTGAAAAAAATGTGGCAGATTCGAAATTCAAAAATATTCTATCAATGTTTTTTTTTTGTAATAAGAGCCAGAGAAACTAGTCAAGACATCGTGAGTGGAGCCAAATTATATAAGATCTTTAACGTTCTAAGTTTCTACCTGATTGCCATCATAGGTCCAGCTACCAAACTTCATATCACAGTGTTGGTCGTCGAAGGGAAACCACGTGATGTCTATCTTGCATGTGCTCTTGAATATGCCAGGAGGCACGTACAGGCAACTGCCGTTGTTTCTGACCACCACGTTGGTCTGGTATGTCCCGTCAAAACCCTCGTCAGCACTAGTATCAATACAAATTGTTTCATCAACTAACTGTATTTTTTACACACGTTTTTTTGGTTATGCATGTTACTGGTTTAGTAACATTCTTGTTAAACATTTCATCATACTCCAATATTTTTTTGTAAATATCCAGCTATCACAACGAATGGTCAGCAACAAACGTTTTTAAAGTCACTACCCTAAATATTTTAATTTTTTATTTTTGTGAAATTTGATCACGTTTTTATAAAATGTTGCCATGTTTAAAAATTACACGCAACGAATTTACGCTTTCTTGTTTTTCGAAGTTCCACTCATTCACTAATAATTAATGAAGGAACACTGTTACAAATAAATTATGTACAAAATTTTACAGAAATAAATTAGATGAACCAACTGACCCTCATCAAACCTTTACAATTGAAAACGAATGCTGGGTACTAAGAGCATTCTTTGATCAGCTTTAGTAATTTAATTAAAAAATTCCTTTGAACACATTACATGTGAAAAATCCTTTTTTAAAATGTAGGTACACGTAAACGTATGTCATGTAATGTACATTTAAATTATCAAAGGTTACAAATATACATTTTTGTTTAATTATCTGAGCTACAAAATGAAGTTAGCAAAGCGTCAGTGAAGTCGCATGAAAATAAGAATCAATATCAAAGAAAGTTGTTTTTCTAATAATGAAGAACGCCATGTTTAATTTAATTTAAAAGTAAAAGTTTTAATTAGATAGGTACATATACAGTTTTATTCACTTTTTATTAAAGCTATTTCTAAAGCGAAATGTGTCTTTATAATAAAGCGTTTATTATTTTGATTATTTATTTATCAGTGCTTCGGATTCATCTGGGACGCTATTTATTTAAAAATGTGCTGTCATTGACAAAGGTGAGATTAGAATAGATTTTATCATTGACTGCACTAAAATCATCCTCTCGCTCACCAGATTTAGAAAAAAAAAGCTCTTTTGTCGATGAAAAAGTGTTGCAAAAGGAAGAGTTACAAGATACAAAAAAAAACATCTGACAAGCGAGACAATGACAGTGGTGTCTCAAATCAGCGACTAGCGTGCCATGTACGTTTATTTTATTTTTATTTGTGGCAGCACCGAGTAGGAGCTTTCAACCGCGCAAACGATCGTTACTTTTAAAATAAAATAAAATATATATTATATAGGGGTCAAGTACCGATCGTCACATTCGGGACTATCTCCTACTGTGCTGTCACAATTCTGAAAATTATGTAGTTAAATATATTAATTTAAAAAATAGGAAATAAAGGTACACGAAAAATAAATGTCAATAAAGGTCATCTTAGAGCTAAGCAATAGAAAATAGGCAGAATTAAACAAAATGCTTGGTTGATGCATTTCAACTTACGCATTAGTAGTTGAAACAAACGTTTCTTTCGCTTATTCTATTCGCTTGCTGTACAAGTTTATAACAAACCTTCTGCAGGTACACACGTCTCCACAAAAGGCTTTATGGGCTAAATAAAGAACACGGGTCTTATCGCCCACGTTCATTTATCAACGTGCCCACAATCGGATCATTAGTACTCGTAGTTTTCATTCAACTCCTCCTTAATGAACACCATTCTAATCGGATTTATTATCTGGCATCAAAGTAAATGTTAGCTTTAGTGGATTTCTTTTATAACATCTGGGTCACATATAAAGCCTTGTGTTTTTGTGTCTGATTTACAAATAGATTCGTTTAAGGCCAGTTTTTCCCAAAAGGTAGCAGAAGAATCGGAAAAATAATGTCTACAACACTACACAAGATGCTTTTTTTTTTGTTTTTATCTATCGTAATGTTCTGCCCCGCTTTCATAGACAAATAGGTACCGACTAACGAGTCTGAACCCCTCCCACTGTATGTTGAGGTGAACCTGATCCTAAGCGAAGCATAGAGCTTCATAAAAGGATTAACAGGACTATTAAAATCACCTTAAAAAAACTTAACTTAACTTTAGTTTCAAGCAACGTAAATTCCTCACTCATTAGCTTTCACATTACAACAAAGGACTTGTCTTTTTTAATCAAGATTAACACAAACTTACAATAAACAATAGAATTTAACTCATTAAACCACAAGGCGAACATCCAAGATCCAGTCTGAGCTACAGTTTAACTGTAATTTGTCCAAGAGCATCCGGGGACGCGTGCCGATAACACCAAGATACTGGTTTATACTGGTTTACATCGATTCGTACTGGCCGTAACTAGTTTAAACTAAGTTTTGACGTTGCCATTATTAAAGGAGTTAATTTTAATTCGCTTTTGGGATTTATTTTCGGAATTAAGCTGAAGTGTTTTATGTTTTGGAGTAATTTAATGTCTACTGTAGTGTTAAAAGGTTGGAACTGAGTTTAGTGTTTGGCGTTACACACCGATAACTTTGATACAAATATTTAGTTAGTAAATTAAGTAACCCTTTCTAAACAGCTATATAACGGTTTTTTTTTTCAAATATTAAAATACGAAAACACATTGAAGAACTCTGTACCGTAGAACTTATCTGAAGCCTTTATGTTTCCAAAAATAACTCTCTTTTCAATATTGGGGGTAATTTCATGTGATACATCGGATGCACCAAATACACTTCATTTCCGTCTCCAAAAAGAAATGGCACCCATAACTGCATCCCAAACCCCAAAACAAACAAGATAAAATTTTCAGATAGTGAAAAGCCCCAAAACGTCCGTGGGCGTTCACTACGACAAAAGTGCTGTCATGCTTGCATGTACTATTCATGGACGTCGGACGTGTGGTGTGTAACCACTCCGTTAGTTGGCGGCCCGCCAGCAAATCCGTATTAACGGGGACCTCGTGTCAAACAGTAGTGTAATTCAGTGGATTGAATAAAACATGCGATTGCTGCGAATAGGCGAATGGACAGTTTTCTTTTGTCATGTTTTTATTTGGAGTTTTTTATTTTATTATTTCCTTTGTGAATTGTGACTAAGCGATCTTTGCAACGTTTTATTCTTCTAACTAAGCTATGTATATCGTTTAGCTGTCGATTGTGGTTTAGGTTTGGGTTTCGTATACCATAATCTTGCGCTCTAAAAGTCTGATTAAGTGTGAACAAAACCCCTGGTGGACCCTGGAGTCCCCTTGGAGACTCAAATGCAGGTTTGATGTCATCCATAACTTATCACAGCCATATCTCTAGTGACAACTTACAAGAAAAAAACAAAAAAGTAACACCCTTAAATCTTTTCAAATTACGCTTCGGTGTGACACACGTCCTTTACCTTCAACAGCCAGTCACGAAGACGGTAAACAAGGTGTCATCACACAGCCCCATAAGTGATTTAAAAGCTTCCATAATCGAATCCTGGGCCACTGGCCCACTGGCCCAGCGCCAACAGGCGCCAAAGTTCGCGACGTATAGCCAATATCGTAAATGGATGAATTTGGTTGTTTTGTTAATATGTTTGAAGGCTGAAATATTTGTTCCGTGAACGTTGATTTTCGAAGTGCAATGTGAGTGATGGGAATTTTTAATTAATACTTGGATGTGTGATTACATTTGAGCTGTGTACACATTTTAGAGAAGCGTAGTCGCCAAGTTTAGTTTGAGATAAGTAGCACTTTTTTTGCAAAAGTAAACGAAATGTTACTGTGACAGTTAAAGGGCAGCTCTTAAGTTGAAGGAAAAACAACATTTAAAATGTTAGAGGCATTATTTGAATCAAACGAGAGAAAAAATAAAACAAACCACTCAAATTGCGTCTTACACCAGTATAATTTCAATCGATAACTAAATACCAGTTAACTATCGACTAGGTTAGAACATGACATTAACTACCCTATGGATGTAGGACTCTCCCAAGGTGTGGTTAACCGATTAACTAAGTTAGTAATCTAATGTGATTCGACTAACTTAGTCTGCTTTAGGTTGCGATGTAGCCACAGACTAAGGCGTAGAGACATGGAGTTAACTACTACAGTTTGGATCGCAAAGTATATATTAACGATAATTAAGTAATTGAAGCCAACAGAAAAAGGAAAAGGAGGCCTATATGCGCCGTGCTGCCTGTTGGAAAATCAGGCAAAAAAATGGAAGCCAACCATAACACCTTAATTTCTTTTTCGATCCTCTGAAGGCATATTTAAAAAAAGCATATATGCGACTGCCTAAATGTGTGTAACCCCGATTTTATAAACTTTAAATGATACTCATATCTTGGCCATTAGAAGATATTGGGCCATTTGTATGCATAGTATCATTTAACATATAAAACGAAATTCATTTTAAATGGATTTTAATATAACTAAACGACTGATAAGCATACAATTTCTTGGACAGAAAAATCATTGTACTGTTCTGTGCCAAATATCCCTCTTCATTTTAGTCCCAGTGTCAGAATGTATGTTAATAGGGCATAAAATGTCGACTTAACAAACACTTACTTGCAAGACAAATTCTTTTGTAAGAGGCGAATTATATTAATGTACGCGATTTACATGTACATAACCGCACACAATGGGCCTTATCAGAAGGCTAAAAGTCACCCAAAGGGCAATGGAGAGGGCTATGCTTGGGTTTCCCTACGTGATCGAATCAGAAATTAAGAGATCCGTAGGAGAACCAAAGTAACCGACATAGCCCGAAGAATTGCCAAACTTAAGCGGCAATGGGCAGGGCACATTGCTCGTAGAACAGATGGCCGATGGGGCCGAAAGGTTCTGGAGTAGCGACCGCGTACCGGAAGACGAAACGTTCGAAGGCCCACAAGATAGACCGATGACCTTGTGAAGGCCGCGGGAATCCGCTGGATGTGGGAAGCACAGAACCGGTCGAAGTGGCGGTGCTTGGGGGAGGCCTATGTTCAGCAGTGGACGTCTTTTGACTGAAATAATGATGATGATGATGCGATTTACATAAATACATGTATTTCGAGCGAAACTGAGTTTTTTTATTACTTAGGCTTGAAGATTGAAATCTCAACAACTTTTAGGTGCACCTTAATTTCATTACTTTTTGAAATCAGATTGATCTTGATCTAAGTGCCCGAGTGCCTACTACTCTCAAACATATTTGATTTTATAATAATTCACATGTTCATCGCAAAATTCAAGCATATACATTTTATGTATTAATCAAACACAGCCGTCATTTCAAACAGTTATTCCCCCGACGTATACATGTACTCGATGTTTCCAAGGCTATATATTAATTATGTTTCCTCCAAGTGAAATTGTGAATCACCCACGTTACGAACATCATACGCCCATAGCCCATACGACGCGACGGGAGAAAATGAGCGCGAAGAATTAGCAAATCTTTTTTTGATGTATTTTGTACACATCGCAAAAAATGTGAATAAAATGTTTTCGGTATTTGCGTTGAAGGAAAGAAAAAATATAACGTTCGTAAATTAGCGGTTCGGTTGGATTAAATTTGTTGATTGACTATAAGTGGCGATTCTGTTTTCATATAAGTACTTGGTTCAGGATTTATCTCACTCTATCTGTTGTGTATTTCCTTGTTTTTACACTCTGTACTTAATTCAACATCCCATAAATAAGCCCATACAAGCAAAGTACAACATAAAAGCACCCATAAATTAATTACATTTAAAACATTCTATTAGCAGATTGCAACCCATTTCCCTGTAATCTTATCAACAAATCACAGATAAAACTTTTATTTATAAAAAGGATAGTTGACTGGCGAACTTCCAAGCTTAGTTTCCAAGTCAGTTTCACCATTTAAAACCGTTTTACTGTTCAAACTTAAAAGTCTGGAAATGTTGAAAACCGGCCTGTCGCTAACACCGATGGAGCGGTTATGTCCTCATTACACGAGCCGAGTCTGCAACTCTGCAATTTACCCGACCTTTATTTTAATTCGGATGCCTGTTCAAATCTCGCTTAAAAATCTTGGAGTTTAGGAAGGTTAATGTTCGTGTAAAAGCGACAGATAAATTATAATGTAGCCCTAATGTATTATCGTTAATGTAATTTCGGTTAATGTCGCAAATTTTCCTTGTATCATTAAGTGATATTTATAGACATTTCTCTGTGTTTAAAGCCCCATTAAATCATGAAAGAACATCCATAAGAAAATCAAATTATAGAAAGTTACAAACAAAAGGAGCACCATTTAAAGTAAGAGAGGTCAAGTACCTATCTGGAAAATCCATTCCAAGGAGCAATCGCACAATAAATAAAGGAGATAGCGACTAAAGAAAAAACTTGCAGAACAGTAAATCAGCTATCTTCTCCATAATATCTTATATTCTAAGGCATCGTTAAACTAGTAGTTTTGGAGCAATAACTGCTTATCCTTGGATGTTCGTAAAAGTTATCGGCCTAAGATATACGTCTATAAACGTCTGGCTTCCGGCCAGGTAAGTGCCGATAAACATGGAACACACTTAACATTACATCATGTGACACTAGGTTTATATCATTTGCTCCTTAACAGTGTAATGAATAACATGTTTGGCGCTCCGCCAGATGGCGCCACTTTCCGCGGACGTCTGTTTGCCGAGAAAATTTGTTTAACGTTAACGACGTTTGAACGACGCGACTGCATTTGAATTTGAGAATAAATTGTATGATTATATTACTGTGTTCTGACTCCACAAATTGCATGTTGCAGAGTCGATGTCGTGAAATGGGGCCGTTATATCGGCATTTGTCGCAGATGGCATTAAATGAAAGTGAACAGTTTTGACAAATTAGAAATACTAAGCCGAAAATGCTCGCCAGTGTTCGGCTATAATTAAAATCTTCTGGTTTTGAAATGTAAAGTAGGCCGGTAAAATATTTCTTCCCCCCAAACGTTGGGATGAACATTAAGGAAATTTATAATTATTTTGTCCGCATATTTCAGTAAGTTGGACTTTCTAGTGAGGTTTGAGTTTAGGCTCTGTAATTAACATACAGTCACTTAAAAAAAAAACGCCAACCTATAAAGTAATAACAACAGAAAAATAGGGGACACGTTGTCGTATTTCTACAAAAATACTTCGACTTAGTTCAAAATACCACAAATAATTTATCCATTTTTTTTCAAGACAATTAAAATAACTTAACCCAAAAAAAACATAATTTATTGAGATAACTGCCTCTAAAATAAATGATACCATCATCCCAGCAATTCTCTCTGAATGTTGAATATAATTATCCCATTGTTTCATTCTTCGGGATAATAAAAAACTCTTTATTTGCTCCTTCCCTTTAAAATAATTAAGGGTGCTTTGTTGCCAAAAATTACAAAACATTATAAAAATTGCTATCCCTATTAAAATCTCAGCCTTTTCTCAGGTATATTTTTTTTTTTTCCTTTTTTTTAAAAACGTTCCATTCTAATCTCAGTCTTAATCTGTCAAAAATGCCTGTAATTAACTTACATTTTTGACAAGTTTTTGACATTTATTGTCGCTGAGACTACATTTTGAACGTTTTTAAACACCAGAATGGCCTTTCAGTACTGTTATTGATAGTCCAAAAATACGGTAGGTATTTACAGCCAAAAAAGCCATTTACAGTCTCTGAAATTGAAAGCTCCAATAAATGAAATTATATTAATAAGTAGGTAGGTATCATACCCGTTTTTCGTACGCTCACCTATTATACATAAGCACGTCCGGTTTCCACAGCTTGTTGGGCGTGATCCTGAGGTCCTTGACCCCTCCATATTCGCTGTCGTTCCACCTCAGGTTGTAGTCATTCCACTCCTGCACATCATCAACACAATCAGAAATATCGACGTCACCAAAAATACAAGTGCGAGCAAAAACATTGGAGCATTTCTGAATTCAAAAATGAATGCAAGAAAATTGGGGAGTGTTCTGATTTCAAAAGAGTATGTGATAAAATGGAAGTATTTCTGATTTTAAAAAGGTATGTGACAAAAATTAAGCTTTACTGATTTTAAAAAGGAATGTGAGGATAATATTTGGTTTCAAAAGAGTAATGCAATAAAAAGGTTGAAGTAAAAAAGTGAAAGTTTTTAATCAGGCAAACGTTAAAACTGTAATAAGAAGGTGCTAGACACCTTGAGAGGTTCAAGAACAACTTTTCAATATCAACAGAGCAGTTACGAAGTGCGGTGCTGTGAATTGTGAATGATAAATGGTGTTAAAATAGCGTTCTTAAGTACTGATAGCGGTATTATGAGAGAAAATTTATTGGTATCATAAATATAATTTAATGTAGGTACAGATTTTGTTGATAGTGACATTAAAGCCTGTAATCGTGTATTTTAATATTAATGTCATCTGTAGTCAGAAAAATAGTGAATAATTTTAGTATTTACTGTGCGCGGAACCTATTCAAAGTTTTAACCTCGTCGTCAGTAACATCGCAGAAAACTACAACAATTCGAAACTCCAAAAATAAAGCTTTGTCACGGGGCTTCGACTCAAAGAATGGAATTTTACAATGTCATATAAAAATACATATCAAAAATATTCCAGTCATTCTGCTCGCCAGTGTACGGAACAATGGTGGGTGTCGTTTTTACGGCCGATCTCAACGTAAAGATTTCGTTTGACACAATTTTGTATTGTGTTACTACACTGTGTATTCAAAATGTCTATCTAAAAATGATCTGCTTTTCTCATCAAGGAACCTCGATAGATTAAAAAAATGATTAAACTATATCATTAATAATAATTAAATTAAACAGTGTTTCATTGAATTATTCTTCATTAAAGCGCCAGCCATAATTTTTGATCGCATGTGCATCAAACTTCATAATTCTGAGTATAATAAGAACTTTATAGATAACTTAATAATATTATTAGTTTTAACTCAGATCCTACCTATGGTTTTTACAAGTTAACTCAAACAAAATAAGTGAAGACAAAGACTATAAATCAATATAAAGGGAACTTGAAAACAAACACACCCGTTGTTCATGTGCGATCTCCTGTTAATAATTGATACTGTATTTCTACGGTATATCAATGTTTGTATAGAATCTATTAAGATGGCAGAAGGCGAATAGTATAACTTACATTAATACATATACCTACGTATTGAGAGCATGTTGGCTCTTTCTACCTATAGTACCTACATAGGTATAGCAAAGAAGATATCTACGAGGCTGGTTTCTACTTGTTGCTATGTTCAAATTATGTTCCAGTGTATCGTATGTACTTCGGAGATGATATTGGCTTTTATCTACTCTCTCCTGTCTTATCTTTCAACACATCTTATTCCAGAGATCTGTTTATGGTTTACATCGACAAAAAAGTGCCCGTATTTACAAAACCTTGGCATGTGGGATTAGTAATTTAGTCACTGAAGGTCGGGCGTTTTAGGGGACTGTCTTATGTAATTTTGACGTTCGAAAAATGCTGATTCTCAGCCTAGTTTGAATATATGCCTTTTGTCTTTGATTGACTGCAGGGGTCCTATAGGTTATAATACAGATTCCAAAATAAATTATGAAGGTAATCAGTACATTTTTTGCAAGATTGATATTAAGTAACCGTAACTAAATGATTTTTTTCCTAATACTCTACTCAACAAATTCTAGGGAACATGCTTCCTGCAAAATTTTGTGAGAAGGCAGCCTCAAATTACGACTCGCCAGCTGTTAGGAAGACTCCAGTCTCATAACCAAGTGGTCGTCAGTGACCAAACCGCGATAAGAAGATTGCAAGAAGTTAATCTTCACGCTCGCAGACCGCTTAGAGTTTCAGCGCTTGGACGTAGAAATTGAGGGCTAACGTGGGCTAACACACGGCAATTTTGCGCTGAACCAACACTCAGTGGGCTCGTGTTCTTTTTCCTGATGAGTCGCGTTGTGGATTTCATCCCGAATAAGCAGATTGCGCGTTTGACGAGTTCCTGGTGGCCAGAATCCTCAGGAATTTGATCCGTACCAGGGTGGAACGACTATGGTGTGGGCTGGAATTCACCTGGGTGGAAGAACGAACCTCGTTTTGATATGAGGCAATTTAAATGCGGAACAATACTGTGACTATATTGTGCAACCTATGGTCATACCTCATCGACAGCAGTATGGCCAAGATTGCATGTTCATGAAAGATAATGCGCGTGCACACACAGCCAGGCTGGTGATAAATGGGCTCTGCGAGAACAATATCAAGCTATTAGAGTGGCCTGCTCCGTCCGCTGATCTCAATCTCATAGAGCATGCGTTGGATTTGCTCGGGAGAGCAGAGTTCAGTGACCTTCCTCAAAATTTGAATACGGAAGAAAAGTTTTTTGCACAGCTTTCCAGAGTATGGAGTGAAATTCCGCAGGTAACAATAGACGTAGAGATGAAGAGCCGTCGCTAAAGCCTTGGGAGGTCCAACAAGTAATGAAAATGATTGGAATACTAGGAATGGTTTTTTTTATTTAATGTTATCTGGACATTCGTTTTTTATAATCTACAACAAAGTGTTTTTTTTTTCTTTCCGACACCATTTTGGATTATCATAATATATTATCCTTACAACATTTTTATTTAATCAAACAATTAAAATCTATATAAAATTATTAAAATTAAAATAATTTAAATGTTTTCCTAGTAATTATTTGCATGTTCCCTAAGTCTTTGATGAGTAGTGTACCTATTTATGAAAGAAACACATTTCAACAATTATGCCAAAAAATATCATTTCGCATTGAAATCGACCGTCAATGTCACAAATCAGAAATGGGATTAGTGTATTCAGCAGGTATACATTGTGACAATATTGGAAAAATACATATTACCCGTAATTTTTTTACCACTTGTTCCCCAGAAGCAAAACCCCTGAAAAATTCACAGATTTAATCCAAGCAGAAAAAACGGGAACCATGATTTCCAATATTGTCATCTGCGATCACATCCACACTGGCTATAATATCATGTCACGGCCAACGATAACAGCTACCCGTTCAGAACCCGGCAAAACAAAGCGAGCCCTTCAAACTTCACCCTCTCCTCTAATATTACAAAAGTTAGAGCCACAACTTAGCAATATCCACCTCTAGATACCCACTTATATTTGTACAGTATCATATTAGATTCCGACCAGCCCGAGGCACCACCACTTACAAATAGGGTCATAACTCCAAAACTACTTTACTGTTTTTCGTCTTATGTACGTCTAAATGTAGCCGAGTAGACGGGCTATATTCAGTATAAAATTGAGTTTAATAAGACGTTGAATAAGAGAGGTTTTTGAGATATTTGTGAAGATTTAGGCGGACAACTTTGAGGAGCTTATCCAATTTGGGTCATTTGCCGGTGTGGGAGCGAGACAGAAGTAAAACTAATGTTCCCTCCTGAAAGGTTTGTGTATCAATTATACAGTTTAACGGCTTTATTGTTTGCAGGCATACGGTGTAATATGTGGCAACTCGTAACTTACGGGTAACTTAAGTGCTTAAAGGGTAGACGTTTGTTGAAACTCCAATCGTTGAGAATTGACAGGAGATTATCGTGCTTATGAATAAGATACTTAATAGTTTAATTCACCAAACATGTCAGCCAATATCTGTTATGTGTATTGTCAGTGACTCCTAAACAACCACTACAGTCCGGCCGTTGAGTGAATGCGTTCTTGACACCTGTCAGTTGGACAATTTCTAGTAGTAATAAAAAATCACTTATTCGTTAGTATGAAAATGACAGATGTCAAGGACGCATTCTCTCAACGGTGGGACTGTACTTAGTTGTATTTTTGATATTTCTAAAACCTTTTCATGAATTTATTTACTTACAAACTTTCAAGAGAGAACACTAACTTTGTAATTGGTAAAAGAACATGGTAACTTAGTAAATTGGTCGTTAAATTCAAGAACTTCGAAATATAAACTTTATTTAAAACTTCTTAAAGTTTATATTGAAGTTTACAGAGCAATGTACAATGAACTATCATAAAATGTAGAAAATTTTGTAAGAAATATTAAATTATAAAAATGACAGTAGAATGTTTGTATATTTTTTATCAAAAGCTCTTAAAACTTATGCAATATGTCATAAAAAGAACAAAGACTTATAAATAGATGACTTTGTAAACAACACTTTAGTTGATTGTACATTTTACAGTCATGTAATTCTGCAATTTAATACACAGATACACACGACACAACACTAACACGATATACCTACAATATAATAAATGTATACAAGAATTACGATAGGTAAAAAGAGAAGTATACATCATATACATCACCTCTAAAAAGCATTAAAACGTGCAATGGGAAACATGCTTTACCTAATGTATAAAAAATACATAATTCCATATATACAGCACATTTTGTACCTAAAAAGCTCGACATTTCTAATTTCCTTGCAAGAATACATAGCTTCATAGACCTTTCTGACAATAACAAGACCAAGGGATTGGGGAACACTACTGTCTCTGTAACTAAGCTGCCGTATTGGTAAATGCTAAAATAATTATAGTTTTAATAGCTTAACTACATACCTTTATTGCTGGAAAAATAAAAAATAATATACTTGTAAATTTTTCGATTAAAAGTATACATAAATAAATATAATCGTTTTTTTAATATACCAAGACAATACGACCAACATCAAAAGTATGTAAATTAAGCGTCATTGTTTAATTAAACTTTTTATTTAAAAATTAAAATATATAACCAAAACTTCATCGTTATAATCGGGAACTGAAGCATAAAATCTATTTTTTCCATCAAAACAAAAATAAAACCAAACGGGTCTATAATCATTTATTTTAAAAGTGTGTACATTTAATGTCAATTATGTACACAATATTTTAAAATTTTGCTTTTTATGACGCATACAGGTACCAAGGCAACACATTTCAAAGAAGAAGAAAGAATTTAAAATACTTTTTAGAAAATATACTTTTAAATAATCGAAAACGTCGTCCCAATGAGTTTTAACTCCGCAGGCAAACTAGATTCGAGCATGGTAACCACACTTCAATTTGAACGAGGATATATTTCCCATAATAAACATTCCATGGCCATGCATAGTATGAAAAATACTACAATTCCTTGTAGCGAAAACAAAACAAAATCAACAGCGGGTACCCAGGATGTGCATAATCAATTTACAGTGTACATAAAACACATTTCATCTCAATAACAATATTTGTGCATATACATAAATCTTCACCAATATGTCACTTCCAATTGACCTAACGAGACCCACTTTAACATATCGTTTAAGTTATTTTTCAATTGAGAAACATGTATAATTTTATGTTAGTATAAATTATTACGTCACACTTAACGTCAACCATTAGTACATATTGTTAAATGCATTGCGGCTTACACGGCAGTGGTCGCTGATATACACTAATGTCTATACATTTCTGTCACGAACGATACTCACCCTTAAAAGATGTATAGAATTGTACAGTACCGACTATACTGACTACGTAAAGTTGAAAAGTACTAAGTAGCTAACTTATGACAGTTTGTATGAAGGGATGCATGATAGGGTCTACTGGCTAGTCTACAGCACGAGCCGGGGTCAGCGATGACGAGGAACTGGACATGTCAAGCAACTCCCATACAAATATCATAAACAGGTAAATACAAAAGACTGCCGCATATTCCACAATGCTATGCAATTTTCATAACAGTCATAGATTAGAAGAATAACCCAAACAGATAGACAGAACGAAGGTATAATATACAAAAAAGAACTAAATAAAAAAAGAGTAGAAACGAAAATAATGATTAGAAATTTTAGTGTTAATTTTAGGTTTGTCTTTTATTCACACTTACCAACGACAGCCATATATTGGTTATAAGTAGTTGATTCTTCTCGTCCTATTGGGTTAGACGATGTCAACAAAAACAGAAAGGGCGCAGTCAGTATGATGATCTAAACAAACTGTTCCACTCCGCCGGACATAATACTTAGGGGCTGGGGCGGCAGGCGAAAATGTCACTTATCATGCGTTTGTTAAAAGCTATTTTCGCGCGCCGCCGGACACACAATCTAAATAGATATTATATGCGTAGTTTACAACAATTTAACACTGACTCCATGCGACAGATCTGCCGCGAAGGCGGCGCCCTCTGTCCGCGCCCGCCTCCTGTAACCTTTCCTTCGAAGTGCATTAAATGGTGAATTAAAAAAGTGCGGTAAAATAGTGCTGATTGTGGAAAAGTACGGTAGTTATCGCTCGTTACCCGGTAGTGTTGGGATTGCGGGGGGCGGGAGGGCGAAGGCGCCATACCCGGCTCCTACCACTTACCAAATTGAGCCAGACGTTTGTGGTCAGGATTTGATTTTTCTCATCCTTATTTTGTAAAAGGTACGCACGCCGACGCAAAAAAGGAACGAAAAAATATGGTGAACAACAGTACCGTGTAGGGGTCTAAGCTTTTACCTCTTAATTTGAATTTATCTGACTTCACGTACATTTAAAAATTATATAATTTCGTAAACCTTAATGACATAATTATTTATTGCCGCGACGCATTGTATTACAAAGATAAAAGCAACATAAAGTATTCTTTGAAGTCAGCTAAATATTAATCTAAAACACAGATGAACCACAAATTCGTTTTAATCTCTTGCCCTCGATTTAAGTGTAGGATAATCCACTTTTGCTGAGGCCAGTCGTTAAGAAGAAGCAATTAAATATTCCAGTGAATAACAGGGAGCAGTTGGGTGATGAGTAATGCGTTTTACGATTCCACTCGACGGTTGTTTTATACGGCCATTTGTAAAATATGACAGATTTTACTGTGACTAAGTTGAAATATTTGACGGAGACAGATTTCATTTTGGGGTTTTATGTTGTAATTCTGTACTTTGTTGCTGCAATCTAAGTTGGAATTCAAATTTGCTTGCTTGCGTCTTTAGTATGAATATAAGGGTTATCTAAGCTGGTTACAAGCAGCAATAGTTCTGCAGCAATTTATAATCTATGTAAATCCCCTATATACCCAAAGGTAACCAGTTTCAGTCTCTAAATACATATAAGCCAAGCCTAGATTTAAATTATAAACTTTCTCGAACGAACTTACATTGAGAAGTGCCTCTGTGATTTACATATGTATGAAATAATGATGTTATAATCACACAACGCAAAATATCAATCCATATCAACAGTTCCCTCAAACGTAAAGAACAAAACCACGGCGCATTCACTATTTCATTTCAACTCTCATACTCGTACAAATAAATTTAACAGCAACAAAACCCTAAACGCTCAACATAACTCCCAGGACCCAAATTCTATGACATGTTTATGCCTAACTTTCAGGAAGGACATAAATAACAATCTACAGAGGCCAATAAACTTAAGATAGCATCTGATAAAACTTTATGACATAAAGATTTATGTACCGGCGGGACGGGTCGATTGATTGATTAGGACGATAGCTGCTTTTTATGAATATACTATAATATGCAATAACAATATTTTTGGTAATATTGCTAATTCTATAGATGAAGAAGTTTCTGGTTAAGTAATTGGTGGTGTATCTTGCCCTGATAGGGGTAACTGATATGTATGAAGTTACAGAAAAAAAAAAATTGATTCACTTAATATCGTTTTCAGTTAACCTAATGCACCAAAAATTTGAAAAATGGGCGAAATGAGGACAATCATAGAAGTTTAAATTTGCAAACGAGCTTCATCAGATTGAATCAGAAAAAATGAGACTTTTAAGACGTAGGTATACTCTAACATATAAACTACACATCTGATTTAAGGCACAAGCTAGACGACTATTCATCTAAACCATCCATAACATCTTAACAGTTTCAAACATAAAATGGTAAGAGACGCTAGGACAGCTATATTTTATGACCCAGTAACTCGACTGTCCCCCGACACTTGCCACTTCTCTCTAAACGATTCAAATACTAGTGTCGAGTCTATGATATATGTTGCTGTGGATATTTACTTAAATAATTAAATGTATATTTACTTTTATTTAAACGGATTTGCATTTAAATATTTAAATCCAACATTTTAGTACCGCTATGTTGATTGCAGAAACTTTTGGAGCATATTATACTTCCAGTTATGAAGCTTATTAACGGAACACCGAATATTGTACATTGTAATATTCATATTAACAAATCAGTATTTTTTGTGATTACGTTTATGTTATGTGCTATTTGTGTTTTCTAAAAATCCAAAATCTTTCTTAAACATAATTTTATCATGAAAAAAACTTTAAAAAGCTATCAAGCTGTAATCCAATTTCGTAACTCCATTACGCAACCAACAACCATAAAAGCAAAACACTTTCTTCACAATTAACAGCCGTTTAATTCTATTAGCAAGAACTAAAACTGAACCTCTCAACAGTTCTCACTCATAACACCACAACGCTTCAATATGGAACTACGGAATTATTCAATACAGCACTTAAAGCGACAAGGGCCGTTGCAAAGAACGCGTCGCTGTGAAGTTGGGTTGCTGTAGGCGCTTTACGCTTTTGTCCTGCTGCGCTACAGCGCTCGATTTTTGTGCTTTTTTTGTTCAAAGTTTAAGGCACAGGATTGAAGAATTGTGGTGGCTGAAGTTTGATGTGTCGAATTTCTGGGATTACTTCATAGTAATGTGAAAATCAACATATATAGTTGTTTTTTACTTTTGTTTGTCATCACATCACTACTTATAATTCTCCTGCCTTTAAGTTTTCCCTATAAGTTTCGGCCTTTAAATTTTCTAATGATACCTCATTTAGGAGTTTAAAATTTGTCCTCACTTACATCTAAATCTTTGAGTAACATTATGTTTCCTGATCTGTACTCAAACTCAGTATCGCTCAAAACGTACATCGGATGCAATTTCTTAAATCGTATATCAAAAAATCGTATAACGTAAATCGTATCCAGAGAGAAATGGTAATTCCTGTAGTGATACATCTTCATGTTTATAATCTCTTAGTAACCTCTGGGAATATGTTTGTGGTATATGATATGTAGTACGTATTCTACAGATGATATTTAAAAAAAAAACATTGTCTGTTAAGAAAGCTTTTAGTCTCTGCTTGTAAACAATACCACCTTTTCTATTATTTTTGTGTTTATTTTCTACTTCATTATTATTGAGTCCACCGTCTTTCTTTCCGTGGTCTCATTTAAAACTATCACCTTAATTGGTCTTAGTTGTATCCTACATATAGCATGGCCTGTTTGATATTTATACCACACGATCCAAGATCCTCCAAAAAGAAACATCTGTATCATCAAGCGATCCACCTATCAGTCCCTTCCCTAGCAACAAGTAACCCATCACTTATCTTCCTGCATTACCAAAAGTTCCACTCCATACAGCCAAAGGACACCTAGACAGACATTACAATTTCCGCGGTAGCCATTGATTTTACCATTTTATCGAATGTTTTCAGTTTTCACCCGACATTTTTTACCGTTCAGCACGAATTCAACTGTTCAACTTACGTGACGAGACTCTTTATAGAATTGTCTTGTTGAATCCTAATTGAAGTGTTTGTAGAAAAAACAAGTATTTTAAGATCGGGCTTTATGTTTTTTTAGAATTTTATAGTGAAGGGGTTGTTGTTAAGAAGTTAATATTCTAGTTTCAAATAGAAAATTAAAAGTAACTTATCCACTTAGTCTTACTTAGTTACTTAACCTTCTCCCTTAATCCATCAAAAGGTTGTCTTTAAAAGATCGCTTTTAGCGATAAGACCGTCCATTGCCTTTATTCGGCCATTGTGTCACCCTATGTAAAATTTCAACATTTATATATGTCATTTTTATGATGTACATAATAAATCGTAGGTATTCTACGAGTATCTACCTATCATTTCTACTATAACAAAACAAAATCTATCTTTGATAAAGCGGATCGAATAAAATTGTTTCCTCACTGTCATTTAGGTACTTAATCATTATTAAAATGATAATTTACTAAGCTTGTTATTATTAAAATTATGCGCATGAAAAGGATTCATACTAACAACATTGCTAAGTAATTAACTTAATTACTAAGCAAAACAAATAAACTTATTAAAACTATCCGCACCTGATTAATTAGATTACCGACCATCGGAAAAGCCAGCGTCCCGGATAATCACAAGTTTATACGTATGTATAAACACATGCGTTTAATTTGCCATAATGGAATTCATTACCATCGGCGTATTAAAATGAGTTAATGGAACAAATGTGAATTACAAATGAATCTGATTTTCTGTGATCATGTAAATATTTCCAACAGGCATCGAGCAATTTTTGTTGGAATATTACGACCCATCTATATTATTATTGTTAGGCATAAAATCTAGTCTTTTCTTGATGAGGTTATTGAACCCACAACTTCACAGACTACAAAAACACTACTCCCTTAAAACACCACAAAAATAAAAGGAAATAACGGAGGCAACAAGATTAACAGACACTCAACATACATTTATAGGGTTCCGTAATAAAACAAAGAAACATTATTACTAGATACCTCCTTGGTAATAACATTGTTTGCCATTAAGGCGCTGACAACAGGCAAACTGTAAATGTAGGCTTGATTTAAACAAAAAAAATGCAATATCTATACAGTTTGTGGTAGCGGAAAAAATTATGTTAATCTTGAACATATTTCTCAGAACTTGGTTGTTACCAAAACACGTTTTGAAATAAAAATCTCGATACAAATTAACGGTAAACTAATCTTTTAACTTGAGTTCTAATCCTAAATATATGTATTAAATATCAACGTACGTTTGTATTTTAATTAATAACAAGAACGTCTTATTTGAATGCAGAACTTGTCTATTTTTTATTTTCGATTAATTCTTTCGATAATTGCTTCATATTTTGCAATAAATTACAAGCGTTGCGTCATCGCGCTTCTCTTTCTTTTCTATGCAGACAGTGATCGCGATTTAGCAGTTGTCAGCGTCTTAAGAAGGCGAAGTTAATCAACCGTGGTAGTAAGTAACTAGACACACAACAACCCTTTAAAGGCTTCTAACGACTAGTACTAAAACTTAGGTTATGTCATAATCTTTGTTTTGACAAATATCATAAAGGCCCATAAACTTTCACTGCGGAAATTGAGGCCCTGTCTTGTACATTGAAGTGAGGGTGAGAGTATTTATAGTAAAACCAATATTCTTAATGTACCTACGCGAACATAAATTCACGCCTACTTCCCATGGGGGTAGGCAGAAACTACAGAACGCCAGCTGCTACCATCCTTAAATACTGCTTCTGTCTTGTTTACGTTCATACATCTGGATATATAGCTACGCACGCCGCGCGCCGGTTGCGTTTGCCTTCTTGACATACGTTTAAAATGACATTTATCAAAAATCTAAAAAAAAATATTCCAAATTACAATGGAAAGTAAATTGTAGCCATATATAGAATCTGTAAGTCAAGTGCTCTTTTCAATTATTTTTTATTTATATAATAATGGACTCCGCTGGATGCGGGAAGCACAGAATCGGTCGAAATGGCGGTGCTTGTGGGAGGCGTATGTCCACTGATAAAACATATCGTGGAAAATTTTAAGAATTTTATCAAGTTAAAACAAATCGTGGAAAAATGTTTTGTGCCATTTTCATCTATTTCCGATACCAATATTAAAATTCAACTCTTCTTTCGCTATTCATACTCGTATCTCTGAAAACAGCACACGCGATAACTTCCAAATATTTTTCTTTACGTATTCTCTTTTGCTAAAAAAAACCTATGAATCGGAGCTTTGATGTTTTGAGCTTGAAGAAAAAAATGTTGGATCAAAAGTTTTGCGAGCTTAACTAGTAGTAAATACGAAGTAAAATTCAGATATACTAGTCGGTATTAACTTACAGATAAATCTACACGAAAATATACCAGCATTTTAGAATCGAAACACTATTCTAATTAATATGAAAATCCGAAACAACTTTTGAAAGTTAACATTCCACAACTGTTTGCATGGATTTCATCTACATATACTTCAATTTTGTAATATTATAATATGTATATTACAAATTGAAGCCGCTTTGTGTCTTTCCGTGTGACCGCGTTGTTGATTCTACTGATTTTGATGCAGTTTTCAACAACATTTAGATAAATTCTTCCAGAAGGTTTATGTGTGTAAAACATTAATATAAAACTTACATAATAAAGAAATTTCCATGTTTTTTCAAGTCGTAAAAATCGTGCAAAGCAGGTCGTTGGTATACTATAAGGTCAGATAGGTGTCGTTCAGAAAGCTAAACATGATCTGTGAACTATTCAGCTTATTTGTACATATGATATTTAATTTGAAAATGGCAAGTATTAAGAGCGTGCATTCTGAAAGTGGGCAACTTCGCAAATAGATGTCAAATATTTCGCTGTTTTGATTAATTTTGCAACATTACTAAGGAAATATTAAATATGGCTAATAAAATAAAATATTGATTAAGAAATGCAATAACGTCGTCGTCGTATCGTAGTATAATATTTAGTTTTAGATGTCAAAAAAATATTTGGATACTTTCCAAATGCCTTTTTTACACCTAAAACGGTTTCAACATCAAATTCATTGTTATAATTGCAATTCAATAATAATAATTATATTTCATTAGTTAACGATATTTCATATTTCCATACAGTATTATTGCCAAATTAATCAAAATAGGTAAATATTTGACAGCTATTTGTGACGTTGCCATCTTTTAGAATGAACGCTCTTAATTTTGAAAACGACTTGAGGATTCTTAATTTTAAAGTGAAAGGTGAAAGGCCAGATTAACAGTCAATAATTATATTTCATGTAAATTATAATAGTTCAAGGCTTGAGAAAAGATACAGTAAGGAGCTAAACGTTTTGAAATTATGTAAATTCGTATAAATGCGATCAACAGCATAATTATATTGATCCTATACAAGACCTCTATATCCGTATTCCGTACATGCCATATAATATCATCATCTAAAACAATCTACCTTAATTACTACACATTTAGCCAACGTTTTAGTAGGACATTTTCTTAACACTAACTGCTAAATTCTAAGTACCATTAAAGTTATTGACTTAGCGTAAAATGTAATCGTTTCCCCACATTACGATGTTTGTAATACCGGCCGGCCGTTATAGAGAATGAGCTAGAGAAATTGACCGCAAACAAGTATCCAAAGGGTAATCGAGCATTATTTCTTGTGACGTCATATTTCAAGGTCAATGAACTTAGGTATGATAAGTTTGTCTGTGTCAGATATTTTGCTTCTATAATTCCCTCGACAGGTCACGCTAAAATTAGTCGATAATTATGAAAACAGAACGAACCTTTTACATAAAAAGACTTAAATTAACTATTTATAAATACAATGTAAATTAATAAAACCTAGAGAGGCTAGGAAAGTAAAGTTGACTCTTCACGTGACCGAAAGGCTGGCCTATTTTTAGGCCAAAGACTCAGCATTGCCATCCAACGTGGCAATGCTGCAAGCCTTTTGGGCAGTTTCCCATCGACAGCGATGCGGACGCTTTTTTTTATGCCCAAGAGCTGTTGCCTTTTTTATATACTTGTTCTTAATAATATATATATTTTAGTATTAGATTGTATATTATATTTAAAAGCGTTTATTCTCGTCACAAATAGATGTCAAATATTTCGCTGTTTTGATTAATTTGGCAATATTATGGAATAGTATGGAAATATGAAATTTGGCTAACTAGCTAACTAAAATATTGATTATGAAATACAATAATAAATATCGTAACACCGAATATTTAGTTTTAGATATTAAAAAATATATTTGAAAACATTCCAAATGCCTTTTTTACACCTAAAACGGTTACAACATCAAATTTTGTGTTATAATTGCAATTCATTATTAATATTCTAGTTCGCTAGTTAGCCACATTTCATATTTCCATACCATAGTAATATTGCCAAATAAATCAAAACAGGTAAATATTTGACAGCCATTTTCGACGTTGCCATCTTTTAGGATAAACCCTCTTATGATTTGTCAAAATAAAAACTTAGTTAATGATAAAAGAAAGTAAACTTCATGTCAGATCGTAACATACTCGTAATATGGCGTTCTGTAGTTTCAGCCTACCCCATGGCAAGGAAGCGTGAGTTTGTGTATGTTACCACCATTTCTGTTACAAAGCTTTCGACGCCGATGTCCGAAGCATTACCAATTCTTCGTTATTTTTCATTACATAAATTGACATAAGATTCGACAAGAGATTAATTTCAACGGGCTTTTCTCAATGAGGGGTGAATCCGACACAACCTAGCATTTAAGGTTTTGCTCTTTACAAATTCAGTATAATTTTCCATCTGCTTGTAATTCTGCGAATTCAAACAATGGGAAATACTCGTATTGTTATTTATCTAAAATTTGCAAATGTATTATAATATTATGCTTCCCAAAACTTTGGATCTACACAAATAACGTCGGTTTACTCAAAATTGTGCTCGCAGAAGCAAAATGGCCACCTGCTCTGTTATTCACTGGAATATTTAACTAATAAACATTTTGACGGAATGTTTGTTACAGAAAAACATGTTTCGAGGTTTCGAGGCGGGGGACCTTTTTTATTACAAATGGCTGAGTAAAAATGATTGTTTTACTAGTCATCTATAATGTACAATTGGCCTATGAAAACCTTGACCATACCTTGTCATATTATACGATGCAAATGACAACCTCTAAAATAATGCTACTATAGACCTTTCACTATAACTTGTCCTTTGCTGTCATGTTGTTACCACTGCTTATCAAGCTTAGTTTCATTACATATAGAGTTCAAAATGGCGACTGACAGAACAGTACCACTAATCGCGTAAAGAGACAGTTATAATGAACCCACATCAATTGAGAAATAATGAGTTATTGTGACAAAGGTCAAAGTCATCAACGTTTTCATAAGATGATAATAGTAATCATAATAATTAAAGTAGGTATTAAGTATGAAGGTCACATCAATAATGTAAGCTTCTGTTGTGCTGAGAAATCTAAGGGTCAAACTTAAAGTCTTGAGCTCCTAACTTAATCTATGTAATCGTGTAGGTAACCTAAACAGTTTATAGAACTCCTAAACAAACAGATCGCGGTATTATACCTAAGTAAATTCACGTGTTCTTTCAAGTTAAACACTGACCTTATGCTCAAGGCCATTTTTACATTATAAGTACGTAAGTACTCGCAAAACTATAAGTTCCATGTGATAAGTGTAAAAAGAAATTACGCGAACCTTTATTAATTTACAACTGCAATCTATCTTCACATTGCGATTTTCATCTAAAGGCAAAATTTAAAATGATGTGCCTTTGTTTTATCGGAACCTATATAATTTTATACTTTATTGAGAGTTCACACGATATAATCTATCCATTATGTACACATACCTGTTCCCCCTACTTCAGTGCCAATGAATTTACAGATACGTTTTTGAACCATTTCCCCTTATAACCTGTCACCCTTCTTTACCGATCAAAACACATTAAATTCCTTCCAGAAAAAAGCTCCAAATATTAATAACAAAAATGGTCATTCAGAACCTTCAGAGCCTTCAATTTGTGACACGGTGACCGAAAACTGTCACCACCCGTCAAACGCTCGCGGTGGAAAATCCCTTCGACACTTTAATTCCCGTATAAAAGTGCTATTTCACAGAGAAATAGCGGTTTTATACCAGAGATATTATAGCGAGATCGCTCAAGCGAATCGCCCGGTCCTTATATTAAAATTATGAATGAAACTACCCATTTATTTTAAGGAGATAAAACTGTCTCGCTCTCATGCTGTTCTTTGTTGAAAATATTGCGACGCGTAGAGCTGTTTGCTATCGTGTTGGTAAACATAATTTTAGTTCTAGTAAACAGATCTATAAAACTGTAGGTTCATTGGATTTTTGATGATAAACTAACGCAACTCAAGATTTTTAGCTGATGGTTAGTACTGAGAAGATATAAAATTATAATCGGCGATGAATATTTTTTCTTAATATTGTATTTTCTTTTTCGTTAACTACCGTTCATTAATATAGAACTAAGGTACCTTCAAGTTTTATTTAAACTAAGCTTTGAATTTGGGCAGCAAATGTATCCGTGGATCTCATGACACTCAATCATATTTCTTGGCTTTAAATCTCAGTTACTCTTACTGATTCTGTTGATGGATCCAACAATTTCATAGATATATCCACCTTACTAATTGGTTTTAATATTTAAAATGTGTGTTTGATTACATCTAAATAATCTTATCGTGTATCTTCCTCAGGGTATATCCTCAACACAACAGAAGCCGTCTAATCACAAACAGACTCACCACATCAATGATCTGCTGTAGCGTGAGGCCGAACCTCACTTCGAGCGGCTCGCTCTCGTTGGCGACCGGCCGCTCCAGCGTGTTGTAGTTAGCGAGCAGAGCGTTCAGGAGACGCTTCTCGTGAGGACCTTGCTCCGATACTGTGGGTGTAAAAGATGGTATTACATTAGTTGGAGAAGAAGAAAATGTTAGGACGGCTTCTTTTAAGGATTGTGCATAAAGGAACAAAGAAAAGAAGTATCTTGCGTTGATAATGGATAAAGTAAAAGATATGATAAGGCCATAGTATCTGATGATGACGAAGGTGATTTAATTTAAAAAAAAAAAAAAATCCTTTTTCACATAAGTGATAATGTTGAAAAAATTAGTAAGGAGTTGACAGTTCCTGATGATGAAACAGAAAAGGTAAGCATAACAATGCAATGCTTCTAGAGCTTGCTTTGAAACTGTGTGGATGTGGAAGGCAAAGTATATACTTTGAGGAATAATGGGGATAGTGAAAAACGTTTGTTTCAGGTTAATGGCATGGGTCTTTGCTAAGAAGAAGAAGGAGGAGAAGTAGAAGAGAGAGAGTCTTTTATAGGAAGTGACGTTGAGAGGGATGTTTCGAGATGAAGTGTTTAATAATGATGAAGGTCTAGAAAATAGAAAAAGGTTAGATTAAAAGACGGAGTTTCATGAAAATCCGGCAGAAAAGAAGATTTAGATTGCAAAGTAACTGGAAACTGAAAAGGAATCAATAAAGAAACATCAAAGGAGATTTGAATATGAATGTCAAAAGGAATTAACTAAGGATCGGATATTTTTGTAAATGAACACAAATTATGATTGACTTAAAGAATTTTCAAACCAAATGTTTACAGAAACACGATCAAATGGAATCAAAAACATCAAATAAAGTAAGACTTCAATTTACATAATAAGGTTTAACATTAAAGAGCAAATCCGTTGGTGAGAGCTGAGGTGTGTTTTTACCGTAATTTTAACTTTAACTTCTTCGATATAGAACTTACTTTCAATCACACGTACCTGGAAAAGAGCAAACATTGAAACCTAACTCAAATAATACGGCTGAATCTTCTTTTAACTGGAATACAAACAAGTTTATGGAGATTTCTGCAGCAAAAATCAGGGCATGTATATACATGTATATACATCCGGGATTGTGATACAACTATTGTAGGAAGTGTCGACGAATTCTCGATACATATTTATGACTATATAGAAAATATATGACTATATAAAGAAAAACTTCTTATTTCTCGTCAATATACGACACTACCGCTTCCTGTACTAGAATTGTATAGAAAAAGATACGATGAACTTTTATTTATTGGAAGAAATAATCCTACATCTCCATATTGATCGGAACAAAGCAAGGAAATAAAAAGAAACTGCATAGCGATACCATAGGTAACGCTCATTACTATAAATCCAACTGTTAAGAAAGAAAAAAGGAAATTTTCTAAAAGCCGTTGCCTCTTTCACACATTCATCTAGCTTTTACAATACAAAGTGAAAAGAGGTACAACAATTCTTTGAAACAAAGGCACCGAATAACTTACGAGACGAAAAGAATTAAGACCAAAACAGACCATAATTTTTCACAACAAATTGGACAAATCCCCATAGTTCAGCGGCCGAGAACTACGTATATCTGCCACAAGAATAACGACTGGATAAGCCTGTCTACGCACCTGAACCTTTTAAAACCACAAAGTCACCTTAACGTCAAGGGCATAAAGTCTATTTTCGCAATACAGAAGAATCTTACAAGAGTCCGGCTTGAAGGATCAGCAATAAACACTCATTTTAGGGGCTTACAATGCTCTTATACCTACGTGATGTATGAAAGCCAGAGTGTGACAAGTATAACGCGCTCGTACGCCCGGATTAGTGCGTTAGAAAAGGAAAGATGTAAGTGCTCGGTTGCGCGCAAAATCAGGTAATTTATTTTCTTTGGTATCTCCAGGTCTCGGGAGGATTTCTGTATGGTCTAATAGTTTTTTGACCAGTATATATCTTTTTCGTTCTCACATTAGTTTGCTTTGTACTAGGTTGGGGATGCTCACTTCAATGGAAATACTTTTACTTGTTACTGGTTGGTAGTTTACTAAAAGTGTATTTACAATTTTAGTAGTGAACGAATCCGTGCCTCGGAAAACACGTTAAGGTTCGACTGGAAGCCAACGCCAACATAGTTGGAAAAAGGCTAGGCAGAATGAGTAGTGAATGAATGGAAAATACCTACATTTTCCGTTATAGGAACTCAGAATTTGTAGTTTCTTAATATCAGCATATTTTGTGGTAAAATTCGACAATGGATATTGGAAACGACTAAAGAGTTCTCGATATTAGATGTGAAATATTTTTATAGGAAATTAAAATTTTATGAAATACTTTACATAATGTAAACAATCGTATTTATTATGACGTCAATCTATCAATCAAATCTAAAAAAAAAAATATATAATTAGTTTAATCAATAAAATGCAACCGAATATTTAGCACTCAATTACTGCAATAATGATGTTCAAAACGTATTAATTGGTTGCTAAATATGTGTTCTTTTATTTTACACTTATTGATATTTTTATAACAAATGCTTGCATGTAGCATCATTGAAAAACGGTTTGATCAAAAAGCTTATCGTGTTGAAGGTTTCAACAGTATTCTCGACAAACGGTTTATTAAAATTAGCATGTCAATGAAGACTGATCCGGAAGAGAACCGAAGTTGTCGACATAGGTCACAGAACAAGCGATCTGAAGTGGCAATGGGCCAGCCATATTAGCCGTAGAACCGATGACCGTTGGGGTAGACGTGTTCTTTAGTGGAGACCACGAATCGGTAAACGTAAGGTAGGTCGCCCTCAGGCTAGGTGGAGCGACGATCTTCGCAGGGTGGCTGGTAACAGCTGGATGAGAGTTGCCGAGAATCGAGCTGATTGGCGTGCAATTGGAGAGGCCTATGTCCAGCTGTAGAATTCTGTTGGCTGATTATGATGATAAATAAAGACTATACAGTTCTACAGCCAACCGCTGAACAGTGGTAACAGTTTGACATGGATAGCGTCTTTGGCGAAGCAGTAAGGACGGTTTAGTGGTTCTAGTGTATATACTGATACGCGGTCGAATGTTCCCTTTTCCTTACAACCTAATTGTGTTGATATTGGTGCCTCGTAATCGTCTCAATCAATCTGCCTAGCCTTTTCCCAACTATATTGGGATCGGCTTCCAGTCTAACCGTGTGCAGCTGAATACCTGTATTTTACATGGAGCGACTGCGTATCTGACCTCCACAACCCAGTTACTGGGTAACACGATACCCCTTGGTAAGACTGGTTGTCACATTTTTGGATTTCTGACTACCGTAACAACTGTAAAAGATCCACGCATCACAGTCGGGACCAACGGCTTAACGTGTCTCGTAACCGTTGATTACGGTTACGAGACACGTTAAGCCGTTTGTACTCAATATTAACTATAGTTTTCTCAACTACAAAATCTTCAAGTTACCACCTACGTTACATATTCGACATGTAAGAAAATGATACGTTAAGTCATACATCTTATATACTCAAGTAAATCCCGGCTCTCAATTATTCGTCTAATATGTGTTACAAACTAACTACGTTATACCCAGCCTTAGTGATTACATCACTAACGGTTTGTTTGGTACGAGAGTTATACTGTTATGGGGGTATGATTAAGTTGGGATTTGGAGTATTATACAAGCATTAAATTAAAGCAGTTTCAACAAGACGATGCTTAAACATGCGGAATCGAATCATGGGCAGTCTGCCCGCTAACACCGTCTGCATTTTCCTAATATATGTAACGTCTTGGCAATGGGAAAACAATTCGAATAGTTTTTCGCTTTTTAGTTGAAAAGAATGAGTATCTTTTTAAGTCGTTTCGCATTTATATATTAAAACTTTATGCACAAGTAAAAAATACTGTACAACGGCGGATTTAAAGCCTGAGGCATTTTCTACCAGTCAACCGAGACAAAACATGGCAGATGCAACATAATTGATAGATAACTCGGATAAGAATAAATACTAATACATATAAACAAAATACGAGTATACTTAGTCAGGAGAAATAACGATAGGTTGAGAATGCAGCAAATCAGCGCTGGGATGATTCTGCCAACTTCTTATGAATATGTTCACGTGCCTTCACTTTTAAAGATCACCGACTGTTTGCCATCCTGATGTTCAGAGGAACCGCATTCCAAAGAAAGACAGCCTGGACAAAGAAAGAAGAGAGAACGAAACCAGAGCGGTGAGAAGGACATCGTAGAAGACGATTGTTGGTGGAACGAAGATTTTTACCATTGTGCACTCCTAAAAATATTTTTGAACTCTCTAACATAATGATTGCGCCTCTTTTTGTGAACCACAAATAATTTCTAATTTGGGGTCCTAAAAATAATAATTAGTCAAGTAACTGCGACCAACATAGTTCCAATCTAACCTAACCCGTTTAGTCGGGGTACCCTAGCTTAGTTACTGCGTAGTATTATATTATCTGTGGTTACTGCAACCAACTGTGAGGAAAGACAGAAAGCTAAAAAGACGCTCAATTATTTAAAAACGTGTGCATCATTAAAAGGTCAATAAGTTTTTAGAGGACCAGTTAAATATTTCCTATATATTTTAGGAACTTCATGAGCTATTCTCATGTGGTTTGTGTCAATACGAGAGAAGACTGCTATCAAATAAATTGGGTTCCTGTAAATATCTACAACTAGCTTTTGCCCGCGACTTCGCCCACGTGTATGTCAGAATTTATCTCACGGGAATGTACAACCTAGATACAAAGTATCCTTTATCCTAACCGAAGTCGTACCATGTGCCAAATTTCGGCTATTTTAGCATGGCAGAGTAACAAACAAACAAACTCACTTTCGCATTTAATTTATAATATTAGTTGGATGACGAATATAATTTTTTTATGAGAGATTTTGATATTCAAATTGCTTTAAACCATTTAAATGGTAATATACCAAACAGACATCAAAGTGAATGAAGTGCTCTTAACTGCTAAATCCCCCGCGTCTCTCTTGAGAGGCATTTAGCGCCCCAACTTACAGTCCCGCTGAATCACCGGTGAGTCACCTGACTCACAAGTGAGTCAGCGGGGCTTGACGGCTGCGGCCACGTGCGTCAGGTAACTCACACGACTCACTCTATGGCCCGATGGATATACTCGTCAACTAATCAACTAAATCATTTAAAACATACTATGCAACATTGAAACATTTATAAAAAGGTCGAAACTGACGTGGAGCGCGCGTCAATGTCAAACCGTGGGACTTGTCAGTTAAAACTTTACAAATATTATTATTAATAGGACATTTAAAAAAAACAGAGATCAATTCAAGTAAATCTTAACTAGTTCAATCAACAAACCACGCAATACACTACTTACATGACCAAAATGTTACCGACAAAAAGCGGTAACAAAAACTGAAACCAAAACTAGCACGTAAGCAGCTAAAATCTCTATCTACGTGGCAGCCTACGTGCGGTTAGGGACGAGCCATCAGACAGACAGGTTAAAAGGTCCAGAAGGTACAAGAAGTAATAGCAAGTCAAGTCACGCAGAGACCAACATTTTAGCACGAAATCGTCCAGCCAACCATGGCTTTCTTCGAGATTGTTTTGGTTTTAAATACCTAGCGTTAGGTTTTATTCCTGGTAAGCAAACGCCTATGAATCCTATATATTTTCTGCTTTAATACATGACGCCGCACATTGTTCAAAGATTGCTGATTCATCGTCAGTCAATTTCATACCTTCTTTTTTAACTCGAATTATATGGGAATTCGACGTAATTTTACCCATGTTTTGGTTAGGAACGTATCATTTATGTGGAACTGCATAAATATTACTTCTTCTTCGTAAAGTCTTGATGTCACTTTAAATGGTGCAAGGAAACATCTAGCTCCCTACATAGTTATCCCTTTTCAATAGCGTTCATAAGTTCCTTTAAAGTGCAGCCAAGACATTGTGATACATTTCTAAACATAAGCATATTGTGTCACTTTTAGCTCAACGTCAAAGCTTATACCAGAGTATCGCGCACACTGAACATTCTGTACACCACCTTACGTAGTGACAGTACCTAATCCATTCAGGGATTAGCGCTTTCAGCCGCCCTCGTAAACTCGCCGCGGTTTACCTCGCCAGTATTGAATGAATAGTTGCTAAATTATAGCTGGAGTGACGGCCATATTGGTGGCGAGCCCCTTTTTGAGATTATAAGGGATTTTGTCAAGGAGAAGATTAGAGGTTGATTATTGTTTTTGTGAATTTTACTCATCTACGACGTTGTGAGCGTAAGACACTGCAGCGATGTTGTCATAGAAATATTATTTTCGGCGATTATCGTTTCAAATGTGATAAGTATTCCAAGTGTTTATGTATGTGAGATAACAGTCGATTTTCACACGTAACAATTTATTTCTGAATTAATATTTTTAATGAAATTGGATTAAAATCACAATCAACCTGTTTTCAATGTTATTTTTAAGGAAAAATATCAACATTGGCGTAAATCATCGATCCGCTCCTAATTTATATTTTTGCGTACGCAGCGCCAAATTCACTTTTACGCTCCGTCGTATATTGTATTACGCATTTTATCATTCAATTGCCAAGTTTTGTTGGGGTTGGCAACTGACGGAGTGGTGTTAAGTACACTCGGGCAATATAAATGTCAGCGACGAGGCGGAATTTTTAAATAATTTCATAAATATGGCTGTAAAAAAGCGGTAATGTAAATATGCCTGTGGAAATGAAAATGTGAACCTTTTTAACACAATTGTTGTGTTTTATAGCTAAGTCTATGTGTTTCCTGAGTGGGTAATTTAGCTTTCTATGCAGAAAATATCTACTTTTAACTTAAAACTTATCCACTCAAGCTGAACTCGGGTTATCATATTGAAGCAGTTAAAAAACACTGTCACTGTATAAAAACAGGTGATTAAGATAGTCTACGATATTGACATGGTGTCATAAATCTTTTTTTTATATGTTAGCCTACACTATCTCACTGCTGAGCAAAAGCCTCCCCCAAAATCCTTCCAAGCATCCTTTTTCAGGGCCACCTCGATCCAACCCTTGCGGTACGCATCTAGGTTGTCTCGCCACCTCTTCCTGGGCCAGCCTCGGCGGCGCCGTCCATCCATTAATCTTAATTATTTTAAATGGAACTTCCAATAATAATTATTATGTTTTTAAAATGAATTAACCTCACACATCCAACCTCATAAACCACACACTTTTTCCTAAAAATAAGATGGCCACCTGTCAAACACCCATTTCCCGCCAGAACTCATTATTCCCCAAATAATCACGTTACACAGCTAGTTAGCAGCGGGGCTGTAACTAGAAACTCCGTTGGCAATCATCGTAATCTAATCCCCTCAGGAACAAAGGCATTGTCTGCGCAATTTATTTGTACCCGACCCTCAGAATTACTTGAAATTTTGAAGACAGTAATAAGATGTCTGTACTGTCGTGTGAATGGAGGGTGTATGTTGTGAATAGTAGCGATAAAGCTTAAGAATGTAACTCTGTTCTGTAGAGGAGATAATATTCGTATAGTTCATGATTTTCTTGTGTAAGTGCCATATATCCCAGTAAGCTGTTGTGTGATAGTTGTTTTAGTTTATTTTTGGGTTGGATTGTAGTCTGACAAGTATTATACCCACATTGCAGTTGACTTTGGTTAGTGTTGAGAAGAATAGGTATCACACAACATTAATATTAATAAAAAAACTTTTTTTTGGAAAGCACTACTCAAGTCCAAAATATGCATGTCATCTTGGGAAAAATCTAGAATAAGAAAATTATACTCGTATTTTAAAGAGACCTTTCATAACCAATTGAAGTAAGTATACTGTAGTTAATTGAGAAGGTCAAAGAATCAGCCACATTCACCGTCAGTCAACAAAGGATTACATCAAGACTTTTCGACCATCAAAGCCCGCTATTGATCCCCTCGAATAAAAAAATAATACAGCCTCTTAATCCTGATACGGTAAGTACCTGGCACCTTGCCCACAAGTGCCACGCAGCCTCGATCCCCCAGTTGTCTCTTATCCCCCACTCGCGGACACTCGCAAATGCTTGAGCTACTCGCACGAAGTTTGTTGAGCTAAAGTGAGCTCTTTCCATTCTTCTCAAGCACTTTTGGATTGAAAAATTGCCGCACAGTCGAATGAATCGAACGCTTTGCGGTCGAGATAGATTTGGATGACGGAGCTATCGATATAGAAAGGCTTTTCTTCTTCTTTTCAAGTCGATGGGAAATGTACAAGTTCATGTATTAATATGTTAAATGAGTTGGACCTAGTTGGGTGCCACGCCAATGGTGGCATCGGTGACGTAATTGAGGTCCTCAGAAGTGCAGGTGTATGAACACTATGCACACTCCAACATATGAGACATGGTTTGGTCAGGAGCACCGCATTAGCTCTGGGCGTCGGTGGGGTCATAATCCCCCATTTTGCTAGGTTGTGCCTGCAGTGGCTTACCTGGATCGCAGTCGATTGATTATTTTCCATATAGGCCACTGCTGGTCACATCTAGGAGGCAGATCAGACTGAACACAGTTGGGTGGTGAAGGGTGCTGTTCCATATAACTCGAAAATTTAATGAGTGTCTTGACGTGCTGCTACAGATTAAAGAGGTCAACTTTGATAAGGGCAAGCTTCGGTTGAAATAATAAGAACGATATGTGGATAGACATTGTACCTATATGCTTTCAGATCAAAAACACTCAAAGATGTGACCATAAATATGAAATCGGGTTGAATATTGTGGGTTCCAAATCCATTCACAAAAATGACAGTAAATTGAGGATTTTAAACGGAACAGGCCTCAAAAGAGCCAGTCTTTTTGAGGTTGACTGTATTCAAAACTCCAGCATCGTCAAATTCAAGATTTTTGCTACCTCTAAATGGTCTTGAACTACCCGCAAAACAAATATTCCTGAATCACAGAATTCAAAAATTCAAAGTTGTTTATTTCTTTAACCAAATTACACAATTAGTTTGTGATTGGAGCCTTCTTTTAAGCAAACAATGCCTGTATTAGAAGACTCCGCTCTTCCATAACAAAAAAGAGAAAAATATTGATAACAAATTTATCATGTATATGATATATGACAAAATTAGCATAAGAATAGTTTATGTGTGTGAGTATGTGTGTGCTTGGGTATGTATGTGTGTGTGTGTGCATGTGTATGTGTTTGTGCGTCTGTTTTTGTGTATGCGTGTGTATGTGTGGGTTTATGTACCTGTGTGAGAGGTTATGCTGTTGGTTTCAAGAGCTCTTCCGTTTCCTCATAGGTAAGTGGTTTGATCCATTTCAGGTTTTTTTTTTTGCATTCATAGGAATAAGAATGCGTAAATAAGATCCAGAGAGAATAAATCAACTGCCGTACAGAGACCCCAAAGCCTTAAAGCAAATAACGCACTTAAAAGGCAGGCTTCGGCGCTCTAAGCCAATCTGACGTGGCTTCGATAAGTCACGGAACGTCGGCTCGGCTCCAGACTCCCTAGCACGAATGCGCGACATATATTCGTTTTTTTTTTTATTGAATATGCAACTACAGTGCTGTCTTTTGGCGCGTGGCCAAAATCGAAACTAACGCCGCCATCTTCACAAAATTGCACATATGTTTACCAATATAGCGCCCTCCTGTCAATGTCATTCAGGCGCCACATACTCTACATTTTGAAATACATTTTTGCGACAAGCACAGTTAGTATCACCCATAGACATGAATAAAGTCACAAAACTAAGTTAATATAGGTTAGTTATTTGTTAGTTACAGTGTGGCAATGCTACCAGTCGTCTGGGCACGTTTACGGATGACAGCGATGCGGACGAATAATTCAACGCCTAAAAGTCCTTTTGTTTTTGTATTTATTTGTAAAGTTAATCATTTAATTTAGTACCTAGTGTTAATAGTTAGTTAATAACGTTGTGAGGAGCTCGTGGCTAAGTAACAACAGCCGCACTGGTCGATCCATCAGGTTAAGCTACGCTTGTCGGGGTTGGTCAGTGGATGGGTGACCATCTTTACATACCGAGACTTCTCCGTGCTTCGGAAAGCACGTTAAGCCGTTGGTCCCGGCTGTCATTCGTGGATCTTTGACAGTCGTTACGAGTCGTCAGAAGCCCGAAAGTCTGACACCAGTCTTACCAAGGGGTATCGTATTACCCAGTTACTGGGTTGTGGAGGTCAGATAGGCAGTCGCTCCATGTAAAATACTGGTATTCAGCTGCATCCGGTTAGACAGGAAGGCTAGGCAGATTGATTGTTAATAGTTAGTTAATATTATGTAAGTACGAAACCAGTATTTTCGATTTAAACAATAAACGAATTTACGTTACGTTCACTCCGCGCGTTTATACTAGGCCCACCGGCCTGCCTGCGGCTGTTGGTCGCATTGTCTGCTATAATCGATGTTGTTCCTACTTACCACTGCGATTTGTAGTGATTCTAAGCTAAAAATCTCGATGGTTTTTTCACATGTCACGGCGAATTTTCGTAGCATTAGGAAAATGTTTTTGGTGAAAACTTGGAAAATAATTTACGACGTATTTTATGGAACTTATATACCACAGCCGTTTGAAAGACTACTTATTGTTCATCGCCATCTTTTAACCGCTACAGAAAAATGTGATGAAACCATAAAAGATTATCTATTTTTTATCCCATAAAAAAGAAAGCTCGCATCTTAAATGGAGATTTCATATCCTTTTAAACGTTAAAACTCTCAAGCAGCTTAGATCATTTTGATGCAACATTTTACGAAAAAGCGCCCGCATCTTCAAAGTACAATAAGTTGAAGCTTACCCGCTATTGCTTACATTAGGCGCAATAAAGTAGCATCAGACCGCTAATCTACACCCGCTGTGGCGCTGCACCGCTTGCAGCACTGATATTAATGCTACTATGCATTAATTTAAGCGCTGTTTTCGCTTTATCGGCGTTGGTTTTCTGTTGCGTATGAAGTTTTTGGTAAGAAATTGACTGCATTTTTTAAATTTATTTTAGTTTTATAATATTATCCTAAACATAAAGTTGTGAGTTGGATAGTTCCAAATCGTTCGAAAACCAGATACAAACTTAAATAGTATTATAAACATACATACATATATACATTTTCCCAAGCGGATAGGAACAATCTGTAGAATTTACCATGAATTTATTTTTTATTTTACTATGTTATTATGTAAGTACCCTATATTCTGGCAAATAAATAAAATATTCATGCCATTTCAATCTGCAGAATTATAATTATTAATAATATAAAAAACATGAAGTACGTTTTTTAACTTTGTCTCAAGAAAACATAAGTTCCCAGATAATTTGTGTCCAGGGCCGAACTTCAACTTTCAAACGCCAACAACATTTAGTGTGCAACGGTTGGGTGACATTCAAAGTGCCATGCTCTTCGATGTTACTACGAACACGTAAAACCATACGATTTATATCTTTGTTTACTATTACTAGTTCAGAAACTTGAGGCAGTTGGGTACCGCATGTTTGTATACTGTTGCGTTCAGTTGGAGTACCTATTAGCAATATCGTAATGCATGAGTATAACATGATAAAGGCACATGCATTAACGTAAAAAATGTGAACAGGCCGTACATGTTTTTTATGGATTGTCATATTGCATGACGTTTCTTTTCCTAGACCCTTATTTATTTGCACAAAACAAATTCTGCGAAGGCGCACGAGACTATGTAGGGGTCGGCTTCCAGTGTAACCGGATGCAGCTGAATACCAGTATTTTTCATGGTTTGACTGCGTATCTGACCTCCACAATCCAGTCTGACCCCCACAATTCGATACCCCTTGCTAAGACTGGTTCCCAGACTTTCGGGCTTCTGACGACGCGCAACGACTGTCACAGATCCACGAATGACAGCCGGAACCAACGGCTTAACGTGCTTTCCGAGGCACGGAGTTATCTTGGTATGTAAAGCTCACCCATCCACGGATCAACCGCGGCAAGCGTAGTTTAACCTGATAGATCGACCCGTGTGGCTGTTATTACGTAGTCACAAGCAACAACAATTGAAATAAATCTAGAAAAATACTGTTATACACTAGTATAACAGTATTTTTCTAGATTTATTTAATCTAGAAATTTAATATTTATATTATATTATGATATTTATTTGGGTGAATGCCACAAAAAAATTACTTATGACTACATTTATGTAATTTTTTTGTGGCATTCGCAAGTTGTTTTTATGTACCTCATCAACATGCTAAGATCTAAGTTGTTATCCTCGTATTTTTAAGAACGATTGCATTCTATAATTCGTATATACATTAAAATATAAGTAGATATTATAGTAAATATGTATGTATGTGTATGTTGTTTATAACCTATTTATGTACTGTTGTACCTATTTTAGTTATAAT
Source organism: Agrochola macilenta (assembly GCA_916701695.1). Lineage (NCBI taxonomy): Eukaryota > Metazoa > Arthropoda > Insecta > Lepidoptera > Noctuidae > Agrochola > Agrochola macilenta. The sequence goes on from OU753553.1 coordinate 22,654,421, forward strand.
GCATTAGAATATATTTTTTAATGTTTTTCTTTGTTCCTCTCAAACAGAGCGCCTGCCATCTAATCTCTTCACCACCCTTGGTTGACTGGTAGAGAACGCCTAAGGCATTAAGTCCGCCTTTGTACTTTTTTGAGTGTGAAAAATTTAAATAAATAAATTCTAATCTCAGTCTCAATCTGTCAAAACTACCTGTAATTTACATATATTTTAGACAAGTTGACCTATATTGTAACTAGATTTTGATTAGGTACGGAAACTGGCCTTCAGATCATGAAAAAATCTAATGTAAATGTACATTAGGCGATATGCCTATTAGGTGTACATTATTACAATTTTTTAAATCATAGACAAATAAATATAATTATATAATAGACAAAAAAATAAGTCTCTTGTCAACTAAAATAAATAAACCATAATTCACTAAATCAATTGTACGCCAACCAAAAACAGGAGCAACGATAATTTATTCACTTACCGATAATAGAATACATGATGATAAAAATGGATGGCAGCAAGGGGGAAATATCGGAAATATTGTACGTCGCAGACATTGCTAATCTATTGTGGCAGGCGTCGAATTGACGGATTAAACCGGTTTATCATTGAATTATTTTCCTCGTGGACTGCTCATAATGGAAAAATGTATAATCGGAAAAGAGGTTTTGTTTGAGGTTGTAAACGGATTCTTCTCTTTTGTAGAAAAAAATATACAATGTATATTTGTACCACGAGGTGCACTCAAATGACGTTGACCGGGGTGGCGTTGTTGGTAAATATTTATCACAGATATTTGTGCACAGCAGTCATAAGTGATAAGTCATTTATTAATTTGTTTAACATAGGTACAATAATAATGGTATAAAGATAATAAAGAGTTCGCTATGTTATGCCAGAGGGCGTACAAATGTTGGAAATTAATTAAAGTACATATTCAAGCCAGACAAGTCTCAATAATTAAACAAAATAAGCTTGGATAGTAAAAAGACAATTATAAAAAATCACTTATTTCATAATACAAATGAATAAATAATAAATATCAATAGAAACCAATGTCAATAAAAAAGAGAACAAAAATCTAAAATGTCAATACACTGACTGAAAACAAATGATATGACTATTTCAATAAACAATACTGATGTCAATATTCAAAAATGTATGTCAAGTACAACAATACATAGGTATATTTTACTAGCATGTCAACATTCTGTCACTAGATTTTTGTCTGACAAAAATTCCGAAATACTGTAATATGCTTTGTTCACCAGTAAGGATTTTAGCCGTTTCTTATCAGTGATAACCTAGTGGAGTGACCGTCGGACTGTCACGTCATAGGTCTCAAGTTTGAACCCAAAGCACGCACCTGTAACTTTTCGGATTCATGTACGTATTGTATAATTATCACTTGCTTCAAAAACGGTGAAGGGAAACATCGTGAGGAAACCGGCATGCCGGAGAGATGGCATGTGAAGTCAAGTCAGAAGCCCACGGGCGGCATGAAAACTCTGACACCGTTAGTTAGTCACTAACCACACGAAAAAGAAAAAAAGTTTTGTTTTGTAAAATGTATTAAAAAAATAAGATCGGCGGCGTTAGCTCCGATTTTGGCGACGTGACGAAATAATTCGTCGCGTTACACATGGTTTGCTTCCTATGACATTGCACCTAATGCCAGTAGTAATAATACATCTCTATCAATCAATCTGCCTAGCCTTTTCCCAACTATGTTGGGGTCGGCTTCCAGTCTAACCGGATGCAGCTGAATACCAGTATTTTACATGGAGCGACTGCCTATCTGACCTCCACAACCCAGTAACTGGGTAATACGATACCCCATGGTAAGACTGGTGTCAGACTTTCGGGCTTCTGACGACTCGTAACGACTGTCAAAGATCCACGAATGACAGACGGGACCAACGGCTTAACGTGCTTTCCGAGGCACGGAGGATTCTCGGTATGTAAAGATGGTCACCCATCCACTGACCAACCCTGGCAAGCGTAGCTTAACCTGATGGATCGACCAGTGCGGCTGTTGTTACTTAGCCACGAGCTCCTCTAATAATACATCTCTATCTAATCCTTTATTACCCTACTTAGATTAGACGGTACATATACTTATGCTAAAACCCCTTGATGATTTTTGATCTCATAACACCACATTCATAAGCTATTCCTATTCTCGGAATATGATGCCAATAATCGATTGCTCCAATACAAAATGGCTTCACTCATTTCCCTCTACCGCTCAAACAGCCAGCCAATCTTAAAACCTGCTCAAATATTCGTCTAACCCCCAAACGCTTCAATATTGGGCTCCACTAAATCAACAACACAACACGCAATAGTGGTTGAACAGGCGGGGTACATTCGACCCAGCTAACATGGACTAGAAAGGGTTAATTAAAACGTCCGCCACCACTTTCTAAACTGTTAACAGTGTTAACTGAAGCAAGGGTTGAGTACAGGGACGGCTTTTGGTTTGAGTGGGCCCCGAATTGTACAAAAAACGTGAGAAAGTTCAAGCCAGTTTTAACACGTCTAAATTTATTTTGGTTCCCTTTTAATTACTGCTAATTAGACAGATTTTTCAGTAAAGTTTTAGTGAATTCATTTGAAAGCTTGCTAAGCTAGAACTCGTAATTTTTTTGATCTGCATAAAATTATCAAATATTTAATATTTACAACATAAAACTGCCATAAAAATAAAGATTATAAGTGAAGAAAAAGCGTGTTGTAATATTCTGAAGGAAGATGGATTGTGTTAAGTAACTAAAGTTACCATCCCAATATCTAGACGGATTAAATTCCACGAGTCTATAAAAAAAAACTTCAATGACTATTATTTGATTACCAAACCTTTGCAGCCCAAAGAGCATCCTTTATTTCCTCTTATGAAACATTTTTTTTATTCATTCAAGCAACAAAATGCTAAGTTTTCTTCGAGTGCGGCCCTGTATTTCAGCAGTTGTCAAATAAGTTGGAGACAAGTTAGTAGTGGAGTGCACCTGTACCCGGCGAGGTACGGTGGTACCCCACGGTAAATAGTTTTTAGATTAGATGGTATTGTTTCACGTGTACCGCTAGTATTGGTATTGGAGCTCTAGAGTATTTGCTGGTAGATATACCGTAGTATGATAGAAAATGGTGGGATGTGGTTTTCTTTTCAGAGAAATAGTTGTTTTTGAGAAGCTTTAACGAAGACAGGATGTATTTAGTTGATAAGTTGTGAAAAACTAAAGTTTTAACACCGTTAATTAAATGTATTTAGAATCAGAATCGAGATTTTACAATGACACACACATCTTTCCTTTAATTATTATACTTTGATTAGTATATCAAATCAACACGTTTTACGTGGTTTATCGAACCCTGTATGTATTTAAATCTCAGAAATAGTACAAATTCTCGAAGTCTGACTTACTTTCAGTTTATGGTAATTGGTATGAAACCCACATTGGAAAAACCACTATAGCCATTTAAAAGCTCGTAACTGGTAAATGCTTATAATAACAAGAATTATTTGTTCCAAAACAAAAAATAACGGCTTAAATAAAATTATAAAAGACAAAACACTTCATTATCAAATCGATTCTCAAAATAATAATCATCGATTCTCAAAATAATAATCATCGATTTACAAAACATACCGTACCGTATACGCGATCTATTCTCCTTCTTGACACGCCACATTCACCGATGCTACTACATATTGAGCGCCTATCTCGATAATTACAACACACTGTTGGACTCTCGTAGGCGTCGGCTTGAAACAGAGGGGAAACGAGGGGGCAAAAGAGGGGAGGGAAAAGGGACGTGTCGCCAGACGTTTGAATGTTCGCCGGACATCCCGATTTTCGTTCTACTAAGCTCCGGGGAATATAAACGGACATGAAACAAATGTACAATGGTTTGCTGTTACTTTAATTTTGTTAGGTGAATGGGGGTTTAAGTGAGTTGAGTTTATTTACAGAAAGAAGACGGTAACGTTGGCAGCTTCCAAGATGCATGAAAAAAGATTCAGACAAAATACACAATTATATTCATTCATCCTGCAAAATCTTTCCCACGAGTTTCTTTTTAGATTTCATCAATACTTTCAGCAAAGGCCCCTATTACAAAGTGTCCTATATAAAGCGTCACATATTATCAGTTGTGGGACAACGCATTCAGCGAGCGTATATCCGACCTGCACAACAGGCGGAACACTGGCTGGTGAGAGTCTATGATGACTACCACAAAAAGTATGTCAAACTGACATGTCAATTCGTTGTATAAAAATGATGAGAATTTAGTGTGTAAAATATATTGTATATTGATTCGCAAATTGTTATTTAATGAACACGTATATTAGGTACCCATATTTGGTGACCCCATTGTGATTATTACCGACCATTTACCTGCTCAAGTTCGCGCTGTGTTATCTGTTAACACAGAATCAACGCTCGACACTCTAGCAATGATGGCAGACAAGATGATGGAGCATACAGACAATACGATTGCGGAACTCAGCCAAAACACACCTTCTACAAGCAGCGGTAGTGGTCATAACCTGCATTATCAACTACTATCGAAACAAATAGAGAAGCTTACACTCGAAATTGCTGAACTACAGAAGCACAATTACAATAATTATCGCCGACCTCCTTACCGTCCAAACAATTTTCGCTCAAGATCTCGTTCTCGTTCAAGAACTGGGCTTGGGAAGAAGCCGGGAGATCGAAACTGGGAATGTTATTATCATTACCGATTCGGAGACAAAGCCAAGAAATGTGAATCTCCTTGTTCACGGAAGCCGGCGGAAAACTGAAGACCACATCGACTGTGGCGGACGTCGGTGTTGCGAATACAAATAACCGCCTATGCATAACTGACAGAACCACGAGAGAACGATTCCTAGTTGACACGGGAGCAGATATATCAGTGCTAGCTACACGAAGTAAGCGAACACCGATATCAACGTCGTTCAAACTATTTGCCGCAAATAACACACCGATCAACACTTATGGAGAAAAAACACTACAATTGAACCTAGGACTTCGCCGCAATTACAAGTGGACATTCATTATGGCCGATGTGAAGATGTCGATCATCGGTGCTGATTTTCTCAAATATTAACTTAGTCTTAGCTAAGGGGTGGGGAAAGGGGAGGGGGGAGCTCGGGCCATGAATGGCCTACAACCACGAGCCGCGGCCGGTACAAGTCGCACGCACAGCCGCCCGGACCGCACCGTGTCGCGCCTCACCGACCAGTTATTTTTAATGGGCTCTCTAATGTGGGTTTTAGTAAAAATAACGTTTGAAGGTGTCTATTAGTTTAGTGGGAGGGTTTGACGGTTAGTACGTAGATGTACTGACGACCTAAAAGACAAGTCTGTAAAAGAATTGTGTCGAGTAATTCTGCTGATCTGGCAAAAAGAATTGGTCTCGAATAATTCTGCTGATCTCGCAAAAAGAATAGGTCTTGAATAATTCTGCTGATCTCGCAAAAAGAATTGGTCTCAAATTCTTTACACAATTTTTAAAGCGGACTGCCTGTGTAAGAATGCGGGCTGTCGGTTTAAAAAAAACTTATGAGAGTCAAGTATTTAATAAGCAAGAGTATAAACGCTTTTAACTCTACGATACGATATGCACTTTACCAATCTGCAAGAAACCAAGCCTGACGTAACTGGCTTTATATTATTTTAATTATTTTTCATTCCAGAATTTCCAATATACTTCATATTGAAAACATTGATACACCCACATTTTGATAGCATAACACACACTTTTCTCCACAGGGCAATATCGAATCTACCAGCTAGATAAGAATCTCAGCGAACGATTTTCCAAATAGAATCTGTTGCATAAATTCTATTCAGCTCCACTCAATGTTAAAAAATGCGCATATCTTCGCTTCGCTTTCCCTCACAAATCGATGCCCAAGCAAATAGACTTAAGGCGATTCCTTCAACGTAGCCCGCGGAATTCTAATTTTCTTGCGTTTTTTGCGCATCGCTGTTTTTTTGCGTTGTTCAAAATTCAATAACACTAATGATAATATGTTTCTTTACTATGTAATAATCATTAAAATCATCAATAAAGCTCTGGAAATTGTATTTGGGGGAAATCTTAAATATATAATATAATCGTAATTTCTTTATTTTATTTAACCTGTTTTTCCCACTGGTGGGCAAAGGTCTCCCCCACAGCTTTCAACTCTTCCCTGTGCTGCCTTCACGCCTGCCTCATGCATAAAATCGTCATATTTGAACGAAATAGTCATTATTTCCTACAGACATAATTTCGAGAGTTTAATTGGATTTTTTTTCCAGTCATGATGAATACGTGACTGATCTCCCTTAAATGCAAAACTTTCTAACTTGTATTATTGTTGTATGTGTTGCCAACATTAACTTGTAGGGTGTTCACTTGTTAACTTAGGACCTTTCGATCGATGGGCAATATAATTAAGTCGTAAATTGGGTGGCCAATAAATATTGGGATGACGTCATAAATTAACAATGTGGTGGAGTTGGTTACTGGCTGTGTTTAGATGCGAATTGTTTAGATTCATTATTGTTGTTTTGTCGTGATATTCCGGGAGAACGGGCAAAAAGCTGGACACTGTTGATTATTTTACAGTATTGTGGATTTATAAAGTGCCGAATAAAAACTTATTGGTGAGTATTAGGGATTCACAAAGCACTTAGAAGTAACAGAGATGGTAGTACATATATCTAGTTATTAAAGAGTGCGTAGAGTATGAGATTACGTCAATGCTATTAATAAGTTGATATTGATCATATCCCCAGAGCTATCCCCTACATAAAATTAAAATAGTTTTACTAGAAAAATCTCCAACATCTAATTTATAACAACTCAAATCACTATCACACATACTTCACCGCGTCATTCACTAAAGAATCCCTACATCCTACCGTCAAACCAAATCTTCTACTATACTAAAATACCTACTAAACTAAGAGTAAAATATGTCGGCAGAAGCAACAGCCAAGGGGGGGGGCGTTGTCATGGCAACCGCTCGGGCGAGCCACCTCAATTTTTGCCCTAGTTACTGCCCGGCGAACGATTTTGATACAATGCTCAGTAAAGCGAAGGACATGCCAGTCAGACTGCATCGATTGGATGTCTTTACGTCTTGTCTGTCGGATTTTGAAAGAGATAGTAGGTAGGATGGTTTGTTTTAGAAATGGTTATTTATTTGTAGGTGAAGTAAGTGTTGAATAGGGTACAATCTGTGGCTATTTCTGGAGTTGTGTACGATCGAAACAAAGTACAAAGAGACAGAGTACAAAGTATGTCATAATGTCACTCCAATTCATTAAGTACCTAGTTATGTTTTTTTATTTGTATATTGGCATCTTTTTTTATGTATATTCATGTAATTTGTTATCTTTTAATTGTGCTTTTGTGTGTCTTTTGTTTGCACTGAATAAATGTTTCATCTATCTATCGTTTAAAACTATTTCGTTGATGCCCATGAATTTATAAAATAGTTGTATTGTCTCATTACACATATTTAAAAAAAAACAGTAAATTTTTAAAGATTCTTTCACGAACTCCGTATTGGCCGGTATAGATGGCAAATGTGAGAATATATTATTAAGAAAATGTTTCAGATCTAGGTCTTAACTACCAAACCCTAAGAAGACACACTTGACTCTTACCATTAAAATAAATATTATTATGAATAGCTTATTATAAGAATGACCTACACAGTCCTGCCACGGTTCAATGACCCGAGATACAGAATATCTTCTTAAACATTAATGTATAAAAGAACGTAATTAATCTAATTACCGATAGAGCCAGAGATTCGTCCATTAAGAAGAATGAAAACGACTAAGTGCCAAGGATTAACCAATAACTTGGGAAATTAATTATGGCTAATTACAGGCTTGAAATTTTGAACAATAACTTTGATAGGTAAGATAAATTATGAATTTTAAAATTACCTATTTTTATAATGTTTTCTGAAACAACAGGGTTTGTTCCATAGGTATTATGCGTACACTAACAGTAATGTGTTCATTTATGGAATGGCCACACAAAAACTAGGTTTTTTAATCGGTATTGAAACCAAAATTGTTAAATTAATATTCTTCTCAATCTGCCTGACCTTTTCCCAACTATGTTGGGGTCGGTTTCCAGTTTTACCGGGTGCAGCTGAATACCAGTATTTTACAAATAGTTATATTTTATTATGTATCCAGTATTTTATCTGAGCTCCACAACCCAGTTACTGGGTACCACGATACCCCTTTGTAAGACCGGTTGTCAGACTTTCGGGCGTCCAACGACCCGTAACGACTGTCAAAGATCCACGAAGGACAGCCGGGACCAACGGGTTAACGTGCTTTCCGAGCCACGGAAGGGTATGTTAAATTAATATTCTGCTGCTGTCATAAAAATAAGAAGCTTAGACATAATTATGTCTACCTCAAAAACACTTCTAAAACAAGCAACCAGAAAATGAGCCCAACATTAAAAGGCAACAACCTATCAAATACTTAAACGCAACTCCACAAAACCGTTCAAAATTCACAGTTAATTTCCGAAACTACTTCTACGTTCACAAAACAACGTATAAAGGATCATAGCATCATAACTACAAAGACTTGCTCAAGGAAACGGCCCGATTTCCACAGAATATCATGACTCGAAGTAATCCTCCATATGCCAACCCCTACCACCATACTACTATTAACATGTCATCTAAACGATTATCGTTCCAACCGCGATCCAACGCTGCACAAATGCAATCCAAACTGGAATGTTCCGAACAAAACCCGCAATGTACACCAATCTCCTCTATCTAATCGCGTTTGAGCGTAACTAAGCTTAGCGGTAGAAATAAAATTTAATTAGTAAAACTCGGTTTTCGTGTTCAGTTCAGGTTTTAATGTCGTTAGTAGTGTGTATAATCTAATATAATATGTTGATATCGTTAGTTGTTCAACAAAACTCATTTGGATTATTCTAGAAAGTTTGGCAGTGCACCAATCAACGTTTAGTATGTTTGTGTTTTAGTCGATGTTAGTATTTGCTTGCTTTTAGAACTAAATGTGTCAGAAGTGACTGTAATTGATTTATTTGAAATAAATGCTTTGAGTTTGATTGGATTAATATAAGCTGCAGTTTGACTTATTTTGGAGCTTTAAATTGTGATCAATGTTTAAAATTTATTTAAATTTGTTAACCACCATTTTGGCTGCAATTTTGTTTATTCTATTATACTAATACATAACAAATCTGAACATGCACGCTTATTCACACGTATCCACAAACTACGTCGTACTACGACTACTACGCCGTAGCATTGACAGCTACGCCGTAGCCGCTACGAGGAACAATCATTGAACGTCAAGAATTAATTTAGATTAAACAGAACATCTGTGTTGCTAACGAGGGGAGGGGGTGAAGTGGGGAAGGGAAGGGGAATGGTTTTAATTAATTATTTTTACTATGGCACTGATGTAACTGATGCACGGCTGTGCTTAATGAAACTCTGTTCTTTAAAAGCAATTTGTTGGGATAAAAGACAAAGTGGCTTTATTTAGGAGTAAAAAAAATTGGAAAACTACTGTTGAGATAGATCTCCATTATAAGTAAGAATACGTTTCACTGAAAACTTACATGGAATTCCAAATCCTCGGTGAAACATAAAAATGCAACCCTTTGATGCAAACCTAATGTTACTTTTCAAAACATGTGCCACGAAAAATGCGAAAGCAAAACTAACAAACACAATTATAAATCCTCAAAGCGAAAAAGCTTCAAACAATCCGAAACAGAACAATAGGAACTAAATCCTACAGAACAGAGAAATCGCTTGCTACGAACGCAATCAATAAAATTGTGGAACACGCAGGGATGTCAGTTTCGAGCAACATTCGCAAAAACTAATCAACATTAAAAGGCAACGTTGACATCCCTGGACCGCGCTTGAAAAATGTAGTGATTATACCTGCCCACGCAGCGCGTAGGCCGTAGCGGATTTCTACGGCGTAGCTACGTTGACGCTACGCCGTAGCAATTTGAGTGTCAGTATTGGATTCTGTGAGGTAAATGCTTTTTTATGAAGGAAATAGGTGTAATGTATTGGAAAAAGTGTCATTTTATGTGGCAGAGGCACATTGAGTGAATTGAGTGCCTTAGTGAATGATCTCTTTCTATTGATTCTTTGTCAAAAACGGTAACGAATAATTGAGTGAACGACGAATATATAGACACATTTTCCAATTTCTTAGTATAATAAGAAGGTATAAGTAGGTTTGTATTTCTTAGTAATAGGAATACTAATAGGAAAGGATATACTAGGAATACTATAGTATTCCTGCACACAGATACTATAATACTAATAGGAAAGGATATACTAGGAATACTATAGTATTCCTGCACACAGATACTATAATACGAGTTATATATTTTTTTTTAATAAACTAAATATCATAAAAATAGTTAATGCAGTTCACAATCCCATTATAATACCACATCACATTACTTCAAAATGAATATGAAAAACAAAAGACAAAAGCCAATTAAATTATCGCACATTCACAGCACTATGCTACGTTGCTACGGAGCTTCAGAGTTACTGTGCTATGGCATAGGTTAAACTAACAATGTAAGCTAAAGAGCGTACGCCATAATGAAACCTAATGTATGTGTTCTATTTCTATTTCTACACAAAAAAAGTTAAAAACTCTTCGTGTATTTTCAAAAGTGTTGACTACTTGTTTGTAGGAAATTAACTTGATAAATAAATGATATTTTTTTCTGTAAATTGGTAAAAAAAAACATTTTTGCACGTCAAATTCAATTATGTTTTAAAACTAGATGAATTCGGTGATTAATATCCGAGTACTCTGAAGAGTAAAACCGAAACAAACTCAGAGGTCAGTCTCTTCAGTCTCAGTCCAGACATAATTTGGTCATATTTTGAAAAAGCATCTACGGTGACATTTGTAAACTACAAATAAGAATATAATTGCCTCGATTACGAAACCTTTACCGATAGAGTTATATGAAAACAATGTTTTACGGAATTAATACATTGTTTACCTGGTTTACAACACATAGGGTACTTTTAAAGACGGTAGTAAGAAAGAAAAGAAAGAACGAATAAAAGAAAAAGAAAAGAAGGAAAGAAAAGAAAGAAAGAAAAGAAAGAAAATATGTTTATTTGCGGTAAACATGACGAAAAGAAAGAACAAAACACGAAAATAACAATTTAGGGCAAAATATGCATCACATCCACGCGAACGAAGACGTGGGTCATCTAGGTCATTTAGTCACCTTCAAGGTGTTTGTCACATATATAAATATATTACATAAATATTAAATCATAAAAACTTTATATTTCTACGTAATTTCCAATGTCACCGTTAATTTTGAATGCCACCAATTATAATTTTTATGTCACTAGTACATAATTGATGACGAAGTAAAGTTACAAACACAGTTAAAAAATATTTTTATTTTATACCAAGCAAAATAATATTTTACAACGAACCCAATGATTTATGAAAAGTAGCATTAAAATGCAAATTATTTTTCGGTCAGAATAACAGTGGAGGTAGAACTTAGGCCATAATATTAGCAATATATATAATATTCAGATGGTACTTGATAATGTGATGTGGTGTAGTGGCTCACTTGTAACGTCCGCGACTTACGATTTGTAAGTTGTGGGTTCCCAAGCTGGCACTTAACTTTGGGTAAATTATTCACTGCTCTCAAAACGGTGAAGGAAAACATCGTGACTGTGAGGAAACCAGCATGTTCCAGACCCCAAAATTCGAAGAAATGTGACATCCACCAACTGAAATGGCCCGTGTGGTGGATTTCGGCCCACTCCCTCTCACAATGAGGTCTGTATCCCAGAAGTGAGAACATTGAAGGCTGATAAGCTACTTCATAATAGTTTGTGCACAGTTTTTGATTTTTTTACCTTAACAGAAAAAAAATAGTTTTCTTCATTCCTTGTAAACTTTGAATATAAATGATCTAATGACTCACTGAGAGACTCAGTCTTTTTGTTCAGAGATTCTGAAAGATAAGTGTTTGTGTTATTTTAATGAGCGCAAAAGCAGTCACGTCCGACAAAGAAAAATAAAAGCGAAAATTCGAGGAGGCAGTAATATTTTCCTTCTACTTTTGAAGATTGATATTCCTGTTTCATAAAACATGTTTATAAAAAACCATAAGCACATTGGTTCACTCGTCGCATCACCCGTTGTTTGTACCCCATGTTAAATTTCTACATTTATATCTGTAACTGGGCTGTGGAGGTCAGATAGGCAGACGCTCCATGTAAAAGCAATGCATCCGGTTAGACTGGAAGCTGACCCCAACATAGTTGGGAAAGGTTAGGCAGATGATAATGATATCTGTAATTTCACACAGCACTAGTTAATATGGTGCTGTATACTATCACAGTATTTATAATTTTGACACTATCCGGAATCAAACACTAAAACTATGGAAAAACTTGCTCCAATTAATCTTTTGAGTCTCAAAAAGCCCGCTATCGACATGTTCCCCACAGCGTGACAAGTAACAAACGCGACGTGACGGGACACGCTCGCGTCAGCGTGCTCCGCTGGAACACGTTAGAGCATGTTAGAGCATGTCTGTTTTTTGCACACCCCGCTAAACACGCTTTTTAATAAAATCTAAAAATAGAAAGATAGCTGCGTGCTTTGTGTTGTGGGGAAATTTATATTACGTAAACTAACACCTACCCACATGCAGATAGAGATATTTTTTAAACGATTTGTCGTTTATAACTCAAGTTAAAAAAGTAATCATCAACAATAAGATACCTGTGGACATTTTAACCACCAAGGAACTCCCACTATTCAAATATAAATTGCGTAACTTTTTAATTGACAAAGCTTACTACACGATCCAAGATTTTCTTAATAATTAGTACCTACTACAATCAGTCACCATACACCTAATTGTTATTCTGTAAGCAATGTTTTATATGTGATACCTAAGAATTGTTTTGTACTGCATGTTGACATAATTATTGTATGCCTATAAGGCAGGACATAATGGAACTGTAATTTATCTAACATCTGTCTGTATAACCTATGCCCACAATAAAAAGATTTGATTTGATTTGATTTGAATAATCAGCCTATAGGTAATGTTCCTACTTCTGGGACTGAGGCCTTCTCTCTGTGAGATTGAGCGGGCCATAATCCACCACGCAGGCCCAGTGCGGGTTGCTGGGAACGACATAATAACTTAATGGTTGTTTTTACAATACAAGTACACAGTTTCGTTGACTACTGCAGTCTACAAATGTAACGGTTCTTTTAGAGATGTTATTCAGTAAACATCTAACACATCTACATATATAATATGAAAACTTTTCGACTAATGTTAGTGGAATTTCTTAGCATTATTTGTCTAAAGATAAATCATAAGGTACTTGAGAAATAACATGAAATTACACAAGAAAAACATAGTTTAACGCCTCGATAGCTCCCTTTTGTGGCGTTTCTTTTATATCCATTCTCGTTCATCGCTAACTAAGATTAATGCGGTGCAATCTGTCTAGCCGATAACTATCTATGACACAGATTATAATCGTAAGGGATGGGTGGTTCTCCCCCATTTTTCATAGAACATAGAGAGGCGAGAAATGTTACAGAACACTGGAGAAAATTATGAGAGAGAAAATGACTGAGGGTGTGGCTAAATTCAGCTTTAGTAATGTTATTTTTGTCTGAAATAAATTGCTGGTATATAAGGAAAGACTTAATTTACATCGTCATTTCAGCCGAAAGACGTCCACTGCTGGACATAGGCCTCCCCCAAGCACCGCCACTTCGACCGGTTCTGTGCTTCCCGCATCCAGCGGATTCCTGCGGCCTACAAGGTCATCGGTCCATATTGTGGGAGGCCTTCCAACGCTACGTCTTCCGGTACGCAGTCGCCACTCTAGAACCTTTCGGCCCCACCGGCCATCTGTTCTGCGAGTAATGTGGCCTGCCCATTGCCACTTAAGTTTGGCAATTCTTCTTCTTTCATTTATTTACACTGAAGTAAATGAAACAGTAAATGCAGTACTTTCTCAGAAAATAAAATGACAACTATTGCAAGCAATAAGTAGTTAATTGACTTAGGTGTGACTTTGCGGAAACCTATTATGAACTACAATAGACGACGAATATTTAGTAAAAACGAACAAGAAACTCAAACTGGTCGTAATTTTCAAACAAGTTATAAAGAACATATTGCAGCGTACAGGAATAGTTACCCAGAAAGATCCCATTTTCTCAACACTTAATAGATTCAGGTCATTCGTGAAATAATAATAACACTTTCAAAATTTTACACAGATGTGATAAAGGTTTTAGAATGTCAGTACTAGAGATTTTAGAAATTGAAAAAAAAAATACGGGAAACGTTACCCTGTTGAACGAAATAAATACGAGTATTCAACCTTTGCTGCAATTGTTCGCAGCCCCTTATCGCGCTGATATCATTTATATTCCATCCGAGGGGGATCGAGCAGTAATCCTATACAGGGTGGCAGGGATATCAACACGAAAAGTAATACCATGGATTCAGTACCTGTGTTGAAATTTTTCGTGGGTTATTAATCCGACCCAGCCTGTATAAGTAGGGTTGTCGGGTGATGTGGCTCACACTGCGTTTGGCGCTTGACGTAGCAACACGTCGTGTCCGGGTTCGCAACAAGTCAATTGTCATCCTGAGGATGCCTCGTTCAGAGGTGAAACAAGTGCCGATTTCTTACAGGGTTCTATATGACTCTTAAAGAAAAGTTAAGCGGATTAGGTTACTAAATATACGTCGTCTATAGTATTTTAAGCAATAGGTTCTTTATAGGTTCTTTAGGTATCTTTTTTTTTGTCAGAAGTGATTGAAGAAGCATTTCTCTTCTATATCTATATCTATCTTAGATATCTATACATATAAAATAGTAACGTAGTCAAACTGTACATTAAATGTAATTGCTACGAGGTGTGGGAACAAGTCTGATGCCGAAAAATCGTTTTTAGAATTTTCGTCCGTTAGTCTGTTTGTCTGGATATATGTTCTGGGTTGGCGCAAAAACGGCGAAAGGGATATGGATGAAATTTGTCACACAGATAGTTTGTAACTTGGATTAATACATTGGGTACTTTTAATTCTGGTATTACGTTCCCGTGGGATTTTTTACGACATCCACGCGGGTGAAGCCGCGCGCAAAAGGTAGTTATCTAATAAAACACTGGCAACAATAAAGCAACAAATTAAATCTTGACAGCACTCAAGAATAATATTAAAATGAATGTTCAAGAAAAAATATTTTTATCATCGTCCTCATAATTATTTTCACTGAATTAACCACTTGGAAATTTCATCATAAGAAAACGTCTTTAAAATTAATATTATGAATGGAAATAAACTTCTATTGAAAGTTACTCATTCAGAACATACTTCAATAATGTGCCAAGAGATTCAATATCTTTGGTTATTGGCATAAGTATCCAACATTGGCATAAGTATCCAACACTTGGATTCAATTTCGCATCTATCTCGCTTACGTAAACAGTTTTCTTTATTTGCCTCTTTGCATATTCATGTTTCGTCACCGAATTTCATGATTTTTAAATATCAAATTGTATTACGTTTCTTTGATTTTCAATTTAGGAAATAATTTGTGGTTGCCAAACAGGCCACATTTTGCCTTATTGAATTTACGACTTACGAATCAATTACATAGAGGACATTATGGAGATTTTGTCTACCTTTCAGTAACCATTACAGTAAATGAAAATATAACTGAACGTTTTTGTATGAAGAAATGAAGAAGTATAGATTCTGTAATTATTATGTCCTAATGCCAATTAATCAAGAAGAGAGACAACAGAAAAAAGTCAGCAATTTTTACCAATAATCATTATTTACATTTTATCTAACAGCCGTAGTCAACTAACCCAATTATAATTAAAACCACTCTAGACATCCAATTTAAACTCGCTACACAACACGTGTATCTAAACATGCACAACCCAAAACACTCAAGTATTACATCCTTCAAAAAAATCATTTTCAAACCCATTTGTGTAGGAGCCATACATCATTTGTGACATTAATTATTTCGTAATATCCTTAAGAGCCAGAAGCTTGAGAGCGTCGCGTCAAACAGGCACGGGTCCGACAAATTTTACAATTAAGTGTTTAAATAAGTACATGATTAATGACTTTGTGGCTTTTTAATGAAAATGGGGTCATAAATCCAGGGATAAAATAAAATTCTTTGTACGTAACATTTAATAAGAGTGTGTTGTGTTGAGTAGGTTGAGAGCCTTGGAGTCGTCATGATGAGTTTTGGGTATGATTTGCAACTTCATCCTTAGCTGAATCGATACGGTTTCCTGGTCGGTTTAGTAAGTTATGACGGCTAAACTACCGAACCGTTTTATGAAGCAGAGCGCATTGTAAAACAAAAATAACGTAGGATACTTTTCATCACGACAAAACATTACACTATTCTTTCATGCTATACAAAGAAGTATGTTATTGAACATCTTCTACGGAAGATTGAGGTTTGGTAAGATGTTCTATCAAAAAGTCACGGTGGCTATTCTTTTATGTAAATACTTCTATTACTTAAGAAAATATTTTTTTTTAAAAGATCAGTATACTCCCACAAACACCTCCTACCTTATATTTATTCAACAATACCTAGCTCAGTACAAGAATCATATTTTACAAAAAACCTTCTACTTATTCAGCTTACAAACAGACAATATATGTCTTTTAATATAGTGAGTAATAATATAATAGAGAGAGGAACACCCCACATGTGTGAGGTGGCGCCACCTACCGCAATTCTCTTGGCATTACACGCTTAGAATTTATTATAAGTCATGTTAGTTTCCAAGCTATTTTCTCGAGCGTTTCAAGGTAATAAAGTGTGAATGAAACGGTTGAAAAATGCATCGGTACATTGAGAATGTGATGAGAATTCAGCTGGATAGATGATTATTGCATTTGGTGGAGAAAAAGTTATGAAAGATAGAGATCGTTTGAGAGAATAAAACTCAATGATACTCTAATATAATTGTGTTACAATTTTGGTGTATAATAAAGTGTGTACTTAGTATCAAACAAAATAGTAAGGTAAATGATCACAACTGTGTGTAGAAGACATAGATTGTCGCACTCTTCATAACATCGATACGTAAGTGGCACTTGAATAAAGGCTCACAACATAAACCCAGGATTTATTTGTGACTACTGCTTCTACAACTTAAATGCAATATTTTGCCATGGCTTGTCCACATGTTGCTGTAAACATCAGTGTATGTAAATCCCTTTATAGATGTGATTATAGATGTTATTATTCCTTTATAGATGCTATAGATGTTTCTTATGACCTTTATAGATGTTATTATTCCTTTAGAGATGTGACAGCCAGTCGTAATGTTAAACGAGTATCTACCTACTCTTATTAACGAACTCAAAGTTGGGACACAGACCCACAGACTGCTGACTCAAAATTGAGCTTGTGGCTAAGTAATAACAGCCGCGAGTGTCGATTCATCAGGTTAAGCTACGCTTGCCGGGGTTGGTCCGTGGAAGAGTGACCATCTTAACATATCGAGACTCCTCCATGCCTCGGAAAGCACGTTAAGCCGTTGGTCACGGCTGTCATTCGTGGATCTTTGACAGTCATTACTGGTCGTCAGAAGCCCGAAAGTCTGACAACCAAGGGGTATCGTATTACCCAGTTAATGGGTTGTGGAGGTCAGATGGGCAGTCGCTCCAAATAAAAGACTGGTATTCAGCTGCATCCGGTTAGACTTAAAATTACCTGAACTGCTTTCTAAATAGAATGGTTCTTATTTTAAAATCTCCCTGTTCGTCCTTACTGCAAATAAGCTACTACATAATGCTAGGTAACTATATAGGTATATTAAAGTTTAAAAGTTTCATCAGTTCGTGATGGTATTACCATCATAACCGAACATCACCATGACAATAAAGACCTCCTAAAGTAAATACACAAGAAAGTCAATCTCCCTCTGATCCATGGCTTATCGATGAATTATAAACAGCTAGCATAAATAAAATACGACCAAGATCAACAAAGGAATTAGGTAAATCCCGGGACAAGCCCCACTGGCGACGGGATTTGAGAGTTTTTGAACAATACTTAAATAGAAGGGGGGGGAATGGGTTTTACGTTACTGTTATAAGATATCGATTAGCTTTTTGTGAAGGAAGATAAGATTCAATTCAAACTGTAATGTTGATTTCTTTTTACAAAAGTAATGGTGGTAATCGATGAAAATCGATTTATACCACAAAAGAAAAATGGCATAGCTGGCAATGGCAATAATATTAGTTTTAGTAAGACGTGATAAAAAATAAAGAGAAGCAGTATTATGATGCTACTTGACAGAGTTTTCAACCAAAGAATTTAATATTCACCGTAAAAATACTTCGAAGCATAAGAAATAACCTTTCACCCCGCTTCAATATAGCATCACAACCTTTATCCACGTAGTAAACCAAATCGATTCGTAGTAAACCAAAAACAACACACACATTAACAACAATATCGTACTCACAAAGTAATAAAAAATAACATAGGTCGTAATATCTAAGACCTTTGCCCATTTACCTTAGACGTACGACCATAGACACGGGACACTTTATGACCAATAACTGGCAAGATGGCGGCGAGCGGGAAAATATTTTCGGCGACGAATTTGCGAGTTGAAGTGGCCGAGATTTATCGTGAAGTGTTTGTCTTCAAGGAAATCGGCGACACTTGTCCCCGATGTAAGTTGGGAAAGTATTTATTTATGTTTTGCGAAGTTTCCTGGCGACAAAAGCAATATTCGTACTTAACCTCACTTTGTCGCGGCTGGTCGTGTCTGCGTCCTTGTGATAATGTTTTCGATTTTATTGCCTGTTTATGATGTTTTTATAGCCCTGTCACTATTGGAAAATAATAATTATAGGTAGCGATGAATATGTATTAACAAGTTGAGCTGGTACAAATTCAGAAATCTATTTTCAATCGCATAGGAAAAAAAGGGAATCCAATTATTATTCACTCAACAAAAAAAAAGATAATGATATCACAGTAAGTATTCCAGAATCTATTCAAGAAATAAGTAACAGTTTTAAAACTTCTGTTACAAAAACAGCCTTCCGAAGAATACAGCGCATAGATCGCTTAAAATAACCAAACTTTCAACAAGAACACGACTTCTAAAATAAACTTCCGATCGAGCGAAGGCAAGAGACGTCAATGTTTAATAATAAAGAATAGACTAACTTGGCCTATATTCTAGACAAGAAAAAGCAAAAGTCAGCCATTGTTAAAGTATCTAAAGATTTCGAACCTTTTTTAAGTAAAACCTCATTTGCGTCTATTCAGACTATGAACGGATTTAACTTGTATTGAGGAGTACTAAATTACGATACATAAGCGATATAACAACATTTTAGAATAGGTTCATTTTAATTTTAATAAATTTAACATCCCCCCTGTAACATTCGACCTCATGTGCATTTTACAACAACAGAATTCGATTTCGAACGTGGATTGGCGTAACCACCTCACAACTGATGAGCTGAGATGTGGTTACGCCAATCCATGACTTGATATGCAGCCGCCCACCTGAAAGACGAATGGACAACTTATTTTTTCATGTTTATAATAATTTTAATTCTATAAACTATAATAAATGGCCTTGCCGCTTTCACTGACCAATAAAGTAATAACCATGTAATTTTAGTCCCGGTCTCCACCAAAGCGGTGACGAGACGACCACAAATAAATTGAGGAGAATCATCATTCTCCTGCACCACAATTTGTTAGTGGTCGGCGCAACATGGCGTCTTCTTCCATACTTCTCTAGTCGTCATTTCAGTATTCACCCCAGCCATATCATCTTCCACACTGTCCATCATCGTTTCTTTGATCTTCCCTTACTCTTATAGCTATCCACATTCACACTCAAAACATTCCTCACGACATTTCCCTCACCTCTCAACTAACATTCATTATTAAGATCCATATCCAGCAGTCCAATTTCACGGACCTCCATCATGAAACTAATTAACATTAAGTGTCTCAACACAACAATTATTTCAAACTACGTACATCTTATTTCATTCCCTGAGCACTTTATACGTTGTACCATGAGTGAGTACCATGGAGCCGTTTTTTATGTTATTAAGATGTATGTTGACTTGAAAGAGCATGGCAGTTGAGAGTATGTCATGCTCACTTAAATGTCTCGCTGATGGTGGCGAGTGTGTTGGATCATTAGGTCTCCTACAAAATGGTTGAGCTGGATGGTGGTGATCCACGCGTCATGTTCGTGACGGGCGTCGTCAGTTGTGACTGGTCATCTCTTATCTGACAGGGCTTATTTTTAATCTTATATTTTGAATTGTTTTGATTATTTTTTGTAAATTGTTCTCACATATAGAAGCCACAAGAATAATGTACCCAGGATTTTGTCATTTTCTATATTTAAAAGAGTGTCCTTGGAGTTTCTTTCCCGTTCTTCTCCATAAAGATCTACGTTTTGGAATGGGCAACTAGCTTCAACTTTCTGACTAACTGACCGACTATTTGACAATTCAAAAGTGCCTGTAATTGGTTTAATTGAAATAAATGCTTTGAGTTTGAGTTTGAGTTGGCGATGAAATTAAGCTATAATTCGATCTAAGTTATACATGGATGTATACATAGTAGGGTTATTATACAAGGCGTATCCTTTCTAATTTGATCAAGAGTAATTAGAGCAACCCAGCTCGACCTTCCCTTCCTTTCGATTCCGCTTTCCATAGCTGGTTGTAGGTATAATCAGGAGATTTATTTCGAGTGAAAAGCGAGTAACAAAAGGTATTTACACGGCAGATGTGAGTGGAAACGTCGGGAGGAACATATAGTCAACTTATTGGTGATGTTCTTCAGAAAGGTCAGGGGCATAGTACGTAAACCAAACAAAAGGAGCATGTAAGGATCGTAGTACGTGGGGTTCTGTAGTTTCTGCCTACCCCCTTGGCAAGAAAGTTTATGTACGTATTTATTTCGTATGTGACCAGGTTAGTAGTTGAGGATTTACTTGTAAAAACCAAACGATGTTAAAAGCCAATCAAAAGTCTTTGACATTAAATGTATGCCTAAAATTATAGGTTTTCAAAAAAATACTACGAGTACTTATGTCATAATTATGTACAGTCGATCTTGTAATTACTTTATCACTTTAAGATTGAACGACAGTTGGATAATTTTCAACATTAGTAAAGTTTCAATTTACTGGGAAATCTTGTAAAAATGGTAAATTAATTACGAGGTGGATTAAACTCTCTTGCCCTATATCCTGCCCTATGCCCTGTATCTGTCAAACTCAAAGTAAATTGTTTAAAGCCAAAAACACGCATTCTTCTACTCAGAAGATTCTACTGCAAGCGCTGACATGTAATACATACCAACATCATTTCACCCTTCCGCACAAAATCCCCAAAAATACATACACACAATAAAATTATGCATCGTCTCAACCCAATTGCCAGGCAAGCATACAGAATCACTTCCCCCATAGCTACCCTCATATACATACATATTTGTTGAACCAAAGCCCTTTATAAAAGCAAAGTCAACAAAAGACGGTGTTTCGGATAAGAGGGGAATTTTTCCGAGAAAATGTTCCGGAGGTCGTATCATAAGATACGGCTTTTTGGTCCTATGGTCCTTTGGCCGTATCGTGGCTGGAGATCTTGCGAAGGCGTTGGAGCAAGCGCTGATGGGCATTAGATTTGGTAGCGGCTCGGACAGATGACGTTATAACGTACAGGTGGCGTTTTGAAATGGATTTGGGTTTAGATGTCTAGTTATAAAGCAGTGAGTTGGAAGCTTTGATACTGGAAGATATAATTAAGTATAAATTACATCAAGATAATGTTGATTTTCGAGATCAAAAATTTTTCTTTTGGGATTTTCAGATTTTTCACGACAAAATGTAAGTACTATGGGTACACCTCTACTTACACCTTCGTGGAAACAGGCGTGATGTTATCTCTACAAAAAATAATAAAATATTTTTTCTTTATGTAAGTAATTACACCGAATTTTATTTCACAAAGCAAGTCAAAAGTAGATATCGATCGCTCAGAACCTGCGGGCGATAAAACAAAAAGATTACACATTTCACCAAAAAAACTCGCCCACAATATAAAACAAGCACCATTATGAACTTTAAAAATAATTCTATGAAGTCTTTAACAACGAAGTCGTGATTACCCCGAGGGTGGATCGTCACGGTTACTTGCGATTTTACACAACTCTGCCCTAATTTATTAAAGTTCCGACGTTCAGGTAAAAGGAATTGGCTAAGACTTTACAGGAAACCCTTTTTCCGTTTCACGATTTTAATTAAGCGAAGAAGTGTTGTTGTGTTCTTGCGTGTTTTATAAAGTGCGATAAGGAGGAAAAGCGTAGCAAAAGTTCATTTTGAATATGAAAAATTCCAAGATTTTTATTATGCAGCAGCGACATCAAAAATATTTACTCCTCTTTTTGTCATGTCTTCTTTACGTACATAGCAATGTAAAATTGTTATACTGCCTGTACGAATTCTTTTTAACCATTGTTAATATTGCCTAAAGAATAAAAGCTTATTTTTAAATCCCAGCATCAACAAAATCAATCAATCGATACTAACGCACCACTATTCAAATCCTATCACAACCATTAACACACCAGGCGTCCAATCCCACAATTATTCACCTCCACCATCTTATAAATAAGCCGAGACATCAGAGCCAGGCATATATAAACCAAAGCACGGCATGCAAGATGCATGCCTTCCCAAATGAATTATTTATACAGGTTAGCAGTCACTGCATTTCTGTACCTTGGATTTATTTAGCAGAGCATATCTTGGTTGGGTCTATTTATTTTGCACTGCACTGCATCGGATTGCTGTGTCATGTCGCATAAACAAGTCCTTGCAGTTTCCTTTTTGCTATCGCGGTCGTATTTTACACTTACGTGCATAATTATGGAGTTTGATAAGGTTCAGCTTTATAATTTCCTGTGGCTGGCTTTTAGTATGGCAGTTTAGTTTTATATTGCAGGTATTCGTGTTTATGATAAAAATGACGTTGAATACGATTTATTTGGCAGTTTTAAATGAATTTTGATAACAGTTTCCTTTTTTACCATTTTTTAGGAATTACTATTTATAATGCAGGTTTCAAATCACTAACCAAATGAACTATCCACATTTTTTGTTAGAAATGAGTTTATGTCAATAGAGTCTCGGGCGCTCCAAACTTTCTTTGTTTTCCATTTAAGAAATGTTCTCTATTTTCTATAGAAGAAAAACAGATTTCCCGACAACTTTCTAACCGGTCTTCTCTATTTTACGCTCTGTAAAATGTTTTTCTACCATTCAGAGAAAAAAAAACTCACGGGATACTATTGCTGCTTGAAAGAAGCTCTATATTTTCACATCAAATGAACTTCCTTTTATCTTCTTCTTTCTGTGTGGTTAGTGACTAATCTGGTCTCCGAGTTTTAAAGCCACCGTTCACAAGCCGTCGAGAAATATCTCTCAGACAGGCCGGTTTCCTCACGATGTTTTCATTCACCGTTTTTGAAGCAAGTGATAATTATACAATACGAACATGAACCTGAAAAGTCAGCGCTCTTTTATAAGACCTATATCTCATCTTCAACCAAAAATAATTCCGATCATTTTTTGGAAAACACTGCGAATAATTTCAAAAGTTCTGTCTGAAAATGTGAAATTCTAGATTTAATGTGTAAAACGCAAACCTGAGAAAAATGTCGGTGTTATACGTCGAGGTATATTTCCGACCTGTTGTTTATAAAGTCTGCGTACGTAGAAAACGTGTTATTTCTTTTATTTTCGAACGCATAACTTCTCTGTACTTGACTTGCCTCTACAGCTGTACTGACTTCTAAGTTCAGTAGAACTCTTTGAAGTCAGTCCAGATTAAATACTGCTTCATTCTACCTTTGGGTCGAAAGTGTACTTTACTGTACAACAGTTTTTTTTTCAAAGATTTTCTTGAATGTTTTTCCACCACGTTCGTTTGACAAAACATTTCTTTTTGCGTTTGAAGAATTCATAATGTGTGTGTATGTGTGTCATTAATTTTTCTTCACATGAACACAACAGTGAAAGCTGTCTTATTAATAATTTTTTTCCACTGAATGTAACATTAACTATTTACGTTTTACAACAAAATCTAAAATATATTTTCCTAAAAATCAATCTGCCTAGCCTTTTCCCAACTTCATTGGGGTCGGCTTCCAGTCTAACTGGATTCAGCTGAATACCAGTATTTTACATAGAACGTCTGCCTATCTGACCTCCACAATCCAGTAACTGGGTAATACGATACCCCTTGGTAAGACTGGTTGTCAGACTTTCGGGATTCTGACGACCCGTAACGACTGTCAAAGATCCATGAATGACAGCCGGGACCAACGGCTTAATGTGCTTTCCGAGGCACGGAGGAGTCTCGATATGTAAAGATGGCCACCCATCCACAGACCAACCTCAGCAAGCGTAGCTTAACCTGACGGATCGACCCGTGCAGCAGTTATTACTTAGCCACGAGCTCCTCATATATTTTCCTAAAAATACCATACCTTATTCTTCAAAACACTTCTCTTGTCACACACAATCGAAATAAATCCACATTGACACTATCAAAGCCTCTCAACAATAAACTTTCTAGCACATCATTCTATATTCAAATTCGCTATCATTCTTACCACTTGTAAAGCAAATTGGCCCACAATACCCCACCACTTGCCAGCTCCGTGGGTCCAATGGGTTTCATCGTCCCCTTAACATCGCGCCACAGTAAGAGCTATTGTGTCCCGATCGATTTTATCACCCCCCTTCACCCCCGAGGGTAGGGGTTGGCTTACAATGTTTTTAAATTGAAAATAGTTGTTCAGAGATTATTTATGCGTGAGACAATACTGTCTGGTCGAGATACCCTTTATTCAGCTTGGAGTTTATTAATTTCAGTTGCCAATCATTTTGAATAGCGATTTGTGTTTGATGGGTCGATATTGTGAGGAGATAGTGTATTTTAGCTGTTTATTTACTTGAAGAAATAGTAGAGTTATGGGCAAGTTTAGGGGGTATAAAAGTATTAATAAAATTGAGCCCGGCGGTAAGTGCAAATAGACTACTGTTATATCTACGTGATGCAAATAATATATTACGTCAGTACACCTTTGTTAAACGTTAAGGATCACTAAGGAGATACTTTTTCCATTTCCAAGCACGTAAAGCTTGTGTTAATTAATGTTTTTTTTTTTAATAAAATCTTGTGAGACCGTATCAAAATCACAGTAAGCAAAGTCTAGAAGAGAATCAGAAGACAGTACTTCAAGTATTTATCTTCCTTAAAAGTAATGGATACTTTGTTCCGATAATCGTAATTATAACACTCAACATCAATGATATTATACGTAAAACGAGGTAGATATTATACACGCTCTGCAAGTGGCAAGTCAAAATTTGGCTAATTAGTCACATTTTCTTCGTTTTGTCTCTTTTTCGCTCGCAATAATAACGACACGCCATCCTACTTCCACGTGTCAACTAGTGTGAGATGGTGCCGTTTTTGAAGATTGAATGTTGAATATATAAGGTAACCTATCTATGTACGTCTTTTTACTTATAAGTACCTGATCGACCGAGGTCTACTCGGGTGAAAATACGGAGAAAACGTTTTTTTCCAGATATGGAAACTAGCTAGATCGAGTTTTCGCCCCCGTAAACCCCTCTATTGCAACTTTCATCGAAATTTTTGTTTTCGAGAACGTGATTACAAATATTTAAAGATACAAATATTGCTCATTTAATAGTATAGGAGTACCTGGTCGACCTAGTTTTGCTCGGGTGAAAATAGATAAACATATCGTCCAGGTATACCAACGTTGTATCACATTCCCAAGGCTGTGAAAATAGAGAAAACGAATTTTCTCAGATATGAGACCTAGCTAGATCGACTTTCCCCCCCACAAATCCCTATATTGTAACTTTCAACGAAATCGTTAGAGCCGTTTTCGAGAACGTGATTGCAAATATATATATAAAAATATTGATAGGATAGCATATCATTGCTCAACACAAGTTATATAACATACAATATCCCCTATTATTAAAACCTCAACATCTTAAATTCTCAAACAGAAACCTTCTAGACTCATTAAACTCAAATCAAATCGGATAAAGCGAGTAGGTACTGCAAATCTGAAGTACCTTCACGCAACGTTCAACAAAGGATGTTCAGAGCTCGAATCAAATTCATATGTAAACTCCGCAATGAAAAGTTGAACTTGGCTAAAATCATTTCCATATTTGTGTTCCGAAGCTTTGGTTTCCGAGTGAGGGGATAAAAACTGTATTTCAACTAGAATAGAATTTAGATTTGAATGATACTGGTCTGAATTTTAATTATTTATTATTTTATTGTTTGTTTTGATACCTTTCATACAATTTGGTAGCTAATGATGTTTGGAGGGCTATACAGCATGTATCAGAAAGGTGTGGTCAAATTTGAGGGGGTGGTACAGACCATCTAATTGAATATATTTCTCAATGGGACCAACATCGTAATCGCAAAAAAAATATTACCGTCACATACATCTGGGTTGAGTAGGTATTGAAGTTTTGTATGAGACAGGTTACATTTTTTTCGTCATTATGAAGTTGGTCCCATGGAGATGATATCTGTCCCTTAAGACTGAATATGCCAGTGACCTTGAGTGTTTAGCTTGCGTATTCTGTACTGAGCTCACGCAACGCGTCGTACGTCCAGCCAGTAATAGGACTCGCCCATCCAGGAGCGCTGTCCCTTAGATGCATTATTAATTTATAATACTTAAAATAAAATGTATTTTAATAAAAACACGTATTCTAAAAGATCAATAATTAAATTATCTTTAAAATGGTGTAAATTTTAGAAAAATGACCTTGATATATTTTACGTGAATTTCAGTTTTTTATCCGTGTTAGTCATAACTTTACAAATTAATTTCACTATGTAATATAAACATAATCAAAAATATCCACATATTAAAAAAAATCTCTAACATATTTTTCTTTCAAATCTTTTCATTACTCGTTGAGACGTGATCTTCAGCATAAAGTCGCCTTAAATATAACCACACATGTCTGATAACGCTGTATACAATATGCTTAAAACATACCTACAAATACAACTCTACCGTCCTCCTTAGGGAATACAAGCATAATGTTAGTTTATGTTACGGTACCTATATTCAGCGCAATAATTTGTTAATGATCTACATAACGGCTTACACGCTACAATGTTTAGCTGCCATGTTTATTTTGCAACATCTGTCGATATATGAACGCTATTAGCCAATCAGTTGCCAACTGTTTCCATTTTTGAATGCATGAAATATATTGTGATTAGCTTGATAGGTAGGTAGACACCGAAATTGTTTCTGAAAAGCTAGAATGCTAGCTAACAATTAAAATCAATAAAACTATTCATATTTTTAAATTAAAGTCGCTTTTTGTGTAACTGTGTTGTTCTTCAAAACTAAGGAACGGATTTTGGTGCAGTTTTTACCATCATTTAGAGAGAATTTATTCAGGAAAGTTTATAAATGTATAATATATTCATATTTAACTTTCGTATAGCACAGCAGCAGAGGACAAGTGGTGGCCCAGTGGTAACGGCTCCAAGTTACGATCAGGTCGTGGGTTCGAACCCAGACAGACGCTTTACTTTGAGTAAATAATATCATCACCACTGTTCTCAAAACGGTGAAGGAAAACATCGTGAGGAAACCGGCATGTCCTAGAACCGAAAATTAGAAGACATGTGACATCTACCAACCTGCACTGGGCCCGCGTGGTGGATTACGGCCCACTCCCACTCATAGAGAGGGGGCAGTGTCCCAGCAGTGGGAACATCAACATTATAGGCTGAATATCATGTTATACAGAAATCTCGATGTTTTGACATGTCGCCACATCAGTACATAGCACCCGAGAAAAGCATGGGCTGGTCGCTAGTTACTAATAATAATAATAATAAACAATTTAAAGAAAGCAGTACTCCTAGACACGGCACGTATCGTGAGGAGGTTCCTCTCTCTAGAGCCCTGACCACCGGCACCTTGGGCCCTGTCTCTGATGCCTATGGACCACTACTTTTTATATTTTTAAATGATTTTTTTAATTTTATTTTTCATAAAAATATTTAAAGATGTCATTTGTGTGTATAAAAATGTAATAAAGAAAAATAATAAACAATTTTAATATTTGAAGCGTGTTCTAATGGTGGTTTATGGAAGGCTGTTTTAAAAACAATCCAACTTTAAGAGCCCACCAGACGGCTAAATTATGGGAATCAAGTCGCAGGCTAGCCATAAAAAATCTTGTTAATTATTTACTAAGCTTACCAGTTTAAGCTGTGGCTGTTAATTACATTTATTATGCGAGTTAATGACGGAAACATTATAAAATATTCTCTTGTTAAAAAAATGTTTTTAAAAGCATTGAATAACAAATCATTAAGTACGTTAAAGTTTATCAAAGAAGATGCCATAAATATTGTAAGTTTGTTATAACTATCGTGATGCCGGCCGCTAGGGCATCCAATTTCCAATATTCCGGGATTACGGGACTTTAAAGTTAGCGTGTCGTGTCTCGAGAGTGGCAAAGAATCTTTTTAGTAACGAAATTATTATTATGGTTGAATGTCGTTTTCAGAAAAATTACTTGCAATAACTTCGGCTATAGTAACAACTTGGACTTAAAATATTAATTTACCGAAACTGAACTCATTCATTTGTCATAAGTCATAACAAATGAATTAATTTAGTTCCTTGCGCTACGATTTCATTAAATCATAATTATATTACGTTATTGTCATTTTGTTTTCCCCAAAGGATATTTAAGTATCGCATTTATAAGTTTTGAGGTGGTAAAAGATTTTTTGTCAGATTACATTTTTCGGGAAAACTTTTTACCCTCCATATTATTATATAACACGGTTATTTCCTCTGAACTTTTAGCACCAATAAATTTACGTTTTATAAAGAGGTCACACACCCAAGTGATGTATGGCGTAAATAAAACATGACGGGATTATAAAATATATCAGCCGGTGACAGTTTATACGGCCATCGCTCACGGCCACCATGGACGCCATTTTATTCATCCGCTTTTATACGTATATGTTATTTTAATACTGCTATTGATAGAGCTGTTTATGAGATGGCGTTGATAGATAAATAAAAATGAGGAATTAGACGTTTGAAGCGATTACTTATACCAACCGAAATAGCATGATATTTCAACTTAAAATAAAGTTTGATTTTATATTGTATCAGAAAGATATAAAAGAAAAACATTTTTTTTACAAAAATAAACAACCGACTTCCAAAAAAAAACACTACAAAGTGAAAAATAACTTTAATTTCGGAAGTCGGTGGCAAAAAACGAAAATTCAAAACCAAAGACACTGACTTCCAAAATATTCTTGACTTATAAAACACTTTTTCGTTGTTGTACCTACGCCACACAAATTCAAATACACCACTACCGGCTATGTAACAGTGACAGGAAGTTATCATCAAATCATCCACACATACTAAGTGGGAAAATTACGTATTATTGAAGCTTACTCAAAAACTATCCAAGCAAAGTTAATCAAATTTATATGGGACCAACTTGGGAGCACACCCTTTCATACAAAAAATAATTTTCAAAATCGGTCCACAATTGACGGAGAAATCGGTGGCCATATAAAAAAAAAACATACATACGCGACGAACCGACTTCGGAAGTCGGTTAAAAAGTAGATTCGTATCATCGGTGTTGTGTTATTTCTGCCTACCCGGCCTACCCCCATAGGAATAACACACACACACAAGAATATTATATGTATGTGGTTTATCCCAACATCATTGGCAAACAGCGATATGTGAAGGGTTCCAAAAAGATAAAATCTCCTAAAATATTTGTTTTAATACAAAATATGTATACCCTTCTTTACCAGTTAGGAGCCCATAAAATTCCGGAATAGGATCAGATACCAGCAAAAAAATCCCGCCAATATCGGGAAAATTCCGGGAGTGGGATTATAGAATACGGGATTAATTGAAACCTTTTGTTACATAACACCGAAAAAGCCTTTTTATATCAATGTGTTTTCTCTTTTATTATTACACAACAAAGAGATAAGTAACTCGTTTTGGAAATAAAGGGATGAGACAATAATTTATCGGCAATTTGGCTGCTCAATTTCGGGAATAGTTCGACCTACGATCGATTAGCTGTTATTATTTGTACATTGTTATATTTCTTAAGTCTAACAGAATCTTATCGCTCAGAATACTGATTCAAGGTCAGTCAGGTCAAGCAATTCAACAACCCAACCACGAAGAACGTATCTACGATTTATTAATAACGAATACAGTTTTTAATGCGTCTCAATATGTATATGCGAACCTGATTTATGTACAAAAGAATATAAATCTATATTCTAAACACAGTGACATTCATAGCTTAAATACTAGAAACAAAGATTTATTTATTGTGCCGAGGACTAGGCTCCAAAAAATTAGTAATTCATTTAAGTGCAGTATACGTTTTTACAACAAACTCCCAAGCTATGTCAAAAACGTTTCTATAAAGTTAAAGATTACTTAGACGACAAAAAGGCTTGGGATTAATTAAGCTACTCCAATGTACCCCCCCCCCCCCCCCCCAAGCAAAAAACAAGTATTTTAGACTACATGACAAGCATGAACAGCTTACCCACTGACAAGTTATATGAGTTTATATAGGTAATTGTTTAATTTATTTGACTATAAAAGTCAAATTATTTAAATTTAATTATTGTTGACATTTTAAGTCAAGTTATTTTAATTTATTTTTGACAAAATCTACTCATCACACTGTTTTTTTATGAGTTGTATTGCAATATGTGGTTAGCTAGTGACCTCGACAATTGATCATATTATTTATTACTATTAGTAATTAACTGTTTGTTTATTTATTTTACCTCGATGGTCCTAGTTTATCATTTATAACTTCCAGTTACAACTATATGTAAGCGGGCACGCCCTTTATGCCTGGTGGCTTTTATTAAGATATCAAGTTCTGTTTACGTTTTGTTTTTTATTTCTGCCTGAGTATAGTTCTCGATGATTTTGTTTGGTATATTGGCGTGTGCTAGCTTATATATGGCTAATAATTTAAATTATGTTTTGTGTTGTTTAATGTAAATTATTTTGAATACTATTATATAGAATCTTCTTTTTGTTCTTTTAACTGAACAGACAGCTGTGCAGCTGGGGAGTTTGTTGCGCCACTTCTTCTTCCCAGCTAACGCACTAGGAAGTGGTGAAGGGTGGGCGTTTTGGGGGACTGTCTTATGTAATTTTGACGTTCGAAAAGTGCTGATTCTCAGCCTAGTTTGAATAAATGACTTTTGATTTTGATTTTGATTATGATACTATATATGAGCTCATATAAGTCTGTAAGTCAATTTATTTTAATTTTGTTTTTATTTATTGTTGACATAATCTACTCTTTAAAATGTTTTTATTTTATGAGTTGTATTGCAATTTGTGGTAATGTTAATTATTTTAGCATAAACACTATTATGTACAATCAAGTTTTTCCAACTGAACATTTTGACATTTCTTCTTCCCAGCTTAAGCACTAGGAAGTGGTGAAGGGTAGGCGTTTTGGGGGACTGTCTTATGTAATTTTGACGTTCGAAAAGTGCTGATTTTCAGCCTAGTTTGAATAAATGACTTTTGATTTTGAATGACAGTGCCATCTAAGTCAGATTTTTTTTTCTCGTGACTGTTATTATCACACAAAATTGTTTCTGTTTCAAGCCCTATAAGGTGCTCTAAAACACAAGAAACATAAACCAAGCAATTTTTCTTTGACAACATCAAATAAATTGAATTCCACCCTATCTACTCCTTGGAACGAGCTCAGAGACAAACAACCAACTTTAAGCCATAAACAATAAGGAAATCCCGTACAGTACGCGGTAAAAATTATTTCGTGCCAAAATTGTGTCATCATGTCTATATTGGTTATACCTAAAGATAGGGCTTTCAAACGACGATTATATGTAGATGATCCGGCTGAGAACCAAAGTTGTCGACATAGCTCACAGAATAAGCAAGCTGAAGTGGCAGTGGGCCGGCCATATTAGCTGTAAAACCGACGACCGTTGGCGTAGACGTGTCCTTGAGTGGAGACCAGGAATCGACAAATCAAGGTAGGACGCCCTCAGCAGGCTAGGTGGAGCGACGACCTTCGCAGGTAGCGGCTGGATGAGAGTTGCCGAAAATCGAGCTTAATGGCGTGCAATTGGAGACGCCTAAGTCCAACAGTGGACTGCTGTAGGCTAATGATGAACTAATAGATCTATTTATACATTGTAACACCGAATAAAATCCGAATCCGAATCAAAATCGAATCCGAATCCGAATTGTGCACCTTTTCACGCCTCCCCCTTATTAAGACCTAGGCCAAATATTTTTTGATATTCGAATAGCTCATGACCTAAAGAGGTGATATAAAGAATATGAAAAATTGTATTTAAAAAAAGCGGAAGTTCGCGGGTATAAAAATAAGTTTGTTTCTTGTTCAAATGGTATAATGGTAATAACTTTAAGTATATTTTTAATCGTAACTTTATTTTTTATTACAACAGACGATCTGTTTTGTAAATGTTTGTACTCGGCCAACCCTATTACATACCCCACCATCGCCATCATAAAATGCACGTGGCAGAGTAAACGGTAATATAAACCTTATATTATGATGATTTGGGACATTATTACATTTCTTTATTTTACTACCTACCCCATTGTGTTACGAATAAAATGTTTCAATTAATAATTTTACGTTATAATTTTTTTCGGCGTTCGTCAAAAAATATGAGTGACTGTATATTTTACTTTGTTTTATTTTTTGTTTCAGTATTCTTTGATATAATAGGTACGCTATTTGGTTTTCGAAACCAAATAGCGTAGCGTACCATAAAGTACTTTTCAAAATACAGAATGTAAAAATATGACTGGTTGTATATTTTAGTTCATTTTATTTTTTGTTTCAGTATTCTTTGATAATAAACGCTATTTATTTTTGAAATAAAATCCTTTTCAAAATACAGATTGTAAAAATATGACTGACTGTATATTTTACTTTGATTTATTTTTCGTTTCACTATTCTTTGATTTAATACGCTATTTATTTTCGAAATAAAATCCTCTTCAAAATACAGATTGTAAAAATATGACTGACTGTAATTTTACTTTACTAAATTTTTTGTTTCAGTATTCTTTGATAATAAACGCTATTTATTTTTGTAATAAAATTCCTTTTCAAAATACAGAATGTAATATGTACAAGACATATACAGCATGTATCAGAAAAGTGTGGTCATATTTAAGGGTGTCGTACAAACCATAAAACTGAACAACTTTTTATATGGGACCAATAGGGATCGTAATCACGAAAAACATAATAGGGATGTTGCCTGACGACAAAAAAATCTATTAAGTCAGTCAGTCAGATAATTACACATGTGTGTGTCAAAATTACATAATACAGTCCCCCAAAACGCCCACCCTTCACCACTTCCTCGTGCGTTAGCTAGGAAGAAGAAGTGGCGCAACAAACTCAAAACCAAAACCACTTCGTTTATACATATGAAAATACGCAATAAAACATCTAAAGTATATAAAATAACTTACACAAAATAACAATAACAGTGATAGCTGTAACCATCTGACTGCTAAGTCATAGGTCTAGAGTTCGAACCCAAGGCACGCACATTTTTCGGACTCATGAGCGTATAGTATAGTTATCCCTTGCTTCAAAAACGGTGAAGGAAAACATCGTGAGAAAATGCCTGAGAGATATTTCTCGACGGCATGTGAAGACAAGTCAGAGGCCCATGGGCGGCTTTAAAACTCTGACACCAGGTTAGTCGCTAACCACACGAAAAGAAGAAGAATAACATAATACATAACATCACGCCTGTATTTCCCAAAGGATTAGGCAGAGGTGTATTTATTTATTTATTTATATATACTTTATTGTACACCAGAAAATACATAGCAAATAATATATTTAACACTACAAAACATACAATGGGCGGCCTTATCGCTTTCTGCGATCTCTTCCAGGCAACCTTGGAATGGACAGAGTGATTGCGTGGACATAAAAATGGGGTTCTCATTGGTGCAAAATAATAATTATACAGATACAATATATTATAATAGATAGATATGTATATGTTATATAATAGATACATAATAATATTTATATAAGCAACGAAAATAAATGACGAGTACAGATTATTACAGCTACAAGAACAAGATCATAACAACAAATAATGTTCCTTCACGAGTCTCTTAAATACTGGTAACGATAGCGCGCGTTTTATTTGAACTGGCAATGCATTCCACAAACGAGCGGCCTGGACAGAAAAGGATTTGTCGAAGAAAGTTGTGGAATGCATTAGTATTTTAAGCTTCAGATTATCTGATGACCTTAAACATTTCGAATCGGAGTCGCAAAGATACTGGAAACGTTTCATAAGATAGAGAGCGGCGGAAGGGGAGAAGAGCACGTTATACAAGAGGGAAAGAATATGAGCATTCCGGCGAAGGCGAATTGGTGTACCTATAGTACACCCACATTTCACCAGTTATGTTAAGGTTCCATGTAATAGGGGGCGAGCCTATTGCCATCAACCGCGCACAAATCCAGACTGCAGGCTGCTACTGAGAAATTTCAAATGGAAAAACCCAATAATACTTTAGATTCAGGGTTCGATTCCCGGGTCGTGCAAAGTATGCACGACCCGGGAATCGAACCCTGAACCTCATGCACAGCAGTAACGCTTGCGACCAAAGAGAAAGTGTAAAAATATAAACAGTAAATCAGCAATCAAAAAACATAAACAATATAAATCAGTTTGCAATATTAAACACAAGAATAAATATGATAACTTTCTTTTTATGTCCAAAATACCAACAAACAAATCGGTTTATCGTCCATACATTTATTTAATGCTACATTAAATGGAATATTCCATTACACATTTCATGAAAAAAAGCTTAAGTCATATATTTTACCACGAAATACATCACCAACATAATGAAATCTAGAGAGCCCTATTAAGTTTTATTGTGCAGAAACAATAGAATATTTTAAGCTATACGTAAATAACAAAGAAGTAATATTTTTGTTGCCAGTCATTGGAAAGATTTTAAGATTTATTCAAGTTTAAAATCGAGGAGCTCGTGGCTAAGTAATAACAGCCGCACGGGTCGATTGATCAGGTTAAGTTAAGCTACGCTTGCCAGGGTAGGTCCGTGAATGGGTGACCATCTTTACATATTAATATTCCTCCGTGCTCCGGAAAGCACGTTAAGCCGTTGGTCCCGGCTGTCATTCTTGGATATTTGACAATCGTTACGGGTCGTCAGAAGCCCGAAAGTCTCTGACAACCAGTCTTACCAAGAACGTATTACCCAGTTACTGGGCGCTCCATGAAAAATACTGGTATTCAGCTGTGGTTAGACTGAAAGCCGACCCCAACATAGTTGGGAAAAGGCTAGGCAGATTGATGTTTAAAATCATTGTGCTACGCTTCTAAACTGACAGTATCCCGGATTAAATTGACAAGAAGGAAAAGATAAACTCCCGAAAAAAAAAATCTACTTCTTATTTATCTTCACACAGATGCAGTTTTGAGTCTAAATTTATTATTTATGCCCCATAAACTCTTCTCCTCATAATGGGAACCTTAACTAGTCTATAATTAGCATAATGCATCTTAACATGATACTCTCAAAAGAACATAATTACACGCCAACACAAAAATCCAGCAACAAAGCCGACTGCCCGGGACAGCGCCGTCACTATTATCTACCGACACTCCCGGCTAACGACCGAGAGGATCCCGCTGAAGTGTTCAACAATATCCCGGATCCCGGGCTAAAGTATCCCGCTCTACTACAACACTAACGATAGCCTGTAGTGTAGTGTGTGTATACGGCCTATCTAGCTCAGCCTGTATACAGGTGGTCAGGTTTCGGAACTTATCATAAAATATATTTTACGAGCGCCTAGCGTCCATTGAGGTAAATATGGCTAGCGGTTTTGTTTGGCCGAAACACAAATGTTTTGGGACAAAAATGACTGGTAAAGATTGTATCGGGGGTCTTTGGTTAGTTTCGTTCTGGGTATTGGAGCCCAGCTGGCGTGAAATGTTTTGGTACTTGGATCAAGTATGACAGTAAGTTATGTTTCTATGCTACTATAGATTACTATATTAGCGTCTAGTGAGATTAGAGAGTACTTGTGTCATCATGTACTATCTAAACTCGAAAAAAACTTTAAAGGTTAGCATAATCAGCCTATACTGTTCCCAGCTGGTGTTCCCTGCTGGGACACAGGCGTCCACTCTTCGAGAGGGAGTGGGCCTTCGAGAGGGAGTGGGCCATCGAGAGGGAGTGGGCTATCGAGATAGAGTGGGTTCTAATGGTTATCAGATATATACTGGGACAGTTAAACGTGCGCAATGAAATTACAACAAAATAGTCAATTAAACCTAACTGTCGAAAAAGTTGCACAAACACTGAAAATATCCCAACAGACTGCTATTTACAAGTTAGGACGTCTACAACTACAAAAACATAATCTATATTATTGCTTACTATCACACAAAGAACTCTAAACAAACATAGCCTCACTCCGTTATGGAACCGACAAACAAAAACAATAAACACAACAAACTGCCAACTTTAAATTGCTCAATACTGCTCTTAAAGTGTTTGTAGCAAGACAAATGGCCCAACAAAAAGTATGGGTGACTTGTAACAATCGTGGACGTAAAAAAACGGATCCCAAACGACCAATATTGGAACAAGAACTCAGATCTTTGGAAGAAATAAGTATGGAAGTCGCAATTGCTGTGTTACAGCCCGGAGTTGGCAAGGTACCGGAATTTAGGCAATCCTTAGACTATGACTGTTAGTTGTCCATTGTGTGTAGGTAAAAGTTGTACTAATATTGTAAAGAGAAAAGTTTTGTTTGTGTGTTTGTTTCTAGATAGGAGGATAGTAAGAAGTCGTTTGATTGTCTCTGATTGATAGAAAAGTTTTTGTATCAGTTATCCCTGGATAGGCTTTTGTGAAAGAGGGGCCAAAGAATTACTATTTTCGTTTATTGGGAAACCCACTTACCAAACCCACCAGATGACTGAGATGAATTGATTTGATGAATAGTAATAGTAGCAACCTATGTGTTATTAATTATAAGTATAAATATTGTAAGTATTCTCTTACGTGTCTATAAGGCAGAGCTATATCTAATTCTGTTAAGAGAAAAGACCAACTTTATTATTAATAAAATACCACAGCCATTGGCCGTTTTTGCACTGTGACGATAACGACACTAACATATCGTCCCGATATCGTCTGACGATATCGGGACGACATCAACATCTTATTGTCATGCGGAGTGCGTGCGCCACAGCAGTCTCGAATAGTCGCGTAGCGTCAGCAAAAGCTTACATCGTCGCGCGATTCCAACAGTGTAATAGTGTACTTATATGCGTAATGGCAGCAGTGATCTAGTGTACCGTGTCGTCCGCCGATAGCGGCACGACCATCAATATCGGCGACGATACCGGCACTACACCGACACAGTATGAAAAGCGTTTAGTAGTAATTGTATGAAACTACCAGTACGATGATTATCGTGTCGTTATCGTTATCGACGAATGTGAAAGCGCCCTCTGCTTAGCAAAGTTTTCCTTTCAAACATACAACTATACAATAAGATGATCTTAATCATCTAATATAGCACATAATAGAACACACAATTATGGTAATTCCACACGCCAAGCAAGCAAATACTCAATTTACAAGATTATTTAAACAACAAACATGACTGTATGAGGCGGCGTTGCAGAACAGAATCTAATTTTAATTGAATCAATAGCTCAACAAACGGAATAGTTAAGGATGGGATCTAAAATACGACGAGATTTGAAAAGTGTTTTTGATTTTGGAACTGTCATTTGTTTAATACTATGTAACGTCAAAAACGTGCTGTTTACTCTATGGTCCACGAGCGGCCTCTTTTTTTAGAGGTGTAGGTATATAAAACCTCTTTTCTGACGTGGGTTAAGGTTCTATTTTCTGAGAAGTCTATTCCCTGTAAAAGACAGCCTACTTTATTATATTTATTTATACATATATTCATGTACACACAAAACACTTATGCATTATGTTATGACGATGGAAAGTTTTCTTAATATTCTGCGGTAACAAATTCGGTTGACAAAAGTGGTGATTATATGCTATTCAATAATGTACCCAGTCTATTAGAAAGGCCATGTTCTGTAATAAACATTTATGAGCTGATGTGCTGAACTCAATCCCAATAATGTAATGAATATGTGTTCCATCCCACGCAAGTTACAAGAGCGAACTTAAGTAAATGGGTCAAAGTAGGTCCTAAGTGTCGACTCAGTAAAGTGCGACAATTTATGTGTACTATGTACTTTATAGGAACGTTTTCTATTGTTGTTAGGGGAGATGTTTAGTAACTGTCAAGTGCAGAGCAAAGTTATTTTTTGAAGGACTTAACGATTATCTAATACTTACGACCCGCTCCTGCTTCGCACGGCTTTTACGTCTTGACAAAACATCAAGATTTCTTAATTATTATGTAAATCTAATAATGAATAAATGATACACATAAACTTTCCGGATAAATTCTGAAATGTGCACCATAATACGTTGCGTAGTTTAGATGGACAACGCGGCGACAAACACGAAAAGCGAGTTTCATTTATAATATTTATAGAAGAGACCGTTAGCTAAGAAAAATCTATAAAATATTAACAACATCTAATGGCTTTACATAGACCTTTTTCAATATTACATCTAAGTAAAACCAAATCACTTATTCAAACCCAAACAAGATGGCGGTGACGAACGCAAATCCATAATATTCCACTTTTAAATATTTTCAAATACACCACGATTTCGTAAGCATACTTAATAGGGACGTCCCTTAGAAAACCCATCTCATCTGTCAGTCTTTGGTAGATAGGGCACAATTTGCATGAAACACTCAATATACCACGAATGTAGGTACGAGTCGGTGTATTTCATATTCTATTAATGTTGCCGACTTCAAAGCGATCTTCGTGTATATGGGACGAGCGTGTGATGAGCATATTATATTGTAAGCTCTCTTAGATATCCCTGAGGGGAATTGAGCGAATTAGGACGTAACCGGTGCAATGTGTTTGCTCTCGGAACTAATATCAGAAATTCGATTGGTTTAGTATTGCTAAGGCAATAATCTCGTCTGGATTCCAAGTTAATATGTACCAGACCTAGTGGGTAATTAAACAGATCTGTCCACACTTCCCGTTGTTTGCACTATACATTATCAAAAGAGCCTGCAAGATGCACTACCTAATGTGCGCTTTTATAATTTCTAACGTGACGCGTAACGCGATATTATCGTGAACGTCCACGATAACACAGGGAAGTAAAATGTATGGAAATGTATGAAGATGAACACGCTTTTGAATTTCCGTCCACGATAACGTTATAACGTGCACGTATTTCCATAAATTTTATGGACGTGGACATCCACGATAATATCGTCACGTAACAATAAAAAAAATCGCACAGTAATTTCAACAGAGAAATATAAATAAATAAGTAGTAGCAGAACGCAATAGACAGAAGAACAAAATGGCGTCTTGAATATTGAGCAAAATGAATTCATACACTCGAGAATTTCAAATAAATTATTACGTCCCAGACACTAAACCATCGTGTACAATAAATCAAATAGGTTCGAAATAATTCTACAAGAGACGCACGAGGCACTCCATCTTTAAAACGGACGTATTTTTTCTAGATGTGGCCTCAGTGGGCGTATGGTTGTTCTTTGAATAGGCGGTATAAGAATTGGCGGCATAAATACCCGTAATAGGTTCGGGTTTACTCTTTTTAGGGTTCCGTATCCGAAGGGTGCCAAATTGACCCCTATAACCAAGACTGAGCTATCCGTCCATCCGTCTGTCTGTCAGCGGGCTGTATCTCATGAACCGTAAAAGGTAGACAGTTGAAAATTTCACAGATTGTGTATTTCTATTGCCGCTGTAACAACAAATAATATAAATAAATGTATTTTCGTGCAAGTGTACCAGATCCATAATTATGGTATGTACTTCTAAATTGTATCGAATACTATTTGTTAACAAACCAAATTATCGAGTAATTTGAATGACAACATTTTTTGGCAATGCGAGAAATACCTACTCTGAGGCGGAAAAATTCATGAAAATTTGTAGGTACCTGTATAATATTATCACTCCACTTTTTGATGAATAAAATACCTCAACCACTTTATCTAATAAACCAGAGTAGGTAATAATAACACAAACATTTCTGTCAGAGTACGACATGTTGGAGACGCGGACAGATTAATTAAGAAAAACAGAGAGAACCGAATTACTTAGCAAGGAATAAATTGCCGGAGGTACTCTCTGACGGATTAACCGCTCTGACGTCACATGTATGAATGTAATTTACATCACGGAATTAGGGGTGTTAGAAGAGGTAGGAAATATATCTGATTATCTTGTTGTATATCGCGTCTTTTTTTTGTGTTCGATTTTTTTACATTTATATTAAAAATTCCTTTTCAGAATTTCGTCATTTTATTTCACTTTTAATTTGCAATAGCCTAGAGCTTGTTTACCATATTTACTGAGGTAAAATGCGCTAGTTTAAAATTTACCTTGACAATAACCCCAGATAATTCTGACTCTGAAGCTGATAGAATGAAAAATAAATTTTCTACAGTGGATCGAACTATTCTTTAACTCAATCAAAATCCAAACCGACTTCAGCTGTGTGGAAAATCGAAACTATTGTCGAAACTAAACGACCTTTTTTTTTGGCAAGCAACGATTTCACGAAACGAAGGTTTGATGAAAACTCACGAAATGTTTCACCCAAAACCAGTCCCGATTGAAACAAAGGAAAGAAACAAAAACGTAGAACCGCCGACGGAATATTAAACTTAGTGGCTTCACTCATTCGGTCCCAAGGGAACCATTCATTCACTCACTCTTTACAGTGAATGCCAAGCTAAATTCAAGATTAACAATTCACTTTGTCGTTCCTCTTTTGTTTTAATTTGTTATTATACGAGTAATCTTGATACTAGAAATGGATGTCAGAATAATTTACGCTTGTATTTACTAACAAGATGGTCGCTGGATAGCGTTTAGTGAGTCAGAGCAAGGCACGTTTGCTGCCATATTCAAATTGACCGCAAAACCAGGCGTTTTTAAACCCTTGGTCAGTGAAAAAATGTATGAAAATAGTGATTTTTCTGGAGCCATATAATAAGTGATAAATATTTCAATGCAATAACGCTTTATACATGTTGGATAGCACGATCCCTTTATGCAACAGAAAATTGATAACAACTTCATAATATGGTCCTTTCCTGCTTGCCTATCTTACCAGTATTACAAGGACCTACAGAAATAATAAGTATATTATCTGTCCACCGCATATGTGAGACTCAAACACGATCTTTTACTTCACGCATAACACACTTTTAACACCACACGTTACAGTGTGTTACTATCCTATACTCTACTCTCACAATAGCCCGTCCGCACCCCTATGACCTAATAACAGCCCGTAGGTACACCACAATGTCCCCAGTTAACACTAATCAGGGCAGTTTTAAAGTCCAGTGTAAGATCAGTCGTGCCTAGGTCCCGGCTGTCATTCGTGGATCTTTGACAGTCGTTACGAGTCGTCAGAAGCCCGAAAGTCTGACACCAGTCTTACCAAGGGGTATCGTATTACCCAGTTACTGGATTGTGGAGGTCAGATAGGCAGTCGCTCCATGTAAAATAC
Organism: Agrochola macilenta; assembly: GCA_916701695.1. NCBI lineage: Eukaryota > Metazoa > Arthropoda > Insecta > Lepidoptera > Noctuidae > Agrochola > Agrochola macilenta. The sequence goes on from OU753553.1 coordinate 22,696,479, forward strand.
TGGTATTCAGCTGCATCCGGTTAGAGTGGAAGCCGACCCCAACATAGTTGGGAAAAGGCTAGGCAGATTGATTGTAAGACCAGTCAAACGAAACAGCTTAACTTTGAGGGACCCGTCATGTTTTTTTTTGTCGATACATTCCTTGACAAAGTCACTGCACTGCGAACAACAGAGGATTCATTGAATTATTAGAAAACGAGTAGTATGCTGTCAATACGAAACGCTCTTTGCTGTTGAACACGTCTAGCGTCGAGAGCAGAGACACCGGCTTTGCTCTCGACGGTTGACGTGTCCACACGTCGGGTCCGGGTTCGGAACAAGTCAATCGTCATCCTGAGGATGCCTCGTTGAGAGGTGAAACACGTGTCGATTTCTTACAGGGTTCTTTAGCGGATTAGGTTACTAAATATACGTCATCTATTGTATTTTCATAATGGGTTTCCGCAAAGTCACGCCTGTGTCAATTAACTAGAATACAAAACATATATTTATTTGCATTAAAACATCCTATGACATAACCTTCGCCTTATATCGTACCTTGAGAAACGAAAGTAGAAGGCGTTTTTCCCCTTTAACTATTTATTGGCTTAATTTTACTATCTCGACCCCTACTCTTGATTTGTGTGTCATTTATTCTGTCATCTCATCATCTGCATAGCCTTATCCAAACTATGTTGGGGTCGGCTTCCAGTCTAACCGGATGCAGCTGAATACCAGTATTTTACATGGAGCGTCTACCTATCTGACCTCCACAACCTAGTTACTGCGTAACACGATACCCCTTGGTAAGACTGGTTGTCAGACTTTCGGGCTTCTGACGACCCGTAACGACTGTCAAAGATCCACGAATGACAGCCGGGACGGTCTAGGTATCTGTAGATGGTCACCCATCTATGGATCAACCACGGCAAGCGTAGCTTAACCTGATCGGTTGACCCATGCGGCTGTTATTACTTAGCCACAAGCCCCAAGCTCAAAATATAAATGTTTATGTCATGTGATAATGATCATCAGGTGTAACTTTGTCATGGGGTTTCAAAAAATCAAAATAATAATAGAGTTTAGTCTCTTCTACTGTTGTACTGTAATCTTATGAAAGTAAAAGATATACATGTATACTAGTTCGATGTAAACTATGTACAGCAAAAATATCAGCCCCAGTGAGTCATAAAATTGCTAGAAAGGGCAAGGGTTTTATAGTCGAAGATGGATACGCGATCGCGATACGGGCTTCTATTTCAAAATATTCAATATCTTTACAAAAACAATACCGTACATAGAACACATTATCTTGATTTAACATTTTTATGTCGACCTTCTTTACATTATTCCCAAGAAGAGGTCAATATCTGCATGCTATATTGCGGCCACAACGTGTTTTTCCCTTTCATGAACAGTCAAGATATACTATGTGTACTGTATGCATCTTAGGCCAAGCATTATTTACTTTCATAAGAACTTAATTTACTCTTTGATTACAGTATTGTATCGCCCTTTATTGCCCATAAAAACCAAAAATTAAAAAGCATAGTTCCCCTCTTAATATATAATTATAACTAAACGACATGTTAACCTAATTTCGCCCCCCTTCCCCCTTCTACCGTACATTTATGAACGAGCCTCTAATTCTCACTTTAATTAATTTAGAAGCTGGTCTTTCACTGAGGCAACACGTTTACCTGTGTCGTGCGCTAATTTATTATGAAATTTAGTCATTGTTATTGTTTATACGGGAAATATGGAGTTTACGAGAATGTGGTGCTTAAAATAGAATATTATGTGGAGTATTTGAACAGTACCTACAGTGGTACAATCAGTGTAGGTAAACGAAATTCGAATGAAGTTTTTTTTCATCTCATTAACTTTCGTCTTTTTACACTTGACAGTACATGAAAGGGACACGTGTTTCAAATTAGGTACGCTTTTATAGAAAAAACATTTGACGAAAATCGTTTCCTGCAGGAAAATTGTATGTGAGTTATTTTTGTAAGATTTACTAATTAGGTTGTTGTTCAAGGCTAAACGTAAAAAAAATAGTTTTGGCATTAAAATCTAAACAATATCGGTACCTTACTATACTATAGCGTGATGAGATAAAACACAACAATCCAATAAAAAATTGAATTCCTTTTTATTACATAAAAATCTCAATCAAAAACAATCTACGGCGAAGCCACTCTTCCGTGTTACGACAAAAAAATACCTCAAAAAATAAAAAATCTCGCTCATCATTGTACCGAGCAACTCACTGAAGGCAAAGATAAACTTTCTCGGAAGAATCATCGAAACCGATACGAAACTCGACACAATCTTGACAAAACAATGACCTATTTTTCTTTTCGATATTCATAAAAAGGTATGAAAAAACCTTGAAAATAAACAAAGGAAACTGGAAACTGTCACCATTTTTCGTGAAACGTTATACTACTTAACAATGTCTTGTCAAATCGTGAACAAAAGGTTCGTCGATTCAAGATGATTTCTGTCGTAAAATCCTTAGAATTATCTAAGCAAATTAAGTGGTGTTATCTACGTTCAAAATTATAATAAAAAATAACTACATCAAGCTCATCAGTCACACTTTGGTAAAAGAATTAATCCTTGCAGACAGTTTAAGAGCGTTTATCCTAAAAGTTGGCAACGTCGCAAATACGAGTTGTCAAAAATTGATTAATTTGGCAATATTACTGTATGTTAATAAGAAATGTAGCTAACTAGCTAACTAGAATATAAATAATGAATTGCAATTATAACATTGAATTTGATGTTGCACCCGATTTAGGTGTAAAAAAGGCGTTTGGAAAGTTTCCAAATACTTTTTTGACATCTAAAACTAAATATTTGGTGTTGCGACATTAATTATTGCATTTCATAATCCATTTTCTAGTTCGCTAGTTAGCCACATTTCTTATTTCCATACAGTAATATTGCCAAATTAATCCATTTTTGACAACTATTTGCGACGTTGCCCACTTTCAGAGTAAACGCTCCTAATATTTAAAGTAAAGGCAACCCTATACCAGCCCCCAGGGTAAACATATGCATGGTGCAAAACTTGCAAAAAAACTCAGCTAAGGGAAACAGCAATGCTCAAAGGCAAAGGGCAGGTTATTATAAGTTATGCATTGCAATCATGCTGTATGCTCCCCGGGCGAGCCTTACATACTTTGCTAATGAAAAGTAAGTGAAAACACGATGTGTATTATGTACTTGGATATTAATCTCGGGTAATGAAAGGACTTTGTTAATAAGTTGGTTAGATTATTTATTATAGCGTTAATACTATAGAAATCATTTTGGGATGTTCTAGAACCCTAGATACACCTTTTATTTGCCCAACATTTGACAGAAAAGATTCTACAGTTACCAAAATGCGCGCTTTTACAAAGTTACGGCGTAAGATCCTTTGAAAATAGAGAAGCTCTGAAGTCTTTGTCTTTATTTACGGGTCTATCCTATTTTCGTATAATCAGTCTATAATGTTCCCGTTGCTTTGGCACAGGCTTCTTCTCATTGAAAGGGAGTGGGCCGTAATCCACCACGCGGGCACAGTGCGGGTTAGTAGATGTCACGTCTTAGAATTTTTGGTTCTAGGACATGCCGGTTATCATAATGTTTTCCTATAAGCTATGGATATGTAACAAACAGAAGTTACTGAACAACTTCCAAAGGCCTCGCAAACCATGTAAACACCTCAATAACTTGACTAAGAACCATTCAATCTTCGTCTACGTCTCACCTACTTTCTCTCAAACATATTAAGCCTAACGCATATCATTGAGCCCCACTGATTGCTTCAATCTCACGGCCCAAGGCGAAGTAAACCGCTGTTAGTTCACAGTTTGCAAATGAGGCCACATTAAGTGAAGTAATCATAATAATCTGCGAACACAACTGGTTTAGTATGGAGTTTGAAACTGAAATGAAGTTGAGAGAAAGAGGTCATGTCTATATTTCGCTGGAAATGGAGTCATAATTAATAATGACTTGGTTCTCTTCACTAAGAAAGCTTATTGTGTAGGTCTTTATGAAAACATTTTCCTACAGTTAACCATCTGAATCAATTTAATATCCAGAATACCAACGATTTACAAAGGAACATGGAACAAGTACCTTGACAAACTGTGCGTTTGCACTGGCGAAACATTCACAACAAAACATGATGAAATCTCTTTTTTCTGTTGTGTTCTGTATGTAATTTTCCATACAATGTTTGACAGGAACTAGAGATTTCAACAAGTTTTGTTGTCAATGTTTCGCCAGTGCAAACGCACCGCAAGACACACACAGGAGAAACTTATAAAAATGCTTCATATTCTTTGTCAGTGAGTAAGTTTTAGGTTTACCCTTTTTAAAATAGTGTTCTGTGAGAAACAAATCGATAACCAAACGAACGAATGACACCCAAAAATAAAAATTGTATAAGGAAATGTAATATACGCCTAATCTTTTCACAATTCTCTACACCAATCACAATACTTTTAATGTCAAATATAGGACATTCAGAAAGTTGTTTCCAAATCTAATTTCTGGTTGGACAATGCATAAAAAGTATCTAAAGTTTCATATACTTTACCATAATGCTCTGAGTTTATATGTGCATAGTTCAGGCACAGCAGGGGGACTATAATAGTCTATATGGCTGTTTCTATAGCCAATTGCTGCAAAGTTTAGGTTTTAAAATGCTTTTATCGTTGTTAACAACTTAAAATTACTAAAATATTACTTCCTTTTGGTGTTCTTTTGGCTTATATCCAGGATCCGTGTCGTTAAAAAGACATAAGTTTTACTTTTAATAAAAATTCTTTGTTTATGCAATATGAAGTTTTTGTTTATGTACGAAATTAATGTTACCGGTTCATTTTACTTTTGTGTTCTTACTAACTGCACCCCGCGGTTTCACTCGCATAATTCTAGATCCTGTGGCAATATCGAGATAAAAGCTATACCCTATGTCCTTTTCCAGGTCATGGTCTACCCATATGCCAAATTTCATTCAAATCCCTTCAGCCGTTTTAGATTGAAAGCGTAACAAACAAACTCACTTTCGCATTTATAATATCAGTTAGGATTTTTGAGGCTGTCGTGTTGAGAGCGCGGACCATCATTCTTTTCATCGAGCGTCTGTCTATGAGCAAAACAATAGTTTGATACCTAGAGAAAGACGCAAGGTACTTCGCATTTTGTTGATATTCTAGTCATAAAACAACTGAATGAAGAATAGTGCCTCTTTGGTCTAGTGGTGGCAAGCGCTACTGTTGAACATGAGATCCTGGGTTCGAATTCCAAGTCGGGCAAAGTGTTGTTGGGTTTTTCTATCTGGAATATATCAGTAGCAGCCCGGAGACTGAATTTCTGCCCGGTTAATGGCAATAGGCTTGCCACCTTTTCCATCGGACAAAAAGATAACTGACGAAATGTGGGTGTAGTTATAGGTACACGTACACCTCTGCCCTACCCTTCTGAGAAACAAGGTATGATGTTAGAGCAGGACACACCGGGACGCCATGGCGACGACACCGGCTACGTATCTGAACAATTCGTATTGAAATGTATGGCAGTCAACTCACTTGGCTACGGTCTGGCGACGTCGTCCAATTTGGAAGCGTAGCCACGACCGACCGGCACCTACGTGGAGACTGGATACTCTGGCGATCTGGGGACGCGTAGCCAAGTCGCCAGTATTTTGTATACAAGTAAGTTGCGCCTCTGACGCCCGCGTGTTACTAGCTACGTAACCTCATTTGACTACGGTAAGTAGCCAGAGGTAACCATCGACGTCGCTATGGCGTCCCAGTATGTTAGCGCTTTTATGTTTATGTTAAAACAACTGAATAACAATCACACCGTCATTATTCCTAGAACAGACTTTCACAAAAGAAACTCGTCACCAAACCTCACAAACAAGCCTTGTTTATCTCACATAAAACATTTCTGTTTTCCAATAGAAATAAAACAGAGATTTATCACTACAAACACGAGAAAATATCTCGTGCGAGATGTAAGGAGAATGCTAATAAATAAATGATATATGTTTTTTGTTCCGATATCCATTAGCATTGATTGATTGGGCCTGAATATGATTGTTCACAGGTTAAGCCTCAATTTCTTTTTATGGCCGTTTTCTTGGAACGAAGATGATTTTTCTTTGATTTTATATCAGTTGTGCCTCTTTTATTTTGAAGTCTTGTAAATGATTGGTTTCTAAATCTCTTGTTATTTATATATTTATGTACCTACCTACTACCTGTGTACGACCTACCTGTACCTGGACGACCGAGCTCTGCTCTGGTGAAAATGGAAAAGTCTCATTTATATATTAATTTAAATAGTACATACTAATTCCATGCTGCCATGATAGTAGGTACTTACTAATTCCATGCTGCCATGATAGTAGGTACTTACTAATTCCATGCTGCCATGATAGTAAGTACTTACTAATTCCATGCTGCCATGTGATTATTCTAAGGTAGCCATCTTGTTCTAAACTTTGGGCGACCGATCTCTGCTCGGAGCTAACGGAATACGGAGAAAACGATAACTTTTCCCAGATATGAGACTCGCTAGATCGATTTTTCGCCTCCGTAAACCCCTATATTACAACTTTCATCGAAATCGTTGAGCCGTTTTCCAGAACGTGATTACATATAACAAATGTTACTCGTTTAATAGTATAGGATAAATAAATTATAATGTTCGTTGGAAGGCGCATCACTTGAGAACGGCTGGACCGAATTGGCTAGTTTTTATTTTAAAATGTGCGTAGTAGTTCAACTTAGGTTTTAATGGAAAGAAAAAAAAAAGTGTCCGGAAATAAATCAAATTCGGGAAAAACTGAGTTCTTTTTTTCTATGTGATTTTTATACGAGACAGGATAATGTCTGTCGGATCAGCTAGTGTTGTAATAAATATACGTATACAACGTCATGTGCAGATCAGCAACATTTACTCTGAAGAGTAGAATCACTATCTGATAGGTAGAAAAAAGAGCAAATTAATCTGATTAGAAAGCTTAATTCTTTAATAACCCAACGGCCACTAAGGCATCGGATGGCCTGGTCTTAAAATGACGCCCATTGTACTAATTGGCATTAATCTATCCTGTTGCAGTTAGCTAATTATTCAATTACAGGAACACTAGTAATTGGAACTAACGTTGTCATTAAACCTAATTAGAAGTTTTTAGAATAACAACCGTATAATATTATTATGTTGTTCGAATTTCGCGCAATTGACCGCACACAATTCGAATTCGAACTCATTTGTTTCGAACTCAAAGCATTTATTTCAATTAAACCAATCACAGGCACTTTTGAATTGTCAAGGGGTCGGTCAGTCAGAAAGATGAAGCTAGTTGCCCGTTCCAAAGCGTGGTAGGTACCTATGGAGCAGAACTGTCCGTTCTTCTCCATAGGTACCTACCACGCTTAGAAACTCCAGGGACACTATTTTAGAACAAAATATATATTTTTAAGTAAATCATCGCGTTTTGAAGAGATGTTAACAGAATAACACTTCCAGAGTAAATACAGACGGACATGAAAACCTTCTATAGAAAAACTTTGTCTATAGAAAACGCCGATCCGTTCGTCTTTATCCTGGCGGCCATTGAAGGCTGAAAGCCGAAGGATTATATCCTATTAATGCCTTTCTTTTGATATAATCAGACGTGATCTGTGAGTCTGGCTAATGAACTATTTGATTTTAATCTAGTAAACTATGCCTGTGTAATTAATACCATTCATGGAACAGATCCAGCTCGTGGCGAGGTAATAATAGCCGCACGGGTCGATCGAAAGATAAACTACACTTGCCGCGGTCTGTTCGCGGATGGGCTACCATCCATTACATATCGAGAACCCTCCGTGCTTCGGGAAGCACGTTCAGTTCGTTGGTAGCAGAAGCCCAAAAGTCTGACAACCGAGGTATCGTGTTACGAAGTAACTGGGTTGTGGAGGTCAGATAGGTAGTCGCTCCATGTAAAATACTGGTATTCAGCTGCATCCGGTTAGACTGGAAGCCGACCTAACAGAGTTGGGAAAAGGCTAAGCAGATTCATATTTCATGGAACAGAGACCCAATAAATGTGTCATTCGTAATACCTACCTATCAGATAGAGATAATGAGTGAATTCAAAGGATTTCAGTGAGAATGTTAAGAACCGCGAGTACTGGGCTATTCAACTGCGTTATCAATTTTACTTCACTGGTTACCACGACGTTATCTGTTTTTGGATTTCTTCTGCCATCACGAGAGGAGATGACGCTTATATATTTAAACAGTTATAAATTGTCGTAATAAAATGATTTTATATAAACTAAACACAGTCTACGTTTATCCATCGCACGACCTAGAGGAGTCGCTGGACACTTCATGCTATACTTTCCGTTACGATACTTCAAGCGCATAAAGAATCCCATATACATAGATACGCGTGAAAATATAGAATTCAGTCTTTACTGTCACGCAGTCTGGTAACAACCGACAAAACCCTAAAAAGTACGTAAGAAAAAAAGAGCGAAACCACTTACGTTATTGCAATAAGTAATTTACAACTGAGGTATTCAACTGAAGGTCAGAACCTTACGAAACGATACTGACGCAACTACATACAAATACCAAATACCATTTTATACACACCAGATAAGGGTCATAAGACGATTGTACCAAAATCGCAGCGAGAGATCCCTTTTTTCTATACAAAACTAAATAAATTGCTAGTGGCCTTAATACGGGCCTTTCAAAAATACAGAGAACCTCTGAAATATTCATAGGTACAAGCTTTCTGCTTTACCCTGTATTTATTTACTTTCTAAGAAGTGTTATTGGAGAAGTAATATGATTGTAGGTTGGTGAGTTTACTAGATATATAGTTTTGGATGATTTGATAACTTTCAGGCTAGCGCTGTCTACCACAAAATCTTTGGCTGGAAAAAATCAAATGCAAATGTACGGGTTCTGAGTGGTTTTTCTAATGGCAAAGGAATAGACAGGGAAGGAAAAGATTCCAACCCTCCATCCTTTTTGACTGATGACTCAAACTCAAACTTAAAGTAGGTCAGTCGGAAAGATAAAGCTAATTGCCCAATGTAAAGCGTAGGAGGTTCCTATCGAGAAGAACGGGTAAGAAACTGCATGGATACTCTTTTAAAGAACGGCAAATAACTCATGGACACTCTTTAAAGAACGGGCAAAAACTTCATGGACACTCTTTAAAGAATGGGCAAAAACTTCATGGACACTCTTTATAGAACGGGCAAAAACTTCATGGACACTCTTTATAGAACGGGCAAAAACTTCATGGACACTCTTTATAGAACGGGCAAAAACTTCATGGACACTCTTTAAAGAACGGGCAAAAACTTCATGGACACTCTTTAAAGAATGGGCAAAAACTTCATGGACACTCTTTATAGAACGGGCAAAAACTTCATGGACACTCTTTATAGAACGGGCAAAAACTTCATGGACACTCTTTATAGAACGGGCAAAAACTTCATGGACTCTCTTTATAGAATGGGCAAAAACTCCATCAACGCTCTTTAAAATCAAAATATTGGCTGCTAGGTAGTGGAACCCGTTAGACCAACTCTTAGTCATTCTTCTTCAATATATTATATTTTAAACATCTGTGTATGATAGGTAAAAGGAATTTAAATAAAAAATATGCGAGCTTTTACAGTAAGACAACTGTTCTAGTGTTGTCACAGTGAATAAGCAAGTTCTTGGCTTGTAGCGAAATTCGCACATTTCCATTTACATATTAATATAAGTTCACTAATGTTCTACGTCAGTGTGTCTGACATTTATTGCGAGTGTTTCTAGCTAGTCTCTGTGTAAACAGCGAGAAAATGTGTGTCGCCATTTGTGTCTGTCTACGGAACTTAACTGTGTTTCTTGGGAATTGTTTTTATTATTGTGATAAGTTGTAAATTATGTATGTGTAGATCAGCTGCATCCGGTTAGACTGGAAGCTGACCTCAAAATAGTTGTGACCGGTTGTCAGACTTTCAGACTTTTGAATATATCCGTAACGACTGTCAAAGATCTACGAATGACAGCCGAGACTAACGACATAACGTGCTTGCCGAGACACGGAGGTGGTGTGGTATGTACAGATTGTCACCCATCCATGGGCCAACCGCGGTGAAAAAGTTTTGTGAGATTACCAAGAACTAACCAGTAGGTACACGACTCTCCAACAGTTTCTCGTAAATTGTGATCATTTTAGTTGCTTATTTTATAACTTTTAAGGCTTTGTACTATCATGAAGAAAATATGTATGTAGGTATAAACAACATAGGGACCTATACAAATACATTCGTGCTGATTTCTTTCTCATAAGAAAACATACTTATTTAATGTCTAAACCACAAATAAAACTTGTGTATCTGTTCGTAATAGATTGCCAGTGATTTATGTTAAGCAATATTCTGTTTAACTTCTCCGAAACGTGGCCATTATCATAAAAATCTAATACATCGGCGATACGCGATCCTAATAAGATTTCGCGGAACGGTTTATCACACTTCCAGTCATAACTTATGATTTAACTCTTTGATATGTTTTTTCACATTATGGTATGTAATTTTGTTGCTTATAGCCTATATGGGAGAACATAATACTCTACTTGCTTATCCTAATTCTAACTAATAATTATTACAAATGCTAAAGTGAGTTTGTTTGTTAGTTTGTTATGCTGCGGCCGCATCTGCGTCTATCGTGACAAAGCAATGCTTGACAAAGCTTCGTATATTTTGCTCGCTAAAAATTTATCGCGCTAATGCCGTGGTCACATTATGATCACACATGCGTCGCCACGTTTATTATGTACCGCCACCCGGGCGATAAGTGCTACGCAGCCCGAACTATCGCGACGATAACCGATAATGGTTGGTCACATCTGCGTGTATAGTATCACTGTGCGAAGCTTCGTCACGGTAGACGCAGATGCGGCCGCAGTATTACGCTGTCACGCTAAAACGGCTGAACAGATTTGGATAAAATTTGGCATATGGATAGACCATGATCTGGATTGGGACATAGGATACTTTTTATCTCGATATTCCCACGCAATCCCGTGAGAATATCGGGATAAAAAGTAATATAATAATCAATCAATCTCCCGAGTCATTTCCCAACTACGAGTATGTTCGGGTCGGCTGCAGCTGAACACCAGTTTTTTACATCGAGCGACGGCCTATCTGACCCCCACAAACGCATTTATACAAAGATTAACAAAACGATTACTTACGACGATGACGACGATATTTTTTATTATTAGTTTATCAATTCAATTTTCCATTACATAGGAGTCTTGTTGAGACGAAATTAATCAATCAATCCACAAAATAACAAGCCCAAATCTTTTGTCCCTTCCATAATATCTACCTAACATCGTTGAGCGTATATATTTGGCAATTTTTTCGAGCGAACATGACAGGCAGGCGTGGGTGACTTCATCTGCTTGACCAAACTTCTATATTTGGAGGCAGATATTATTAACAATGGTTTCATATGTTTATAGAACCTTCCACCAAAATGCGGAGCTTTTAAAAGTGCTTCCTAAACAAAAAATAACCAAGCACGTATGAAAGATATGATAAGACATTTTTGTACTTTAGCTTTACGTATTAATATTTGCAGTGACGAGCTCAGCAGCATACAGAGGCCTTAAAAGGTTCTTCATTAACAACTGAATGAAATGCACCGTCTCCACGGTGTTTTGACCAGACTCGATTACTCGAATGAACCCAAAGATTTGCACTAGCCCCTGGAGCCACATGTTTCATGGGGCTTCATTGGGGTTTCATTGGGGTACTTCATTTACGTCAAAAAACTAACAAAATTGCACGACAAATCACTTTCACGAGCGCTAAACGAATTTCAAATAACGTTCTATTTCTGAAAGTCATTTAAAGATGACAGAGACAAAATGATGTTTTAAATAGGTTGAGCACTGAACGTATACAGTGATATGTAGTAGCAGGTATAGACAAACCCCTTACCCCCCGCCCCCTTACCCCTAACCCTTAGTATTGCAGGTGTCTACTTTGCTTTGAAACAAACTGCTAATCCATAACTTCATAAGTTCGAAAAAATAATCTGCTCAACAACGTAAAAACGCAATGAATGTTGTTGAACTGTCAAAATGAAACAGATTAGTCGTAATCGTTTCCGTAAATGTGTTGCGTAATTAGATAGCAGGGCTACCTCGACGGAACGGCAGCAGGCTGTGAACGTGGAGATATGTCACAAACTATGCTCCCACTCCTATCCTGCCCTCTGCTCCCCAAAAAATGCAGCCAAAGTGACCTCTACGACGATAACATTTAATAAACTGTCGTACCATCGACACGAAGAAGAAGACTGTTGTACCAAGCAACTAAATGAAACAAGAAAGCATCTGCATAACCACAGCCGTCCATCAAGTGGTAGGAACACAATTACTTGTAGTTACAAGATCCAGAGACAAGCAAGGAATTTGTCTCAACTGCAGAGACTAAACGATGAACAAAACTCGAAGCGGAATATAAGTGCTGTTAGTTGTATAACAAGAAGACAAGATGTTAGTATGCATTTGTTCGGTGCTTGAGAAAACGATTTACGTAAGAAATTCAGAAGATTTAGAAATATAATTCAGTGACAGATATAGAGATTTATTATGACGGGCAACCTGCCCGTACTTCGAAAGGTTTTTACGACTTGACAAAACATCGAGATTTATTTATTATTTTTTAGTTTAATATCATATTTAATATGCAGCGTTTCCCCACAGACAATGGCCCATCTTCGGCCGCATGCCGTGTTACCTGCGCACTTGATAACCTCATGACTGCGTCAGTGAGTTCAGATTTTGGGCCAAACATATTATATGAACCTTTTGCCATTCATACGCTAAGAAGACGTTTAATATTAATGTACGAGTATTATACACATAAATCTTTCAGAATAAATTCTCAAAATTATGGAGAAAACCGCATCAAAATAGTTTACTCGTTCGCCGTAGTTTAGAAGAACATTGGGGTCACACAGGCTGACACGAAAAGCGGCTTTATTTTACAAGTTAGAAGAAAGATGTACAACAACAAAAATCATATGGTATTATGCTTTCTATTTGTTTAATCATTGGAAACTTACTGAATTTCTATTTGTTATTTTTCTAGGGTAGGAAGTACCCTTCCATCTCTTTGTCATGAACCACCCGTGTCAAACGATGATAGGTAGGCATTGACGCGTGGAAGCAGAACAAACATCGAAATACACTCGCGTTTACAATATTTACTACAATAATAGGAAGGTTTGAAAGTAACACTATAGAAAATCACGTATCTGTGTTGGTTTTACTCAAGGTTTCTGATAGGCTGATCAAGTCGCTGAACACAAAATCTCAGCTTTGTGATTGGTTGATAGAAAAATAACTGCCAAACTAAATATTTGACCCTTTGACCACACGTAAAATAGAATAGGCTCTCAAAAACCTAGACCGTCTTATTACAAAAAAGTTTATTTTCAGACCCAGGTTTTTATTCTTAAAGTTGGAAACGTCGCAAATAGATGTCAAATATTTCGATGTTTTTATAAATTTGGCAATATTACTGTATAGAAATATGAAATGGGACTAACTAGCAAACTAGAATATTTATAATGAATTGCAAATTATAACACTGAATTTAATTTTGTAATCGTTTTAGGTGTAAAAAAGGCATTTGGAAAGTTTCCAGATACGTTTTTTTACATCTAATGCTAAATATTCGGTGTAACGATATTAATTATTGCATTTCAATCAATATTTTAGTTCGTTAGTTAGCCACATTTCATATTTCCATACAGTAATATTGTCAAATTAATCAAAACAGGTAAATATTTGACAGGTATTTGCGCCGTTGCCAACTTTTAGGATAAACGCTCTTAAACCAAGAAGCCATTTTTTTATTACGAATTTTATTTCGACTATGTTAAGTAAAGTTCCGATTACAAAACTGACAACTTAGTACCTTATCCGATTACAAAACTAACATTGGGCTTAGTTTTCAGATTTCTATAAAGAACTGTATTTGTATCACAGCTATGTTCTTATTACAAAAAAGGGCTCGATGGTTTACACCATTGTAAAAAAAAACAACAATCGTCATTTGTTTTTTCATATTCACAAGGTGAATAAAAAAATTAAAGGCGCCATACGTCTATTTACGTTAAACATACCGTTTATGCATTGCTTAATCAATCGCATGCCAGCTTTACCTACTGGTGTGTAGGACCTACTTATAATAACAATGGCCGCCGCTGAGAGGCGCCCTTCATGCCCTGAAGCCTGTCTGTGCCACGTCGCAAGGACGGCTCGGCCCAACCTTGTATTATGTCACATATTCTATCTGTTTGGCATTGTAGTTGTAATGTTTTATGCAATTAAATTTTGTAGTAGAAATTTAATGATGCTACTGCTGGGTCATATGCATAGTCTTCTTTTCTTCTGGGTTTCTACATGAAGAATACGTTGAGTTCCAAGTCAAGATAAAATTATTATAATTTACTTTGACTTTCAAAATATTATGGTGGGTACACATATTGCGAAACGTAGCATCAATACACACGTTGAACTCACAACAAATTTACCTAGTTGTTGTGTTGAGTTGCATAATTATATTTGGACGGCGTGTTCGTTTCAACGCATATTACTTTTTACATATTTTATGTGTACCCACCATTAGAGTTTGAATACCAAAGCATGGTTTATTTTGGGTTTCCATTTCCAAAACATTGGCGTAAAATAAAGTTCTTTTTTCAAATTCAACAAATTACAGCCAACCGTAATGTCAATTTATAAAGCAGAAACGTCACGTCCGCAACTAAGCCACTCGAACAAAGCGCCAAATTAAAACGTTCCCCCACAAATTAATTCAAAGCACATTACTTAAACAAGCGTCTTAATTTACCGTAAATATCAATTAAAATTTAAACAACAACCGACATTTAAAACAAGACCACGGTCACTGGAACGTTCCACGAAACAATTGTTGAACAAAACGGCTGTAATTACAAGAACCCAAAGCCTACAATTCGGTAGTCGGGTAAGCATTTCCACATGAGAAGAAACTTTTGTGGGTAATGGCTGAAAACTGACGAGTATTATTAGCTCTGAACCTTATGCGGGCGCTTCACTCGTGCTGGAAGAATACAACTCATGAATAATTCGTTCTTGAACAAGGTACATCTTAAAGGAGTATGGAATATTTTGTGGCCCCGGCGATGTACCTACATATTATTATTTGCTTTTGCACTTAATTTTTATATGAATAAGTGATGGGCGCTGAAATAGATAAGTGTTTTGAAATTTTCGGCTCGGTTTCACAGCCACATTATAAATTAAACTCTCACAGATATAAGTAAAATTATAATATCAGCACGTGTGACCCATTTATGTGAAAATGCGTCCATTCCACTTCAGCAGGACATATTTGTCGTATTGTAAACGAAGCTTAATTGCGAAATGTGGCAAAGCCCGTATTTTGGCGCGAATCTCGGTGAAAAGTGAATCCGCGCTAATTGAAATTCTCACACCACGAAACCTCGGACGCTGCCAAAGGCCGCTGGTTCGTTGCCGAAAACTTGTATCGTGGAACGGGAGTTTTTAAAAACAAGATCAACTAATTAGCGTGTTTATGCTAGTGTGGAAGTTGATTTGAAAAAGGAACGGCCTATACCTAAACAAATTACATCTTTTTTTAAATTGGAATTGAAACTAGCCACGCTATAGTCATAGTGTTATGATGATATAGGTTAAAGCTAGTTCGCGTAAACATCGCAAAAGCTAATGAAGCGGAAAATAATTCCACAACTTTCCTCTGTTTTATATTCATTAATTGATTCCTACGCTTCGCTGTTCATAATTTATTCGAATGTTTTTATTTGTGATACTTTCACTGTTTTACATCAAAACATCATACAATTTTCACGTTTTTCTATAAACTTTATTTGTAACAGCTCGGCGGATTAATAAACAAACACTTTTAGGCTTTTATTTATTTTCCATGTCGGATAAAGTTGAACGAAACGTAAATGAAAAATCGAATATTTCTTGAACCTTTTTTGTTACACGCGCTGTATCGATATCGATACGTACAGCTACTACTTGGGTTCGGGTGAATAGTGCCAATATCGGAGTGAGCGTTAAAGGTGATTCTCACTAAGTCGAAAATTTTATCCGACAAGAGATCAATAGATAGATAAAAATAACTACGATATTTTATCGAATCGTTAATAAAATTCAGTAGCACATTAGTGTTTATGATTGAAACGAAAATGCAATAAAGAGGCAATTAACTTAACTGCGCTTATCAAACAAGCATTTTCTCATGAAACGAACTCAAAGGCAAGTACTATCTACAAAACTAGTGGCAAAACAATCTCTATAAATATTAACATACTATTATTATGTACTTCGCAATTTCAGTATCGTAGGTATTCGCTACGTGTAGGTACAAAAGCCACCTGAGATAGATAAGGTACAATAAATGGATGAATGAAGTTCTGAAAAATAAATGTTTGGAAGTCTGATTTTCATTTTTCAGTAATCAATCACATGCACAACAGCTCACACTACAAGGAATAATCACGTCGAGACTCAACAAAAATGAAACAAACACGACACAACAGCCTTTCGTTAGCACAAAATATTTGTTTTAACAGTCGTAGCGTCGCAGTGACGGACCACCCCTTTAGTGCTTGTTACTTGGCAACCTGGCACCACGTACACAATTCAACGAGCCGCGCATTTTCACTGCGGTCCCCAACGGGCACTCTTTGAGTTCATTCAGATTTGCAAACGGTATTATTTGTTTATTTGTATTTAAATTTTGAGCCGCCATAAGCCGATTTTCGTATTTGCTGAGCTAACTTTTCGAATTTGATTCTGCTTGGCTTGGCAATCGATTTTGTTTCATTTGTTTAGGATTTTGTTTAAGGGGTACAGAGGTAGGAATTAATTGATCCTTGTTAAGATAAACCCTTCGACCGTAGATCCTGGCGAGACATGTTATTATTAAATTATAATACGTTGTAATTACGGCATATGAAAGGTTAAATGTTAATGTGGATAAGTACTAGGTATAAACTTATCCACTTTAACACTTTAAACTTTTAATTGTTGAGTACGAGAGGCTTTTGGCTATTTTGTAAGTGTGTATTTTTTCATTTTTGTAATGTGCGTTTTTATTGTGAAGAATAAACATTTTTTTTTGCTTTTTTTGTGTCTTTCTTTTATACCTGTGCCTTCGATCAAATCGTTCCACGTTTCAATGTTTGAACAAAAAGGACCTAACAATAATAAATTTTACAAAGCTTACAGAAACATAGCTCCCAATAACGCTCTAAGCCACACCTCAAAACAGTAGAAATTTAATATGGTGATGCACTTTATAACACTTGGCTCATAGAAACATCTGTCTGAGAACTAGATAATAAATATCTGTATTTCAGACATCAACGCTCTTTCCCTGTAATAGACAACACTTAACAGATAACACAACATTTGATCAAAGAGTAGGTAAGGGTTAAATAAAAATAATAAAAAAAGAAGAAACAAAATGTAGGATGTAATCTTTAATACATATGTTGAGTAGTGATGGCTTACAGTGAGTAAAGTAAGATATAAAGTAACAATAACGGTCAGAACAGAACATGATAATCCAAAACTACAAAGTACCTGAGAAAGTTGGAGCTCTCTACGTTACTTCAAAAGGAACCGCTGCGGTTACCAACTACTAATAACCATTTAGACGGTAATGTACAAGATAAACTTTTCCGCAATTTTTACTTGAACGCTTTTCATCTTATTCGCTTTGTAAGAGGAAAGAAATATAGTGATCCTGTCATCTCACGTAGTGAGATAAATTGTTGAGATACAAGAACTAAATCTATAGTTGTTGTGTTGTTGTGTATATGTAGTCACAATAACAACGTGCGTCTGTGTATCAGTAGGAAGCCTTTTGTCTTACATGCACTTTGTGCCATCGTCACCGAATACATTGGAATTAATTAAGTAAAAAAGCATCTACGTATGATGACCATTGTGGTAAGGAATTCTATGTAAGAAAGATACAAGTCCACAAGGACCAAGATCCTAAAATTTTATCAATCTGCCTAGCCTTTTCCCAACTATATTGAGGTCGGTTTCCAATCTAACCAGATGCAGCTGAATACCAGTATTTTACATGAAGCGACTGCCTATCTGACCTCCATAACCCAGTTACTGGGTAACACGATACCTCTTGGTAAAACTAAACTGGTACTGTCAGCCAAGATGTCACAAATTGCACATACTATGCGACCACTGTAAGGCTAGCTCCTTTTTTTTTTTAATACAGAGCCACCTAGTATAAATTTTACCTTGACACTTGAAACTGACTTTTTCGGGCATAACGCTTTTTCGTTACGTGACGATTTTGTACCAGTTTACTCCTACCGCAAGCTGCGTCAAAGAACTTTGTCCCAAAAAACCTAAATGATACAGATATCCACCGCGTGTTAACGCTAAAACCATAACATTAAACCGCAAGGGGGTCATTACCGTAGTTCGTAACTCAGCTGGTTTCAATAAACCTATGCCTCGAGCACATACATGTATAATAGATTAGAACCCTCACATTAATCTGATCGGTTCAAAACTTTGCTAGTTACTAAACTAGGATTTGGACCCTTATGCATTAGTTGGCTAAGTATGAACGCAAAGGTGAACAGCTTGAAAGCAGTCAGGGTAAACCAATTGTTCGTTCTTTTTGCGTGTAGGGAATCAATAAAAGCCTACTTATACAACGTGTTCCTTTTGATGTCTCATAACCCTAAGGTTATAGGTATGCTATAGGTAAAAATTATACAAAATGTCCTAGAACAAGTTTAGTATCCAAAAGTACAGTTTCGAAGATAACATAACACTAGATTCTCTATGTGTGTATCTAAGTTTCATTGATAAGTACGATTTTCATTCAAACCAATCATTCATATTAAAAGCTAAGAAAATGCGACGTTGTCATATTTTTTATGGACAAAAAGTCAGAATTAAATTTGTTCTTTGTTTTTGTTTTTATCTTTCACGTACGGGTGTTTTACATAATCAATCGTGACTTTGTCGAATTATTTTGATAGAAATTCGAAAACGAAAACTAAAAATATTGGAAAATATTCATATGCAGTTAACTCTTTGATATGGTCTCATTAATATCAAAAGGACCACGTTATATATAGGTGACTCAGCTCAAATAGAAAACAAAATTGATACGAAAATCGGTCGAAAAAGATTTCCTACATTTTCTGATACACAGTTTAGGTAAACGTTAAAATAAAATCTTTCCATCATAGCGATATATCAAAACCATAGAAATAAGTGATCAAACAACAAAACAGCGTTTCCCTCTTAACATCCAAATTAACACAAAAAGAAAGAGAATAATGATAATTAAAATCATTTACCGCTCAGAATATACAGCCGCCCTAATGGCGTACACATTAAACGTATACCTACTGACAAGGCAATATATTCTGCGAACCGCTCTACCCACAGAGTTGCCATATTGCAAAAATGTGATTCTCCGGCCGAATTGCTTTAATAGCAAGCCCTGATCCCAAGTCTGGGTAAATTTAAATAATAAATATGGTAATTATTTGTTAGGATAATTAAGTAACTCCGCTCTTTTTGCGTCACATCAAAGGGTTTTTTGAATGCCGGAGTTTTTAAGGTGTCAAAGTGTTCCAAAGTAAAGGGTAAATATTTGCTCTTCAGGTAAAGTTCAAGTCTCGTTTTAGCACGAATTTTCGTCACTGAATCAACATCTTATTTACTAAAAACTAAGAATTGAAAGGCGTAGAAACAAAGCTTCAGATTTCGTTTCTACTGAGGTCTAAACACACTGAAAAGAAGTGTCTAACAGTGATTGTAGATATGTTATATTGTACTGTCCAGTCAGCACATCTGTTTATTATAATAAACCAAAATCGTATGTAAAAATCACTTTCCAAATCCCAACTCAACCGTATTTTTTCATTCTCGAAACAAATAATCCGTTTTGCTTATAAATCACAACAAAAAAAACACGAAGATACAATCACTCATTCTTTTCACAAACTGTCGAACTCACGCCACACAATCGGGCAATTTCAAACTGGCAACACTCGCGAAAATGCTTAACAAAACAGAAAACATAAATCTGTGTCAATACCAATTAACTGAAGGCCACAGAGAACACAAAAACACGGGAAATAAATCAAGTGACGTACACAAAATGTTACTTTATTGTTAATGCGTTAAATGTTAATTATGTGGTTTTTGTAGAGTAGCCAAATGTAGTTTGACAAACGATTGAAAATGACCGTTGGAAAATTTGTGAAAATTGTTTGATGTATATGGGTAAAATGGCTATAGATAAAGGTTACTTTAATCAGAAGAATACCGTGATGTGTAGCTATGAATATAGTTTTTCTGTATTAAGAACGTATACTAACATGTAAAACAAAAACATGAATAATGTTATGTCACAATTTTGGCATTTCTATTTATAAAATGTGGCGTATTAAAGACACCGAATTGAATTTAACTCAAACGTTTCCGCCATACTTAATAAGATAATTTGTTCTTCCCAATATTCACTTTCTGAGCATGCAATTTAATATTTAAGCACGCACGTCTTACTCATAAAAAGCTGTGATTCACGATTGGTTTTCGTCAGAATAAAGTTGGAGGTTCCAATTCTATCAAATAAACGTTTTGATTCCAAGTAACGGTTCCCCATGCACTTTTGACAGCTCTAACAGGTCCTAAATACACAAAGTCAGCACCATACACACAATACAACGAATACTACCAAAAGATGGACTTGATGTGAAGCTAAGAAGATATTTACCATAATTTCCGTGTGAAAATCAATTAATTTATTTAAAAGACTCAATTTAAGATATGTGTGTAAAGCATATCCTCTACATGAAAACACTTGCCAAAAACCACCCACTTTTTTTCTCAAAAACAGCCTACAACAAAGAACATACCATAAATCGCGACACACTTCCGTGCCCAACTTTTCTAACCGACTAAACCGATACAGCATTATCAGGATAAATGACGTGACGTCAGCGCAACGCTGCGAAATGTTGGGAACAGCGACGAGCCACTGAGCCCGCGATCTCAGCGAGCTCGCGACGGTAATGGCATGAAAATGATAGATCGACACACTGCACTACACTACACTGTAAATCTTGCCTCTGACGGAGTAAGCAGAGTTTAAAGCTACTGCAGGCAGCTGAAATAGATGTTTGATACACAGGCAATGCCAATTCCAAGGCGTTGCACTGGCATTACTGACACTATAATATTTACATAATTTAAAAACTTACAGACTTAAATAATAGTATATACAAGTATATAAAGTAGTGCAAGGAAATAATCATAGGGCATCAAAAAATTCGTCCACAATTCGCAGTCAACAGGAAAAGTGCCTTTTCATTGATTTTTTGACAAAGCTCATGTTACATGATGTGATTGGATGTTGGAACAAAGTTCTTTGACGCGGCTTGCGGTAGGAGTTGACTGGTAGAAATCGTCACGTAACGAAAAAGCGTTATTCCCGAAAAAGTCAGTTTCATGGTCTCTAGTTTCGAGTGTAATTTTTTTTTTTGTTTTTTTTATGCAGTGCCATCTAGTATAAGTTTTTAGCTTCTAAAAACTTATACTAGATGGCTCTGTATAAATACATAATATACAGCGGAAGGAACTTCGCTCCAAACGGGTGTCTCATGACACCTCCCGACTTTTTTTTAAATTTCTGTCAGCCAATCACACCAGCAATGAGATCTGACAGAAGATTTAATGATTAGAAACTTGATAATGCTCTCAGAAACCGAAAAGAAGTTCGCAAGAGAAAGCAACTCTCTGTTCACCTCAGAAAATGGTGTGAAAATATACGGTAATATTATTAAAACAACATACTCACAAAGCGCAGTACAAAACCATACTATAAATCTAATGACCACTTATTCCGTAATGAAACAACTACAGCATATTGCTTACTCTAAACTTTATTTCTTCCATTCCGTTTTTTTCTCTTTCTGTCCGCCCGACCGTAATGGCATGAAAATGATAGATCGTCACACACTGCACTACAGTACTTGCTGTAAATCTCCTTTCCATTTGTTCTCGGAGGAAAGTAAGCAATATCGACACGTTCTAGACATTGCAGGCTTGAGCTTTCAATAAGAGTTTTTCTTCGTTGTATAATTTGGGTTTTTAAAATGGTTTTTGAACAAAAACTGTTGTATGAAATTGAAAACTCAAAGCTGTCTATTTACATAAACATTTTCGTAGGGTAAACTTAAATACAGTCGGTACATAACATTTTTGGTTTTAACTAGGTTGCGAATTATTTAGGGCGAATTTCACCAACGAAACTGAATGTGATCAGCAAATCTAAGTTTTCAAGACCTGTCAGTGTCATCATTGTTATGGTAATTAAAGTTATAATATTGATTATTTAATTAAATAAATTTTTACACGCCACTTTCCCTATTTTTTTACACTTATATTGAATAAGCCATTTTCCGAAAATGATAAGCTTTTCTAAACCACTATAGATTCACCTATAAGAAAATCATCATTAACATCAACACAATTCCAAAACCTCCACTTTGTACCCAAAGGAACAAAGTGGTCCTTTCTTGTCCACGTCTGAAATATTATCGGAATGAATGGCGTCGCTTTAACAAAACGTTCGGGAACACAGCTCGTGATTGTAATGGCGTCCACTGATATATTTCCACGTGTTGCACTCAATGACCAAGCCAAAAATATGCTCGTGGCTCTTTCTACTTTACTGCCAATTTTAGTTTTTGCATTCATCCGAGATTTCTTTTTGTTTCATTTCACAGTAATTGGTCATGTGAACACGAACATCTTTGCCTATAAATAAATTGACTAGGAGGCTACATCTTCCTCATCACTTCGTAAAAAAGATTTGCAAAAATCTTTTACCCAACTTAACAATCTCCCCTAAATTGCGAGAATAGCCATGTCGATTCAAGGATAAGACAAAACAAATTAAAACTTGAGACCTTAATTTCGTTCATAGAGCCAGAAACAGATTCCGTCGACGAGAAAAAGTTTCAGAACTACTTAAATCCGACCATAAGCAATTAGGCAGTCTGTAGCCAGTTATAAGCGGCAATAATTTACCAAAATGAGTTTTCTATTTGTTTAATTAAAAGGTGTCCTCACACACAAACTTGGTCTCTACTCTATCCGATCCGAACAAACCAATTTACTTTGTGTCCTTCGTCTAGTAAGCAGAAAACACAGAAAACATGTCGTTTTAGTCTATAGATTCGTTTGTTTTATCTATGCTCATTAAACGACTCGTATTTTGTCTGTGTCCAATAAAATTAGAGGAGTAAAGATAAAGATATTTGCTTGTGAGTTTATTGTCTATCACAGCAATACGATAAGAATTGATTTCAATTCAATAATAGAACTAAATTCTCATTGAAATCAGTTGAAAGGGAGAATCACACGTGAAAATCAATAGACCAACGGCAAGAACACTAACAATTCAAGGGCCGTAGAACAATGCTTTGACGTCATCAAATCTTACCCCATTGAACTATCCAAAGACTTATATAGAGCAAGCAAGCATATTATATTTGTAGGTATAGCAAATTTACATAGGTACATTAAAAGAAACCTTATATAAGTATATCATAGGATCTTGTTTATGGATATGTCATTAATCCCTTCGCTTAGGCCCATGGCTGCTGTGTGTTGCGCCTAGTCAATGAAAGGTATATCTACCGCGGAAACGCTATAACGTTTACGTTTACCCAAATCACATTATCCTGCCAACCTGATGGTCTCACGGGAGACCAAATCTTCCGAGCAAAACACCCTAATTTCATGCCGTTTAACCTACTTCTAAGGCAATAAGTTTGTAGGTATCTATTAAGCTTTTTCTGATGTCCCATCTTTTTCCTCATCTGTAATAAGCATATACCCATCCCTTGCTACCTTCCTTTGTCGAAACAAAGAATCACTCATTATTGCTTTAGATTTATCAAAATTCTTTTGAATTTAAATCTTTCATCAACTTTTTCGTGTAATCAAGCGAGAACTTCAAATGAAAATGAAAGAGGATTAGACGAAAAAGGTATGCAGGTAGAAAATGTTGCCAGAGTTTAATATATGGTTATCTTTGAGAGAGATAACGTAATATACCCTTTCGAGCTGTCCGTTGGGCGTTTCACGGGTCTACGTTGTGTGCATATTTTATCGGTAAAAATGAACGAGCGCCATTCTTTCGTTTCCATAGAATTTGATCTTCATTACGGGTGTATTGTGGGGAAACTAGGTTGTGGAGTAAACAAGAATAACTTATCACGTATTGATTGTAGCTTCTCTACGGTTTATGGATTGCTGGAGAAAAACGTGATTAATATATTTTACCTATTAAAATTATGTTCACTTTAACCTATTGAAAAGGTATATCGATACCTTTCTACCTAAATCCTTCGGTATTGAATTAAAACTGGTCGTGTTTGGTACAAAAGCCCGTGAATTTAATAGAATTATTTAAATCCTAAAGGAAGTTACATTTGTCCTTTTTCTGACTTCAACTGTACTTGAGACCACCAGGACTTAATTATCAGCCTCTGATGTGCCATCTGTACTACACAGGTAAACCAGTATCATGGGTGGTAGGTATAGTCAGAAACGAAAATGTAGGTTCATGGCGAGTTGAAAGGGAAATATATCCCATGGACCCTCCCCGAACGAACAACTGACCCTTTTACTCATCCCACATCCACGTGTTCAACTATGAACCCGTAACAAGCTAGACCATAGTATCTTTGTCTATATATATATATAAGGTATATATCACTTTACTTTTATTATTATTTTCTTCTCTCTTCTCTTAATTTTTCTTGAAAATTGACCGTGACTTACGAATCCAAAGCAATGAAACCATGATCTGGCTTATCTGGCGTGAATCCTAGATATGCTTTTTTCGATCCAAAAATGTTCTTTGTCTTTCTGACTACAGTTCCTTTTTTGGATGATCTGCTGACTTTTTCTCCGTAAAATATAGGTCTACGTTCAATCTCTGAGGTGGGAACTTTTAGTATCAGCTTCGTCAGTCTCTAATTTAGGATGCTACGTAACGCTCCTACGCGATAATGTACTAAGATGTTAACTAAGTTACAGGGCGAAAGCGAGGCGAGATTGTAACCTGTTGGCAAGTCAACAGAGGCTGTAGTCCCGGGAGACTTTCCAAGTGCTCATGAATTTATTCAACGCGATACCTGCCTCTGGGGCGACTCCTGCTTTTTAGGACTTAATTAACTTTAGACGATGTGATTTTTTACTTTGGTTTGTTTTCATGTGCGTAGTTTTAAGAAAAGATTGGGCGATTTGGTGGGTTAGTCTTTTTTTCTGAAATTGCCTAACTTTTCAGAGAAAATCATTTTAACGTAATACAAGAAAAATATATGAGTCTTTTCATCGAAATACCTTAATGCTCCTAAGAAAATACGCCTTGCTTTGAACAGAACAACTTCGACACATAAAACACGAATACCTACTTCCATAAAAACCATTTCCCCGACCGAATTCCTTGCAAAAAACAGTCTTAAAAAGGAAAGACCTCAAATTCACAGACGAGAACCATAAAGTTGGCACCTCGGCTACGAGTCGCGGTAACCAAATCATTACCATCAATGTAACTACGTACAGATTCACTCGTAAAACCTGCATTTTTGCGTTTTATTACCTCGTATACCGACCCGACCTGCGGCATGGAAACTTAGCACAACACGTGTCCCGAACAACTTTATGAACATAAAACAGACCAACCGCCTGCGAATGAGTTCCGAATGTCTTCCAAATTCGAAATTTTCTTCCGGGGACCTATTTTACCTGGCCGAATTTAGAACCTGATTTTCCGGGCGGCATCCAAGCCGCGTTACCTCCGTCAGCCGTGATCCCGGCTCAGCTCATGGTATCTATCACACACAACACCTCAGCTCTCACCATCACGCCAATCGATCCCCACAGGGGTAAACAAACGCGGGGGCGCGGCGGACGCCTGTTGCGTCGCTTGCGAAGCGGACACTCACCGGGCAGCAAAGCCAGCAGCGCCAAGGCCACCAACATAGGGCCCATAGCGGCGACGCGCGGGCATACCACACCCGCGCACGCTGCGCTAGCACGCCGGCGCGCTCATGCGGCCTGAAACAACGTGCGGCCGGCCCCAGCAGCGCCCGGCGCGGGACTGGGCGCGCCCGCCCCCGGAGCCCCGCTCCCCGCCCCCCGCGCCCCCCCGGCACCCCGCGCCCGCTCCCCGCTGCGCAGCCGCCAGGACAGGTGCGCGCGGAACCCCGCCGACCTGAGCCCTACCCCATGAAAAAGCCTCTATTATCATCTCGAGAATAAAATAATCACTCAATAGTAAGCGCCATCTAAACATTGTACAACGTACGGCACGCCCTGAAAATCATAAAGGCAATAAAAATGAAGGGCGTTAAGTAGGGCAAGGGCCCAAGGTCGGTGCAGCCCGGGCGGGTGACGCTCCGACGAGTCGCGCCCAAGCTTTATGCGCCCTTCGCGCGTTTAGAGCACATCCCTACGTGCCAATAAAATATTAAAGAGGAGCTCGCCGCAAGATAGACTATTCATTAACAATTCGTTAAATCTCATTAAACTTTGACGTATGGAGCTAAAAGTAACGAGCTTGAGAAAGTAGGTGAGACTATAGCAACAATACCACTATACAACCTATATATAGATTTAGGTGTAAGTACAAACAATACTGTACGGTAGGTTCAATTATTTGTAGCATTTACAGGACCTTTTACAATTTTTTTTTTTTCTATTGTTTTTTGAGTCATCCCATTCGTAGCCAGGAACTACAAAATCCTTAAACCTTCAAAAAAGCCTTTTGTTGCTTAAACACGAAAACACCGTAATAACAACAAATGAGATCAAAAAGTAAACTAGGCATAAAATTGCGAGTATTGCGAGTTTAGCACTTTCTTCTATGTCACAATTCTGTCTATTTTCCCTAAAGATTAACATTGGGGGGAAGGATAGCTATCCGTCGAGATGTTAGGGGGGAAATGTAACTATTGAGCTATTGAGGCAATCCGGTTATCTATAAAATGGTTGTGTATTGGCAATAAATAGGAAAAGCAGCTGTAGCATCTTTATGCCAAACGTTTTTGCGTTTGCCAAACGCGTGGTCCTTTGTACCGGTCGATCTGGTGATGAAAGGCTCATATTTAAAATAGGGAACAACTGCCTAACGCTTCAGGGATTACAAGCTTGATCATATGTTATTAAAAAGGTATTAGGTAATTGTTTTTTTACAGTGAAAATAGAACAGAATATCATCACACTGCACCGGCTGTTTCAGTCTTTAAATTATATCTTTCTGCTAAGATCCCGCTACACTAACGAGGTAGATTTTCATTGTCTTTATTATAATTTTTGCTACTACATAGAAAAGAAGAGTACAGAAATTGTGATAAAAAGACGGTAAGCACGTAGTATGAAAAAATACTCTAGCAATAATTTTATCAATATAACTTTTAAAATTAAATATCGAAAACATAGCCCTTTCTGATCAAGTACTTAATATCGTTCAAAGTTACCTTCAACTGTTTGGGGTTACTTCGAATGCCTCTTTTATTCGGCAGGTCAACTTGAGAAATTGCGTCACTTTTTATTATCTTACTTTCTTAATACAAAGTATTTTAATAACAAAACTGTTCAGTGTAGCTTATCCCTTCAAAATACCCATTCAAAATTAAATCATACACTGTAAAAAAATAAAATAATCAATGCTTACTTTTTTGTTCGCAGACTTGATGTCTGAGTAATTTATTTGCATGTGTTGGAAAATCGATAGTCCCGATTAACATTTTGGTGGTAAATCGCAAGGAAAATTCTTATTGGTGCTGAGATCCGTCAGTTATTAAACCGCCAATAGACAGAAATGCTGGCCGAAATAAGCCGTTCTAGAATAATCCTCTAAGCTTAAAACTCGTTAAATTCCCATCGAATAGTTCACGATCCAAACGATCCGAATATTATCTATTTAAACAGAACCTTTTGAAAGTCCCAAAATCTATATTTGTAGAGCACAGTAAGTACGTTCGACACTGGCTACTTAATATTCGTCGCGGAGAATGCTCGTTTTTCAACCCTGCCTCGTCCATAAATATGACTAAGATCGCCGATGAAAATTGATAAAAATCGCCACTCAGACACGCCTTTACCGAGATTAATATTTTGAAGGCGAACTTTTCAAGCTTTTTGTAAGATATCTGTGCTTACTCTGAACGCTTTGTGTGCCAAAAAAAGTTAAGATGAATATCGAAAAATTTTGGTAACTGGCTTTTAGAGAAATTAGGTTCTCTACGTGCTTTTTTGTTTGCTAAACTGAAATTTACCACTGAGTCACTGCTTAATGTATAAGTGTTAATGTGTTAAGTTTTTTTTTTTTTATACGTTGCCCCACACTAAGAATTTCTTCTTGTATCGTGGGTGCGTTTACACACATAGAAACTCACATACACTAACACCCAGACCCGAAACAACTACTTGCAGATCATACAAATATTTGTTCCGTGCGGGGATCGAACCCGCGACACGTTGCGCAGCAATCGATCGCTCAGCCACTGCGCCAACCGTGTCGTCGTGTCGTGTCGTGTCGTATGTTTGTTTGTAATGAATATCTCAAAAACTACTGGTCCGATTTAAAAAAATATTTCGCCAGTAGAATGCTATATTATCGCTGAGTAACATAGGCTATAATTTATAAAGATATCACGCGTGCAAACCGCTGGCGGAGGCTAGTTTATTATACTCGTACAATGCATTCATGAAAGTATTGAATCATTCCACAATGGAAATCCTTTTTAAAAAGTAAGCCAAGATATTTTTATCTCTGACTAGAGTTCGAGTAAACGTCCACAAATCTAGTTGTTTGTTCCTCAATCACACCTCGACCGAGTCAATGAACCTTGATAAATGTTTTGCACGAAGAAAATAATAGGTCAAGGAAAAATATATAGACTATTTTCTATCTTGACTGGCCACATAGAGATAGTGTCTTTGCTCCGGTAGTGAAGATGGAGCATCGCTGTTCAGTGTATTTTTATAAAAGAAAATATATCAGCATCTAGTTCGGACAAAAACAAAAAAATAGACACGGTCCGTATAAAAACAGTAATTATTACCATAAACAAAAGTAAATTCAAAATAAGAACGGGGTGAATGGCCGGCTGCCCTCTATGATAATATCAAAGCTTGAGCCCGGGACTTTGTGCGATTAGTGCCCATCGCGACTTTATAGCGATCAGGCTCGCAGTGATGCCACATAAAAATATATCTCAATCGAGCCAAATCGCGCGTTTAGAGGTAAGTATATGGTATAGGTTATTGGAAAAGTGTGAGAGGTATACGAAATTGGTAAATCCTTTTTATAGTAATCACTTATTAATTTAACGTCCTTCCGTAGGTACGACTCAAAGATTTCTTCGGCAGGCTTATTCTACGAAGTTGAATAGTTTAATTCTTAGATTTTTAAACATTTATTTAGTTAAATGTAAATATGAACATACTTTAGGTTAGTTTCAGACATTACATAAGCATATAAAACGTTATATTCAAATTACATGAATAAGTAATGCTAAATCTAGTCGTAAATTAAGATAGTTTTTAGATATTAGCTACATTTTTACGACTGTCAGATTTAATTCGCAGTTATTTCTAAGAAACACTTACGGCTCTTCTTCTCGAGGTCATAAAGCAAGAAAAAAAGAAAGATAATACATTTATTTTGTACAGACTAAAAGGCACACAACACAACATATTGTACAAAGGCAAAAAAAAAAAGCATTAAGGGTTACTATTGCATATTATTTTGGGGTTTTTCCCAGTGGTCAGATTGACAGTCAGACTAGTCTTTCCAATGGGATTTTATTTTCCCGTTGGTCAGATTTATTCGGCAGCTGGGAAAACAACAGAAAAAAAGTACAATGAAAGTAAAAACTGTTTTGCATTTTAATAGGTAGATATCTTAAAGTTTTATCTTAGGCGTTCTAAAAAATTACCAACATTCAATTCTCCATTAGTTAACATCATTTGTGAATAGGTACATTATGAATTCTTCTCTCATTACATTTTCCTTTGTCCGTTTATTTGTTATTTTTGTAAAATCACTTTTCAGTAAAATTCTCAGTAAGTTGATTATCCCGGGTCCTTTTATTGTTATTTTTTTATTTAGTTCTTTATGCCAACTTTCCAAACAGTTTAGTAGTTCTATGCCTCTGCCCAAAAACAGACCAAGTTTGCTTAAAATCAGACTTCTCAAACCACTGCTTTTGAAAATATTTTTTAAATTTTTTGTATGTTGGCCGAATCAGGAGCGTCATTAATTATATATTGCCAACCTTTGTCCACTAAATGTGTCGCGGTAGTAATGGCAGAGTTCCCGAAAGTGCAATAATGCGTTTTGATGTTTTAGATTTTGTCAATTTTAATTTTTTGGCTTGCTTCCACACGTTATGGGAGAAATTAAAATAGCAACCTTTTATTTCCGCACCAGCGTATACTTTTTTTAATGCATTAGAAGCAGCAACTTCAAAATCCAGGGTAAACTGTTTTGGTTCCACATACGGCAGTTGTGATCGTATAGCATGCTAAAAAGATTGATGTAGCTTTGTTCCGATTTATGGGACATCAATACATATATACACAATAAATTAATGGTATAATATTAGTGGTGTCAATGCTGCTTCCGATATCACCATGGATGCTATATAACTGTGAAAATGATGTAAAGGTCACGCTCTTAAATGTTCCGTCACAAAAGAAATGTTTTACTCGTTTTAAATATTCTTTCGATTGCGACGTACAAAAAACCATTAAACGTATTCCTTGGTCAATAAAATCTGCCAAAATGAAATTTTTAAATTCTTCAGGGATTTCAACGTCAATAGGGTTGTCGTGAAATAGTTTGGTAACTTTAGCGGCTTTATTTCGTTGACGGTACACCGTACTTTTAATAGATTGGAAAGGACCAATGCCTGCTGGGGCTGCGGGTTTGTCTGAAAGGGATATCGCGGCCCCAGCACATAAGCAACGGAAGGAACACGGGTGGGTTTTAGTCAATAAAAGTCTGACACTCCCTCTCGCTCCGCCCAGAGCGGGAGGAGTCATTTGATAATTTCCCACCCAAAAAAAAAAAAAAGGTGTTATGTTTTGACTTAATAAGTTGATTGCGGTTCTGAAAAACATACACTTACTAGCAGTCGGGACCGGGACCCGTATCTACATACATATACCTATTACTTGGGCATTGAAATGGACATGAGTTTGTCAATAAAGTGATCAAGGTGTGACCTAAATAACAGAACTAACTCCTTCAGGTAACAACCAGTTTACTCACTTGAATCGTCACAGATCCCAAGCATCGCATTCTTTTGAAATTACCGCAAAGCCAAAATTCGTTTCCGTTTGTGTACGTTTTGTTTTTTATAAAATTGATACCCATTATATAGTAAGACCACCCCACCCTTTCTATTTATAAAATTATGATCCATTTAGACCGAGCACATTACTCCACCTCTTGTTAAAATAGACATATCATGACATGTTGTGATATGATTGACATTTCATAACAAACAGGAAATATTTGTTTTAAGCAACCATGAAACAACTTGCAAAAAATTTCAACCAGTGTCAACAAACTCCATAATGTCACAAATAAAACCTATT
Source organism: Agrochola macilenta (assembly GCA_916701695.1). Taxonomy (NCBI): domain Eukaryota; kingdom Metazoa; phylum Arthropoda; class Insecta; order Lepidoptera; family Noctuidae; genus Agrochola; species Agrochola macilenta. Next base: position 22,728,286 of record OU753553.1, read on the forward strand.
TAATAGTTTTATAACCTCTTCGTATTCAACAGTACTTTACTAAATTACGAGCTGATCTGACCAACGGGAAAACAAAATCCCATTGGAAAGACTAGTCTGACTGTCAATCTGACCACTGGGAAAAACCGTTATTTTGCTGACAAATCCTCTCGAAGCCAAAAATAATTAAATTAAAATTTGTTTATAATGTGGCACTCGTAGTTTGTCAAACAGAGGGATATTCTTACTTTGAAGATAAGAAAACCAGGAATGTATCAATCTATATTTCAGGCTAATGAAACACAATACTTTAGTGTTTCATATAGCCTGGCTGAATGTAAAATAGTTCCAATTTAAAAACGCGATAAAAATATTCCATTTTTAAACAGAAACATTGTAAAACAAAAAAAACACGCTCAAACATTATGAACGCGAGACTAAAGCCTGGTGCACATTATGCCTGCCAGGGCACACTGCTGCACAAATCCTACATATTTCCATACACGTCGGCGAAGCTCCGCCGCGTCTGTGCCTCGTATAAAACGCAGGTAAACGATCCAGATGGATTTTCATGATGCGCGCTCAGGCAGTTACGTGTGGCATCTTCTAAAGTGAAAAATTGCGTCTTCTACATGTAAAATGCAATAATACTAGATGAAATTTTGTCAACATTTTTCTAGCAGTGTTTCAAGTTGGTTGGTTGGTTGGTTGTGGTATTCTCAAGTAATAAAACATTATTATAGTGTTTCTAATAAAATAATAATAATTCGACTTAAAAAAAAAAATTGTATTGACTTAGATATTATAAAATTACCCTTAACTATTTGCCTACTGAAAAAAACAACCCAACGCAAGTCCTACGTGGATACTACGATGTAACTGACAATGCTACGACGTAGCCGACAGTGCTACGACGTAGCCGACAGTGCTACAATAGCTACACTGTTTTAGCGTGCCACTACGCAATCATTAATTGTATTTGAACTTTCACGTATTTTATCTGTTGCTGCATTTTTTATCGATTATGTGTAGTAAAAATAGGTAATTGCATTACTAGATGTTATTTATTTATTTTTAGCCTGTTTTAGCCAATAGCCGATCTCAACCCAATCAATGAATTTACCTTTACCTTTTTCAACGATTATTCTCATAGAAAACCGCTCTCATCAGCCATGGAGTAAAAGAGCCATAACAATAATGGAACAATACTCAGTTTATAAATACGATCACTGCATCGCTACGGGTATCGTTAAAGACGACTAAGGGATTAAACGTGAAGAACGGGCAGCGCGTGATCGCTAACTGCCAATTAACTGGGATGGTTATTATCGTATAGCGCACTCATATAAGAACTGAATGTGTGTTACGTAGTTCGCGTTTGTAGGTCGATATGATGAGCCAACTGTCCCGTTAGTCTAGTGGTCGTAAATGAGCAAGAGGTCCTGGGTTCGATTCCCAGGTCTGCCAAAGTTTTATTAGTTTTTCCATCAGAAATTTCTCAGTAGCAGCCCGGAGTCTGGATTTGTACCTGCTAATTACGTAACAAATTCAAAATTCAAATTCAAAAGTCATTTATTCAAACTAGGCTGAGAATCAGCACTTTTCGAACGTCAAAATTACATAAGACAGTCCCCCAAAACGCCCACCCTTCACCACTTCCTAGTGCATTAGCTGGGAAGAAGAAGTGGCGCAACAAACTCCAAAGCAGCACAGCTGTCTGTTCAGTTAGAAGAACAAAAAAAAAGATTCTATATAATAGTATTCAAAATAATTTACATTACGCAACATAAAACATAATTAAAATTATTAGCCATACGTTAGCTAGCACACGCCAATTTACCAAACAAAATCATCGAGAACTATACTCAGGCCGAAATAAAAAAACTAAACGTAAACAGAACTTAATATCTAAATAAAAAAACCTCCAGGCATAAAGGGCGTGCCCGCTTACATATAGTTGTAACTGGAAGTTATAAATGATAAACTAGGACCTTCATGGTCCTAGTTTATCAATAAAAGTGTAAAATAAATAAACAAAGAGTTAATTACTAATAACAATAAATAATATGATCAATTGTCGAGGTCACTAGCTAACCACATATTGCAATACAACTCATTAAAAAAAAACGGTGTGATGAGTAGATTTTGTCAACAATAAATTAAAGTTAAATTAAAATAAACTAATAACAAAGATTGGATTTTACTTTCGTTTTAAACGCATTAAAAGGCAAATCTAGCAAAGAAGAGGGTAGCTTGTTATAAAAGGTTATACCAAGCCCAACAAATGAGTTATGAACCTTATGAAGCCGGTGAAAGGGAGCTCGTAGTTTGTCCTTATTTCTAGTGTTAACATTGTGAAAATCACTGTTTTTAGTGTATAAGTGTATATTTTGCCTAATATATAAGATATTGGCGAAGATGAATTGAGATGCCACCGTGAGGATACCAATATCTTTGAAAAAATCTCTCAGAGAAACTCTGGCACCAAGCTGGTAAATAGCTCGAACAGCTCGTTTTTGAAGAACAAACATATTTTGAATATCAGCAGCTTTGCCCCACAGCAGAAGACCGTAGGACATAACGCTATGAAAATAACTAAAATAGACTAACCGAGCTGTATCGACGTCAGTGTATTGTCTTACTTTCCTGACGGCGTAGGCGGCTGAACTGAGCCTTCCCGCTAGGCTCGATATATGTGGGCCCCACTGAAGTTTGGCATCTACTGTTATGCCCAGAAAAACCGCCGAGTTTACAGATTCAAGCACCTCTTTATCTAAGACGATGTTGGGACCTAGATTTCTAACATTTGGTAGGGCAAACTTTACACATTTCGTTTTCTTAATATTTAGAACTAGGTTATTTGTCGTAAACCAATCCGTAACCATTGAGAGTGCACTGTTTACATCGTCAAAATCTTGTCTATTCCTGTCTACTTTAAAAATAAGAGAGGTATCATCTGCAAACAGTACAACTTCACAGATACCCTTTAAATATAATGGTAAGTCATTGATATACACTAAGAACAAGAATGAACCCAGTATTGAGCCTTGAGGTACACCTAACTGAACTGGTAGCTCAGGCGATTTCACACCATCAACATCTACACATTGGGACCTATTATATAAATAAGAATTTAAAACGTTGAGAGCTTCGTTTTGCACACCGTAATGAAATAAATGGTGCACGCAATCAAAGGCTTTGGAGAAATCACAGAAAACCCCAATAGCATTTTGCGAGTTCTCCCATGCGTTAAATATGTGTTTCAGCGGAGCAACACCCGCATCTGTACTCGAACGACCTTTTGTAAAGCCATATTGTTCATTATGAAGGAGGCTATTTAAATTAAAATGTCTTAGCAACTGCTTGAGTATTAACTTTTCAAATATTTTGCTAAATGCTGGTAAGATAGAAATAGGCCTGAAATTGCCAACGTCACTTTTATTACCTGATTTAAATAATGGTATGACTTTACTATTCTTCATGAGGTCAGGAAAAGTTCCTAAATCAACACATTTATTAAAAGTAATAGCTAGATAGGGGGCTACGATGTCTATTATATTACTTAAAAGTTTAATGGAGATGCCCCAGTAATCACCAGTATTTTTAGACTTGAGTGTGTTAAAAACATTAACTACATCACGAGGCGTTACATGTTCGAAGCTAAATAAGGGACTATTTTTAGACACACTACTAAGCAAAAGGTTTTCCGCTTTAGACGGGGATGAATTTAAGGAGCGAGTGGTATTTACAGGTATGTTGGCAAAACACTCATTAAACGCCTCAGCTACGTCAGCTGCTTTATTAATTAATTTATTGTCGACCATAATCTCAAGTTGTTTATCTTGTTTAACCGACTTACCCGTTTCATTGTTAATAATTGCCAAGTGGTTTTTACTTTATTATTGGATTTTTTAATTGTATCGCTTAAAAAAAATTATTTAGCAAAAACACACACCTTTTTAAATAATTTTGAATCATTTTTGACATACTCTAGGAAAGGAGTATCAAACCTGTATTTTTTCAAACCATATAACTAGTATAGTCTCGCTCTACTTTTATAAATTCCTGGAGTGGCCCATTGGTTAAAGCCAACGGAGGTGCCATTAATTTGAATAGTTTTTGGACTTGAAAGTAGATTGGTACTCTTTTTGCACAACATCAAAAAGGGCTCCATAGATTTCATTGGGATTCTCGTGTATATTCTATATTCTATAGATGGTGTAATTCTGTGTTATATATTATTTTTAAACTTATTGCAACGACTAGCTGTATAAGGCCTGCATTCTATTTTATGCGGCTTTTAACACATATTCGTAAATGATTAGGATTAATGTTCCATTTTGGCAGTTCAACAACATTCATTCATATTTACGTTGTTGAGCAGATTTTTTTTTCGAACTTATGAAGCAATCTGTTTCAAAATGATTCAGATTGTTGGTTGCAGTGCAGGTTGATGGCAATAGGCTCGCCCCCTATTACATGGAACTTAAACAAAACTGCCGATATCCTCTCGACCTACCTCTGCCTAACCCTTCGGTGTTTACTGGCATGATGTTATGTATGTCTATAGTACAACGAGCTGATTTTAAGGGGTTTTGGGGATGGCGCAGATGGGGCCTGATTTTTCCCTCTGGATCTTGCTTCGGATTCTGGTCATATCTGGGATCTCATATCGCTTTTTCCATAACCAAGTGAGAGAGAGGGCGATAAGTCTTTTCAGATCACACTGAAATAACGATAATTTTATGAATCATTCAATAATCCGTTCACGTTCTTTCATAGAAAATGTTAACAATCATCACAAAATAAAACAGACTGAATAATACATTGACTTAGCATTCTTTTTTTAATATTCTGCACCAGATAACAGCTAGGGTCCGTGGTAGCCCCATTGTAACCCCATGTCAGAGCCTGTCCGTCTGTCTGTCAAACGATCGTTACGTGCCACTCAGGTACCTAATATTTCTCATACAAACCTACATAAAATAAGGGTTAATATTTGTCTGGTTGAAAATTTATTCAGAGAATCGATTTATTCACAACGGAATCTGTCAGTTATTTCAGGGATTAAAATGGACAAACTTGAAAACCTACTCATTCTTGGTTTATAGCTCATATCATATTTATATTCATCCTAAAAATAATTAATTTAAAAAAAGCAATATACTCTAGAACACGTCACGCATTGTGAGGCGGGACCTCTCTCTAGAGCCCTGACTATTTTTTATAATGGGTAAACCAGGCCAAACGTGCCTTAGTCGATAACGTGCCGCACTCGAGAAACTAACTAACGACTTCCGAAAATAAACACTACAAAGTGAAAAATAACTTTAATTTCGGAAGTCGGTGGCAAAAAACGAAAATTCAAAACCAAAGACACCGACTTCCGAAATTAAAGTTATTTTTGACTTTGTAGTGTTTTTTTTCGGAAGTCAGTTGTTTTTTTATTTTTTGTAAAATGTTTTTGAATTTAGCGCTAATTTGGCGACGACGATTCAGCGACATAATGTCAACAACACAAGAGTATTTGATTATATTAAAATAAATGGCTAATAGTATTTACGACAGTGTAAATTTGTTTTGTATCTGTTTTTACGTCAAGAAGTATTTTCTTTGTTTTTTTATCTAATCTCTTTTGACTTTTGTATGCCTACAACTACTCTCTTTTGTTGGTAAAACTTCTTTTGTCGTATTCGAGTGGGACACATTACCCTAAACGTTGGGTAATGTGCCTGACCTTCAAATGTAAGAATAATTTTTCAAAAACGTCTTTTTCTACATCGGAAAGTGAAGAAGAGGTACAGCTAAGCGAATCTAGTGCAGAATGTTCCGATAAAAACGACATCACTTGTCTAGAATGTCACGAATCTTACTATCGCGCGAAGAAGAAAAGTGACTGGATTCAGCGTTTGCAGTGTTTAGGCTGAACACATATTATGTTACATGAAGATTGTACAAACATTTCAGAGAAATACAATAACAAAAGCGGTTGCAAAAATAAATGAAAACGAAAAGGATAAAAGACAAAAAAAATTGACTCTCCCGGGGCTCATAGGACGGATGTATCCATGGAATGTGCCCCTCCATAGTTTATTTTTATTTTTTTATTGTTTATCTCAGCTGTTTTAATAACATTTTAGAAGATTTTTCTAGTTTTTATTATGCAAAATGAATCAGAGGTTAAGACTAATTACTTTAATAAACATGTTCTAATTACTGCCGTTTTCTATTTCAATTCTCCGAATGATGGAGCATGATGCCCAGGTTTACCCTTTCTAAATGTAAAAAAAAAATACAATGTAAACGATATCTATGTAAATTAAATAAACGAAATAATGAATTAATTAGTAATTGGGTTGTGGAGGTCAGAAAGGCAATCGGTCCATGTAAAATACAGATATTCAGCTGCATCAGGGGGACTACTCCCTAAGCGAAATCCGTAGTTTCGGCCGTCGTTACGGGCGCTTCGTTCTCCGTCTCACTTATAGATATACCGTAAGTGAGAAGGAGAGAGAATCGCCCGTAACGACGGCCGAAACTACGTATTTTGCTTAGGGAGTAGGCCCCCAGGTTAGACTGGAGGACGACCCCAACATAGTTGGGAATTGGTTAATCGTAATAAAAAAAAGTCGGTGTCGTTGGACACCCGGTTGGAACGTAGTTTCTTTCGCTGTATATTATGTATTAATATAGAGGATAATAGAGGTCTTAAGTTTCAAGTGTCAAAATTTTTTGTTTGTATAAGTTTTTAGCTTGAAACACTTGAGACCAAACTAGATAACACTGTATTAAAAAAAAACTTGAGAAGTGTCAAGGGACACTCGGATGGAACGAAGTTCCTCTTTCTATGAGAGAGAGAGAGAGAGACAGACAGAGAAACACGCGCACGCCGCACGGCTTACAACTATAGCAAAAAGTGTCGTTACAGCTTTTGGTCTCGAAGTATAAGTATACAGGGTGGATTTTTGAGATGGGGCAACACGGACAGCTACCTTAACCGTTGTCGCTAGAAGAAAACAGTCTTAGGAGACTGTCCATAACTTTTTGAGACATTTTGATCTGCATTCACAGATTTTGAAAAAATTGTACAGTCAGCGAGAAAATGGGCAGTTTTCACAAAAACTTTTTTGATGCCAATCGATGCTGTGTCTTATAAGGATCAAAAAACTCTACCAGACCAACTGAGATTTGAGTACTAGAAAAGTCAGAAATCGCAAAAAACGTTTCCCATATTTTCGTAAGAAAGAAACTCTAACTTTATTATGTTAAACAAACTAGCCTAAGTCGGAGTCGATTCCGACTCCGACTCCGACTTCGACTTCGACTCCGACTCCGACTTCGACTTCTACTTCCACTTAGACTTCGACTCCGACTTCGACTTCGACTTCGACTCCGACTTCGACTCCGACTCCGACTTCGACTTCGACTTCGACTCCGACTCCGACTCCGATTTCGACTTCGACTTCGACTCCGACTTTGAGTCCGACTCCGACTCCGCCTCCGACTTCGACTCCGACTTTGACTCCGACTTCGACTTCGACTTCGACTCCGACTTCGACTTCGACTTTGACTTTGAGAGAGAGACAGACAGAGAAACACGCGCACGCCGCTCGGCTTACAACTATAGCAAAAAGTGTCGTTACAACTTTTGGTCCTAATTTTTTCCGTCTAGTCTAGTCTTTCGCAACGCGCGCTAAGGAACTTCGTGACAAAAAAAAACTTTTGACATTTGAAACGGAATTTTTCGGCCATAACGCATTTTCGTTACGTGACGATTTCAGCCAGTTTACTCCTACCGCAACCCGCGTTAGAACGGTCCAATACTATGTAATGTATTTGTTACCAACAACTTGTATTATCAAAGCGTGTTAGTTTTTTTATAGTTACCATTACAGTAAGTACTCTGTTGACCCCTCAGCTGACTTGATGCGACATAAGAGAAATAAGGGTTCTGGTTATTAAGTATACCTACTACACAAATTATTTATTCCCAATTCAACATGGTATAAAGTTTTCTGATATCCATCGGAAAAATAAAGTAGATACGTAACTCTAGCTACAAATTAACGCTCGAGGGATGTAGAGCGAAAAATATAATATTTGTCACTTTCATTCAACGCTTTTATTTGCATCGGACAGTGTCGGTATGGCATATACACAGGTGTGCATTTGTTTTTATCTATCTAGTATCATGGAAATATTTGCTGCAATGGCTTCAGTGCTAGCTCAAACTGTTTGTATAACAAATATTTAACTATTCAAAATGAAAAGTTCCTCGTGCGTTGTAATAATAAAAATAAAAAAACTTTTTACAAAAAAAAACATTCAAAACCAAATACACCGACTTTGAAATTAAAGTTACTTTTCACTTTATAGTGTTTTTTTTTTGCCTTATTTGTTTTTGTTTTTGTAAAAAGTTTTTTTATTTTCACTTTTAAGTTTTGATACAGCTACCCCACAAAAATTCGAATACCACTACCTGCTATGTAAATAAAAGTGACAGGAACTTATCATATCATCCACATAGTATAAGTGGGAAAAATACGTATTATTGAAGCTAACTCAAAAACCATCCGAGCAAAGTTAATAAAATGTATATGGGAGCATACCCTATCCTACAAAAAAATAATTTAAAAAATCGGTCCACAATTGACGGAGAAATCGGCGGACAAACATTAAAAAAAAAAACATACGCGTCAAACATATAACCTCCGCCTTTTTGGAAGTCGGTTAAAAATAAAAATATAGAGATAAGTAAAAATAAAAACACGAGTTTTCCACCTGTCTAAGTGGAACACATCAACATCAACTTTACGTATGTGTAGGTAAATAAAGTTGATTTTAGACCGACTACTTTTGTTGAAAACGTCATAAAAAAATATGAAGTTGTAGCGCAAAGTGAACCTTATATGTAAGCTTTACAGTTGTTTTTTTCTAAAACTCGTGTTTGTTTACATGTTTGGCAAATGAATTGCGAACGCAGATTAGGTTGTTACCATAATATGTTCTCTACGGAAAGCAGACAGATATTCTTATAATACTGGTGATCCGATTTCTAATATTGGTGAGAAAGTATTTGTTTATTAAAAGCTTTTATTTAACTTGCAATGTATGTACCTATGTATGTTTGTTCGCGTGAAATCTTGCTACTCAATTTTGAAGCAGATACCTTAAACCGATTGAGCTGAAATTTTGTATACACGTTTAGTTTGAATGACAATACACGATAAGTTGTGTGACGTCATTCTAAATCCAATATAGCGGAACATCCAAGATGGCGGAATAGTTATTTTTAATGCATTTCTACAATATGGGTATCAAATGAAAGGGCTTGTTAACAGTAACTCGAAAAATAATGTGACGTCAGTCTAAATCCAGTATGGCGGAACATCCAAGATGGCGGAATAGTTATTTTTCATGCACTTCTGCAATATGGGTATCAAATGAAAGGGGTTGCCGAGAATAATTAGAAATAACTAAAAAGTAAAAAATAAATTAAAAGCAAAAAAACCTTTTAAAAAAAAAGCTTTTATTTAAATGCTCTAAAAAGAAGAAAATAAATATATAACCTCATTATACACAATTTATATGATCATAAATGCTTGTCGCGAGGTCTGCAAAAAAAAACTTTGCAGATTAAGGTACTCAATTAAATAGGTACTAGTTTATTTACACAAGTAAATCGCGCGACAAGCTTTTATGATCATATAAATTGTGTATAATGAGGTTATAAGTTGATAGATAAAATTTTAAAAGATTTTTTTTTCTTCTTTTTAGAGCATTTAAATAAAAGCTTTTTTTTTAAAGGTTTTTTTGCTTTTAATTTATTTTTACTTTAATTAAAACTGTTCAAAACCAATTGCAATGATATGAACACATACACGTTAAATAGAAAATTATAAAATTGAGAGCCTAGTGACGGGGACACTGTTCGCTAAACAAATACTTATACGGCCATGAATGCCCTGCACACAGGACTGTCCGTTAGCACACAGTAAGCCTAACGGACAGTCCTGTGTGCAGGGCTTCATGGCCGAGGCTGACGAAACCGTTACGCTTGTGCTCTTTGAATGCACAGGCGTCACCCAGATCAGAACAGAAACTCCCAGGTCACCCAGATCTTTTACAGATATTGTAAACAGACCACGACACATAATCAACTTCTGGAGCCCTCCAGGTCGGCTGGTTGGAATAAGCACCGATCGCCGCCATGGCCCACGCACAATGGTCCACCTGAAAGAGTAAATGCGGAAACCAAACCCTATAACATAGAACTTAGAACATAGGGGTTAAAACGTAAAAAAGGTAACAATCTAATGATCTAATCAATCACATCGTAAACATAATATACTCGTATAGCACTAGCTTCTTATAACTGTCTATACGGCTATACCTAACTTATATGATATTACTGGATGCCTAATAACGTTAATTTTAATATGAGCTGGTTTTAGTACTTACTTAACCGCTAGAGCCCCTCCCCGCTGCGCGTGCCATATACCCGTTGAGTACCGAACGACCCCCCGCGGTGACAGATTTACGACCGCACTTAAATAAACAAAACACTCGGGGTTTTTTGTTTCGCCTCCGGTGTTATCGCTAGTTGATTTGGGTTCGTGTTTAGACAAATGATTCTTTGTAATACTTAGAAATGTCGAGTGGAACCCTTTGAATTCATAAATACGCATTGTAATCGACGGCTGCGCCGTTTAGTGATAAGACGATTTGTGATAAAACTACTGTTCCAATTTACACGAAATTTTGCAGGGTACATTATGAATAGATAAGTTATATAAAGAGAGCATTTTTTACAGATAAACACAGTAAATAAAAACACGAAAAATTACGACTTTTGAATAGGTACTAACCGTCTGTTTACGTAAAACTATTTTCGTGTTTTTAAATTTACGATGTTTATATTTTAGTTCATTTATCGTTTATAACGATATTTGAACTATTTATATGAAAGAAAATAAGCACTTACCAGCGATTACAGACACAAATCACTCACAAAACACAAAACAACACCACAATCACTTTTTCCACAGACACTTTTGCTCACATGTTTTTGGTTGCCCAAAATAGGTATCAAACGATGTTATTTAGTGTTAATATTATTCACCACGATGTAAAAACTACTTAGTAATGCAATTAATATCACTTCCCGTCGATTTACACAAGAAAACCATTTAAAATAACGAAATACATGCGACCGAGCACTCATGACCAGCGTAGTTAGACTCGCGTCTGACCTTCGTGAACTGTCAATTTCAACATTTTTTTGCAATTTTGTCCATGAATATTTTTGTCTGCCAATGATTTAGTCGTTTATAGTTACTGAACAGAATTTTTCTTTTGAAAATTTAATATTTCCAATAATGCTAGCAACGGCCGTTGCCTCCTATTGCAAGCCATCTTAGATAAGCATAGCTTGGTAATTAGCAGCTGCTATATTTTAGCACGTGCTACATGTTAGCCCCTGCTATATTTTAGCTTATACTTGAGAGTAGGTAAAATATAGCCAGTTTTGCTAACTTGGTGGTGTAGCTCGCTAAACCTACAAGCCATCAAATGTTGAATATAATTCGGATCCTGTTGAAAAAGTGGTAAATCAAATCAAAAGAAAAAGTGGTAAATCAAATCAAAAAGGAATGCAAACTTTTTGGCGAGAGCAACGTTAATAAAACTGGCTGATAGACAATACTCGTAACTTTTACAATACGCATTTGTCGTTATTGTGAGCGAGTTAGCCTAGAATTTTAAATGCGTTTGCTAAAATACAACGTCCGACGCGCCTGGGAGAGATATAAAAGGTTCAGTGTTGCCCAATAAAGTGTTATTAGCATGTCAAACAAAAGAAAGATGGCCGATACCGAAGAAGTTATTATCTGAGTGACTGTGACACAAAGAATGCATAGTTTGTAATATGTTACATTTAATTTAAATAATAAGTTAATATATTATGAATTGAATAAGAATCCTGTCACAATGGGTTACCGTGTAGCTCGCTGAAGGTAATGATAGATGTAAGAGTGAAAATAAATAAACCTTTTTCAAAGCCAAACATCGTGTCGGATAATAATCGAGGAGAATCAAGATTAGAAAGCTTTTGATATTAATGTTTTGTTAATTTAGGGAAAAGAGAGAGAGGGCACTAAAACAGACTAGGTAGGTACCTACTGGTGGTGTCCACCAGTTTTTATCGCAGTAGGTATAAGTACCTACCTAAAATACATTATATTAATTTTTAGTACGTAGTAGTACAAAGCAAAACATTAATAGTAGATTATTCACTAAGGGAATAAAACACTGTCTTTTGTCATGGGCGCTATTTTGAATCGCGAAAGTATTGAATTTCTAGCTCTGAGTCTCCAGAGAGAGACGAAGGAGTTAAGGAGACTAGAATCCTGACTGCAACGAGAGATTCCAGCTCGCTCAAGACGAAGCCACCTTTATCCCCATGAGAGTCAAAATGGCGGGTGTACCATAGCGAATTAAATTATACCAATAACCAAACAAATGTACCTAAAATATACTATTTTGTACCTAGCTCTAAAAAATCTGTACCTCCTTCAGAATGAAATTATTTCGTAATTAAGGTACACCCGCCATATTGACATCAAGATGGCGGGTGTTCTGTAATATTTTATTATTTAACCATTACTCATAAAATGTAATTGTACTAAAAAATTTTACCTAAAAAGTACCTCAAGTAAATAGAAACACACACTTCATCAGTGGGATAGTTCCTGAGAAATAAAACAACCGTGTCTTGTGTATAAAAAAACACGATAATTATCACGATATATTGATATAGTTATACAGGGTGTGACAACACCCTTAAAGTAATAAAAAATATATTGAATTTTTTAATTTAAATAGTGATATTACGTAACTATAAATACCTAGTTATGTGCAGTTCCGTAAACTACTAAAAACACAATCGTAACTAATATTATAAATTCGCAAGTGAGTTTGTTTGTTACGCTTTCACGCTATTACGGCTGAAAGGATTTGCATGAAATTTGGCACACGGGTAGACCATGACCTGGAATAGTGCTCGATTTTTGCGATGAATTTTATACCGAACATTATTATAAAACAAAGTCCCCTGCCGCGTCTGTCTGTCTGTCTGAACGCTATAAACTCAAAAACTACCGAACGGATTTTCAAATGGTTTTCACCAACAATGGATAGAGTGATTCATGCGGAAGGTTTTAGTATATAATTAATTAATGTTTTGTGTAAATTGGCTAAAATATGACGATTGTTGAAGATGGCGGAAAAAAACATGCCAACTGGGAGCTTTACTGGCGTGCGCCGCGTAAACCGTAAAAGATACATAAAATGTATGTTCTACAGGATTGTTTATCTTAAAAAGTTCAACAAACAAAAATGTCCGCGATGACATATGTCTATCTTCTAAGGATGAACACAATAGTCATTAGTAAGTAATTAAAGCATTTAAACAAATAAAATAATTTTAATTGCTATTTTAAGTTAGTAGGTACTAAATTAGGTTGATCTTGCAATTTTTTTTTTCCTAGTTTCCTATATCTATACTGAACCTACCTCTAAGCTATGGCACGCAATTTCTTTTAACACCCTGTATACATATATTATTATAAATGTGAAAGTTTGTACGTATGTTTTGGATGTTTGTTACTCAATCACGCAAAAACGGCTTAACGGATTTGGATGTTTGGCACACAGATAGATTATGACCTGGATTAACCTATAATTTCGGTAGTCCTCTACATAATTTTCCAGACTTGTCACTCGATCTAAGAGATACTTACCTACTCGGGGGAAGCTGGATCGCTCCAACGCGAATGTATGCGTACATCCGTGGTGGGGTGACCCAGACTGCCAGGCACTTCTTCTCTTGCAACCGAGCGGGTGGGCAGGTTGCGGATAGCCCAACTCCGGCTGCGGGACCGACCACTGACGGTTACATTGACTGTTAGTGGGCGATCCCGCACTCGGAGCATCTCTTTAACGGATCCCGGACAAGAGAAGTTCCCAAAAGCCAAATCCCAGGCCTAGGGTAACCTATATACCCCTTCCTATGCTCCCTCTTCACCAAACTAAACCATCCCTCACTATCCACATATATCCCGTCGATCCTAAATCCCTAGGCCAACTCCCAGGCCTAGGGTGACCCCCAAAGAACCCACACCTCCATCCAACAAATACCTTCCCTCCTATCACTTTATCCCGTCGGTCCAAGAGGAAGGGTAACCTCGATTCCAAAAAAGCCCACCCCTCACCAAAATGAATAAGCAGTCTGAAGAAATGTCTACCCAGGTGGGTCCCGGCCAAGCCGGGGAATTCCACACCGCTTCGGCGGTTAGCCCCCAACGTAATATGGGGGGGGCCTCAAACTGCTCTCTTATGGAGAAACTGTTGCCGCGCTTCTTAGCGCGGCCGGCTGCTGATCTAGCGCCCATAACACAGGCTGCGACTAACGCGCCCACAAACACGACCTCGGCTGCGACTAACGCGCCCTTACCTACCACTACGGCTGCGACCCACGCGCCAACACCCACGACACGGGTTATGCCTCCCACGAGCCTCTGGCAACAGAGCATCGTGCGGAATAGCAAGACGAACCCGGACAAAAACCAGGACCAGCACGGACAGACAGGGACGGGGAAAGATGACGGACCTGGCGGCTCTAATACTCTTCCGGCCAGTGGACAAAGCGCGAAAAAATCCTGGCCCGGAAGAAGAGAATCAGCGACCGAAAGCGCAGTATCCGCGAAGGCACTAGCCAGCGCGAAGCGCGATCGGACGCCGAAGGGAAGGTGCGCGACCGACCTCGAGTCCGCGAAGGGGAAACCCGGCGCGAAAAAGGGTCGGAAGCACGCGACCGACCGCAAGAGTGCGAAGGGGAAACCCAGCGCGCAAAGCGACCGGACGCGGAACCGCACGAGCGGGGGCAAGCTTGCGTAGGGGCAACTCAGCGCGAGACGCCCCCACACGTGACGGAGCCCACCAGGACTGACATCCGACCCCATGACACAGACGACTCACACGACCGACCTCCTCCTAGGCACAAGAGGGGCAAGCGAGGTGGAAACCCACACCCGGCGTCGCCGGCAAAAAATACCCAGCCAGGCACCTCCAAGCCGCAGCCTGGACCGAGCGGTTCAGGGCCAGCGAAGAGGGAACGCCCGGACGACACGGCCTCGCCGAGTATGCTCCAGGGGGATGCCAAGCGGGTGAGGGTCCACTCCGCTCAAAGGGAGCAGAGGACCTACGCGCGGGCCACAAAGGATATTCCTGCGCGGCTGGCCGTAGCAATCTGCCTCCCTCCCCCCTCTAGGGACCTAACCAAGGAAGAGGCCGAATACATAAAGACGGACCTAGTAAATCGGGTTATGGAAGCCGACTCGCCAACGCCACTCCCTGCCTTCCGCGGATACCCACGGGTAGCGGAAGGTACCGTGCAGTTGTGGTGCGAGGACGACTATGCCCTGACCTGGTTGACTCAGAACGCACCCCTGATCAGACTCCCAACGACCGACCAAACACTCACGGTACTGCGACAGACTGACGTGCCCACGCGTGTCCGAGTCTCGCTTTTTGTCCCTCAGTACACAGGTGACATAGCCAGACTCCAGAGTATTCTGATTCGTCAGAATACTTGGTATGACATAGCAAAGTGGTCACTCTACAGGGCGACTACCGTCGGTGGCGACAACTACGGGACTTATTTGACCCTGGGTGTGCCACCGGAGGAAGCCGTAAAGGTCCGGGCCCGGGAGCGGCGTATATCATACCTACTTGGGTCGATATACGTACGCTTCTGGCCCACGACCCAACCCTCCGACGTCCAGACCGACAGCACAGACGGTAAGACCGAAGTACAACCGACGACTCTGACACAGACGACCGACTCCGACATTGACCGACTAGAGGAGGTAATGGCACGAGCGGCAATGGCTGACGACGAGGACGTTGTACCGCCCGAATCACCTGGCTGGAGCGAATGTCTGCTCGCCTCGTCGCCGGGCGAACATCACGACACATACAGAGAGGAGGTAGAGGAGAAGCTGTCCGATGGATCCATCTCCGACTAGCTCCTCTCCACCGCCTCGATCACCCCTAAACATCATCCAGACCAACCTCCAGCATAGCCAGACTGCCACGGCTAGCCTACGCAGGGCGCTGGAGGTGCAGCCCCGAACTATCGCACTGATCCAAGAGCCGTGGATCAGAAACAACAGAATATGCGGCCTCGGTAACATCGGAGGTAAGCTAATCCTTAACACACACAGCTCAGACAAGCCAAGAACCTGCGTCTACATACCCAAGGAAATTCCTATCACACCACTCACTCAATTCTGTTCCAGAGACCTGACAGCTGTCAGGCTCCAAACCGAAGGTAGTGTTCCAGATGTTGTACTGGCTTCGGCATACATGCCAGGCGAGGACACGGACTGCCCGCCAAAAGAGCTGGCCGACCTGGTACAGCACTGCGAACGCGCCAAACTAGACCTGATCATCGGCACCGACTCGAACGCCCACCACCCGCTGTGGGGCAGCGAGGCACCAAACCCCAGAGGAGAGGTACTATCCACCTATTTATTCTCTACTAATCTTAACATCGTAAACCGCGGCTCCGAACCCACTTGGGTCACAATCCGAGGACAGACGATTATAGATTTAACACTTGCTACAGAAAACGCGACAAACCTTATCACAAACTGGCACGTATCGGACGAGCCTTCCTGCTCAGACCACAGAAGGATCCGCTTTACACTAACTACCAACACTAGGAAACCCGAACCAAGGCGTAACCCGAGGCGCACCAATGTTCCCAGGTTCAAACGCCTCCTGGCTTCCCTATTAGCTAGGCACCTAACACAAGTAACCATAAGAGACCAAGCACAATTAGAATACACCGTAACAAAAATATCAGAATACCTTACTGAAGCATACCACGCATGCTGTAAACTAAGAGCGCCACAAACCAAGAAGGAGAGAAACCCCTGGTGGAATGCTGAACTTAGCAAACTCAGAGATGCGCTACGTAAGCAATTTAACAGAGCAAAAAACACGAGGCTCCCGGACGACTGGGAGATATACAAAGAGACACAATATACATACAAAAAGCAGATCAGAACCGCCAGGAGGACCGCCTGGCGTAAATTCTGTGAATCCATCGAAACTAATAATGAAGCCGCAAGGGTAAGGAAGATCCTATCAGCTGATCAGGACCGAACTCTTGGCGCGCTGAAAAAACCCGATAACTCATACACACTAACTGACTTTGAAACCAGTAAGGTCCTTCTCGAGACTCACTTCCCAGACTGTAAAATCCTGGAAGACAGGACGTGGGAGGCTGAACCAGAATGGACCCCAACGGCTCAAGACTGGTCAATTGCCCGCAATATAGTAACAGAAGACCGAATAAAGTGGGCTATCGACACCTTTCAGCCATACAAGTCAGCAGGGCTGGATGGTATTTTCCCAGCCCTGCTGCAGTGGGGGGTAGATTATCTAACACCATGGCTGGTGGAGATCTACCGAGCCTGCATAGCACTCAGACAGATACCTCTCGCATGGCGCGAGGTAAAAGTCATTTTCATACCCAAACCAGGAAAAACCGATTACACGCAACCCAAGGCTTATAGACCTATAAGCCTCACATCCTTTCTTCTGAAAACCCTCGAGAGGCTCTGTGATAGGCACATCCGAGACGGACCTCTTCGGGTAAAACCACTCCACAAATACCAGCATGCGTATTCCACAGGCAAATCAACAGAATCCGCGCTGCACAGCGTGGTTTCCAAAATTGAATGCGCAGTGGACCACAAATGCTCAGCACTGGCCGCCTTCATTGACATCGAGGGAGCCTTTGACAAAACCATGTTCAACAGCATTAACATGGCACTCAACAGTCACAACATTGACCCGACCTTGAGTGGCTGGATCACCAACATGCTCAAACTGAGAGCTGTTCAAGTCACAGTAAATGACACTACGAGGGCCATCGTTGCGAAGGGCTGCCCGCAAGGAGGAGTCCTCTCGCCGCTCCTATGGAACCTTGTAGTAGACAGCCTCATCAAAACACTCAATGACAAAGGTTACTTCACAGTAGGCTACGCCGATGACATAACCATTGTAATAAACGGCACCCACGAAAACACTCTATGCAACCTAATGCGTCAAGCCCTAAAAATAGTAGAGGAATGGTGCAGCAGGCACCAACTCTCAGTGAACCCTACAAAAACTGAACTGATTCTCTTCACAAAAAAGAGAAAACTGACAACACTACAGCTACCTCGATTCTTCGGAACAACCCTAAGCCTATCAACTGAAACTAAATACCTGGGCATCTTTTTGGACAAACAGCTGAACTGGGCAAAACACACCAACTATATTATCACAAAAGCCAGCATATCCCTGTGGCAGTGCAAGCGACTGCTTGGCAGGAACTGGGGAATTAGCCCCAAGGTCACCCACTGGCTATACACCACAGTCATCCGACCAATTATCACATACGGCTCACTGGTCTGGTGGCCCAGGACGGACCTGAGCACAGCCCAAAAGAATCTCGAAAAACTGCAGCGGTTTGCTTGTGTTGCAATCACTGGCAGTATGAGAACTACACCCACTGCCGCCCTACAGGCAATGCTTGGACTGCCTCCTCTGCACCTCATCGTGCGGGAGGAGGCGGCCCTAGCCGCCTTTAGGCTCCATGTATCCGGTACACTAAGCAAAGACTCTAGAGTTAAGCACACACGTATAAAGGAAGATGCGATCAAACGACGACCAATGATGGCATCACCCTGTGATAAATCCCCGAAAACATACCACTTTCATAGGCACTACAACATAATACTTACAGAAGAACAGTGTGACTACTCAGGCTCGAAAGAGATGAGAGTATACACCGACGGATCGAAGACCGACTCCGGGACTGGAGTTGGAGTCTTCTCACACGACTTCAACATAAAGATATCCAGCCCGCTGGGAATGTTCAACACCGTCTATCAGGCGGAGTGTGTGGGCATCATACGAGCGGTCCACGCCCTAAAAGCCAGGAGAGTTATGGACACACACATACGCATACTCTCCGACAGCGCCTCAGTGCTTCAATCCTTACAGAAAACACATATTACCTCAAAGCTGACACTAGAATGTCACAATGCACTCGAACAAATAACGGTATTTAGCCGCAACACGGTGACGCTGCAATGGATAAAAGGACACAGCGGTTCGCTAGGTAACGACGCTGCTGACGAACTTGCTAGACGAGGATCCAGCACGGCGGTCTGTGGACCCGAGCCTATCGTACCCATCCCCTTCAACCAGATACGCAGATGGCTGCAGGATTTCACCCATACTCAAGCGGAGCACTGGTGGTCCTCGACACCGGGCTGCAGGCAATCCAAGGAAGCCATGCCATCCTTGGATACCGGGCTAACCCGGCGTTTACTACGCCTGGATAGGAATGGCCTGCGCTTGGTGGCGGGGACCATCACGGGCCACTGCTCGCTGAACAAACACTTTCACACAATAGGCATAACGGACAGTCCTCTGTGCAGGGCGTGCATGGAGGCTGAGGAAACCGTCACGCACGTGCTTTTTGAATGCACAGGCGTCACCCAGATTAGAACACAGACCCTCGGGACACCCAGATCTTTCACAGATGTTCTGAACAGACCAGGAGATTTAATTAACTTCTGGAGGGAGGTGGGCTGGTTGGAATAACCACCAACGGCCGCTATGGCCCACGCACAATGGTCCACTGAAGGACTAAGTGCGGAAACCAAACCCCATAACATAGAACATAGAGAACATAGATACTTACCTAAAATACTGCAATTTAGTATTACTTACCTGTCGTTACTCTTGCTGCTTTTGGTACTCGCAATGCAACAATAAAAGTTGTTTGCAACCAAAGAAGGCACAATATTTGCATCAAATCAACATTCATCATTCATGCTCACAGCGTAAGTAGTAGGTAGGTACTCAGGAACTTGAACTCTATTTCGGATGGCTGTATGGTGCTGCTCTCTCGTTTCAGGTGGTAACAAACAGCGACAAACGTTGAAGGACAACCAGACCAGAGATGTCGCTGCCCATGACAGACTACATAAGCTGCCTATTAATTCACGTAAACTTGATAACTGAACATTAGTTATTGAAAAATATATTCCGATCGTGCGTCCATAGAACAAGCAAGCAAACAAATAAATAAACAAACACACTTTCGTATTTATATCAAATATTGTACAGGATATGAATTAGGATAAGAGAACTAAATATGCTCATTGTAACACACACACTACACACCCTCACTCTTCACACCCTCATCCCTCACCCATACTTACACATAATTATCACAATTACACGCGCGATCTGGCCCTTTTCTATGCGTAATGGTCATTCATTTGCAAATCATTTGGTCATTCATTTCATTTTGTATAATTTTAAGTTACCTATTTATTTTTAGTTTTGCATGTTTACATTGTCTACGTTTCAATTGCATAAGATAATGGTAAGTGGAAGCGCAGAGTCTCCTTACACAAGCAATTCCTTGCGTCACCTATCCACGGACCGACCTCTGTAGGCGTTGCTTAATTTTGACGATCGACCTGTGCGGCTGTTATAATATTTTAACTACTAGCTAGCTAGTTAGCTAGTCCTTCCCTAGTATATAGTTATCTGTGGTCCTTTCTTTTAGCAAAGAGTACACTTGACCTTTTATTCTATTCTATTTTTTCTCTATGGCAATTGGTGCCGTAATGCCAAATGTGAAATGAAAAAGTAAGTGTGAATAAAAATGTATTGAAATATTAGTCCATCAAACATTAATAAATATGTTCGATTAGGACTCAATGTAGATCTTGTTGAAAAGTACACTCATTATTTTTCTAACAAACTAAATAATTTCTGTCATGGTAACACCGATGCGATATTGTCCAATTGACAATCCTGAATGTTGTGCTGACTGACAGTGTCATCAAAATATACGAATTTTGCTTTGATCCGTGATTTCGATTTTCGACCTCGCACCTCGCACTATTTAATTTCTGTATCGTGAACAGATTATACATTCTTCAAGATGAATAATACTACTATAAACGTAGATCAATTAAACTCTGCTCTAGGCTCGCTCCGAGTCCTGCGATCTAGCGTCAGTCATGTCTTCGAAACACTTTCCAATGGATTGCGCGCCGACCACGGTGAAGACGGCAAAGATAAGTTCCTTTTAGAGCTTCAAGAATTGCTAAATAGCGTGAACATTAACTTGCGAGACTTGGAACAAACTGTAAATGGACTTCCGATACCGACAGCGCCCTTTAACTTGGGCACCACGACATATCTGAGCCAGGAAACTACACAAGACCGGCAAGCGCTTTATACTCAACTCGTAAACAGTTACAAATGGACCGATAAGATTCACGAGTACAGCTCCTTCGCACACTCACTCCTGAGCCAAAACTCGCTCAAACGCTCTTACATAAACTCTGGGAGTACAAAACGACGCGGGAAACTGCAGAGTAACCACAACGTCGCGCCTCTACAAGTCGACAACGTTATCAACAACATTGACAGGTCATACAGTGACATGAAAATAACAATATCTCGACCATTTGCAAGCAATGCGGTTGTGCAGATAAACCTTAGCCATGTATTGAAAGCAGTGGTAGCCTTCAAAGGGCTGCTTATGGAGTGGGTCATGGTTAAAGGTTATGGTGAATCATTGGATCTCTGGTCGGAATCACGACATCATGTGTTCAGAAAAGTAACAGAGAATGCCCACGCTGCTATGTTACATTTCTATTCTCCAACATTACCGGACCTGGCTGTGCGTTCATTCATGACATGGTTGCACAGCTACGTAAATCTATTTAGTGAGCAATGCAAGAGGTGTGGTTCCCACCTCCACCACACATCGCTATTGCCTCCTGCATGGCGAGATTTCCGTACCTTGGAGCCATTTCACGATGAATGTAAACAATAGTCAATGTGGTATTGATCGGGAGAGCCCACCAATTCTTTTGGGGACTCTCCCTTTCAATAAGAATTAAAAGTACAATGAACATTAGAAGAGAATTGTAGGTTTATATTAACCTAGTGAGAATGTGTGTATCATATTTTCTAAGTTTCGTTTGTAAGCTGCATCTTGTATTTAATGTTTATAGAAAGTAAATAGGGATTTTGTATTGATATATCGGGCTATTATTTTTATAAAAAATCATGTTACTTCAGTAAAAATATTAGGATACTGCTATGCAAATGAACTGTCAACTACCAGTGGAGTGGTTCATGTAGATTTATAAGCCATGCATACATAAAGATTATTATAGACTGAAATAATACACCCCTCCATCGCATCTAAGCATATTTTTCTTTTACAAATCTGTGCGTAAATGTGATGAAACCGTGCATCATTTCAGTTTATACAATATTAATTAAGATCACATACTAATACAGATGGTCACGCAGCAAAATCATTTAAATAAAAAACTACTATTGCTACGACACAATAAAGTGCAATTTAGGTTGCACAGTGCTAATTATCTACAGTTATATTGTTACTTCTCATTCCGTCACGTAACTCTTCTGACTGAGTTACGCTCACTAAATTGGCCCGACAAGACGAGCCCGCCGCGTACTTGTAGCTCCATAACTAAAATACGGAGTGCGCCTTCTGTATTTTTCTGTGATAAGATATAAATAAGGTACTCAGGTCAGCTAGTTTACATTTTAATTCTAGGTTGTATAACTTTAGCTAGAAATGTGTGCTACTGTAATCACTTCAAATAAAACAACATAGGATAACTAATAATATATTTATTAACTAACAGTCTTAAAATATTAATAAATTATGTGAAAGGTTTGCAAACAGCCACAGAATGGTCAACACTGCATAGTACCTTTAATACATGTCCACCAATGGACACTTTTAATGGAAAGTGTTGGTCTTTACTAGATCCTAAGCCAAGGCAGCCTTGTCTGTTTCGGCCCCACATGTACAAATGTCCGTCGTTAGTTATAGCTGCTAAATGTCCTATGCCACAGGCTACTTTTTTTACACAAGCCTCTGTATTAAATTCGTTGCGTCCAAACAAAGGGGCTGGTATCTGTTTTGGTTTTTTGGAGTGCTCCACGTTGGGCCCAAGCCCCAGCAGGCCGTATCCCCAAACGAACGCGTCCCCTGCCTCTGTGAAAAAACAGTAAAATGAATATCTTGTAATTTTGACCAAGGTAAAATTATCAATTTTTAAAAGCAATTTTTTGGGCCTTAGTGCATATCCAGAAAAGTTGTTTTATACACGACTTACCGTTAACAATCAAACAGAATGATCCACCAGATGCTATGTCGGTGATCTTGCCCAAGCCGCGGATGAACTCGCGTAGAGAGTATGACATGTTGACTTGTTGTGTGCCGCACACCATCGGGATCTGACCATACTCCGAGTTACCCCAGCCGAAAAGTTCACCTCGATCTGTGGAAAATAATATTTTGTCAATTAGTAAGTTAATAGATTACCTTTTATTCATCATTTTTATTTTTCGCAAAAATTATTTTATTTATACACTAGCTCGCACGGTTCGCACGGTTTTTACGACGAGATTTAATATTTGTAATTTTAGTAATAATACAATATAGGTGTATTGACTTAATTACCTTCCGGAATAAATTCTCTAAATAATGGTTGAAACCGCATCAAAATCCGTTGCATTGATTAGAAGAACAGCGCGCACACAGAAGACTAGAAAAGTGATTTTATAATACAGACTAGCTGCGCCCAGCGGTTTCAACCGTTCTCAATCCCGTGGGAGTATCGGGATAAAAAGTCCAGGTCATGGTCTACCCATGTGCCAAATTTCATCGAAATCCGTTCAGCCGTTTTAGCGTGAAAGCAAAACAAACAAACTCACTTTCGCATTTATAATATTAGTTAGGATATAGTTGATAAAGATTCACTTTTTTTTTTTTTCACGAGTCTGTCAATATTTTTATTACTGTATTAAATCCCCACCATTTAACGCCAGCACACAATCGCCAGTGGATGCGACTTTCACAATCTTCTCTGTAGTAATATCTCCCTTCACAGCGGCGGGTATTGCCTGGTTCTCGAATGTACCGACCCCGGTCTGACCGTCCGCGCCCCAGCCGCAGGCGAACACCTTGCCGCCCTCTGTTACGAATAGACTGAAACATGATTTATATGTTAGGAAAACCCACATTACCTAAACTAGCTGATTAGATTGATGATTGAGTAAGAACTGGTTTAACAATTACTCGCGAAGTTGCTTCGACGAAGAACTCGTCGAAGTTGACCGAAGTCCGAAGTACGTGACGATTGGAAGTCGCCCGAGGCGAGCGGAGGTTGCACGAAGCGAACCCTCGTATTCGCGTAACTTCGATCAACTTCGCGAGTACTGTAGTACAGGCTTGAAGAATTGACGAATTTAGTGGAATCGGAATAACAATACTAATAATGGCTTTTTACTGTTGCACTTCTAATTTCTTTTTTTCAATAATTATTTTGGACTTAAACATAACTGACGAAATGAGGGTTCACTCCTCTGCCTAACCCTTCAGGGATTACAAGCGTGATGTTATTTTGGGAAATCAGTCTGAACTCTGGACCTTTTTACATGAAAAATTACAACTTTACATAAAAAACTGCGTAAGGAAAAAACATACTTACGTATGATCCTGTCCGCAGCACACGCTGACAATCTTCTCCTTGCCCAACCTCTTGATATTGTGAGACACCATGCTCCCTTTGTATTCCTCATTCGGGTTTATCTTACGTCCGCACTGGCCGTATGCGTTGTTTCCTAGTGTCAACACGCCCTCATTGTCTGTCAATATAGCCGTGTGGGCGCGACCCGCGTCAATGCCGGTGATCTGTAAAAGTTTTATTTTTCATTATTTGTGAACAAGAAGGCTTCCCTGTCTATTGTTCCTTGAGAGCGAAAGAGAAAGAAAGGAAAACCCCTTGAGATGATGAAGACGGCTGGGTAAACTTGAATTAGACAAGCAAGGGAAAGGGAAAATTTGAAAGGAATCTTTTCCCAAAGAGCGTACAGAGAATTAAAACTGAAATATTTATGGCCTGAATTGTTCCGCTGATGTCGGTCGCGTACGTCGCGCAGCAACGTACGCGCCGCTGACGGCAGCGTCGCAGTGTGGTGCTAACATATTGGTGCAAAATATGTTGTCAAGAAAAATCATGTTAAGAGCCCCTGCAGACTACAGATTTTCTATCGGCCGATAGTTTGGTCGGTTTCTTAATCAGTATGAAGATTCCAGTCAGTGCGCACATTATAACGATTCGAAATGCTACACGATTGCCTTCAAAATGAACTCTCGGCGAACTCAGTATGGCGCTCTGCCACGCGCCACACACTTACCGATTGTTTCATTGGCCGACCAAGCCAATGCTCCAAGTTTTGGCACCAGATGATCATGCATATTTTTCATGATAGCTAGAACTGGACGGCTCTAGTTCTACTCCATCGCTGTTTGTCGAAACGTCGATCGTAAATATCATAGAAGTTGAAAAAAGGCCCGCGCTTTATAAAAAAACAGTAGAGAGCAGTCGGCCGACTTTTGTCTGGTATCACCACCAACCCGACTGTTTAGTTGGCGCCATTGTGCGCACTAGTAGCCTAGCCCAACCAAATTATCGGCCGATAGAAAGTTTGTAGTCTGCAGGGGCTTTTATACTATGAGTCAGACTTATATTACAAAACCTTACCTCACTCAAGGCTCAACATCGCACAATCAAATGGTTTTAAAGTAATGGGTGGCTTGAATCTTGAGTGAGGCTCTGTAATACAGGCCTTAGAGTTATAATATTGATGTTCTGATTACCTTTGTTTCTAAAGACTTGTAAGGCAGGAATATGGGTGCTGGACTTAGCAGTAACTCAAGTGGGTGACCAATGCGTGGTGCATGATAGCCTATTTGCGAGTCTGTGTTGATGCCTGTGCCAAAGACTTTATGTTGCTCTCCCGTCTTTATAGAAGCCACTGTAAAGCCATACCCTGCAGCTATGTGTTCAACCTGAAAACATGAGAAAGAATTTGAAATAACAGTGTTTGTTTTGTAATGTATGGTCTTGATATTTTTGCACTTACATCAAATCTCTCTGCAAATGTAGACCTCATAGGGAACCAGCAGAGAGAGAAGTTATTCCTATACTGCTTCTTGCCCTTATTGCCTCGTGGCATGTGAATGCCCAGTGCCCCGGTCTCCGCAAGACCCCATGAGTACATGTTCCGGTCGGAGGACTTGCTTGTGGGGTACTGAAAAACTAAAAAAGGGGAGAAAGTATTAAGTAATATTGTTCATGTAGTTAATTGTCCGAGTTATTGAGCTACACTTTCTATACCAGCACATAGTCGTGCACCACCCCACTGGTAAATTATTTATTCCGGCCTGCCAGTATCCTAAATTTCTAACCTTATTATGGTTTTGACGTCACAAAACATTCGATGAGAAAACACGACAAATAATTTAAAGATTTTTTTTTACTTATCAATGGCTGGTATCCTTTTAAGCTTTAGATACATTTCATCAATTATTAAATGGTATAACAATTACACAATATAATGGGGTACTTAATTACTTGGTAGCGATTCCTCTTCCTCAAGATCCGGAATTTTCTTCTTTGTCGTTGCATAGTAGCGGTTTGCTAATACAGTTAGGCTTCTGTTTTGTAACAGCACTTTAACTGTATTCATTTTTGTTAACATTTAGAACATCTTTTAACAGAATCTTCACTGTTTTTGAGGTTATGTTGCGGAAAATAACAATCTACTTTTGTTTTGACGTTTCTTTCTTCAATTTCCTAAGTGACGTTTACGATCCTTTTTACGTACACCTGCAACAAGCAATATGCGGAAACAAAACAAATGGAATATTAGGAAATCCTACTATCCTACTAATATAATAAATGTGAAAGTTTGTATGTTTGTTAGTCAATCACGCAAAAACGGCTGAATTGATTGGAATGAAATTTGGCACACAGATATTACAACCTGCATTAACACATAGGATATTTTTATCCCGGTAGTACGTTCCCGTGGGATGATTTCTGAAATTCACGCGGGCGAAACCGTCGGCAAAAGCTAGTAATAGATTTAGTAATACATTTGAGTATGTTTTCTAAAATGCGTGGACTGGGCTCAAAGACAAACAGGACCACAGAACATAAACAGGACTGAGCTGAGCTCTTGTACAGTCCTCAGAGTAATAAGTACAGTCTTGTACCAAAAACTCGAGCAGAGAGCTAAAGTTTATCCGAGGCTGTTTACCTCTTTCTAATAGGGTGGCCAAACATTCCTAAAACAAACAGGAAAGTTCGTTTTGAAATAATTTGACACTAAGTGATTTCAAATTATTGTTAAATAATAAAAATATTGAAATTATGTTAGGTACTTATAATATTGAACTTGTGAAATAATGAACTAATAATGCGATAGGCGTCTCCGCAAAACAACAGAACGCCATGATACCACAACCACACATGACACCATTGATGTCAGATTGCAGTGCTACCAGAGTAATTTTATGATTTAAATCCTATTTTATGATATCTCAAATAACTATATTATTTACTTAAATAAATTATACAAAAAATATATAAATTAATAATTTTAATCGTAGAATTATGTTTTTTGTGAACCCCCACGTTGCATAGAATTTCGGTTGAAACAACTGCCCACACTATAATTTTTATAATGAATTAGCATCTCATAATCTTTCAACCAATGTTCAGTTAAACAAATAATTTCAAACATAGTTTTTTCTAAAAACAATTCAATTTCTAATTGCTTGGAAGAAATATCTTGATATTTTGATGAAATAATTTCAAGGTATTCTGCTTAGACTTTTTTTTACAAATTAGCTATTTGAGAGTTTTGTAGTTGGTGAAATATTTTCTCTTAGTTAATCTTTAACATTTTTATGTTTTGCCAATTGAGAAAAAGGGACAAACAGCCTCGTCTCGGCTATCTCTCTCGTTTTGCCTCGGCTAAGATACCATAACAAAAGTATACCTAAGCTCCAACTACGATACTATTTTCGGAGAGCTCAGTCCTATTTGTATAATAAGTCCATACATAAATGTTTTCAAACTTCTGTGATATCTCAGGTGATATATTTGTTTCACTTGGCAGTGTCAAGACAATGACAATCGTGTTGCGCTGTGCCTCGCCAGATGTGCGCCGGTCCTAATAAACATTTCTGTTCCTTGAACCACACAAGAAGAAAGTCGACTCGTATTGAACATCATAGGAGGGTCAATCAAATACATAATATAATTAGACACAAGAAGTAGTTGGAGAAAATAAAAAAAACCAGACAAAAAAAAGATAAAAATCATTTGTTTACCAAAACATCGAAACAACTGAATACAGATAATGTACTGCTATGCTTCTGTAAACATTTATTTGGATAATTTATGTTTTACAATGTAACTTATTCAAGTATTTGTGAGTAACATCAATTCTTACACAAATGTTTAAAATCGTAAAATAAAACAATGACACATTTAACACCATATTTAAAATAGAGATACTGAGGTCAAACACTGAGAATTATTTCTATTTTATTTACTTTATTTTGGATAATAGGTTGGCACGCATCTGCGTATTTTGGAAGAGGGCTTTGATCAGGCTTCGGAGTTCTTCGTTTCTGAAGTGGATGGCTAAGGGGCCGGTGCCGTCTTTCCAATGGTTCTCGATGTCCTTGAGGGAGCCGCCTAGTATGAAGATCAGCTCTTGGAGCTTGATCCACGATTGGACGTGTTGTTCTATATCTGCTGGGTCCTGGAAAGACAAAACATATTTTTAGGTGAAAATACTTTCGATATAGGTACATTTTCTGGCGCAACTTGAGAGGGGTCTAACAATAAACGAAAGGAAATTTATATAGTATTTTTTTTTTTACTATTTTGAGGTAATCAATATAGGTATTATTTTTATTAGATAAGTACTACAAATTATACACATAAACTTTCCGGAATAAATTCTCTAAAATGATATGGTAAAAACCGCGTCAAAATCCATTGTAAAGTTTAGAATAAGGCTGTGTTTCCACCAAAGATGAGCGAGGATGCGTAGCTAGGGATGTATGTGAATTTAACCAATAACATCCTCTCACTGTCATAGCTTGACCGCATCCGCTCGACGGCAACGCCTATACCTATCTACTTATATTTATAATAAAGTAAACAAAATTCTCCACATCAACCCACTAACAAAACATAAAACTAAGATGAAACTAAACAAATGGCTTCAAACACTGGATTATCCACAGACAGAAAACATACTTAAAGAACAATACTCGTGATAATCAAATACTTAGTAAAGTAGACAAATCCTCACATACATATACCCAAAGTTCCGCCACCAAGCATAATCACTTACACTCACTCACACGCACACACACACTTACACACTCATAAACATAAACATACACAAAACACAACAAACAAACACGCACACAAAACACTCAAGAGCATGCAAGCACTAAATTGGATTCCTACATTTTATGTTATTTTATTTTTGATTTTATTGCATAAATAGTTATTTGTTTAAAAAACGGGTGAAGACACTGATTCCTGTAACACAGGTACTACCTAGCTCAGGAGTCAGGGCGTCAAATGAAATGTAACAACTTTTTTATGTCAATAAAACATTTTATTATTATTATTATTATTATTAGCTTGAGCTAAGCTAGCGTTGTTATTGGTTAGTTTTACGGACATTCCTCGCTACGCATCGTCGCTCATCTCTGGTGGAAACGCAGCCTAACAACGCGGTTACTCATACCGACAAAAAAAGGTACTATATAATATGTATAGATCACAAACAACAACTCGCTTTATTTACAGGCCAAGAAGTTGAATCCTTGAACGAAAGAATTACCTGGAAGAGCTGTGGAGCTTTCTGCACAACAATGGTATACATCTCGGTGAGCTGTGTTGCCATCTCCATGGAGACATCCTCCACGGTGCACACGCGGTGGATCAACTCATCCAAGAACATATTGACTAGGGTTGCCATAAGCCTGAGGAAAAGGAAAATAAACGTTTTTATTCAAAGACACATTTACTATATTAAACAGAGTCAGTTATTTTCGCGATTTATAAACTTACAATCACTATTATCATGCAATATGTATGCATAAGTGATCATTGAAAATCGCGCGAAAGTAATTCGGCGTGCTTATGTTTTAATTTTAAGAAACTGACGCGACGTTGTTTTCGGCCTGATGATGTCAATAGGTAATTTATAAAGCATTGGAGGCGTAGGTTGACTGAACTTTCCGTTGCGTTATTTCGGCAGGACGGTATATCTGTTAGCAACTACTAACTAGCTACACTAAAGGTGGTTTTACACCGGCGAGTCGAGGCGTGGATGGGTTGGGCGAGAATTGAATTTTGTATGACAAAATTTCTATCAACGCCCTGCCCGTCTTTAGTGTAAAACATCTGGATACGCGAGGATGTGCGAGGCGATAATTGAAATATTTGTTAGTACAATATTGAACTTTATTGCTGTAAGAATAGAGTATTTATTTACTTTGTAAAACGGATATACAAATCACGCACCAGCCATCGAGGACCCGCACGGTCTCTCTCCGTCAAGCGCTGACTCGCGATGTCTCGCGCTGGCACGCGCCGACTCGCTCCGACCATCACGAGACATCGCTGCTATAATCTCCAACTCCCAGTGCTAGTTACCCGTTTTCCTTTGTTTTATTTATTGTTATACAAAGCTTAAATAAATAAAAGTACATGGCTCACATTGTTGTTCACTTAATGTAGGTACGCTACGCTACGATGTCCACCCGTCCATTTATCTTACTTTTATATGGTATTTTTTTACCATTTTTACAAAAAAATGGTAAATATTTAAGATACCATAGAACCTGTTGTTTCATTACAATTATTGTATAATTTTATAATGAACAAACTGAGAGCACCACTTAGTCCACGTGAATACTGCTATCTCGTCAGGAAGAGTCGCAAGTGGGCGCTCTGCAAAGAACGGCTAACGGCGCGTGACATCGCAAGCCGGCGCGAGACAGCGCTAGCCATTGCGAGATGGCGCGGTATAGCGATTCACATCTTTCGATGTAAAAGGGTAAGCGTGATTTCAATTCTCGCCCATCCCATCCACGCCTCGCCTCGCCTCGCCGGTGTAAAACCACCTTTAAACTGTCTTATGGGAACTACACATGTCCCATTCCATAAAGCAACAATATAGATTGATCTTTATGATTTTACCGTGTAAAGACATTCTTAGGGAAGACTCCAATCCAGACATTCTTCAATAAATGCAGCTGTCGCAGACACTGCCGGATAGCCGCCTCCGCGTTCTCACTCAACACATCTTTCACGACTATGCAGTTGAGATCTGTAAGAAAATGTGGGGTTTTGAAAATTTTCATTGGTATAAAACCTCTCCTGTACATAAACAGAGTAACTGAGGTAGGTATACGGGAAGGAGAGTGCTTCATCAATCTGCACCAATTCCTAGTCATAGTGTGTTTTAATTTTTTCAAATTGAACTAAAGTCCCCGTCACGAGAAGCTATAAATTTTGTAAATAAAGAACTTCTACTAAGTTACGTATCGAAACAAATAATCTCAAATTAATCAACTCAAACTAACATTCGTGTAATACGAAACTAACGAGCTATTTCACTTGGTCGGGTTATATTTTAGCGATATTAATCACTGTCGTCTAATGTTTTGTCGTACTAGAACTCAGACCCGTTCCAGTACCACAAAACATTAGACGACAGCGCTACATAACTTAGTAGAAGTTTTATAAGTATTTACAAAATTCATAGCTTCTCATGACGGAGACTTTAGTGGCCAAACAGACGAATTTTCTACATTTAATATTGAAGATTACGAGCTACACAATCAGGGTACAAGTTAATCTTTCTACGTTGTTCTTTATTTGGACATATTAAGGCAGAAGGCTATATGAGGTGAGGGAAGACCAAAGAAACGATGGATGGACTGTGTTAAAGATGATATGGCTAGTGGAAAGGGATGACGACTAATATCCTAATATCCTGAGTGGAGCGAGGGATACAAGGACCGAGATAAATTATTTTTTCACGAGTTGTGTACTCTACTTTTTACCATTGACTGCGAGAAAATAAATAGTAGTATAGTATTTATATTTATCTGTCGTAGTTGTAGTATTTATATGACTGCCTCGTTGGTCTAGTGGTCGCAAGCACTACTGCTGAGCATGAGGTCCTGGGTTCGATTCCCAGGTCGGGCAAAGTATTATTGGGTTTTTCCATCAGAAATGTCTCAATAGCAGCCCGGAGTCTGGAATTGTGCCCGGTTGATGGCAATAGGCTCACCCCCTATTACATGGGACTTAAAAACACTGGCAAAATGTGGGTGAACTAAAGGTACGCCTCTGCCCAACCCTTCGGGGAAACAGGGCGTGATGTTATGTTATTTACGAATACTCGTAAATAACATAACATCACGCCCTGTTTGATGTATCACATTTTTGGCGGTATCAAATTTTCTACCATAATTGCTGCTTTAGAACGAAATGATTTCGAAGTCAGTGGTATTCAGTGTCTCATTTTCCAATGACATTAAATAGTAAATAAATAAAAATCTTTATTGCAGCCCACACAATCCATAAAAAACACGATTTTTTTATATAAATTAAAATGAATACAACCACGATAACGGATTGAAAAGAACCTAACTAAAGTTGGCGGGATATTTTTTATTTTATTTAATTGTAAAGCTACTAGGAAGGAACAGCTCCGTCAATCCAGCCAATAGGTACTTTCAGTACGTTTTATTTATTTTTGTACGTAGTTTGTATAGTTCGTGCTTGTTCCAAATTCAAAATGTTTTTATTCTCTTGTGAGTAAAAGACAGTTTTATTCACTGTTATCGATGAATAAAATGCCCTTTTTCGAGTGACAATGGTAAAAAAATATATGTTGCACCGACCACAAATAAATTGAGATAAGGGCAGGAGAATGGACCAGGCACTCTAAAGACAATTTCCACGCAAGCTCCACCCCCATGCATCCCGCCACTCCACTATGTGCTAAAGTCTATAAACTTATAAACGCTAACACATCAGTAATAAAGTTGAATATCGCGTGTTTTGCGTGCGCTCTTTGATCGTGTTCGAGCAGTCGAGCACGTAACTAAATGGCGTAAGTCGTAATTCTTATTTCGTTTATAACTAAAGTAATAATTGATCTAGAGAAAAATATAATAAACTATACTTACGACATAAGAGCCGAGTAATCTTTTATGACTAATTTTTTTTTTTTTTTTTAAACACATGATTTTCGAATAAAAAGTAAATCGAGCGAAAAAGTTACAATTACGTAACTGTCTTGTACATGGAAAGAAAAAGATCCAATAAATCATATATTAAAGTTCTATTTTGATTGTTTTCGTGACAGTTTCAGAATATTAATGCAAATTAACATACAATTTAGGGAGCCTCCTCATTAGGTAAGGGACTGCTTATGCCGTCAGTCAGTCGCTCTGAGGACACCAAGCTAATTATTAAATTACTTAATTGTTATTTTCCAATTACTAGTTCATCGATAGAGAAAACATAAACGTAGTGGAAATTTAATTCATATAATAATTTATTCTACAATAGAACTTAAAAAGATAAGGCAATAAACCGTGTGGTTTATTGCTTACGCCAGCGATGCGTTACGATTACGACGTTAAATAAAGTGAAATCACTAGTTATTCGAGTATATGAAGGTCATGTATATTAATAACATTTTATAACGAAAACTATTTTATTTTACCTACATTTTACTCGTGCATTCAGGGTGCTTTGATAGAGCCTCCCTCTAGGAGTGACGATATTCAAATACGTCTGGCCCAATTTAGGGAACTTTAAACAAATTCAATAGCTGGGTCCACACCGGACAATCCAGAATCCAGTGCGGTCCAATCGGGCGCGGCAGGAGCGCGATACAATTGCGCGGACGGCGCGTACGTGCCGCGCGCGATTCGAGCACACGCGGTGGAACGCGCGCTCCGTGAAGGGGCCGATCCGAGCGCTGTTGGTTTTTCTTTGGCGTCTCAGTTGTTTGGCGCGCTCTGTGTGGACGGCTCTGCGTGGATCGGGCGATCGGGCCATATCGAGGGTGTGTTTAACTGAACTTAAACTAGCTACAACGTGGATCGGCACTAAAGCGCGCGGCAGGATCGCGGGTTTCCTAAAATGGATCGTGCGAAAGAATCTCCGATCGTCCTGTGTGGACTCAGGACCCTGCTATTGCACAGCAAAGTTTCGTCAAGAAATGTATGTAGTATGAGGACGACAATATATGTGTAACTAAAGTACCCCCTGTGAGCTCTGTCAGATTGGGCATACACTCAAATACCATTAATCAATAATAATACCAGCCTGTTACTGTCCCACTGCAGGGCAAAGGCCTCCTCTCATACAGAGAAGGCACGAGCATTGATCACCACACTTGCTCAAGACGGGTTGGCGATTTCAGACTAATATTAACTATAAGTCCAGGTTTCCTAACGATGTTTTCCTTCACCGGTGTCAGTAATGTCCAAGATAAACTCAGAAAGTACATGTGAATTGAAAAAAGTCACATTGGTACTTGCCCGGATTTGAACCCACAACCTCGTGCATGAGAGGCGAGGCCTTAACCACAAGGCCATCACGACACGATTAATCAATACATATTATAAAACAAAGTCGCTTTTCGCGTTTGTCTATATGTCCGCGTTGTTCTTCTAAACCACGCAACAGATTTTGATAAGGTTTTCAATATCGTTTAGATAATTTTATTTATTCCGAAAGGTTTATGTATATAACACGTTAATATTAAAGTTACGTTTACCTAAGAAATCTCGATGTTTTGTCAAGTCGTGAAAACCGTGCGAAGCAGGAGCGGGTCGCTGGTTAAGTAATCTATAAATTAAACAGTAAAAACCCAAGTCACTTTTCGGGTCTGTCCGAATAACTGTTTATTTCTTTTAAACTGGTTTTTGATGCGGTTCTTACCATAATTTAGAGAACTTCGGAATAAGTTAAATATTAATGTAATAAACACATAAGTAACTTAGACTAGCCTTTGCCCGCAACTTCGCCCGCATGGATGTCGCAAAATATCCCACAGGAACGTATTACGGGGATTACATACCTAATAGCCGAGGAAAAGGTCATTGACTCCTACCGCTAAGCCCACGTTGCCGTCAACCATAATTATTTTACTACGCGTAATTTTGAATCAAAAAGATATCACATCTTTTAAACTATTCATTTAAATGATATGATGTAAAGGCATATTTTAATCTAAATTAAATACCCAATTTAAATAACATATTTTATTAGATAAGGATTAATAAATAAAATATAGGTCAAAATAGCTTCGCAAATAACAATGAATTTTTTATCGAATTCTGAAAGATGATAATGGTTACTGTGGGTTATTCTTTCAAGATAGACATATGCCATCGCGGACTTTTTCGATGAACTTTTTAAGATAAACAATCCTGTAGAACATACATTTTATAATAAATGTTGGATTGGATATCGCTGACAGATCTCGATGTTTTGACATGTTGCCATATCAGTAGATCGCAACTTTGCAAAGCAAGCGTGGATCGCTAGTTTATGAATTATTTTACTAACCTGAAGACCTAATATTGTCCAGAATCTGTTTCCTTTGTTGCTGCATGTGGATAGTGAGATGTTTGTAGCCAAGATCGCGGATTTTCTGCACCAAATCCACGAAACCGATTGGGTAATCTAGGTCCCGGCCTTCCATGAGGATTAGCCACTTGTCCCCAAATATCTGGAGGTTGTGTGCTAGGTACATACAGTTGTTGTGGAACAAGGCTGCAAATAAAGAGAAAATCATCAGGTAAAGTGGAGAATGTTGGCCAAGTAGGGATAGCAACGCATTAGTCGCAATTATTAATCATTACTATGCCAGCAAGAAATGAGACCTCTTTGGAATAATGTAAAAGTTTGACTTTTGCTTGTGTTGCATTAAGAGTTCAATTCGTCGCAATTTGATTACTGTCTTCATCTTCAATAAAATTTATCACTATTTAAAGTTTTTTTTTAAATACTTACCGACATATTGTGGAATAGTTTGCAAGTAGTTTTCATGGTGATATGGTACCACAGCATCATACAACTCGAACACCATGCGAGCAGTGTTGTACATTTTCTTGCACACCACATCGGCGCACTGCACTGCCTGCTCCATAATCCCATAAGCCAGGTCCAACAGCTCTTGAGCAGTCTTCGATATCATGCACCTCGGGAAAAAGTACATACTCTTTGGGATTGTTTTATCAAGAATACCTAATGCTTCAGCACCTTCTTGATCAGGTTTTATCGAAATGTCGTTGTTTGGCATATGCTCCACACCAATCGACATTGTAGCACTCAAATCCTTAAGCATGATAGCCCTTGCAGTCTCCAAAAAATGCTGGCTGGACTTATTTGCAAATAGCACATCAAGATTGTTTAGATAATCCAATATAGAGAAGTCCTCAGTAGAGAACTTATGCATTATTAGGAACTTCTGGAAAGTACTAATTTCTGTTGTTATTTTTCCATAGCTCTGTAAATCATTCAAGTTATTCGGTATGGTATCAATCAGGCAATCTTTGATCAGTATATCTCTGAATGTTTCACTGATCTCTTTGCCAATTATTTTCATTATAGTAGTGTCTCTCCTAAAGTCAACATTTAGTGTATTGCTCAAGAAATGGATGACTATTCTCAAGTTAGATAAAACAGTATCATACTGTGGCTTAAAATTCTGCTTGTGTGTTATAGTAATAGTCAACAATTGATCAGTTTCAGCATACACAGTCACATCACCATGAATTATAGGTATAAGAGCATCTTTTAGTATAAATTGAGAAAACTCAGACACTTTTTCAGTCAACTTCCCACTCCTATCAAGAGCATTGAGAACATCAACAACAACGAGGGGCTCATCAAATTTTAATTTTATAGTTATAATAGTTTTTCGAGTGCTAGCCTTTATACTCCAATTTATCATTAGACTCCATTCTCTATACATATCAAAATGCAATCTATCTGATATTGCTGTAGCTGTCTGCTTAATGTTGTTGTACAACTCTAAACTCTGGAATCCTTCAGCGGCAGTGTCAGCGTGCAGCATTAGATCATACACAGCTTCCACAGACCTAGAATAGCTCATGGCTTCCCTGCCATCATCAAACTCATTAACAAACTCCCCGCAGCGCACAGCATCATCAACTATATTGATAGCAAAATTAATAGATTGCAGCTCTTTTTGTAGTTGATCACGATTTGCTAAGGATTTGAGTACGTCAGCCATAGTCTCCTGCTCTATCTCCAGCTTACACAGTTCCATGTCCTCAGCTAGGTTTTGTGTTTCAGTGCATAACACTGCACTCTCCTGCAGTATTGTTGACATATCATATTCAGTAGAGCTCAAAAATAATTTGAAGTCATTTTTTAATTGTTCTATTTCTTTGGATATAAGAGGAATCTTCTCAGAAGGTTTCCAGTTTGTTTCATTGTCATCAAAGATAGTTTTCAATACAGTATCTACATTATATTCTTCCATTTTAATGTTTTCTTTTGGATCTGTCTTTTTTAATTGAAGGTTCTGGATGTTTTTCACGGTTGGGAGATTTGTGCGAATGTCGGCGCTGTCTTGAGTGGTACTTATTGGAGGTTACAGCATTCCTTAATGTGTTCACTAAAAAACGCTTATTGGTTTTGTTTTGAGGGGCTTTGATCCAACCAGAGGGACCAACTATTTCAGCTCTTGCAGCTCCTTGAACGGCTTCCCGCAATAACTCTTCAACGGCTAGCCTGAAATAAGATACCATTTCATTAAAGTTAACACAATGAATACCACACATAACCACCAAACTAGATGCCAAGACCGCTCGTTTATTAAGAAAACATTCGCCCAGCATACGTATTATAAAACAAAAATAAAAAATCTTAAAAAAATCATTCAAATCTCATACAATTTATTGAAAGTGAATGGGAGCAATTTATGTAAATAAAAAATACACCGGATATTGCTTAGCACAATTTTAATAACATAATATTTGTTTTTTTTTAGTAATACCACAATAATACATTTTGGACAACATTTATGTAGTTTTCGGCGACTTTTTAAGAGGGAACCATGGAAAACTCACTTTTCTAGGGCTTCGTCATCTAATGGTTCTTTTTCGGGTTGATTGGTAGCATCTTCTTTCTCTGTCATAGTTTAAATTACTACTAGTTTGTATAATACCACTACACTAATGTATAAATATGCAATATTTAATAATCTATTTCGAATTTCCGCAGAAATCCATTTTCATTTTATTCCTCAACCTATGAGAAAACAAACACGTATTTTTTGACAGTTGTTCCTTAAAATTCATTCATGTTTCCTATTTCTAATTTTAAATTGATTCATTACTTTTTTCATTACCTACTCGATTCAGTTTTTCATGGTTAAATTACCGTAAGATTAATTTTATTTCGCATTGACGTGAAGTGAAATTTTAATGTTTAAAAAGTTATAAAGCACTCAAAGAAATCATTTCAAACAATGAACGCGACAATAACTGTAATTCGAATTTTATTTCTGGCAAGCATTTTGACTGCGTGGAGTGAAACGTCAGCCACGTACGAACGACTGTCACCGATCGTCTTTGCAGCGCTAACCAAATTTGCCTTTAGTTGTTTAATAATAAGCGTAAAATAAGGTAAGTAAAAGACATTTTACTTTAAAAATGAAAACCATTATACTTTCCATCTATTCCTGACCATTATAAACAAATATCGAGCGGTTTTCATTCAAAATTATGGTATTGGAATACCTTCCATCTGCAACCTATTTTAAGTGCCAAAATTAAAGTCTCTATTTTCAATTTCCAGACAAAATGAGTGCCAAGCTGTTATCCCTGATCCTCATCATCGCTACTGCGGTGACCGCAGAAGATGAACCGGCGATTGCGAAGTTACTTGTTTCGAAACAAGTGCTGAACAAATACTTGGTGGAAAATATGGATATTCTGGTGAAATACACGCTGTTCAACGTCGGTACTGCGCCCGCTGTGGACGTAAAGTTGGTGGACAATGGTTTCCACCCGGAAGTGTTCCAAGTAGTTGGTGGTCAGTTGACGGCGCAGATCGACAGGATACCCCCCCAGACCAACGTGTCGCACGTCGTGACTGTCCGGTCCAGCAGATTCGGCTACTTCAACTTTTCATCTGCTGAAATTTCATACAAAGCCAGTGAAGATGCCACTGAGGTGAGACACTTTATTTACTTTCTCTTTGTAAAATGTTCTATTTATGAAATGGTTACAAGATAACTGGCATATGGATAACTTACTTAACTGTTTGAATCAGTGCACTTTCTCTTTATGTACATTTTTTTTACAATCTCTACTCATATTGAGTCCGTTAATTAACAAGTAACAAGAATCATTATTCAAGTTGGACAAAATATAGTTATAAAACACTAAAATTTACCATAACTATTTGTTAACTGGGCACCAATAGTTTGTTAGAAAGAAAATGCATATTTTAGTACTGCCTACTACAATATAATTGAAGATCATTTATGACATAGAACTGCCCATTTACAATAGATTTCTCTGTTACTATTAATTCTAACATTCTTTGCAACCATTAATCATTGACCAATGAGTTTTAATGAACTAACCATTCCATTAAGTAATGTATGAAGTTATTATTTTACCAAATAATTGCATTAGTCTGATAAAACACTACTGAGATGATGACTAATCCTGAAGTATGGAAGTAGAAGGCGTACTGCACCTACCGGTACCCTGTACCCTAATTTAGTAATACACAATCAATCAGAATCTAAATCGTTTTGAAACAGATTGCAGTGAAAAGTTGAAAAAAAAATCTGCTCAACAATGTAAATAATGCAATGAATGTTGTTGAACTTTCAAAATGAAACAGATTAGTCGTAATCGTTTACGAAAATATGTTACTTATTTAGATAACAAAAATAAACTGGGGTTAAATCGCAAGAGAATAATGAATTACATTAGAATGGCACTTTCAATCCATAACAAAAGCTATTGTAAATATTGTTACTCATTTGGAGATTTCTTATAAAAATGTAGATACTATTTTAACTTACTAGACATACGTTTTTGCACAGCTCATCTATACATAAGTTGCTTTGAAAGGTAAATGGGCATTTTATTTGAACCGGTGACCACCAGCGACCACTAACAAAACTAATCGGAGTATGTTTAAGACCATGAATACTACTCAATGAGATGAGTCGCATTCCTCAAAAGTATGCGAAAGTGTTTTTTTTAGCAAAATAAAAATTAATATAAAAAATCGAATTTTCGTATATTCATATCTTTCTAAATATATAAAATGCTTACAAAAATGCACAAAGATCTTCCTAAAAAGGTATAAGAATGTTTTGGAGCTTTTATATCTTCTTCCCCGCAGTCTCTCCCGCGTTATTCCAAGCACCCATTTATAAAAATACTAGTTTATGAGTAATCCCCGAATAAACCTGAAAATAGTTACGTACCTACATTATTTTTAGAGAGTTAGGATAGTTATGATAGGCTCGGGTCCACAGACTGCCGTGCTGGATACTCCTCTAGCAAGTTCGTCAGCAGCGTCGTTACCTAGCGAATCGCTGTGTCCTTTTATCCATTGCAGTGTCATCGTGTTGTGGCTAGATACCGTTATTGGTTCTAGTGCAATGGATTGAAGAACTGAGGCGCTGTCGGAGAGTAATCGTATGTGTGTGTCCGTAACTCTCCTGGTGGCGTGGACCGCTTGTATGATGCCCACACACTCCGCCTGATAGACGGTGTTGAACATTCCCCGTTGGGCAAGTTCAACACCGTCTATCAGGCGGAGTGAGTCCTGCCCGCTGGCTGGATATCTTTATTGCGGGCTCTTGACCAGTCTTGATCCGTTGGGGTCCATTCTGGTTCAGCCTCCCACGTCTTGTCCTCCAGGATTCAATCATAACCTCTCCTTTTGGCTTTGCCGTAGTTGGGTAAAAATAGTGATTTAACACCAATCGTAAGGTTAAACCCAAGTCCATAAAACCGGTATTGGGTTTATTGTAAGAAAGAAAGGGCCTCTAAACTGTACTGCAATGAGGATTGCGCCTTACGAGCACCAGCGACCGTATCGCAGTTAGTAGTTAATGATTGAAAATCAATAAGTGGGAAAAATACAAGTTTTTGCGTTGAACCACGTAACTTATTTTCCCCAAGCTTTTGGATTAAAAAAAAAACATTCCGTGAAATGTTAACCCTAAACCTTCAAAACAAACCACATTTCAATAATGGACGCGTACTTCGAGGTACCGGCTCAAAAATGCCCAATGACCTTTATTTTGTGAAAAGTAAAAAAATATTTTTTGTACAAATTACTTATTTTATTTATTTATATTTCAGACAACATTTTGTTAGTAAAAAATAATGCTTAAAACTATGTTAGTTCACACATAAACGCATACAATGTTTAAAGAACGGACAGTCATACCTGTCCGCTATCACACTCAGGATGCTGTTGCT
This sequence comes from Agrochola macilenta, assembly GCA_916701695.1. NCBI lineage: Eukaryota > Metazoa > Arthropoda > Insecta > Lepidoptera > Noctuidae > Agrochola > Agrochola macilenta. The sequence continues at coordinate 22,769,873 of OU753553.1, forward strand.
ACTCACACGCACCCTGTGCAGCAGGGACGCCGCTTTCTTGCGTAAGATTGCCGCGAAACCATCAGTGCGTGCCTCCATGAACATGGCGGATGCGCTGCAAAACGGCGGGAGCTTCAGCAGCATCCTGAATGCGTTATTATATTGGACCCGCAGAGCATTGACAGCCCTTTGCGTATATGCTGTCCACAGGCTGCTGGAGTAAAACGTCTGACAAAAGGATTTAAATAACAAAATCTTAATCTCTTTTGTGCAGCGTGCAAACCTGCGGGCTAGCATGTTAGCCCTGACCGTCAACGCTCTGCGTTCCCTTTCCATGTCACAGTCGTCGTTCAAAGAGTCTGTGACTATATGCCCCAGATATTTGAATTCATAAACTCTTCGAAGTACAGTCTCACCTAGCATGACCTGTGGAACCTTATCTAATCTCCTGCATCTAGGAGCAAATACCAAGAACTCACTTTTTTTTACGTTATACTGCAAGCCATGGCTGGCAGCATACGTCTCACACATTAGTAACAGTTCTCTGAGTGCACTGATAGATGGAGCCAGCAGTACCATGTCATCTGCATAGCTAATGTTATTTACACAGACTCCATCTACAACTTATAATCAGATTATTTTATCTTTGTTTTCACAATCATGAAACAACCGGAATAAAACCAAGAAAAGTTCTGAAGGTGTTTTTGGCAGGGTTTTTTACAAACCATGAGAGATAGCAGAGTATGTTACAAGCAAACATTTCTCTTTGAATGGGTGAAATTACATGTCGAAACACCAAGATTTCTGTGCTATAATCTAAGTTGAATATTGAACTAATAGACACAATAACCTTCTGGAATACATTCTCTAAATGATAGTAAAAACTGCATCAACATCCACTGGTTCTGATTATTTTGTCCACAAATACCTCTAAACTAGACTAAACATCACCAAAATTTAGTTTATTCCTGTCAAACAACGATTGCCCAATCTGAAATAGACTAAAGTGACACAACTTAACTATACTTTAGTTTGACAGCATTAAGATGGCACTGAGTTATTGAAAATGGCAATTTTGCTATTCTGAATTTGATGTTTGTTACCAAACCAGACTAAACTTGACAATTTTTAATCGTGATTAAAAAGGATAAAATAAGTTGTCTTGAACTAAAATTCACACCAACATCTCGACTTCACGTGCAAAAACAGTACTGTATTTTTTTTCTTTTCTTTTGCCTAAATCTCGAAAATGGTGTGTCCTATCGCAAAAATAATGAAAATTTTGATCCTCTTTATAAAACGCATAAACCCCTAAAACTCAACAAGTAGGTAATATTTTTCATTTTAAATTTTGAGATTTGTTTTTGCACAATTCTCATAGCCAAAAGTAAGGAATTTTAGTGATAGTTTAGTTCGGTGTACAAGAGAATCGGCACCATTGTGCAGAAGCAGTCACACACAAGAAAAGCGACTTTGTTTTGTTATTAGTACGGTATACATATTATGTTTTTATAAATATTGTGACTAAAGAAACTAACAACAAATTATCTCATTTCAGTTCCAGCAGTCAATCAGCAGCTCTCCAGGTGAGGGCGCCATCGTGGCCTTCAAAGACTACGACCGCAAGTTCTCCTCACACATCCTCGACTGGGCCGCCTTCGCCGTCATGACCCTCCCCTCCCTCGCCATCCCCTTCGGCCTCTGGTACACCTCCAAGAGCAAATATGAGAAGCTAGCGAAGCCGAAGAAGGCCCATTAGTTTGTAGTTAGGTTATTAGGTGACTGCTAATGTTTGATGGGTAGTTACAGTAGTATGTGACATGACTGATCCTGATTTTTTATGTCTCATCTGCCATTATATGTCATGCTTTTACAATAAAACACTTATGCAAGTAAGTACTTCTTTGAATACCACGGCCACGGTAGTCAAAGAAGTACTGATTTCCTGAATATTGTAAATGGTTGTGAGTTGTTGAAGTAACTTTAAAATTAAATAAAGAATTACCATAATTACTATTATTGTCGCTCGAATCAGAATTTAATGAGAGGTATAATGTCAATTTATTTGTTTCCCAGTTGAATGATTTAGTTAATTTTATTTAATAATTATGCATTTAACATTAGCGGTGATCTATCTCACTCCATTAGTTATGTACACCAACATCTTGTTAATATTAATTTATATGAACAATAAAAGTTTTTTATAAGTGAAACCTAATTTTTGTATTGATCTAAACTTAGGCATAGATATTTTTGAAGACATATATAATAAACTTTATCAAAAGTGTCATAAAGCACAAAGTTGTTTGAACATCGCATCCACACAGACTGACATCAAACTGCATCTCGAGAAGTTCAAACGCAGTAGTGCGATTTGCACACACTTTATACTTCTGATAATGAATTTATTATTCAATGACATTTAAAACCTCACGGTCTAAGCCCATTATTGTAACAAACACACGCATAAGGAATAACCATAGCTTCTTGGCTACATTTTATAAAACAAATTCCCCGCGCCGCTTCTGTCTGTCAATCTGTCTGTACGCGATAAACTCAAAACAGACCGTACCGAACGGATTTTCATACGGTTTTTACCATAGAAATTGATTTCTTATATCTATGGTTTTTACCAATGGACGGAGTGATTCATGAGGAAAGTTAAAGGACATCGCTCATTATAGCAGCGTGGCGCCGACACGGCAAATAACTTGTCATTCAAGTTAGGATTTTAAGCCAAATGTATTAAAGTCTATTTTACGATGGCTATACAGAATAGAGGACGGCTCGCGGGCGGTGAGCGACAGCACGCTTCAAGGGAGGAACCCGCTCGCCGTTATCGCGAATGTGGAGTGCGTCATTTTAGAGGAGACAAGCTCAGAGTACTTTGGACAAGCTATAGTCCTCACCGGGCACTACCGCGCTACCCACAGACTACAATTATATAGGGCGTTACTGCTCGTTTCGCTCGCTCGGCTCGCGCGCGGTTGGTCACTGTTTTAACCTGACCTAACCCGTGGTCAGGGTACCCTACCTTAGTTACTGCTACCAATGCGAGGAAAGATCAAAAAGTTAAAAAGAGGTTCAGTTATTTAAAAAAGGGTGTATTATTAGGTCAAAATGTTTTAGAGTATCAATTAAGTATTCGCCTCTGTCTTTCAGCGTCCTTTGATCGACGCTTTCACTTCCTAAATTCTACGTCGGTTTCACGCTAAGAGGGCTTATCCTAAAAGTTGGCAACGTCGCAAATAACTGTCAAATATTTACCTGTTTTGATTCTTATTGCAATATTACTGTGTGGAAATAAAAAATGTGGCTAACTATACCTACTTACTAGAATATTAATAATGAAAATGAATTTGATGTTGTACCCATTTTAGGTACCTACCTATACAAAACGCATTTGGAAAGTTTCCAAATTGTTTTTTTTACATATAAAACTAAACATTCGGGGTTACGATATCAATTATTGCATTTCATAATCAATATTCTAGTTCGCTAGTTAGCCACATTTTTTATTTCCACACAGTAATAGTGCTAAATTAATCAAAACAGTGAAATATTTGACATCTATTTGCGACGTTGCCCACCTTCAGAATAAACGCTCATAAACAAATAAAATTTTGGAAAATATAAATAAAACAAATTTAAAAAAGATAAAATCAGCTATTATTGCAAATATCAACACTTACATGGGCGTAACCAGGGGAGGCAGGGCAGGGGAGCCCCTAGATTTTGTATGCCTAGTATTACTGTTGTCGATAAAAATCACGTTACTTTACTTTACTTTACAATAGTACAATATAAAACCGCGCTGCGCGGCAGTCATGTTGTTGTATCTTTCAAAATACGCGAACGCAGCAAGAAAGCACACAGTTAATTTATTTTACAACATAAAGCTTAGGATCTCCTGCAGGTGATTCCCCTACCCACAACATGTTGGGTTAAACATTGTGCCCCTGCTTTAGAAATTTGTGTTTTGCCCCACCTGGGCCAAAAGCTGGGTACGCCCATGAACACTTATCGAATTTAAATTAAGTAGCTCTAATTAGTACCTATACTTCTGCTTCTTTAACTACAAGGCGCTATCAAAATTTTTATTTTGCATTGGAAATTGTTTTTCGCATTTGAGTTTTTGGCGCCCCTTGCCATCTGGCGCCTAGAGCGACCGCTCTTCTCGCTCTACCCCAGGTCCGGTCAGGGCGCTGGCGACCCCCCCCCCCCCCCCCCCCCCCGAATCTGGGGCTGCGACCGTGCTTGAGGTTTCTATCCTGCCCTTTGTATGCAGCAGCAGAATGTTACGCGTTTTATGTTTTCTTATTGTTAAAACAATAATTAATAAAACCTTGTTATATTATAACAGCTGTTGTGCAAAAAATGTATAAACAACAAGTGGTAAAATAAAGGCATTATTGAAATCGATATTACCATACCGTCATCGTCACATAATGCGTCATCAGAACGCTACAAGATCGTTGTACTTGAATAGTTGTATCGCCATACCGCTAGATGGCGCTGGCGTTAATAGTTTTGTAGTTAACAAACTTCATGGTAGAGAAGATAAAGCCAAGGCCGCCCCGCAATTACGAATTACAAACATTGGTTTTAATAGTGAAACTTTACCGTATAAACCGGAAACGTTTCACGTATCAAATTCCTAAGTAGAGAGTCTTCTCAGTGCAGTGCAATGGCCCCGTCATCTGTTTACTACAAGAATTTATTGACAGTGACACACTCCAACCTTTTAATTCCACTGAAGTGGGAAATCATGATTAAGTTATATGTCTCATTGTGAGTGCTCCAACTATAAATAATTAACAAGCTTCATTCTCACGATTCGAAGCCTAAGGTAATAGGTAAGTTACCTAATACCTATCTAGGTACTCGACAAGACGACAAAAAGTAGGTAGGTACCTATATCTACTTCAGGCTACTACCTACTAAAGCCAAAACTATTTAGGTAGGTACCTAACTTCTTAGATAAATTATATCACGCGAGAAAGTAACGCAAGGCCGCTCACTTTATTGTATCAATTTTATTCGTCTATGAAAGAATAGGTAGGTACTTACCACATTCTCGTACTTATGTAATTCTCAGCTGGAATTGAGTAGGTACATAGTAAGTAGGTATCAGCTACTACTTACATAGGTAACAATAACACACACATCAACATGCATTTATAATTCTCTAGACGACGCGAGTCGCGACGCATACCAACATCCATGTACCTATAGCTTCGTGCAGACTAGAGCAACGCGACACCAGTTATTGTTATACCGTGAAGTTTTCTTAAAAATTATATTGTTCGAATCGCGTCGGTCGCGCCGACGCTTCGCGCTGGTTTGCACGAGCCTTTATAGGTTAACTAGCAACCCGCCCCGCGGGTAGCAGAGCAATAGAGCACATAATTTTAAATGCGTACAATTTTTTTTCTGTACGTAGTAGTTTCGTATTCAGCCTGTTGCGTCGAACAAACTGATGTTCATCTTATTTGGAGTATTTTTAATGTACTTACCTATTTTATTTCCAATCCTGGAAATATTTGGAAAAACATAAACAAACAAACTAAGTATAATAATATAGTTAAATAGTAGGTAAGTTGTTGGTTTACGCGGCGCACGCCAGTAAAGCTCGGGAAGTCGGCATGATTTTTCAGCCAATTTACACAAAACCAAACCTTCCTCATAAATCACTCCGTCCATTGGTGAAAAGTATGATGAAAGAAAATGATTATGTTGTATTGATACGACGAAAGTAACTTTACAGTGCATTGGCTCGAAAAGAGCGTTTTCCAACAAACGTTTGTCAATTTGTGCGGAAAGTGTCACTTTTTTTTACTAGTGCTTTTTACTTTTCTGTTTTTTTTTAATTTTTGAGGCCGTCGTCGTCAGCCCGTCTCAGAGATTTTATTATTTGAGAAAAGTTTTACAAATCAGATGTTGATGATAACGATGACGATGGCGATGGCGATGGAGATGATTCTGACGATGGTCAAAAGCAAAAAGTCAAAGTCAAAGTCGAAGTCAAAGATAATGTCACATCATAGCCGAAGTCGAAGTCTAAGTCGAAGTAGAAGACGAAGTCGAAGTAAAAGTAAAAAATCAAAAGTCAAAGTCATGAATGTTGTTTTTATCATTTTTAAGTCGTCTTAAATGTTACACATCATAGGCTCGCTCGTTGATTTTTTTTCCTCGCACAATGCATAGTAAAACGTTTTATGATACACGTGCGTAAGATGATTTCCGAAATCACCTACCTTCCGCACTTGTAGCATAAATAACTATTGTCTGTCTGTCTGTTTAGTATTTATTTGTTGTTAGCTTTTCACGCCTAGCGGCTGAACGTATTTCGATGAATTTGGCAAAGACCATGACCTAGGTAGGTTAGAACATAATATTATACCTTTTATCCCGGCTGTAGGAACCTCCACGCGAGCAAAGTCGCGGGCAAAAGCTACTATTTTACATCTAAATATTGACGCGTGTAGTACTTATAGTATCGACACTACGATCTATTCCGCTCGTTGGACGCAATTAATGACGATGTCCGTGTCAGATGTCACATCATTTGTCTTGTGGTTCCCTTCCTTTAGTTAACCAAAGTTATTAGAATTAAACCCGCCAAAAGCTATTATAGCTGGCGATAGTCTTTTGAGAACAGATTTCAGGTCAGTAAAAAACCAAATAAAATTGTCATTGCTGTCGCCCAAGTAACTTAACCTTTGGTAAATAAACAGAATCATTTGTAAACATGTACGTGAGCCTACAGCTACATAAATATCCTAAGTTTGTATAGTGGCAGTTTTAAAATAGTATAAGATCATGCTTTATACTTTTAGCATTAGGAGAGTATTCCGATGCTAATAAAATAAAAGCTGTTTAAACAACTTGCATTTTATTAGCACTAAGTATAAGAGCATTTAATTGGAGGAAAAATATGTTTATCTTACACCACTTTATTGCTTATATTTTTTAGAGGCGCTGTGAATACTGTAAAGGTTTACCTTTAACACTTTCGACTCCACCCACTTGTCATAGAACTCATACGCCATGCCACCATACATATTGGAAGTGAACCCTCCGGGAGGGTCGCCGGCGTTAGTTAGATAACCATCGCGGACGGTCAACGGCATTAGGTTTAAAACCGTGTTAAAAAACACTGTAAAACGAAGTAAAATTGTGTTTTCAGGGGGTCTTGTCGTCTGCCACGGTTGCGAGTTTGTCTGAAAGGGATATCGCGGCCCCAGCACATAGGCAACGGAAGGAACACGGGTGGGTTTTAGTCAGTAAAAGTCTGACACTCCCTCTCGCTCTGCCCAGAGCGGGAAGAGTCATTTGACGATTTCCTACCCAAAAAAAAAAAAAAAAAGACGTGGCTTTCATTTTTAAGCACTAAAGGTGGTTTTATACTCCACGGCGAAGCGAGACGGCGACGCGAGGCGTGGATGGCTTGGGGATGATTATGTTTGTTTTGCATGTGCACCCTACCTATGTAAAATGTATGCCAATAAATTATATAGTTTTGGAAATGTGCTCAGCAAGGCCTTCAATTGGATACCTACCATAATGTAAATAAAAAAGGAAGATTTATTTTTACACATTTGAATATGGAGCCATACTTCCGCCATGTGAGCACCATTGTTTTTTATTCTTTTTACCTATTGTGGTAAAGTAATTTTATTCTAGGTGCATCGTCTTCGCTTAATATTGCAAAACTTTTTAAAAGAGTGTGGTGGAGTTTCTTGCCCATTCTTCTCCATTCGAAAGTTACCTTTTGGAAGGGGCGACTAGAATCAATTTAATTTATATTTGCATGTAGGTAGTCTCATGTGCCTAATTGAAATAAATGACTAAATGAAACTAAATGAATTTGACTTGACTTTGATATTTGGATCAAAATTTGGCCAAATCTGTTCGGGCATTTAAAAGTTGTGGTGGAACAAAGAAACTCACATAGATACATACATGAACCCTGATGACATTACACTCGGGGTAGTCGTGTAATTATGGCCCTCCTACAAAATTGTTTGGGCAGCGTTGTCTTAGTATTCAGTGCCCTGTCTTTGTATTCAGTGCCCTGTCTTTGTCGCCCGACTGCACAAAAAATAGAGTGCAGTTTCCCAAGTAATTTTTTTAGCTAATAATGGGCGCCTATTGCTATTAAATTGGGTGGGTCCAGACAGTTCGCACTAAACCCAACCAAAATTAAAGGCTCGTGCAGACCAGCGCGACGCGATGGCGCGACGCGACTCGAACAACACAATTTTTAAGAAAACATCACGGTATAACAATAACCGGAGTCGCGTCGCGCTAGTCTGCACTAAAGAAAGCTAAAGCTAAAGAAGCTTAAGAAGCTTAACAATTTACCCGACCTGGGAATCGAACCCAGGACAGGACCTCACGCTCACAAGCCGCACCTGAGTGTATTGTATGATGTGAAACACAGAACAATTATATACCTACTCAAAGAGATGTGACGTGTCTCTTGTCACTTTTATCTACTTTAAATGTATTAAAACATAAAAATAAAACAATAAAAGTTACCTAAATAACTAAGCACTCAAAATATTTAGGTAGGTACATAAAAATTCTATAAGTACAAGGCAACATTTCCAAAAAACCTAAATGTTTATTAAAACTCAATAATAATAAATTTTAAAGCCATAACACAATTTACATATCGATGTACCTACCTTTATACATATAGGTTATAAGTACCTAACTAAATTGTGTAAATGTAATAGCTCCTACAGACTATGCCGGCGGCACGGCCGGCACTGCCGCCGGGCAAGCCGCGGTGCGCCCGGACTTGCCGCACAAAGGATCGCAAAAGAAAATGAAGGCGCAAAAGGCTGGGTACGTGCAGTAGGCGGTGTTAGGCCTCTTTTTACCGAGCAAAAGGCGCTGGGTTTTCAATACCTACTAACAAAACATGTATTCAGAAATAACATCATGATAATCGAAATCTATATCTATTAAATTTTAAAATATTGGATTATCATATCCGTGATAAATATCTTGAGATATCCTAAAGACTTACGCATGGATACAAAAAATTACATTTTTCTCACACTTGCTGGGACAAGAATGAAATAAGTACCTAATAAAGTACCTGCACCCTAATTGTGTAACACACGATCTGACACTGAATACCACTGACTTCGAAATCATTTTGTTCTGCAGCATTATGGTAGAAAACTACGACTCGGCTTTTGTGTTATGGACTCTGGATATTGATAACGTACCGAATATTCAAATGTCCAAAAACACAATCCTATACAGAAAACTTAGAAAATGTAGGATGCAAGAGCGAGCTAAAAGAGCAGTTACTGTGCCGACTTTACGCATAGAAGTCTGAGAAAAAAGAGAATGTAAATAGAATGGAAGAGCGAGCAAAGCGAGCTCGAAAATTTTAGCACCCTACGTTCATATTTAGCATGCGTAGTGAGCCGCAACTACGAACTGCCTATTACTTACGGAACATATTTTGGGATCTTTATGGGATTTGATAAAAAGTATTTCTCGAGCTTTGGGGGCCCGGGACGGGCCGCACCTGCCGCCCCCCCCATTAGTCCGCCAGTGCCGTTTAGTAGGCTTTCGATCAAAATGGAATACTTACAGTTATATTTTCACCAGTGAACGGAAATTCGGGTGCAAAAAGTGCAATTTTAAATGATGTCGGAAAGCATTATGGCATCTACACACTATGCACCCTGTTCCATATACCTACCTCTAAAGAACATGAACCCCTTTCAAAGTTGGATTCTGGCGTGTGTCACTTAGGTACACACACAGTGACACAGGATTGCTTTGCAGTAGAGTAGCTTGTAAAAGATCTAGTCAGCCATCGATAATAATCTGCATTAATAAAGTTAGTGAAACTGTTTTGTCTGCCTCGTTCGCAAGCGCTACTGCTCAGCATGAGGTCCTGGGTTCGATTCCCAGGTCAGGCAAAGTGTTATTAGGTTTTTCCGTCAAGGATTACTCAGTAGCAGCCCGGAATCTGGATTTGCGCCCGTTTGGTGGCAACAGGCTCGCCCTCTATTACATGGGACTTACAACATAACTGATGAAATGTGGGTGTTTTATAGGTAGGTACACAATGCCTGCTTACTTACTTATTTGTTTATTTCGTTATGGATTAAGATAAAAGCAGTAGGTAGGTACGAGTACGTAGGTAGTTAGGTAATTTAACGAATTTGTTTATCAACTACAAAGATTAAAAGAAAACAAAGAACGATATTTTAGTACCTATCACATCTGTTGCAAACAACCTTAGAAAACGCTGTGGATATGTCAAAGTCCTCAGGGTCATACTCTATAGACGGAAGAGATGACGGATAATGATCAAACAAAGGAGAGGCGAGATAGGTGCTTTTTTCACACACGGACATGATTGGAAAACTATAAATCCTCCTTTGTACCTATCCAGTAGAAGACAAAAGTCTTACTGTACTAAAGAAAGTTTATATTTCTCACCTCTGAGTGCCTCTGGATAGGGATTTTACATTTTAACTGGTGAATCATCGTATAAAACATTGAAATAAATAACACAAACAAGTCATATTCAAAAACAACATAAAATTAACAAATTTTTACAAACTCAACAGCATTATTGACTAAGAAAACAATTATATTTAGAGATATTCATTGTTAATATTTATTTATTAAACATAATACCTACTCTATGCTAGCGATTAATCAAACTCGGACATAGCTGTTTATCTATTTGATATAAACAAAGGGAATAAGTCGTACTCTATCATGCGCTTTAAAGCGTATACATAAAGGACATAAGTACCTTTAATAGGTAAACAGTTTAATTTATGCAACATGATACCGACATCGACATACGTACCTACCTATCTTCCATGCGTGTTGTACGAGTAGGTACCTATAAGTCGAGGGTATCACCACACTTCACTATCCATAGTGATCCTTTCGTTCTAGATGATTATAGAAGCTTCTAATTATTGTATGTGGATAATCCACCAACATTGGCAGAAGCCCAACCCAGTAAAGTGATGACCTCAGCAAAGATGCATGTCGTAATAAAGTAGGTAGTACCTACCTACTACCTACCGAGTTATGAATACCAGGTATAGGGTTGCCAACCGTACCCTAATTTAGAGAATTGTATTCTATTTCGCATAGGTGTACTTTATAATCTACAGAAGCCATAGAGTACGCTAAAATACTCTATTTATATTGACTCTCACTCTGAATTGAATTAATAAGAGAGTCTTTTCGGTTATCGCCATCCTTTCCATTGGCCACTGGGCAAGTGCCCCAGGAGCCCGCGATCCGTGAGGCCCTAGTTCCGGCCAGCGTCAAAGTCAAAGTTAAATCATTTATTTCAAATAGGCCCTTGCAAGGCACTTTTGAACGTCAAAAATTACAAAAAAATTGAATTGATTCTAGTCGCCCCTTCCAAAAGGTAGTTTTCGTATGGAGAAGAATGGGCAAGAAACTCCACCGTTACTCTCTTAAAATGCGTCGTAGCTAGAGGCTGCCAAAAGAAAACCTAAGCGTTTCGAGGCGGTTGGCGGTTGGTTTAGTAGACGGCCTTGTTTTCCGACAAGATTGCAAAGAGGCGGGAAGACAGAAACAGGGCTTCGTTGAAATTGTTAATAACTTACTAGTTATCCTACCTCATCAATTTGAACTAAGAATTAGTAGTGTAGACTTAGTCGTACAATAATTCGTAAAAAATTGGTGTTATTTCCCGCAAAAGTACAAAAAAAATGCTGTTTTAAAAATAACATAAAGTTTACTCTTTCTTATACGTCTGTACTCTATAATTACCATCTCTGAAATCAGAAATACTTTATTTCTTCTAAATAAAGTTGGCAACCCTAATCAGGCATCAATTTCCATTTCCATAGTAGTGAATCACTCGAGATCCTGTTTCTAATCTCTTGTGTTTATTATTTTACTTAAATAGCCATGTCGCCGCTTGCAATTATTACACGTACATCTCTTTCGACACCTTTTTCTAACACTTATTTAAGTAAAGGTGATCCATTCCAGAAATATGCCGTTCTCCTTTTTTTATAAAATATGTACCAATAGTACGTAAACCATTCCGTTTGTATCGCTCTAACCGAGCACAGTCATCTCCTAACTACCTACTGTAAAAATTGTACCTAGTTAAAGTTTATTTTAAAAGTAAATCACTGCCGTTCACATTTGACTATGACGCTATTTACAGCTGCGGAGATTAACGGAACAAAGTATCTTCATCATATAAATAAACAATTAAGTATAGGCAAGGCCCATATAAAATAAACATTCAGTAAAATATTGTTTATCTCTGCTTTTCTAAACATGTAAACATGCAATATCTCGCATAGTAAACGGGAGTTCAATTTTTCTGTTCTTTTTCAGTTGCAGTTGTGAATTCATTTTCAAACTTACTTTCGAATATTGCCCAATAAATTCGAGTTCCATTGTTTCACAATCTAATTGTACCTATCTTAATAATCTTCTATCTATCTTAAATTAATAATATATATAATAATAATATTAAATAATATAATAATCTTAATTCTATCTATCTTAAAAATCTTATAAAATGTTGCATAATAAGTTGCAACGTGGCAGAGGAAACGCTACTTTGTTGTCTATGTGGACAATGATCCTTAGATAAGAGCCAATGAACTGACTTTAGATAAGAGTCTAGCTAAGTCTAGCCCTTTGGAGTCTTCTCGACTTTTGAGGCTTTAAAAGTAGTACCTAGACAGTCCATCTTCATCCGGTTATTTCTAAATAGTCTAGTCTAGCGGATGTTAATTGACCAACAACATCTTCAAAAGAGTAGGATATCGTATGATAGTTGACGATGGTAATGAATCGTGGAGTTGTGGACTGATGAAAACAGAGCCCAACACTGGCTGGCGTTGCCAATTAAAGAGTGCAGGTAAAAAAAAGCAAGGAAAATAAATAAAAGTTTGCAGTTTGGCTATCTGAATGACGCACTGCGAATAGGTAAAGTAGGTACTCGTAGATGAGTACGTTTCCTGCTGGGGTTGCGGGTTTGTCCGAAAGGGATATATGGATATCGCGACCCCGGCACACAGGCAACGGAAGGAACACGGGTGGGTTTTAGTCAGTAAAAGTCTGACACACCCTCTCGCTCCGCCCAGAGCGGGAGGAGTCATTTGATGATTCCCCACCCTCAAAAAAAAATAAAAAAAGATAAGTAGGTACGTTTCGATCAGTGTTGATGTATCCAGGACGAATGACCTCACACAGAATACTTCCACACCAATGGCGGTGACGCTTCTGATAACATCAGTTTATATTCCGCGCATTATCGGAACAACAGCAGAATATGCGATAGGTAATCGAAATAGCAACTAGTGTGATAATTTTAATATCTACACTGGAGTCGTATCTAGCATTAGTTTTGCTGTAGCGTTTTAAAACCCATCAGCTATCGTGCATAGGGACAAAAATGCCGACGATGCAAGCCGACGCTCTTAGCCTCTTATTAGCGTGTCTACCAGTCGTTCATTGTAATCGTTGGTTTAATCCAAGCGATTAGAAAATAGATTTTTGAAGAACTAAGCTATGTTTAGAACCTGTACCCTTATTGCGTAATACACGATCAATCACAATCTGAATCGTTTTGAAACAGATAATAACAGCTATCTAATTACGTAACGCATTTTCGGAAACGATTACGACTAATCTGTTTCATTTTGACAATTGAACAACATTCATTGCGGATAGCTACGATCATAAATTACATACTTCATAGTTACGAAAAAAAAATCTGCTCAACAACGCAATGAATTTTGTTGAACTGTCAAAATAAAACAGATTAGTCTTAATTCATTTACGAAAATGCATGGCGAAAATGTGTGCAGTTATAATACCTAGGTCTCGATTTCGAAGCAAAGGAACGCACCGCTGACTTTTCGGATTAATTGTGCGTATTGTATAATTATCACTAGCTTCAAAACGGTGAAGGAAAACATCATGAGGAAACCGGCATGCCTGAGAGATATTTCTCGACGGCATCTGAAGCCAAGTCAGAGGCCCATGGGCGGCTTTAAAACTCTGACACCAGGTTAGTCACTTACCACACATAAAGAAGAAGACGACTAAAATGTGTTACGAAATTAGATAGCTGATCGAATCGACCAAATCAATGCTTTGGCAAAAACCGTATTGGCTAGCTTTACTCGTAAGGTTAGGTTTAAAAAAGGAAAGTCGACACTCGACATTTACTGTTCGTTGATTCTACTGTTCATACAGCGAAGGTCGGTGCCTGATTAGGTAAAGCGTAGGCAGAGGCGATCTTAAATGTTATGTACCTACTTTCAGACTATTTTCGAGACAAGCACTCGATAAATGATTACGTGTCGGCACATACCTAAGTTTGCTCAACTGTTATGATAAGTAAGTAGGTAGGTACCTAATTCGTTTTGGGGCAGGTAAGGAAACGTGACTCGCTAATAACGATAACGAAATCGCTATCAATTCCATGAACTTGATAGTATAATAATTAGTCCGATAAGAAGGCTGACTAAAAGACAAAAAAAAAATACTTTTTATGCGCTTTGTGGGAAATCTACAGACTACAGTCGCTTAATTCCAGTGGTGGGCGCAGTGGCAATATAATTTTATGCTCTAGCTCTACCACTGCCACAACGCACACATACCGATTTGTTCACCCTAAAATTCCCGAAAGGTTAAACCATTAGACTTAGGTACCTTTTTCGAGCTGCTTCGTACCTGCATAAGGGCAACAGAATGACGATGGTGTTACCTACATGAAGAATGGAATTTCTACGTATTTCATCAATATGGTTATCGAATAAGAACAAGTTTAGTTAATTTAAACCAAACGCATCGAGTAAAACTCGTCTTTTGAATGCTATTCCAACTATGCATTAGGCAATCGACTTTGACGGGAATTTCTGCCATGGTGAAACTTTTTTTTTTAAATGCCATCGCCATGGGGCTTATCTGAGTAAAATCTTGGTACATGACGTACCTACCTAAATTAACACCAATTATTGATAAGAATCAAAAAAACAAACGCTTTATGAGTTGATGATGTAATATTTATATTGTTCTATCGGTTCGCATATTTTAACATAAGTAGTTACATTAGAGTGGACTTGGTGATATGGAATGTAGGTAGTATGTGGCCAGTTCAGCAAAATATTGGTTCAAGATATCAGTGGGTTTAACTGGGTTACCTGTTACCTATGTTTATAAAGGGTCACGAGTTCACGACCTCGCAGATCGATACGCCATGTCGGACTATCCTTAAAGCCATTAGTCACTGAATACACCACTTTTTTCAGTCAAAAGTTTTCTAGTTGTGGGATAAGTTTTACTTAAAACTGCTTTATTTTGTTAGAATATCTCCATTATTGGACTTGGCAGGTTTCTTTAATACCAACGCCATCCATTAGCTGATTGGATCGCACCATTAGGCGAAAATAGTCAGAAATATCAAAATACTCTCTACTTTTGTTTTCTATTTATGACGATTTATGACGTCACTCAGGAAGCCATATTGCCTTACGGATGTATCAACACTTGCCCTTGTAAAATAAACTCGTGACATAAAACGACGCGGCTGATCTATGAATAGACTCGTCTAATTCTCACAGTATTAAGAAAACAGGCACAGGTTCATAGTTCACAGCTAAATAGCATATAACAATATGTGCTTACGATAAGCCGACACACTGATTTGCTCTAAAGAAAATAGGCAAGGAAAATCAAGATATTTCATACTTCACACGGTCAATAAACAAAGCGAAAAGTGAACAAAGTATAATAAAGTTGTTAACTAAATGGTTTTACTACGCACTGCACTGTTCCAAATATTCCGCTGAAATGTCTTAAGTAGGTAATTTGGATCATTTACAGCGTGACTAATGTCGGAGGATCGTTATCAACGAACCGTTAATGACAGTCGCAAGGCTTCAATACAGCCAATTAGTATGTGTTATGTGTGTTCACGTGCACTTGGTATGAGTAGCCCTGTTTTGATTCAAACGTGTCTGTCACGCACAATTACAATCGGGCCATTCATGCACTATATCAGACAATGGTCTGATAGAAAATCGAATTAGCTTTTGTGTCAACTGCCGTTTCTGCTAATTACCTGATAATTCCCAAACTTAATTCAGCTATTTCGTTTAGTAGACACTAAATCATCGATTTGATTTACCTACATCAATGCACTAAATGTGATAAATTTTGGGAATCAGAAGTTGGAAGCAACTATGTAAGTAGTACATGGACGACGAGACAAGTGTCAGAAGCCGAGAACGGTAGTAGTTTAAAACTGAGTTGCGTTTATTCTTCAGCTGCCATAGCTGCCAATTATATCTCATCCAAGGTAAACTAACTACCTAGTAGGTAAGGGAAAACAGCAGCTTCTTACCAATTAAAGTAAAGTAAGAAATTGTGCTAAAACACGTGCGAATAGGAAAATACATTCTTAACTATATAATTATTTATATAAACGCCAAGAACAAGATGACCAAGAAACCTTGACACACCGAATCTGTTCGAGTCCACGTTGTACCTACTTGTATCGCATTACCGACTGGTGCTCAGTCTTGGTGGACTACAAACCGGTTGCTATTTCAAAATCAGTGTAATAAACTCGTGCTTCTTTATTAGGTACTGCATTTTAATGCGCGTTTATTAGAACTAGCACGAGCAACACACGAAGTTAATGAAAAATTCGAGGTAATTTGAGTATTTTCCACGGCGCGCGGCTTTATAATGAATTTTCCAAGTGTGGAATAAAGTTTTTCTTGGCACGATTCTATGCGGTCGTAAACTTTCGGGTGTCAGCGTCAATCGTCCAAGGACTTTTAAATGTTAGTAAATATTTACACGAAAGTGACGAAACAGTGGACGAAAAAAAGCTGACTAAGTATTCGTCGAAATAGTGGCAATTTCTGTTTTGTGTTATGCTTATGACTATCATAAGCACCAAATTACGTCAGTTAGAAGTCCAATTAGATAAGGTCTAATTATCACGCCTGTTTGGAAAATCGACGAATTTGTAGTTTTATTACCAAGAAAATGGTATTGGGAACTATTTCTATTCTATATGCAGCAAAACTCTCGAGTTTGCATGTTCACACGGCTACACATCAAGCTGTACATTTCCAGTATAAGCTGACCTCGCATTGTACGGAAATCCTATACAACGCGAGATCAGCATAAACTGGAAATGTATAGCTTGATGTGTAGCCGTGTGTACTCGTATATACGCATACTCAATAGTTACCTAATTACAGAACATAAATGCAGTCACGAACAAAATTAAGTACTTACATAAATGAAAATTGTTTTGGAAAAAGTGTTGTAATAATGCACTTACAACAATTTTGATGAACATCGCATAAAAACGTATACAACAGACGAATATTTGATTCTTGAGTTTGTTACTGATAAAGGTAATTATTCTAGGTATTTCAGGGCAGTGTGTTAAAGGAAAATCACAAATAGGAGTTACTTCAGTGTTTATTTGACAATGAGGATGTTATTTACCTACATATAACACGAAAGATCTCGTTACATTATGTACAAAAATAAAGCATAATTAACGTCTAATAAGTTACTAATAATTAGGGAATATAAAAATGACAGCCATAAAACAATCACAAAATTAAGAGAGTTCTGACATCTTATGTTCTGGGTTCTGCAGTGTTGTCTTAGGCATAGCGGAAGAAGATTACGACAAATCTATGACGTAATCGTTACTTTTGCCTCTACCAGGCGCATCCAATTATTTGTGGGACCAAAATATGACCCTGAAATTACATGAAATCCATTAATTACTCTAATCTAAACCTAACAACAATACAGTGCTTGTAGAAACGTGATTTGAGTGGTACTCAAAAATTTATTCACAAAAAAAAACTTTTTGTAAATAGTGATTCGTGTAAAGCAGTAAAAGGTAAAATATTTATCATAATCGCTTGTGGGTCAATGGACTGATTAACCTTAGTTAACAAAACAAAATCATTAAAACTAAAATTAAGATCCGAACATAAGATTTCAGGCGACTACCTCTATATCTAGGTACTTCAATATATAAAAATATTGCATTGGTTATTTACATTGATACAAAATTCTAATCCTCTCCACTATCGCAAAGAACGATACTCCACCACGTATATCGTTTATCACTGATATGAGCGGACTGTAAGTTAAGGCAATTACTTGATAAGGAGAAATTTGCTAATTATTAATTTATATATTTATTGGACCGGGACTATAAGAGTGCGTCGTTACAGGTGACGAAGCACCGTAATCCGGGGTCGTAGGTGATGAACTAGGTGGGGAATCAATGGGTTTCGTCAGCGCAGGTGCCACGTACTCCGGGAATCGAACACTAGACTCCTCCTGCAGTGGAGCCGGGGGCGTGCAGCTCGGGAACGGACTTAGCAACAAAAACGTCCCGAAAGCAACTATCGATGCCATGATCAGTATAATGGTTCTAGCTTCGAACCCTGCCCTTAGACCAGCCCAAGCGGCCATGTTAACGAGTAGGAGTAGGACCGAAACTCGAATCAGTCTGACAGCGGTCGCGTGGATCCTCCCACCTCCGACGCCGCTCATATCGCTCGGACCGTAAGCAAAAAACAGATTATGTTTATCGCCTACGTGTTTAAGCATCATGTACATCAAGCCGAACGGCGAAATCAACGGACAAGCGAGGCTATAAACCATCGTTATCGAGAAAATTGCTATGCTCCAAGCATAATGAACTCCGAATGGAAACTCGTAAAGAATCGCTCGCTTTACGTAGCTTTTCTCCGCCTTTGATTTTGACTGCAGCAAGTACCATACATAGAGGAACAGTTCCGGAAATCGGATAAGTTCTAACGCCGTACCGATTAAGCCAGAGGTGATGACGTAATTAACGAAGAATGCGCCTTTGTCAGGCAAAAATACACAATCCCAACGCATGCTATTGTTGTGGTCTATTGTCCACATGAGAAATGCTTCAGCACTAGCAAGACCCAAAGAAGGTAAGATTAAAGTCATTAACAATAAGTAAGATACAGTTTTAGTCATAATAGAGTAGTTCTGCTGTGACTTGGTCCAATGAGAGAGGAACTTATCAGAGAAGGCTACAATGGCAGGCATAACTGCAGCCATGGTCCAAAGAAGCAGTGTAGGGAGGAATTCAAAGATCACAGTACTAATTTTTCCTAGAGAATCTGGTTTAGCCACCGTTGTATTAAAAAGATTGACAATAATTGCAGGGGTTGTTAAGAAGAATAGAACAATAAATAAGAAAAAGTTGACAACAATAGCCTTGAGGTACCACATACCAGGTTGCACACTCAGATTTTCCCAAATAATGTCAGAGGGATTTGTTGCATGAGACAAAACCCAACCATAATGCAGACTAAAGTTACTAATGACATGTTCAGCAAGCTGGTAAGATGGTAAAGTCAAGAATGCAATGCCTAGAGGATCATTGAGTACCATAGCTCGGCATCTCTTCGCTTCATCTTTCAACTTCTTCTCTTCATTGCTGTAGTACTCCAGGGCATCAAGTTCAGGACCACACCATGTTGGCTTCACAGTAATACGCTTTCCGGACTTCTTGAAGTATGAGTCAGTGTAAATGAGTGCTTCAGTCACCATGTCTTTCTTCTCTTGAACTTCATTCAACAAGTTTATGTTGTAGGCAAGACGGAGATCCACTATTTGAATGTGAGGGAAGTTGTGGGCAAAATAAGCTCTTATGGAAGATTCATTTCTGTCAGCTTTTGATATGTTAGTGATCATAATAGTGCCAGTCATCGATGTTGGTGCTGGTTTACGTCCAGTGCACCTCCTCATTATCAACACAGATATTGGTAGAAAGGCAATGCTTATCAGAGTATGCACCCACAGCCAGCTTGATCTTCCAGTAAGGTTTGACAAAGTGGTTCTACTAAATGTGCTAGAATCAACATTTAAATTAGTGCCTTGGAAGTTGATAGGCAGTATCAGGCCAATAGATACTAATGTCACAATGAACATCAATGTTATTGCATGTCTTTGGAACGAGAGGTAGTGTACAGCATCAGGGCCGCACTTGGCCAGTACCTGCTCGCGGGTCAGACGGAATACAGCTGGCAGCCACGTAAAGAACCCTTCGTCTATGTTGAGTACGTCCTCGGTGCTGCGTCTCCTGTTCACTAAGGCATCGCCATCACCGCCACGGTAGAACAAGTTGGTCCACCGACTCTTTGTACGCTGCACGAGCGCCATTCGGCCGTAGTTCCATGCCGTCCGCCGCAGCACAGTGAACAAAGCGATGAGGAAGGTCCACGACACCAAGTTAAGTATTAAAGTTTGTGGTATACCGTTGTACGCACCTGTTATTATCACATTTTGCGTAGTATTCACCAACATACAACCATCATCATCGGTACCGTTCGAGCTGTTTGAAACTAAAGAATATGACACTATATTTGTAAAAGCACTCATTTTCGATGTCGCAACAGGGGCAGTCAGGCGAAAAAAGAGAAAGTATTTACATAATTAACGTTCCACAAATCCACAAAATGCACTGACACTTCACTAAAAACTTAGTACACCAGTGTACTCGAATTTAAATACCATCTGGAAATTCTATTGTTGTCAGATAAATTGGATCAAAAGATAACAAAATAAATGACGTTTCTCCGTAACACTGCCGTTGTCAGCGTTGTCACACTAAAATGACAGATGGATGACAGCATCGCCACAGACAAACAGTTATTGCAAACTTCAAAACCGTTCCAACTACCGTCACGTCTACATACTTGCTCTTTTACACACCGGACGATACACATGAAAAGAAAAGAGATACTAAAAACAAAATGTTCTACAACTGTGACAGGTTAGAGTAGTAACAGATTTTTTATAAGCACTTATTCGCTGAAAAAACGTTATAGCAGTTACTGGTAGTAACGCGTTATGATAACATTGAGCCAATAATTCGTTTCTTGCAAAGTGTTTTCCCAAAACGGAAATATAAAGATAAAAAGAAACCTTGGTAATAAGCAACAGGGGCGGACCCAGTCAAGGTCATTTCTGACAGCCAACTAGCACCACGCGCTCTCATTGCTCAAATAAAATTGTATGCTATAGGAACCGAATAGGAGGTTGTAACTTCACAGTGGGGTATCTATCATATCAACTCGGGCTTAATTTGCACATTATAAATATTTTTTTATCACATAATGAGTGCCATATTTTATCAAATAGGAAGCGGTGAGGGCGGGTGTTTTAGGGGGACTGTCTTGTGTAATTTTGACGTTTGAAAACTGCCGATTCTAGGTCTAGTATGAATAAATGACTTTAATTTTTTTTATTACGATGATTTGTACCTAATTTATGAGAAATTTCCAATTGGTTTATTTCATGGAGGTACATGTAAATATCACAGAAAAACTAAAACGCTGAATCTAACTAGCACAGTGTTTTTAGTAATCAGCGAAAGCAAACACGCAGCACGGGCGTCGCCCACCGATAGCCCAGGGGGGGCAAGTTGATATATGGAGGATGGGAAAAGTATGATTTGTAGGTACAGCCAAGAGTCAAGAGCACATGAAGCTCAACACTTGTAGTCTTACCTCTACGGCGCACTGTGGATCGAAAGAAGGCTCTCGAACAAATAGGAGCTTAAATTTTAAAGTGTCGGTTTCATGCTTAAAATGGTTTCTAGTAGCCAATATTATGCATAAATATATCATAGGATACAATCAGGTAGGCAAATTAGCAACTTATATTTTTTTTGCATTTTTTTAAAATATATTTATATATATATGCTTATATCTCCGGAACGGAGAGAATAACCGTTATACCCTTCTTCTTCTTTTCAGGTGTCAGAGTTTTAAAGCCGCCCATGGGCCTCTGACTTGGCTTCACATGCCATCGAGAAATATCTCCCTTATAGGCTTATACCCTTGGTATATCCTTGCACACGGTGATGTAACTATTTATTTATGATTTTTTAACGTACTGAATTTTTTCAGATTAGGTACCGTTTTTTATTTAAAAAAACGGCGCTTTATCTCGCTAAATGACGATGATGTCAAAAAATCATAAATAAATAGTCACATCACCGCGTGCAAGGATATAACGGTTATTCTCTCCGGTCCGGAGATACATAAGCGAGTCCGCGTATCACTGGTCAGTTTCCCTCAGTCGTCAGTTTATTTAATTCGCCAGTTTCGTTGATTAGTCAGTTTCACTGATTCGTCAGTTTTATCGATTAGACAGTTTCGTTAACTCGACAGTTTCCACTGTTTGCCAGTTTTCGTCGATTCGTCAGTTTTATTCAATTCGTCAGTCAAAGTACAGTCGGTAGAAAATTGCACACGTGTGCTAATTTGAATATACAGTATGTTAACTAACAGAGGGCGTTCCCGTTAACCCGCAATAGTATAGGGTCCATACATGCAAAAAAAAAAAACAAAATCGAAAAAAAAAGTTTTTTTATTTTTTAATAATATTTTCACAAATACGATTAAATTGATACGTAAAAGAAACAGTCTTTCCACGTTGAAAGACAAGTGCGCGTGTACAGTGTTTCTTTTACGTATCAATTTATGTGGTTTTTTTTTCGTATTTAATTTTTTTTACGGGAACGTTAGTTTAACATACTGTATATTCAAATTAGCAGACGTATGCAGTTTTCTACCGACTGTACTTTGACTGACGAATTGAATAAAACTGACGAATCGACGAAAACTGGCAAACAGTGGAAACTGTCGAGTTAACGAAACTGTCTAATCGATAAAACTGACGAATCAGTGAAACTGACTAATCAACGAAACTGGCGAATTAAATAAACTGACGACTGAGGGAAACTGACCAGTGATACGCGGACTCACATAAGCATTACTGCATTAGCCCCATAATTTTTTTTTTTGCTTTCACTTTACAATTTAAGCTCCTATTTCTTCGAGAGTTTTTTTTCGATCCACAGTGCAGCGCACAATGGGGTCAAAGTCGACGTTGGTGGCGTCATTTGATTTTTACCCGACTGCCCCAGAAGGAAAGTAATTGTTTTGACAAATCAGTTTCAACTCGGTAGTCCCGGTGGGAACTATCTTTAATAAAAACAGCATAAAACACAAACTTAATAAACTAAAAACAAATGAAGATTGATGCAGGCCAAACCGTTACCGCTATTTAACCCGTTCGTAGCGTTAGCTTCGGTATTCGATAGCTATGTGAATAAATCAGACGTCGCGACTCTAGAGAGAGAACCACTATTGTCAGTTTTGAAATATTTAATTTTACGTTTCGTTTTATGATGAATAGAATAGTTAATATTTTAATTAAATTATCCAATTATTTAAAGTGTTATAGTTGTGTTGATTATCATTAAATATCTCATTTAATATTTTGCTGTGTATTGCTTAATTGTTTTGTAATAATATGCAGTAATTTTTTGTCTATAAATTGCGATGATTTATTTCTTCTTACAGTTATTTCTATCCAATAATACTTTCTGTAATGAAAAGCCCTAAGAAAGAGACAACAATAAACAATGTATCGAATAAATGAGATGGATGTACCATACTTGAAATGTAGATGAAACAGAATGAATTTCTGAAATTCGTAACAAGTTCGGCCGTTCGATTAAAACTTGTTTTGTGATAATTATTTTAATTTGATGACTTCTAACTTAACAATAAACAAAAAATTATGGCAGACTTCGATTGGAATAATTATTTGGAAGTGAATAAAAATGTCGCTGTTCCTGAAGAATTATTTTCTCATGTAAGTTTCAATTATTTCTTACATGTTGTATAATATTTTTTTTATTGTTGTTCTTTTATTTACTTAGTTGTTTTACTATTGTTTAGAAATAATACTACGGCCTCCCCACCGTATTTTGTTGAGAAAACTATGATTGAAATTGAAAAACATACATTTTTGCAGGAAAATATAAAAATGATGTGTACCATCATAATTTATTTCTATTTATAAACCATGAATATTTTTACAATAATGTTGTTTTGTTCAGATATTAATGCGCCTCATGGGTAAAATATGTTATCCTGTAATAATAATATAGGTATGAAGTTGCAAAACATTATAAAAAAATATGAAACCATATGGTCATGAACTTCCCAGTCTCCAAAGGGATTTCCTTAGTAATTTATCATTTCATGCATATAATAAAACAACTCTTTGATGTAAATTGTAGTAAGTGGTCAAGAAAGTATCAAAATGCTGTCTCAATTTATTTTTAGAATCAAATTAAATTCAAGGAAAAAGTAACAATTTACAGTTATCAATGTGTGGATGCCCATTGAGGGACTGGCTCATAAAATACATATTTTTGTCAAATTATGTGGGAGATTGTTGTCATCAATTTACAGCAAATTAATTGCAAATAACATGAAAAAGTTTACTATTATCAAGTTATTTGCAATCATTTAAAAATAAACTTAAAAAAAAAATACTCATGGAGACAAAGGTAAAAATATTCAATGAACAAAATAATTAACATAAAAGATTATTAAATTTTTTAATGATGAAATCTATAAGTGCTGTCTTCATCCTATCTGCATACATAACTGAATGGCCCTGAAAAGATCATATAATCTTTCTTGAAAAAAAAAAAATTGATGACTATGTTAATAATCATAAATATCCCACATAAAGGTGTATGTGGACAACTGTAATCTGATAATCTTAAAATATTTTAGTATTCAATGACTTCCATGGACCTTTTCCATGTTTTGTGTGTTGAGGACACACAAAACTAAATTATTAATCATAGCTTTGACACCAATTTATTCTTTGTTCCACTTCTTTTATGTAATAATTTATATTTACACCATCCCAATAAATTATACAGAAAATCCTGCCGCCTGTTGTAGTAGTGCAGTCACAAGCACCAATATGTATACACTTAGCAACTTTAAAAAGTGATTTTCTCCTTCTGTGGTGATTGTAATTTTATGTTTTTACGAACATAGTATTTTGGAACCCACACTTATATGAAATAGGTTTTATCTCAAAGTTGCAGTCGTTATTCCATGAGAAAATCGCTTTTGAATTTTGCTAAGTGGATACATATTGGTGCTTGTGACTGTACATGAAAGCACTCTAAAATATAGGCCATAGTCTATTAAAACTTTAATAAGATTTCGAATGACACCTATTTCTGTTGTCTCAGGTGGAAACAAGTCTTTACAATGGCATCAAACAGGGCATGCTGCTGGAAGTGTGTCACAAGAACAACCCAGACATCTACTGGATAGCAGAGATCACCATGGTTTGTGGACACCTCCTCCGGATCAAGTTCATCGGTGCAGACAATGACTTCTGGTGCGACATATCCACTACAAAGGTCCACCCGTTAGGCTGGTGTGGGAAATACGACGAGCTTATAGAACCTCCAGATGAGATTAATGAGAAGTATGGAGATACAATCATAGAAATTATGAAAAAAGCCTTATTAGATGGTCACTCAGTGTCCATAGAGGCTTTAAATAATAAGGGATTGTCCCCTATAGATAGAATCAAAGTTGGAATGAAAGTGGAGGTGCAGAATATTATTGATCCTTACAGATACTGGATCGCTACGGTAAGATACCATTACTATTTTCTCATTTTTTATATAGCGATTGATGTCACATAATGTATTTTCAATTTCAACAACAGAGTGTTATTATTATGCTTAAGACCGTTAAGCTTGACAATCCTTATTATCTATCTATAACATAAAAATCAATTGCTGTTCGTTTGTCTCGCTAAAACTCGAGAATGGCTGGGCCGATTTAGCTGATTTTGGTTTTGAAATGTTTGTCGTAGTCCAGGGAACGTTTAAACGGTGACGGTAGGTAGGGTAGGTAGGGTCTAAACCCTACCTACCCTACCTACCGTCACCGTTAGGCCGGGTAGCACTAATGCTACCCGTGCGAAGTCGGGCCGGGTAAAGCTAGTAATAATTATATTCATTGTTTATATGATTTATGATGCAAAACCTGTGGCATAATATAGTTTTATAATGAGTTAACTCTAACGAGAATACTCGGGAAAATAATAAGATTGCCGTTCGTGGGTATGTTATTGTAAGTCCAGTAGTTCAAATCTCAAACTTCACTCATAACATAGTTATTACTCTCGCTCTACTTGGCACGCGATAATAAGGCAAAAGTTCATTTTAGGACCAAAACGAATGATGTGGTATTTTTCCGCATGGCAGTGGGGCGTATGCAAAATCCGCGCAACAATATTTTGCTTTTTAAAACAGAAAACAAATCAGCGGCGAGTAGTAAAGTCCACAACCGCCAGCGGAAACCGCATTAAGGCTCGTGCAGACCAGCGCGACGCGACTCGAACAATACAATTTCTAAGAAAACTTCACGGTACAACAATAACCGTTGTCGCGTCGCGCTAGTCTGAACAAAGCTTTATGAAACAGTGCTAAAACCCATCCGCATACGAGAATGCAATCGGTGAAGGAAAACATCGTGAGGAAACCGGGATGTCCTAGAACCAGTGCCGGATTAAGAATACTTGATGCCCTAAGCAATCCACGCCTGGGGGCCCCCCTATCCACTAGCTAACTAGTATCGGTCTTTAAAAACAAATTAATGTACGTGGAGTAGGTATTACAATAAAAACCAAAGGATATTTTTTATTTATTTATTTTTATGCGACTTGTGACTTAAGTGCATTAAATTCGCGGACAATGATTTTTAAGTTCAACGTTTTTAGTATAATCTGTCTGTATATGTCGTGGCGATCTTAGAAATGATTATTTCGTGAAGTGTTCGACTTCGACCATTTCATAAAATGGTTGTGTTTCGTGAAATGGCCAGCAAAAATTTACCGTATCGTTTAAAAGTTAACATTTAATGATATGTCAGTCGACGTTTGGACATAATATCATTAATGAAGGGCTGTGGGGTATCGGTGGTATAAGTAATCCTACTGATAAAGCATCGAGGCTTTCCAGCAGCATCTTCATTCTTTTAAATTTTTTATTACTTTCAACAACATCTCCAGCCGACAATACACGAGGGTTTTCGAACAGCCTTGCCTTTCATGTGCTAGCAAAAATCTTTTCGGTGCTATTTATGGTGCCCCCCGGGACGTGATGCCCTAAGCAATTGCTTAATTTGCTTATGGGCTAATCCGGCACTGCCTAGAACCAAAAATTCGCAGAGGTTATGTGACCCGCAAAGGGCCCGCGTGGTGGATTACAGCCCACTCTTTCTCACAGAGAGGAGGCCGCAGTCCCAGCACAGGAAACATAATAGACTGATTATCCAATGCGGGAATTAGGGAAACCCGCGCTATGAGTACGGTTTCCTAAGCAGAATGTAATCTATAGCAGACTCCAGCTTGAAAATCTTGAAATAAAGAGTATTTTAAAAGTGTAAAATATTCTGTAGTTTATTTAAATAAAAGTTCGTGATGAATTATAAAGTC
The DNA here is from genome assembly GCA_916701695.1 of Agrochola macilenta. Classification (NCBI taxonomy): domain Eukaryota; kingdom Metazoa; phylum Arthropoda; class Insecta; order Lepidoptera; family Noctuidae; genus Agrochola; species Agrochola macilenta. The sequence goes on from OU753553.1 coordinate 22,797,293, forward strand.
GGGGATACACGTTAGACTATATAACGTGATGACAACATTAACAGTGCTCATTCATAGAGTAGACGAATATATACTTACGGAAATCGATCTATTTTAGAAGCCAAGGCTTTGTTTTGTTTTACTCATGGAGTTTTCTAGAACGTAGCTGGAATTCTACGAATCCTACTTGAATCAAACTTCTCAGGAATACCTAAATAATTACGAAATGATTTTCCTCTCCTGAAGCAAAGTTCTGAAAAGGACACCGTCGCAGCGGCTATGAATAGATTGCCTATTACGGTGTGCGGGTGGTGCTAAAGGCCAGTAGGGTATTATCAGATGAGAACCTCTGCAGGGATCACCAATTAGTTTAATTCGGGTTCCGTTTAAAACAATAATATGACTGTCGCAGTACATTTGGTAGACGATACTAGCAACCAAGATTAAAAATATCAAGAAACAAAACGAAAAGAAACCTGAATATTTTTATATTAAGTAATAAAAAATATATGTAATACTTAAAATAAATTAATAAAGTAGGTTAATATAGTATGGTACCTAGGTGAAAAATTTAATTTTTTACTTTGAACTATCTGCCTGAAATCAGTGTCTTTGGTTTTGTATTTTCGTTATTTGCCACCGACTTTATTTTTCACTTTGTAGTGTTGTTTTGGAAGTCGGTTTTTTTTTTTTGTAAAATTTATTTTTATTTCTCGTTTTTTAGTGGATCAGTTTGTAAATTATATAAGTTACAATAACCTAATATCAACAGTTCATCACCTTTTACAAAATACCTATTACTTTTCCCGATGCGTTAATCGTTGACGACTTCTCCTGGTACTTCACCATCAGTTCCATTTCTCCTTGCGCGTTGTGACGAACATAAATTGCTTGGCAACCATATTAAAGTAATCGAATCGCAACCCGTGAAATACGAGTAGGTAGTTCCGGTGGCCATCTGTGATCTTCATCCCTCGGATTTCTCCAGGATCCCGTCATCAGATCTTAACCTGATGACAGACACTGGGACCACCTCGGAAGCATAACCTTTCAAACAAAAAAAGATTTTTGCAAATCCGTCTAAACAGGGTGACATTGTAATTTTGCGTCGGTGATTTAAAAAAACATCTGCTGGTCCATAGAAAAGTGCCATACCTACACGGTCCAAATGTATGGAACAGCAGATTTTTTTTAAAATAAGCGACGAAAAATTTCAAAGCAGGGGGTTGGGAATCAGGAGGGGGGTTCAGAATTGTCCGAAACACGGGTGGGTTTTTTTTATAATTACCCAACCTCAAAAAAATAAAAAGTGGCCGCGTCGATGTCCCTACCACCCTGTATTATGACGGAGTTACGCCCGAACATAAATAAAAAAAAATAAAAAAACTTCCGACTTGATAACCTCGAAGACCTCCTCCTTTTAGAAGTCGGTTAAAAACATAATCTCCTTATTCCCGGAAACTCTTCCAGCACGCTTAATATGACCACAATAGAAACGGGTTTTGTCGACGAAAGAATAGAGAAAATTATAGATTGTTATTGTTTATCTGTCATTTTGTCCATTCTTTCGTCGACAAAACCCATTTCTATGGTTCTCATGCTACGCAGCGTGCAGGAGTGAAAGGGCATACTTTAGGCAGTATGCATTATAGTACAGACACATTATATTGGGCAGTCATTTTAGGGCCGAGTCACACGGGAATGGCCGGCCGGCAGCGGCTGCCAGCGTCCGCCAGCGGCGCCGCTGGCAGCCGCTGGCGGCCTCGCGCGACCTCCAGATCCCACGTGCCTAGTCTCCTCTTGACTAGTTTTGTTTCTACATTACATACACGCGGCCGCCCGCGGTGCCTCGTGTCGCCGCTGGCAGCCTCGAGACCTTTCAAACTTTTCAAGCGATACTGGTCTTTTAAGTATGTAGATAAAGTTTAAAATTATTTCACACTGAAAGTGCTCGCCGCGTCGCTGCCATTCCGGTGTGACCCGACGCTTAAAAGGCCCTTGTAACGAGGCGCGATAACATAATACCTCCTTGTGTTTAAATGTATTATATTATGAAATTGTTTAATTACGTGCCCATCCTCCAATACTCCATTTATGACGTACAAGCATATTAAAGTAATTGCTTTATGCGTCTTTTCGTGTCCTTCACCACACAATCCTCGCCTTTGAAAACTTCATGAAAATCAATTTTGAGAACGCCAAAAAATAGTCAAGAAATATTCATAAATAGTCACCAAGGTTAAAAAAATAGTTGCAGGTTCCGAAGTTATAGCTATATGTTGGTGAGGATTGTGGGGTGAACGTCTCCACACAATCCTCACCACCTTATAGCTATAACTTCGGAACCATAAAGCGACTATTTTTTTTTTAAATTTGGTGACTATTTATGACTATTTTTTGGCGTTCTCAAAATTGATTTTCATGAACTTCTCAAAGGTGAGGATTGTGTGGTGAAGGACACGTCTTTTCTATTGGGTAATATCCTGTAACGATCTGTAGACAATGTAGACATGTTGTTTCGGGGTTTAAAATGATTCCCAGCCAATAAACTCGTTTTCCGGAAAGCCTTGCTTGCTTTCTGACTTGCTTTAGTATTCGGATAACTCAAGCAAAGCAAGAAAATAAGATATCTTGTAAGCCACCTTAATATAATCTCAATATATAATATAATATCAGTTCTTCTTCTTCTTCTTCGGCTTAACGATGATTCCATTAAATAAGTTTATGGCTTACCTATTGTGAGTGTTTCCCAAGAATGAATGGTCTCAAAATTCCTCCCTACCCAAAATTGATCATCAAACAAATAATGATCAATGGCAATACTAGACTTGCTTGTTGAACCATCAATAAAACACATGGCAAGCACGTCTCTTTAAAAAATGGTTGATGTTTCACGAACCGAAAGGCCATCTGCACCCAATCGGAAACTAGGCTAAGTCAGTTGCGGGCTAAGCGCAACGCAAGGTCCGGATGTTTTTTTCTCGTATCTGTACGAACTAGGTACTTATATAAAAAAAACTCATGCAGTGGTAAAAATATTTAAGAACCAGCAACATAGCTGAACTGACAGCCCAGGGGTACTCAAATAGGGTACTAGACTGTATTTTTTAAAATTACGTAAATATCTCAAAAAAAGGCGATGTTGGAAGCGTTTTAAAGTAAACAACACAACAAGTAAGGAGACAGAGAAAGCACTGCTAGCATCTGACCGAATCTGACGCGTAACAAGACAGAAACGCCGTAGTAACTTTGCCCCATTCAGTACAATGATCGTTTTGCGTGACAAGAATGGAACAATATCTTTGATAGTGTGTAACTTTTCCATTTTTCCACCGATAATTTTTTCACAAATGCTCTTTTTATATTAACATCTATATGCTGTTTGTCCACCGGATCATACACGTCCGAGAACCGAGATTACGCGGCCATAGGAAATGTACTATCGCTACTTCGGCGTCGTCATCTCGTTATTGTTGATGTCCCGTTCACAAAGCGGTGGACAAACTGCCTTAAAATAAGTATTTATTCATGTACATTTTTGATAGTAATCAGAAACCCTATAAGGTCATGCCGTGGTAAAAATATTTAACGTCATGAAGGAGGTACCACTTACCAGGGCTAACTCTTCAAGAAGTGTAAAGTTGGTACGTCAAGTGCGTAGGTACCTCTCTAGAGGAACCTCACCCCCTAGCAATGTAAAAAACAATACAAGGGGGTGAGGTTTGTCTGGAGCCCACTGTACCTACAAGTAGGTATCGCTACTCGCGGAGGTCGTTTCCATGCAAGGCATTGCAAGGTTCTTATAGCAACGTGTTTCCGCAGGTATGTGAGAACGTCGGCGGTCGTCTTCTAGTCCGATATGACGGCGCTGATGAAGACCTGGCTCAGTTCTGGATCTTCTTCTCAAACCCTCGACTGAGTAGCTTCGGCTTCGTTACCAATAAGGTAAGTCAATTTCATTGCATCAATATTTCTTTCTTCAATATTTTTTTTAAGCTAGGGCACTCTGACCAAATTGGTCAGGTTAGAAATGTGAAAAACCGCGCGCGTGCCGAGCGAGCGAAGCGACCGGTGCTCCGCCAGTGGCCGGTGAGCGCTACATGCTAGTTGGTCGCAGTCGCAGCTATTTAGTATTTTTAGGACACCAAAATAGGAATTATTGAGGTTCACAAAAAGAGGTGCAATCATTATATTAGCACTCCAATATAATGAATGTGCCTCTTCTTGTGAACCAAATAATAATAATAACTCTACCGTCGTATCTCTACGTTGATGTCGTGGTGGGGCTTGCGCGTTCCGAACTCTAGGTCTGTGCTGGTAGAGTTTACTTTGCCGGAACAGGTCTAGGATAAGGAGCCAGACCAAGAGAGATACAGAAACCCGCAGGGCAGCATGTGACGAAATGTTGGGCAGTTGCGACCTCACGGACCCTATCTACCGGGAGATGTCTTGTTCCTCACCTTTGGCTTGCCTTTATTGGCCGGCTGGAGTGAACACCGACGAGGAACAGAGCTCCCACCTCTTTCTTGCCTTTTTTGGCCGGCTTGAGTGGAGATTCTCAAGAGCAAACGTGCTCGGAGGAAGGAAATATTCCAGTAAGATGTTGGTAGGGATCTTGACCGTACTTCCGGGATTGTCCTGATAGCCGTGGAATACCGCTCCACTCCTCATAAGCCCCTCAGGACATGTTGCCCCCTTGTGACCTCTTTCTGCTAGCGACCGTTTTCGGGGGCCCACTATTCAGTGTGCAAGTCACCCCCTGCCATTTTATCTGTGTATTTTATATAAAATATTGGTCAGGCAGGGGCCATAGTCTGTCCATAGTTCTAGATAACCAGTTCACTTAGTCACCCAAACCCATAATCAAATATCTTTGTTTCCATATCCTGCACTAACCGGGGGTTGTCCTTGGGTGCATTAGCATAGTGCGAACATGGATAATCGTCGGTTGGTGCCTCATTTCATTAAACACGTCTGACATTTCATTAATCTGCGAGTTGGCTTCGGCCCCTCGTACGCCTTCCAAAGGTCCGGGACTCTAGGGTCCCGAGAAATGTCAAAGACGTAAATAATAGAATATTAATGAACACTTTCATTAATATTTTTTGGAAAGCAAGATAGGAATTATTTGAGATTTGATTAAACCCCAATGGCCATTTTTTTTGTGGGTGTTCTCCGCGTTTTCTACCTGGAAATTTTTCATCATCATCATCATAATTTCAGCCGAAAGACGTCCACTGCTGGACATAGGCCTCCCCCAAGCACCACCACTTCGACCGGTTCTGTGCTTCCCGCATCCAGCGGATTCCTGCGGCCTTCACAAGGTCATCGGTCCACCTTGTCGGAGGCCTGGAACTTCTTCATAAAAACGGTTAAGAAGAACGGATAAAACGTGTCCTGATATTAATCCAGGTTATAGTCTTCCTTTAGGTATAGTGTGCCTTTCATCCAAATCCGTTCAGCCGTTAAAACGTGATTGTGAAACAAACAACGAAACTTTCACATATAAAATGGTAGTAATGCGTCATAATGCCTAGTACTGTACTGACCCATTTAGAAGAAGATTATATTTTGTGGTATTTTTCTTTGGACTCTTTTTACAAAAACTCAAGGTTAGCTGATAAGACGGTACGAGTTCAGAAGTCATGGCCTAGAATCCCTCAGTCTGTAATAGGTCATCTCTTGTATATCCTCATCTATTGATAAATAATCTGCCTGTGAGATGATGTTGGCGATTAATTTAGTTAGACGTACGTTTTCCCGTATACAGTTCTTTATAAAACGATCCTGCTTCACAGGTTTTATATTTAGAAAGCGATCAATAAAATATTGTCTTCGAAGTTCGCCCCCGCCTGCCTGCGTCTGGTATGATTTCCAAGTATTTTGGTCCAATTGAAGTTCTTGCATTATTGTTTGATTCATGTCTTGAAGTCTTGTAATAGGGATTTTACAAAGTCGTGGTTTATAGAAGTAAGATAAGAAAGCTCTTTCAGTGCCCCCTCGTGCTTAGTACTAATTTCATTCATAACCACTCAACGTGATTTTATTTTCCTTCTTACGCGCCTAGTAAAAAAAAAATTTCGTCTATCTATAGTATATGTATGGCTTAAGCTTTTATGAAACGCCAACTACACGACATTTTACACTTTCCCCTATGATATTCTAATTCGATCACACTTGGGGCTTCCACCCGCAAGTAACGAAGTTAGTTTAGCTCCAATCAAAGGTTTCTATAATTAATTTATTTGCTCCTCTTCAAACACGAGTCGCTTGTATTTACCTTCAAAGACATCAATTACACCATCATGCGTTATTCAAACAGGGTTGGTTGGTGCCAGACTGTATATTTTCTATTTAGACGTACTTAGGTATTTTGATTTTCAACTTCAACCTAAGTTATGAGATAAAAAGGTCAAAGTATTTTTATCGGTTAAGGAGACTTCTAATGTACGAGTATAGGCTGGCAGGGACATTGACGGGGAACCAGTAACAATAAAACATTTTTTCAGGTACCACTTATCCCATATTAAAAAAGATCTTTAGAACACGATGAATTCAGTACATGACTCTTGACCCCCGTGCGTTGAAAATTTAAGCCGGTTATTTAAAAAAAAAACTTTTATACAGTTTGCGCGTCCATGTTCCTGCCCCCTGTATGTATGACCGACCCATTAATTTTCTGCGACAAGAACATATCAAAATTAATTAAACAATGTGCTTGTGCTTCATATAAAATTAACAGCGCTATTGACTTTCGGCGCCATCCCCGTCGGGTCGCTCTGTTTTAAAGATTCGAAGTAATTTTAGCTCCATTGTTAAATTATGTATCAATATTCCGTACTACGTAAGTATGTAGGTCGGCAAACATAACAAACCGTAATTCTCGTCACTTGAACTGTTCTGTTTGATTGACCTCGATACTAATAGCAGAGTCTAAACGGTAATGTGTTAATAATTTGTTGTAGGGCAAATATTAAATAGTACGGTCAGAAATATTTATATTGTTAACTAGCTGACCCGATAGACGTTGTCTGTCCAAATTTCAATAATTCCCATAGAAAATGCACTTTCAGTTGTTCCGAATTTTCCAGTTTCCTCTGCTACTTTTCAAATTAATTAATTTATATTTTAAAATGTTTTGATATGGTCAGAATCAGGTGATTCAGACTATTCAGACGAACATTTTAAAATATAAATTTGCCAAATTGGTCCTTGGAAATTTATGATACTTAATTAAATTACCCAAAGTTTCTTGAAAACCTGTATTTGTAAATTGTTATCTTCGCGGCTTGAACCTGGATGTGATTGGCGCTACAGCGTAGACACTCGTAGACTCTAGCGAAACCTCAGCAGGCTCTACAGCGTAGACTCTAGGGAGACCTCAGCAGGCGCTACAGCGTAGACACTCGTAGACTCTAGCGAAACCTCAGCAGGCTCTACAGCGTAGACTCTAGGGAGACCTCAGCAGGCGCTACAGCGTAGACACTCGTAGACTCTAGCGAAACCTCAGCAGGCTCTACAGCGTAGACTCTAGGGAGACCTCAGCAGGCGCTACAGCGTAGACACTCGTAGACTCTAGCGAAACCTCAGCAGGCTCTACAGCGTAGACTCTAGGGAGACCTCAGCAGGCTCTACAGCGTAGACTCTAGGGAGACCTCAGCAGGCTCTACAGCGTAGACACTCGTAGACTCTAGCGAAACCTCAGCAGGCTCTACAGCGTAGACTCTAGGGAGACCTCAGCAGGCTCTACAGCGTAGACTCTAGGGAGACCTCAGCAGGCTCTACAGCGTAGACACTCGTAGACTCTAGCGAAACCTCAGCTGGCTCTACAGCGTAGACTCTAGGGAGACCTCAGCAGGCTCTACAGCGTAGACTCTAGGGAGACCTCAGCAGGCTCTACAGCGTAGACTCTAGGGAGACCTCAGCAGGCTCTACAGCGTAGACTCTAGCGAAACCTCAGCAGGCTCTACAGCGTAGACTCTAGGGAGACCTCAGCAGGCTCTACAGCGTAGACACTCGTAGACTCTAGCGAAACCTCAGCAGGCTCTACAGCGTAGACTCTAGGGAGACCTCAGCAGGCTCTACAGCGTAGACTCTAGGGAGACCTCAGCAGGCTCTACAGCGTAGACACTCGTAGACTCTAGCGAAACCTCAGCAGGCTCTACAGCGTAGACTCTAGGGAGACCTCAGCAGGCTCTACAGCGTAGACTCTAGCGAGACCTCAGCAGGCTCTACAGCGTAGACTCTAGGGAGACCTCAGCAGGCTCTACAGCGTAGACTCTAGCGAAACCTCAGCAGGCTCTACAGCGTAGACTCTAGGGAGACCTCAGCAGGCTCTACAGCGTAGACACTCGTAGACTCTAGCGAAACCTCAGCAGGCTCTACAGCGTAGACTCTAGGGAGACCTCAGCAGGCTCTACAGCGTAGACTCTAGGGAGACCTCAGCAGGCTCTACAGCGTAGACACTAGGGAGACCTCAGCAGGCTCTACAGCGTAGACTCTAGCGATACCTCAGCAGGCTCTACAGCGTAGACTCTAGGGAGACCTCAGCAGGCTCTACAGCGTAGACACTCGTAGACTCTAGCGAAACCTCAGCAGGCTCTACAGCGTAGACTCTAGGGAGACCTCAGCAGGCTCTACAGCGTAGACACTCGTAGACTCTAGCGAAACCTCAGCAGGCTCTACAGCGTAGACTCTAGGGAGACCTCAGCAGGCTCTACAGCGTAGACTCTAGGGAGACCTCAGCAGGCTCTACAGCGTAGACTCTAGGGAGACCTCAGCAGGCTCTACAGCGTAGACTCTAGCGAAACCTCAGCAGGCTCTACAGCGTAGACTCTAGGGAGACCTCAGCAGGCTCTACAGCGTAGACACTCGTAGACTCTAGCGAAACCTCAGCAGGCTCTACAGCGTGGACTCTAGGGAGACCTCAGCAGGCTCTACAGCGTAGACTCTAGGGAGACCTCAGCAGGCTCTACAGCGTAGACTCTAGCGAGACCTCAGCAGGCTCTACAGCGTAGACTCTAGGGAGACCTCAGCAGGCTCTACAGCGTAGACTCTAGCGAGACCTCAGCAGGCTCTACAGCGTAGACTCTAGCGAAACCTCAGCAGGCTCTACAGCGTAGACTCTAGGGAGACCTCAGCAGGCTCTACAGCGTAGACTCTAGGGAGACCTCAGCAGGCTCTACAGCGTAGACTCTAGGGAGACCTCAGCAGGCTCTACAGCGTAGACACTCGTAGACTCTAGCGAAACCTCAGCAGGCTCTACAGCGTAGACTCTAGGGAGACCTCAGCAGGCTCTACATCGTAGACACTCGTAGACTCTAGCGAAACCTCAGCAGGCTCTACAGCGTAGACTCTAGGGAGACCTCAGCAGGCTCTACAGCGTAGACTCTAGGGAGACCTCAGCAGGCTCTACAGCGTAGACTCTAGGGAGACCTCAGCAGGCTCTACAGCGTAGACTCTAGCGAAACCTCAGCAGGCTCTACAGCGTAGACTCTAGGGAGACCTCAGCAGGCTCTACAGCGTAGACACTCGTAGACTCTAGCGAAACCTCAGCAGGCTCTACAGTGTAGACTCTAGGGAGACCTCAGCAGGCTCTACAGCGTAGACTCTAGGGAGACCTCAGCAGGCTCTACAGCGTAGACACTCGTAGACTCTAGCGAAACCTCAGCAGGCTCTACAGCGTAGACTCTAGGGAGACCTCAGCAGGCTCTACAGCGTAGACTCTAGGGAGACCTCAGCAGGCTCTACAGCGTAGACTCTAGGGAGACCTCAGCAGGCTCTACAGCGTAGACTCTAGCGAAACCTCAGCAGGCTCTACAGCGTAGACTCTAGGGAGACCTCAGCAGGCTCTACAGCGTAGACACTCGTAGACTCTAGCGAAACCTCAGCAGGCTCTACAGCGTAGACTCTAGGGAGACCTCAGCAGGCTCTACAGCGTAGACTCTAGGGAGACCTCAGCAGGCTCTACAGCGTAGACACTCGTAGACTCTAGCGAAACCTCAGCAGGCTCTACAGCGTAGACTCTAGGGAGACCTCAGCAGGCTCTACAGCGTAGACTCTAGGGAGACCTCAGCAGGCTCTACAGCGTAGACTCTAGGGAGACCTCAGCAGGCTCTACAGCGTAGACTCTAGCGAGACCTCAGCAGGCTCTACAGCGTAGACTCTAGGGAGACCTCAGCAGGCTCTACAGCGTAGACACTCGTAGACTCTAGCGAAACCTCAGCAGGCTCTACAGCGTAGACTCTAGGGAGACCTCAGCAGGCTCTACAGCGTAGACTCTAGGGAGACCTCAGCAGGCTCTACAGCGTAGACACTCGTAGACACTAGCGAAACCTCAGCAGGCTCTACAGCGTAGACTCTAGGGAGACCTCAGCAGGCTCTACAGCGTAGACTCTAGGGAGACCTCAGCAGGCTCTACAGCGTAGACTCTAGGGAGACCTCAGCAGGCTCTACAGCGTAGACTCTAGCGAAACCTCAGCAGGCTCTACAGCGTAGACTCTAGGGAGACCTCAGCAGGCTCTACAGCGTAGACACTCGTAGACTCTAGCGAAACCTCAGCAGGCTCTACAGCGTAGACACTCGTAGACTCTAGCGAAACCTCAGCAGGCTCTACAGCGTAGACACTCGTAGACTCTAGCGAAACCTCAGCAGGCTCTACAGCGTAGACTCTAGGGAGACCTCAGCAGGCTCTACAGCGTAGACACTCGTAGACTCTAGCGAAACCTCAGCAGGCTCTACAGCGTAGACTCTAGGGAGACCTCAGCAGGCTCTACAGCGTAGACTCTAGGGAGACCTCAGCAGGCTCTACAGCGTAGACTCTAGCGAGACCTAAGCAGGCTCTACAGCGTAGACTCTAGGGAGACCTCAGCAGGCCCTACAGCGTAGACTCTAGCGAGACCTCAGCAGAGTCTACAGCGTAGACACTCGTAGACTCTAGCGAAACCTCAGCAGGCTCTACAGCGTAGACTCTAGGGAGACCTCAGCAGGCTCTACAGCGTAGACTCTAGGGAGACCTCAGCAGGCTCTACAGCGTAGACTCTAGCGAGACCTCAGCAGGCTCTACAGCGTAGACTCTAGGGAGACCTCAGCAGGCCCTACAGCGTAGACTCTAGCGAGACCTCAGCAGAGTCTACAGCGTAGACTCTAGGGAGACCTGAGCAGGCTCTACAGCGTAGACTCTAGCGAGACCTCAGCAGGCTCTACAGCGTAGACTCTAGGGAGACCTCTGCAGGCTCTTCAGCGTAGACTCTAGCGAGACCTCAGCAGGCTCTACAGCGTAGACTCTAGGGAGACCTCAGCAGGCTCTACAGCGTAGACTCTAGCGAGACCTCAGCAGGCTCTACAGCGTAGACTCTAGGGAGACCTCAGCAGGCTCTACAGCGTAGACTCTAGCGAGACCTCAGCAGGCTCTACAGCGTAGACTCTAGGGAGACCTCAGCAGGCTCTACAGCGTAGACTCTAGGGAGACCTCAGCAGGACTGAAGATGGGCTGTGGATGATGATGATGATGGCATACCTAATGTTGACTGATTATATCTTCGCAGGGTTCTCCGTGGCAGTTCAAGTATCCCGGCAAAGTGAACAAGTTCTCGTGCAAGAACAAATTGAGCACACAACTGCGGCAGAGCGCTGAAGAGGCTATCTCGGAGCCTACGCCGGCAGACCTGTTCCAAGTAAGTTTTATTATCAGAAAATATATTTTACCGCGGTTTGACCTCATGGAGTTCGAAAGAAAAACCCTATAAAAACCTTCTCCATGAAAACACACACCTAATGTTCGTTCGTAATTAATTTGCCAAACATGTAAACAAACACGAGTTTTAGGAAAAACAACTGTAATGCCTACACATAAGGTTTAGTTTGCGCTACAACTTCATATTTATTATGACTTTTTCAACAGTACTAGTCAGTCTAAAATCAACTTTATTTACACATGTATACAGTTGATGTTTGTCTAAGTGGAAAACTCGTGTTTGTTTACATGTTTGGCAAATACATTGCGAACGCAGATTATGTGCAAATTTTTACGGTAGGTCAAACGGTGTTGGAATTGCAAGTTTATTTATTTCATACCAACATCCATTTTTATAAATACAGGGCTGTATCAGAAAGTCGTGGTCAAAATAGAGGGTGTGGTACAGACCATCAATCTGAACTTTCTTCAACATCGTACTCGCGAAAAAAATGTCTATCGTCTCATACATTTGGGTCGAAAAGGTATTGAAGTTTTGTATTAAGTAGACGAATGATAATTTTTTCTCGATTAGGTACGATGCTGGTCCCATGGAGAAAGTAGTTCAGTTTAATGGTCTGCACCACGACCTTAATTATTAACCCAACTTTTCTGATACAACCTGATAGTATCAAAAATTTTATATCTGAAAATTTTGATTTTTAGGTATCTGGTTATTTCTTCAAATTTACTTAGCAACGGGGTGGTTAAAAGTATTTATAGAAACAAAAACACATGACACATCGTCAAAACACCGTTATTTGATCTGCTCTTCCATAATTTTATATTTTGGGTTTATCCTCTATTGTGTTGTGTTTGAAAACGTCGTGTGTCCTGTTTGTGATGAGAATTGCAAGAGGAAACGTTCTAAACAGTACGACGTTTGTTTATTACAAATATGCAAAAAAAATAGAATTAAAATAATTAACGAATGTACTTCACCATTAATACAGTTTAAGCTGTGCATTTATGTTTAGAGTTAGCCCATTGTAATATTTTTACCCACTTAGAATTTACAAAAGACAGCCATTCATAATTGTATCCTCTTCCTCAGCCAAACCAAAACCTGGAATCTCACAGCTTCGTGAGCGGCATGAAGGTAGAAGCTTTAAGTCCACAGGACATGAGAACCATCCGCCCGGCGACCGTCACCAAAGTGTTCAACAATCTACACTTCCTTGTAGTCATTGACGACCACGTGGAAGACTACGAGGACTCCAAGATGGCGTGGCTCTGCGACTCCATGCACCCATACATATACCCCATAGGATGGGCACAGAAAAATGGCCTAGCCTTCAAAACTCCCAAAATCTGGAAAGAAGGGCCTTTCGATTGGGACGAGTATCTGACAATGACGTCGTCAGTACCAGCCCCTGATTACTGCTTCGGGAACAAAATACCGCTGAAAGGCGTCGAAATTAATATGAAATTAGAAGCTGTTAATCCGCAAAATCATGAAGAAATACACGTAGCGAATGTAGATAGTATTGTAGAGCACATGTTATGTGTGGAGCTCCTGCCTATAGGAGAGAAGTACTGGTATGCACAAGATAGTGACTTGCTGTTCCCAGTTGGTTGGTGCGACAGCAATGACTACGCTTTACACATTCCTGATACTACGACAGAGAAGGAGCAACCGAAGCCGGTTGAAGAAAAGGCGGCCAAAGAAGAAGTGACTGTGAAGTGTTCAGACGAATGGTGCGATAGGATATTCTTTAACTACAAATGTTACGCGGGACCATCGATAAGTAGGAACAAATTATCTCAGTTGCCAAAGCACGTGGGTCCGGGGCCATTGTCATTGGTGCTAAAAGAGGTGCTCAATAAGATCATCTCTGCGTCGTACAAGCCTGCAAAGCTGCTCAAGGATTGGGAGACTGAGGGCCCCCCGGAAGACGGCATGAGGCTCGAGATGTTGAGGGCAAAGTGAGTATACCTTTTATATCTTCTATTTTTGTCTTTTATTCCAATTCTTTATTTTATTAAGTCAGGATTCATACCTTTTGAAGCTATGACACAGATCAGACTATTGCATAGACAGTATATTTAATTACTTGATAACAAAGATCAAAATACCATACGCCTTTGACCAATGTCGAGTTGACTACAACCTCTTTAATGGCCTGGCCATTTTATGACATAGTGTCAGTGTCACATTTATAATTCGGTGGGACATGTGTAAGGGACTACTTATAACAACCACCCAAGGTTATTGCTTGTACTCCCCGTCACTTGTTCATAAGGGTTCATTAGAAAACCAGCGTCAGGCAGCATTTGTCGGGCATTAATGCTGAAATTAACCTTTTTGGCGCAGCCGTGAGGCACACACTTATTGTAAAAGACCTACTTCTACTTTTTTTATTTTGTGTTTCACGAACTGTGTCCAAATAAACGTTTTTTCTTTCTTTCTTTCTTTCTTTCTTTCTTTCTTTCTTTCCAAGGCGCGCGCTCAGTACGCTGCGATTTGGGCGTGCGCCCAGGGCGCGTCCAACGCGCATTTGTTGTAACTTTTGAACCCTCAACATGCTCAGTATAACATTGGTACAAGTAAAAAAGGAACTTGCGTCCACGCATTGAGGGCACGCAAAGGGCGCGCGTAATACGCACGTTCGACATGCGTATGAAGTGTCTCCATTGACGGCAGCAATTGAAGTAATTAGTTACATAGAAATTCAAACAATTTTATTGAGTGCCCAAAACGCAGCGTACAAGTCGCTCGCTTCGGGCGCTTGTTGTAACTAGTCCCTAATAATCGGTAAAGCAGATTCTATCGTGCAATGAACAGACAAAAATAGCCCTTAGGGTGACGCACATTGGGCACGCCACAAGTCCCCTCTTTGAGGAGTGGATAGAGAGGCGTCACGGCGTCCTCACCTTCCGCCTGACGCAGGTCCTCACCGGACACGGTTGTTTCGGGAGGTTCCTGTTCAGGATAAAGCGGGAGGAAACGCCCGGGTGTCACCATTGTGTGGATCGCCCGGAGGACACGGTGGAGCATACGGTGGAGGTCTGCCCGGCTTGGGCGGGGCACCGCCGTGTCCTCACGGAGGCGATCGGCGGCGGCGCTCTCTCGCGTCCGGCCCTGGTTCAGGCCATGGTCCGGAGCGAGAGTGCATGGGAGGCCGTCACCTCCTTCTGCGAAGCAGTTATGCTCGCGAAGGAGGAGGCGGAGCGCGCGAGGGAGATGCAAGCTGCACGCCGTCGGGAGTCACGAGCCGACTTCCGGCCACCGTAGGCGCGAGCTTGCGGACGGTGAGCAATGGGCAGCTCGCCGTCCGACAAGGACCAGGCCCGGGTCGACGGCGCGTTGTGTTCCACGCGCGCCTCAAAGAGATGTCAGCACCAACTGACGGGGTCCGTAAGGACCAATGCCTGCTGGGGTTGCGGGTTTGTCCGAAAGGAATATCGCGGCCCCGGCACACAGGCAACGGAAGAAACACGGGTGGCTTTAGTCAGTATAAGTCTGACACACCCTCTCGCTCCGCCCAGAGCGGGAGGAGTCGTGTGATGACTTCCCAAAAAAAAAAAAAAAAAAAAGGGTGACGCACATATTATTTTTTCTGTCTGTGACAGTACATCAAATTGATTGATTAAAACACAATCTTATTGTACCTACTCTCAATTCCAGACTAAAGACCAGCACATACCACGCGTACGTGCCGATAGCGCGCTCTGCGGGGCAGGTGTCGTCGTTCTGCCGCGACGCGTGTGTGAAGCTGCAGGCGTGCCCGTGCCTGTTCGGGCCCGAAGAGACTGTCACGTGCCCTAATGACTGCCAGCATGTCGACAAGTCTACCTTCCGTAAGTACAACGGTATAAGGATCTATTGGCGCGTGGCCAAAAATCTTTGTCGTACCTATTATTAATAATAATAATTTCGAATTCTTGTTAATTAGGTACTAACATAAGTAATCAGGTGGACCTTTGAGTAAAAGTGCTTTATCTTGTCCCATTAACTTTTTAAGTTTAGTATTTTTGGTTTTCCTTTCATTTAATTTATCATGTTTATAGAGAGATTTCGTCCTTATGATTGACCCTATCGATTGATGCCATAAAAGTACATGGTGTAATTTTTTGGGATTTTAGCCGGTTCGTGTTGTTTCTTTAATAAAATAAAGGAATGTTTCCTTTTTTTTGCTTTCTCCAGGATTTAGAGTACTTTCCCTCCAGGTGA
Organism: Agrochola macilenta; assembly: GCA_916701695.1. NCBI lineage: Eukaryota > Metazoa > Arthropoda > Insecta > Lepidoptera > Noctuidae > Agrochola > Agrochola macilenta. The sequence continues at coordinate 22,813,180 of OU753553.1, forward strand.
GGTTAAGGGTGTCTCAAAAGTAGTGGTCGAAAAGCAAATGGGGTAAAGTGGAGTTGGCCACCTATCATTTAAAAATTTAAAAGTTGGGATATTCTCTACAGTTCAGAAAACACTAACTTTTTTTTTGATGTGAAACATCTATAGCCGCACGTAAAACCGATTTCTGGCGTGGCGACGCATGCCGTGGCGACGCGTGGCCACGCTATATGATGGTATATATATACGGTCTATATGCAGTAGTGTGTACGGTGTGGCGACGCGTCGCCATGCGCAATCGACTGTGCGATTCTCTCCCACTCGATCCGGCGTTAAGCCATCTCTCTCGCTACACTGAGCTCGGATACCTATAGTATATACTCCGTAGTGTATACAGTGTTGTTTACTACAGTAAACATAACCTGTGTTTTACTTGAAAACAAATAAATTCGTAAATTTTTGTATTTAATGAAAATAAATGTTTATTCAATAAATAGTCATCGTTATCTGGAAAAAAAAATCATAATATTTTATTTTATCATTATGATATATTTAGTTCCTATCACAATGTGTTCTTTTCTGCATATTACTTTTACAAAATAATGTCGATGTTTCACATCTGCCAGGCGTCCCTTGACGGCTCATATGTTTTTAATTGTTGAGAATATCCCTACTTTAAAAAAAATATAATTATGATTGGTGGCCACTTGCGCTTTACCCTATTTGCCTTTGGACCACTACGTTTGAGAGACACCCTGTATATTTTGTATCACGTTTTCGATAACGGCTCTAACGATTTCGATGAGTTGTAATATAGGCGGCCAAATATCGATCTAGCTAGGTCTCATATCTGGGAAAATTCGTCTTCTCTATTTTCACAGCCTCGGGAATGTGATAAAACGTTGGTATACCTGGACGATATGTTTATCTTTTTTCACCAAAGTCGGTCAAGCAGGTACTAATAATAATGAGTTATACTTATTGCCGCGGGACTTCTCTCGTGAGACAGACTCTACTTTCCAAAAAAAAACGAATGCTGTTCAAAATACGCAACGAGACGTTAATAGCTAGCAACAAATTCAAAGCTACGATAATCCAACAATATTACAAATTCCAGATCACAACACCGAACGTCGCGGAAGACCAAAAGGCAGCCTCAATGGTCGAAGGAAAAAGAAAAAGGCTGCTCCAGAGAAGAAAGAAAAGGAGCTGCAACCGCAGGAGAGCGAGAGTAACAAGGACGTGGAGTCTGTGGAGAGTTCTCACAGCGCGGGCTCCACGCCGCCCTCGGAGCCCGGCACGCGGCCCGGCTCGCCCGAGTGCAGTCGCCGCGCCAAGCGAGCCAAGCACCACTACCCCAAGCTGGAGATGAAGACCCGCGGCGCCAAACTACCCAACTTCGCCCTCCAAATGAAAGAAGCCCACTGGAACAAAAAAGAAGTATACAGCAATACCTGCGTCAAGAAACAGGACAGCGACTCAGAAAACGAGACCAACGAGAGCAGTTCCAACTCTAGAGACGCCAAAAACATTTCCGACGTCTCGGACTCCGAGGAACCAGAACTGAAAAAGTTGAAATTTAACACTTACGATCCTCTGCCGTCCGACAACAAAATGTTCGAGAAAGACATGGCGATGTCCTGGATGAAGGGCAAACTGAAGCTGTCTCCGAACCCGTTAGACTGGTCCGTCGATGACGTGTACGCGTACTTACGCAGCACTGACGACTGCAAACTTATTGCGGAGAAGATGAAGCAAGAAGAGATTGATGGCCAAGCCTTCGTTATGCTAGATCTGCCCGTCATTAGAGAATTTTTGCACATGAAGAAGGAATTCGCGCTCCAACTTAGTAAACATATAGCTATGATGAGGTGGTATATAATCAATTTTGAAGAATGTGGTGAATCGTGATTTTGTTCCTTGTTCTATTCTTTGTCTAGTCCACAATAAAGTATTTGTTGAATAATTATGAACGCAGTTATTTATACTTTCAAAAATGTACGTAACATTGACCTCAGGAAGTTTTGCGGAATTTCCTGCACTTATGTTAGTTTTTTTTTTTTTTTTTTTTTTTTTTTTTTTTAAGAATTTGTATATTCTCGAATAAAGTGATTCCTATTTCTGTACAAATGTTTAAAAGAAAATTTTAACCTATCCGGAGTACTAAAATTTTCGAGCTCTCTTCGCTCGCTCTAATTTGTCTAATGCTCTAAATAGTCTAAATCATCAGTATGAGTCGACAAAGTGTTTCGTCTTTCTACAGAGTCAAAAGAAAACCTAACCTTTTTAGGCAGTGGGCTTAAAATTTCAAGCTCTCTACGCTCGCTCTTTACGCTCGCTCACTACTTCTCTAATTTCCAGCATACGTGGGCGGGGGGCCCCTAGTGCCAGATTAGCCCATAAGCAAATTAAGCAATTGCTTGCCCTTAAACAGCACCGAAAATATACTTGATACTCGTAGCAAATAGCTTGAAAGAAGGGCAAGGCTGTTTCAAAACCCGCGGGTTTCGTCGGCGAGAGGTTGTTGAAAATGATAAAAAAGAACGACGATGCTGCAGGAAAAGCTCTATGCTTTATAAATATTATGTATAGAGGCAGATAGTTATGCTAAAACATTGAACTTAAAAACTAATAATATTGTAATACTTACTCCACGTATCTCTTTCGTTTTTCGTACATATTCTAAGGTACGTAATGATCTATCTCGTCGTAATAAATACGTAATTTTCTTAGCGGAGCCCACAGGCGTGGATTGCTTAGGGCATCAAGTAGTCTTAAATCCGGCACTGGGGGCCCCCATTAAGTATTTCCGCCCCGGGCCCCAACAGGCTTAGACATTTAGACATGGCTTAAGACAATAGACACAAATGCTTATATTTACCACCTTATCACTGTGATCTTAATCCCATTTAACTCATATGGAGCACAATGAAAAGAAAAGTTGCTGATGTACCTAAATATTGAGCACAAAAATGCTGAAATTCCCCGCCTAGTTAGAGATGCTTTTGACGCTATTACAGTTCATGAGTGGACACAGCATTGTAAACACGTTCGCAGGTAAGGAGAATACTTAAAACATGATTTGTATTTAGATAACCCTTTTATTATAGAAGTGGTAAGTGACACTAAAACCGAAAGCGATAGTGATAATGATGATAGTGGTACGGAAATAAGCGGAGTATGGCCTCACAACCAGGATGAAGTTGTGGCAGGTTCATCTAAAGATCACAATTACTGTAAACCTGGTTTTCAATAAATTATTGTAAAGCAATTTGTTTTTTTTATTACAGTACACTACAACTAGGTACCACTGCTAATTAAAATTAGTCAAATCTGGTGTTAGGGGTTAGGTACGGTCATAAACTCATAACTAAATACTAGACATCCAGGTACCTCTTGCAGGGTAGGTACCTACTTAACTTCGCATTAAATGAAAGTTGTATCCCCCCGTGGAACATTATAACTGCTGAATTTCCACTTCATTGGATTATTTTTTAGATAAAGCCATTGTTTATTGCTGAGAGAATACTGATAGCGTACCTACGTAACTGTAAATTATCAAATTCTTTTTATTTTTTTATAGGTATCATTGTTTTTAATTTGTATTTTTTTTATTCCAGTCAACTGAATCGACGGTGCCGTCCTCTTTCAGTTCACAGATAAGTTGGTAGGACTGTAGTCGGAACTCAGTCGTCGCCGTTGATCGTCGTCTGTTTTATCAACGCTCGCATTTTGACACAAATTACACCGATGGATCGCATTCGCTCTGTGAAGAGCAAAAAGCGGCTCGCGGTACTTGGTGCGTCAGAACTCTCGAAAGATTCCACGCAGGATCCTCAAATGCTGTATACAACATCGTATCAGGTGACGAATCCTGGATATACGCGTACGAACCCGAAACAAAAAACCACTCATGAGTTTGGGTGTTCGAAAATGAGTTAAAGCCAACAAAAATTGTTCGTTCACGGAGTGTTGCAAAAAAAATGGTGGCCACGTTTGTCTCCAAAACCGGCCATGTTACAACTATTCCTCTTGAGGGACAAAGAACGGTTAATGCAGAATGGTATGCTAGCATTTGTTTGCCACAGGTCGTTTCTGAACTCCGTAAAGAGCACTGCAACAGTGGTCTCGAACCTACCGATTTTTCGGTATTTCTACCGATATGGCTCTGTCCTACCGAAATACCGAATTGCAACGATTTTTCCCCGATTTCAGAGAATACATGTAATAATCCCGATTTTTCTACCGATTTTACACTTCTACGTTGGCAATCCTTTTCATTTATGTTTTACGTTACGGACAGCCTATTGAGGGATTCCTCAATAGAAAGTAAGTACCTAGTTAGTTCCATAGAGTCCTCTGAAATCTTATGAATCTTATGAAAACAAAACAGCGAAATAGGCTGTCTACTGAGTCAATCACTGTTCTATTACATGCAAAACGACTCTTTAATGACGCTAATTGTTATGACTTGGAAATTAATTCAAAGATGACCGCGGCTATGGCCAAAGAGAGTATGATCCTAAAGATCGAAAAAAATCATTATATTTAAGTGTGTTTGGTTTGATGTAAATTAGACTCTTTAATTTATTTTTTGATAAATAAACGAATTTGATTGAACATTGTATTTTTTTTTTGTCATATACCGATTTTGGGTACTAATGTACCGAATTTTGTGGGCAGCTCTACCGATTTCGCACTCTGACATTCGAGACCACTGCACTGCAACCGCCGCATCATCCTCCATCACGACAATGCGAGTTCTCACACCGCGCACAGAACAAAAGAGTTTTTAGAGCAAGAAAACATATAATTATTAGACCATCCGCCGTACAGCCCCGACCTAAGCCCTAATGATTTCTATACTTTCCCTAAAATAAAGAATAAATTGCGTGGACAGAGATTTTCATCACCTGAAGAAGCTGTGGACGCCTACAAAACGGCCATTTTGGAGACCCCAACTTCCGAATGGAATGGTTGCTTCAATGATTGGTTCCATCGTATGGAAAAATGTGTCAAATTTCGCGGAGAATACTTCGAAAAGCAATAAATACATTTTTAAATAGTAATGTTGTGTCACTTCCTTGATTCCCGAAATTTTCAGTGCCGCCCTCGTATGAAACAAAAATGAACAGTCACTCGATTGAACCGTCTGTTACACGTCTTAAGAAGGACATTATCAATCACAATCTGAATCATTTTGAAGGATATTGCTAATTCTTTGCTTCATAAGTTCGCAATCCATGCTGTAGGTACTTGTACTGTCAAAATGAAACAGATTGTGATTGATCGTGTACTTGAAGAAATCCGTGAAAGGTGATTTTGTTCCATAAGTTCTATTCTTTGTAGACAAAGAATCCACAATAAAGTATTGAATCATTAAAAACGCACTTATATATTCAAAACAAATTCATTACGTCGACCTTAATTATTTTTACGGAACTTCCTGCACAAAAAGTTACAAAGCTTAGCTATAAATGATTTTTCAGTATCGCGCTCTTGGGAAAAGTCCTCATTGAGATATATATTCTTCTTCGCGTAGGAAACTTTTACAGGTATTTCCCTATCAGGCTCGTTATAATCGTAATCTTGTTCAACATACTTCTCTAACTCCATCTTTTTGGCAGCTAGCCTCTCCATGTTCTCTGCAGACGCAACGTGTTTACCACTGGCTGGCTCTTTGACCGGGTCCTTTATATTAATTTCAGATAACAGGTTACGCTCATTTATTTTAATTTGCACGCATGGATTCCCACTTAGAAGAAAAATGTTGAAGATTTCATCCTTACTAGCAAGAGGGGTTTTGGCTTTTGAGGGATTATCGTCTAAAGTAGAGTCCGTAAGATAATTGTCGTTTTTGTAAGCTTCGATTACCGGATGTAAATCTTCGACTGCTGAATTGTTTGTATTGTAACTTGATTCGTCGTCAAATTGACTAACATTTGTTTGTTTGTCTTTGAATGATAACGACTCTAAATCAGTGGATTTGCCACCGTCCGCGTCAGTGTCATTCGAAATAGCTTTGCCTCTTAAAGACGACGCTTGATCATTGATTTTCCTGCCTTCAATCGACTTAATTTCTTTGTCTCCTCTTATAGACGACGCTTGATCATTGGACTTCCTGCCTTCAATCGAAATTAGTTCTTTGTCTCTGCCTAACAAAGACGCATTGGTCTTCCTACCATCACTAGAAATTAAAGTTTCAGAAGACATTATATGCTGTATCATATCTTTTATGAAGTCTTCCATGTCAGCAACGGCGTCTTCTTTATTTTTTTCAAGAATCTCGTTAAACCTTTTTTTGTAAAGCTCAAAGTCGCGCATGCTCGCATTGAAGTTATCAAATATCTCTAGAACAGTCGTCTTGAAAAATTTAATATTTGACTCCAAACTACTTTTCGAGTTATCCTCATCAGTTTGAAGTTCTTGTGACATGTTTTTAAATATTTTGGACTCCAATTTATCGAGTTCGGAGTTAGTTAAAGATCCTTTGTTTCGTAGGCTTGGAATATCTTTAAGATTTGAATCTTTAACAGGCACTTCATCGTGTTCATATTTCTTGTAGTACTCTCCGAGGGCTTTGTGATCATTGATGTCGTGTTTTCGAGAGATAGTCGTCTCTAAAACTTCTATTGGGGAGACAACATTAATTTCTGATTTGCAGAAGTTTTTGGTGTGTCCTGAATGTTTGGATGCTTGTATGCTGAAGCTGTGCCTCGGTCTTAAGGTATGGTTGGGTTGGTCACCTGTAAATGGTAGGAGGTAATATAATGTTAAGTCGTGAGAATAGTGTTTCAGTGGCTGCGGTTCATGAGGTCCCTGGCTCGAATCCTAGTTCCGGCCAAAAATAAGTTATTGGGTTTTTCTGTCAAAGAAAGTATCTGTACTCGTAACTTACTCTCTATAGCGATACTATCATGGAATTATTATGTACACAGTACAGTACCTACAATACTATTTTATCTAAGCTCCTTGGATACAGTAGCTATCAGAAGAAATGTCATAGTAAAACCGTGATCCCATGTGAGGCCATCCCATCTAGTGTGATACAGAGAAATAACTTAGGTAATTGCCAAGTTCAGCAAGTGGGTTGCAGCTGAAAATCAGCGTCAGGTGGTACACTTTGTGTTGCCATCTGACATCTATGCTGAGCTGAGGCCCTATTGGCATTATAATCATTGTTTTCTGTTTTTTTTTTTTAGTTATAAGGTGTATTTTTCTGCTAATGTAATGCCAATAAACGCATTTTCTTTCTTTCTTTTCTTTCAAGTTACACTTTTACCTGAAAGGATTGTCTTTTTATCCAACTACCGACAGATAGTTTGCCACATCTACGATTTTTTTTTCATCTAGTTATTGAGTTAAATATATATTATATCGGACCATAGAAATAAATATAAATAACAGGAGAAGTGGCACGGGGGCGGGTCTGTGTCCGCGCGTCGTGATCATGATTCATGATGCTCATGTCATTGGCAAATGGCCGTCTCCGCGAACTAGTGCGCTGTGTGTGTATTTCTGAATTAATATTACTATTAAAGTTTATTCTTCAATTTGTCAACGATATGCGATACATTCTCCTTGGAAAGAAAAAAAATAAATACTGGCAGGCATAGCCCAGACATTAGTTAAGATGATAATAAAAAAAGCAATGAATTCTCTTTTGTTTTTTAAAAGTAGAAGTCTATTGTTTGCGTCGTTTCGGAACGTGTTCTTAAAAATGGATAAAATTTAAGTTCGCGCGGTAATAAAATATCTCTGCTTGAAAAATTTTACTACGGAGCAGGTAAATCAAGACTTGAGAGCAACATTAGGGGTTCATGCTCCTCCATATTCTACGGTTGCGCGTTGGTGTGCTGAGTTCAAGCGAGGAAGAACTTCTACTAACGACGACCCACGAACGGGACGCCCCATATCGGCAGTGACTGAACAAATGATTAAAAAAGTTGAAAATATTGTCTTGGCGGATCGTCGTGTTACTGTTCGTTTTATAGCTGAAGAAGTAAAAATTTCGATAGGAAGTGTCCATAATATTATAAACGACCATTTGGGTATGAAAAAAGTGTCAGCGCGCTGGGTGCCCCGAATGCTTTCTGACGCGCAGAAACAAACTCGACTGAGAATTTCACAAAGCTGTTTGGATTTGTTACAACAAGATCCTGACCGATTTTTGGCTCGATTCATAACTATGGACGAAACATGGCTTCACCATTATGACCCGGAAACGAAACAACAGTCCATGACTTGGAAGCGACCGTCATCTCCAACTCCAAAGAAATTTAAGGCGATTCCATCCGCCGGAAAGATCATGGGCTCTCTTTTCTGGGACAGCCAAGGGGTGGTAATGATCGAATATCTTAATCATGGAGCCACTATTACGGGGACTATGTACGCAGGACAAGTAACAAAGTTGCGTGAGGAAATACGCAAGAAACGGCGGCGGCGTGGCAAACTCGCTAAAGTTGTTTTGTTTCACCAAGATAACGCCCCTGCGCACAAATCCAGAGTTGCGATGGTTGCCATTCAAGAAGCTGGCTTCGAATTGATGGAACATCCTCCATATTCACCGGACCTTGCTCCTAGTGATTTCTACCTATTTCCGCGCTTAAAGGAGCATCTCAGGGGCCAGAAATTCGAAGATGATGACGGAGTAGTCGCCGCCATAAATGATTTTTTAAGGGATCAGGAAGAAGATTTTTTTAGAAAGGGAATTTTAGGATTAGAGAAAAGATATACAAAGTGTATAAACCTGAAAGGTGACTACGTCGAAAAATAAAATGACATATAATAAAAGATAATTGCGTCTTACTCATTCTCACTATTTATTGAACACCCCTCGTACGTTCTGATTTATGAATAGCAAGTGTGAGAGCGACCTCGTATCTATTGGGTTTAATGATCTGCATGTGTAGTTGTGGCGAGGTGGTGGGGACAAAGTGGAGGCATTGGGTTTCGATACATTTTCACCTACCGGGGATATCTCCTTCTTTCTTATATCTATGTATCGGGCGATATAATCGCAGCTGTGTGCTAGGAAACGGGACGCATTTCACGCATTAAAAACACTTGCGTTATTATGACCGATAAAAACGCGCCTGTGAGGGAGGGGCTTGAGCAGACTGGCGGACGGGACGGCAGAGGATTTAAAATGTATAAATTGAATTTAATGCTTCTCCAATGGAAATTAGGTTTATATTTCAATGCTCGGTGATCGACCTTGGAGCATACCGGCGCATGCCACGGCATACATGATCCGGTAAGCTGGCGGACGCTCGCGCGGTATCGCACGACACGGCGCGGGGGGACGTTTATAAACTACTTACTTAGGTAGTACCTAACTAACGAAAATAAACCGTAGGTAGTTAAGGCCAGTCGTTTTTTCACTACGTTATTATTGCTGTTGATATATCACAATATGCAAGTAGGCATATTTCCTATAAAAAATAAAATTTAAAAAAAATTGCACACAAAGCGGTCTGTCATGTGAGACTCGGTACTGCGTATAACATGGGAGTGGGACAAGAACTAGACTAGACTGAGCGAAGATTGACCAGTTGGTTATTGCAAGAAGATTACTAAGTTTTTCGTCTTTTCCCGTCTATCGTAAGAACATGTATGTGTCTTTGTAAAAATAGTAAGAAAAATATTTACCCATGATTATCAAGTCCCGGAAGTAGTAAGCGAAGAGGCTAAGAGAGAATAATTTGTTCTTAGTCCTGATGGTCCTGTTAGACCCTTTATGTATGTATTGTATGTCTGTACTATGGACAAACGTTTAATAAAAAAGACTATAATTTTTTATAATTTATGAAAAAAAATACTCATGATTACTTAAAACGTCAGATTTTATTCAAAACCAACAGAATGACATCATAGTTTGCCACTGGGATGTTGCGGATATTATTCGTATCCGTGTCCGCAATTACGGAGCTTCCGCATTTATTTAGACCTCCGCATACGTATCCGCGTATCGGCCGCTTCGGTCAATGAATGAGGTTGAGCTCATGCAGTCATGCGGATGAAGATGTGAGTGGAAAAGGGTGAACATAAGTAGGTAAAATCATACAGGCATGAGGAACAGGGTGTAACACTCATGCTCTATAGAAAAGGGAGGATCCCCGGATCAGACGGCTGTCGTATCTGGTGGGCAACTGCCCGACGACAGATGTCGAAAGATCACCGCCGCTGATCGCCTTCACGAGGATACGACGGTGCCCCGCCCAAGCCGGGCAGACGGTGGAGCATAAAGTGGAGCCGTATGCTCCACCGTGTCCTCCGGGCGATCCAACAAAACAGCGCTGAAATTTGTAAAAAACGTAACACATTTTTAATTCGCATACGAACCCGCGGATGTGAGCCACCAAAAATCCGCATCCGCGGAAATAAAAAAAATTGCATCCGCAACATCCCTATGACACACTGTTCAAGTCTCTGAGGTTCAAGTACTCTATGTTCTTGTTGAAGAAAAAAAAAAATGTTCCATGTTCAAAATTCGCGGAATAATGTAGCCACAGAACATAAATATACTCTACGAGAATGTAGCGGTCAGTCCACTGCGGTATTATTATTGTAGATGGAGATTAATAATTATTTTTTATTTTTACAAATAGTTAAATATATATATAAAACAATTATATTTATTTAGTTAACGTTTTTTTCAACAAATCATTTACTTTGCCTATTTACCATCGTCGACTGTTTTTTTATTATTATACTGAAAAATAAGTACAGACAAAGAATACATCAGAAATAAACGATAAAATATATTTATTATTGAGGCAAAACAAGGTTGTTAGTTCTAAATAATAATAGTAAAACTTCATGTTGTAATATAATGAAAACCAGTTTGTCAAAAAACAATTTTGGTGGACCTGACCAATATTTGAAAATGTTAATATTTCTAGACGTTCAACAAAACTTCCCATGTCTATGGTCGTCTAAAAAAAGAAAAAGAAGTATACCTTGCTTCCAAGTGCAAAAGAGATAGCAATTAAAACGGTCATGGAAATAGAAAAGAATCTTTGTCTATGCCCAGCCAGTCATTGAACCGTCAATTGCTGAACGAACGAACGACAGCGAATCTCGGAGGCCCCGCCTTTAAATCCGTAATTTTATTATTTCAGTTGGTTTTCGCGATGATAATATTATAAAAACGAGCATTTAGGTAATAACTTGCACTGGTTCAAATGTATAAATGTAATCTATGTTAAGACATAATCGAGTTAGCATTATCGGAATGCAATTATTGATTTGCCGTGTACGGCAACAAATAGTGAGTTTGTGCGGGTTTCCTGGCGTTAGCCTGTTGTGAAACCGTGTAACTTTAAGGACTAAGGGAATTGCGGTACTTTTTAAGTTTGCGTTACAAGTTTTTGTGTCGTATGAGGTCGTCAATTTAGTGTATTTTGATGTTGCTATTTTTAGTGGGTGTTGTCATTGTGGTCCAAGCTATAGTCGGATTAGGTCATCGAGTGCCGTGAACATGTGTGCCGGAGAAATGTGTTATAATAAGTTTTAAAGTGGTTTATTTCATTTCTTGTTAGATACACGAGTACTACGAAGTAGGAGACCTGTAAAGATGGGTACAACAAGAATACTGTGTTTCATCGCGTTAATAGCAAGTGCGGCGTCTTTATGTAAGTATTATTTACATATTTATTTATGTTTATTACCTTCCCTTTTAGAATATCACATAATTACCGCATTGCTAGCCATAGTTCATTCAACTTTTTCTCAGTTGCTTTATCCCCAGGGATATAATTAAGTTATGAAACAGACTTGATGTTATGTATAACTCTCTCTTCTAACTGTTGTAATGATTGCCTTCCTGCTTACATCTACCTATAAGACAAGAAGTATACTTTATGTTGTGATTTAGATTTTAATGCAATTCAGTTTTTTTATGCTCGTAACAACCAAAATGTTTTTTTTTTGTATGTACTTGATTCAATCTCTATTAATTCTTAATACAGGAATGAATTTTTATTATTCATATATCAGGCCATGTCGTCCCACTTTCATTAATAAACGCATGAAAAAATAACAAAAGCGTTGGTGCTCCTCAAATTCTCTAATGACTTACATGGTGGTATTACTCACTGGCATCATATCTTAATTTAGTAGTCTACATGCCAGATTTGTAATTGACAACATTGTTTTGTCCTTGCTCATACCGTGATCAAGATTTTGATGTCATAGATTGAATTTAACTCTGGGCTACCCACCTTTGAGTATACATACTAAAATAGATTTTATCTGCCATTGTTTTATGAGAAGCATGATCTTGATTTAAATTATTGTTCTGATGGCCTGTGTCATCTCTTACTTATACATAAAGCAACAAATTTAACCAGCATGTTATTATTGATTCATACAAACCCTATAGTGAGCTGGGATTGAAGAAAAATTATGTAAAGATTTAATTATACAAGGTAGAAAATGTAATGTTTGCTAAAAATGGTTGTTAAAAACCCCTCTGTGCTTTTCTGTCATAATCATCAAATATTACCTACTTACTAAATATTAATTTGCTCATCCTATTGTTATGGAAGTAAACAAAAGAAAAGCTAATCAATAAATAGCTAACCAATTGTTTATTTTTTTAAATCTGAAATCTTTTATTCTACATTGATCTCTAAAACTTAAAAGTCAGTCAGATTAATTGCTAATAAGGTACAATTCTTGTCCAACCCATAGCTGCTCTGAAGAAAGCGTTGTTGCCTTATATTCAAGTATATTGTAAAGATTTTGTATCTATAATATTTTGTTTTAGAACATGTCAAGATTTCCTTTTACTCACCTTGGCAATGTTCATACATAAGTCTAGACATTTTAGAAGCATACAAAGAAGACATGTTATTGTATGCAAAGCTTGACTTGCACATTAGCATAATATTTCATTTAGTATGTGTTGTTGACATATTATTCTCATCGCTATTGGCAGTCGGAGCATAGGGCTCTATAAAAAATTGGCAGGTAGTGTGTAGGGCTCTGATTGGAGTTCGTACCAGTGCCAACTAGATCACAATGCAATCAACATGCCTTCACTGCCACCAATTGAACAAATACATTCTAAACTCTTAACTTTTGTTTTAAGAAGAGATCATTGCAACACAACTATTTAAGATACATATATAAAAGTTTATTCGATTTCATTTAGAAACAACATAACATCATGGCTGTAATCCTCGACAGGTTACGCAGAGGTGTACCTAAAATAGTACACCCACATTTCGCCAGTTATGTTAAAGTCCCATGTGATAGGGGGCGAGTTTATTGCCATCAACTGGGCCCACATCCAAGCTTCGGGCTGCTGCTCCGAAAATTCATTCAAAATAAGTTATCCAACCCAGATTAAGAGTGTGCATTCTGGAAGTGGGCAATGTAGCAAATAGCTGTCAAATGTTTTGCTGTTTTGATTAATTTGGCAATATTACTGTATGGAAATATGAAATGTGTGTAACTAGTGAACTAAAATATTGATTATGAAATGCAGTAATTAATATTGTAACACAAAATATTTAGTTTTAGATAAAAAAAAGTATTTGATAACTTTCCAAATGCCTTTTTTACACCTAAAACGGTTACAACAATATTTAGTGTTATAATTGCAATTCATATAATAGTCTACTTAATACTAGGAAAGATAGAGGTAAAAAAAAAAAAAAATTGACAACTGAACCTTGCTAGCTATGTTAACTTATATGCCAAATGCATGAGATCATAAGAAATTAAGCAGTAGGAGTAAACTGACACTGAAGCACTGACCTAACCCAATGTTATGTCAATACCTTGACATTTGAGAACAGCTGAGAAAAGTTTTTACTGTTCTCAAAGGTGTTTGCATACTTTTTATATTTTCAAATATAATAAAACATTTTTTTAATTGTTTAAAAAAACAATGTTGGAATTTTCGTTCTTGTGTATTTACTTCAAATCTAGATTATGTTACAATATACATAAAAAAAGCACTAATTGTTATAGAAACAAAATAATAATGTTTAGATAAATGTATCAGGGTTAAGGTCAGTAAGAAAATATATTCTAAAATTAGAGCTTGAACATTTGTTTTGCTTAAGGAATGAGATAATTTGTCATGCAGTATAAGTGACACAGTCTGAACTATATTCAATAAAGACGTAGTATTAAGATAGTTCTCAGTTCCTATAAAAGATAAAAGAACTAAAGTCTCTTCCAAAAACGAATCCAAAAAAGTCAAAATTCTAAATGACATCATCATGATCTGCTGAGCTTTTTTCCAACGTTGTTGAGAGACGGCTTCCAGTCAAAAATTTTATATGGAGCAACTGCCTTTTGAACCTCAGCCAGAAAAGTATAACATGCATGTATGAAAAAAAATCATCACTCAAATCAAATTCATTATAAATTTTTTGACCCAACATTTAAACATACTCAGAATTATAATTCTGTTGTATGTCTATGTATTTTACTGTGTGTACATATATACATAGAGATATAACCGAATTATAATTCTTAATAGTTACTTAAATAAATAACTATACTTATAAACATTTGTCCCCATCAGTGACGTCACCGCCGAAGATCGTCAAGCAGCCGACTCAAGAGGAGATTCTGTTCCAAGTGGCGCAGCCGGGCGAAGTGGACAAGCCGTTCATCATAGAGTGCGAGGCTGAAGGCGAACCGGCTCCTAAGTACGTCACCTTGATTTACTAGAATAGTTTTACGTAGACTTTAAGTGCAAAGTCAGATGTTCTGAGTCTTAAATTATTATTGCTAAGTTTCGTCGGAGCGAGTGTTATAAGATAATCCATGAGTACCGACACTTACGTACAGTCAACACATCAGTGGTAACTCTTGCACTACGAAAATCACCCTTACTGCGCACCCTGCCCCCTGGCCAGTCAGCTCCTCTGCCGTCATTTCCGACTGACTAATCAATTGATTCGGCAAAATGATTGACATGAAAGATTGCTACGCTTTGTCCATCTTCATCTGGTGATTTGAAAATGGATCTTGGTTCTTGCGGGTTTTGTAATAGCGATCCTAGGAAACCAGAACACAAAATAAACCCTAACTATTACGCTTCTGATAAAATGAAATAATACTGAAAAGCACGCAACATTTTAGTCTGTTCTGCTGGGACAGCGTGTGTACTATGTATATTTTATCGGCTGTATCTAGGTGTGGGAAGATGACATGGTGATGGCCCTTTAGTCCTAGTAATGGTAACGACCATTTTAATCTGTTGAAAGTGATGGTCTGTTGGCCGGTCATTGTGGCAGGCAGCCCAACAAATTACAGTTACTCTCATTTCTGGTCTGTCCCAGTGGCGCCATTCATAAACGATTCTTCAGATAAATGTATTGCGATGATCCACACATTTAAAACATTATTATGTCTTTTCGCAACATGAGGAATTGAAGTATACCGAGAAATGTCTTCATTTTTCTTAGAACAAGCGTCTACTGCAAAAAAAAAAATTTTAGTTTAGTTGAGCCTACGATACGTCTAATTTCCGCCATTAGTAAAATATTGGTTGATTACGTTAAGTACGATAAATGCTATTCGTCGGTTTTTCATCCTGCCTTATTTCATGCTGAGCTAGAACTGTTTAGCTGATATTTCCTCGCCACCACTTCGACTACTTTTCTAATTTAAAAAAACCTGGGATACAGAATAGACAAAAGAATACGTCTACTTGTGTCCCCAAAAATAAGCAGGCTAGAAGTGTTTCAGACCGACACACATACGTAATGAATATCATTATAATTTACGGCGTTATGAATGAAAGATGGCTGCGGACACTAAACATTTTTATTAATTCCTCAATGGAAGCGAGCACGCTAACAAAAAATTCATCATGCTGTTTATATTACCGTGTCGTAGTTTAGCCACATTTTTATTCATGTAGTTTAGCTGCTTATTTAGTCGGTAAATGGAGTTAAAAGCGCTCGTGAAAGGCTTCATAAACCTGTCTATATTTTTTTACGGGTTTGAGTGTCCTTGCTCTTATTTGGTTCCTGAGTTGCCGAACTTAGAAAAGGATTAGACCTAGCAGCTAGCTTAAGGTTCTTCAACGGAAATTATAAAGTAAAATAATAAAGCAGTAGGTTAGTAATTATTTAGGGCTGACCAGTGGCTCCGTATGTGTTGAACTTATAGGGAGTATGTTCAGAAAACCCTTCAGTAGAGGTTTCTGTATTTAATTTCATTTCGAGAAAAATATTATGATACGGTCATGTCGGTCATTCATCATAGACTCCACTCGATCCAGCATTAGGGCTTCACGGCTATACGCGCAAACCAAACTGACTATCCGGGCATATTTCCTAAGCCGGGTATGATTACAACCCATTGGAAAAGCTTGTGAAACATTCTCGCTGAATTCGGGGGATTACACAATACACCATCCTTTACAAGGTGTTAGGCGATCGTGCTAAGACGCTATCAGTAAACATGCTAAATGGAAATTCACTTGAGATTTCAAACCGCTTTGAATTATAGTATAGGGATGCTTCTCCCTACCAAGGGATCCAACGACAAGTACTACTAGCCTAGATTTCCCAGGGGAACTACAGTTTCATTCGAGATAGTATCTAGTGCATATCCTTACCGTGACGCCAGCTTCCTGTGTGCTTCAAACCTCATCCGCTGCACTGTGGTAAAATGACAAACAAATTGACTCACGTTTTTATTAATAGTTAAATTTATCATAGCGTTTTATGGACATCACTTCATAGCTAAACTATTTAGCCTTTGGCCTTTGTCATGTTCTTTATTATCTGAGACTTCTCTACCTTTTATGGGTCTGATATTGATGAACAAGGCTGACGTTCTCATCGGATGACCTCTTTTGTTTTCATAATTTGAAGTTTCGATAAATCTCTTTTAATTGGTGGCTCTTATCAACATTGCAGTTGTTTTCGGTTCCACTTTAAAGAACTTAGTCGAGCTGTTGCCAGGTTTGATTAATCCTAATATTTGATTTAAAAAGCAGCCGAAGTTACGAAGTTCGATACCACCGTACAATATCTAACACTACTATATTTCTTTAACACGATATTTGTATGGGGATGGGGACCCCCTTTAACTTTATCTATTTTTATTATTTGTTGTTATAACAGCCATAGTAGTATACACTCTGTGAAAATTTCACGTATCTGCCTATTACGGTTCAAAAGATACAGCCCTGTTAGGCTGCCTGTCCACGTGTCCATTGGAGCGGAGAAGAGAGGAAAAGAGAGCTGTGCCAACATTAACCAATAGAATTTCAACTCCAGAGCGGAGTTTAGATTCCTCTCCTGTCTTCTCCGCTCTAGTGGACCGAGAGCCTTACAGAAGGAGGGACGGACATCGGAGCCTTAGTAATAGGGTCCCGTTGGCACCCTAAAAACAACCTACCATAGACAACTGGACCTTTTTCAAGTAGTCTTACGTTCGTTACGAGGTTTTTATTTGTGAGAATGAAAGTAAATACCTACACATTAATTATTCTTCGCACGGCTTATGTAAATTGAGACACTAGACGCCAAATCCTTTTAAATGCTCAGCAGGGATTAAATCACTTCCTTGTCTTCAACACATTACTTGCGCCCGCGCGCCCTATGACTAAGAAGCACTATGCAACTAAGTTGTTACTAAGCTCTGAAGGGTGACTACATCTTTACTAGAAACTCAATATTAAGTATCAACAAAACAATTAATTAACTTTAACGTATTTAAACGGAAAAAAAGATACCTACTTCTATTTATATCGGAATGTTATCTGTCAGTGGCAATCTACAAAACTACTGAACCAATATTGTGTAGTTCTTGCCGGGTCGATCACACACTATGCCGATGACCTAGCATTTCTATACACGTTCCATTATTCTCGTACATACAATATTATAGTTCAGTGGCTGTTACTATAACTACCGTAATATGAAGGTTCAAGCTATTTCATATAAAATTATGAAGATACTTACTATGATTTTTGTCGGATGAAATCAATGACCTGCGGCAGATAACGGTCTTATAACGATTATAGTGTTCATATCAATTAACTTGACTTACACTTGAAGTGAATTGACCTCAAAATCTGTTTTAGAGGAACAGCTTTTTCTTATGTATGGCTGTTCTTCAATAAAAATATTTGAGAATAAATGCTGGAAATAAACGTAAATTATTGTGATACGTAGGTACGGTGCCAGTCGTAAAAGGGATTGAGCACATTTGTCAGCATCTATTCAATAGCAGCAAGAGAATGAAATACCTATCTTCACACGAAGTTAGATATAATAATGTTCTAGAATGTGGTGGTTTCATGTGTGCCTTGTAGTCTGTGCTAAATAATTGTATTTTTTTTTCTTCCTGAAAAGCGCGAAGAAACTGCTTCGTTTACAACTTAGTTAAAAAGCCTTCGATGAAACAAGAACTAATTTAAATAAGTATGACGTAGTAGAAAAAATAATTAGTACACCAACGATAGCATGATACTAACCAGTAATTATAATTAACAAATAGCAATAAAAAGCTTGTAGGTACCTACATTGACATTATCCTTTAGAATTAGAATTAGAATTTCATTTATTTGTGAGACTGTAGTTTTACATAGTATGGGTGTTAGTATTTTTGTTAGTTCTATACATTCTACCACAAAGTATATGGTGTACAAATATTCAGTTGTCGTTCTTAAACTAAGTACAATATTAATTTTAAGATTTGTGATTTAACCGTCAAATCGTCGTTAAATCTTTGTCAACCGACATGACCAAGTATCATACAATTATAATTGAAAGCTTTTATTATTAAATTACCAACAAACACACAAAAACCGCAATAAACAGGGCTCATTCATCGAACTATACATAAATTAGTAGTAAATAAATGTGGGGGCCATGAATAATTTATGGCGTGAGTCAGCCTTGGTTCGAATGCAGTCATCTCGAGGCGACGACACACTCGGAAATATTATGTCATGTATGAATAACGCTTATTCGCTCAAAATAAAAATAATTATGACGGTTAGGAACCTGTTTTTCTCTTTTTGTAAAGTGGTTATTGCTGTTGATCTCATTGTCCTAGAGCAGTGGTTCCCAAAGTTGACTGGACCGCGACCCACCTAACAAAAACTTCCAAATTCGGGACTTAAGCTCTTGAGTATCGTGGAGAAATAAAGGACTCTTCAAAAAAGGAAAAAACATTCAGTTACAATCGTTTTTTTTATAAATAGTTAAATACAAGGAGTGCTATTTCAATGAGAAGAATGTATTTGTTACCTATTTTTTGTCATTATAGCTTTAGTAGCAACTTCAATTTTTGTTTTTTTAATCGCAATGAGTTTGATACGTCCAATTTATTTACAAGGCCGACCCAATATTGGCTCGAGACCCATAGTTTGGGAAATGCTGCCCTAGAGCTTTTATCGACTATGCCGGCCGTGTCTGGCGCGGATACTGGTTATTTGACGTTTGTCAGTAACAATCATTTAAATCCAGAATTTTACTCAAGAGGATTTATTGATGTGCAGTGGGATATGTCCTAGGGATAGGAACTTGCTATTGGTGTCTTTAATGGCGTGAAAATGTTCTTGGAGAGATAGCGGTGATTTTACAAATGATCCGTAAAGCGAATTACAACTTCGCCTTACGCAGTCCATTGCAAAAAAAATGGCCTCTCCCTGAACACACAATTCATCTCCGTCTTTTGACATCTTCTATAAATCCACATTAGTCTCTAGTCATTTCCCATTGTGGGCTACCTATAAAGCCATCCCACATTACCTGAGTTTTCGCCTGCCATCTCCCCACTAAGCTAATGTGTTTGCGCTAGAAGTGGGTTAACTACTGTACCTAGTCCCTTTTATGACTTGCAAACAGGACAGGTCGTTCACCTTGCTATATCTGGAAAATCAGTTGTATCCTACCTCCTTGTTTATGAAAACTTCATGTTTTTAATTCAAATGGGTGATATATAAAGACCCATAAGAGGAAAACTTACATTTTAAGTGGTAAAACATACTGTGACTAAGGAAAATACATGTTTTGAAAGGGTACTTAATGAATAATATCCAAATGTGTATTGTTTTAAATAATATATTGTTTAATGTTATGGCAGGAAAACCACGGATATATTGTTAAATAATATGAAATGTAATTAATTGCCGCTTGTTATCAAATTACCGACTTGTTTGTGGCTTTGAATCCATTACATTCATTTCACGAAAGCCTTCTTTGACATATTTATAAGCAGTACTTTAAATTTAAACACCCTTCGTTTTGCGTCACGTCTGTGGGTTGAAACGCAAAAGGCTGTAAATAGTTCTTGAACCTGTGGCCAGACGAGAGCCCTCCACCACTTTACTTCATAATTTGTCGCATCAAAGTCTTTTAACTTGGAAAAGCGGGATTTTAATAGCGTTTGCAGTTGGGTTTCAGGAAGATCTTACGGTAAACTAAGTAGTTTTTAATCGACTTCAAAAAAAGAAGGACGTTCTTTATTCGGTGTTTAAAAAAAAATCTTTGTTACCTCAGAATTCCATCATTTATAAACCGAATTAGAAAAGTATTTCTTTATTTGAAAGGATATGATTCTAGTTTGGTCCCATATAAATTTAGCAAAGTTCTGACGAGTGGTTTTTGAGTTTCTCTTAGTGTATGTTGATGATGTTATAATAATTTGCTGTCACTATTATTTGAATTGCAAGTAATGGTACCAATACATACGAATTTATGTGGCGTGGGTAGAGTTACCACAACTAAACGGTGAAAAATAAAATATGTTTAAAAAAAAAAAAACAACAAAGTGAAATATTACTTTAATTGCGGAAGTCGGTGTCTTCAGTTTGGTATTTTCGTTTTTTGCACCGACTTTCGACATTAAAGATATTTTTCACTAGTTTTATTTTTTTGGTAGTCGGTTTTATTTCATTGTGTGATTTATTAGTGAACCTCGTAATTGCTTTACCTCTAAGGTTAAATGTCACATGCACATAATTATGAGACAGTTACCTACCTACATAATTACAACCTTGGTGAAGTTTTAATTTAAGTTTTTTTTTGTTTTTGGGAAAAGTGTCAAAAGTGAAAACCCTATTGCGAGGATATTTCTTCCAACTATACATTTTCAGGAAATCTAGGTTACAGGGTTTAATGTGCTTTAGGTTGTAGGTTAACAAAGCAGGCTTTAAAATATCCTTGTTCATAGCAATATTGTTATCAACTTATCATATATCCCAAAGGACGTGAAAACCGCATAATGCGCACGATCCATTAAATAATAAATTATTATACTGTGTATTTTACGTCCTTGTTTACCTAACTTGTGATAAAATAATGAGTAGGTAATTAATTGTTGTATTAAACCATCCAATGCATTTGTCAATATATTTCCTTATAAAGAGTTTGTCCTTAACCAATGAAACCATAAAAAAATAGTGTGGCACAATTTTAAAATAACGACATCAGCAGGAAGATCAGTGATTCCAATGAGATACCTACTACGATGCCTAAAGTAACCGGGAAGTTTATTCCTACCCACAGTCCAAGATTGTACTTATTAACACCACTTTTTTTTTGTCCAAACAGGTACAGATGGATCAAAAACGGCAAGCCCTTCGAATACACGAGTTACGATAACCGTATCTCCCAACAATCTGGTCGCGGTACACTCGTGGTCAGTAAGCCGCGCGACGAGGACCTCGGACAGTACCAGTGCTTCGCATACAACGAGTGGGGTACTGCCGCATCCAACAGCGTCTTTGTACGACGAGCTGAACTCAACTCCTTCAAGGAAACAGACAGCCAACAAGTCGTAAAGGCAGAGGAAGGGAAACCTTTCAAACTCACTTGCGAACCGCCCGATGGTCACCCCAAACCCAAAGTCTACTGGATGTTGCAAGGCGACCAGGGACAACTGAAAACAATCAACAACTCACGCATGACTTTAGACCCTGAAGGAAACCTTTGGTTCTCGAACGTAACTCGTAACGATGCGAGTGTAGACTTCGCATACATTTGCACAGCTAATTCCATCTTTAGGAATGAGTACAAGTTTGGCAACAAGATATATTTGGAAGTGACGCAGACGGGAATCGCGCCTACCTTGAACAGGCATGAGCCAGTGCGTCAGTACACTACCAGGAAAGTCGAGAAAGCGCTGCAGGGGAAGAAAGTGGAACTGTACTGTATTTATGGTGGAACGTGAGTATCTTTGATTATTTTGTTCAGTAGTTTGAAGGAAAGACTAGAAGTATCGTGCGGTGTCTGCAAGAGATCGATAACCACGTCGTTCGTCGATGCTACACACGCAAACTTTAGGGTTACGCATTGTTGCGATTTTCAAACACATTAAGATTTTTGGCTAGGTCATAATTATAAGCGTTAGTGCTAATTAGCTACCAATCTTCTTGGTACTGTTTTCTTAGGAGTTTAATGCACAATTTACGTTGGAAATAGTGAATATATCCTTGGTGACATAGGATTATCGAGCGCGACATAATATACATTCAGTACGTTGCCCTGTGTTCTGCGAAAGAGTTCTATATTCTACATAGGTGCGAGTAATTGACGGAAACACTAAGGGGTGACCAGACTTCTAACCAGTGCATAGAACCAACTTTGGTATCAATATTGGGACTGAATTAATAAAATCACCTACATCCTGATATGTCATGTATCGTCAACTAGCCGACCCATTTATCAGTGAATGACCAGCTGTTCATACGATGATACATACAATGATTTCATTCATGCCCAAACCAGTAGGAGTCTAACATTCTAGATGTGTAACCCGAGATTTTAGGTTAGACCCGTCGATTCTGCGCTTGCGACAGTGACATTAGGGTTGCGTCCATCTTTAGTCGGACACATTAGATGTTTTTTCTGGTAGAAACGATCAATTGCGTGGTTACAAAGATCATTTTGGTGCTTCATCTCTGAATAATAAAGGCTCTCATACGGCAGAATGGAAAATGGCACTAAGCACACACACACCGGGCACATTTTGCCTCCCATCTGCCTGTAATTTCAAAACAAAACACGGAAAAAACGTCCTGTTACAAAAGACTTATCCAGCATATATTTTTGCGCTGGTAACCCTATCGTATTCAGTGCAGGTACTGACCTATTGCGCCCCCGCTACGCGTGCATGAGTGGCCGCAGTGGCTTTTCTCTCCGCTATCGGGTTTCATACATGCCGCTAATTCACCGCATGTTATTTGGCCTAGCTACGGTCTTTATAAAAGGATTGAGGTTATACTTAGAATCAGCCTATTATTGTCCTACTGCAGGGCAAAGGCCTCTTCTCATATTATAGAGAAAGCACGAGCATTGATCACCACGCTTGCTCACGACGAGTTGGCGATTTCAGACGCATATTAACGGTTTCCCCACGATTTTTTTCTTCACCGATGTGTAAAACAGAATTGTAATAAAACATGGTTATAATTATAAGTGTTGAGGAAGGTTAATTATTAGGAGCAAAAATAATCCTGCCTTAAATGAGTTGAATGCTGCTGCAATGAAATGTTTGTCTTTTGATGATTGGTCTTCGAAGTGCTGGCGCGTACACTTGGATCATGGATGTGTACATGAAAATATGGCCCTATACCAAATAGGTGAGGAAGACGTGCCCTATAATAGGACAGTACGTATAGGTGAAAATAAGGCAATTTTTGACATAAAAAAAACTTCTGAATGATTCAATGACTATATTTTAAACAATCACCATTTCCTCCAGGCCTTTACCGCAAATAGTTTGGAAGAAGAACGGGCAAGGCATCCTCTCTTCTCAAGGTATCACTCAGGACAACTACGGAAAGACGCTGGTGATCAGGTCCCCGACTTACGAAGACCAGGGCACGTATACCTGTGAAGTCAGCAACGGTGTCGGAACTGCTCAATCATACTCCATACTGCTCAATATTGAAGGTGAGTTACATATTTTTAACCAGGTCAATAAATTCTAGAAAAAGGTATACAAATTTTGTACTAAACAGCATTGACAGAGATTGATAAGCCAAACCAATTAATCAGAAATATAAATAATTTATTTGCTTATAAATTAGGTATACAGATAAAATGGAATTTTTATAGTAGTTAGTACTGATACATTTTAACTTATGGCATGCAAATTATTAACTAATCAAATAGAATTAAATTAAATTTCTTATTACAATATTATTATTTACTCTTCATCAATGGTATTCAGACTAGATAGTAGGTAAGTTAATCTTCACATAAAATAATCTAACACATCATATCATACAAAATATAAATTATCAAAAATATAAGACCAAATTTTTTTCGCCCCGGATTTTTTGACACATGTGGGTAAAACCTCGAGTGATTCTACTTGGAACTTCATTTTTAATGTTGCTAATTACATAGAGAGAATATTCTATATCTATATATAACGGCTTTAACCATTTCGATGAAAGATGCAATATAGGGGTTTACGTGAGCGAAAAATCGATCTAGCTATGTCTGTTTTCACCCGAGCAGAGCTCGGTCGACCACGTACTGCTTTAATATACTTACACCAAAATTTTAACAAAGCCTAAGTATCCTAAGTTTTTAAATTAACCACTGCTTTTACTTCAAATAATTTTCTCGCAACAGATCTTTTAAAAGTACCTGATTATTAATGGTATCTCCAGTTTATGCTTTTGTCACTAATGGCAAAGTAAGTCACCACAAAAGGACTTCTGGATTAAAAGTTAAATGCTTTTGTGATAGCAGTCGAGCTATTTTAAATCTATCTAATCTGTGCATAATTGATCCGTGATATTCCTTCATCGTACAGCCTATACCGCTAGGTCTAGAGGCAACACATTTTGCACACAAGATCCTTATATAACGAAAGTGAACACTGGAAAAGGAATTTTGAAAGTTTGTTCCCCTAAAGCGGTTACATAGGGGATGAAAGTTTGTATGGCAGTTCATAATTTTTCCGATGGAAATTCCCATCAGGCACACGGCTTGTATTCCATAAAATAAAGCTCTCTAAAAGAACCTACAGTGCGACCGTCGAGAGAATGCGTACCTGACACCTGTCAGTTGGACAATTTCTAGTTGTAATAAGGATCAAATTCGCAAAACAAATATTCGTTAGTATGAAACTGACAGGTTTAGGTGTAGGTACATTTCAGAGTGGTGCCTGCTTGGTTTTTATTAAATTTTGTCTGAGACGAGTCAGATCGTTTCGTAAGTCGTATGTTGCTTGAATTTCCTCCTAACATCGGTTGAAATTAAAATAGAAATACAAAAGGCTTAGCCTTTTCATACAAAACATAAACGGACATTTTAGTAGGGTACGAAATGATTAGGGACGGCAGTACCTACACGTAAACAATTCCGAGCACACAAATAAATCTTTCGTGCTGCTATAAAAGTTACATTCACATTTTTATGGCCACATGGTCACTATTTTCGCTATAAAGGAAATGCCCTGAATCTTCTATTTTAATGTTCCTACCTAATAGACAAATCGCGGTTTCATCTCAGTTTCATGAATTAAACCAAGCTGTTTTAAAACACAATTCGTTTTTAAGTTGTCGTAAAGGTTTCACACAAATGATTTGCTCGCGTTTAAGAAATATTAAAAGCGACATTTGCGCTTAACAAAAATTCACCCCCCGGAAGTGAGAAAAATTGCACCCCCAGATCCCTTTCCTTGTAAAGGGATCTGGTCCCGTCTTTAAAAATGGTGCCAAAGAGGCCGGCTCCTAATTATTCTGTTGTCGTCCAACAAACAATAAAGACTGCGTGCCAAATAAAGCCGTCCCTACAAACAGACTACGCCATTTCCGCAGTGCTAAATTGTAAATGTAACTTTGCAAGGGCCCGGTGCCATAATGATGCTAATAATCGTGCCAACGTCATTTCCGCTTTCCTTTATAAAGTTTAGCTGCGTTCGTAATTAATATGTAATTGTTTATGGTTCGACTTAAATAGACGTCATTATAGCCGTGTTTGGAGGCTTTGCGGCGAATTATGCAAATGTAATTATCGTCAAAAGTAATCTAAAGAAATTAATGTGTTGTTTAAAAGGGTGTGCTAAGGCTATTCGTATCCTTAGTTCATCAAAAGTTTAGATAATTATTTTATAGGAGCGATCTGCTATGATCGTTGAAAAGATCTGACCAAAAAGTGAGATGGTGTACGTGTCCATTTACAAATTAAAAAACATTTTCATCTTTTGACCGATAAATCGTAGCTTTCAAAGGAAGGGACCGTTTTATATTTTACGGATGATAAATTCATTTGGTAATAATTTCTGTTCCTTGTAAATAATAAATGAATGAAAAAAATGGTGACTACGCGAATATGCCACGAAATTCAGGACACGAATTTATGAAATTCTTTTTGGATAAAAAGGGACGTGATATAGGTTGACATTTCCCTTTCTAATATTCTATTGGATTATTCAAAATATCTTGTTTCCATTTCGTTTTTGATCAGGGACGCGGAGTAGCCCGTCTATTCCTTTTCATAAACCTTGGATTTTTGATGAAAATAATCTTTTGACATCGAAAACAGAAACAGTCAAAAGTGTTCTTAAGAATATTTTTTCTGAAACCTTTGTCAAAGTTATACTTGACATAATTCCGAATATTTGCTCAGTGACATCATCGTTAAAATCATAATGTGAGAAAGCATATGGCACACACATGATACATATTTATTAGCCGAAAATATTTTAAACCTCACATTACGTCTCTTGGACCATTAAAATACAACGACTGCGCAAACATGGCCACAAATGTTGGCTAAAGACAATCATTGTGATTGTGACCTTTCGCTTCCTTCCGTTTGACTTGTGTCAAGGAAGGCGGGAATCGAGGGCTTCCTTTTGTCGATGGGGAACCTTGTTAGTTTCCTGAGTTTGATTGCAATAATAATATATTTTCCTACTGGAGGGCAGATGTCTCTTTTCATGTTAAGCCGGGTATTGGCTATTGGTGGTTTCAGTCATATTTTTTTACAAGTTTGGGTTTCCTCGCGATCTTCTCATATATCGTATTTCAGTGATGTCCAGCATAAACCTCCATCCTTATTGTTGAGAAGCGGACCCCTTTTAGCCACCGACTTCGCGACTTGCGACAAGTTCATGGCATATCAATTCCAAATAATGGATCTCAGCAAACGATGGGGGAGCTAACACCGTAAGTCGTAACCATGAATAAATGATACCCATATTAGGTTATTAGGTAACAGGTGTTGTCCTCCCATCTCCCTAGTAATCCCTCAATCGCCTCTTACGACACGTTCGTGGCATACGATAGGGTGATAAATTCCGAGTGCACACAGCCATCCGCAGTCAATCTCTCTCCACCCTAAGGGATTTCCGGCCTTTTCGCTGAGTCAAGTTTGTTTTGGATATATTTTTTATTTTGTTTTATTTATTCAATAAAGGTTCACTTTTGAAGGTTTATTTAAAGACGTTGCAAGTTAAGAGCGTTTATTCTGAAAGTTGGCAACGTCGCAAAAAGCTGTCAAAAATTTACCTGTTTTGAATAATTTGCCAATATTACTTTATGGACATAAGAAATGTGGCTAAGTAGGGAACTAGAATATTAATAATGAATTGCAATTATAACATAGATACAACCCGTTTTAAGTAAAAAAAAGGCATTTAGAAAGTTTCCAAATCCTTTTTTTACATCTAAAACGAAATATTCGGTGTTACGATATTAATGATTCATTTCATAATCAATATTCTTGTTCGCTAGTTAACCACATTTCTTACATTCATACAGTAATATTTCCAAATTAATCAAAACAATGAAATATTTGACATCTATTTGCGATGTTGCCCACTTTC
This sequence comes from Agrochola macilenta, assembly GCA_916701695.1. Classification (NCBI taxonomy): domain Eukaryota; kingdom Metazoa; phylum Arthropoda; class Insecta; order Lepidoptera; family Noctuidae; genus Agrochola; species Agrochola macilenta. The sequence goes on from OU753553.1 coordinate 22,840,942, forward strand.
AGAAAAAACGCTCTTAAGAGACATTTGAATAAAAATAAAATATAAATCTTTTATAGTTCAAGTATGTATTTAAATATTTATTATCCAGACGTTTATCATTAGGTACTTAACTTTAAGCAACGTTTATAAATCAACCCCTTGACTTTCCGTTTTAAATTGGCAAAACAGAATCGCAATTTTTTTTGTATTTGATCTAAATGCACCTCAAATGAATCGCAAAAATATATATATTTTTTATTAAAGTCACCAACAGTAAGTACATTTTGATTGTATCTGTCCACGCATCGACACGCATGTCGATGACGTAATCACTTGTCATGCACGCAAATAACTCGGTAACCCGGTTCCCGTACTGCTGGATAAACGTCCGGCCCTTTTTATTACGTCGTGACTCCGCGAGGTTTGGAGGTCGGCCTATAATAGAACGGTTTGTTATTCTTATTATAAGCTGTCTTCATACATCTTCTACTTAATAAACATCTTAAATTCATTAATTCACTAACAGACAACGCACGGTCTAAACCGCTGGATCTAGAAGTATGGAATTTTGCTCAACAGTTCCTTATACAACGAGTTGTCGAGCATTAAGGAAGGATTTTTGAAAAGTCATCCCCTAAAATGATTAAATAGGGTATGGAAATTCGTAATTTTTCCGATGGGAAATCCTATCCCATACGGGTTGTTTTAAAGATACCAAAAATAATGACAGATGTTCGTAAAGCACCATTTCAAGAAGATCCCAATGCTAAACAGCAATTCTATTCACGTAGCAAAGGAATTTAATATGAACGGTTTTGTAGCAAGCGGATAAAAGCAATTTCAAAGTTAATCTAGATATAGTATGATCACAATCAAGAAACACTAATAAAGTAATTTCCATGTTAATTTCTGGGCGACAGAATACATTAAGAAAACCGACAGCTTTTGCCAGCCACCCCTCGCTTTAATAAAAAGTTTATTGGATAAAAAGGTTGTATCCTAAATCTCATCTAGTCGGACTACCTCGGACATAATTTCCTGATTTGATTGCTGAACCGTGTCCTCCGCCCTCCGTCCGGTAGGCTCTACTGGTATTCCAGATTTATCAGTCGTATAGTTGTTATTGCTTCTTCTAAATGTAGATCATTTATAAGTAGGTAGGTTCAAAGTCTCGAATTTTATCTGAAAATAAAAATGCTGTGAATATAATATGAACTGTTTCTTTTCTTATCGTTTCTAAAAACGACTACCCATATTTTGTTCATGTAAAGTAAAGCAGCAACATATTATTTCTTCGGAAAAGTCTCGCAAACTTGTCTAAGGCAAGCATATGAAAGCCCGAGGCTTGCTTACGCTTTTAGTTCGTCTCCTTCTCCATTTTGTTTCGTTAACAATTCGTCGAGATTGCGAGCACTTGAGTGTGCATGCAGTCTGCCGTAATCGCCGCGAGCATTGTTGTACTACCGTCGTTTGAGTACTGTAATTTAAAATACGATACACAATAGAAAATGGAGGAAAAGTCTGTTGACAGAATACGAAATATATCTGTGCGGTTAGTTTTGCTTATTTGGCTGTTTTTGTTGGGTAAGCTATGAAGGATAGGTTAATGTGGAAGGATAATAACGCTAACGTTGAGAAAGATATCAGTTAAATGTCTTGATGTCTTCTAGAGTAAAAAAGCATAGCAGTAGTATCAAAGCATTTAACTGATGATCTTCAAATAACTAAATAAGTTATAGGTAATTGAGAAGCCGTAAAGTTAATTACATAATATGTGAAGTCAGTCTGTATGAACACAGCTGTTTGCGCTTACACTGATAAACGGTAAACCCTTAAATATTTTTCTTAACTAATACCAGTAAAGCCGCACCTTAATAAACCTTAATTTAGTTAAAGTCACCATTGGAATTAAATGTCAGTAAATATACCTAAAAGGCCATACACTTGGCCTCTGACATCATCTATTCTCCATTCTATTAACCTACAATATACAATAATGCGTAATATGGGAGAAGTCTATACATTCAACCATGTTAAGCTTGACCTGCTTGTATGAGAAATGTACAGTTTATGGCGCCGACCCAAGATTCCATTTTGAAGACCCTATGAAGTTAATTTGTAAAAGATGGCCCAAAAAGGAGGATCACTTACATATTTTATTCAATAAATCTGTAATTAATTACCAGTATAATGTCTAAGTATAATCAAACTTACATTAGGTTGGTATAAGAAACATGAACAAACTTCGGGTATTAGGGAAATGGAGGATTAAGAGACATCAATACGACATTACGTCATTGTAATTATGCTAATTTCGCGCCTCCCAAACGTGCTGGCTTATTTGTTGTGTAATTTGTTACAAACATTAAGTATGTCACACGATATCCCAAACAAAATTGTGGTATGATGAATAATGTCATACGAATAGTCAGTAGTCTTCCTCGGAAATGTATCTTAAACTAATATTATTATTTGTTTGTTTGTAATGAACAAACTCAAAAACTACTGGACCGATTTCAAAAATTCTTTCACCAGTAGAATGCTATATTATCAATGAGTAATATAGTCTATAATTTACAAAGAGTGAAGCCGCTGGCGGCAGCAAGTTCACTGATAAACTTGTACTAATCCTAAATTTGTCATCCCCTAGCCGCGCCTTACTTCACGGTGCAGCCAGAGATACAAAACAAGGCAGAAGGCGAGACAGCTGAGATCAAGTGCAAAGCCGACGGTACTCCCTCGCCCAAGATCACCTGGATCCACAACGGCAAGCCCATCGAACAGGCCGAACCCAACTCTAGGAGACAAGTGTCTTCCAACAGTATTACCATCACCAATCTGGTGAAGAAGGATACTGGAAACTACGGTTGTAACGCTACCAGCTCCATCGGATACGTGTATAAGGATGTCTACATCAACGTGCAATGTGAGTATTTTGTTATCATACCTTCTTTTTGTGAATTTTGTATGTTCTTTTTCAGCAATATGATTAGTTATGAGAGAGTTACGTTGATCGATGGTGGCTACAACTTGGATGTCAATAGTAACGCCTTCAGCTCACTGCAGCGAAAGCGAACCGGAGTGAATTTGAAGTTCAATTGTTTCTGGTATGTCTTTGGATGTCGCTTTACACGCAGCTCGGAAACAGAAAGCGAACTAAAACCAAGAGTTTAGTTTCGGTCCGCGTCTGTTTTGCTTTCGCTGCAGCGCGGCGTGCTAAATAAGTTACTAAGCTGGTCGCACTCCTATCTGCTCATCGTCTTCCAGGAAAAAAGAAGTTATACCCTTATTTGACGAATGTCTATAGTTGTCAGCAATAAAACTACTACAAGACAAACTTGTTAATCGATGAAACTACGTCGTACGCTAATCCTCTAACAGTAACTCTCTCACATTTCAAGTTATCACACTTGTAGCGTCTTGAAAAAATATTTTAAATGTATGTGTGTATGTGCTTTCTTCCTGACGGGCGGCGCCTTGACGTAACAATGGCGCCGCGACGCCCCAGATTTTATACTTCACTTTACTTCAAGCATTGTTTTAATGTTCTTTGTATTAACTGACTTGAAATATGCAATTTTTGATCTTTGTTTCTCTCATCTCATAAAATGCTCAATAGACTGAAAATGTTTGAAATATATTTTTTATCGATGAACAACGTTGATAACATTCTAATACAACAAACATGATTGTACAAAAATGAATTATATTAATTTCGTTTCGTACAATCTGAAAATTTATAATGTGTCCAGCTTGTATATAATAAGGTCGTTTTGAAATACTTATTCTGCCACCTTTGAACTAATTGGCGCTCTAATAAACCCATTCAGTAACTGTAAAACTTGGAAGTTTCACGCATGGCACATTCTGTTGCCAACTTAATATATGGTTCCGCAGTTTTCAACTATCTAACGTTAGTTCATACAACTCTAAGAAACAAGTTCAATAAAGACCACCATTTTATTGCGTTCCGTTTCCTTTCTAACAAGTTCAGTTCTCTAACTTTTATATGGAAACGACAAAGCGCCAGCCACCATAAACTGTCACTCATAATTAATTATGACCCTAATGTAAGCACATAAACTTGTTCAGCTCAACCTAAATTGAGTCTTGTGCAGCAAAAAATATAGTTGAGATTTATTCTTGAATAATTGAGCCATTTGGCATTCTCCCCAGTCATTTCTAGATGAACTCAAATACTGGGAATAAATCTTTATTGTGTGGATGAAAAGTTGCTCTCGAAACGTCACAGTTGGTCTGTGTTGTATAATGTGGCGAGATCGATATCCCCATTGAAAGAAATGTATATTTACCGATCCAACTACTCAGCCTATGGCACTTCGCAGTCGACTGCTTTAGAGTTAAGCAAATATAAATAGGTACAATGAATGAGGGTCTGAAAGATTTTCCTTGACTATAATTTCTTAGAAAACTTTGTGGAAGTTTTTCTTCATAGAATGTTTCACCGTTATTTGCTGTATTATTTATTTCTTCAGCTTCCGTGGGCGAATCTATCCTTGTTACTTTTATATCTAACCTATACCGCGTTATCGATTCGCTAGACAAGTGGTTTGTGTAGGGGAGAACGAAATCGATTCCCATTTGCAATAGTTGTTTAGGGTCCTGTTCCTGTCTTTATTTTGGGGTTCCTAACTCAATAGTTTGGGACTTTGGGTCATTGCCTCAAAGCAAAACCCAGGATTGGTTTTGCATTGAAATTGTTTGTTTTCCTGTGATAGCAGAACTTGCAACTGTTTGTATTTTAAAACAACCTTTATCTTCTTCTTTTCGTGTGGTTAGTGACTAACCTGGTGTCAGAGTTTTAAAGCCGCCCATGGGCCTCTGACATGGCTTAACATGCCGTCGAGAAATATCTCTCAGGCATGCCGGTTTCCTCACGATGTTTTCCTTCGCCGTTTTTGAAGCAAGTGATAATTATACAATACACACATGAATCCGAAAAGTCAGAGGTGCGTGACTTGGGTTCGAACTCGAGACCTATAACTTGGCAGTCCGACGGTCACACCACTAGGCTAATCACTGCGCAACAACAACCTTTATGATAATGGTAGAGTCGTTTTAAGGACGTGAAAGGTTAATTAATGCAGTCCAATTATCACATACTGTTTGTTTATGACAATTCAACGATAATGCTCACTACGTAAGACCTAGTCAAAAACACTCGAAAAAAATAATTGCTCACAGAGGTCATTTTAATTACTAGTATCTCACAGATAGCAAAAGAATGAGCTCTAGTACGATTTCTTAATTATCTCAGTTTATAACATGATGTCACGGTCGCAGTCTCATTCATTTGAGTCCCAGTATGATGACACTCGATAAAGAAACCTAAGTACGCCGTTATGAGTGTCTGACTTTCAACTTGAGCCTTAATGTGACCCTGGCTGTTCAGATGAATCTTGATAGACCTGTCTGTATGAAAGTGTTTTCAAACAGATTACTTCGTGGCTGTTTTGTTTATCAATTTCACCTTTACCAAACCGATTACGGAAACAATATTCTCGATATTTTTCGGTGTTTCCGATGCAAACTCAATTTGGCGCTTTAACTAGTTTATAAGTAAATTATGTATATTGTCTTGGAACAGACCAGTCGACAATAAACTAAGTCAAAAAATAAGCTCACAATACTTCAAAATGAAATATCCTATTACACTGAAAGTTTGAAATACTTGGACATTCGGTTGCGTGACTCGCCTGCGAGAAATAATAAAAGAGCTTAATTAATTAGATTTACATACTAAATCTTATCGGTGAATTATTTTACACTACATATTTATACAGTGAGGCTTATTTAATTCATACTGTTGGAGAGCTGTTTATTTGCGTGAAATAATAAAGTAGGTTTTGTTTATAATTTTTGATACGAACTTTGTGTCAGCGAATGGTGTTAGCGTTGCTGAGTCAAATATAAAATTTTACTTCTTTTCAAATAATACGCTAAGAAGAAGATACGAACTTTACAGAATTTCGCCTAGTTATACATATAAAGAACTAGCTCTTCTTCTTTTCGTGTGGTTAGTGACTAACCTGTTGTTAAAGTATCGATTATCCGAACTAGACAAACCGATTTCACGAAACCACGGCAAGGGTAGCTTTGCGTAAGCAAGTATTTGTTTATGTTTGAATAGTTTTGATCGATGCACTTATAACCGAATGATATTACTAGAGATGATCGAAACTACGAGCCGGAGCCTCTCCTGAAATCGATTTCTAAAAACAGAATTTGAAAACGATTTCAATATCTGAAATAGGATATTTAACCGTTTGCGTAAAAATCTAAAAACGCCAATGTCTAGTCCACTAGCGGCGGTTCTTCAAACCACCAGAAATAAACTATACTGGATTATAAAATAAGATTAGACATTTAAATAAACCTTTTTTACAGTCCGTTCAACCGATTTTGACTTCTATTGCGTTGGCGGCATGACAAATGGCTGCCGTAGTAAAATTAATGAGAAGATGTTTGTTTTCAAACGGCTTAACGGCAGATTTTTTTATCCCGGAAGTATATACCCGAGGGATATTTTTTTTGAAATGACGTTGTTTTTGATCTCCACTCGGGCGGAGCCTCTGTGTGGCTTCAATATATTCGTCATGCTGTGTCAGTCTCTCCAAATCAGCGTTCTAATCCGCAGTGGTTTCGGCATTTGAAAGAAATAAATCGAAAAATCATTGACACAGGTTTTAAACAAACAATAAAACATGCCATTATCGTGTTATTCTAATATTTTCTCGACTCAAAGTTTTAGTGATTGTATTGTTTTCTACAAATTGAATTATACTAACCACTAGACAATACCACCGTCCAAACCCCCAGGTTTAGTGGAAATCCCACTAAGTTGACAACACTGCTTTTCTACGATTTTGTCATTGGCCACAGATAACAAAAACGTGAAAAGAAAAACGTTTTGTTACTTATTTCAATTATGGTAAAAGTGTTTTAAAAATTGGTTTTTAATTTTTCGGCAATCATTGTACATTTTCATTTATAAGCACTAGTAGAGCATCAGTTGTAATTAAAAAAAAAAAAAAATATAGCACAATAATTTGGAAATTAATCATTCCTACATGGTGTAACAAAACACATCATCCAAATAAATTATAGCCAATTGATTAGAACATCCCTATCCAATTTCGGTCGACTGATATAAAATGTGTAGCGTAATTCGAATTACAGGCGTTTAAAACTGGACTTGCTTTCGATTCAGAATTGTAAACAGAAATAAAAGGTGTTGCGTAATTAGACTGCTGGTGTCAGAGATTTAAAGCCGCCCATGGGCCTCTGGCTTGGCTTCACATGCCGTCGAAAAATATCTCTCGGGCATGCCGGGTTCCTTACGATGTTTTCCTTCACCGTTTTTGACGCAAGTGATCATTATACAATACGCACATGAATCCGAAAATTCAGACGTGCCTTGAGAAAAACTAGCTGCTCCCCGCAGTTTCACCCGCATAAGTCGCGATCCCGTGGGAATAGCGGGATAAAAAGTACCTTTTGTCCTAATCCAGGTCATGGTATACCCATGTGCCAAATTTCATCCAAATCTGTTCCACCGTTTTAGCGTAATAGCGTAACAAACAAAGAAACCCACTTTCGCATTTATAATGTTACTGAGGATTTGTATTGCTTCTTATGCTAAAATATTAAAAACTAAGAAACCTTTTGCCCTCTTGACTATCTTTTGTTTCTCATTCAGTTGACCCCTAGTATAAAACTCTCATCTCACGGCACGCAAAGTCGCAGCAAGATAGAGCACGCTATTGGATAAGATCCCTATTCAGCCTTGGAGGCTTCAAGTCAAGATAACTTTTTGCTTTACATAAATACGGCCACGAATCGATTTTTGAATTACTACTAACTTAAAAAGATACCGTCTGTATTTCATGTACAGTGTATTACTGAAACCACTGCCTGTATTCCATTCATTAACACATTGTTGCTCGTACCAGCAAACCTGATTACGATCAACACGTATTTTAAAGAGCCCTTTGAATGCTTTCACTACACAAATTACTATAATACGAATAAACCATATCTGCATACAAAATATAGATTTGACGCGTTGCACGTTCCCGGGATTACGCAGACACCAGCCATGACCTAGATCCCGGGATGCTTCGACCCAACTGCGGCGAGTATTGACATTGTAGAGAACTAGGGAACCGACACCGGGGCAATGGTTTCGTTATTAAGAGAAATTGCTGCAGTTTTCATTGTTTTAACATCCTGTTGGCTTTTATTCAGATTTTTTGAGAATCGGCCATTTGTTTATATGTTTGCTATCTTTTTTATTTCAAGCTAGATAACTTTTAACCCAAAATGGCCTTTTTAATCACTGCTGATAGTAATGGGTCACCTTGCCCCTTAAATCCGGCGGGCGATTGCAATTTGCCACCATTGCACTGATAATCAATAAGCTCTTAGCAAATTTTTCTATTGATGAACTTAAAGGGGGGCGTCATAGCGTCTATGTATTCTTGCAGCAAACGTAAAAGGTTTGCACAGCGATTTTATCAGTTTTGTCAGGTTGACTCTGCTGCCTAAGTACTTAATATAAGTGCTTAGTCACCGGAAAAAGACGGGGTGGTCCTTAACGGGAGACCACGGCATGATTAATTTAAATTGTATTACTATACTTTCGTTACTGACAACAGATCGTAATGTATTCGGTATGGAGTAATGATTTAAACTGCGTGAGATCGATTTTCAGAAGGAAATCACTTCCCGTTTTTGTGTAATGTCGTGAGCTCAACTCGTAAATGGTAGGACGGGTTTCGCAGGTTTGGCTAAAGATGCAATTTGTAATGTTTTATGATACAAATGGAATTTATATTTATTTATTCAATGTGCATTTCGCCGAAATTTTCCCAAGCTCTTGTACAAATCTTTGTATAAAGATTGTGTTTCTTAGCTTTATCGGAACTTGAAGCGTGTTTTCGGCTTCATGGAGTGTCAGCACTTAGATTGTGGACTCCTTTGATCCTCCTGACATCTAAAGGCCCTCGAATCGAATTTCGCTTGTCATTCCCATCTCTAGCATAGATTCCGAACTCTCAACTTATCTAACTCGATACGAAACGTGTCCGAAGCATCCCAGACGGTACTTGGCTTATCTGCAATGCGATTTAATATCAAGAGGTACAAATTAATTATTGAACTGTTTAAAACATCACAAAGTCACGTTTCGACCTCACGGTTTAATCGGAGCGAACCAAATATGCGACGAAATGTGTGATAAATATAAATATGTATCATAGTAACGACATACAGAGAATAGCTAACGAAGATCTGGGTCTGTAAGAATATTATACAGGGTTTCAACACAAGCCCAAAAATATTTCAGCACAGCAACACACAACCAAGCACTGGTTTCATAAGTAAAATTTTTGGGACATTTTTTTTGTTTTTGTTTCGCTTACCCTTGTCATAAAGAGAGCAAATCTTCTTCGATTCTACAATGATATTTCGGCACAGCCTCGACAGCGACTCTTACACCGATTTTCTGGGTTCATTTGTTCGACTCGTGTTCACTCAGCATTTCTATTGAAATCCGGATCGCTCGCTGTTGAAGTGTGTCTGCTATACCTTCGTACTTTACGGCTGTATGCAGCTGCACCCCATTAATTGCTAAATAGCGTGAGCTTATGACGTAACTCATGCCCTGTGGGGTTGAAGAAATGTCTGCCTCGGTTTTACGTGATCAACTGTTTGGTTTAATCTTATTTGCCGGATTTATTTTGCAAGTATTGTTAACGATTAGTTATGCTTTTGCTTACGATGGAATGCGATTAAATTGTTAATCGGTAACCTTAAAATATGATTAAGCAGATAATGCTTATATTCTGAGCGTATGGAATTGTGTGAGCGGTTGCGGGTTATGTTTAGGGTGCTGCATTTAAAACGCATTAATCTAAAAATATCGACACAAAGATTAATTTTTTCATTCGTACAAAAAGAGACCCGTATGCTAACAGCTGTCGGTCAAAATCTGCAAAACACAACAATAAGCTTTTCTTTATTCGAAACGTATCAAAAACTTTAAAAGAAACGGTGAAAAGTGCAATCTTTTTTGAGCCCGTATCGCGTACGTTATCTACCGTCCATTCACGCGCAATACGGTGTTGTAAATTACAGTAGCACCCCAGTTTACCTGTGAACGTTTGAGTTTAACCCCCAACTACAAAGATGGGTGCGTCAGAGGGTGTGGAGGGATTAATATCCGATTTTTTTTCCTCCAACCGAGTTCGATAACCTATTGTGTCTGAGTCATCCCCAAAATCCACAATAATGAATACAGAGGATTGTGGCATCGGAAATTCCTATTACGTCGTATTGTCCGCCCTTGTTCCCTCCTCATATTGTATTCTATAGGTCTATTAAATATTTTCATGATAAAGTTATGCCATTCGATCGTTTTTGACGGTATTGGAAATGACTTAACTTGACGATAATGCGTTATATTTGGATATTTGCGAAAACAATTCACGAGTACACAACCTATCTCACAGTACGACTTCTGTAAAGGATTCTTATTGCCCTTCTTCGTTAACGTTAAAAATACTTTAATTTTCGGACATAACGGTACTATTCAATGCGGGAACTTTTCAGGACCAAAGGAAATTTCGGCCGGCTAACGATGTCTTCTCGACTTCAAAGTAAATTAATCAAGGACTTTTAGGCTCATGTTAAAGTATCATCTTGTAAGACGATGTCGCTAAGCACCGTACGTCTTATACGCTTAATAGAATGAATGAAACGAATAAAGACGACAAAGTAGGAAGTACAGACAGTCCTTTGAGATTAAGATGGACAGTTGCAAAGTACGGGGAATACTACGTTATATCACACCACCGGTATTTGTCTGGCGCGTCCATTCAGATAAGCCATACAAAGCCAATGCTGTTAACTAACAATGTTTGTGCAATATGCCTGCTGTACGAAGGTGTCGCACCAATGTTTGCTCAAATATTTTTACAGGTAAGGACGTTTAGGTCGTAGGTAGTAAGTAATATTTTTGCGTCAACATTGAATGTCACATTTATAGAATTTTAAATGAACTGTTTGTTTTAAGCGCGGTTGAATATTCAGACGTTAAGTGAGTGATGTTTTATATTGATGGTCTTCAAACATATCCTGTGTATTCATAATAATTTGTGGCCTGTATGGACTTTTTAATTGTTTAGAATGAGTATCTGTAAGTTTGATGCGCCCCATTCGAATATTTTTCTATATGCATAGAATACAATGTGCTTCCGGCAACAAAGAAGCAAAATTATCATTCGACGAATTCTTAGTTGCACGCAGATTAAGCTTTAAAGATAGTTTTTGATATTAAACAAACCTTCTGTTTTCACGTTTCACCGTAACCCCAGCGCCGCTAATGCGGTAATCATAACATACCATCATCGTTGTAACCCGATGAAACGTTCGGGCATATCAAAATAACAAATTTATTTCGGTAATACGAGTACAATGTTTATAACGATAATTTGGGTATTCAGCTTGATTTCCCTTTTCATAATATTAGGCTTATTTATACTTGAAGATTATATTTTATCGTATCTCTCCCCCTCCTATTTTATTTTACCGTGTTTACGAGTCTCGATACAGTATTAGATGCTACAAAATATGATTTGTATACCACCCTGATTGCTTCAGTGTTTTTAGCGTAATTTCTATAGGCAAATACCGAAATATCGATTTCCCGTATTCCTCACATAGGATATTCGGAGAACATTCAGTGAATACTGGCTCGTTAGTGAATTTGTCGAACAAAATTTATTTAATAGCTTAAAGGTTCACTGTACATATTTGTAAAGCTATTATTTTAATTGGATATGTTTCATGTTTTTGTCGGTAAACTGTTCAGACTAGTTGTGGTTTTGAAATGAAATTACTTTATTGTCTAGCTGTATTAGTTTGTCTGTACTATATTCCATAATATACTATAATTTTTATTGTACATTTGGTACCTACTTTTGGTAGAATCCATATTTCCATTTCGATGACGTCAAATAGAACTAGCGCGTTTGATGTTTCCCAAAGACAGGCCAAGTGTACAATTCACTTATCTATTCATCAAGAGCTCCAAATAATACAGTCTGTGCTACAATTTACGAATTCATGTGTATGTAACGAGATCGTCTCTGTAGCGTCTATTGGACACATCCTCACGACACACATTCACACGCCCACCCGCGATCCGCGAGAAATATAGCCCACGAATATTATTATGCACTTAGCATCTTGTATATTGTGATTTATGTACCTGTTTGTTCGTCCACGTTTGTGGGGAAAACAGCCAGTTTACACACTCTTTTAACGAAAATAGATGAGAATTTTGGTTCAGTACACGTTTAATGTTTAGACAAGGAAAACATTATTATTCGTTTACGCATTTGGGGTCTCTGGGGTTGGGGAGATCTTGATAGCACAATTTTGTCTAATAGCGCAAAAACGAGAGGCGGGACGTGACCAATTAATCAAAAGAGGGATTTCAAAATTGATGATTTACTGAATATTCCAGCCTTCGACGCTGTGTAATTGATCCTTTAAATAAGCCCTCATTTTCGCCGTAAATGAATTCAGATGAAGCATACATTTTCCTTCTTCGGTCTGCGTTTGCGTTAAAATATTTCAACTGACTAAGCGAAGTGGAACACTGCAATAAAATCATAGCTATAACCTTTTAAAGCATTGACTATAACTACGTATATCTAATCAATGTGTTCCTGTGCAGCGATCCCGCCAGAAATCAAGGAGGGACCGGAGAACCTCACCCGGGTGGATGGTTCCGAAGCTGTGCTTAAGTGCAGAGTGTTCGGAGCGCCGAAGCCCATCGTCAGATGGATGAAGGATGATGTTGACGTTACTGGTGGGAAGTAAGTAAAGCATGTTTGTTAACTTATACCTAGTGAAATAAAAGTAACCGGCGGAACTTCAGAGCTGATAACGGTGTAAACGGCTGCTGGTATTGTAGTTAATTGAAATGATGAGTTAATTGTTTTTTTTTTGTTTTATCATCATTAGATATTGAAACCCATCTTGTCTGAAGTTTCATCAGTTAATTTAATTTGACTTACAGCCAGTTGCAGAAACGAACTTTAACTTTAAAGCTGTCATACTAAATACTTATCTTCCAATAACTTGTTAGAACTTGATGCAGAAAGCAACATTAGACTCGATTTTCAAAGTTCTTTGATGAAATTAATGAAATTATTAACGTTAATGATCCATTACGTAATTAAGCATTAATGTTTGTCTTTTTGCAACTGGGTGTTAGATCATCAAAATGTCATCAGGCAGGGAACGTTAAAAACTGAACATTTTCAAACATCCTTTTGATACACAGCTGTGAAAGATTAGGCCATAATCATACCGAGTGATAATTGGAGTTGGTAATGTAACTGCAACTTAGTAATTAGTATCGATTTGTAACTTATGACAATAGATATTTATCGACCATTTATTGTTGTCATAGTTTGATTTATTAGGGGTATGAGAGGACTGATTTAATAATGTTTAACGCTCGGTCACCGATCACATAAGTTAGTTTTCTATTGCATTATTTTAAAACTTAAAGACTTGCTTATCAACCTACGCATCATATTTTCATATCGAAGAACCTTGCATATTCCTTTTTCCTTGACACAAATACCCGCACCAGTTGCAAAATTTCTCACACTGCACAATCACTCGAGATTACAGCTCCTAAGAATCGGATATCAAAACATCCCTAAGGCCGTTTGTCCACCGGCACCGTCAACGAGACGTAAACGAGAGAGAGTAGACGGCGCCGAAACATCGCTGCATCAATAGAACACATTTGCCATGGCCGATTGTCCACCGCACCGCCTCGCGGCACGTCACGTTCGTTCGTATAATCTCGTTTCTCGTTGACGTCCCGTAGACGGTGGCGGTGGACAAACAGTGTAAGACTTGTTTGCTCAGGAGAATATTATCGGATTTCAACTCCCCCAGCGAGACATGAAAAGGGGTTTTACAGTTCATTGGATTACTTGTAACATCATCACTCAAATGTATACATCGATCAAGTTTTCTTGAAGCGTACTTTTATGCTCGTAAGCAAGTAAATAAATTGCTTATACAACTACTGATCGATCACGACTAGTTTGATTAGCTTCCAATAAGTTTTCTTGATCTTGTTATGGAACTAATCTCTTATGTTTCGGAGCTTAAGGGTAGTAATCTGTAAATAAATATAGCATGTTCAGATATAAAAGGAGATTTATTTCTAAATAAGGGAAGCTCTGTAAAAGGTCGGCTTGTAATGTCATAATATATCTTCCATTGTGTCATATTTTGTTACGTTCTAATAGATATTGTCATATTTATTTATTGTTCGTCTGCCTGCCGGCTAATAGCTTTTCCAATAATATCTTATAAACAGTATCTTGGGTTTTTATACTTATCCACTAAATGGTCTTTTATATCTTTTGGAGGAGCCCGTGGCTAAGTAACAACAGCCGCACTGGTCGATCCATCAGGTTAAGCTACGCTTGCCAGGGTTGGTCAGTGCATGGGTGACCATCTTTACATATCGAGACTCCTCCGTGCCTCGGAAAGCACGTTAAGCCGTTGGTCCCGGCTGTCATTCGTGGATCTTTGACAGTCGTTACGAGTAGTCAGAAGCACGAAAGTCTGACACCAGTCTTACCAAGGGGTATCGTAATACCCAGTTACTGGGTTGTGGAGGTCAGATAGGTAGTCGCTCCATGTAAAATACTGGTATTCAGCTGCATCCGGTTAGACTGGAAGCCGACCCCAACATAGTTGGGAAAAAGGCTAGGCAGATTGATTGGTCTTTTATATCTTTTGCTCTCGATTTTATATAGATTTTTCATTCATTTTAGAGCCCAATGATTACAACACTATGAATTGAAAGAGGCTCGCGTCCTATTAAATGTTTTCTCAACATATTTGGTAAAATGTGGGTGTTATACAAGGTGTAATGAAATAACCGATAATAACGACATTATAAACAACTTTTACTACGGGAACAGCCCTGAAATCGCGAAAATAAATACCAGCTGCATTCCCGTCACCCGTCCTTATATTTCCCATCTGATGTGTTCAGTTAGTTCATTTGCACCTTGTCACAGATGTATAAAGACGGAACACTCCGCATTTTAAGTATGAAGCTACAAATAGGTACGCGGCGGGCTCGACTTCGAATTCAGTGGGCGTAACGTAGTCAGAAGATATAAGAGTTACGCGATAGAAAGAAAGGCAACTTCTAGGTGAATTTAACCGTCGGTAATTAGCGCTGTGCGAACTGAATTGCACTTTATTGTGTCGAAGCAAGAGTAGCTTTTTATTTAAATGATTTTGCGGATTGTCCCATCTTTACTAATCTGTGACCTTGTATACAATACTCCTCTAACTAATCCTTCGAGGAATTATATGCTTATCCTATTATTTTTCCAACAAATGATTTAAAATTGTTATTTTACCCAGATACAACATAACTCTGGACGGCGACCTGGTGATCCCAGACGTGTCGTACACTGACGTGGGAACGTATCAGTGTTACGCCAAGAACAAGTTCGCAGAGAAGTCCGCTTTCGGCTCACTTGATGTTAAGAGTAAGTAATAATAATTATCCTTTGTTTATATTAACAGGTCTTGACACCCAAAATAAAAAAGCAAAAAAAAATAATCTCTTTTTTTTGTATAATGTTATGCATTTTGGTATTGAGTTTACAAAGCGTACAAACTACAAAACCAGCTTATTGGACACATTTTCCTTGGATTTTCGCTGCATAAATTAACCAACTAAACGTAAAATAATTATTAGCATGACTTGACTTGCTAAAAGAACATGAACTAACAATCTTATTCCTCCACAGAGCGTACAGTAATCACCGACAAGCCCGAAACCTACGAGGTAGCCGCCGGCTCCTCCGCCACATTCCGCTGTAACGCGAACGCAGACGACTCTCTCAAACTACAGATCATCTGGCTCAACGACGGACAACAGATTGACTTTGAGAACCAGCCCCGATTCCGCATGACCAATGATTATTCGCTGCTTATTTCGGATACTACGGAGTTGGATTCTGGAGAGTATACCTGTATTGCAAGGACGGCAATTGATGAGGCGAGCGCGCAGGCTACGCTTATTGTGCAAGGTGAGCCATTATTAGTCCTTTGAAACATAATGTTTACGGTCGTTTGGCAGAGACAAGTATCCAGCCTACCTAGCAGCTTACTTATATTTATCACGGTACAATGACTGTTAAGAAGATGGAGCGCTACTAGGTTAGGCAGGTTCAGATGCCTCATAAGATGGTAATACTTCTTTAATATTATATATACAAACAATGCACATATAACATCCCACTACATGGCCAAAGTCGGGCAAACCTTGGTTTCCGAACTGCATGAGAACTTGCAGTAGGAATAAGTTTACTACATAAGTGCCATCAACTCTGTAGTCAGGATGATGACATTAAAGCCCCCACGGGCACACGAAAGTTTATTACGTGTCGTAATGTGAACTGCACAATTCCGGACTCTACTGAACTATTTGGAGGATTGCCAAAACTAACTCTGTCATGATTGCTGTAATACGACGTTTAATGTAACTTTGTCGTTTATTTCTCTGTTCAAAACAGCTGGTTGAAAGTACGTTTAATTAAGTATCTTTAAACTGAGTATGTCAACCGTACATTATAGACTAGTATGTACTATAGTAGCCTCTGTGGCGATACTTCACCGTCCGTTCGTCACACCCTGGGTAGCCAGCTTCGCCACCACCTTGCTGACTGGCTTATGTTATATCGGACACGAGGGAAGAAATCGATGTATAAAGAAGACGGTTTTGAGCCTGTGACTTCTATGACCCTCGCCTACTTACACCTAGGGGCAATTCCCTTTTTTTTAAGAACTATCTCGTCTTAATCTGTCAGAACCTCTATTTAATCTTCATTTTTGACAAGTTTTTGACTTCGATTTTCGCTGAGATAAGATGAATTTGAACATTTTTTAAGTACGAGATCTGGCCTTCAGATTCCACCCATCAAATTTCAGTACCTGCCTTCGTAAACTTTCTTACTGACGTTAAGACGGCTTATCTTATACCCCATTCTCTTCCAGACAAACCGAACCCGCCCGCCCTGGACGGCATCGAGTGCCACGAGCGCACCGCCACCCTGCGCTGGCACTCGCTGGGCGACAACCGCGCGCCCATCCTGCGCTACTCCTTGCAGTACAACACGTCCTTCACGCCCGACACCTGGGACCTGGCCAGCGATACTGTGCCGGCGATCGATACGTCATGGACCGTCGAACTCAGCCCTTGGGCTAACTATACCTTCAGGTAACTGTTACACCATATCCTAACTACTCGTATTATTATAAATGCGAAAGTGAGTATGTTTGTTACATTTTCACGCTGAAACGGCTTGACAGATTCTGATTTGGATGAACTTTGACACATGGGTAGAACATACTTTATCCCGATATTCCCACGGGAACGAGACTTATGCGGTTGAAACCGCGGGGCGCAGCAAGTCTATTTTATAAAAATCTTAAATTCATTCATTCATTCACTCACAGACAATGCACTGCCTAAACTGCTGAGTTTAGAAGTATGAAAGTTTGCACAAAAGTTTGCTGTAAGGTTATTAAAAATGAACCCCTAAAGTGACTAAATAGAGGATGGTTTCGTCATTTTAGCCGATGGGTAATGCCATCGGGCACGCGGCTCGTACAAGCTTGAATGACCTTCATGCTTGATACCTGGGACCAGACCAGGGATAATGGCTATAGACACGGCTCAGTACTTACGCTAACTACATCTTCAGGTAAATGTTACCTACACCATATACAAGCCAAGTCCGCCTTTGTACCTTTTTGTTACTTTGATTATCAGCTGCAATTTCGAATCACCAATTATACCATAAGTAATTAACAAAGAAAATACAAACACATAGAATGCTGTTTGTTTGCATTTAAGAAAGCACGCTTATTATTATACCTCTGGACAAGGCCGTGGCGGAATCCAGAATCAGAATCACTTAATACAGAATCTCAATCCAGAGATCGTTGTCACGCGGTTTATTTTTACCCGACAACGGTGAAGCAAGAAGGAGGGCTATAATGTTGATTGGTATGTATGTATGTTCATCTGTTACATCATAACTTCTAAACTACTTATCATAATTTGACAAATGAGGAATCGTTGAAAGCTTCTTTCTCGTCATAAATATAGTCATGTCATGAACAAAAAAATAAAATAAGGGCTTAATTAGCTTTCAAATAAATATATATTATAAGATTATAACCCCAAAATAATTTAAATAAATATAAAAAGGTTTAAAAAATAAAACCCAACTACGACAAAAAAGCCAACTAAAAAGGTATAGACAAGACATCACAGACAGACAAATTAAAAATCCAGTCACACGTAATCTATTCGATATAAGCCCGCGTGTGACTCCTGATTTTTAACCGACTTCCAAAAAGGTAATAAGGTAAAGGTTATATGTTCGACGCGTATGTATTTTTTTTTTTTTTTATGTATGTCCGCCGATTTCTCCGTCAATTGTGGACCGAGTTTGAAAATTATTTTTTTGTATGAAAGGGTATGCTCCCGGATTGGTCCCATATAAATTTTATTAACTTTGCTTGGATAGTTTTTGAGTAAGCTTCAATAATACTTATTTTTCCCACTTAGTATATCAAATCAAATCAAATCATTTATTTGCATAACACAGGTTCAGAGGATGTTACAAAGGTTTATAAGGTACACTGTATTATAACCATGTGAGGTGTGCAAATGTATTAGGAACATTATGACAATTATTGTTAATCAGTTTTCTTATTAAATTACATTGTCACTGAAAATATACATAGATAGTCAATTTTGTTACACATTAGATTAAATCTGGACTAATAAATTATAATAGTTATGTCAAGCAAATTAATCATAGTATATGTGGATGATATGATGATAACTTCCTGTGACTGTTATTTACATAGCAGGTACTGGTATTCGAATTTGTGTGGGTTAGCCACAGCTAAAAAGTGAAAAATAAAAGTTTTTATTTAGAAAAAGTTTTCTAATTTGTCTGTTTTTTTATGATGATGTCTTGTTTATACCTTTTTAGTTGGGTTTTTTGTCTTCGTCGGTTGCGCTTTAATTAAATTTGTATTTATGTAAAATTATAATATAATGCTTATTTAAAATCAAGTTCGTACTTATTTTCTCTAAGAAATAATAAGTGCGCGAGATGTGTGAACTAAGATAAAGTAGCAGTGCAATAATAGTATACTTATTTTTTTTTTTTAATTTTCCAGAGTGGCTGCTTGGAACAAGATCGGACCTTCCACTCCATCATCACATTCTGAAGTGTGTACGACTCAACCCGACGTGCCGTACAAGAACCCCGACAACGTGGTGGGAGAAGGATCCGATCCTACCAACATGGTCATCTCTTGGTCGGTCAGTATCCACACACACTTATTTATAGATAGTGCGATCCACGAAGACGCGCCCCACTCCGCTCCGCTCCGTAGTAAAATACAGCTTACAGTACAGTAATCGCGGAGTGGGGCGCGTCTTCGTGGATCGCACTATCTGTAAATACAATGTCATGTCTTGATCATGTAGTTATTTGATCACATATCACTAATTGCATGATTCAGAACATCTTGCTCACCATGGATAAAAAATAATTATCCAATATTTTTATTCCTTTGACAGAAAATGCCTCAAATCGAGCACAACGGTCCCGGATTCTACTACCTGGTTTCATGGCGACGCAACATTACTGGACAGCCGTGGAACGAGGAACAAGTGCGCGACTGGCAACAGACTGAGTACATCGTGCCTAACACACCCACCTTCGTGCCCTACAAAGTCAAGGTTAGCAACCTTTTTTAAGTAATTGACAAAACGAGATGAGTGGAAAAAGAAAGGCAGGCCTTTGCCTTGCTGTAGGACAACGCAGTCTGAATTATTATCATTTTTATTAGTTATAACAACTAGACTGCTATAGTCATAATAGAAAACAAGCCTAACTGAGACTGTTGAATTGTTAACTTTTACATAATAAATTTAACAAATAATTGCACAATACTATGTTACCAACAGGTAACCGCAGTGAACTACAAAGGAACATCGAACGTGACGCCTGTAGAAGTCATCGGCTGGTCCGGAGAAGACATTCCCCTGCAAGCTCCCCTCAACTTCACGCTCGTACAAGTCACCACCGGCACCACAGCACTCCTTAACTGGAACCCAGTCTCACCAGAATCCGTGCGAGGACACTTCAAGGGATACAAGATCCAAACCTGGGTCGATGGCGAAGAGGACAGGCTCAAAGAAATCTTAGTCAAAGCTGACGCGTCGAGCGCTTTAGTCAGTAAATTCAAGCCTTACAAGAAGAACAATGCTAGGATCTTGGTATACAACGGCCGTTTCAACGGACCTCCTAGCGATACCCTCAGCTTCCACACCCCTGAAGGCAAACCCGGCACCGTCAAATCCTTTGAAGTTTACCCCATCGGCTCCTCAGCCATGCTCCTGAAATGGGACAAGCCAGTCGACGAAAACGGAGTCCTTACCGGTTATAAAATCTACTACCAGAAGGTCACCGGAACATCTCTAGGACCTATCCAAGAAAGGAAGAAGGAGATCGATCCCAAGTTCGACCGCGCAAAGTTGGCTGGCCTTGAACCTAACACTAAGTACCGCATTGAGATCAGAGCGAAGACTAAGGCTGGTGAAGGAGAGAAGTACTACGTGGAACAGTCTACTAAAACAGTTGTGACAGCAATGCCTGACATTCCTCTGTTTGAGACGAGTACACTGCCGGCTAAGGAAGGAACTGCTCATATTCTCGTCCGTTGGATGCCATCTT
The DNA here is from genome assembly GCA_916701695.1 of Agrochola macilenta. Taxonomy (NCBI): domain Eukaryota; kingdom Metazoa; phylum Arthropoda; class Insecta; order Lepidoptera; family Noctuidae; genus Agrochola; species Agrochola macilenta. The sequence goes on from OU753553.1 coordinate 22,861,833, forward strand.
TAGATGGTCATGCTGGCACGCACTTCGTTGCGTGGTACAGGTTGAAGGGGCATCCTGATTGGTCGAAGACTAATGAAGTGACTGACGATGACTACGTGATCCTGACGGGCTTGGAGCCCGGTCAGGTGTATGAAGTGAAGCTGACGGCGCATGACGGAGAGTACTTCAGTGCCAGCGAGCTCAAGGATGTTGATACTACCATTGGTAAGTGTTGGTACTATGACGATGAAAGCTGTATGTAGATTTTGAAAAAGTACTATGTTATCTCTCTTCTGTCTCTTTGTTTTGTTTTGTTGTTCTTATAATCAAAGATGAAGAGAGAAACAATCATTATAATAAAAAAGGGTTACTTGGTTACTTATATATTTTTGTACTAGCTTCAAATAATAAAACGTTGCATTTTTTTATTTGAGTTTCTTTATTGCAAGAGATAAATGTTTAACTTTCGAAATGTGGGTGTACCATAGTACACCTCTGCCCAACCCTTCGGGGAAACATGGCGTGATATTATGTTATGTAAATATATGTAAAATACATATCCTCTAATAAAAAAAAAATTACGAGAGGTTACCTGATTAGAGCTCAATTTTTTTAAATTATAGTTCAAGGTTATCACCAACTTAAACAAAAGGTCAAAGGTCAATAATAACAAAAATATTGGTTATCAACGTGTTTTTATCTCTTGCAATTATGAAATTATTAACTCAAAACATAAATATACAGATATACTTAAAACTATTTCTTAAAATAATAGAGTAGGTAATATATTGTTATTTATTTTTTACATACTGGCAGATTGTATGTGGTGTTGCTATTATATTAGAGTCAATTGTCTATGATATAAATGCAGAACTATGCAAATTTGATTGATTACGTGCACGACATCAACGGCCTTGCAATCCAATAATAATTTATGAGGTAATTTTTTTTTAATACAAAAATGCAGGCTTTTATAAAGATTTATACAACACTGTTAAATTTTTACTGGTCCTTTGCTGCATGATAAATGCATCACAATTGTATTTGCAGTTCGTAAATAAAATCGTGACTATACACAGACTGTACCAAAATATAAGTTTACAATTTCAGGGTCTCGTAATTTAAGTACTAAGAAAAACAGTTGATAAATGTCTGAAATCGATATGAATCCGCCTTGCGTGCGCCGCGCCTTGTATGAAAAGAGCAGGCGCGGTCGCAGCCTAAGATTTTGGGGGGGGGGTCACCATTGGTGCCGAGGAATATTGGGGAAATATTGAATTGTTTCTCAAAAAACTTTTTGATTATCTAATGATGCATACTTTTTAAATAAGTAACTTTTTAACTTTCTGATCTTTTCTCACAGTTGCTAAGCTACACCTTGGCTTTTCGATAAATTTTAAATATTAGGACAGTAGATTATGTAGGGTGAGAAAAGCGAGCGAAGCAAGCTCAAAATTTTCGCACACTCTCTCGGATACGTTCGATTTTCTTTTGATCGTTCTAAAAGCACAAAAATCTACTTGCTTTGTCGATTTATGAAGAAAAACTCAAGAATCAGGACAAGCGAGCGAAGCGAGCCTTAAAATTTTATCATCCCGCCTTGAATAGGTTCTGTTTTCTTAGGATTTGATTTCGTTTTCAAACAAAAATAAGAGCTACATTGTCGACTTGTGCAGCAAAGGCCAAGCAACTATGAAAATGTAGAAAACAAGAGCAAGCGAAGCAAGCTCAAAAATTTTGCACTCTCGGGTACGTTAGATTTTCTTTAAATCATTCCAAAAGAACTAAGAATTACTTGCTTTGTCGACTTATGAAGAAAAGCTCAAGAATCAAGACAAGCGAGCCTCAAAATTTTAGCACCGCGCCTTCAATTGGTTCTGGGTTTTCTTTTGACCATTATACAGGAAGACAACTTACTTTGTCGAGAAGAAAAGCTTAAACTCCTTTTACAGCAGTTTAGGTTTTGAAAGCTGGCCCTAACCCGAGTGTAGTACCAAATTCCCGAGTTTGCATAACAGGCTTTTTTCATTTTTTTTTTGTTAGAATGCCCACCGCGGTCACTGTGACTCAAGTACCTACCAACAGTTTTTAGTTAAAAAGAAACGTAAATCATTCAAGTTGTCGACAGCTTGAATGATTTTGGGGGGGGTCATGACCCCCAGGACCCCCCCCTCGGACCGCGCCTGGAAAAGAGGCCATTGCTCTGCAATGGGACAGTAATAAGACTTCCATTATTATTTAAAAATACACGAGACCAGCAAAAAATATTTATTTGCAAATAGTGCAAACAATGTCATAAAAAGTGTAAAAGCTTAAAACATTGTCACGTTGTAAACGTTTTAAAATAACTGTTAGACAAAGACGGCATTATTACAGAAGTGATGTCACGAGTATTTACTAATTAATACTAGCGCCATACATTGTCCGTAACGCGCGACAAGGACGGGAATAAAACCTTTTAAAGCGCCCTTCACCCCATCTTCATTATATTTCCATTGATTTGGGGGCGTTCATAAAATACGTGAGATGTTTAAGGGGGGGAGGGGGTCGAGTCAAATCTCATCTAATGTTACGTTGGAGAGAGGGGGGGTCTCGGCAAATATCACGCAATTTTTTTTCTGATTGAATTGGTCCATTTAATCCAGATAGTACATGCTTAAGATTTAATCTTAAGCGTTATCGTAATACGATTAAGATCATTCACTAATTCGTTCGAAAGTCGTCTTAACTAGTCGTACATAAAAGCACGAAGCAATTTTTTTTTTTTTTTTTACAATAGCAATCCAACGGGTTTACGTAAGAAACCCACATTTTGAAAAATCTCATGTGAGATTGGGGGATGGAGGTGGGGGTTTAATAAAATCTCACGACATCTCACCAGGAGGGGAGGGAGGGACAGAAAATTAAAAAAAACTCCTCACGTAATTTATGGACGCCCCCTTTTACAGATGTTTTCGATTATATCATTTTACTGTGTGCGTAGTCGCAGCGGAAAAGTGTCGAATTTCTTAGTCGAATTTGTTACTGTAAAAGCTCGACCAACTACCGAAAATTTACTAGTAAAACCTAAGGTTTACTTATATCTACCTCTATAATAATAATAATAATGTTGTTTTTTTAATTTTAATGACATTAACTAATAAATACTTTTAAGAGTACAAAGTTTAATGCAGTTGTTATATTTTCCGCTAAACTATTGTGTGCCCACCTGTACCAATCCAATAAGTGTACAATACTGGAAATTTTAGAACGTTAGCTCTTTATACTGCACGGCCGCTTTTTCGTAGCCATTCAAACTTGGTCGGTTTGTCCATGTATTGCGGTTGTTTTAGCATTTTCATTATATCTCTTTAATTATTTAATGGAGTGAGCTGAAATTTTACATGTGAATAGTTGCATTAACACACTAAATATTGGTATAAGAAAATATTTTGCTTTTCCATTAATAAGTCCTACAATCGGATGTCTTAAATATAGTGGTCCAGTCGTAGTAAATTATGCCATTGCTCGTTAATTACTAAGAGCACATAAATTAAACTTGGCAGGATATTGTAGACCCTTACAAGATACAAATAAACGTTATAAGTTAGGCTCTAGAGTTCCTATTTTAAGTACTTGGACCTATTAACCTTATTTTACTTTTACGTGTATATCTTCTGAACGGTATGTTTTTTTCAAATTTTGTTTTCACACACATTACACACAAATTCAAAGCAACGTGCGTAAAAAATTACAACTCTGCACTAAACCGTTTTATATGATTTTCATCAAATAACCAAACGTCAGCGCAGCGGAAACTTGAATAACTTGGTAAATAAAGGACGCACAAATTTCATTTAAACATACACATTTACCTCTCGTTACACACTAATTATTGAATGTATTTTGTTTCTTGTACGTCCATAGGAAAAAAAAAGTTCCGCTGGGATGACGTAGTCCCAGCGGAAACAGTTTTTGTTGAATAGCTCCCCAATGGTTGGATGCACAAATGTTTACTTACGATACACAATTACACGACGTCACACACTAAATATCTGCAAAACTGAAATTAAGAAATTCGACACTTTTCCGCTGCGACTACGCACACCATTTTACTTTGCCTTCCTTGAAATAACATTAATTGTTCTAATATTAGTCATCATACCTTTTGTCAGTATTGTCGTTTTACACACTGTACGTTTCTCATCCAACTCTCCTGGCGCAAGAAGAAATTTTTAATGAAAAAGCAGTACCTTTGTGCTCTTACTTTATGTATTGGTCTCTATTACGTGTTATAACTAAATAATGATCTCACCATTTCTCCACAGACGGCCCAATAGTAAAGCCAGACGAAGACAAGACAGCGACTGCCGGTTGGTTCATCGGCGTCATGCTGGCGCTGGCCTTCCTGCTGCTGGTGCTGGTGCTGGTGTGCGTGGTGCGGCGCAACCGCGGCGGCAAGTACGACGTGCACGACCGCGAGCTGGCGCACGGCCGCAGGGACTACGCCGAGGGCGGCTTCCACGAGTACACGCATCCGTGAGTACATCCACAGTGACTACAAGTACGACGTGCACGACCGCGAGCTGGCGCACGGCCGCAGGGACTACGCCGAGGGCGGCTTCCACGAGTACACGCATCCGTGAGTACATCCACAGTGACTACAAGTACGACGTGCACGACCGCGAGCTGGCGCACGGCCGCAGGGACTACGCCGAGGGCGGCTTCCACGAGTACACGCATCCGTGAGTACATCCACAGTGACTACAAGTACGACGTGCACGACCGCGAGCTGGCGCACGGCCGCAGGGACTACGCCGAGGGCGGCTTCCACGAGTACACGCATCCGTGAGTACATCCACAGTGACTACAAGTACGACGTGCACGACCGCGAGCTGGCGCACGGCCGCAGGGACTACGCCGAGGGCGGCTTCCACGAGTACACGCATCCGTGAGTACATCCACAGTGACTACAAGTACGACGTGCACGACCGCGAGCTGGCGCACGGCCGCAGGGACTACGCCGAGGGCGGCTTCCACGAGTACACGCATCCGTGAGTACATCCACAGTGACTACAAGTACGACGTGCACGACCGCGAGCTGGCGCACGGCCGCAGGGACTACGCCGAGGGCGGCTTCCACGAGTACACGCATCCGTGAGTACATAGTTAATTATAATACAATTTGCCCAACAGAGTGTTGTCTTCCTGGGAAAACACAAACACAGTGACAACACGAGGGTACGTCGAGAATATTCTGAATACTGAACCTTTAGATAGCGGACCCAGGCTGACTAATCTGCACACCACAGCTGACCACGGCATCAGCTGTTTGAATACAGCCTTGGTATTGTAGTGAAATACTAGATTGTTAATGAACTTTGGAGTGGCATTAGTCCAGCAGTAGAGTACAAAAAGACTGAGTTATTCGATCATTTGAACTGGTTTACCAGTTTTGGTATATTTTATACCTTTTGAATGTCAGTGTTTATATAGAACAGTTCAAAGGAACTCAATAAGCGTGTAACTTTGATAGCTTCGTTGGACAGCTCAATTCCCTGGTATCTAATTTATTAATGATATAATAATAATAAACTCGATTCTAACTCAAAACTTTATTCATTCCAGTCTTGACAACAAGTCTCGTCACTCAATGAGTAGCGGCACGAAACCCGGCCCAGAAAGTGATACAGACTCCATGGCAGAGTACGGCGAAGGAGAAACAGGTACGTTTGTTGTGTAGTTATTGATGTGTGGCTCTTCTTTGTTGCCCCTTCACACGATGGCCGGCCAACGCTGATCAGTGAAAAAAAAACCTGTTTAAAAAACTAAAATACACATGAAAACACAAATTTCAAGGCGGTTTTTTTGGTTTGTGTCAATTACAGGAGCCATTTAAGCCTTTAAGAATTTGGCTTTTATTTGCCACCAACGATTAGGTTTTTTTTGTTAAGCAACAAAATAGAGGATATCAACGTTGGTCAGTCAATGTGTGTCGGTATTTCCTTTGCCCAACTTTCTTTTTTGCTTTGTTTTTGACTAGAGCTAAGCTTGTCATTCAAGAAAATTGTTTTTATTTTGGTATTTTAATTTTGATTTGATAATTACTTCATTAGTAAAAAAAACTGTAAACAGTGTCCTTATCTTCGACCATTAGTAACCTGCACGCATTTTTACGTTTTTACTTTGATTGCACGTTAGCTACCAGAACCGTTATTATTATACTGAACATAAAAAGTTTTGCATCACTTTAAAACAGCAACTTATCTACGGTATTGAGGGGGGAAAAGGACCCCTCTCATTAGTATCACACGGAGGATTCCGTACCGTATTAAGATCGAGCAAAAACTACGAAAAAGAACACGTTTCTTGAATTATTTAGTTTTTATTATTTGGTTAAAGCAGCAATAGAAATACACAATCTGTGAACATTTCAACTGTCTACCTATTACGGTTCATGAGATACAACCCGACGGACAGCAGAGGCTTAGTAATAGGGTTCCGTTAACACCCTTCGGGTACGGGACCTAATGTAACATTAAAAACAAACGATAAAATGTGCAAAACTTTTTATGATCAGTGTAAAACCTCGCCATTTTGTTACCGCATGTGTGTCGTCGTGGCTGTAAAAGCATAAAGCATGTGTTTCCAGCGGGTATGAACGAGGACGGCTCCTTCATCGGTCAGTACGGCCGCAAGCGACGGCCCCCGACCACAGGACAGACTGATTCCGCCTCACAGGCCTTCGCCACACTCGTCTAAACCCTTTACCTCTCCCTCTACCTTGCACCCTTTGATTGAAGCCGTTGTATACTGAGATGATGATATTGTGTAGCTTTAGGTCCAAGAATTTGTATTATACAAGACTCTGATTTGTAATATTTAGGGTCTTCAATGCAATTAGATTTTAATCCGCCATCTGCTTTTAAAGTTTTCTTCAATAATGTCGTCTATCTCAGTAAACATTGAGCTCAAGCCTTTGCAAAATAAGTGCGCTCCAAATATAGCTACGTTCTTGTAAGCTTCAAATGTAACGTAGTGCCATTGCATCACAATAAAATGCAACATAAAACAGTCCGGTACTGGCAGCCAATCGCCGTAGGCAACTCCCTTGTTCTTCGTTCTGATTGGTCGACAATTGACGGTGACGTCGCCCGCCAAAATTTTGTTCTCTATTATGTTTTGATCTGTGAATTATGTTGTGAATCTTTTTTTATAGATCTGAGCAGTATACTGCAGTGTAATTTAGGCACGATTTTCACGTACTCGACAGAAATAAGTAAAATATAAGTTTTGTCTTGTGCATGAAAATTGTAGTTTTAAAATTTTAACAAGGGCGTCCAGTCTTTATTGCACTATTTCAGAAATAGTTTAAAATAAAGGCTTTATCACTGAGTATTTCATTACCCTTCGCAAGTAATTTTTGCAGCTTTGGTTAGTTGATAAGTACAGAATAATTTGTATGTAAGTAACTTTAGGTTGTAAAGAAACAAATGATATTATTTGGAGTGAATATTTCCTACTTAAATGTTTATTAGCGTGCTTTGTTATAAGTTTTGCATTTGTTTTAATGTTGACATTATTTCCTCGTTCCGTCCCTTTCCTCTTTTTCTTAACCTGCACGAGCGACGTTTTTGTTTCGTTTTGTAAGGTATGATTTTATTTTTGCTTTTATTTTTAGTTTTTGCATTTTATGTGATTTGTATTTTTTTTTGCCCAGTTTTTAGTGGGCCCATGGTATTCCTTCAATTAATTATGGAATACAGAACAGATTTTCCATGACCAACTTTTTTTTTTCTAAATTGCCGCTGGCAGGTCGATCCTGTGGATGCCTTATAAATAAGGCGTCCAACCAGGGCAACCCAAATATGGAGTAATGAGTGAATGTATATTGATAGTGTGTAATACTTTAGGTCGTTTCACGGAGGACGGGTCATTCATCGGGCAGTACGTGCCGGGCGCGCGCGTGCTCCCGCCGCCGCCCGCGCCGCCCCCGCCCGGCGCCGCGCCGCAGCCGCCCACCTACGTGTAGGGCGCGCACTGCCAGGACTGCCGCGGACAACGAACTATCACGTGCGAATGTGCCTCAGCGCGAGGAGAGGGGGCGGGAATCTAATCAAATTTAAAATTGGAAGGCACACCCTGAAGTGATAAAACTGAGCACCTCATTTTCCGCGCTGTCGCATATATCTGTAAGTGCGTTCTGTAGCTCTGATTCTTTCACACTCGTTCGAAATGAGAAAGTGTGAAAGAGTAGAGGGACATTTTGTTGTGTTAGACTTAAATAACGTCACGATTTCTCAGTGTCTTGCACGCGTCGAGTTTTATTTAGGATTCTATTTCGCAATATTGTGTTGTAAAAAGTATTAACATACTTTACAAGGTTTCACGATGTCATTATATGACTTTTGTTGAAATGTCGAAAGTTTATAATATCGATGGACACGACCATCTCGATGTCACAAGCTTAACGGCTTATTTATATTGTTTTGAGACGCGAAGGTAATATCTATGATCTAAGAACTGCACTGCCATTCTTCTTACATGTTTTAGATTGTCGAAAAATAGATGGACTCACGCGAGTCACTTTACTGAAGGAAAAGGGGTCAATTATTACCAACATGCAGAAACAAGTGAACATCAGTGCCTTTAACACGACGTAAGAATATTCTCAGTAAAGACTTCCTTCAGTAAAACTCTCGCGTGAGTTCGAAAATTTTTTCCAACGCTTGAAATTAATCGGCAGTATAATTTGACAGTGACTGTATTTAGTTGAAATTTATTAGCGAGTAAGCATTAGTATAAGCTGATAACGAAGCCTACCTTTCTGTTTCGGCCGGCTGTTAGTGTCAATAGACATGGCTATAAGGTTTTATTGACTATTCTCCCTGAGATCGTAGCGATCGTCTCTAAGTCTGTTGAACATTTCGTTATTTATGAGACTGATTTTAAGTAATGAGAAATAGTCAAACTGGCACTAACGTTTGGGTTTTGGGGGCTCTTATATTGGCTCAATACTTTAGAGCACGTATCAAGATCATGAACAGGCACTTGTAGACTTAAATCTTGATTTAGACCCTGTGGAATCCTGTATTCTCACTTGCGTGATCTAGAATTGCGTACTTTTTTTAGCTTCCTTGGGACATTCAATTGTTGACCACTGAGCTTTTAATATCAAGGTTAATTAAAGAAACATTTGACCTTCTTTCTGGCCTAAATAAAAGGTCTCCTCAACTCAAACAGACATCTCGAATACACCCACTCGGCATTCCAAAACCTGAACGTTAATATCTCGGCTTGTGTTAGTAAGTAGGCGATGTTACGGCTCGATATCAATTACGTGTAGATAACCATATGGTAGCTGGTCAAGACTTGAGATAAGAAAAGCTATTTTTGTCACAAAAATAAGGTAATTAGCTCTGGACTCCGGTGGTCATGTGCGCTCGTTGCGGACTTATCAGGCTTCGTAGAGTTGTCTTAAGGAATTAAAATGATAAGTAAAATGTAAGGTTGGTTTAACATCAACGGGTCTCTATCGGTTTGGAGTAGACGCGATGTAGCATGGCAGCCAATGGTCAGTTCGCAAGCCAAAATTCATGTATCGCTTATTTTTATATCAAATGCATATCTTTCTAATAACTCTTTGAAACACGCTATGGACCATAAAGATTTTTATTTTACGAATCATACCTATGACTGTTATTAAAATTCAAATATATCTTCGTCATTCTAAAATGTAGATACACTTAAGCGTTGACCAAGCTTGTTCAATTAATAGATGTCTTCCATTGCCGTGTTGTTCAATATTGCAGATAAGCTTAGGAAATCTATTTAATATTTTTTTAACCATTAAGAATTCTTCTTTATGTTGTACTTTCTAAGACTATATTCTCTTATGTATTGAGTAAATCTGCAAAATTTTACAACACACAAGTAATGGAAGCGACAAATGAGTATCTATAAAAATCTATATTTTATTAAGAAAAATTAAATTTAATATTTTTATATAATTGCGCAGTTTGACCACCGGGGCATATTGTGGTGCTTTGCAGAGTTAAAGAGAGGCGTGGTTCGGTGTTGTGATCGTCTATGGTAGCGCGGAGACGTCGATCGTTTCCTGTCCCCTCCCTATCCTCCTTACGTCACTTTATCCCACCTTTGGTGTCAGTTCACGCAACTAAACGCATTGTGGTCTTTGTACGAAAACGTATTTGCTAAATAAAACGCTAGGAAGAAGTTAAGAAGTTGTAATAAAGTTATAGAATGAAGACTTATGAATGGAGTCCAATAGAAAGTCGGCAAAGAGACGTAGTTCAAATCATCCACTTTACATTCTACAACAGTAATATATCACTTAAAACACATATAGATGTAGTCATCAACATTATCAACTTGTATAAAAGCCGCTTGAAATGTGTGCGTGTTGTGTGCTGACATGTCTGACTGTAACATAGTAGGCGTTATGATATTCGGAAAGAATCTCGATTATTAGGAGTTACAAAAATCTCAATTTATCCCTCAACACTTCGAATTTTATCCATCGATCATCGATACACTAGTATCGATTGTAATCGATAAAGTTAATTGTATAGAACGTTTATCACTCTGATATTATAGTTATCCGTGACCATACACTATGGTACATTTCGCAAATCTCGAATGAATTTAAAGAACGGGGCGACCCGTCAGTAAAATGTCTCTCTTACGTAGTAATAAGTCCTCTTTATAGGCTTTTTTCGTATTTGAATTTCTCATATATGACTATTATTGAAGTTTTGCACAGATCACATTGAAGTTAATGCCCAAGTTAATGTTTCTGATTTTGGACAATTGCTGGCTCGAGACCGTTGCTTCCAGGTACCAGTGTTGCATAACGCCAAAAAGTATAATTTGACGTATTCATGATCGCTAGCAATCGTCTCGAGCCGCATGAAACAATATCTCAATTGTATCGTGGTTAGATTAAGGCTAGGGATTCGTGTTAACTAATGTTAGGTAGCTAACGCGTTCGCTTACTGCATCTGTACATGTATATTTATTATTTGCCTTATCTGTACCTATTGTATCCAGTTTTATTCGTACACTGGCGGACATACTGTGCACACGTGCGCTAAGAACCGTCGATTTATTTTTATTATAATGTATTTATTTGTGTATACTTATTTCTCCGCCTGAAAGGTGTCGGGTCTTAATTGAGTACATTCCAGACGGTCTAACCATGTTGATTTTTCAAATCGTTTAATTTAAAGTCTCCCCGATGACGCGTCGGTCAGATGTAATCTGAACTATGTTTATAAAACTTTAGACCGGCAGCTGAGACAAGGAACGTAATTTATGAATTATTTAAATTATGAAACTTCACACATATTTATTTCCCCTCGTTATTATGTATAGTTTCACGAAGGTAACATGTTCGAATGCCAACATTTTGATCGTTCTCATTTAGAGCTTATACTGTAACTATTGGTACCTTATACATTGCATATTTATATTTGATGGCACTGTTATTGTAACCCCTTTAAGTTATTTGTTAAGGAGTCTTTATCATGTCTATTGTCTAGTAAGAATTTAATATATATCTATTAATATTAATTGATTATAGTAGGAGCCTTGTTCTATTCGCGTCTGTTTTTGTCGCTTTTTATACCAGTTAACGATTTGAAAATTCTGTCTTGATGAAAAAAATACTTGTTACGGTTCGAAATGACAATTTTGATATTAGATTGTTAGCCACCGGTTTACGGTGGATATTCTCACTGCCTTTCCTACAAAATTACACTGTGTTCATTTTATTTTACACGTACATAGTAAAGAATACTTGCCTTACGTAAAATTATGTACCTATGAAAATGTGATTTTCATCGATCCAGATTCGACCTGACAGCACAATGTCTGCATTTATTTAGTGTCACAATATTATCCGTGAATTGTATCAATGTAGGTCCCATAATGGTACATCGCCGTACTCAGTAGTAGTTGATGTTAGCAGTTGAATGTAATTGTTGTGTAACTTTATTCGGTCGCAAGTGTAACGAACTTCTGAAACATTTTGGATATAATTATAATTTATGGAAATGTAATAGACCTAATGTTAATAGAAGCTGGTCATATTGAAAGCATTCGTCGCTACTTAGACGAAATAGTTGGAACACGAGAGAAAGCTGTGTTCATAGTATTCGATCAGTTTTATTACATCTTCGAGCCTTTGTCATGGCATGGATCGTTATGATCAAAGGAGCAGTATTATAATAATTATGCTTTCAATATGTTTGGCTCACTAAATATTTAGTAATAGCCGAAGTATTCGCTAAATACGAACTGGTAGATTCTATGCGATAATTGTTGTGAAGTACATTCAGTGTTATCTATAATGTTGACGATGCTTGGTTTTCACCATGGTTTGACAGCTGTTCATTCGTGAATATAGCTTGTGAGTTTTATATATTAAAAGACGCTAGACGTCTCACCATTGGCATCAATAACAGTTTAATTATATTTGCTAAGCAAGCTTTTTGTATCTACATTGGACTATTTTGTTGGTTAAATAATAGTTTGCATTTATTATATAAAAAATGTTTAAAAATCATGACAAAAGTGTAGGTAAAGACTTGTGAAAAAACTTCTGATCTGACCCGTACGATTCTGTTCACGAATTATCGTAAATTACATTTTAGTTCGCATTAAGTAACTGTAATTTATTGTAACTATGATGAATATTTTTTTATGTTGCATAGAAAATAAATATTAAGAAATTAATTTTGGGCGTTTTTATTTGATCTTTTCTCACTTTCGTTTTTAAAAAGATTATTTAGTAAGTCGTTTGTCGAACATTTATGGAAGAGAACATTCAGTTTCATGATAAATTAATTTATTATCCTCAATACACACTTTTAAGTCACGCACAAATTCTTTTGTCATAAACTACAACACTAACAATTCAGGACACACAATTTGAACCTGTTTGTATACAGGGCTTCAATGACATCGATGCGAAAACTGTTACCATGGATTCAGTACATGATTCTGAACGACCCAGCGTTAAAAATTTTCGTTGGTTATTAAAATAAATCTGCTGTTTCATAGAAAAGTTCAATACCTACGCGGTCAAAATGTATGGAACAGCTGTTTTTTTTTTTATAACCGTTATATTCAACGCAGGGGGGGTCAGAATCATGTACTGAATCCACGGTAACAGGCTTCGCGTCGATGTCCCTGACACCCTGTATAGACTAGAAAAGATTTCAGGAGTGGGAACTGACGTGTTGGGGATAAAATGGGATAGTGCTACTAATGCTGTATAGGTCCGACTCTCTCACACTCGAACAATGATGACTTTAACACGTCATAGTACGGCCCCAGGGCTTCGAAACTTTATTTTTATTGATTGTTTTATTTAGCAGGCTAAGTCTGTGTTTACACGACTGCAGCGTGTTTAGTGCTGCAACATTTTAGGGCGTGTATATGTAGATTTACCTTTTTTTTTGAGGGTGGGAAATTATCAAATAACTTCTTCTGCTCTGGGCGGAGTAGGAGGGTGTAAATTCAAATTCAAATTCAAAAGTCATTTATTCAAACTAGGCTGAGAATCAGCACTTTTCGACCGTCAAAATTACATAAGACAGTCCCCAAAACGCCCACCCTTCACCACTTCCTAGTACATTAGCTGGGAAGAAGAAGTGGCGCAACAAACTCCCCAGCAGCACAGCTGTCTGTTCAGTTAGAAGAACAAAAAAAAAAAGATTCTATATAATAGTATTCAAAATAATTTACATTACGCAACATAAAACATAATTCAAATTATTAGCCATATGTTAGCTAGCACACGCCAATATACCAAACAAAATCATCGAGAACTATACTCAGGCCGAAATAAAAAACTAAATGTAAACAGAACTTAATATCTAAATAAAAAAGCCTCCAAGCTTATAGGGCGTGCCCGCTTACATATAGTTGTAACTGGAAGTTACAAATTATAAACTAGGACCATCAATGTAAAATAAATAAACAAAGAGTAAATTACTAATAACAATAAATAATATGATCAATTGTCGAGGTCACTAGCTAACCATATTACAACATATTGCAATACAACTCATTATTTGCACAATTTTGTCGATTGTGTCAGACTCTTATTGACTAAAACCCACCCGTGTTCCTTCAGTTGCCTGTGCGTTGCCAGGGGCCACGGTATCCCTTTCGGACTTTCCCGCGGCCCCAGCAGGCATCGGTCCTAGCGGACCCGTTGTGCTGACATGTCTTTCGATCCGGGCCTGGTCCTAATCGGACGGCTATATAGATTTACCTGGGCCTTTAACAACCCAAAATAGTATAGTACAGTAAATACACAAGTTCAGCTCATGTAAACGCCACTTGACACGGGTCAACTTCACTAAAGTTGAATTACTAACAATGTTTTAAAAGTATGACTACCCTATTTAACACAGTGAATTTCTTTGCAGTTCATCTCACTAACCCAAAGAATGTACTAAGAATGAGATTAATACTTATGAGGTTCCGGATCCTGTACTGATGATAGCCGTCTTCACTGCATCAACAAGCACTCCCCCGCCTTTGTAACGGGAAGTCCATTTCAAATGCTGATCAAGAGTTGGAGCTGATTGGATGGCATTCATAGGATACTTGGTAACAAATCAATTATTAGTAAAGTAGAAAGGTACAAGTATATAGTAGTATAAGAAGTAAAAGGTAGAGTAGACTAGTAATTTTGTAGTGTTTATCCTCATCATAGACTGTAAATTTATTTATTTAATACTTCAAGCACACAAATGTACAGAGCCGGACTTAATGCCATAGGCATTTTCTGCCAGTCAACCTTTAGGTGATGCAGAGACAAACAGTGGTAGGTGCAATAGCGAGATTTAATGAGAGAAAAATATTTATTTTAATATAAAGATATATATATATACCTATTAAAAACTATAAATGTAAAACTATAAATAACCTACCTACGAAATATGCTGAATACAGGTTTTTCCTAGAGTATTGTCATTAGGGAAAACATTTTCTTCCTTTTGGGGACTGTATAGGATTTTCCTATATTTCATAAGATAAACATGACATCACGCCTGTATTCCCTGAAGGGTTGGGCAGAGGTGTACCTACAGTACACCCACATTTCGCCAGTTATGTTTAAGTCCCATGTAATAGGGGGTGAGCCTATTGCCATGAACCGGGCACAAATCCAGACTCCGAGCTGCTACTGAGAAAATTCAGGTGGAAAAGCCCAATAACACTGCCGACCCGGGAATCGAACCCAGGAACTCATGCTCATGAGTAGAACTTGCGACGGGTTGGGTTTAGAAACGTGCCGCCTCGCTAGAAAGAATGTGAGAGTATTTGGGGGTTTTAGAGGGTTTCCTGAACCCTCCACAACAACTAGCTTTGCAGGAGACGCATAAAAAAAAAATGTTTTAATTTAGGAACGTAAATATTGGCTCCACTGTACTTTGTGGGCCGCGCGTGAGAAGCTTCAATTTTTTGCGTATCGATGTCTTCATGTAGAGAGAACCCTTTTGCAAAATGTCACAGCACAGCTAGCAAACGCCTAGTTTCGTGAAAAAAATTACAAGCTTTTAAAAAAAAACTACTTATCTACAGATGGAAAAGCGAGCTTGAAACTTGGGGCACTCCTGGCTCGGACTTACGACATATAGATCAAATCAATTAGGTTCGTGCCGATAAATCATTTCGAATACAAAGGTCTCTAGATCTTTTCTAAATCCAAAAGACCTATTATCCGAATACCGTCTTATTACCGCAGTCGGGAGCCATGTTTAAAATAAATGTGGCGTACTGATTTCGCTAGTAGTAAATTACGTTGCGTTCAGACTAAACAAAGCGTCACTGGCAGGTAAAATATAAACCTCGGTAATACGCGCCATTCATTCATAAGGTGCTAACAATACTTACAAAAACAACCTGTGGTTTTATGAAAGAAAATCCTTTTGACTTTTAAAGGAGCTTACAAATATACGTCAGCAAAGAATTATGATGAATATTCATACTCGCGATAAAACTTTTTGCTCCTGGACCCTTCGTCCATAATGTACAGTCGCATTATTCCTTTAGCATATGCTAATCCAGTCAGTTTCGACAAGATTTATTGATAAAACGGCGCCATTAACTTTGAGTAGTCGTTAATCTAATCAGCAGATGCTAAATTTGACCGGCCATAACATTGTATGTAAGCTGATTGTAAAGCATCCCACGTCTCCCGGATGATTTGCTATCAATGGAAACATGCAAAACGTTGATCGTAAATTATATCGACGAGATATCAGACGAGTCATATGGGGCTGGCTGCGTCACCTCTATTTTATGAAAACTTAAGTCCAAAATCCTTTGTGGTGGAACTTTTGAAGCGCAAAACAAAGCTGTGTATTGAGTAAAGAGCCAGTATGGAGGCAGTCTGTGTTCGACCGTCGACAGGGCGGGACATCATCGACCGATTTGTATTTGTTGTCAAACGAGACATTAGAGTTCGCGAGTTGTGAAGTGACTTTTAAATTATGAACGTGCGTGCTGCAATTTTATTTTATTAGGAACACGCCGTTAATTACAGGTAAGATAAGTTCGTTCTTATCATCTGTATCATATCGCGAAATCCATCCGGGATGACAGAGGTCGGTAAATAAAAGATCGTTGATCCCACTTAAAACTTAATTGTTTAATCGATTCGGAATTGAAGTGGCGATCGCCTTTCTTAATTACCCACATATGTACTAATGTTGACTAATTACTGTTTAATTAATTAGTAAGTTAATTGAATTTGAGGTGAGTTTAATCACTGAGTAACTAAGGATTAGAAACTCCCAAATCTTGTTTAAAAGGCGGGTTGAAAAAAACAGGAGATTAAAGAAAGCATAAAAAAGTAAACATTGCTATCTGGCAAATGTAAACATCACGGGGTGTTATTAATAGAGGGCTTACTATGGGATCATATGTTAGGAGTCCACTGCACATGCACGGTGCACCGCGAGCCGAGCTAAGGCTGGCTATAAACTTATGCTACTGGCCGGGTGTGATTTGTGAGGATAAAATTGTAAAACCGGCTTTATGATCTATCTGACAACGTTGTAATCGTTAAATGAAATGGATACACGTTTTTAATAGTCCTGCCACTTACCTCGACGAATGTATGCGATTTATTCCTTCGTCTTTTTGCATTAAGCTCGGTTCGTACTTAACGATGTAGTTAATACGATTAATTGGATATTTTCTGTAGATGTTAATTGCATGATCTAGATCCAAAACAGAACGTCGGCTTTTGAATTTACATCAGTAGACTGCTCAAATAATGTCCAAAATGAATCTTTTCTGGTTTCCCCAATGCGAAGTTTACTTTAAAATATCCTTTTAGTTCGAACATAATATTTACTGAACTAATTTTGACGACTTGATGATGATTTTCACGACTCAACTAATTTTTGTACAGTACAAATTAACACGACGAATCTACGTAAAAGTCACAAGGATTAGATTACCCAAAAGTTACTAATTAACCCCACTTTCAACGTAACCCTTTACTCTTCAGTCTCGAAGAGTATACCAAAGTCACTTCTTTAAAAACCCAATTTTTAAAGAAGTCACTTCTCAGTGGCATCTTGAACAGCCTGCCTTAGTCCGCGGCCGGACGGGGGCGGCCGCGGACCGACAGCCGGACTTAATTTTTTTACTTTTTATACTGTTACCTGTTCCCTGAACGGGTATCGTATCGACTGGCCCGCTGGCCGCTGGTTAGCTTAACAAGTGCACCCGCCAGAGGTGCTCTATCTTTGGACAACACTTTTTTATTATACCTCTTCATGTTATTAATGAGATCGTGTTCTTGTTTATTTTTCGCATGAAAAGGTACGGATTCGGTTTAGAAAATAAGACACATGACACTTTAGAAATCTTTTTTTTTAGGCTTGTCTTTCCGCACTGCCTCTCCAAGCCAGACCTATAACACAAAAAAACAATTTGCATCATCTTTCAGGCTCTAATCATCAAAATGGTTCACACAATTTAATCATCCACCTATTAAATTTAATTATACACAAAAAATCGAGTTAGACATAAATGTGACCATTGCTGGTATACTAAAGCTGGGATACAGTCCGAATTTTAGAAGTAATATTCCACTCTGCACAAAAAATCCAGATTGACAATACTTCATTCGGGTGTTTCGCGAACATCCACGGTCATTCGCACGTCTTATCACAGGATGCACCCGTCTCATTCACTGAAACTGACAGTCGGAACTAAAATATTACCCGTTAGCGTTATTTTTATACCAGATTGAAGGCCCAGGATGAATGCAATTAGCTCCAAATTAAAATGGACGCATTGATTACCTAATAAAATTGTTTTTTTTTTTTCTAAACTTTGTCTATAACAAATCTTCAATTATTATAATAAAAATTGTAGTGTCCCAGTTCAGTAAATGTAAATAGGTTTTCTATCTACATCTCAGTCTATGAACTAGTAGTCATCGCCGAGTTGAGATGACGAGGAACAATAACACTAACTTGTAGTTATGTTAATCAATAAATTAAAATCTTGACAATAATGGTCAGTTCACAAGCGTACATACTAGCTCTTGGTTACTTACTATGATAGTCTAAAAAGACCTAAATGACTGACAATTTGTTCGTCAGTCGAGTCGCTAATAAAATCCCACTTTAGGTTAATTATATCTGCATGGTACACCGCAAAAAGGTAATACTATTCAGCTTGCGGTAACGTATTACCCAGAATGTGTTTCATTACATTCGATGACAGGTTTAAACATTTTACACATACCTAGAGTACCATAAAGATAATTTTTCCTGACATGTCTTTTCTCAAAAACTCAACACGCCATATTATTATTTGTTTATCAAATAAGAAAAATTTACTTTACTATAAAGTTATGCCGCTATGTTATGTTTTGTCATAGATTATCGCTCTTTATGCACAGACATGCACTCAGTGTCAAACAAGACAAATATTTGAAGTGCTATTGGTTTGCGAAAGCTAACTCCGTCGTTAAGTTTACTGTTATTCCTTTTAGCCGTGGGAGAGCAGAAATAATGTTTATCAACTATTTGGATTAATTTTGTAGATTTTTTTATTTGCTTTAACAGTACTTTTTTTTTTTTTTTTATGTCGCTAAATTTCCGCCCTCTGCTCAAAATTTGCACTTCTTAGGTTAATCCTTGTATCCGAAAAAGTTATAAAATTGTTTGGTGAAATAAACGTTGCTGTGTTGACTAAATCCCAGATCCACAGCATTCATGGTAATCCTTACTTAATTTCCTGTTATAAAACTAAATCGTGAATTGACTGAGTATCCTATCCTATCCAAACTATATTATAAATGCGAAAGTAAGTTTTGTTTATTACCCTTTCACGCTAAAACGGCTGAACGGATTTGGATGAAATTTGGCACATGGGTAGACCAACACCTGGAGAAGGACATAGGATACTTTTCATCCTGGATCGTAGACGAAGTCGCGGGCAATAGCTAGTCATTCTATAAAACAGGACCAACAAGACAGGACAGGACAAGAGATCCATTTTAATCGTAAACGGATACTTACTAGATAAGAAAGTGTAGTACTTTCTGTAGATAACAGATGATTATTTATTTATTTATTTATTAATTAATAGGTTGGCCTACAACTGTTTACACATAACATTTCATTTAAAAGTACACTATATACATTTATAAGTGCAACAATTATTTACAGGCTAACACCACATGCACTGTATGTTTAGTTTTAATTTTTTATTTTATTACGGTTAGCTAATCTTGTCTAGTCTAGCAATATAACACCAATCAAAATTCCAATAAAATTAATGTAAAAAAAAAAAAATACAAAAATAAGTGCTTAAAATAAAATAAAAAATATCACATAAATTGGTAATAGTATAGAAAATTAACAATAAATTAAATTAAAATTAAATATTGGGTTTACAAATTAAAAATTATAAATTAAATTAGATATCGTTGAATTAGTAAAATTAATAAATTTAATAAATTTCCAATTCAGAGATTAGATGATGCACCTACGTCATATAACTGACCTGCACCATGCTAAGCACGTGACATGTCGTACTGCAAACTGTAATTAGGTAATCAATTAAATTTAATTAGATATATAATAAATATGATGTTTTATCTAAGACCGCGCTAATTGGGGGTTATCACGCATATAAATATTGTAGTTTGGTTACAACATATTTAGATAAATGGCGCCCGAAATATTAGTTTTTTTTAAATAATATTAACATTTACGTGGCCTTACGATAAAGATGCTCTATTTAATATAATATGTAAATACGCATTTTTTCTAGAACACGTAACTTATAGAATTGTTTGGTAAACTTTGTACTATTTTAATTGGGTGATAAAAAGATAAATATCTGTATATATATAAATATCCAGAGTCACAACAGTACCCTAATTACGTAACACGCGATATTGCTTCATATGTTCGAAAATATTGTCTGCTCCACAACATAAATAACGCAATGAATGTTGTCGAACTGTCAAAATGAATCATTGCGATTGATTGTGTGTTACGCAATAAGGATGCTGGTCACTGAATGACCCACCCCTTAGGGCAAAAATAAAAAACCGCTCTTTAAGAAACTAATTTCACATGATGTTCATATTCATATAAGCAAATGCGACCAAGCGTTTCATAAGAATATGAACTTTAAAATTGTTTAAATAATGTTCAAATGTTATTAACGCTCACTTAACTTACCAAAGTCAAAATCCAGTCTTTAAATCTCGCCCTTAGTTATGAGATGTAGCACGGCTAACAACGCCCTGCCCTATTAAAAAATTTAAACGAAGTTAGAGAGGGTCTCACCTAAGACGATCTTTACTTTGTTTTGATTGTAAAAAAAAAATACAAAACATATTTTTTGTAGGTACACAACTTATTACGTGCACGTGGTAATTTAATAGCCAATTGTTTTTTGTACTAGGTAACATGCATCTTTATTTATCTATTCACAGCAGATACCAAGTCTAGCGTAAGTTGCGTAGATAGTAAACCCTTTCAAAGCGACCGGGGTAAGTAACTAGCCGTGTCCGTTATCTTTCTGTATATTTTGTGCCTATTCTAAATCTCGATAATAATATCCTCTGGCAATAAATAGTTACCCGGAATGTAATTTAATAATTATTGAGTGCATGCTGTTTTAGTAGCAGTAAAGTGGCTATGAGGCTTTATAGTCTACTAGCTTTTGCCCGCGGCTTTGCCCAAGTGGAGGTCGGATATTATCCCTCGGGAACGTATTAACGGGATAAAAAGTATCCTATGGCCTACCCATGTTCCAAATTTCATCCAAATCCGTTCAGCCCTTTTAGCGTGAAAGCGTTACAAACAAACTCACTTTCGCATTTATAATGTTAGTTAGGACTATAATTTAAATAGGCTAAGGCTAATAATCGTTACCTTTCGTTATGACCTAGCTACACCTAAGCAAAACCTTCAATTTTAATTGCATGATACTTTACTTTTGTTTTTTGGGGCAAGTCTCTCAAGTTAAATAACTCAAAAATTATAACATAACGTAGACAAAATTGTTGTGCACCCCTACTCCTAGAGCTATTGGAGTCTTCTTTTTTGTTAACACCTTTTGTACGTATAATTTGACACCGGGAGCGAGTAAAAAAACTAGTAGACATTACTTTTTGACAGGGGATATTTAATGAAGTTGTAGCTTTTTTTACTTTCGACGGGCGTTTCTCACGATAATACCATTGTAGGAGCACGTCCCAAACGGTCTCAATCAATTATGTTAACTGTGATAATTTTGTTTTTCTTTGGTTTTTTTTCTCTGTGGACGGGGAAAGGTTTTGTATGGTCGACAAACAAATTATACGCCACTTACACGCTTATTATTGGTCCGCGTTGGAACGCTTTAATGGAATTATGACATATTTTAGGTGATAGCCCGTCGGACTGTTAATTGGACACTCAGGAACGATTCGGTTTTAACGTTGGAACCGGACTCATCCAGAGTTTACGACTCGACGTTTTTTATTGAGTTTTAATCGAGATGATGAAATAGGTTCGATAACTTGTTGAGTTCACCTTTTATTTTATTGTTGTGTTCAAGTTAGAGTAAATTAGAATTTCAAACTTTTGAAGATATGATATTAAAATCGATGTAGGGTTAACAAACTTATATAATTATGTAGAATTTCGAAAAGGTGTCTAGTGCGAGACAATACAGTTTCAGTTTTTGCGTTTTCCTTCAGAGTAGAAGTTATGGAGATAAATCCCACGACCGCTAACTTATAGTCACTATACGCAAATTTCCAATTATTATAGCACGACATATACTCGTATTTTATTTACGCAATCGTACATAAAACTTCTGAATCCTATCATAGAAGTAATAGTCTACTTTATATTGCGGTGGAGTTCCCACCTAATGGTGCAATCGCTCCTGACTGGAACAGAACTTACTACTTAGCCAAAAATCGTTAACCGAGTCCCAAAAAATCAGGTGTCACAGATACATTGACGGGCAGCAGTGTCACAATCTCCGGTGAGAAAACTAGCTCTGTGAACACCAGCTTTAAAGGAGTATATATCTCATGGGAATATTGCTGAACAGGCCGACAGGTCACCTTGTGATCTTCGCCAGACACCTGCAACACACCAGACACCTGCATTCAACTTTTATGTACTGTCATCTCACTGGCACCCGTATCTTTTAACCAGAATAAAGCAGGACACTAAACTTTTCAAAATAAGTTTAACTTATTCTAAGTCAATTCACACAACTTCTACCACACCTAACATTCCAGTAATACCTCCCCAGCATGTGGCGATCGGCTTCAATGGGCGCTCGACTGTGTGCCGGCCTGGCGTTAGCGATGTCGCTGGCGCTCGGCGCCGGTCGCCGCGACTACAAGGACCCCGAGGCGCGGCACCACAACGACCTGTCGCTGTGGATCGACGAGCGACAAGTGAGGATGTTTAGCGGTAAGATTTTCAAAAAAAAACCTTCTATTTTTCTTTTGTCTTCGATGACCAGTAGCGTATTTACCCTTTGGCTAATAGGGCCATAGCCCGGAGCGGCAGACTACGGCAGTACGGCGTATTTTCTTGAACAAGCACTACTACCCTGCCGACCCTGCCGCCCCGTATATTCTCGGTGCTAATATTTTCGAGCTCGCTCTTCCATCCTTAATTCTGAAGGTTTTACGCATAATTCGAATAAGCAACTCTATAAGAATTGCCAAAAGCAAATCTAATGAATCCGAGGCGGAGTGCTAAAATTTCCGAGCTCGCTTCGTTCGCTCTTGCATCCTAAATTCATTAAGTCCTATTTCTGTATGGTAAAAAGAAAACCTATCCTATCCAAGGTGCTAAAATGACCTAACCTATCCAAGGTACTAAAATGACCTATCCTATCCAAGGTGCTAAAATTACCTAATCTATCTAAGTTGCTAAAATGACCTAACCTATCCAAGGTACTAAAATGACCTAACCTATCCAAGGTACTAAAATGACCTATCCTATCCAAGGTGCTAAAATTACCTAATCTATCTAAGTTGCTAAAATGACCTAACCTATCCAAGGTACTAAAATGACCTAACCTATCCAAGGTACTAAAATGACCTAACCTATCCAAGGTACTAAAATGACCTATCCTATCCAAGGTGCTAAAATTACCTAATCTATCTAAGTTGCTAAAATGACCTAACCTATCCAAGGTACTAAAATGACCTAACCTATCCAAGGTACTAAAATGACCTAACCTATCCAAGGTGCTAAAATGACACTTTCATCAGATACTTTTGGAGCAGACCATAAGTAACATTACTGGTGAAATATTCACGAGTTTCACGCATGCAAGTCATTGCAAGTAATTTATTAAAAGTTGTGGTACAATTACTGGGCACCTAATTTAGAAGTTAGAATAAAGTTTCGGTAAAATAGTTATGAGAGTAGAAGGTATCCTCAAAGTTTAGTTACCTATTAGGAAATACGTAATACATTTAAATAAAACACTTACCTAAGTGTAAATGAGATCATGTGAGCAATACAAAATTCCCAATAATATAAGTGAAATAAACAATAATACCTACAAACTGCCCCAAGGTCGGTAATTTCCTCATAATTTTATACCTAGAAGTCCGTCCACATCCTGTTTACCAAATACCTACTTAATATGTTCTCTAAATTCATCGATAATGTTGGTACACGGTAATCTTAAGAGTTTATGTTGGTACCAACTTAAATGTATAAAATGTAGGTATGTGTACTACTGAATAAATAAATAATAAATTAAAATATCTCCATTCCAGGTATATCAATGCAAGTGTTCGCAATAATAAATGGTCACGTATCTCCATACGTATTAGACCCGAACTTCTCAAACAAACTGCCAGTCATACCTTCAGAAGTCGGCTATGTGAACTTCACGTGGAAGTCGAAGAAAAGGTACTACTATGACTTCGATATTCTGACGTCATCAGACCTGACTATACTGAAGCCGCCTGTACTATCGATAAAGACGAGAGGGCGGGTGCCTAAAACATCTAAAGGTAATTTTGAAGCATTTATGAATGAAAAAATATGTTGAGTTTTGCTCGACAACAGACGGCATCAAAAATATAGACACGATCAGACTGTCAAATAAGATCGGTACAATTAATAACTAAATTAAACATTATTTCAAGGGGATAAAAGTACTATTACAGTTGTCGTGTTCATTCAAAAAAATCCCTTGTGCCATTGAGATATAGTTTAATTTCTATTGTTGACGCTGACTGCACTACCATACCACGGTACCTCCCCAAAACCCCAACACGAAACTGTCAGACAAGTCTACAACGAACCAAAATGTTCCACCATTAGGTCATTCTAATATGTTTGTCGGTCACAAATAATTTGGCCAGGAAATGTATCGTTTACCTTTTTAGCGACACCAGCACTATCACTATCCGGTCCTCAAATAGGTAAATATTGTGTCTAAAAATAAATAACGAGTTTGTTCCACAGAATTCAGTATAATTCTGCCCTGTGTCGGCAATAACAGCGGTGTGGCCACATTTGAAATAGGGCTAGTGCTAAAAAATGGCCGCGGATTGCCGCTAAAAGGCACCCCACTAAGATTACACCTAAAGAAGGAATGCGCACAGAGAGGTGTGTATTTAGAAAGGACAGGTATTGTATCGCCAACGCATTTTTAACACTTACACGCCTGTGTTTTTGTGGTTGTCTTGCATTCGGCACGTATTTGTTTCATACTTACCTACTAATTAATTAATCCTATTAACTTGAGTCGTTGCTAAATTATTCAGAAAACTAACACCTCCAAAAACACAGGCGTAACGCTTATAACTTGATTTAAAAAATAACTTATAATTACTTTTCCTATCCAAACTCTGCAAAAGATCTATTAGAGTCCCTCAGCTTATTAATTCAATTTCTCATGCTTAGCGTTCGAAAAAACGAAGTGTAGCGAACTTGAGTACCAGAACCAAAGCACTAAACGTTGCATTTCATCTATTTCGAGCTCATATTGTTATGCTTACGCTACTAATAATACATTTATGGGTAGTTGGTGCGAGCGAACGCTGTACCACCACCTACCGTTCACAGCGTACGTCACCTCAGTGTTTGTGCCTATACGTTCGGTCAGAACAATACAGCGATTGACATTTTTATTAGAGTTTTGTATTCGAATTTATGATGTTTTATTTGAGTTCTTTGTAAAAACAATCGATAATTTAGAGGAAACAATTGTACGGTTTCTTTTGTTTGGTAATAATTTAAACTCAATAAGGGATCTCGCGCAATACATGACCACGACTCCGGCCAGTCGTGGTTCGTGGCCCGGCCTGCGGCTAGTTGGGCGGTTGGCCGTTGCGACCAAGTGCGGGATTGGTATCGGTTTCTATAGTTTATCTGGTTACCTAGTGCGCGAGATCCCTAATGGTCCTACTCTCAAGTCAAACTATGAGGCAGTTCCCCGGTGAAAAATTGCTATTAACGTAGTTCAAATCTAGATTCTGGGCTGCTACTGCGAATTTGCTAATACAAAACGTAAGACCCCACGCTCAACACTTGCGCTTGCGAAGTTACGACCACCAGAGCAATGAAGCAATGAATAACAAAATAATTTATATTAGTAATAGCTTGAGTAGCTTCTACCCGTGACTTCGTCCAATAAATCTGCCTAGCCTATTCCCAACTATATTGGGGTCGGATTCCAGTCTTACCGGATGCAGCTGAATACCAGTATTTTACATGGAGCGACTCCCTATCTGTCCTCCACACCCCAGTAACTGGGTAATACAATACCCCTTGGTAAGACTGGTTGTCAGATTTTCGGGCTTCTGACGACCCGTAACGACTGTCAAAGATCCACGAATGACAGCCGGGACCATCACCAACGGGTTAACGTGTTTTCCGAGGCACGGAGGAGTCTCGGTATGTAAAGATAGTCACCCATCCATAGACCAAACCCGGCAAGAGTAGCTGATGGATCGACCCGTGCGGCAGTTCTTACTTAGCCATGAGCTCGTCCTACCCGTGACTTCGTCCGCGTGATTAATTTTTAATTTTTCTCGGCTCCTAAGGATCGTAGCGTGATGTGAAATAGCTTATAAGCTTCCTCAAGAATTGGGTTATCAAATGCAAAGAGTTTTTCAAATCTGACTGGTAGGTCCAGAGATTAGCTTAGAGATTAGCTAGCAGAGATTTTATTTTTTTTACAGTCAGAAATTTGGTTTTTAAAATTTGGTTTTTAATATTTTTTTTTTTTTTTCTCATTCATTTGTACCACTATATGAATATTTCCTTTGTGAAGTATAATATATACATATTTTTTTAAATATATTATTGTGAACGTGAGGACTATGTGGATCATATATTTTTTATTTATTTTTTCTCAGTAATTATTAATGATAATCTGGCAATTTGAGTACTTTATGTGGCCTACCCAAATGTCCTTTCTTTGGTATTGTTCGTCGAGTCGTTGAACTCCTTAAGTTCTGAGTTGAGCTACACGATTACTGACAAATGCGTGCACTGACTGGACAGGTCCACTCAAATCTGTATAATACTTTCCTCAAAAGACCATTCGAGACACAAATCTACATGGTCCTTCAATGATCTGACCAAGACTATTTCTGGGTTTTATATACACATTGACATTAATGAATTTTATATATACAATGACATGAGTATTTACTTTTTAAAGTATTATATTGTTTTAATAATTGTGAATGTGAAGACTATGTGGGTCATTCCTTTTATTTTATTATTTAGTTTTTATCACGGTCTGGCAGCTTGAGTAATTTATGCGGCCTACCCAAACGTCCTTTCTTTGGTATTGTTCGTCGAATCGTTGAGCTCCTTAAACCCTGAGTTGAGCTGCACGGTCACTGACAAATGCGTGCACTGACTGGACAGGTCCTCTCAATCTGTGTGGTTCTTTCCTCAAAAGACCATCTCAGACACCAATCTACATGATCTTCACATGATCTGACCAAGATTATGTCTGGACTTTAAAAGAGACTGTGACCTCTGAGTTTGTTTCGGCCTTTCTTCTCGGAGTAGTCAGATAGGAAACGCCGACCTCATCTAGTTTAAAAAATATGATTGACGTGTAAAAGTGTTTTGTCCAAACCCACTTACAGAAATAAAATCATTTATCATTTATCATTTATCATTTAGCGTTCAAGCAAACGCTTCACCTTTATTAAATTAGTATGCAGAGTGAATTTTTGAGATGGGGCAGTAAGGCAGCTAAGACCGAAACCGAACTACAAGAAATCGGTCTTAGCTTAGTAGACTATCCTTAAATTTTTGATCTGCACTCACAGAATTTGAAAAATAAATACTTTCAGGAAGAAAATGGGTAGTTTTCACAAAACCTTTTTTTGATGCCAATCGATCCTGTTTCTTATAAGGATCAAGAAACTCTACTGGACCAACTGAGGTTTGAGTACTAGAAAAGTCAGATCGCAAAAATCTTTTCCCATACATTTCGTTGGAAATGCGACTCCAACTTACTTTTTTACGATGATAGACTGGCCGAAATAAAACTAAAATAAATTGAACTTCAAATTTCGAATGAATAGAGACAAAATTTAGAGCCTTTGTTGATATTGAAAAAAAAAAAATTACAGTACCTTTTTTTTGCAATAATTTCTGTCTTTTTTAGAGGACAGTCTTTTTTAACGTTTTCTAAAGAAGTCTGAAAGTTCTAAATAATTTGAGGTAATTTTAGATTTCCTTACCTTAAAAGGACAAAACGGAACCCTTTTAAGATCACTTTGTTGTCCGTCCGTCTGTCAGTCTGTCACGACCCTTTTTCTCAGGAACGCGCCACATGTTTTGTTTAGAGCTGCGAGGTAGCAAGTTGAAATAACATCAAATACGTATGTCTGTGGTCCCTTAAAGCTCTAAAAAATCAAGCTTCTAAGTCAACGCAATAAAAAATACGGTCATATATACGACATCATTATTTTGATACTCGCTGAAATTTGGCTAGAAGCAAGCTCATAACACAAGTAAAGGGCAAAGTCCGAAAATCGTTTACACACTTACACTTGCAGAGAATTGACCATGACGTACACGTATATATGTAGATGTATGGGAGAACATGCTTTTCAACTACAATGTTACAAGTTTGTTTTTGCGATAAATTCATCCCAACTACGGACCCCTTCATTGTGCGTGGTTCGACACGCACTTGGCTGGTTTTTTTCTCAAAACATCGGACATCACCAGCAACAAACTAACTTGTTCTTATAGAAAATAAAATTATAACGCATATTCGTTCGAAGTTTATTTTTTTGTTTCTGTTTGGCTAGTCTGTCTATCATAATGAAGTATGTTGGATTTTATTTCTTACGAAATGTATGGGAAACGTTTTTTGCGATTTCTAACTTTTCTAGTACTCAAACCTCAATTGGTCCAGTAGAGTTTTTTGATCCTTATAAGAAACCGGATCGATTGGCATAAAAAGTTTTTGTGAAAATTGCCCATTTTCTTGCTGACTGTAAAGAAAAATCTAAATCTGGGAATGCAGATCAAAATGTCTCAAAAAGTTAAGGACAGTCTCCTAAGACCGTTTTCTTCTAGCGACAATGGTTAAGGTAGCTGTCCTTACTGCCCCATCTCAAAAATCCACCCTATATATATTTTTGAAAAGTGCTAATTAAGCCCTTTCACTTGATAACCAACATGGCATCAATATTTTTTTTAGTCCATGACTATCCTCTCTAGAGGGCGCAATATGCAATTGCGACATCACCTAGCCAGCGGATGATCAAGACGCTTCCAACGAGAGGCTTCAATTGTCAAATTATGATAAGTAGTTTAGAAGTTATGAAGGAACAGATGAATAAAATAAATACACACATACATACATACTGGTCAAAATCATAACCCTCCTTTTTCTTCGCCTTAATTGGTGAAAAAGGAAAGTAAAAATTAAATTAAATTAAAATAAGCCGTGGCAGCTAAGAGTTATGTTTTTCAATCACTCGCTGTACTGTTTACCACTCACCCATTCATTAATACTAATGAAAGCTCAGTGTGTTTGTCTGTGCGTGAAGCCTGCGACACGCGCCGGGCCATATTAACCGAATGCATTATTTTCCGGGATCCGCCGAGTGCGCTGGTCAGCTGATTACGGTGCCTCTGCTCACGGCATTACGTTTTTAGGTTCGTACCATGTGCTTGCTTTCTCACTAATACATATTTAAAGGTATCATTTAAATTTATATTTTTAAGCCACATGTGCATCAGCAATTCATCATCATTGTACGCATTCATTCTGTTGCCTTTCATTAACTTTCAAACCCCATTTGTACATTACATTTTAGAGTCGACGACGACATTTTAGAGTCTGTCAGTACGCGCAAAATACAACATGTTGATTTTAATATACCATAACTCTAGACCTAGAGTATTAATGAGACCATGTCGAAGAATCAACTAGCATATAAATTATTGATCTATTTTTTTAAGTTAACTTACCACTAGACTCTCGATGTGTGTATCTTAGTTTCATTGATAAGTACGAGTAAATAATTATCATTCAAACCAATCATTCATATTTAAAGCTAAGAAAATGCGACGTTGTCATATTTTCTTTTTATGAATTAAATTTTTTTTTTAAATTTTTTTACTTCACCAGGGTTTTTGACAGGGTTGATAAAAATCATGACTTTTATAAAAAAATCAAAATAATCGGATTTATTTGATTTAAATCGGATTAATTTGATTTAAATCGGATTTATTTGATTTAAATCGGATTAATTTGATTTAAATCGGATTTTTTTGATTATTTCTGTCACACATGTCTCTAAATGTTTTTTTCATTCTCGGTACTAAGCCCATTAATTCCTTCTTACAACGTTTACACACCGCTTTGTTAAACTTGCCGCAAGTGGACTTTTTTTCATCCATATAAACCCAAACAGCATCTTTTTTCATTAATCAATCACGAATGACCGCGCCAAAGACTAGACGGACGGATTCAGCCACGAGTTAAAACGGAGAATCTCCGAACGGTGTAGTTAAACAGCATTGGACACGTGTGTGCGCGCCGTAGTTTATGTCGGGGGAAGTCCCTTGACACATTTTGGCTGATTTGGTCGAAGTAAAACAATTTAGATTTAAATAATTGATTTTTACAAAAAAATCACTTGATTTTAATCGCGATTTAAATCACTGATTTTAATCAAGTGATTTAAATCATATCAACCCTGGTTTTTGACATAAAAAATCGTGCCTTTGTCGAATTATTTAGAATGCAAAATGAAAAAAAAAAACATGCCAGTTGATTCTTTGAATGGTCTCATTCATACTCTAGAGTTATGGGATATAAAAAGAGCTTGTATAATCGGAAAAATAGTTGTGCCTGCAGACTTAAAATGCAATGTATAAAAAGGGAACTCTTCTAAATCTGCCTAGTTCCTAATCTACTTTAAAAATTAAATTAGAATTCTACTCTTTATCTTTTATTTATTTTTATGTCTCATCATAACCCATCTTCCGTACAGGTCCAGACCCAGAATGCGACAAAAAATGTGCGAATCAAGGATGGTGCAATAACGAGAAGATATGCCAATGTCCTGAAGGGTACATGGGACAGGACTGTAGGACTGCGCTATGTTACCCGCAGTGTATGAACGGAGGGAACTGTACCGCGCCCGGAGTGTGTTCATGTCCGCCTGGGTACCAGGGACGGAACTGTGAAGGAGGTGGGTTGATACCGTTTTGTTATATTAATCTACATTATACATCAATGTCAATGTCCTGCACACGTCATCAGCATCATCATTTCAGCCGAAAGACGTCCACTGCTGGACATAAGCCTCCCCCAAGCACCGCCACTTCGGCCGAATCTGTGCTTCCCGCATCCAGCGGATTCCTGCGGCCTTCACAAGGTCATCGGTCCATCTAGTGGGAGGCCAACGCTAGGTCTTCCGGTACGCGGTCGCCACTCCAGAACCTTTCGGCCCCATCGGCCATCTGTTCTGCGAGCAACCTGCCCTGACCATTGCCACTTAAATTTGGTATTTCTTGCACCTGCACGCGTGCATAACCACAATAGAAACGGATTTTTTCGAGGGAAGAATAGACAAAATGACTGATGGAATCTACGCGTGCAGAACAGTACATGGGACATGATCGTTTGGTCAAAAAAAACACAACCGACTTCCAAAAAAACACTACAAAGTGAAAAATAACTTTAATTTCGGAAGTAGGTCTTTTGTTTTGAATTTTCGTTTTTTGCCACCGACTTCTGAAATAAAGTTATTTTTCACTTTGTAGTGTTTTTTTCGGAAGTCGGTTGTTTCTTTTTTGTAAAAAAAAAAATTTCACTTTATAGTTGTGGTACCTACTACCTACCCCACACAAATTCGAATACCACTACCTGATATGTAAATAACAGTCGGAGGAAGTTATCATCATATCATCCACATATACTAAGTGGGAAAAATACGTATTATTGAAGCTTACTCAAAAACTATCCAAGCAAAGTTAATAAAATTTATATGGGACCAATTCAATAATGGGAGCATACCCTTTTATTTTTATTTTCAAAATCGGTCCACAATTGACGGAGAAATCAGCGGACATACATAAAAAAAAACATACGCGACAAACATAATTATAACCTCCTCCTTTTTGGAAGTCGGTTAAAAAGACACGTATAGGAATGTAGGACCGTGTCACTTGCAATAATGTTACTGTTTCTATACACCTGGGTATCAAGGTTGAAGCAAGTACGTTCCTCGTATGGCGTTGCTAGCCCAGCCCAATATTTCTTATAAGAATCTACACTGGTTTTTGAGAAAACTTGTGTTCTAGCATCTTGAAAGTCCTGAAACCTGAACCTAGTTTATTTCGGGACCCCCGTCCCGAAATAAACTAGGTTTCATTCATTGTTAGTAATTAATGAGTAGATTAATTAGCGATAAAAACGGTAACCGTAAGTATATAATACATAATTTATTAATTTAACAAAAATATAGGCACAATGGTAGAGAAGGGTAAAAAAAATCAATTTTTATGAAATTGAAAATACTAGACTTTTTCCTGATATTTGGTAAGTGGGTAACTATAACAGAGGCTAAGGAAATAATACTTTTTATTATATCTATTATAGTCGATGTTTTATTAAATTCTACATAAAACACGTTTTTCCCGTAATTCCGATTATTTCATAGGTGTTTATTGGTCTGGTTTTCACAGTAGAAATGACTGGCCTACTTTGTATGACACTAAATACTGTATCTATCAAGACACGTGCTTGGTGGCACGGCAAAGTACGGTCAGCAATGAAAGCTGGTTTACACTGTAAGTTTTACATAACATCTAACAATAAATCATTCGAAACTGCTTTTCAGCATTTATGGTAACGATTATCCTTTTTTTATTGTTATTGCATTCAGTTATGATTTGAAAAACTGAAGTGCTACAGCCTTTCCTTGCTGACTGTAACTTACGGTACAGTTCGCGTCAAATAACTTTGCCGCTCTGAAGTTAGGTTGCGCATGCGCGCTACTATGTTATAAGGAAGATTGACTACTGCATTAACTCGATGACAAAAATGCTAGGCTCAGCGCTGTTCCAGCTCCACAAGGCCGCATAAACTAATTGATTAGCATTCAAAAATATTGTTGGAGCTGCTGAATATTGTAAAACTATCATTAGATTGTATAAATTCAGTCTTTTAGTATTCTAAAATTGCATAGCACATGTGTGAGCACTATGTAAGTACCTACTTTACAGCTACCATTTACTGAGTACGTCTTCGATTGACTTGAATGTGCCCTTGCGGCTGAGAGTATGTCATGCTGGTGCTGATCCATGTGTTATGTTCGTGAACGGGCGCCATCAGTGGGGACTGGTCATCTCTTAGCTGCCACGGCTTATGCGACACGCTTTTAATGTGCACGTCTTTCTACATTGTTCTCACATGTTTACAACATGAATGATGTAACCAATATTTTGTAAAAATATTCTGATTTAAAAGAGTGTCTGTGGAGTTTCTTGCGCGTTCTTCTCCATAGGAACCTACTACGCGTTGGAATGGGCAACTAGCTTCATATTTCTGACTGACCGACCTCTTGACAATTCAAAAGTACCTGTAATTGGTTTATTTGAAATAAATGCTTTGAGTTTGAGTTTGCGCAGTCATTTGTGGCCTACTTCAGAGCGGCAAAGTTATTTGATGCGAACTATATAGATATTGCCATCCACGACGACACACCCCACTCCGCTCTGCACTAAAATACAATTTACAGTGCAGTCCTCGCGGAGTGGGGCGCGTCTTCGTGGATGGGCACTATCTGTAACTTATACTATTGTGACGACATTATTAACTAAGTTCGGTTGAACTAGCAAAAGTCATGATTGTATTAAGTAGTTCTTTACTAATAATCTAAATTCTATACTATACAGCAGTTCGAGCTCTGAGCAAAACATTAAGGCCGATTGCACCACAAATCATTAAATATATTTAGCGCTAATCGAATTTAAAACAGCGTTCTATTTCTGTGAGTCGTTTGAAGATGACAGGGACGGAATGATGTTTATCATTAAATGCATTTACGGGTCGTCCATTAATCACGTGATGTTGTTTAGCAACTTTTTAACTCCCCCTTCTCCCCATGGTGATACGTGGTGAGTTTTTAGATTAATCCCCCCACCCAAAAGCACGTCTATTTTATAGGTACAAAGTAACTTAAAAAAAATCAGAATAATTTATTTTAAAAACATGTAATACGAGTATCTAGTTAATTGACTCAGGCGTAAATTTGCGGAAATCCCTTATAAAATACAATAACATTGCACTCGGCGCTTGACGTAGCAACACGTCGTGTCCGGGTTCGCAACAAGTCAATCGTCATCCTGAGGATGCCTCGTTGAGCGGTGAAACACGTGTCCATTTCTTGCAGGGTTGTTTATGACTCTTTGAGAACAGTTAAGCGGATTAGGTTACTAAATATACGTCTTCTATTGTATTTTACAGGTATAATCGTTGCCTGGCAACGGCGAGTCAAGGTCACGCACCGCTTTTCGGTTTAGAAATCGTGCGTTCAACGAAAAAAATAAAGACACGTGATATCTCACTACACTGTCCCATTCCTACCCTTGTGATATTTCGTTATTTTTTCCAAACCTAACTCCCCCCTTTCGAGCCTCACGTGATTAATGGATAATACCTTAGTGGTTTGTGATGCAAGTGGACCTTAAAGACTCCTGTTTACAAAGATCGTGTTAACGTTGCTCAAATACGTTCTCAAAACCCCATTTGTGAGTAAAATTGATTTATTGACTGTTAGTACTCACATGCATTATTTTCGAAGATATTAATTTCTTAATACAAAGTAAACATAACTTCATATACAGGAGCCAACACCCCATCCACCTTCTTTTGTTAAAAAACCTCTTTAATTTAAACCTGCTTCGAGATAGCAATAGCAGCTTTGCATCCAGCCTTTATAACTTCAGTCATGGCTTTATAGAATGGTGCCTGTTCTGCTCCATGGTCTATACCCGTGTCGTGATGTTCCTGCTCCTCATTTCGGAAGTTGGTGATCGTTTCAAGGATCTCCTTGTCTATGTTAGGGTCCTCCATAAGGGTTCGGAGTTGATCGTTGTAGTGGTCCACTATGACGGTCTCTACGGCCACTGTGCAGGCCATTGCCGCTTCTTTGCCTAGGAGAGCTGTGCCTGTAATTTGATAAAGGGCGGGATAAGCTGGTGCTAATTGTAGTAGCCAAGGGATAGAACGACAAGGGAAGTTAGTTTTGCAAAATATTATAGACACTACGTAATACAGCTATAATAATATGATTGTTGTATTGACCCTTTGCCACTGGATACAAATGATGAGCAAGGCCAATGTTTGTAGAGCTTGTAAGCCAGGCATAAAGTATCTTGCGAATCAGCTCCTCGATCTAGTAGTGGACCAGAGTATCAAAACCACATTTTAGATGCAGTTAATACACACATATACAAGGTGTTCCTTTTTATATCCCATAACTCTAGGATATTATTATTATTAAATAAATTCGACAAAGTCACGATTATTTATGCCACACACTGAAATATATAAAAAAACAGACTAGATTGTCTTTTTTGTCCATAAAAAAAATATCACAACGTCGCATATTCTTAGCTTTAATTATGAATTATTGGTTCGAATGAAAATGATTTACTCGTACTAATCAATGAAACTTAGATGCACACATCGAGAGTCTAGTGTTATGTTATCTTCGAAACTATATTTTTGGAACACTTGTTCTAGGACTTTTTGTATTATTTTTACTTATAGCAATATACCAATAACCTTAGAGTTATGGGACATCAAAAGGAATACGTTTTATAGTCCTTGATAAGTTCTGCAAGATTTTTGCTGGATTCCAAATGTACTGGATAGCCATAACTTTGCAGTAACTTAGCCGACAACAAATAAAGCCAATAGCTACCAGCGCTCAACATGAATCCAGCTACATTCCATATAGGCGAAAGCGCCGTCTGTCGGACCCTGTACTCGTTGATCAACTTCTTAAACAAAAGAAGCATCGCGCCAAGTGCGATGCTTCTTTTCCTGGTCCCACATGTTGTGTTGGATGTTCGAACCTTGGCCCTATTAAATAAAAATCATAAAAGCGCCTTCAACACTTACCAGCGCCCAACATAAATCCAGCTACATTCCATATCGGCGTCAATGCGGTTGGCCGCACCCTGTATTCATTGATCAGCTCTTCAAACTTGGCGCGATGCTTCTTCTCCTGGTCCCACATATGTTGGATGAGGGGGCCCTCCGCAGTGCGACCGAGCACGGCCATCTGGCCAGCGTAGATACGGTCCGCGCCCAGCTCCCCAGCATGGTCCACGCGGATGATTGAGTCTAGCTGGATTGAGTATTGAGTTGGGTTAAATTGTGCTTAACGAAGTTTCAGCTCTAATCTATAATAAAAAACTAGGTCAAGAATTTTATATAGCATGTATTCTCCTAGTTTTTAGATATGCAAAACTAGGTGTCCATTGTTGAACCTTTTGAATAAAATTTATCAACATAATATTCCTATCATAAACTTAGTGTGGGCCGTAAATCAATAGTAATTACGACAACATGTTGCTTGCATTTACCTTTACCAAATAAAAATCCAACTTGAATCGAGGTTTCCGAGTAAAGCCATGCGTATTATTTGCCTACTTACATGAGGATTCTTCTTCCAATACGGCCTGCCACTTGAAGACACTGTGCTGTGTGCGCAGCGTATCTGTTGCATTATCGGTGTGCGCAGCATCTTGCTTCACTCCTGTAACTAATTAATACAAAGCTATGTTACAGGTGAATCTTTGTTACAGGTATATGTGCGCAGAAATGTTTAAATGGCGGCAAGTGTATTCAGAAGGACACGTGCGAATGTCCAAAAGGGTATTATGGATTACGCTGTGAATTTTGTAAGTATTCTTTTCCTACAGTAAAATGTATATTTTCCAACCAAAATGCTGTTACTGACGACGCCATCTGACCTGAGCCCCTAACAGAACCTTTCCCGATACTGCCCCAAAGCATTGTGCAGTTCCGTTTACCGGGTGTCCCCTAATAGTGGGTGTGGGTACACATAAATGTGAAACGTTGAAACAAATTCGCCTAGTTGTTGTGTTACATTTCATGTTGCATTGCATCTATTTAACAGCATGTTCGTTTCAACGTATGTTGCATTTCATGTTACGTTTCACATTGTATGTTAGGTACAGACGCCAGCACATCAAGCTACTACAATCTGTCAAATTTATTTAATAGATTTTCAACTTTAGCACTACAGCATAAGGTTCAAGGTTGATTGCGAAAATTTGACAGTTTCGGGTAGCTTGACCTGCTGGCCTCTGTACCATTATAAACAACCGCATTTAACGAAGCCTATTCTTTCCAGCAAAATGCGTGATCCCCTGCCTGAACGGGGGTCGTTGTAAAGGCGTGAACAAGTGCCGCTGCCCGGTCGGGCTCGGCGGCAACCACTGCGAGGTGGGGCGCCGGGTCGGGGACTGCACGTGTCGGGGCGAGTCGTGCTCCGGGCCGCACACGTGTCGGCACGGCCGCTGTCTGGCCGGCGCTTGTGTGTGCGAGGCGGGCTGGAGAGGACGCTGGTGCCATAGGTCAACAGGTATGTACCAGTACCTATTCATGTCTATAGTTGAGCAGTCTTCATTTATAGAACTCTATTAAAACTTTGTATGGACAATTATCATTTCCTGACTGGTACACACAAAGTATGGAAGAAAAAGACATGTTGAGGCAATATAATGATGATGACGATGACACACATAGGTCTTTATTTTGGTGGCAGTGATTATTTCGCTGGATGGCGTTGTTTCTGACGCCATTAAATGGTATTATATTCAAACATCTCTTTAGGGCCTTTTCATACGTCCCGGTTGCCGGGTAGCCGGTGTCGGGTACCCGGCCCCGACTACCCGGCAACCGGAACATATGAAATGGCACTTACTATAACTATCTTTGCAATGTTTCCTCCAATCATTAACACCGCTTCTTAAATAACAATGTTACGTATAACCATTATTTGCTTTTTGCAGGATCATCAGAAGAATCTGGCGAATACAAAAGGCCACGATGAAACAAAAACAGACAGTTGACGAAACTACTTAATAATGATGTGATTTCTTTAATTTTATGAAAAATAAAATATACATACTTTGTAACATTGATAAATTAGTCATTTAGATGTTAAGTTCTACGCCTCCTAGTTTATGTATTTAGATTTAGGATTATGAAATAATATAAAATATTAGACCTATACATTTAACATGTTTTATTTATTAACATTTCCTTTCAGGTGAACCAGAAAGCATTGGCCATCCAAGGCATCCAGAAACAATAACCTATACTTACAGCACTTGGTGCACTTTATTATTGAAACTTAAAGCTATGATTATCCGATAATTTCCACTTAAAGAAATAGGTATCAACTTTATCCTAGTGTAATTAAAGTTGATTTTAGAATTACTAGTACTATTACAAAAGTCTTATATAAACTGCACCGCAACTGACTTCATGTCTAGTTATTAAAGATATAGTGATATAGTGTTGTTTGCGGATGATACTTCACTTTTGTTTAAACTTAAACGTCAGCAGTTGGTTACTGACGACGTAAATAGCGCGATCTCAAAAGTAGTTCACTGGTTCAATGTTAACAATTTACTTCTTAATGAAAAAAAAACCAAATGTATTAAGTTTACCCTACCACACGTTAGGCAGGTGAAAACTAAGGTGTTGATAAGGGGCGAAGAATTGAATCCTGAAGATAGCACAGTATTCTTAGGCTTAACTTTGGATGCTAAGCTTCAGTGGGGCCCACATATAGATAAATTGTCAAAAAAGCTAAGCTCCGCAGCTTATGCTGTTAGAAAAATTCGTAATTTAACTGACATAGAGACAGCCCGTTTAGTGTACTTTAGCTATTTTCATAGTGTAATGTCGTACGGTATTTTGTTGTGGGGAAATGCCGCCGACATTCAAACTATCTTTGTTTTGCAGAAAAGAGCCGTTCGATCAATTTATAAATTAAGCCCGAGACACTCTCTCAGAGAGAAATTTAAGGAAATTAATGTAATGACTGTGCCTTCTCAGTATATTTTTGAAAATCTTTTATATACCCATAAAAATATAAGATTGTATAAAAAATACAGTGATATCCATAAGATAAACACTAGGAACAAACACAAATTTGTAGTACCTACAACAAGGCTCAAGAAAATAGGTAGCTCGTTCAGATGTCAATGTATACGCTTTTACAATAAACTCCCAAGCCACGTACAAGATCTAAGCCTTAATAAATTCAAATCATTCATTAAACGTAAGTTGTGCCAGAAAGCGTTTTATACCATTAAAGATTACGTTGAGGACAAAAAGGCCTGGGATTAAGCTGCTCCAATTTTTTTTTTTGTTTTTTTTTTTTTTTTACAGTCAGAAATTTGGTTTTGAATATTTTTTACTGAGAAAAAAAATTAAAAAATATATGATCCACATAGTCCTCACGTTCACAATAATATATATAAAAAAAAAAAAAATATGTATATATTATGCTTCACAAAGTAAATATTCATATAGTGGTACAAATGATGTACCACTATATGAATATTTACTTTACAGTAATTATTAATGATAATCTGGCAATTTGAGTACTTTATGTGGCCTACCCAAATGTCCTTTCTTTGGTATTGTTCGTCGAGTCGTTGAACTCCTTAAGTTCTGAGTTGAGCTACACGATTACTGACAAATGCGTGCACTGACTGGACAGGTCCACTCAAATCTGTATAATACTTTCCTCAAAAGACCATTCGAGACACAAATCTACATGGTCCTTCAATGATCTGACCAAGACTATTTCTGGGTTTTATATACACATTGACATTAATGAATTTTATATATACAATGACATGAATATTTACTTAACTAAAGTATTATATTGTTTTAATAATTGTGAATGTGAAGACTATGTGGGTCATTCCTTTTATTTTATTATTTAGTTTTTATCACGGTCTGGCAGCTTGAGTAATTTATGCGGCCTACCCAAACGTCCTTTCTTTGGTATTGTTCGTCGAATTGTTGAGCTCCTTAAACCCTGAGTTGAGCTGCACGGTCACTGACAAATGCGTGCACTGACTGGACAGGTCCTCTCAATCTGTGTGGTTCTTTCCTCAAAAGACCATCTCAGACACCAATCTACATGATCTTCACATAATCTGACCAAGATTATGTCTGGACTTTAAAAGAGACTGTGACCTCTGAGTTTGTTTCGGCCTTTCTTCTCGGAGTAGTCAGATAGGAAATGCCGACCTCATCTAGTTTAAAAAATATGATTGACGTGTAAAAGTGTTTTGTCCAAACCCACTTACAGAAATAAAATCATTTATCATTAAAGTAATTATTGAGTTATTCCGTTTATCTATCCCAAAAAACCATCTAAACCTAAGGGGGATATATGCGGAAAGTATGGATAAACAGAATCACTCTAATTATACCTAAAACTCATATTGAGTTTATTAATAAAACGTGCCTCCTCGCTAGAAATAATATGATGTTATTTGGGGGTTCTATAAGGTCTCCTGAACCCTCCACAACAGTTTTTTTGCAGGATTCAAATCAAAAATAAAAATTTATTTTTTGGTAACTTTAATAAAAAAAATACAGATGCAAAAGCTAAAAAAAATTACTCCTATGGGGGGGTTTACTAAACCTCCCCCCTCTACCCCTTCCCTACCCCATCGAGGCAGCACGTTTCTAAACTTTAACCTTATTCTGTTACAACCTAGCTTAGAACCTACGAAATATCCACCAACGCGGAGAGGAGATGAAATATCTTGAACAACCAATGGGTTGTATTATTGTATAATAATAAGTTATATTAGGTTCTTCAAGCAAGGGAGTCAAGGAGTAGAGATACCATTTGCTAACATAAAAAAACAATAAGTATGCCTGAAAATACTTGTTGTACCTAAGTTGACAAGTTTTAAGCACATGATAAATATGTTATGAATTCGTAAGGAGAGAGGGAAGGCTTTGGCTCAGCAGTGGGAACCGATTGAATGTAGGCTAATAAAAAGAGAAAATGATTCAATGTTTTGTTTACTTACCT
Source organism: Agrochola macilenta (assembly GCA_916701695.1). Lineage (NCBI taxonomy): Eukaryota > Metazoa > Arthropoda > Insecta > Lepidoptera > Noctuidae > Agrochola > Agrochola macilenta. Next base: position 22,902,964 of record OU753553.1, read on the forward strand.
AACCTAACTGTGTAGATTGAGATTACATGGCAATTTAAATAATATTGGTAAACAAAGGGAATATTTACAGGGCCAAACCGAAACTTTGTTTACCTGATTGACTGAAATAAACGTAGGTACCAAATAGTTTAATAACCAATACTATTTTATTTAGTTTTTTTTTTCATTAGTCACGGAAAGGATAATGTCAAGTAACCTCAAACCTCCATATTTCATATATTTATCGGAAGAAATATAACCACTCACCTTATTTCTTTTATAAATGTACGGCAATATGTTACGCAATCTTCAAATATTATGAAAATAACAAAATCAACACGCGAATTCACAAAACTTGTTTACAATCGTGAAACGTCAAATATAGTTACTGAAAAACTCACTAGATGGCACTACAGTATGACGTGAAATGATCAATTTCTAAAATAAACTAGGGATTTTTCCTGAACATCATACAACTTAGGACGTCAGAATAAATAAATAGCAATATTTGGTTGCCAAAATTGGTGAGTATCTTTCACAAATAAGCTTTTATTTACTTACACAGCTACGAATCCTTTCCCCCCTCAGGCAGAGGGGCGATTTCCCTTTCCATGCGAAAACCACACCGCGCAGACTCGTACAAAATGGCGACCCCTAGATACGAAGTTTATACGGTCCACATACCGCGCTTACCGATCGATACTAATGGAGGACTCGAATTTTTCGGGGACTCTCGTGCACTCCGTAAATTTTGTGAATTCAGTGTCTGTCCGAGTGCAAATGTCTTAAAAAGTGTTGTTTTGGACGGGTTACATCACAGCAAGTTCGCAAGACTTCTAATTGGATTGCAAAATGTGCTTCAAATCACGCAGGTGCGTACGCAGCCGTAGTTTCACCATTCTGTCTGAGCCTGCTCGAACGCGCGGCTCCCCTTCATGATGGCCATTCATTTTGGCTTATCCTTTACGCCGCCGCAAAGAGCTTGCGTCATGTCATGCGTCTTCGAAACTGACCTGTCGCGGGGCACCATGCACCGTATAAACAAAACATCAAACAAAATGCGTCATTGGTGTATGCGACTGCATTTATTCGCGCGTAAAAGGCAGAAAATTGTAAGTTGCAGTTAAAATTATGCACCTGTAAATGAAGATAGGTTCCTGAAAACATAAATTGGTGCATTGAACTTATATTCTTATCTGTCCGGGACTTCTATGATAGCTCGTCTAGTTAGAAATTCGGTGGTTGTGGGAAGCTCGAGTATTGATTTTTCTCAGCTAGGTGCCTACACAATAGAATAGTCCAACATTTTGTACTCGGCTTTGCTATCTGAGTACATTTGGGGTCGCCAAACGATGATTCCGCTAGAAATTGTGGGTATAAAATCAGTTTTCCTAACATATTTGACACAATCCTGCTAAGTTGGCATACTTTCCAATAAGAAAATGTATTCTGACTTCATAGACTCCATTCTGAAAAGTTTAATAGGAATAGCAAAGGCGACATTTTCCTAAGACTGCTTATCCATAGTCATTATAGATTGATCCTGTAGAATAGTAATAATTCCTAAACTCAGAAAATCTCAAAAACAGACTGACCATGTATATGAATAGTATCATTATTTTAGCTCAGACAGACATTTAGGCTAGAGTTAAGGTCAGGGTAGGCTTATAAAATATTTAGGACAGATTGTAGGCTTCCTAATTGGGCTACATAAAACTGGGGATGTGAGATTTGTGTCAAGAGGGAAGTCATTGACCTCTATTGATTTTCCAGAGCAACCACTAGTTATGTGAGCTTTGATAATAGTGTTACTTGAATATTTAATGAAGAACATCGTTTAGTGGAAGGCCTGGGCACACAGCTAGAGAAGAGATTAAAAATATCTACTTAACATATTTTATGTTTAATTATTCACAAATAATGAAATAGACACAGCAAACAATTAGAAACAGTGTTCATTTAACTTTACTTTGCTCTACTGTTGGGAATAAATCAATAAAATGTTAGTCATGTCTACTTAATGCAACATTCTGATAGAATTTTTAAATTATTTTTATATGTTTGCGAATAAAATAGATTAGAAACATAATTTTATTGGAACTTTTTTCTAAAGAACTAGAAAATATTTTGAAGAATTCTATGACCTATTCAAGAGCCACTGAACTAAAATTAACCTCATTTTATAAATTAAATTTTGTTCCAAATCTTTCAATATATTTGTTTATGTCATTAATATGGAAGCAACCAAATCATTTACCAATCCTTCAAGAATACACAATGTTAAGTAAAGTCTTAGAAATAAACAACAAGCCAAGTATTGATCTTGTTAGAGGCAGCTACAACTTACAAGGTCATTCCCTTTAATATCTTTGTTGAGAATAGTAAGACAATTAGATACAATTGAAATAAGTACTATTATTTAAGAAAAGATTATATTCTAAACCTTTAACTTAATTATTCACAATTTTTATTACTGTCTAGCTAGTCTATTAGTCCTGGGAGCTCTATACATATAAAAAAACTTATCTATGTCTATCCCCCACATAGACAAAAGGTTGAAACTGGAACTGCATTTCACTGAAATATGAGTGCATCAGCAAACTCTTATCTTAACAATTTCAAGGCAAAGACAGTAAAATAATACAATGAAAAACAATATTAAAAGTTGGCAGTAATATGCAGGACTACAGCAATTTTTTTTTTTCATCTTTGCAAACCTGAACATTCAAGTGCTAGTAGCACCAAGCCAGACCAAACTCTACTGACAAACGAGAGGTTCTGAGTTCGATACCCAGGTCACGTAACGTTTTTAGCTGTCGGTCAGGTCAGAAGACTGCTTTATTATCAGTAAAATAACATCAACAACATTGCCACTCAGGTCATAAAGCTCATCAGTTGAAGAGCACCGACCGCGTCGCAGTAGCACGCCGCGACACAAGTGCGCAATCCAATGGTTCGGCATCTGGGTGGGCAGGACGAAGGCGACCCAGACTACGTCATGAATTCAGCCGTCAGCACTGAATCCATGGATATGGAGGGGGAGGTAAGATATTAGCGATAAGGCGACGATTTATTATACAATTTACTTGTGGGCAGTTGAATCGTTTACCTAGGATTCGCCGAGCTTCATTGTCTCAGTGCTTTACTTGTTGGCCGCCAGTGAAGATTCTGGCTTCTCAGGAAATTATCTTGGTATAGTATGAGAACTGCCCGGCGTCTGCCGTATGCCCAATGAGCTGTGTGTGGCTCACCACAATAAACACTATATATGTGGACATCGCCACAAGGAGTCGCGGTGTACCACGTAGAAATTTGCGGGATGTGACAACAAACATAATAGTATTAGATAAGAATACCTAGTAATTATGGGGGAGGCTTTTGCCTTGCGGTCGGAAGATTCAGGTTAAAAGTAACCAGTTAATAGTATGACAATTGTAAAAATACGACATTTTAACGACATTTAACAGTGCAGCACATAAAATGAGGTGGTTCCCATTGCTTCACCTTTATTTGCTAGGAGAAAATGCCGTCGGGGCGGCTCTAAACCAGCCGTGATACAAGGCCAAACCAATTGTACGCGTCTTGTACAGCGTCCTTGGAAGTCTGTTAGCTCGTCTCTTGCGTATGTACTTACCTAGTAATAAAATCGATAAGAAAGATTACAAAGCCGCAACTAGTCGCCAACTAGGATGTACTTCTCAAATCGGATTCAAATATGGCTTCAAGTCTTACCAACTCTATTAAAAAAGTTGCGAAGAACTTATAATAGAGATTTCACAATAAAACAAATTTCTGATGATTTCACAGAAAAAGCAAAATTGACTGAAAATGTTATCCCGAAATTGTAATAGGCAAGTACATACCTACTACGCTACAGTCGGACATACGACAGCAGTTCGACATTACGCAATATCACTGGTATTGATTATGACTCTGGAGCAGAAAGTCGTACGAACGACTCCTGATGAAAAATAGTTTCGTAATAATTCGAACCACGTTCACGAGTCCATATTCACGACAAAACACTTCTGCCTATGTTCAACAACCATTTAGAATTATTCAGTTCCCGAAAGGCTGCAAAACATCCACAATAACCTAATTCAATGTTGTTTTGAAATCCCGAGAGGCCGAGACTTCTCACAGACAGACTCTCGTAACAGTCTGGCTGCTGGAGTTCAATAAACGTAGTACAAGGCACGAGTTTGCGAAATATAATTTCCACGAATTTGTGCACCAGATTACAGTACGCTCTGAGATATATTTTGTAACTCAGATGCGATACCAAGGTGCAACAACAACTCATAATTATGTTGTGTAGGTGTAGCTTCTTTGAATACTTCCGGAAATACAATAACTTAATAATGAAAGGTTAAATTCGATAACTTGACGGCACGGTTAGCGCAGTGGGTGAGAGATTGGCTTTTAGAGAAGAACCAACCATGAGACCGTGTGTGTATGGGATCGATAAGAATGTATTGTCTATAGATCGGAAGTACCCTGGGTTTTAAAATGAATGATTATAAAGTGGTAAATAAACAAACCAACTATACAGGAGAAATACCTAATGTAATCTTGTTTTTTTTGTCAATTTTTTTTTTTCGACTAATAATGAAAACACTGCTGGTGAGTTCACCACTTCTTCCCAGCTAAAGCACTAGGCACTAGGAAATGGTGAAGGGCAGGCGTTTTATGGGACTATCTTAAATAATTTTGACGTTCAAAAAGTGCTGCCTCTCAGCCTAATTTGAATAATTGACTTTTAATTTTGACCGTTTAGTTAACTATTAGGTCTTGATTGCTAACAGTAGATATAATTCGCAGGACATGTCACAAGTAGACGGCTGCGGGCTCAGTGGGGCCTCGGACGACGAAGACGACTGCGCGTCTTCGCCGGCCGGCTCCAACTACGATGACAGCGCAGATCTCATCAAGAACGCCATGAGCGATGAAGTTACCAAACAGTTGGCTGCCGCTGGTGAGTTTTGTTCGTGGTATCATGCTTGTCTGTCCCCTGGCTTTGGAACCACTCCCGCCGTCGACGAGGAAGCGAAAAGCTATCAACAAATTTTTATCGCTCAAGAAAGTACAATACATGTAGGTCCCGTGTCACTAAAAGAGATACATAAATATTAATAGTTGGTCGCTGTTTCCACTGCAAGTGACGTACGTTTCTTGAGCGAAAAAAATATCGATAACTAATCTCTTCCTCGTCCGCGGGGGTGGGACTGGTGCCTTTGACCGATTTAATAATCATCAAATGAGGGATGCCTTCGAATCCGGCACTGGTTGACGTCGCATTGGCGCTGCGTGGTTGCTGCGCTAGCGATGCACCGCATAGACATGATTGTGTTAAAACTATCGTCGCGTTGTCGACTAGTTAGCGTTACGGTTGAGCAGCGTACCTATACTTGCGCGTATAATTTTGACGAAAGCCTATGTGGTATTCGGGATTGAGAATTAAACTCGAATATGATTGACGACCTTGTCACGAACGTGAGTAAAGCCATACTGAAGAAGTTACCTGTTAAGTGTCGTGCGCCCTTGAATCAGACTTATACTGGGTATAATATTTCATAGTAGCGTGTTTAAGTTTAGCTCAAACGTGTTTTGTCTGATCGTAGTACTAAATTCGGTATGCGACAAAATGTAGCCAACCGAATTAACAGCACAGTTTGCCGACTTTGTTTATATTCGACTTCAATTTATTTAGTCCACACATTTTTCACTGAGCTTGTAACGTGTTTTCCAATATTTACAAATGCCGTCAACCAACAGGTCCGGTCGGCATGGCCGCCGCTGCCGCTATAGCGTCCTCAAAGAAACGCAAGCGGCCGCACTCGTTCGAGACAAACCCCTCCGTCAGGAAGAGACATCAGAATAGATTACTTAGGAAACTCAGAGTAAGTTACTATTATTGTCTATGAACTGTTACGGAGTTTTCACAGATTTTAACGATGTTTTTACTGGACCTTAGATTGTCTCATAAACTTGTAATTTTACCCGACAAACTCTAGCACATCAATACTGCCTGGTGTTACAAAATACCCCTGCTGCAATAAAATAATCCTTTGAAAGACGGGGACTCTTACAAGGATCTCATCATCGGCAGCCTAGCACACAAATGCTGGACATAGGCCTCTTCAATGCTCGCCACAACTCGACGACAACCCACTAATTTTTAATAAATAGTAGGTACTGCTGGGAGCTTCAGTATTTCAACTAGTAAAGGTTACTACTACACAACAATCAATTCTCCACCAACAGCAAACCATCGAAGAGTTCGCGACACGCGTCGGTCAACAGGCCGTAGTCCTCGTGGCAACACCCGGCAAGCCGAACACGTCGTACCGTGTGTTCGGCGCCAAGCCGCTGGAAGATGTGGTGCGTAACCTCCGCTGCATGATCATGGAGGAGTTGGAGAACGCGCTCGCCCAGCAGGTAAGTCGGTTTCAATTTATGTGACGGGCTTTTGATGTTGTTGTGGTTACTTGTTCTTTTGTATGGCTGTGGACTGAAAAATTGCTCATACGGTTATAAAGGGGCGGTGGACATTTCGTAATATTGGAGATTCGCAATTTTTTTTTTTTTTTTTTTTTTTTTTTTCATTTAAACTTCAGGCGCGTTGTGAAGTCAAAAATAACATAGAAAGACAATTTAGAATTGCCCATTCGAAAATAAAGTTTCCTATGGAGAAGATTAGGCAGAAGAAACTGACGACATACAAGTGTCCTATCTCTTGCAGGGTGTAGTAATGCTTGTTTATGTTGGAGTACAAACAAAACTATACTCTTGAATTTATTCAAGAAAAACAAAACATACAGACGAACATAGAACCTCCTCCTATTTGGAAGTCAGTTAAAAACCATTGGCTAACCCTCAAAAAAACGTTTCACTATTTGGTAACTCTGTAGAATCAACATCATCAGATCCCTGAACATATTTTTTTCTTCTTAAAAGCTTATTTAGCCAATTATAAGTATCAGTACCTAACCTACCTATTAACTGTGAAATACATTCTTATACCTAAAAGCTTATATGAATGTCTTCCACATTTAATAAAAAATTAAAGATCTAATGTTACTATGTGTGTTTAGCTAAGAATATACGAAAATCTTTACTAAGTGGGTATTAAACTGTTTACACAACGTTCTAGCTGTACCTACTTATAACACGATCTTTTTTGGCTTCAGTGAGTCGAGATTATATCACCAGTAACAGAAGTTACTTTAACTAACCCATTTAAATTAGAGAAGCAATTTGTTTCGTAACGCAACACTTAGAAGTGTTGCGTTACGAAACAAATTGCTTCTCCACACTACACAACCACACTAAACCTTAAAAACCATTTACACAATGCAAGTTACTTGCCTGTGGCATATAATAAAATTGAAGGACAAATTGGAAGAGCAAAAGTGCCTTTTCATACGTCCCGGTTGCCGCATAGCCGGTGCCAGGTACCCGGTGGCTAAGTGTATACATGTGAAAGATAACGTACATGCCCCATACAATTAGCCGCCGGGTACCCGGCAACCGGGACGTATGAAAAAGCACTTATTGTTTCTTCAAGTTATAGTATGCCACTGGCAAATAAATCGCACCTTGTAAATCGGGCTTTAATGTCAGAAAAATGTTATGCATACATACAAAACACTCACTGAAGTTACTTAATGTTTATTTTTCTTTTCTACAAAAGCTTGCTATGAATGTTGTCTCTCCTCCCCTTATGTCTCATTTAGAACATCGCCAAGTAAAATATTATAAACACATAGTGTTTACTGGCTGGTCCACATTAAGCTAACTATAGAGCTAGAAAACTCGGAGGCTAACCTAACTAACATACACGAGGTGGACTGCGAAAATATCTCTTATTGAAAAATCTGTCTCATTGACGAATTGTTTACCATATGAACCGTGGCGGAAAGCTGTTTGCTATCCGTTCAAACAATATTGCGAATTTAGACTGATACTTTTGAATGATATTCGTAAATTTTATTCGTCAAGGCATTCATGCGGTGATCTAAATGAGGCTTAAACATACACGTTGACTTTATAAGTTTTTAGTTTTACAAAGGCCGTGAGCGTACTCCGTGCAAAGAATTTGTACGAGGTCAATACAGAGAGTTTTTGTCATGTGTCGATTAGCTTCAATACAATACAAAATAAAATAACCTATTGGTTGTTTACGAGACATCTCGTTTCTCCACTTTGGTGGTAAGATTCTGTTAGATATTCTTAGATAAATGCTTATAAACCAAGACCTAAAAAGGTGGACGTGTATGTCGCACAGCAAAATAGTTGCCGCATTTCACGAGCGCTCGTCAATCAGGGAAACCAGAAAATGTATGCGCTTCGGTAATCTCCGTGTTTCCTAATCAGCACGAACGTCGTGCCACAGAATTCGAACCGAACCCCCTTTCAGCTTTGTGGTAATGCAACTATCATTGCGCGTTTGTATGATTTTTTATCGGGTTACCTACTCCGTCATTTGTCACTCAGACGTTTTGAAAAGTTTTTTGGAATTGCATAAAATTGTAAATCTATAATTTTGTATACAGGGTAATACAAAATAGGCAAGTAATTCCATGGTTGTAACAGTTCTATATGTATAAGATCTCATCATAGCGAGTTCCGTTCCGAAGATAGACGATAATTCCCGAAGCGCATACTTTTCTTTGGAAAGCTGTAATTAAATTAAATCAAATCTCTCCGCCTACCCTTATCCCATTTGATTTGGGGCCGGCTCTCGTCTTTCTTTGCCAGACTTGAGATTTCTTCAGGTCATCGCTGATGACGGATATCCAAGTTATTCTTCATTGAGATCTAAACTGAGATATAAATAAAGAGCAGTCGATGCGCGCTCGTGTATTGCCGTGTGTAGCGGTAGTGTGTGTCGTATGGGTATGAAGTATATAACGAGTCAGTTCGGGCTGGGCGGCGGCCCGCAGGCGCCGGCTCCGCCGCAGGACGACCCGTCGCTGTTCGAGCTGCCGCCGCTCATCATCGACGGCATCCCCACGCCCGTCGAGAAGATGACGCAGGCGCAGCTGCGGGCCTTCATCCCGCTCATGCTCAAGTACTCTATGGGTGAGTTACACTTTCATCATGTCTCAACATTTCATCATTTATTTGTACCTAAAGCATTGGATGAGTCCAACAACAAACGACTCATAATAATATTTAAATTTTTATTTAACAAGCAATTTGCTTACTATACTTACAGTAACTTGTTAGTTGATAGTGATTTGGTAGTATAGTAAAGACTACCTAAGGCAGCGCGCACTTTGGATGCGTTTTCATACAAATTTCCATTCGTGCGTACTCGTACGAACACGCACGAACGATCCCAACCTGCTAAGTACAAAGGGAGCGCGCAGACTGGGTGCGACTTATACGTACGTCAAAAACAACAAACAATCCGAACTTGTATGGATTTTTCGTGTATTCAATGCGATATCACCGCAACACTACCTCTTTGACGGGGAAAAACGTATCCAATGTGCGCACGCAATTCGTACGACATCGCATTTAAAGTGCGCGCGGCCTTACTGTGCTCATTGATTAGAATGATGATTCATTCAGCCGAACGATGTCCCCTGCTGGACAAAAGCCTTCTCTAAGCATCGCCAAAACGACCGGTGGTGTGCTTTCCAATGGTTTCCAGCGACTTTCACCGATGTCTATATTTCTATAAGTAAAAGCCCCTTAAAAATCCAGCAAAATGAAGCAGTTCCTGATGTTGTTGTAGTGTCTTGTCCATTATTATTATTCCAAAGCTATCAATTGCATCACCTTTTAGACCGTATTCTCGGCGGCAGCGGGCAGCGGGGCGGCGGCGACAGCGACGCGTTCAAATGCCTAGGTTTTTAAGGAAGTGTTCTCGTTCCCTGCCTCGCGCCCCGCGCCGCGCCATCGAGAACAGTTCCATATAAAACTACGCATTTGAACGCGCTGCTCCCGCCGCCGCCCCGCTGCCGCGTCGAGAATACGGCCTCAAGGAAATACTTGACGCTATAGTATTTGTTACCAGTGCGCGGCAAGCCGGGCTGGGGCCGCGAGTCCACGCGGCCTCCCTGGTGGCCCAAGGACCTGCCGTGGGCCAACGTGCGCATGGACGCGCGCACCGAGGACGAGAAGCAAAAGGTAAAGGTAACACTCGCATTAATTCAACGTTTATTAACCCAACAACCCTGACAGGATTCATGTACAAAAACCGACAATAATAAATATTGTTAATGTGTGATGTGCATGAGAGCAAATAAATAAATAATACTTACACACGCATGTAAAGTTTTCCTTTTTCAGGGTTTTTGTTTTGCCAACAATTTTGACTTATAAAGTTATAATTTATCACACAGAACTTTTTTCATTCATGATTCAAATCTGCCTAGCCTTTTCCCAACTACATTGGGGTCGGCTTCCAGTCTAACCGGATGCAGCTGAATACCAGTATTTTACATGGAGCGACTGCCTATCTGACCTCCACAACCCAGTAACTGGGTAATACGATACCCCTTGGGTAAGACTGGTTGTCAGACTTTCGGGCTTCTGACGACCCGTAACGACTGTCAAAGATCCACGAATGACAGCCGGGACCAACGGCTTAACGTGCTTTCCGAGGCACGGAGGACTCTCGGTATGTAAAGATGGTCACCCATCCACTGACCAACCCCGGCAAGCGTAGCTTAACCTGATGGATCGACCCGTGCGGCAGTTATTACTTAGCCACGAGGTCTTCACGAGTTTCTACGAGTTTTTCAGACATGATTGCAGCAGGTTAATGTTTTTAAGCTTCAAGAACCAGAAAGGACGGTGACGCATCAAACCCTACCGTTTCGCAGTATGTATTCCAAGTGAATACGAAACTGCTGACGTTTTTCCACTTATTCTGGTAACACGCAGGGATAGAATCAATGTTCAACCTTCATCATCTTCCTGCCGTTGTCCTATGTTACTTGTCGTCGTCGCAACACGTTTTCAATAAATGTTCTACCTCAGCGAAGACAAATTTTATCGAAACAAGATAGACTGTTTACGCATATTAGCCCTTCTTGGTTACGTTAGCCCCAGGAAGAACAGCCGTCAGGCTTAAGTAAACGCCGTACTAATTCATTGTCTAATGTTTTCAGATGTCATGGACGCACGCGCTGCGTCAGATCGTGATCAACTGCTACAAGTACCACGGTCGAGAGGATCTGCTGCCTGCGTTCACTGAGGACGATGAGAAGGGGCCTCCTACACAGCCTGTAAGCCACATTATCCTATTTATTTATAAGTTTTATTCTATTTTCTGGAAGCTCCAGATAAGTACTTACTTGAAGGTTCTAGCTATTTTGTATAATATTAACCTCGAAAATGTTAGTCGAAAACTAAGTCTATACGTCATAGTAATATGCCCTCCAATTTGTATTATAAAACGCCAGCTAGCACGCATAACACCCACCGGATATACTGCTTTTGATAGCTACTGATTACGAATTTTAATTAAAATATATGACTAAAGATTCGTAAAGTGTTTGTAATTTTAATTCATTCCTGAATTGCTCTTAAAAACAATAAACATACAAACAATACAATTATTAAATTATCGCCACAATCATACATATTAAAATTATCATAATATCCATGTAGCAGATTGTATTGATTTACAATCTGACAGCTCTGGGAATCGAACTGACGACCTCGTGTTCGCCGGATACTAAAACATTCAAGGCTATCGGCTGTTTACTACTTAATAACTTAAGTAGACTACTTCTTTATATATTATGTCAAAGAAAGCTGGGATTAAGACTTGTGTTTCTTCAATGAAAACAAAATAACATACTCAAAACTGTCATAGTTGTAACTTATACAGCTCATAAAAAAATGTTGGTAAGGGAAAAAACCCTGTTTCATTGTTCCCTGAAGGCACAAAGTGCGTCACTACGATATTCAGGTCACCAAACAATAAGTTACGCCCATGTAATAATTGTGACAAACTTATTAGTGAATTGTGACGTCATGCCGTTTTTAGTTTATGTGTAGCTAGACTTGCTACGAACATTAAACATTTGGTGGAGCTCAAAGACCATGTCAACCAATAAATAGACAGACATCTCTTGAGGAAACCTATATCAAGTTGTGGGTTAAAAAGTAAGAGATCTGAAAAGTTCTTATACATCATCATTAGGTAAGTTATCCATGGAGAAAATGAGGGTTTCGATTTCAAGGCACAGCTATTCCATCCTGTAAATATGTGAAATAGAAATCAGGGATAATGAAATAGAGGACAATTGAAACCATGACCTTTTGATAAACTTTTAAGTGCCTTAATTCTGCTAAAGCAATGTTAATATTTTTGGAATTGTAACTAAATTATATTTACTGTTTGTTAATGCTGTATCACATGGAATGCTGCCCGGATTTGGTAACCCCTTTTAATTTAATATTTGCAACATATTCTCTGATACAAAACGAAAACTTGTGTGGCGTACTGCAACCAATGTGACTGTGAAACATACAACGTTTGATGATCCCGTACCTCACCATCCATTGCCGCTTCCCCGCGCGCCCCGCCGCAGGTGTCGGCGTGCATGCCCGCGGGCGCGGCGGCGGGCTCGGCGGCCGGCGCCGGCCGCAGCAGCCAGCAGCAGGCCGTGCTGACGTCACAGCAAGTGTGCATCGACCAGATGACGCTCGCTGATGTTGATGTACGGGTTTATAAGAAGCCATGTGCCCGATGGGATCTCCCATCGGCAAAAATTACGAACTTCCATACAAACGTTCATCTATTTTGCTTCTATTTTTTAGGCTCTATGTTGTTTGCCAGTCATTCAATTAGTTTAAGATTATGAAGTAAATCTAAACCAGTCACTTGGCAATGGCAAAAGTGTATCGTTTACTAATGCAGTTGTTTCAACCAGTCCTCTAGCTTGGAGATGATAAAACTTGAACTTGAAGATTTAAACAGTTTTATTGTACATACAATACAATTGATAAAGATTTTAGTTGTCACATTGTAAAAAGCACTGTAAAGGTACCATTCTGTAACCGACCGCAGGCAACAACTGCACGCGACACGTCGCGGCGTTATGTCGCTGCAGTCATGATTCCGAACCCGACAGCAGGCGGCAGCAGCCCGTGTTCTAGTTTGTAGATGGTCTGCGGTCGGGCTACACGTGTCGCCTGTCACTCGCCTGTAGCTGCCAACGACGTGTCGCTAGCTACGGAAAGTATTTCATAGAAACCGGTCGTGTTGACAAGTTGTCTACAGTTGCCTCCTGCGGTCGGGTACGGAACGGTACCTTAATAGAAGCAATATTTTGTTTACACATTAATAATGTAAATTGATATCCTATTTTAGTGAAATACTGAAATATCTTCCTTCAGTGAATTATGCATAAAAACTTGGCAACTACAAACACAATTATGATGTTTCACATAAAGTGTGCAAATGCATTTATGAAATCTACCATCTTCTTTATAACTACTCAAAAATGTATCAACTACTGTCCCCTTTTTAAAACTAAACTAGGAAGTTCTGTCTTTTGTATCTTTTGACTTTCACAAAGTCAACAATTTATGAGTTTATAACTAAATATACCATGTACTCCACCATACAGATGTCGCAGTACGCGCCCGCAGTCCTGCAGACCATCACGAACCCGGACGGCAGCGTGTCGCTCATCCAGGTGGACCCCAACAACCCCATCATCACGCTGCCGGACGGGACCACTGCGCAGGTGGTACGTACCATGGTAATATGCATTCTTATATGGTATCGCCACCAGCTGGGTGAGAAGCCGAAATGGCTCTTAGTGACAATATAATACAGGGTGGCAGGGACATCGACGCGAAAACGGATTCAATACATGAATCTGAACCCCGCTGCGATGAAATGTTTCGTCAGTTATTAAATAATATATCTGCTGTTCCATACATTTTGACCGCGTAGATATTGCACTTTTCTATGAAACAGCAGATTTTTTTTAAATAACCGACGAAAATTTTCAACTCAGGCGGGTTCAGAATCCATGGTATTAGTTTTTGCGTCGACGTTCCTGCCACCCTGTATAGTTAACTAGATAGCTGAGCCGCGCAGATGATACGTGCCAAAAAGAAAATAGTAAAAAAGAATTGCTCTAAACATAACCCATAACGAAAAACACAAACAAAAAAATACTGGGTGAAAATATGCGTCACATACTCGCAAACGGCCCTCGCTCAGCCGGCCATTACCTTGGTAATATTGATGGGGGTTGCGCTAAGGTGACCCGCGGAACTCAAATTCACTTCCATTTTTTGTTATTTGCAGGTTAAAGTGAGCTTGTATGTTAAGCAAAATAAAATTCGCGACTTTACAAATATGTCTTTACAGAATTATAATCATTAGAATCATCAAAAATAACTCTCTTAGTTAGAATGGGGATAAAAACTGCCACTTGCTCACTTCTGATGTTGCTACTATCCTGTGTCCAAAAATTTGACAGCTAGCTGTTACTGTCACAAGCATTTGTGGTATGATATTATGTAAATTATAGTAAAGGTGTGTGTATGTTTATATTATCGTATTAGCAGGGCTCTGCGCGTATATTTTATTAACTTTTCCACTACAGCCGCTTTTCTACCAATAGTATACGCTTCCCTTTTCCTTCACTAGTCTTTTAATAGTGCTACACTACCATTTGCATACATATTTTGCCTAGTCTTCGTTTAACTTGTGATCGGCACTAAACAAAACAACGGCCGTTTGTAGACGCACAACAGTGCTGCCACCTATGATGAGCTTTCAGTTTTTAATCCCACTGGTCTCAAATGTTATGATTTCATGAAATAGTCATGCATTAGGGTAATTTGAACTTAGTGTTGTAATGATGATCATACTGATTGTAAACTCCGTAAACACATACTTGTTACGGTCGCGAATCATCTTGTACTTCAACCTAATACTGTACTGCAAATAATGTAAGAAATTTAGAATTTCCCGGGCTACCCTGGCGCTTACGCCATAAGATAGTGTTTGTATCGGTCGGTCATTACATGATCACGACGTCGTCCAGATCCACAGCGGCGAGGGCGGCGCGCACCTGTCGGCGCTGGAGGGCGAGGGCGCGGTGGCCGTGGACCTCAACGCCGTGGCCGAGGCCACGCTCAACCACGACGGGCAGATCATACTCACCGGCGAGGACGGACACAGTACGTCTTCTATATTCATCAAATACCTATCAACTTTATCTAGTGTAAATTAAGTTGATTCCAGAATGACTAGCCCAGCCTTTTCCCAACTACATTGGTGTCGGCTTCCAGTCTAACCGGATGCAGCTGAATACCAGTATTTTACATGGAGCAACTGCCTATTTGAACTCCACAACCCAGTTACTTATAAATACGTAATACGATACCCTATTTAATATTGTAGTTCCAAGCCTAGCCTTTTCCCAACTTTATTGGGGTCGGCTTCCAGTCTAACCGGATTCAGCTCAATACCTGTATGTAATATGTCAAGTTATCATTCTATATTGTATCATTCCAGCCTACCCGGTGTCAGTGTCAGGAGTGATCACAGTGCCCGTGAGCGCGTCGGTGTACCAGTCGATGATCTCGTCCATGCAGACGCAGGACGGCGGCGTGTGCATGGCGCCGCTGGTGCAGGTGCGGCCCAAGCAAGAGCCCCGAGACCTCGACGATGTCGTGCTGGCCTAGTGCTAGTACCTGTGACACGTCCTAGAATTTTTCATTTGCGTTGACCGCCTACATTTGCTTGCTACGCTAAAATAATTCACTTAGGACGAATTTCACCAATGAAACTAAATGCGTACAGGAACTGTCAATGTCAATTTTTTTTTGGAATGTTGACACACAGCTCTTGAACGCGGCTTAGAAGTGCCGATCGCGTACAGTTTCATTGGTGCAGGTGCGGCCCAAGCTCGATCCTATCGACCACGGCGATGTCACCGCCTAGCCTTACATGCTAGCCTAGTACTTGTGACACGTCTTAGCGCTAATGAGTCACGAATTTAATTTACCGCCGTACCGCCTACATTTGCTTGCTACGCTAAAATAGTTTATTTACTAGCTAAGACATTTTTTAGTTTGTCTCTGCAACGCTCAAAAATAAACTTGTTAAGTTTTCGGTATGCACTTCATAACCCTTATTTTTTTGCACGGAAAAAAGTGCAGTTACAAATTTAGGCATTTCTATTTTGTATTTCTGCCGCGTTGATACCAATAACGTTGCGTGGACCCACGTAGATGTAATAATTAACTCATTCCATAAAGCATGTATAGTTTGACCGAAACCGCTTTAACCCGTCTTCGAGACAGCGGCGCCGGTCAAACTATAATTATCCATGAGCTAGCATGTTTTCCAAGTTTCAATTTCCTGTAGGAGTTTTTGTTGCCATATGTAGAACAACCAAGTAATTAGTTCCACATTTGCAACTAAACATAAATAAGATTTCAACATTTGTAGTGCCAAGAAGGTAGAAAAAGTCTAAAGGTAAATAAATACCTAGATATAATAAGATTAACTTTAACGTGGCGATTTGTAAAAAAAAAACTCTATATGTAAAAGAAAAAGGATACAATAATTTATTTAATTATTAATTTTAAGATAGAAAAACTCCAATAAATTCGTCCACTAGTGCAATTTAATAAAACCTGCCGCCAAAAATATAATATTTACCCAAAGAAAAAAAGAGTACTATGAGTATAAAATACATAAATAAAGAAATATCGGAACCTAGTTCGAGAACGCGTGCCATTTGAATTTCGTTGATAAATAAATAAAATAATATGTCCTTGTAACTTGTGATATTTTTGTATATAAAGGGTAAACGAGTATGTTTGTCGATCTCCGAGTGCTTAATAAGCTTTTATTGTTTAGTCCAATTATTTCCTGAGGAACGCTTTTAGAAAAAGTTGACTGAAAGCAGGCCTTTTCAGTAGCAATATACTGTCAATTATGTGGCCGTTAGTTCTGCCAGTGCCAGACTATTATTGACAAATTAAAGTACTAAATGTTCTTTTGAATATTCAATAAAATATTTAGTTAATTTTCTGACGAATTATGAGACTCAAGATAATTGCTTGTTTCTTTATGACCAATATTTTATTAAGTATTATTTTGCAAGGCCTAGATCTTGCTTATTATAAAACGGTGATTTTAATTATTTAAATTGACAAGTAGAAAAATTATTTTGCCAGATTTGTTACCAAAGTTAGTAGTTTAGTGAGCTACCTACTGCCAAATATGCATGGTTTTCGTGTAATTGTGTATTTATTTATTGCCTTATTGTAGTCAGTAAATACGCTTTCAAAGATTCAATTTTTTTTTTTTTTTATGATCACAGTAGTACATGACATTGCATTACCCCTATATACCCCACTGGATAAGCAGATGTGTATTAGTCCCATCTAATGGGAGCAAGCCTCTTTCAGTAGTGCTAATATAAAAATTGTATAAACCCCAGTGAGTTAGAAAGCGTATTTACCGACTGCGAAACCAGGCCTAGTATTAATTTAGTCACATGTTTTTTCTTTGCACATAGTGCTTGTTTTATTCCATATTATATTTCGTTACCTATGTTTTATGCTGACGTTGTAAATATCTCAAGAATTTGCAATGTGTGTTTATGAGAGTCGTCAAGTTGCCACTCAGGCCGAGATCTATAAACGCTACTTAGGCTAAGCTTTAGTCCTGTCGCACAACTGTGAAACTATGAGTGAAGGTAGAGACGGGAACATACAAACATTTCTAAATCAAAACAAGAGCTACGTAACGTTTATAGATTTCTGCCTCAGTGGAAAGTTGAGCTATGTGTTATGCTATAGTTTGACCGAAAGCTGTTCACGGATTAGGTATGGCCGGTCAAACTATAGTAAAATTGTTTAAAAACAACATTATTGCATTTAAGACAACAATGGAAATATTTTCATCATCACTATAAATATATATTTATAATATATGGAATAATTCGTTTTATGTTGTGCATAATTTAAAAAAGTAAAATATTTATATAGATAGATAGAAAATGCTTTATTGTACACAAAAATATATCGACGTTGAATACCCTTAAAAAAATTGACTGTATCATATGACTGAAGATATTTCTTGTAGCCTTATTGAATGTGTATTTATTGCAATTTTGCCATATACTGCCATAATAATAGCGTGCCAAAGACTACGCAAGTACTTTAGTACATCACATATTGAAATTACACGTTACTTTCAGTTCATATTTAATTTTTTTATGTTTTGTGCCTCAGAATATTATGTTTACATTGGTTTTTACCTTATCTAAGGTATTGTATAGGGTTAAATTTTCATATACAATTTGTATATTTAGAAAAGTACAATTTGTGAGGCATGGCTTGTACATTTTATTTTAAATGTTTTATTTTCAGTTGAAGTTCGTTATGTTTTGTGTTGTAGCATTGTTATAATGTACTCTGATGCAACACGGATAAAGTCATAAATTATTCGATCCAGTATTAAAAACTATACTAAACGTCTAGACTCAAGGTAGTCACGAAATGTGAGAGTAGGTCGGTGAATATTTAGTTCGGGAATTCTATACAAAGTCTCGTGTCGTCTCGCTCTCATGTCTTATGACCGCGGCCGCGGCTGCCACGAATTTTGGGGTTTAGTATAATCAGTGTTGCATCTCAGTAGGAATGGTTTTATTTTTTATTTACGTGTGCGAGTGCCGTCGTAATAAATACGTGAATGTATCGTGTTGTTTTATTTGCTCGAGGCGAGGCTTGATCACTGTGTGTCTGCATGACAGGTGTGTATATTGAGTTTTTTTTTAAGTTGCTGCTTGATTTAGGGTACTTGCATAAAGCAGCGGGTTTTCAGGTACAGATCACTGCAGGTTGGTCTACTATGCGTTCATTAAAACTTGTTCCGTGACGCGATTGGTAGCGCTGTTCTGTCAGTCGCCATTTTGAACTCTTATTATAGTCCGCGCGCGACTGCTAGTCACCTGAGGTATCTGAGCGGTGAGACGGGAGAGGTAGACAAAGGCCAAGCCAACTCAGTCTGCCAATTTTGTCAATGGCGCCCCCATTGACAAAATTGGCATCAGGTTAGCAGTCGCGCGCGGACGCGCGGTATTGAAACTATGCTTGACAAGCAAGACATGACGGCAAGGGACAAGTTATAGTGAACGGTCTGTACGAAACCGGGTACTCGTTTTACCTTTTTCTATATCTGTGAACCCATAAGTCAATACGGGGCTATTTTACCCGCGCCGATTGTCTGTACCAGGAACCCGCGTGTCTATGCAAACACCCTTATTCGTTAGGTGTGTGTGTGTGTGTGCTACAGACTTGTTCGGGTCGGCATGATTAGACAAAGCATAGCGGTACTATCGTTTATTTATTTAATACTTCAAGCAAATAAATGTACAGAGGCGGACTACACTGTTTTTTCAATGCGCCGTGAACGATTTAGGATCCTTAGGGATTATAATTTGCTGCCCGGCCGTGCCGAATCATGCCAACCCGAACAAGTGTATAGCACACTTTAATGATGGACGTTCAATTACTGACCTGGTAACGAACATTATGTCCATCCTATTATTCACAAAATCAGTCTGTTCATTTATGAATTTTGTTTTACATTGATGTTGGCCTGCCAATCTGCCATAACATGTACGATATTTATGATGTACCTATGTAGTTTTTAATAAGTATTTATTTTATTTTGAATCGTAGATAAGCTATGAGAATAGTTAAGTTTAAAGCTATACCTTGGTTTTCAAATATATCTCTCCTCATTTCCTAACGTGAGGGCGGTTCAGATACAGTCTAAAGGTCCTGGTTTATAATTAGTTATTCCGCAGGGGTCGGCGCTGATCTAGTTAAGCCGGCAGCGCGTTATCACTGCCAAACAAATATGAACATTGTATTGGTTGCAATACAATGTTCATATTTGTTTGGCAGTGAAAACGCGCTGCCGGCTTAACTTAAACTAAATAACATAACATCACTTGCACTGGGTAATAATTTTTTCGTGCACTGGGTTTCCAACGCTCTGCGTAGCGCCGAGAGTTGAAAGACCAACAGTGTTTTAACGAGCGTGCGTCCCGTGCGTTGGATTCTGAACGCTCGATTTAACACCGAGAGTTGAAAATCCAGTGCGTGATAAAATCCCGTCGCGATATTTTTACGGCCGTGCGAACGTGGACTTATAGCACCCAAAATTTGTTGGGCAGTGACTGCATTCTGCATTGACCTTAGAGCATAGGCATTGACATCAGTGGGACAATTTTGAAAATGTTCGGATTCTAATGTCTCATTCTGATGAAAATACAATCAATTTACAAGCATTTTTGAATTTATAGATAGGTAATGAATGAATCCATATTCATTGTCGCTGAGAGGAGATTGCGATTAGATTTTGAACGGTTTCAATTACGGGATTAGCCTTCAGTTCTGCGCCGGCCCTTACGTTTATCATACCAAAAGTTTTTTTTTTTACCTAAGTTTCCAATGGTAACCACGGTGTGTTAGAAACAATCAATTAATACAAAGCGCTGTGTAATGTATGCTAAAGTTTCAACATCAGGTGGAGCAGAATGGCGAGGGGCTAGAGACGATCTCGATGGGCGGCGGCGTGGCGCAGGTCATGCTGCAGGGCGGCGGCGAGGCGCAGGTGCTGCAGGTGCTCAGTCTCAAGGACGCGACCGTGCTCAGCAAGGCTATGGTCAGTACAGCGTGTTTGCAAATGCTTCTTCATCCCAACACTTGTACGGGGTTGTGCTAAAGAAGCTTTTAGGCAGATAATTTGTCAGCACATACCTGGCGATCTATTCTGTAAACATCTCACCAGTCACCGTAAACACTTAGGTGAGTGAAACATAGTGAGCTTGAAGTGAGCTATCATTCCACGTCCTGGGAATTGACACTATTAACGGCTTGCGTCACCGTCGTATCATTATTATTATTTGGATAAACACACTAGCAGCTAATTACCTGATACGTGTGTATCAAATAGCTTCGAGATATTTAGTCTGTCCAGTCGATTCTTGAAGCAGTTTAGTGAGGGAGCCGTCACAACATTTTTCTGGAGCCTATTCCATGCTGTTACAACTCGATTAGATAAGAATTGCTTCAAAGGCTTTTTCTTTGATGAATTTTCCCATAACTTTAGAGAATGCCCACGCAAATGTTTGCTGGCATTGAAAGTGTAAAGGTCTTGAAAGCTGGGCACTTCTTAGTGTTCTGTTAGAACTGTGTACGTCTCAATGAGCCTACCCCTTTGTCTGCATTGTTCCAGTGTGATAAGTCCAAGGTATCGCAAGTTTTCGCGGTGAGATTTTGACAGAATAGTGGTCTATTCTGCCAAAATCTCACCGCGAATTACAGCAGCTTGTGCTTGCAATAAAGCATTTTGCGTGCGGTCAGTGTTAGGACCTACGGAAACAAACAGGGTGTACACCTGACATATTTCGTGCCCCGTAGAGTCGAACGCACAAAAAGCTTGTAGAAGAGAAGCTGCTTGTGCACTGCGGTCTAGGCGAGGAAGACTTAGAAATTATCAGAACTACTCAAAACTTATGTCTTTCGTTTTGAGACACCCATTGTGACATTTATTTGTTGTTTCATGAAGAACGAACTTGTCGGTCAACGATTTTAGTTACTCAGTTGTGTATTCTGGCTTATCTATATTTATCTATGTAGTAAATAATCATAATTTATTATCACTTATCCATGCTTGTGCTATACGGTACTCAGAGTGCTGTCCCTACACGTTATCAATTCATTACTGATAACTATTTATTTGAGATATTAGAGCGACCTTATTCTGTAGTTTATATTTTTGTTGTTGTTACAGCAGGTTAAAGCCGAACGTGATGCGGTCGTCACAGATTCCTAGCTACTAACACTGGTGGCGGCCAGCCCGCCGCCTGACGACGCCTCGGACTGCCCCGAACTGATGAGCGACGAAGCATAAACCGGAAAACACACCCCACAACCTAATCAATGCGATTTGACTTCACACGCAGATCCAAATGCGTTTTATAATAATTCCAAAAGATAATAATTAATACGCACCAAAGGTGGAATGCACCACGCAGCTCGGAAGGCGAGGCGTGCTCTCAGCTGTTATTGTTATTCTAGAAATATTGACTCTAGTGTTGCCATCAGTGAAGTCTAAAAAATAAAATAAAAAAACTAAAGTCGTCTTTGGCGCAACTACCGCGCGTTACACTCGCTGCGCTTCAAAGTGGACGTTAAGTGTGCGGACCGGCCGGAACACCATGTTAACGAATAGCACTGTTGTCCAGTGATTTCGGAGTGGCTTTGAATTCTAGAAATAAATTTACCATTATTAGGCTTAAAACTTTGCCATGAAATGGGATTTAAATTATTTGAATTTTTGCGATGTATGTAACTTATTTATTTATTGATATGAAAAATAAGACTAATTTATTTTAGATGCAAATCTATGATAGGTGTGAACAGATTTGTGCAATATATACCAGCCGCGTTTATTTTGTATAGATAATTTCTTGTGCGGTAGAAGTATTCAAGGCGCACGTGCAAGGAGTTTCATATAAATATACGTAAAGTAATAATCATATACATTCCTGTAATTTTATTGATGCGAGTTTGTTGTGTACATTTGTTGTTTATGTTTAATTTATCTTATGTTTGTTACCAACCTATTTATTTATTCTAGTCTAAACCAAGTCAAAGGAAACCTATTCTAGTCCGAGTGAAATATATTTAAGAACTTTACCGAAACTTTTTAAATGTAAGTTTTGTAAAAATAAATGTAATTTAACTTGTCCTCTGTAATGTAAATTCATTCCTGCGCAGGGTTACTACATAGATGACGACGTTAGTATTTATCGGTGTTTAAAATCTTAGAAATGTAAAGACTTATTTCAGTTTTGTGATGTATGTACGAATCTAGCACCTGGATTCTGAAAGGATAATTAACACAGAAATTTGCTACATGACAGTTAAACTCGGGTCACTCAGGCAGCCAATCGGAGCAGCTAACACTTTGTGCTTGAGTTATACTGTGTTTGGGCGGACCGGCCGCCACGCCGCGTTTGTTCGGCTGCGTTAATTCGTTGCGAACAGTTTCGTACAACCCCACAGCAAAACGGCCAAGCCGTCTAACCGAGAGGACGAATATAATGGATTTTCAACTATTGGTATTGAGCCGAGCAATGAAAATCCAACACAGCGTGTCAATAAAGCACATTGTTGGATTTTCAACTCTCGACACTAAGCAGTGCGTTAAAAATCCAGTCTGCGATAAATATTCAACGCGTTAAAAACCGTCCGTGCGGGCTTAAAATTAATGTGTGACAATAGCAATTTTTTTTGTCCATAATATCCTTTTAGAAATCTTGTGTAAACATAGTGTTTCATAGTCAATATTGTCCAACTTTCAACATCGGGATTTCTTTTCAAAATATGCCTATGAATAAATAGGATTTCCCATGTAATTCAAATTTAATGTTAAGATTTATAGTCGGGACTAATAAGTAAGGTAGAGGTCATAGAAAAGTACAAAAGAACTAATTATGATGTGCGGAATTAAATACTTTGTTTTTTTTAAGACACGCGAATAGAACCTATTTACTTAGATTTGTTTGATTTTGTCCATATTTTATTTTTGTTTAATTTACCAAAGAACGTTTATGTTTTGTCCTTTATGATAGCATGATAGCACAATTTTGTTGTTAAGTCAATTTGTGATTGTAAATAATGGTATGACTGTGTGAATAAGGCAATCATTAAAGTATTTACGTACATTTCCTTGTTTTTTTGTTTTCGGTATACGTAGGTACCCGCACTGGGCTCGCGTGGTGAATTACGACCCACTCCCTCTCACAGAGACGAGGCCTATGTCCTACCAGTAGGAAAATTGTAGCCTTATTATGTTTAAGTTAGGCGTTTCATACGAATATACCTTATATTGGATATAAACTATTACCATTTTTTTTTTTTTTTTTTTTTCTACTAGCCTACTCTGTCCCACTCCTGGGCAAAGGCCTCCCTCCACTCCTTCCATCGTTCGCGAGCCCGCGCGTCTTTTTTCCAGTTTTGACGGAACCTATCCAGCTCGTCCCGCCATGTCCTACGCGGTCTGCCGCGACCCCGCCTCACTGTCTCAGGGCACCAGTTTTGTGCTATTTGGGCCCACAGTTTGTCCGGCATGCGACAGACATGTCCTGCCCAGTCCCATTTAAGTTGGGCAGCCTTTCGAGCCACGTCAGTTATTTTAGTTTTGGAGCGCAGTATTGTGTTTCGAACACGATCCGTTAATTTAACTCCTAGTATACTGCGCTCCATTGCTCGTTGGCAGACCTTGAGTTTGGACCATACCATTACAAGGTATTTTTTCCTATTTCCTCGTATGGATATGGGATATTATATAACTTATAATGACCCATAGTCGTTTAAGGAAACGTGAACCTTTCAAACAAATATGAACTTGTTATATATACGAATAACGTTCATATTTACATTCATATGACGCTTACTTTTTTGTTTTTGGTAGCCTGTGCTGTCCCATTGCTGGGCAAAGGTCTCCCCCATATATTTCCAGTCTTCCTTGTGTTGTGCCTTCTCCGGCCAATCGGTCAGGAACGAGTCCAAATCGTCACGTGTCAGTGCTTTTTAGGCCTGCCCCGGTGGCGACGACCGTCATCAGGCACCCACTGTGTAACGATCATGGCCCATCTGTTTTGATGCATCCTAAATCCTCCGTGTGACGCTTACTTAACAAAGTGCGATCTGTGAATATCGCGTACCGGTTTTTGCTGTTCCACGTGTTTCTGACTTGCCCATGCACCACCATACCGCTCATTACAGTAGCCAAGATTTTGTTCAGGGTAAAATTTTTGTTTAAAAAATTACGTCCCAATGGATCGCCGATTCCCACTTATTGAAAAATCATAACCCTCCTTTGCTTCGCCGTAGTCGAATATAAACTAATTTAGTAGGTAGGTACCTTTTTTTATCAACCTGTAATATCACACTGGAGATGAGTTGAAGCTTACAGCGGGCCCTTACTGGAGAAGGGTTGCCAGAGATAGAACACAATGGAAAATGTTAGAGGAGGCCTTTGCCAACAGGCACACTGAACTTAGAGATATCCTCTAAATGAGGAAGACAAATACTTTAAAACTACGAAAGTTCAGGATAGAGGGCTTATTGATTGATTGATTGAATATCACACTGCTAGGCAAAGATCACCCTCCATAGTCCCTTTATTCTTCCCTGGGTGCTGCTTTCTGACATAATATCCCATGAACGTCTCCAAGTCATCCCGCCAGCATTACCAAGGCCTCTCCCTCGGCAATCGATTTATATTGAAAGCGATCTAAGATTATTTCAGTCTAACACAGCGCCGGACTAGACCAGATATTGTCGACAAATTTTCGATCATTAGCTGTCGAATTGTAAACGATAATCTCCACAAGAACAGCAATAAGTACAAATGGAATGACGCTGATTAACCGTTTACACGATTCTAGTTGTTGCTGGAATGAGACGCTGGATTAAAACCAGTCCTACCAGTAGACTGCCAGCCCAGTTATTATACTGGATCTCTCACTGGATTCAGTGCAAGCCAGTGCCGGTTTAGATTATTCCAATTGCTATCCAGCACTGGATTGGATTCACTGGACCTGAAAACCGGGTAATGTAGGTATGCGTTAAAATAATAAGAGACATCGTTTTGCTTGACGATGTCATTGTTCTTTATCGAACCGAGCGATGTATAAACATTTTTAACCAACACAAAGGCGTTGTCTAACTATAGGTACCGACATCGACTGTGTTCTGCGCTTTTCTCATTGTCAAATTATAAAAATGTAACTGATACAAGCAAACAAGTTTCTTTTATTAAAAATCCTCATCTATTTTATTCATAAAATACTATGCACTTACAAAAAGAAAGTGATGTAATGCTATAATATTTTTTATTGATAATACTAATAAGTACATGTACTACGAACGGACAAGGAATTGTATAAAAGGGACAACAGATGACATAGAAAAATGAAACAACGTTCATTATTATATCATATCATATTCTTCTAATGATTACACATTAGATAAGCATGTCGGTTTTTATAATGATGGCCCAAGAATATTTCAAATTGAAGCTTCCCACAATTAAAAGTAAAATAAAAACTCGACAACAAAACTATAATACAAATTTTCTACATCTTAATTTGATATTTAACAGTGACCTTACATGTCATAAACATTCTCTAAAGCTAGTTCTGGTTTGTCGTAGCCAAGCTCCTCTGGTGTTTCGATGCCAAGTTCACATAATGTGGGTTTAATTTCCTGGATGATGTAAGGGTAAATTTCGTTCACTTTGTTGCCGCACTTGTCTTTGCAAGCTTCAATGAACCTGACAGCGAGTGCGTAGTCATTGACTCTCCTGCATGCATGCAACGCTGCCCTGATGATCCTTGGGTCGGGAACAAGGTCCATACCGCACAGGTCATTCATGCCTTTGCGGATTTCCCATCCGTCAATGTCTTTCCTGTTGAAGAAGCACTCATATCTGAAAACAAAATAAAGGAATGTTATCTGTATGTTGTTTATCCCTGTCTTTAAAATAACAAAGGGGAGATAAATGGAATATTATTTATCGGGTACTGCATCTAAAGGAGAGCTTTAAAAGACACTTTCAAACTTTGGAGTCCATCTTTTTCTTAGTCCTAGAATATCCTTAAGATTTCAGAAATAGTTGAGTGCTTTGAAATTGAATACTACATCGTGGATCAGCACATAAACTGATGAGACATCCCATGACATGAATAGTCAAAGGAGACACTTCTTGTGACAACCATGCTAAGGAGCTGGTTATTAGCAAATAGGAGGATAGTTGCCATTTCCTTCAGATTGAGGATCAAGGAAAGGAGCAGGGTTTCTCAGAGATAATTCAGGTGTTGTGACTTTTCCAGTTCATTTTCTTAAAAACACATTCTTGGTTGATTTTATGTTCAATTAAGAAATATTTAAATATTGGCAGATGCACATTAACATCAGTGCTTTCTTTTCCCATTAGAATAAGGGAAAATTGCTCAATGACACCTGCAAGGTTTTACTTTTTTTTTATTTAGTTCAGCTACATCTAAATGTAATATTGTCATTATATAAATAAACATTTTTATTGTTCTGATAAAACAGATTGTCATAACATTTTTATTTCAAATAGTTTTACTAAATAGAATGAAAAGAAAGCACCTATGTAAAAAAAGAAGCAATTATAAACTAATACTTAAGATAATGTTATCATCACCACATAATCTGTCTTGTACTACAAGAAATAATAAGATAGGGTGAATAGTATTTATTGAAATAAGGATCAGAATAGAACAGTAGTGGTGATGTGGCCTAGAGAGCAAAATTCAATATTCAAACATTATTTTCATCTCATCAAGCAAATACCTCACGTGTTATGCAAAGGTATTCTACGCAACACTTGTATCAAAAACAAGGAAAACAATTATTGAATATGGAGGTTATAAGAATTACTCATGATCATTTCACATCTCACCCAATATGAAAATCTGTCGGGGATTTACTATTACGGCTACGCAAAATAACACCAAGGCGTACAATACAACATCACTCAAACATGCTGAAAGCTGTAAATCACCGACAAGATTACCACAATTTTCAGTTACATAACGTCAAAAGTTCCGACAAGGGACTAACTTTCTATCAAATTCCTCATCGGATTCGACGATCTGGTGCGACCGCCGCAGGGGCACAGCGCTGACCTTTGCCGCCGGCACCAACGTCCTTCTCAAGACATTGACCAGTGCACCAGAAGTTGATTTCAGCATTTTGATCAGACGTTACACGGAGACTTTGGCAAGGATAACAAATGGCTGCTCAATAGACTAAAAAACTTGAGTGCCAGTCGCGGATCGTGGACGTATTGACGTTTTTAGTGATGCGCAGAACTATTGATTTTAGTACATTTCTATTATTGTCAATGGTTAAAAAATTTAATCGATTAATGCTGCCAGCGTTTTGGCCAGTTTTCCCATTGACAGCGATGCAGACGAATTTTTTGATCCCCAAAGAACTTTCCCCTTTTTTTAAAGTTTTAAACAGGTTGGATTATGAGCTATTATGAGACGGGGCAAGGGGCAGTAAGGGTAGGAGTACGTTAACCGTGGTAGCTACAGGAAAACGGTCCTGTGAGACAGTCCCTAGCTTTTTGAGAAAATTTTATCTCCATTCACAGATTTTGTAAAAAATGTACAGCCAGCAAGATAACGGGTAGATAAAAAAAAAATATATGCCACACGATCTTGTTTCTTAAATGGACCAAAAAACTTTATTGGACCAACTAAGGTTTGAGTGCTTACAATAAAAGTCAGAAATCGCTCATATCTTTTTCCAAACGTTTGGGAAGAACAAAAAAAACATTAAGGCTTTAGGACTAGAAAATCCATCGAAGATGCTGTACTGGAACTTACAGACACGATTATTGGCCATTGGGAAAATAAATATAAAACTCTTGCCATCTTTTTAGACTTATCCAAAGCCTTCGATACAGTCTCAATTCCCATACTTCTTTCGAAGCTAGAACAACTTGGTATTCGCGGGACGGCCCACGATCTCTTCTGGGAGTTATCTTACAGGTCGTAAACAAATAAAAAAACTTGAAAACTACCTCAGCAACCAGGAGACGATTACTTTTGGTGTCCCCCAGGGCAGTGTCCTGGGGTCCCAACTTTTTCTCATATACGTGAATGAGCTGGGTCAGTTATCCTTACCCAACTGCAAAATTATAGCTTACTCCGATGACACAGCTCTAATTTGTTCATGGCCGGGACTGGACTGACACTCGCCTCAACTCGGACTATGCCTTGAGCACCGTCAAGAGGTGGCTGACCACAAATCTTCTCACTCTAAATGTAAATCAGACCAAATTTATCACATTCTCCACTATGAAGTCAAGCCAGCTGAAATCCGTTCGCACACCTGCCCAAATTTACACGCAAATTGTGGCTGTCAATAATTGGAAAATATCCCTCCCTATCATTAAATATCTTGGAGTCACTCTTGATAGCAACCTGAAATGGAAGCAGCATATTGCTTCAACTGTTAGTAGCTCGTGTGAGAAAACTCATATAATATCTTTAAAAAGCCCAGAGGCGCCGCCGATTTTAGCTATTTATTAACCGTCTACCTTGCGCTCGCTCAGTCTGTTCTGGGGTATTGCCTAACGGTCTGGGGTGGTGACGGTAAATCAGTGATACTTCGGGTTAAACGAGCGCAGAGAGCTGTCCTGAAGGTGCTGGCAAGGAGATCGATCCGATATTCGACAACCTCTCTATATACCCTCTGCCAGGTTTTCACCGTCAGACAGCTATTTGTCCTCCAAACTATTCTTCGCAAGCACAGCCAATTTACCTTTGATCGTAAATGCTGTTTTAAAAACACGGCGCTCGAATAGGAGTCGCGTAGAACCGTTGCTGCAAGACGTCACACAAGAAGACAAACACACAAGTTAAAAAAAAAAAACATACAGATGAACAATTACAAACCTCCTCCTTTTTGGAAGTCGGTTAAAAATAAACAAAAACACTAAAAATAAGTTTATTGAAAACGTTTGAGTGACCTAATCTTGGATATGAAAGTTGTAATTAATAAAGTTAGGAGTATTGTATTCAGATTTATTTATAAGACAGCGACCAGGCATTTATATAATCGTGAATGAAATGTACCTACTCGCACTCGTAGAGATTTTCAGGTAGGTTTCACACTTAGCACAGGTTGCACGAGCGATGTGTACCTACTTATATTCAGCTTAGCTACGTAGGTACTTACACTCGTAGAGGTAGCTACGTACACACGGCTACATATCAAGTATTACATATACATTTCCAGTGTGGGACAACGCATTCAGCGAGCGTATATCCGACCTGCACAACAGGCGGAACACTGGCTGGTGAGAGTCTATGATGACTACCACAAAAAGTATGTCAAACTTACATGTCAATTCGTTGTATAAAAATGATGAGAATTTAGTGTGTAAAATATATTGTATATTGATTCGCAAATTGTTATTTAATGAACACGTATATTAGGTACCCATATTTGGTGACCCCGACGTGATTATTACCGACCATTTACCTTCTCAAGTTCGCGCTGTGTTATCTGTTAACACAGAATCAACGCTCGACACTCTAGCAATGATGGCAGACAAGATGATGGAGCATACAGACAATACGATTGCGGAACTCAGCCAAAACACACCTTCTACAAGCAGCGGTAGTGGTCATAACCTGCATTATCAACTACTATCGAAACAAATAGAGAAGCTTACACTCGAAATTGCTGAACTACAGAAGCACAATTACAATAATTATCGCCGACCTCCTTACCGTCCAAACAATTTTCGCTCAAGAACTGGGCTTGGGAAGAAGCCGGGAGATCGAAACTGGGAATGTTATTATCATTACCGATTCGGAGACAAAGCCAAGAAATGTGAATCTCCTTGTTCACGGAAGCCGGCGGAAAACTGAAGACCACATCGACTGTGGCGGACGTCGGTGTTGCGAATACAAATAACCGCCTATGCATAACTGACAGAACCACGAGAGAACGATTCCTAGTTGACACGGGAGCAGAGATATCAGTGCTAGCTACACGAAGTAAGCGAACACCGATATCAACGTCGTTCAAACTATTCGCCGCAAATAACACACCGATTAACACTTATGGAGAAAAAACACTACAATTGAACCTGGGACTTCGCCGCAATTACAAGTGGACATTCATTATGGCCGATGTGAAGATGTCGATCATCGGTGCTGATTTTCTCAAATATCACAGACTGCTTGTGGATGCTTGTGGTGCTACATAGCAAGAAACTCATAGACAGCGTGACTGAACTCTCAGTAAACGCTATGGCAATACGAACTGCTCAAGACACAACGCTCTACGTAGTTGAACCAAACCACCGGTACCACACACTATTGCACGAGTTTGCTGATGTACTCAAGCCTCTGACACTTACGAAGGAAATCAAGCATAATGTGAGACACCATATTGAAACTGTTGGACCTCCTCTCTTCGCAAGACCTCGACCGCTACCACCGCAAAAATACAAAGCAGCAAAGGCAGAATTTGAAGAAATGATGGCCAATGGAATTTGTCAACCATCAAAGAGTCCATGGGCCAGCCCGTTACATGTCGTGGGCAAGAAGGATGGTGGTCTGCGCGCCTGTGGGGATTATCGCCGTCTAAACTCAGTAACGCTTCCTGATCGTTACCCAATACCCAGAATTCAAGATTTTACTTACCAATTGAGTGGTATGACGATCTTCTCTAAAATAGACCTGAAAAAAGCATACTTCTGGATTCCAGTCGCAGAACAAGATATAGAAAAAACAGCAATTACAACACCTTTTGGTTTATTCGAGTTTCGTTGCATGCCATTTGGTCTTCGAAATGCACCACAGACATTTCAACGATTTATGCATGAAGTCTTGAGAGGCCTGGACTACTGCTGTTACTGTTTTGTCGACGATATTTTGATATACTCTGACACAGAAGGAAAGCATATCGATCACCTACGTCTTGTTCTGAAACGTTTGTCTGACTACGGAATCGGGATTAATATAGAGAAGTGCATTTTTGGTGAGAAAACACTCAATTTCTTAGGCTACGAAGTCACAAAAGACGGTATCAATCCCACAGCAGAGAAGATAGAAACAATACTTAATTACCCGAAACCAACAACCGTGCAAGACCTTCGACGCTTCTTGGGTATGGTTAATTTTTACCATGATTGCTTACCTAAGCAAGCTGAAATCCAAATATCATTGAATAACCTCCTACATAATAAGAAGAAGAATGACAAGACGCCTATCATCTGGAACCAGGCAACTGAAGACGCTTTCTATAAATGCCGCCAAAGCATATCGGAGGCTGCTCAGTTGACACATCCAGTGCAAGGAGCCCCACTATGCATTATGACCGACGCTTCGTGTCTTAGTGTAGGCGCAGTCCTACAACAGAAAGTAAACAACATCTGGAAACCGCTTTCATTTTTCTCGAAGAAGCTCAGCTACACACAGGCGAGATACAGCGTATACGATCGCGAGCTCTTAGCGATCTATATGGCTGTCAAGCATTTTAGAAGACTAATAGAAGGGAGCGATGTTGTGGTGTATACGGATCATAAGCCCCTCACCTACGACTATGATAGGCCATGACTATGTCTGGAAGCTCAAGCGATACACCTAAGCGAGAGAGACAACTTCATTTCATATCTCAATTTTGTAGCAAGATCGAGTACATCCATGGAAGAGATAATGTAGTTGCTGATGCATTATCGCGCATTAGTACCATTGATTTCCCCTCGGTTATCAATTTTAATGACGTGGCTGAGAAGCAAAAGATAAACGAAGAACTAAACCGCCTGTTAAAGCAAGACAACCTTCACTTCGTCAAAATATCGTTACCTGGATCACTAAAAGAAATCTACTGTGAAAACTCAACCAAATTTCCACGTCCGTACTTACCGCAACCATTTCGTGAGATTGCCTTCAAAGCATTACACGAATTGAGTCATCCTGGTATCCGCACGACAAGGAAGATGGTCAGTGAAAAGTACTTCTGGCCTGGAATGAACAAGGACGTTTCATCGTGGACACGATGCTGCACTTCATGTCAACGTGCTAAAATTCACCGTCATACTGTTACACCACTAGTACAGTTTCCCGAGTCGAGAAGGTTCGAACACATACATATGGACATCGTCGGACCTCTCACTCCATCAGAAGGATACCGATATCTAGTCACAATCATCGACCGATTTTCCAGATGGCCCGAAGCAGTACCAGTTAGCGACATAAATGCGGAAACAATTGCCCGAGTCATATACGACACATGGATTACTCGCTCCGGTTGTCCACTGCGTATTACTACAGACCAAGGACGGCAGTTCGAGTCTACATTATTTCAAAAATTAATGAACAAACTGGGTATATCGAGAATTCGCACGACTGCCTACCACCCTCAAGCGAATGGACTTGTAGAAAGATTGCATCGTACTCTGAAGACAGCAATAACAGCAAGAGGAAATAGTCAACAATGGGTACAAGAATTACCAACAGTATTAATGGGATTACGCACAGCCATTCATAGAGAAACAAACTACAGTCCCGCTACAATGATATACGGCACCTCATTACGATTACCGGCAGATATTTTCGCACCGATAAAGTCAAACACTGAAGACCCGTTATTCTAACGTCATTTAATGGAATCAATGGAATCGCTTAATGAGCATGTCACTGCAGATGCATCAATGCGACACCGCATGACCAACACCTACGTACCGAAACAGCTATCTACATGCACGCATGTCTTTATGCGTGTAGATCGCGTGCGGAAGTCTCTTACACCGCCGTACGAAGGCCCGTATGAAATTATAGAGAAATACGACAAGTATTTCAAGATACGATTACCCAACCGAGAAGCAGTGGTGTCATTGGATCGATTGAAGCCTGCTCACGTATTACAAGTAGCCACAGATGAAAAGATGGAAGATGTCCCATACATTACTCGCTCCGGAAGGACAGTTAAACCTACAAGAAATGTACGGTTTTTTTGAAGGGGGATACTGTGGGACAACGCATTCAGCGAGCGTATATCCGACCTGCACAACAGGCGGAACACTGGCTGGTGAGAGTCTATGATGACTACCACAAAAAGTATGTCAAACTTACATGTCAATTCGTTGTATAAAAATGATGAGAATTTAGTGTGTAAAATATATTGTATATTGATTCGCAAATTGTTATTTAATGAACACGTATATTAGGTACCCATACCAGTATAAGCTGATCTCGCATTGTATAGGATTTCCGTATGAGAGGTCAGCGTAGATATGTAGCCGTAGAAAGAGATCCTCGTAGAGTACGAGTTTATAATGTTCTGTGACGAGATTTATGGTCACTCGTAAGGAGAGAGTTACGTACACACGGCTACACATCAAGCTATACAATTCCAGTATAAGCTGACCTCGCATTGAACGGAAATCCTATACAATACGAAATCAGCATAAACTGGAAATGTATAGCTTGATGTGTATCCGTGTGTACCTACATTTTTCGAGAGGGCTGTGTGCATAGTGCACTAACATATTTTGATATTGAATTTAATTTGTTTTGTAATGAATAAACTCAAAAACTACTGAACTGATTTTAAAATAGTTATTTATGCTATAAGTGAGGAAGGTAGGTGATTTTCGATAAGTATATTCCGACACGAGTCGGAAATCATCTTAGGCACGTGTATCATACAACGTTTTACTATGCATTGTGCGAGGAAAAAAAAAAAAACGAGCGAGCCTTACGGTAGTCGCTTAAGGTGTGTAACATCTAAGACGACTTATAAATGATAAAAACAACATTCATGACTTTGATTTTTGACTTTGACTTTTCGACTTTGACTCCGCCATTGCCATCGCCATCGTCATCAATATCGTCATCGCCATCGCCATGCCATCGTCATCGTTATCATCATCATCTGATTTGTAAAACTTTTCTCAAATAATAAAAACTCTTTGCAACGGGCTGACGACGGCCACAAAAATAAAAAATAAACAGAAAAGTAAAAAGCACTAGTGAAAAAAAGTGACACTTTCCGCACTCATTTACTGCTTGGAAAAGGCTCTTTTCGAGCAAATGCATTGTAAATTCTTTCACCAGTAGAATGCTGTATTATCACTGAGTAACATAGGCTATAATTTATAAATATACGTATATATCATGCGGGCGCAGCCGCAGGCGGAATCTAATATTAAATAAAACTATTGAAATATATGATAATACTTTATTCATAAAGAATTGTGTTGTCAGTTAACAAAAGAAATATACTGTTTACTATGAAAACAACAAGTAAAAAATTCATTAGTTATTTTATTATGTCTAGTAATACAAAACAGGCTTACACTTATGATATAAATTTCTATTTGATATTACCTCTTTATGAATCTTGGTATTCATGATTAACTATGCAAGATATAAGGCGCTTTGGTCCTTTTTACATTTTTCGTCGTCTCTTTTTCTTGTGAGCAGTGATACTCTCCTGACCGCTGTCTTCTTCAGAGCTGTCGGAAGAACTGCTATCACTATCGCTACTGGAAGAACTACTATTAGATGAGCTGTCTGAAGCTACACCAGTGCCCTGGCTTAAGTCCATGCCACTAGCGATCTTGTACAGGTCAGGTTCTTTGGTCTCCAATACTTTGATCCACTTTTTGGAGAGTTTAGGGCGGCCGCGCACGGTTTTGTGCCACACGACCGGGAAGTTGGTGCGGCTGCAAAAGTTTTGAGTGACAGCCACCGTGTCGTCCAAATTGAGGACGACATGCCACCAGCCTCCCGGCACAAATACGGTTTCACCCGGTTTCTGCAGAATCTCTACCTGTAAGAAGGATTTAACATAATAAATACTTTTATTTTTAACGAAATAATCTAGTGATAATGATTTCATGGTGCATCTTCAACTAAGATATGGGAGAGCCAGCCCCAGATCTAAGGGGAGGGACAAACCGCGGCGTGCCCCGGGCGCCAGCGTCAGGGGGCGACAAATTCAAGCGTAGCAGACAAGTACACCACCCAGCACAGCGCAACTTGGCAATAAATGAGACGCGCAGCACTTATAATCTTTCTCTGCGGGTGCAGTGAGGATATCACTGATTAGCGTAGGTAAAGGTCGTCAAATGGTGTGTTGAACGCAGTTGAATTATACCAGGAACTCCATGAGCGCCTCTGCTGTCTATTTTTTAAGTTTTACTTTGCGTGTGGGGGTGCCGGCATTCCGCACTTGCCGACGCCTATATGTGCAAAGGCGACACGATTTTCCTTAATTTTTACCACAGTTTTGGCGCCCCTGTTGGATTGGCGCATTTGATCAAATTTTATTAATAGGTTATATAGCAAAATTTCGAGCTCGCTCTTGCAGCCTAGTGGAGTTACTAGGCTGCAAGGGCGAGCTCGATTTTTTTTTAAACTTTTCTAATTTTTAAATCGCATAAGAAAATCTAACTTATCTCAGGCAGATTGCTAACATTTTCGCGCTCGTTTCGCTCGCTCTTGTATGCAAATCGAAAATTGGACCGCACATCAGATTAATATGGCTCGAAGAGTAAAATTGTAATTCTAATATGATATAATCTCATGACTTATTTCAAACTCTATCCTGTCCTAGCCTACATTTATTTTAATTAAGCTGCTGTGTGTAGCCGGTGTTTTTTGTAATTATGCTAGGATTTTTATTTTTTAAACTGGCTTCTTAAAGAAACAGAAAGAATTGGCGGTGGGCGGCAGGCGGCAGATTTTGCCCCGCCTAGAAAAAAACAATGTTGGATTCTGGATTTGTTAGTGAGATGCCATATAGAGATTATGCAATGCAAAAACAGAGTAGAACTAATGAAAACAATTCAATACTTACTGGTTTAAATTCTTTGGGCCATGTTTCTAATTGAGTCTTAGGATAAATAAGTTTGAACCACGTGACAGCTTCGTCTCTCTGTTTCCCGCCCATTGCTCCAGTCACCTTGATCAGTTCTCTAGGAGTCTGGGTCGGGAATAAGCACCATCTTTTATGACCAAAAACCAAAGCGTTCCAAGCACTTGTCCCTAGAGGGTCTATGTGGATGCCAGTTCCAGAACGCTGTGGTCCCATCACAAACCAGCGGTAGGGCGGTCTCCTTTCCTCACCGCAAAACTTGAACAAATCATCCCTAAAATACAAAGGGGCCTCATAGTCTTCCAAAATTTTCTTTCTCCTCACATGCTCACCAAAACTGCTATCAAAAATATAAAGCGGACTGTCATCAGTCGTTGTCCTCATGTATTCTATATAATACTTCATTTTCATCTTAACACTGTAACCCTCATTGTCTTCACCACATTTAAATTTCTGGTTCCTATACTTTTTGGCAAGTCTCTCTAAAGTCCATTTATGATTAGCCTTCCAATTTGTCTGTACATTAGTTATAACTACAGGTTTGTATATTTTTTCATATTTCTCTATAAATTCATCAGGTGTTACTTCATTTTCACTTATTCTGTCAACATTGTCATTACATTTGAGAAATTCGTCAAAGTTTGTAACATATTTCAAGGCTGTCCATTGACACTTGTCTGCTAATTCTGTAACAAAAAGTGACTATGATAATTATAGGTTTTGTCTTGTTGAATTATCCTTAATCCAACTATTCTATCAACGTGTGTGTATGTGTCTGGGCATAGGTCTCTTAAAGCAAATTTTTCCCGAATTATTTAACAAAGATGTAATTAATATTTTATGTAGAGACAATTCATCAAAGTGATAAAACATTAATTGGGACAGGTACATAAACAGGGTGGATTTTTGAGATGGGGCAGTAAGGACACCTACCTTAACCGTTGTCGCTAGAAGAAAACAGTCTTAGGAGACTGTCCTTAACTTTTTGAGAAATTTTGATCTGCATTCACAGATTTTGAAAAAATTGCAAGAAAATGGGCAGTTTTCACAAAAACTTTTTTTGATGCCAATCGATCCTGTTTCTTATAAGGATCAAAAAACTCTACTAGACCAACTAAGGTTTGAGTACTAGAAAAGTCAGAAATCGCAAAAAACTTTTCCCATACATTTTGTAAAAAAGAAACTCCAACATACTTTATTATGATAGACAGCCTAGCCAAACAAAAGATTTAAACTTCGAACGAATACGCGTTATAATTTTATTTACTCTACGAACAAGATTTGAGATTTGAAGTTTGTTGCTTGTGATGTCCGACGTTCTGAGAAAAAAACCAGCCAAGTGCGTGTCACACCACCCACAATAAAGGGTTCCGTAATTGGGATGAATTTATCTCAAAAACAAACTTGTAATAGATACATCGATATACGTTACTGTCAATTCTCTGCAAGTGTAAGTTTGAAAAATGTTTTTTTTTTTGTGTGGTAAAACTACAAATCACCGATTTTCGGCATTTCCCTTTACTTGTGTTATGAGACCTTGCTTCTTGCCTAATTTCATCATTCCAGGTTAGCAGGAAGTACCCTGTAGGTTTTGATTTATTTGCGAGTATCAAAATAATTATGTTGTATAAATGGCCGTATTTTTTATTGCGTTGACTTAGAAGCTTAATTTTTTTAAACGTCAAGGGACCACAGACCTACGTATTTGATGTTATTTCAACATGATACCTACCTCCACGCGTTCCTAAGAAAAAAGAGTCGTGAGAGACTGATGGACGGATAACGATGTGATCCTAAAAAGGTTCCGTATTTTCCTTTTGAGGTACGGAACTCTAAAAATGACCTCAAATTATTTATAACTTTCAGACTTGTTTGGAAAACGTTAAAAAAGACTGTCTACAAAAGACAGAAATTGAAATTGCAAATAAACAAACTACCCATGTAATTAGTTTTTTCAAAAGCTACAAAAGTTCTAAATTTTTTTCTCCATTCGTTCGATATTTGAAGTTCAATTTGTTTTAGTTTAGTTTCGGCCAGTCTATCATCGTAAAATTTATATTGTAAAAAGTTGGAGTCACATTTCCTAAAAACCTTTTCCCATACATTTGTATGGGAAAAGGTTTTTGCGGTTTCTGACTTTTCTAGTACTCAAACCTCAGTTGGTCCAGAAGAGTTTTTTGATCCTTATAAGCAACAGGATTGATTGGCATCAAAAAAAGTTTTTGTGACAACTGCCCATTTTCTTGCTGCTCTACACTTTTTTTCAAAATCTGTGAATGCAGATTGAAATCTTTCAAAGAGTTAAGGACAGTCTCTTAAGACCGTTTTCCTGTAGCTACCACGTTTAAGGTAGCTGTCCTTACTGCCCCATCTCAAAAATCCACCCTTTATATTGTGGCGTCACGTACTGTGCATATGTGAACGCACATTAGTATACGTGGCGTCACCTATATTAGTATAGATAAGTTAGTAAGGAACGCACCTTGTTAAGTGGCAACACTAAGCCACGATAGGGGGCGTTACCCATACCGGAGGTCCCTTGGTGGAGGTCGGGAACCGGCTTGTCAACCGTAGCGGGACACAAACTAGATTTAATGTCATTAGTTTATTTTGTCCCTACTAGTTTAATTAGATAAATATTGTGTACTACTGTGCTTAGCTTTAAACTAGGATAAGTGTATGATTATATATGTACATGAAATACAAGTTGGAGTTTCACTTGCGCTCACGATATTATCCTCACCTCCAATACGTATAAAAGGAGACAGATGGAATACCTTCCACCTACGTCCCCAAAATATAATATTTGCTACTGTACTGTAAAACTATGATACTATTATCATACTTATTACATATTCATCTTTTTTTTTACATAAAATACGTACAGTAGTTAGAGTTATTTATTTGTGGTTCCTGAAGTGTAAACTTTTAATCATTTGATGAACAATTTCAAAACTTTATTTTACATGAATGTGTTTATTAACATACTTCTATCTTGTATCTGATCTATTTGATAGTGCTTTATTTCCAGGAAGCATAAAAATGCCATGTGCATGTAGCACTGAATCACTGAACCATAAAGTCAGAGAATTGGAAGATGCAAGTTTATGCAAGTAGCAATCAATATTATGCAAATATCATTAGAATTAAATTATTACAACTTCTTTAGACCTTACACATGTATTATTTAATTTATTCATCATTATCATGGAAGATATAAAGCTAGAACAGTTTGATTTACAAGAAATGATAAATTATGAATCGTAAATGCATGCAACTTCATTCCTTACACTTCCCAAGGTTTTTTTGATAATCAATTAAGTTTTAGTTGAGTGGGTTTGAAATAACTACATTATTTGGTTATGTTTACTATAAGACAAACTGCGTTTTCTTGATATTTTATTTACTAAATCGTGATGCTATGTAAGTTAGCAATTAGCATCAAGGCTATAAGCTCCGTAAGCTGGAAAGCCATCGTGATAACCGAATGCCACGCAATCGAAGATCCTTCTAGAATTCCAGAGTATGTCTGCTTTTGTTACTGACAGCCTCAACGGGTTCTCGAGTTTACTCAATGAAGTAAAGAATCCTCATCAAAACAAATATTTCAACAAAAAATGCTGCTTGCCGAAAGTGTGTCAATTACCATGAAGCATTGGGTACCGTTCACTTACCGGGTCTCGCTTTCCTTTTAACTTCCTTGATACGTTTTTTGGCTTTATGAGACAATTTGTGCTCACTGTCCATTCTCTAAATAATAAACTGTAGTTATAAATCTATTAGATGCGATACCTAAATAGTTAAATTAAACTACCTATTGAACAGCGTTGAATCAAATTGACAAATTGATTTGATTGACAGGCAGCTGATGCTGAGGCAGCAAAATTCTGTTGTCTATGTTTCTAGCTAGTGATGTAGTCAAGTAGTATTGTCTAACCGATATAGATTGATTGCCTAACTGTATTTTTTCTGTTCTACCGAGTTATTCAATTATTAATCCCCTGAAATAATTGAATAATGCAACCCTCAAAATTATTTAAACAAATTCCTGAAGTTTACCCTTTTTTTTTACTATGAAAATCAAAACTGTTAAGCAATATTTTTTACAGCTGGCAATGAAACATTTTCGTTTCGACGCATTGGCAAACTCACAAACTGATAATTTTAGAATTTCGCGTTTTTAACCGAAATAATTTGAACATTTCTGGTTTTTTCAGTTTTTACTTTCTTTACACATTACCAATTTTCAAATCAATCGCGTTCTTTTAAAAACTAATACTTTAAAGTGATTGATTTGACTCTTGTAGTGAAACAAATTTCAAACGTTCCAGTCTGAAGTGTGTAGCTAGCTCGATATAACTGTCAATCTGGGTGTAGAAATTTATTTTGTAATTTTCACCGGTTCTCATGTGTAATTTCTCAATGTGTTAGACTATTTTTGAACAAAGGTTCTTTGAGAAATAATGTTATTTAGTGTATGTGGTGCCTAAATTTGTGCGAAAATGGATGACGGTACAGTGAAGATTCAGTCCGGAATTAACATCAACATAAAAAGAACAGATGGTAAGTGCTAACGTACCTAGCATATCTACAATTGGTGTGTATTTTCACTTATTTCGTTGATGAAGTTGCATTTGTCGGCGGTGCATTATGCTGCGGTCGATGACTTGAGGGTATCTTATGATTCATTTGATGGACTTGAGAGCTGCTTTTCCCTGAAGGCATTGGCACTAAAATGATTTGGTATATCCGTTAGCCAATTACCTGGTACAATATTACTCATGAAAGTGAAAACGAATTGTTTGGGTTTGTTCCTAACCAATTTTGAAAACTTATGTTTGTTCTACAATAAGAATTCACCAACCCATAAGTTCTAATAGGATATAATAAGAAGAATAATATGAATCATCATCTCTTGCACTAGTCATAATCTAACAGAATATTTTAAAATAACATCTGTGACCTAGTCTTGTTATCAAATATTTAAAAAGTCAAGAAAAATAAAAACTGATAACTCTTTAGAAGGAATTCAGTTTTCATGAATATTTAATACATCCTGAATACTAAAACTTTAATTTTCTCTTTAAAACCTCTTTAAAGTGGACTAATATTAATGATATGCAAGTAACCTAATCACTTTGTTAGTACTTCATCAGTATTTATTTTGTCAGCATCCGCAATAGGATGCGGCAGACTATTATTTGTTAGCCCATCATATTTGGAACTAAGAAAGTAAGATAGTATCAATTTCGTCGGTTCATAAAAACAATATTAAAAAATGGGCATGATGAAATAAAAAAAAAAAACTTTTTCCTATTATATGAAAATATAGACTAGAGAACATGTCAACATGGCCAGGGCTATCCACTACACTACGTACAGATAATACCAGCCTATTATTGTCCCACTACAGGGCATAGACCTATGTTCTATGTTATGGGGTTTGGTTTCCGCACTTAGTCCTTCAGTGGACCATTGTGCGTGGGCCATAGCGGCCGTTGGTGGTTATTCCAACCAGCCCACCTCCCTCCAGAATTTAATTAAATCTCCTGGTCTGTTCAGAACATCTGTGAAAGATCTGGGTGTCCCGAGGGTCTGTGTTCTAATCTGGGTGACGCCTGTGCATTCAAAAAGCAAGTGCGTGACGGTTTCCTCAGCCTCCATGCACGCCCTGCACAGAGGACTGTCCGTTATGCCTATTGTGTGAAAGTGTTTGCTCAGCGAGCAGTGGCCCGTGATGGTCCCCGTCACCAGCCAGGACAAAGACCTCTTTTCGTACAGAAAAGACTCCAGCATTGATCACTACGCTTACTCAAGGAAGATTTTAGGCTTTTATGTAGATCAGTTTTCCTCATGAGGTTTTCGGTCACCAATTTCTGTGATGTCCAAGATAAACTTAGAAAGTACACTTTTTCGATAAGAATAAACAACTAAGAAACAGCAAATCTCATAGATAGATGAAGCAGCCACATAGGCATCATGATAATCTAAAACTAAGAAGGAAATAACTTCTGCAGCAACAGATCCATCAGATATTGGTGTCCGGCAAGGGTTTTATAAGCTTGGTTTTAAGCAGCTTGCATCCAACAACTTATATCAAGCCTTTACCTACTTTATTAAATATATTTATCTTATTTTTCAAAGAACTTAAGTACTTGCTTGCTCAAGCACTTACAACAAGGAATGAAATAACTTACAAAAAATATATATTATTGTGTTCTTTAAATAAAACACTAACCATTCTATGATAAATATACAACGCAAATTGCAATGATGCAATAAATGATTATTCATACCGATGCAATTTATTAGTTTTTTTTTACTATTGATGTGATTGTTTAAATCGATGGAGTTCTGTCATTTTAACTCTATTGATTAAAATAATCAAGGTATCACTCAATGTTTGTTGAACAGGTATTGCCTAAATAATTTAAAAAAAAAAATTCCCCATGATTAACTTTTGTAAATATTTTAGAAAAAAGAATGGGCTATCTTGCTGAATTTAGATTTCATGTTTGACGCTAAAAACCTTGGCACTAACAACTTACACTCATAAAAACAATTTCCGCATTTTAATCCCAAATTCCTTTTGAAAACTTCATTCATAAGAACCATGGCTGGATGAGAAGTTTAAAATAATTTTAAATACAATGATGGCGCTGGGGCGGCGACTGTTCGGCCTTGTTGCGTACCGCCAGCTCCATATACGGGACGACCAGCGCACGCGCCAACCGCAACGACAGCGCGCGACGATTGTGTTGTTATTAATTGCTTATTACGAGTTCAGTTTAAAAATAGCAGTTACCTACATTTTTGGTTTAAAATACTATGAAATATTGAAAAAGAATTTTCTTTTGTCCCGGTCGTCGGATTCCGCGTGTGTAAATAAATATCGAAAAACAAAAAAAATCCGTGGCAATGCCTTACTGAAACACTTTTGGCAAACCTATCCATCAATTTGTTGCAGTTCAAAGGTCACGTAATCCTTAACGGGAGTCCAAACTCTTAGAAAACCTCTTACTTGAATAATGTAGGTTAAATAAATGTTGTTATTCAATGACCAACACGATGTGTGGGCGTAAGCGCCAACCGCCACTACTTGTCTTCCATTTTGGTTGGCTTAGAAACGATTTATCGGGTTTTATCCATCAATTTGTTGCAGTTCAAAGGTCACGTAATCCTTAACGGGAGTCCAAACTCTTAGAAAACCTCTTACTTGAATAATGTAGGTTAAATAAATGTTGTTATTCAATGACCAACACGATGTGTGGGCGTAAGCGCCAACCGCCACTTCTTGTCTTCCATTTTGGTTGGCTTAGAAACGATTTATCGGGTTAATTTGTGTCTTTGACACACAGAATAATTTGGGTGTCTTTATTGTTGTTGAGTTATGGCCTATAATACACATGCTACACAGAGTAACCATTACTGAAAATAAATCTATTTACTTCAAACAAGCAGATACGTTGTCTTCGCATCCTCAAAGCTTCATCATCAGCCTAGATAGCAGTCCACTTATAGACGTAGGGCACAGCAACAGCAGGACATTTAACTTGATCGTTAGTCTGTTTTATTCAGCTGCTAACAGCCAACCTGCGAAAAACGTCCGTTCACCTACCCAGGGAGCTTCCTACACTACATTTCCGGATTTCCCGGCTCGGCAAATCCGGTGCTATAAAGTTTTAACACGTAAAATTAGCAATACTGTCGAGTCCAATGCGGCGAGCATACTGCACCACAGGAAGCCATCAATATTACCCGTGTGCCACGCATGGCAATAAATAGGCAAGGTTACGACCAACTAGTCCGACTGGCATTTTGAACAAATTTCTGATGGTGACTTTTGCACTCTTCAGGTTGAATTTGAAACATCTCCAGGTGTGCAAGGCTCGCATTATCTGCGGGATTATTTTTGTGGTAGAATCGCATTGAGATAAGAAGTACGTATAATCAGACAAACAGACAGTTGGTCTAATAGTCTAACTCAACAAATATGATCTTTATGATGCAATCGGTCTTCAAAACTTCGCTTGAGATACGAATTAAGTCGATTTAAATTATACCAGGCAGACTTCCGTATTCTAATATAAATAGAAAGCCTTTTCGCTGTTATGAAATTTTCAGCCTAAAATCTAGACTGTTTCATAATTGATATTGTAGGAAACAATCATACAGTAACAATTCATGAGAGAACATGTTCATTTTATGCTCACGTTCGTGTCAGGCCATTTCCTGGTCGCCCACGAGCTGTCCAAGGTTGCGCCATCGATCTGAGGGCCTCTGTCCTCTACAAATAAATGACTATCTGATTCTGCTTGTGTTTTTTTTTGTATTTTGGGACTATGTACAGAAATTAAGCGCAGAACTTCGAGAATTATCAAGGCCTAGAGTTGATGAAAAGTGTATTATTTCAAGTCCCTCTCTCTTCATACCGCGTAAAGTGTCCAAATCGTTTCCTTTAACTCAATGAGGTTCTGTTATTTTTAATTTGTTAGCCACTGTCTTCGG
The DNA here is from genome assembly GCA_916701695.1 of Agrochola macilenta. NCBI lineage: Eukaryota > Metazoa > Arthropoda > Insecta > Lepidoptera > Noctuidae > Agrochola > Agrochola macilenta. The sequence continues at coordinate 22,947,928 of OU753553.1, forward strand.
CCCATTAAAAAACATAAAGGTCTCGAGAAAGCCTAGTTAAACGTCATTAATATTCCTCTTTATTAACGATTTCAATCTCGTCCGAGAAAGCAATCGTCTGTGTAAATTACTAAGAGCAATGAGACTCTTCAATAGGGATAGCCTGGGTAAAAAATAAGAAATTCTGATTAATCCGTCAGTCAGATAATAAAAAAATATTAGACACGTATTTTTTGCTTTATCATATTAATAAAAAATTACTTAGATAAAACGCATTTTAAGTTGGGGAGTGGGGGTCGCTACGTCACAAGTATATATAAAATCTAAATACTCGAGACGTCATGGCACATTTTTTATTTTTTTCGTTTATTTCTATTTGCAATCGGTCGTCAGACCATAAGCGAATTCGTTCCATATCAAATGGCATTGTGGTGGAGCAGCCAGTGCTACGCCTCCCACTTATAGAAGGTGGTTCCTCTTCAGCCTTCAGCCAGCTTTTTACCACCGCTGTCGGGTTTAACAGTTCCGTAACTAGTGGGTTCGGATGCATTGTTAGGCGTGACTTGTGTTGTTTTTTGTATCGCTCGATTTCAGTTTACTGATGGCTGATGTAAATAGTCGTGGATTTCGTCGTTCCTAGCGAACCAAGGTGCATTTGCTATTGATCTCAGGATACCATTTTGGACTCTTTGCAGGCAGAGTATGTTGGTTTTGCTGGCAACGCCCCACAATTGGATCCCGTAGGTCCATATTGGCTTAAGGACCGAGTTGTAGATGAGGAGTTTGTTGTCTACAGAGAGCACAGAGTTTCTTCCCATGAGCCAATACAGGTTGCGGAACTTGTGGTTTATCTCGTCCCTTTTATTTTTAATGTGATGCTTCCATGTTAGGCGCCTATCCAAGTGGAAGCCAATGGCACATTTTAACTCAATGTTTCGCCGTAATCTTTAGATTAAGTAAAAAAATAAAAAATACGTGTCCAATGTTTTTGTCATCATCCCTATTCTCAGTTTAAACGTTCGTCAAGAGGTTTCTTTGAAACGTTAGTTTTTACATGAACATCAAAGTGGGAAGCACTGACCTCTACTCTTAGAGCGGTCTATTAAAAAGATTTGATTATGACAACTGCGAAGCTCTGATTTGAATTTCTTTAAGAAACTCTTTTGATGCGACACGTCTTTAAATATTCATTACGTCATGTAATATTATGCCGTGTTTTTATTATCATATAGCGGCAACAAAATGACCATCAAGGTCCCCGAATGGTACGCGTGGCAAACGTTGCGAACAAGTAGTGAGTGAGTCACTACACAACGGCTTCCCTCGCTTGGCGGCTGACCGACATACGAAACGAGAAACCCGACGTAACAGTACTATCAGCGTTTTTATACTTTAATCATAGACATTGATATAATAAATCTCAATTGAACTTGTACCATGTCTCCTATAGCCCAATTTTCTAGAAAAGTATACGATTTCCTCTCAGGCTTCCTGTAAGATTTTTTGCTTGGCACTGATCTTGGCATTTTATCAGGTACAGCTCACTCAGCTTGTCTGGGAGTTTTTCGCCATCAGTTTTATGAGCTTTCGATTGTTCTCTTTCTGCCAGGAACGAAAGTGACATGATTACAAAGTTCCTTCTTTGTTCATACACGTAACAATATGTTTCCGTCTTTCTCATGACAACAGCTTCTGATCAAGTTTAAAATAACGCAGTATAAACTACTGTTCACTACAAGAATATATTGTGTTATACGTGGGTGTCTTAAGTTTCATATTCTAGTCCTGTTGTTCTAATGCTATGCGCCGGCGCCATTCAATCTATTCACGAATCATATTTGACGCTAGGTGACTTGTTGACTGTTGTGAATGCGTTTAATGTTGCTGCACTGTTTGTGAAGGATTAGGAGAATCATTCTTGCGCCTGTCAACAACGATCAACAAGCGTGCTAAAATTAATTTGTAGCATAGTCTTCGTTCGATTCTACTCGATTAAATTTGGCTCGGTTGATCTTGCTTAGTATCTTGAATCGTGAATCTTGCTTTATGAAGCTCGGTAAAGATCGAATAAATGACTATATTATTATTACAGGAATAAAGTTGTTGTTGACCGCTGAAATATCAGGGTGTGCTAATGTCATACTAAGATTTACCGTCTGACGTCGCAGTTACCCCTGATTGCTTTTTCTGCTTCATTGGACTACACATCTCTGAAACGCCAGGATGTCATGGCAATATTTCATGTTTTCCAATGTTTGGTAACTACTCTGGGATGCCTAAACCAAAATTTGTCTCAATCTTCGTGAATTTGTTTGCACTCATTGACATATTCATCTGAACTAGTTGGTCCAGTAACCTTACATGTGTTGCGTAAATACAGAACGTGGGTGATATTGTCCTGTGATCCAATCAGCTGCCCGTAGCGAACCAAACGAATTGATTGCGCACGGTAATTCACGAATTGGACGTAACTCACCGAATTTCGGCTGATGATGCTGACCTCATTGGTAATATACTTTTTTATTCGTTAATCATCTCTCTAATTACTAGATTCTAGAATAACAACGGTAATTTATTTATAGGGTCATTGTTTCGTCTTGGTCTTCAAATACAGACGAATATTTTTTTCTCGTTGATGAACAAGTCAACAAAAACTTAACGCTTTGAATGGTCGATTTATCTATACAGACGGTTAACTTATTACGGCAATTATGATCATTCATTGAACAAGCACTGGGTTTCCAGGGACTACTGGCTTGCTGAAGTCGCATGTTAGGCGATCAGCTGATAATTACAGCGGCGTTTCATTCCGTTAATTGCAACCACTGATTCAAGTAGAGATAAAAACCCACTTTCGATTGTTCTGATGTCATCAGAAACTCATGTAGGCGTAGTTACTATTAACGGATTGGTTTAACAAGCGGTAGTCTTACATCTCGTGGCCTAGACATGTCCAAGTTATTATAAATGACAAAGAAACGTCTGCCTTTTTTTAGAACACTGAAAACGACGTATAATCTATCTCGGAAGATCTTAATTTGTCACGAAAGCGTTAGAGCCAATTAGTAGACTCTAATTAAGGAAACGATGTCAAACAAACATATCCGAAGCTGTTTTAGAAAGTAGCTCGTCAAATACTTTTTCCTGCAATCGATAAGCAATTGGGGGTGGGCAATTCAGGGCGAGACTATTTCAGGTCAATAGGAAACTAACTTAGAAATGAAGCTAGTGTGTAATGAACTAATGATGAACTGGTTTTTACCAAATTACCTACGTTTATTTGATGAAACCCAGTTCATGAACCATCAAATGTTGTTGTTCTATTTGTGGGACAGGAACAGAACCTTACTTTATTCTATTAAAACTTGGTAATACACTTTGTAATGTTTGAGATCGCCCATTTATATCAGATGTCTACAAGTCTGATTCTTAGCAGCACTTGGGTAAAGTGACACAATACTTAACTAAGAAAAGACAATACAAAGACTGCTTTGCTTCTTTCAACTTTCTCTCAAACATGGTCATAATACTAGTTATATTGAATAAAAAAATATCCAACACGTAGAGCGGTTTGTGGTAATAACTCGGTATTTATTAGATTTGCTGTCTGCGGCTTTCTTCCAACTATATCGTCTGTTATTCGACGTCTTGTTTCTATTCGAGAATCGTAAGGGGTCTCACTGGTAATATAATTTGTATTCCGGAGAACGTCTCCCCAATTATCTACGTCCCAATTTCAGCTTCTTAACAGATGTTTAGATTCTCATGTTCTGGGTGACTTAACTTGATATACTCTTGACTATGTTTTACGTCTTTGTAACTAGCCTTCGACACCCACGTTCTAAGATGTACGTCGGTTATTCTATGGTCATCGGAGAGCAGTACTTTGCTGGCATTGCGTTAATATGGTCCCGAATTTTCGATTATTTCATGTGGTGCTACGATTTCTTCTATCAGTTTTCGCATTTCTATGGAGATTTGGTAAGATAAACCAATTTCTTTCCAAGAATATATTCATATGTGTTATAAGAATATATTCGTATTTGTCATTAAAATAGGTAGGTCATAATAAATATAGAATTGTAAGTACCGTATGAATCGTAACTGACCTACAAGGTCGAGAAGACCGATCGTTTGGTATGACGATGTACAAATGGCATTCAGTCATTTGAAATGCTGACTGCCTTTATCTTAAATGGCAATCCTTCCTCATATTCAAATATTTGTCGATGAACTCATGCCAATAAATAATTAATTCAACTTTGAAATGGTCCTAAATTACTTTTCTTTGATTTTTTTGTAGCTTGATTTGTGTCTATGTCGTTGTTCTCGACTTAACTAACAGGGAATCATTGTCATTAGATCGTTTTGAGTCTCTTAATTTTAAAATCACGTTGTTACTCATTCTTATTTATACATTCCCTGGTCTAGATTTGCGAGAATAAGCTTGTTTCAATCATAATCTAATATTAAGTCTTCGCTCTTAACACATGTGTGACGTCTAGACTTCAGTTCATCGACACAAGTCGTTATCCTCAATTGGCTGAAGTCGTTTGCAGGAACAATTATCATCTTGTGGAGTTGTGTCATACTATTTATTGGCGTTGAATCGTCGTTTTTCGTCTTGTTAGCAAGATTTATTTGTCTCTTATTACATTCTGGTTCTACGACTTCGCGTGTTTCATTTTTGTCACATTGCGATGAGATGTTTCAAGACTATTTATGATATAAAATCTCTTTAGAAACGTTTGCGTTGGCTTTGGATTTTCCTACAATATATCTTACGATTTATCTGCGCAATAACCATCCATGTTAACTGATTAAAGTTTATTGAATGGCGTTGGATTTATCAATTTATTGATTAACGATCAAGTTTATTGCAATTCTCAGTCAATTGACATCAGTTTCCTTTATAACTGCACGGTTTGTGCTTTTGTTGGACACTGAAATTAATCACAATTAGGAATCAGTTTTCTGATCGTTATTGATGATGTTGTAAAATGTTTCTAATTGACAGACTAATGATATTGAAGTTAAGTTCTCCATTTGTTCCTCATTGCACTGCTCATTTTTACTAAAGAAGAAGTGAGCTTTCACTTCTTCTTTAGTAAAAATGAGCAGTGTTATCTTCAAAACAGTCATTCCGATTTCGGTTCAAAAGCTTATTAGGTTGACTTTAGGCTGTATATTTACAAGGCTGTCATCAACCGTGGAATTATCTAGCACACCTTATAATTCACCCCATACAGTTTCTAGTTCCTAGGCTACTTCTTTTGTATTACTCAAAGCTCTCGCCATCTTTCGAGGCAGTCGACCATCTGAGCCAGGGTTTCGCAAGGCTCTCGCGTCGTGGGCGGCGTGTGGGTCGCGAAGTGGTTCCGTCTACTGATGTCATCGAGCGGCCTCTCGATTGCAGGACTTGATGCCCATAACTCGCGGTTGACGTTTAATTTAAACCTCTTTTCAATTTCGCTTCAGATAATTGTGTTACATTGATACTTGTAGACTGCAGTTAAATTTTGGTGTGGTTTTGAATAAAACCAGCATTGCTCAGTACCATTTAAACTCTGGTCAGCGTGTTTTTGGTTAAGTAACCTCTAGAATCCATTGTTTCCTATGATGAAATTGTATGAATAGTGATTGAAAGCAACCAAACTTGAAAGTCACGAATTTATCGAGTGTTTGCACAATTTTACCTCATCCTCGGAGAAGTAAACTTGCTGGAAATCAAACAGCGCTTTGGATTCGGTCCAATCCAATGGCTTCGGATATTGCTTTTAAAGCTGATTTTTGTATACCACCGCGTCAGGACAAAATGTAGAGAAACATCGGCGACTCGGTGCGGTTGATTTAACTTTATTGAATTTAAATAAATTTTGTGGCTTCAGTAAAACATTGCTGTCCCAAAAACGTTGGATGCTATGGAATGCTACATAGATATGGGGCAGATTTCTTGTGTATTTATTAGATATCTTTTAGGATATGCACACCTGAACACCTTAAGAACTAAGTCGTTTCGAAAGGTGCAAAAACTTCAGATTTCATCATGTTTCGAACGATTTATTTCGGCTTAGTCGGATAATTGTGTTGTCTCCAACTAAATTGGTGTGATTGCCAAATCAACATATTGTTGGCCACGATTTATTGTGGTATTGATACATCTATTGTATATGTATTAGCTCATTATTTTGGTTCTATACGTTTATGTAGTTTTTCTTCGAATGCAACCTGTTTTCGTAATATTTGGTCATGGCTACTGAATTAGTTCAAGGTGCAGGCGGAATTCTGTGTTCAATTTTACTTATTCAATAGAATTGCCTGCTTTTAAGGGGCTCGTAGCTAAATAATAACAGCCTCACTAGTCGATCAAATGTTAAGCTACTCTTGCCGCGGTTGGTTCGTGGATGGGTGAACATCCATTACATATCGAGGTCCCGGCTGTCATGTGTATATCTTTGACAGTCGTTACGGGTAGTCAGGACCGTAAAAGTCTAACAACCAGTCTTGCTAAGGGATATCGTATGACTCAGTAAATAGGTTGTGGAGGTCAGATAGGCAGTCGCTCCATGTAAATTACTGGTATTCAGCTGCATCCGATTAGACTGGAAGCCGACTCCAACATAGTTGGAAAAAAGCTAAGCAGATTGAATAGACGCATATAGAGGCCTGCTTCTACTATCACCATACCTTGTAGAAGTATTAATAAACAATATTCAAATCTATTTTCCCCATATCCAGCGCCACCAGTTTCTATTTGCGTGCCTACTGTATGACGTGGGCTATAAGCCGCCTGATAAATGTTGGACTATTTGTTTTATTGCTTTTCTAAAGGGTCCGATGTCTGAGCCTTTACGATGCTATTGACATTCCGACCTTGTGTCAATAATTCATGATTTATTACCTACATTTTCCTTATCTAGTCCAACTTTTCAATCTTCGTTACTATCTCTCCATGTATATCATATGCTTGCAGTAAATTAATGTGCATAATATTCTGTGTCATGGTCAGCAGAAAAAATTATACGTTATTCACTATTTACCTAGTCTGTAAATGCAGATCTTTTTACACTGTTTGTCTATCGTCATGGCTCTTTTTATTGCGCTGTGAGATCTCGCGAGTGCCATACAGGATTACTGTTACTGGATGTGCCTAGAATTCATAATGGTTTAGTTGTATCTTGTATTTAAACTATATAACGGGCCACTAGCTACTGTTGGCAACAATTCGACGTAACTATTGATTAATTGATGGATTTCTGGCAGGGTTGATAAAAATCATGACTTTTATAAAAAAAACAAAATAATCGGATTTATTTGATTTAAATCGGATTAATTTGATTTAAATCGGATTTTTTTGATTATTTCTGTCACACATGTCTCTAAATGTTTTTTTCATTCTCGGTACTAAGCCCATTAATTCCTTCTTACAACGTTTACACACCGCTTTGTTAAACTTGCCGCAAGTGGACTTTTTTTCATCCATATAAACCCAAACAGCATCTTTTTTCATTAATCAATCACGAATGACCGCGCCAAAGACTAGACGGACGGATTCAGTCACGAGTTTAAACGGAGAATCTCCGAACGGTGTAGTTAAACAACATTGGACACGTGTGTGCGCGCCGTAGTTTATGTCGGGGGAAGTCCCTTCGACACATTTTGGCTGATTTGGTCGAAGTAAAACAATTTAGATTTAAATCATTGATTTTTATAAAAAAATCACTTGATTTTAATCGCGATTTAAATCATTGATTTTTATTAAAAAATCACTTGATTTTAATCGCGATTTAAATCACTGATTTTAATCAAGTGATTTAAATCATATCAACCCTGATTTCTGGCTACTTTAATTGAGTCAACTGATTCTCCATTCACAAAAGGAAGATATACGGTGACAGCTCGTCCTATTGTGTTCACAACACATAACAAGGAACTGTTTGCAGTGTTTACTGTTGTTGTCGACACCTGCGTGGGAAATAAGCAGCTGATCCCATTTCTTTGCAGTTTCCAAAACATTGGAAACGATGTTATATTTAACCTAATTGTGAACGCCTATTTGAATAATGATGCTTCCTCTAACTTCTAATGCGTTCGTTTTATGAAAATGGTCAAGAAATTATGCTAATCTTAAGATTTATGAACTGTTGAGCCAGTTACTATTCAAAGTCAAAAGCAATTTTCTGAATTGTTCCCTTGAAGAACTCCTCCAGTCGGGTATTTTAAACAAAATAAAATCTACGCGATTTAGTATAGGTACTTATGACATTTATAATGGTCACTCACTAATGTTATGAAGAACGCAGTAATACAATCATAAGTTATTTACAAGTTTGACGCAATGTTGCCACTTTTTGCTGATCTGGGAATTGGATGAAGAATCACATTGTTTCGGAATATCATTGCGTATTTTTATGATTGATGTCTCTTATTCTTTGTTACGTCAGGCTTTAATCAGAGTGATGACCATGTAGATGCTAGAGTAGATTTTATGGAAGAAATAAAATAACTAAATAAGTATGGCTATGTTAGGTAATTGATAAAAATCATGATTTTTATAAAAAAAAAACAAAATAATCGGATTAATTTGATTTAAATCCGATTTTTTTGATTATTTCTGTCACACATGTCTCTAAATGTTTTTTCATTCTCGCTACTAAGCCCATTAATTGCTTCTTACAACGTTTACACACCGCTTTGTTAAACTTGCCGCAAGCGGACTTTTTTTCATCAAAATAAACCCATTCAGCATCTTTTTTCCTTCCAGACATCTTGTTGTATTTACTTTCATTAATCAATCACGAATGACCGCGCCAAAGACTAACCGGACGGATTCAGTCAAGAGTTTAAATTTCGGAGAACCTCCGAACGGTGTAGTTAAACAGCATTGGACACGTGTGTGCGCGCAGTAGTTTATGTCGGGGGAAGTCCCTTGACACATTTTGGCTGATTTGGTCGAAGTAAAAAAATATTGATTTAAATCATTGATTTTTATAAAAAAATCACTTGATTTTAATCGCGATTTTAATCAAGTGATTTAAATCATATCAACCCTGGTTACCTTTAAAATAAGACCTACACATTAATCAAAATTGAACTAAGTTGCGTCCAAGTAATAACTAAGTGGCATCTAAGTAATTTTGGATACTAAAATTTAAAATAATTAATTTCTTAGACGTAATTAATTTTAAACTGTCATCCCAAAATAATGTCTTGACCGAGATTAAGGAGAAGAAACATTTTAGAATAAAGAATGTTTGGAATGTGGTCCGCATTTTGCTTCTCCAGCTAAAATTAATTTATTCTAAATTGTGTTCACTGAACTTGCTCCCGTTACACTAATCGGAGTGTTGCGGTCTGTCATTCATTATAATTTCAGAGAAATAAAATCAACAAGTTGTATGAAGCTCTTCGACGTTTTAAGTAAGTTTTAATTAAGCCCAAATGAGTGTTTGCAAGCAATATAAATCGGTTACTGAATAACCGAATATAGCGTAGCAGATAAATTATAACCAGCTTCACTTTTGAAACACTTCAAAATCTGCAGTTTCAAGGAATACTTATCAAGATCGATAATTATGTCTAAACTAAATTAACCTATAAAAGAGACGTGTTTATGTTTAGTCTTGACTTTTATTTATTAGCTGCTCTACAACATCAGCAATCTGTGCAGTCAGTGGGCTTGCGCGGGCGCCGGCCGTCTAGCCGGTTTGCGCCGGATCGTATGACTCACATCGTCACTATGCAATTTACAAGGGTACGGAAGGTGCATTTAATGCAATATCAGCAACAAACTAAGCGAACATAAATGTAGGGAACAGATATTTTAGCAGATACTTTTTTCGCGATTTTAGGGTTGATCCCTACGGGGGATCTCGTGGCTAAGTAACAACAGCCGCACTGGTCGATCCATCAGGTTAAGCTACACTTGCCGGGGTTGGTCAGTGGATGGGTGACCATCTTTACATGCCGAGAATCCTCCGTGCCTCGGAGAGCACGTTAAGCCGTTGGTCCCGGCTGTCATTCGTGGATCTTTGACAATCGTTACGAGTCGTCAGAAGCCCGAAAGTCTGACACCAGTCTTACCAAGGGGTATCGTATTACCCAAGGGGTATCGTATTACCCAGTTACTGGGTTGTGGAGGTCAGATAGGCAGTCGCTCCATGGAAAATACTGGTATTCAGCTGCATCCGGTTAGACTGGAAGCCGACCCCAACGTAGTTGGGAAAAGGCTAGGCAGATTGCGGGTTGATCCCTACGGAAATGAGTTTAACTTCTAGAGCCATCACTGAAACAGTGATGGCTCCATATGATTGCACCTTCGCATTTTCGCAGCGCATCAATGGTGGCTTTGCCTTCAAAGATCACCTGAGGTGTGCTTGTAATCTTATTATCGAGTTTTGTTTGAGCCTCATCTGGACCTTTTCTACTTTCTTAGTTTGTGCTGTAACCTTCTAACGAGTACTGCAAAATAATAACTAAAATATGTGCTATTGATTTGCGACAGGTTTCCGTTGCATTTATGAATAGTTCACGTAAGAATGGATAAACAAAGTCTTGTTTTGCTGAAGATCAACTGCACCGATGTGTAGGCATGACTAATAATTACTAATGAAGTGTTAAAGCTAAGGAATTGAAGCGATTAAATGTTCTGTAACATTTATCTTATTGATTAGGTACTTATGCTAATTGAAGTGTAAACAGGCTTCTAATTGGATTATCTTCATGCGGGAATTAGCAGTTTTTGATTCCTATCAAGATCGTCTTTGAGTCAGAATCGTTTACAAGTGTCTGGATCTACATACTACCATATTTACGTCGTACATAAATTAACTTTAGTACGTACTCCCATTTACAATTTGCTTAATATGAAAATTGAGCTGTTCCATTCTTGCGTATAATTTAATCCAGTGTAACACGGGTCTTCCCAGTTCCACCCACCCTCGGCTCATATTGCAGTCGGACTGGCCACGAGTTCTTTGAACCCCTTGGCATTCGTCAGGGAACCTATAGAACAGCTATAGTCGTACGTGGTTGGACTAAGTACCAGTTTATGGGAAGCTTACGTCTCCGTACATATTTTTATTGTTTTTAAGGAAGTTTTAGTTGCTTGCCTTGGAAAAATATTAGATTGCATATTATGCATTTATATTAGTCACGTTGTGTGTGTTTGTCAAGACTCGATCGGATGTTTGTTTAAGAATTATCTGTCGTATTCCTTTTTCTTGAGCTGCTTGGCCAGCCTTATACAGCCAGGCTCTACAACCTTTTCGGGGATCTAAATAAACAAAAAAGACCAGCCGTCAAAAATTCACGGCTCCACACTAACTACTGTTTATTAAAAGAAGAAAAAACAGCGTCAAGAACCGAGGCGTTTAATGAAGCATCCAAGATTTATATTGTTCACTTTAGAGCGAAAGTTTATAGCAGAGCGGAACGTTGGTCTGTAAATAATGATGTATTAAACATCGTCTTCCACTATGTGGGCCACGGTCGACTCGCGAAATTACCACTGAACTCATTACCGCTAGCCGTGATTGTACTTTTACTTTAGTGATAAACATACTCAGTTGCAGACTGGTTACTTTTAGAGAATGTAATGTGACGATCTTTTTAAATCCGTCAAGCTCCCAAAGGTAATTTGGACTCTTATATATTTTAAAGTATGTGCATGTTCTTGCACCATTGTCCATGTCAGGTATTATTTTAGTTTGAGACACTCTGAATTTGTTTTACACAACCCCTACTTTGAACAAATCTATACTACTTAAAATATTTGGTTACACAAATAATCTGCCTTTATTTGAGTAACGAAATCTTGTTAAATACTTCTTGTCTAAGAAAAATACTCCCTAACTAATTACGTAAAACAAGAAGCTCTCAGCACTTAATTAATTCGATAATTAGACACTGAAGGATCTCCTTCGAATAGACCTTGGTAGAGGATGTTCTTGGCAATCACCAACTTGACGAAACTTGTTTCAATCTTAACTTTGCAGCTAAGTAATGGTCGTTCTATCAAGTTTCGAAGTACTTTGTTACTACTTGTTGTTTTGCTTAACAGAGGAAAGCCTTCGATTCGGTGTTCCGAATGTATTTGCCTCGATATAGCTATGTTTACACAAGGGTAACGGTATTGGCTTGCCGCCATTGCTTCAGATTAAACAAGGCGGCTAAACAAACTAAACATAGTTTCTAAAACAAAGCAACATTGTTTTTAGACAAAATAGGATGTTTAAATAGTTTTCACGACAATAACTACAGTGGTTTTCAACTACAACAAATATTTCTCCAGGATTTGTTAAATTGGTTGCATTCACGGTTTTTCCGATGCGAGCTGTGAAGTTATGTTATACATATTTTGCGGAAAAAGGACTGACTCATAAGGAAAAAAATTACATACTCACATTTAGGTAACGTGCCAGTAACATCTATGTACCTACCTACATGACATTATTACAATAAAGCCAAATCCTCGTGAGTATCTAATCCACCTTTTTGGAAGGCTCATTCATGTTCCAGTTTTGGCAATAAAGCGGCCCCCATTACATTATTCTCTAATTCCGTGAACTCATTTCCTTGTATCAGATTTCGATGCCCCAATTCTGTCTTTCAGTAACATAAACCAAAACCACTCTAATTTTTTAATCTCCCATCTAAAGTGGAGCATCAGAAGTTTCAACTTTGACCTCATTTTAATTCTTATGTTGTAACCGATCCTGTACCATCTAGATTCTGGTTCAATTTGGAACTATCTTCACACGGAGTACGCCATACTAGTGTCCTTTTTCGATAAAAAATAGTCCCTAAATGTTGCTGACAGTTACATTGCTCCAGAAATTTTGATGCGGAAGTTTTGCGGCGAAAGTCGATATTGACCCTAAGACTAGGAGCTGTTTGTAGTCGGCCCATATACGGAGTAGCTTCGCCTACTGTCGCCAAGATCTTTGACCTGTGTCGTCGTTTCGTTGCTAGGTTGACGCTAATACCTCGTTTGTTTAGCTTGTTAGATCTCGTTAGCGAAATATTTGTTGGTGGTTTGCATGCAAATTATTGGTTAGAATGTTTGCTTTGAAAATAAGACGAGATGGAAGAATCGTCGTCGTCGTCGTCGTGATTTTCTTTCCGTTTGTATTCTATGTTATGCGTGATGGCAATATTTTGGAAGTACGCACTCCTGTAATCAATCCTAGATTCTTCCACAATTAGTTTAGATTTCAAAATATCGCAGGATAGTCCTCTGGTTTTATATGTATTTAATTCATAGCTTCACCTTGCTTGAAATGTTTATAAAAGTTAAAATAATATCATTCGACTCTCTCTAAGAAAAGTAAATAATTAGTAAAAGCTTCAAAACTCAATACGTAGTCACGACTGCCGACTAAAGTTTAATTATACAAAGAAATTTCTTTACCTTCCAAGTAAAGACGCCACGATTGTTCATTGAAACTCAATCTATTAAAATTATACATATGAATGATTGCATCCACGCTTCTCTAGTAATTGCACGCCCGCCGCTTCGCCTTCTCTCCCTTGTTGCAATCTTGACCGTGGGAATAAGTACCGCGAGCTGGTTTCTTTTCTACTTTTACCTGTCATGTAATTATAGGTTGGATTTTACATCGTGCTGCTTTGTGACTTTGATAGTTGCAGTTTATGTTAAAATTTAGTTATTTTTGTTTTACATCAAGCTTGATTGTGCTAGAAATGTTTCTGATTTTAAATTAGTTTGTCTCCCTAGGTCAATACTTTCTTTCGTATACCTACCTGACTCTATAAGAATCTTCATTCGGCATAAACCTGATTCTCTTCCTTCTATTGAGAAAACACCGGAACTTAAAAATATTTCAAGTATGTGACTTGCTTCAGTGTTTATGATTAGTCACAGGTTTAGTCTCGCGATAAGCATATATTCCACGCGCTGATTTCGTTCTTTAATATTGGACTTGATTGTTTTGAATTCACTTGGAGGTTGCCAAATATTTCATTGCGGAAGTGTCTCGCCATATGCCACATTAATTTGCAAAAGCATTTACTTTGAGCATTTCTTCCGCTTTATCCATTAAGATTTTAATTACTTTTGATAATTAATGTAAAAATATTTCTGTTGCTCACGTGTCGGACTTCAGGAAATTATTTCACTGGAAAGCAAATTCATAACATGCTACATCAAATACGTCTCTAATTTTACTCTCCATAAAATCTAATCCTGGCACGGATTTTACGAGCATGTTAATAAGCCGGAATGGGCTAAACAGAAAACCAGAAACTTAACGAAATATGCTCACATAAGGAAACCCACCCGATTTATAATTAGCTAAGCGATGTGTTAACGGGTCAATGACACGCGGCCTGATGCCATACGAAATCGTCACTGGCCAGGCTACCAGCGTATAATGATCTCTCATTTCCTCAAACAAACGACCAAAGAAAGTTTTCAATAATGTGGACACAGGTTCGTTTTTGGCACTTCGCCATGGTTCAGCTGGTGTTTCCTAGGATTTATTTAAAGATCGATAGCTGATCATGAATCTTGGACAACCGTTAAAGACACTTAAGTATTCAGTGCGTAAGGTAATGTATCTATCCGAATTTGGACTACGAATGATAACTAGATTTTCGGTTTTTGGACCCGGCTACAATTTTGACTCTACAAGTAGTTCGCATTTACATGTCGACCGTACAAAATCAATTCTTACTCATGCTGTACCATAATGACCTATTAATTATCATGATTAGTAATATCACCTACGTCACGTGAAACGTCACGCGTTTTGCGTTTGATGCAATGAACGCTTCTCACACATGGTACTCGTAATGGATACAGCTTTTTTCGGCTCTCTTTTTACAGTCCACTGCTCTTCTGTCATTTTAATTATAATAACCATTAAATGCTTGTTACCTCAATTACACCAGTAAAAGTAACAACTTTTGATGAGTGGATTCTATTGTGGGATACTCACTTTATATCATTGTTGCTTCTTATCTGATTCTTCGCGATATATTATTCTCACCATATTCATTTATCATGGTTACGGATTATATATAGTCTTAATTCTTTGGTCTTGGAAGTTTCGGAACCATCGCTTTTGCAGTAAAAAGGTCTGTATCCGTCAACCGATGCGTCAAACCATCGATTATTAATTTCAGTCCTTAATGTTTCCTTGTGGAGTATTTTGAGTCTTACCCAAGCAAAAACGAATCATCGCTAAGGCGAGGATACGACGCAAATCCTTGCGTGACTCATAATCTTTAACAGCTATCACAATTTCTATAACGTCAACCCCAGAAACGGGTGAGATATTTTTTTCTCAACACGGCACAGTGCTAACGATTTCTTCTTCAAGAGTTTATGCGACAGGTGTAGAAGGAACAATGGCGCTGTATTAATTACTGTCATCTCCAAACCGAATGCTTTCAGTTAGCGACGTGTTGCGTGCACCGTCTCATGCGATTGTAGTCATAATATCCGGTTTTTGCAATTTCTTTTACCTGTGATTTACGTGTTCTAGTAATAGATATTCCCCTCACTTCTTTTAGTAGTTTCGCCTAGTAGTATAAAATTGCTAGTGTTCCTCCCCACACGATTTCTTGGCTCTTTGCCAGATTCCCTTTTGCTAACTAAAGAGGATGCAAGCATACGACCACTTCCTTAATTAAAGATATGGCTAGTTTTACGCGAAATTGTTAACGGTTCTAATTAGTGTCTTTAGATATTTACTGGTTAACAGCTATTGTTTAGTTTTTTCCACCGTCTATCAATATCCTGTCTTGTACTACAACAACATTCTCATGACTGTTAGACATGGTATAATAGACCACTGTATTTTTTTACGTAGAAAAGTCTTGTTAGCTCTTCAATGCCGTAAGTCTTTATTCTTCTCTCCGAAACTTATGTTAGGAGAATAGTAGCTTCCTTCTCATCCAGGTAAACATGAAAAGCCGTATCAGTATTCCCAGTAGTCACCAGCGACAGCAAGACAGACGTCGAGTTTCCTGCTAAACGCTGAATAAAAGACTCGATAAACATTTATCTCGAGATTGATCGTCAATGAATATAATAACCGATATGATTTAAACGTTCTGATTTATAGTCAGCCATTGTTTAGTTTTTTCTCGTATCGATGTCCTGTCATTGCATCGCGATGGCACGTCGCCTGCGCCGGTATGAAAGTCGCTGATATCCGGATGTTCGCACTTTCGCAGCTACTCCGATGAGTTATGATACGAAATAGTTTTTACAGTTGCTTTTTTTTTTGTTTTATACACCGTCGTTTAAGATTAAGCCAATTAGGCTTCAGAAACTTACTCTGTTTTTATTTGACTTGGTTTTGAATTGACTTTTTGTTTTGGCGCATTAGGTTTCAATCAAAGGTGGCGACGACGACTGAATCTTTTTTATCAGAATCATGATTTAAATCGTTTGTTTTATTTTTAAGTAGCTCATTAATTTACTATTCATTCATAGCCAAACATTTAAATATCCAAAACGCCTTTGGGTACTCCAAATAATATTTAGACTCTTTAGAGTATCATAGCTATTTAATATATAATCCTTAGATCTTTCCTGTCTATTTCCAACAATTAAAGGCCTTTTCCCCTGCTGGTACTACACAGTCCTTTGATCGTGTTCCTTTGAAGTAAACAAGTGTTTACTTTATATTAGCGTGCACAAGGCAACAAGACAGTAATTTGGAACTTCATATTCTCGAGGCCAATTTTCGCAAGGCACCCCAAAATTGTTAGCCGTTTTGCAACCTAACCCATTTGTACATAAACGGAGGTGTTGGCCAATATTTGCATAATTACACCCACTTAATTTTGTTATTATAAATGTTTGTGAACTAATTGTCTATATCCCTGATGTTTTGCTTAAGACCTTGTGTTAGCATAATCAAAGGCTATAATAACGTTCCCACTGCTGGAACACAGGCCACCTCTTGAAAACCTCACCTCGTGAAAGGGGGTGGGCCATAATCCACCATGCAGGCCCAGTGCGAGTTGGTGGATGGACTTTGTGTATTATTTGTATATTGAACAGCACGATTTCGAGCTGTCGTGACAATACCCATTCAAAGCGTGTTTATGATTATAATAATTAATCATGGTCTAACGGTATATGAAACATGACTGCAGCAATTCAGTATGACAATGATGAGCTTGTATAGTTCTATTACTAATTCTGGTAGGTGGCGCCATCTGTAAAAGTAGATGTGAAGTCATATTAAATAAACAAATTGCGCTTAGGATCTTTCATAGCGCATTTCATATTTCATAGCATATTTCATTTCATCTTTGATAGCGTTACAATTCCTACCAAAGCACTAATAAGTGCTAAAACACACATGATTCTAGAGCTTGGATAACACGAGAAACATCATAGGCACTCAATATTGTACGTTTAATTAGTGGAATTGAAAAGTCATCCTATTAATTACAACACTAATCAGCGTTTAATAAATTTATCAAGCTGTATATCAGATTGGACATCGCACAAATCACGCTACGCTAATAAAATATTGATTGATTCAACGCAACGCATAAAATTATCAGGTGAGAGAAAATACGAAAACCATAAGCAGTGAAAAGGGGTCGCAGTTTTAAAAACAAAGCGGCTGAATCGTGAATTGTTGTGTATTGCGAATTCGAACGTTTTGTAAGCTTTGGTAATGAGAATATTTGGTGCAATATCATTATATTGTACTATTTTAGTTAGCGTCAAATTGTTGAACTTCATGTTGACATTAGGTCAGGTCGATCTGCGAAATCCGCACTTAAGGAATGTTGAATAAACTTTTGGGGAAAATAATATTATGAGATCGATGGGGGCGGATCCCATCGATCCGATAAAAGCCGAAAGAAACACGTACCTAAACAGAGCTGAGCTATAACGACATCGAGCTTCTGTTCAAACCATAATTGAATTCGTTGAACAATAACTCCAATGCAGTTAAATCCTGACGTTTGTTCGCAAACGTGCCTAGTGGACGTATCGCAAAGCATATTTCCAATAACGGTGTTTTTGCTTGCTTTATTTCGGCGATTCGTTCCACTTTCGTTGGGTCCGCCGAGCGTAACCATGGTGACGGCAGTGTGTTCAATATCTGAAGCTACGTACTGCGAAATGGGGAAGTGAATGAAGAATGTTTTTTTAACTATCTGGAGTTGTATTTATTTTTAAGAGGCGGCTCAATGTTGCTTTATGCGCGTCAGCTGTCAGTTAAAAGACTGCTGATCAAAATGTTTTTCTCAACGATAGATAGATCATAAAAGTGACTTGATGAGTCTTTTCGCTGACATTTTAATTTTGAAGATAATACTTTTGCATTTCTGTTTCTAAATAAATAGATGATGGAACGGTTTCTTATTCATTTAAAATATGTCTACATATCATAATATCGAGTTAATTTGACAAAAGCAGAACTTGTTTGTCACATCTGTAGCATGTGCTTTTTGTTTATTGTCTTAATTAACATAACTAGTCGCGTTATGAATTTGCGTAGTAATGAACGGGTATTCAATAGAAAAATATTTTGGGTATTTTCCTTTGTCATTCATAGAAACATAATTTGAATATGAAAGGTATCGTTCACCTTGAAAGTCCTAAGATGTTTTTTTGTTCCCCATAACCACGCCTGTTTTCAGTGAGCACTGAGCAGTTTATGAACCACGTCCTGCAGGGCCCAATTTTATTGCAATTTACTGTCATGACTTCATTATCGACATTTCGGTTACACCCACTGCTAAGAATAGGTCTCCTTTTCGAACTATACTTACCTGTTCAGAGCTTCTCTCTCATCCATCCTCTATCCATCAAAAATGCAAATATCCAATTGCAGCATAGAGTTGACACAATCGACACTAAAAAACGTTGTGCTTACATTGCCTGCACATAAAATGCCTCTGTGAAAGCATGAATTATTACGATGACAGTGTACTCTGTAGTGTGTACGTCTGCGGTATTCCGCTCGGATAGTTTATTACTGGCTCAGTTGATGCGTACGACCTTATCACAATGCTCTGCGAACACAATGTAAGCATAATCTGTTCTGCGCACGTCGCTTTTGTTCGATTTTCAAACAAAAAATCGCTTTCTAGGTACGTTTACTAGGTGACGATTGGTTTTTGTGATCGATGTTGCGTTGTATACCACTTGTGAATTACGTCAAATTCCTGATGATTTGAAAATGAGCCTGTGTTTTCATCATCAACGATTATTTATCATTAATCGTGGAAAGTTACCAGAGCTTTTAGCACTAATCAAACCATTCTGAGGTTTCTCAAAGTGGCAATTATGCATATTTGGATCCCCCAATGTGTATCCAGCTTAACTAATCTATTACCATAATCACATTCTCTTGTTTCTGAGTTTTAAAATTTACGTTTTGTTCTTATTATTTTATCTAATGCAAGTTTTCTATCATTCAGATGCTCTATATTCTGGGAACTATCTCACTCGCTACTTCAATGCAATATACGAAACGTGTTGATTGTATCGGCGTCGTCAGGTCGACAGCCTTGACCCGATAATATTTCAGCGTTTACATCATTCTGGTCGTTGGCCTATTATTAAATAATACCTTGTTTACCAACGAGCTAACTGTTTTGACTTTCACCGGCTTCTTTTTGTTTTTATACATTCTCATGCCATTGACGCAAGATATTTCACCATAAAGATTCTCCCTGCTTCTCTGTCATTTTAGTGAACATCTGAATACAAGCATTCTCATGAGTGTATTAATATTAGTTAGCGTTAGTTGTATTAGCAAGTAGTATACTCGCAATTTCCTGATGCTAAGCTTATTTCTTCAACTACCACTATCCTTATCCTTAGTAACCGATGACTCACATCAATCGAATAAGGCAATATCTCGATGCAAAGCGCTTTTAAATTTCCATAAACAATCTGATCGATAAGAAATAGCTAGACAAAACATAGCAATCATGTAGGCACTTGTATCTAGGCGCAAGTATAGGTAAGGGCTTAATGTATCTGTTTTATCTTGATAAGCAAAATCCAATCCGTGGATGGTGCGGTTAAATTCAGCTGTGTGACGACATACCTGCTTGATGAAAGCCTTCGTACTACCCGAACTCAGATAACCCAACAAAGAACCACTTATTCTGAACAAGGTCGGAAAACGAAATTAAAACTCCCTATTGTTTTACGTTTTCAAAATGTTGGTCGTTTTGTTTATACTCACGCTAATAAAGGGCTTAAAGGGGCGCGTTGGGACTACAGGGAACTGGGGAAGGTCGGCGACCTTGTTCCGGCTCTATAATTAGCTCTTTGTTTGCTTTGACATTTCACTGTCATTATTGTCCGTGATCTTTGTAGGAATTGATGAGGATGGGTGGACTGTAACAAATCTATCTTGTTCTTTTTGTCTGAAACGTACGATGCCAGCTGTCCTAGCCAGATTTCAGAAAACATGTTCACCAAATCCTGTGCTGTCTGTAAAAACGGTGAAACTTCACTCACTTGTGAATATGTCGAGGGTTCTTTTATCAAATTATGTGCGTTCATTCGCGTTTTATGTTCTTATGATGTGTGCCAAAAATCCGTAGCGGTGAGTGACAGTCACGGTCATATTAACTTTCCTTGCTTGGATTTACTCCATGAATAATTCGATATCTTGTGTGGCATCTATTTTAAAAGAAAATATGTTGGGATTCTTAGAAGTTATTGCTTCTGTCGTATTTGCTTGATCTTTATGCATAGTATTTACAATGAGAATACTTCACCAAATATTTTAAACAGATCCTGCATCTATTGCAGGCGGGCGTAAAGAGGATATTTATTCAGTCAACATAGACTGAAATCATATTAGAAAAACAACAGTTTCCTGCGTTTTTATAAACCGTGCAGCCACACAACACAAGGCAGTTTGTTTAATGCGTCTAGTCACCCCCCTTTCGTCGCAGACGATTCCGACCCCCTGTCAGCATATACACAGTACTGTCATGTCAATGTCTGTTTAATTAGACTGTGACTTAACTGTTACCTTATCATGTAACCTTGGTATTTTATATGTTGTATATGTAATGGACTCTTGTTCTATGAGTTCGTTCCTTAGTACATATTTATTGATTAGGAATGCGACGATTCGGTAGGAGGCTGTGGAAGGCAAAACATTTCGACTTCAAAACTGCTCTTCCAAAGTTGTTCTTTACAAAAACGATATTCCGGCTATCTTCGTCAAACGATAATAATTCAGTTTAAGACTGAAGTTTAAACTGCAAGACCTCCTCCTGCTATCCTTGCATGTCCAAAACTGATTACCAACTTCCCAAGCGGGATGCTCATAATTTATCGTCGGGCTTTACACCAAAATTGTGGCTCCAGCAATTTTCATAACGGTTTTGGCATCATATTTTATGTAGTCATGTCTGACGAGTCCATATTTCACCCGAAAACCTTACTACTATGATGAACTTGTTTTTGCCAACAGACTTGAACATAATAATTGGTTTTCAAAGGAAAATCTTTCCATAGTTTCAATACGACAACTGTTTAAACTTGCCAATGGCTTTGCACTCATACATTATGTTTGTACAGCCTTTTGAAGAAGTCATTGCTTTGCTGTATTTTCTATACTTATTGTGATTTGAATTCTTCAGAATGGCTTATGAATGTTTCGTCTTTTAACTGGGTATAAGTACAGGTTTTTAAGGTTTAAAGCAAAATTCAATCATGTTTGTCTGTTGTGTAAGCACAGAAAGATCTGTGGTTGTATAGTTGTAACCCATGAAATCAGCATAGGCCTAGCCTTTTTTCCCCAACTATGTTGGAGTCGGCTTCCAGTCTAACCGGATGCAGCTGAATACCAGTATTTTACAGCAAGCGACTGCTTATCAGACCTCCATAACCCAGTTACTGGGTAATACGAAATCCCTTTGTAAGACTGGTTGTCAGACTTTCGGGCTTTTGACGACCCGTAACGACTGTCAAAGATCCACGAATGACAGCCGGGACCAACGGCTTAACGAGCTTTCCGAGACACGGGGTTTCGGTATGTAAGATGGTCACCCATCCAGGGACCAACCGCAGCTTAACCTGTTCGATCGACCCGTGCGGCTGTTATTAGTCACCCACTAGCCCCTCTTTTTGTATTGTAACCCCAGAAATAATTAAAGAATTTTATAGGTAAACTTCGTTACAGAAACATTACCGCAATCCTTGAAAATTGTGACTACGTCTACAAGGACCATACAATAATTGTACATTTTTACCATTTCCAGGCCGGATCCATTCAGCGATCGTCTCCGGGGTCAACTTGGAGACGAGGTCGGTCACAGTGGAATGGTACGAGCGTGGCGAGACCAAGGGCAAGGAGGTGGAGATTGACGCCATCATGGCCCTCAACCCGGAGCTCGCAGTTGGACCCCCCAGGCACCACACACCACACCTACAGCCAATGCCCAACAAACTCGCCAGGGTAAGGGAAACACCTCTTCAGAACTTATGCGCGCCTAGTACTTCGATATAAAGTAGGTCCATGTTAGAGGTCGTTTTATTGTTCCTTTTTCGTCAAGCGTGATCGATTACTGGAAAACATTTTCATAATGCTTTCATTAGAGTGTTTTATAAACATCTCTTTGTAAGTCATAATGTGCCTAGTCAAAGTCATATGATTTTTTCTCGTTTTAGTTAAAAATTGTAAATTTTTCGTCAAGCGTGATCGATTAGTAAATCTTAAGAATATCCTTGAATTAATGTTAGAAACAGCTCTTTAGAACGAATGCGTGCCTAGTACCTACTTCATTTAGAAATGAAACGTTAGTCTTTTTTCATTAAATTCATTTATATGCAAACCGTGATAGATTAGTTCCATGCTTGAATTTGTTATGTGTTACTAATTGTATCATCTAAGTCGGTGATATAACAAAATGATTTCATTCATTCATAAACCCAACCGTGTACTAATCTGTAATTAACACACGTTGCATCATGACTGTTTTGAAATTAATATTTATAGCAATGAGTACATTATTATATGTAGGTGATGCAGGAACGTGGCAGCCTTGCTTTCATTACAGTCTAATTTATTTTAGCCCCGTTAACTCTATTATAAACTTCAGTGCAATAAATTCTAGTTGTTAAGGTCTGCTCATATTGCTTGGCACGGATCGGCGACTTCAAGTTGCAACATAACGTAACCTATTTCATGTGAAGGTGATTGTTAATCTTCTGAATCGCAGTAGATTCACAACATTGTGAAAATTCTTATCCAACTATATACAATTCAAAAATTCACTTGATTCATACACAATAATTCATATTGTTTAAGTGAATTTCTGAATTGTTACTATAAATTCCTAATCTATGCGTAAGTATAGAGTTCCTACGTGGAAAGAAAAACTTTGTATTAACAAAGCGTAAAAGAAACGCATCGTTCCAAATTGCGATGTGACCAGACCTTATAGCATTTCCTCACGGCAACAACAAAGGTCAAATCGACCTAATTTTTGCTGAAAGCCTGCAGTCGCCATTTGCTTGCTTTCGCCTACAGTTTGCGCCTCTAATCGATTGTTAACTTTAGCGATAAAGCTAAATGAAAGCTTTAGTTAGTTTTATCGATTAGTAAGGGCTTCCGAATCGCGTACCAAGCCGCGATCACTCTCATTGTTTGGGTTTTGGAGAACAGTTGCTAATAGACGCCACGCCACAGTTGTGCTGACATATCCGCGTAAGGCGAATGTGCCCTCTGCCCATGACGCCACGACACCTGTCCCCTCTAATTATTATTATATTCGTTATGAACTTTTCTGAATCGCTCATTTAGCAAAGCTGGCTTTTGTTGGGTGTGCAGTGTCGAAATAAACGAAATCCTCTCAATGCGGAACAAAAATTGCATCGGTGTCACGGCTATCGCACAACCACTGGAGAAAATGTAGAAATGTTCCCATACATCTACAGTTGGCAGGTGACTATTTGCAGCTAGCACGGTAGCGATCATCGCTTGACGAAATGTTTATTTTTTTTGTAAGATGCACCGTTGCCAGGCGACGCAGTTTGTTAGAGCACGCCGCTGTGTAATCACGATAAAGCTTAGATATAGGTACAGCGGTAGTTAAGTGACATGTATCTAGCTAGATAATATCGATGTTTACGAAAACACCGGCTGATGGTCGCGTGCTAAGTAGTGGCCGGCTCTCGGTCCCACAATGATTGATGGTTAGACATATAGATGACCTTCCAACTAGTATGGGTACCTACGTTTGACGCATGCCGGACACCGGTCGCATCGATTTTCCACAAGCCGTGCAAGCATTTCAGTTTCACTTTCAACTCGAAGCTAGTCCATTAGGGACGCACCTCGTTTGTGACTCTTGTTTATAATAAATGACGCAGGCGGAGGGCGAAGCGCCGGAGCGTTCAGTAAGTTGCACCGTGTTTTGTCATGTATCATTGGCACGTGTATGTTTGACATGGCCGTGAAGGACCCGTCTGGCTCGTCGTCGGACGACGGCGGATTCCTGCGGGAGAGCGCCGAGGGCGACACCGCGGCAGACTCCGGACACACGCTGCCCGTGCGCAACTCACGATCGGTACAGTTTACGCACTTACTAAACGCATCATTCGCACGCCGGAGCTCAACGCGCACGCACATCGTGCTGCGCCACTCCGATACCACCTTATTTTTTATTTTCACTCTTTTTTCGATTACGTTGCTCCACGATCTATGATTTGCACACGAACGGCTTGTTATGGTGTTTTGTTTGACTCTAATGGATTGTGCTTTTGTCACGCCTGTTATAACTCAGTCGACTATGCGATACGGTTTGCGCAGCGGCTTCGGCGTAACAAAAACTCAGTCCAGTCGTTATAATGTAGTTTGTATAATGTCAATGTACTGTATATTTGTTGCACTCATTCATTGGACTTTTTGACCGACTCTGATTAATTAAGTTGAACTAGAAATCCGGTTTTCGATATGTGTTGCAGAGATGCAAAATCTGTATTTATGGCTCATTTATCAGGTGTTTACAATAAGTCTAATTTGGTCATAGTCAATGACATCAACTGATGATTCATCTTCCCACGCCGCTCTGAGTTGTCGTATCGGCTCTTAACGGAAATTTTCTTACGTGTATTGTAAATAATGACCAATTGCATTCGCCTGTTTCGGCGTAATTGAATCAGCTTAAGCTTTTTGGTTTTTTATGTTTTAGAGCTACTACTACAAAACTAAATGGTTTGTACTTGCGAAATACTCTTAATTCAGTGGCTTGGATGTTTGTCATTTTACCATATTTTGTTTGATCTTTCTTTAAGATTTTTGTTGAAATTATATGATT
Organism: Agrochola macilenta; assembly: GCA_916701695.1. Classification (NCBI taxonomy): domain Eukaryota; kingdom Metazoa; phylum Arthropoda; class Insecta; order Lepidoptera; family Noctuidae; genus Agrochola; species Agrochola macilenta. The sequence continues at coordinate 22,973,206 of OU753553.1, forward strand.
ACCTACGTAAGATAACAATTTTATTTTGAGCGTACTGTATAATTTTAACCCTCTTTCCTCAATTAGCTATGACTTTTAAAAGGAAGACTCCACTGAACGATGAAGAACTACATGTACCTACAGTTTAAAAAAAAACTTTGTATAGCACCTGCTCCACTTACTACCACAACTGCGCAATAGTATATAAAATCTTCCACTTGCACTTTTCAAATGAAATCTAATGAATGATAGACAAATTAATAGGCATAATAACGCTATTGACATTGAAGAAAGTCGTACCTTGCAAACAGAATACGTAATGAATGACCAAGCATACACATTACGGATTCCTTGCGAGGTTGACGCAGATGGAAAACACATCCAAACTATACAGGGTGGCACATCGACGCGAAAATTGTTATCATGGATTCACAAAATGTTGTTTTTATTTTTTGTCGGTTATTAAAAAAACAATCACCTGTTCCATATATTTTGACCGCATATTTATTGCACTTTTATATGAAACAACACACAATTTTTTAAATAACCGGCGAAAATTTTCAACGCAGGTTTTTTGAATCATGTATTGAATCCATGGTAACAGTTTTCGCGTTGATGTAATGCCACTCTGTATAATATTATAAATGCGAAAGTGAGTTTGTTTGTTACGCTTTCAAGCTAAAACGGTTAAACGCATTTTGATGAAATTTGGCACATGGGTGGGTGGATTATGACCTGGGTTAGGACATAGGATTATGACCTGGGTTAGGACATAGGATTATGACCTGGGTTAGGACATAGGATTATGACCTGGGTTAGGACATAGGATTATGACCTGGGTTAGGACATAGGATTATGACCTGGGTTAGGACATAGGATTATGACCTGGGTTAGGACATAGGATTATGACCTGGGTTAGGACATAGGATTATGACCTGGGTTAGGACATAGGATTATGACCTGGGTTAGGACATAGGATTATGACCTGGGTTAGGACATAGGATTATGACCTGGGTTAGGACATAGGATTATGACCTGGGTTAGGACATAGGATTATGACCTGGGTTAGGACATAGGATTATGACCTGGGTTAGGACATAGGATTATGACCTGGGTTAGGACATAGGATTATGACCTGGGTTAGGACATAGGATTATGACCTGGGTTAGGACATAGGATTATGACCTGGGTTAGGACATAGGATTATGACCTGGGTTAGGACATAGGATTATGACCTGGGTTAGGACATAGGATTATGACCTGGGTTAGGACATAGGATTATGACCTGGGTTAGGACATAGGATATTTTTATCCCGATATTCCCACGCGATCGAGACTTATGAGGGTGAAACCGCGGGGTGCACCTAGTCAAGAGTAATATTAATTAGGAATCTTCCATACTTGATGTTTGAATTTTACAAGAGTGTTTGCAGATTACTCAATTTCATTCTCAACTGCCCCACCTATTGATAGATGGCGCTCTACTGATTGAACTGTAGCTTGGGTTTCGTAGGAAAGCGGTACCGTCATAAAAAAATAATTTTCACCTGTATTTGACATTAAGGTGTCATGACTACGTTATTGAGTGACCGTTCACCGCTTTCTGAGGACACCAAAGCTTAAGGTGTGAGGATAATTATGACGAGTCGCTACTCCCTAATCATCCTTGGACCTAAGGAAAATCTATCCTGGATAATGACTTGCTTGATTAGTTATTTAACAGTGGTAGCCTAGTGGTGTGACCTTCAGACTGCCAAGTCATATTTATATTTCTTGTTCGAACCCAAGGCATGCACCTCCGACTTTTCCGATTCATGTGCTGCTGTGTTCTTGCTTCAAAAACGGTGAAGGAAAACATCGTGAGGAAACCGGCCATGCCTGAGAGATATTTCTCGACGGCATGTGTAGTCAAGTCATAAGCCCATGGGCGGCTTTGTAACTCCGACACCAGGTTAGTAACTAACCACACGAAAAGGAAGTTATTTAATTATCGCTCGAACAGCTTGAAAAAATATATAAAAATATCAATCATATTCGTATGACGTTACAACTTATTTCACCCTTAGTAAATTACTAATAAACAATTCAGGTAGCTACAATTTGTGTCACATGAATAAATGACAGCGAAATGGATACCGTACTAACATAATAGGCATCACACAAAATGGTGACGTAGGTAATAAAGCTAGTTCGAATGCGAATCAGAATAAGTTTACTGAAAAATCAATAGTCAATCGAGTGGTCATGTTTAATAGACTGGGACTATTTGGTTTACAGTGAGTTTTCTACACCTGTAAGCATTGTATGTCACGAAGTGCGGATATATTGCTTCAAAAGCTGCGCCCGCGTAAGTCTCGATCCCGTGGGAATATCGGGATAAAATGTATCCTATATCCCAATGCAGGGCATAGTCTACCCATGTGCCAAATTTCATCCAAATTCGTTCAGCCGTTTAGCGTGAAACCGTAACAAACAAACTCACTTTCGCATTTATAATATTAGTCTGTTAGGATTGCTGGGTCTTTGTAGAGAGTTGTTGATTAAGAGTCTTAGATCTTTAATTTCTAACTACCCCCATGGGAGAAAAGTGTGCCGTGTGAGTGTATGTATGTTTTTGTTTACGAAAAGCAGCAGAAAGGTGACAATCACAAAGTACAAACAAATTATGAAGAAAACAAGATCATGTTTGATCAATGTCTCTAAACATACAGGTATCACAAGACAAGACGAGTTTATAGCAGTACTTAACCATTCATAAATTGTAATACTAGAATTAAGGATATAAAACTGTCTAGGCCTTGCTAACTTACACGTGTAAACATTACTATTCGTTGTTCGTAACAATTGTAACAGACATCCCGTTGTTACTGTAATCAGCTTGCGTCCCAGGACTCAAGTAATACGGATAAAATGATGACGGATTTTCTACAGAGATCCCACTTGGTCTTCTTACTGGTTTGATGAATGTCGTATCATTGTTTGTTTAATCTAAGAGTGGAGCAAATAAAACGTAATTTCTAAAATGTTTCAAGAGTTTACAGATTCGTCTGAGATGTTAAAGCAGTTGACAATGTAATTTCCTCAATATTTAACTTTGCAAATTAAAAATATTTACTATAAGAATGGATTTAACGATCTGTACAGAAGAACGTCAGACATTATAATCCCATTGATGGCACTCTTCTAAAGACTAAACTAACCACACAAACTATAAACATGATCTTCGTGTTACAAATGAAACGTTTATAGGCCACCTTTAAAGACTAGTCTGCATTCTTAAGGCAGCTAAAGAATGCTTGTAATAGTTTGTATAGGTGAATGTTAGTTTGTCTCTGAATATTTTTTTTTTTTTTTTTTTGGGAAATCATAAAATGACTCCTCCCGCTCTGGGCGGAGCGAGAGGGAGTGTCAGACTTTTACTGACTAAAACCCACCCGTGTTCCTTCCGTTGCCTGTGTGCCAGAGCCGCGATATCCCTTTCGGACAAACCCGCAACCACAGCAGGTCTCTGAATACCTGGTTTTATGATAGTATTGGTGGTTCAAAGTTTATATAGATAAAAGATTTGATTTGACTTACATTTCGAAGACATGCAAAAACAATCTGAATGAATTCCCTCTTACGAGCCGTAACAGTAACTTAAGGATCAATGTTATATTACTCGTATCTCAGATTAAAATATAAATCAGGTTTCGAAAAAGTCTGAGGACATAAATATGTTTATTGAAATGTTGATACAATGTTATGAAATTATTAACATTAAACGTGCGACAACCTAAGAAGCCCGATTTGACACCTATCAAAATATTTTGTGTAGAGACGGGAAAAAAAAATCGGTTGCTTTAATAACCGATTCTTGAGACATATCAATTTTGCATACTTAGAGTTTGTAATCGACAATTATTTACATTGCTTTAAGTGATTCTCGAGGCATATCTTTTTATTGAACGTCATCATCATGATCTACAGCAGTCCACTGCATGACATGGTTGGGTCAGGTAAATAAATATTATTCACTAAATTTGTAACATTTTTATTCACTTTCGTCACTGGATGATTAAGAAAAATTATCATCAGTTGAACTATCTTCGTCGGTTACCCTTATAATAAATTCATTTTCAAGCATATTGTCAAAATGTACGTCTCTTCTAAAGTCATCCGTTATAATTTTCTTTGTCCTTTCTACTACATTTATCCAATCATCTTTTGTGACGTGTGCGTAATCAAAGTCCGGAATTAGCAAGCTAAGGTCAATGAATATAACAGAAACGGTCCAAAAATAATAGCCGAGCCAGAAAATATAACAATAACCTGTAACACAAAAACTTCCAAGATAGCGAGAGACTACGCGGAGCATTGTCGAATCAATGACGTGAGAGAAAAATTTGACGTTAAAATATATTTTTTCAATATCATGTCATGAAATCGAAAAGGTTTGGTTAAAAAGATCGGAGTCCACCGACGCCTTTTAAACCAAACCATTTCTTATGAATTAAATATCAAAATAGGAAAGGGGTGTGCAGCACTGCGCACTTTTTCTACAAATCCTCAAAAGAAAGATGAAGCGTTATAGAATCAACATCGGTCTTTATTCATTAACCTAGGCTATCTGCCTTGTAAGAAAACTAGATTTAAAAACATTAAAGCTCGACTCAGAACACGCACACGCAGCTTGACTCGAATTAGAGTTCGTCAGTTTAGGAACTATAAAAAAAAAAATAAGCATTCATAATGCGCAATTTTGCACAATATAATGAGGGCAAGAGGAGGTTAAGAGTGCGCATCAGTCACAAATGCCACATTTGAAGCTTCCATGGCCTACATTATGCTGTGCATTTTCGTTACAGCAGTTTTTGCAAGAAATACACTCGATCCAGAATTATTCATAATTGGTTCTCTATACACTTCTGAGAAATCCGGACATGCCCAATTTTTCTTCTTTGGTGCAATTGTTGGCTTCTTAGGTTTATCAGGCCTACTCTTTTTAGGGAAACGGTTATCATTCTTCTTTTTAAAGTCTTCTTCGAGTATTTTGTTGTGTGGATCTTGCATTCACCTACCTTATTAATTAAAACCTTAAGCTAAAAATATATGAGATCAGATTTTGTTTTAAGATGTTTATAGATTATATAATACAGTAATTATACATTTCTCTCTTTACTAAATGTAATTTTTGTAAAAGTATCGATTTTTCAGAACATCGTTATATTCGGTCAAAAAATTATTTAAAACGGTTACAACACTACGGCAACGAACCAAAAGAAATGACATTGTCATAACGTCCTGTCGGAATATGAATCAACGAATAATTGTTTTTGACTGCGTTTTTCCAATATAAAGTGAAACTTGGTGATTACGAATGATACTCATTGTTATAGTGTATGGATAACAGTGATTCATTAGGATAATGAATTTGATATTTCGATTTCTTACGTAGACGTTCATACAAAGTTATCGCAGCATGTATAATGAGAAATGTCAAATCGGGCTTCTTAGATTGTCGTCGGTATAATGAATATCTTATCAATAACCTCCTCCTTTTTGGAAGTCGGTTAAAAAGAAGTGTACTGCATTAAGATAAGATAATGTTTGTTCCGGTATTAACCAATTCAAGTAATTTGGTATTTTACTTGAAAACATCCAAGTCACTTTAAACATTAAAACAAAGATAAGTATTGAAGAGTCGGAATTCTTTAACCACATACTGAAAAGGTAAAACTTATTTGATTACCAAAAGATATTTGGAAAGCATTATTTGATTACCAAAAGATATTTGGAAATCATTATTGGCAGGAAACCAAATACTTGAAAATACCAAAGGAAACCACATGGGTTCCAGCGTAACTGTATAACTTCCAGCGTAGCATTTTAACGTGTTAGTCCAAAATTATTAAACCAAAGACAAATTATTCGGTAATTCGGTATTGATGTTGGCTAAAAACTCGTAAAGCGACATAAACTTGTCTTGCAAACTGTGCTCTTAAATCCGGATGAAAAGTTTAGGAATATCTCCAAACTTGAAAGTCGTAAAATGAAATATATGTGTTTTGGTACAAAACCATTGTAATAATACCAGGGAGACTATTGGAAGCTTATATCAATCAATCTGCCCAGCCTTTTCCCAACTATGTTGGGGTCGGCTTCCAGTCTAACTGGATGCAGCTGAATACCTGTATTTTATATGGAGCGACTGCCTATCTGACCTCCACAACCCAGTAATTGGGTAATACGATACCCCTTGGTAAGACTGGTTGTCAGACTTTCGGGCTTCTGACGACCCGTAACGACTGTCATAGATAGACGAATGACAGCCGGGACCAATTGCTTAACGTGCTTTCCGAGGCACGGAGGAGTTTCGATATGTAAATATGGTCCCATCCACAGACCAACCCCGGCAAGCGTAGCTTAACCTGATGGTTCGACCTGTGCGGCAGTCATTACTTAGCCACGAGCTCTTCAAGCTTTTCCTCCTAGGAAGCTTTTATAATAAATAAAATTATTTAAGACTTCAAGCTTGATTCTTCAAGCGTTACTAACTTGAGATTTTTCTTCAAGATTAAATAAAATCCTGTTCCCACTTCCATCAGCGTTTTTACTTAACAGTTTAACTGTTTAGTGGTCTACCGTCGTCTGGGAAATTGCCCGTGGAATCCACTCCGCTGGAAGAGATTACGAGTCCTGGCGTTACCGCGGTACCGCGTTGGGCGCCATTCATTGCCTCGCCTTCCGACCGTGATAAATTGCTTCCCGCTGCCCGCTAATTGCTTCGTACTTATTTTCGAAATGGAGATAACTTATCTGTTTTCGGCGACGTTTAGGTAATCGTTACGTATGTTTGGCAGACGAGGTAGAACTTCAATTTATATGGAAGAAAAAGAATTTACCATCTTCTTCTTTTCGTGTGGTTAGAGTGACTAACCTGGTGTCAGAGTTTTAAAGCTGCCCCTCTGACTTGGCTTCACATACCGTCGAGAAATACCATACCACACCACCTACCACCTACTTTTACCATATCTAAATTAAACCTCTTATCAAATACAGGAACTGTTAAGTTGATGTTGTCTACTGTTTTTAGTAGAATTTCTGTAGGTATTCAAATTTTCTCTTATTTGTCTTGTATTCTTTGTGTTTTTGCGAGGACGAGGACGGCCCGAAATCTTTCTTTATGTTTATTACTCAGCGATGAAAATCGTGATTGACACTTCTTTCGTTTTTTGATGCTCTGAGGAAGATGTCGTTACTTTTTCATCAGTCCTGGTTTATATTTATTTATCACATAGACTACGACAGTAACGAGGCCCTCGTTTTCGATTCCTAAATCCGACCCAATCAATAATTTCATGGCCCATAAATATTTGGTTTTCATTTAGGCTTTCTTGTAAGACGAATTGAATCTGATGTTATTCTGTCCAAAAAGGTTTGCTCTGTTATTAATTTCCAGAAATTATACTGAGCTTATTTGATTCGTGGAACTACTGGTTTATGTCATATACTCTGTCATACTTCTCCATAGTCTAAACACATAAATAAGAGCAAATAAAGATACAAATCTGCGCTGCAGTCAGATAAACAGGAAGAGAACTATCAAAGTGGGTTTATACTGCATTTCGCGAAGGAAGCGCCCGTCAGGTGCTGTGAATAAGGAAGTACGGAGCATCGTACCATTGGCCTGGATACATTTCCAGGCTCGGTTTGGGTGTGCCCTGACACCCGGACAGTTCTAAATGTTTAAGATAAAATTGTCTTTTTAGATAGCGCCTGATAGGGATTTGTTGCGGTTAGAACTTCCTTGATAACTGTTTATGTCACTGATTGCTTACATTATTGTGAATGGAATAGATATATTTTAAGTCCTTCTATGGTTTAGAAAATAAAAGCTAGAATTTCTTACAGAATTTGTAAATTCTTCCCTCTTTTAGATGGGCACTATAGGAAGACGTTTTTATTGCATACCTTATTACTTATTTTGAGGGTAAGAGCTTAATTCTGGTGGACCAGTGGAAAACCTTTATACTAAAAAGCTTATATTGATTAATACATTAAATAAAACGTTGCTCCAAATAGCTAGCATGTGAGTAATCATGACAAAAGCATCAAAAGAAACATTGAATGTTTGTTTTTTGCTGTATCACCGTAGTATCCCTTTCAGTAGCAGGCAATGGTGTTGGTCGATACTCACAACCATAAAGTTGGTCACTATGCTTTGGTTCGTAACTTGGTTGAGTAAAAAGTCGGTTAGTGGGCCACGGGTTAGCATTAATTAAGGGTAGTTCATGAAGTACCTTTACTTAAATATAATTTGGGGGGGCTACTTTGAATTACACTGTTAAGATGCTCTGGAAATTAGATTACCAGAAGCTATATAGGTTTTGTGAGCAGTGGTGGCCGCCGCCGCAAATGAGTTGTAGGTCGCAGGTTCGAACCCAGGCAGGCGCTTTACTTTGTGTAAACAATTTCATCACTACTGCTCTCAAAACGGTGAAGGTAAACATCGCGAGGAAACCGGCATGTCCTAGAACCAAAAATTCGAAGACGTAACATCTACCAACCCGCACTGGGCCCGCGTGGTGGATTACGGCCCTCTCCCTCTCACCGAGAGGAGGCCTGTGTCGCAGCAGTGGGAACGTTATAGGCTGTTTAATGTAATGCATATAGGTTTTGGCTAAAATCATCCCCTGAGAGAAAACAAATTATGGCTGATTTAAAATTTCAAGGATAACCCAAGGATAATGGATATGCAAGAGGAAAAAATATAGAACTTGGATGATCAATTTAATTACATGGTTCATTGTGCGTTTACCGGAAGTATAGGAAAGGTGTCAAAATTGATGTCAACATTGTATTTTAGTCGAAAAGCAATATTTTTTTCTGTGCTGCCCTATCAGAAAACCCAATCAGAATTCAATATAATTTCCTAGCGATTCATGGCCTTTCATGGGATCCGAATGTATGCCAACAAAGTTTAAAAAGATCATTAATAAAGGTGTCAGCACCAATATATGCCCTTCTAGGGCGTGGTAACTTCCCCTTATCCCAAAAAGTAAAAACAATTTGTTCCATATTATGATTCTTCTGTCACAACAAACATTGGCAGATGGAAACGAATTACAGAATAGCAGAAATGCCCGCATAAACGCATACTTTTCCTGATTACGAGAGGCTCTATGGAAAGCTCTGCCTTTGTTTTTGTATCACCAAATGAAAATGTAATGTCAATGCGGGTATAGGAAACTATAATACTATCTTAAAAGTCGATTGTTACTGCTGTTGTGTTATTTTGAAAGCTTGAAATGGAATGCTTATTTTCTTTTTTACTTTCTTAGTTATGTGATGCAGCTGTTTTAGAGGTGTCTTTAAATTGTATTTTGATTGTTATTCCATGCGTTTAAAAGCCGGAAGATATTTAATTTAAAGGAAGATCATAGTTGACAATTTTCTTTCCGTTTATTCTTGAACTGTGAATATTTTTCTTAAAATCTTTCACACTCTTTGGATTGTGGGCGGCAAATTACTTTGTAAATATACAGTACTTTTATTTTTTATCCCTGTCCTGCAGCTTTTTATTATTATTTTGCGAGTAAACACGATTTAGTACGAAGATGATTAATGTGTTTTTTCTGTTTTAGGATATGACGCGGCAATCCATACCAGTGGCGACAAAAGGTGAGTCCAAAATATTTTCTTGATTAAGTCAATACCGACAATGTACTTACCTGAGGGAAATAAGAATTCAGTGATAGTACCTATGATTTATAAACATTGTTTTTAAAAGATTTTCTTTAGCCCAAAATTAACCAAAGATGGTCATTTAATTTGCCGTGCTTTAGGCACATCCAATGGAAGAATCCGCTCGGTATTACCCAGTTACTGGGTTGTGGAGATCAGATAGGCAGTCGCCCCATGTTAAAAATAATGGTATGCAGCTGCATCCGGTTAGGCTGTAAGCCGATCAATATATAGTTGGGAAAAGGCTAGGCAGATTGATTGCTGTTTAAATCAATCAGCTCGATTAAAAGGGTTACCAGGCAGGCTTTTCATCTAAAAGGATATTATCATCTTATGTTCCAAATAACTCTCTCATTCAAGACAAAAAGTGAGTCTTTATTAAAACAATGTTTATAATGTAGCAAACCCGTGTTTACTGGTTTTGCAACACTTTCAAACAAAAGGACGAACAAAATCTTGTTTATATTTAGTCATACAACTGTTTTGATGTCTGTGAATCATACTGCAATACGTGCAATATATCCTACCTATGTATCATATCTCTATTATAGAATACACCACGTGTTGCCGAAGGATTTGACCCAATCAGAACAAAGAACTTGCGAAATGTCTCAACTGTCAAAATATACTAAAATGTGTTACTCATCCGTTATACTAAACACTGATGAATGCTTAAGCGGAACTTTGACGTCAGTGTAATAGATATTTAATGTCAATATGCTATCTACTGTTTTGCAAAGCCGAGGTTTACTAACCTTGAAGTAACGGAAAATAAATCAATTAATTCGTCCAAAGAAGGATTCCCCAAAACCGTATTCAATGACATCACACTTGCGTAAACCAACGTCCTTTTAAAGTGTTCTAACTGGCATGAAACAAAAATAATGTCTTCAAGAAGTAAAGACGTTCTAATGAGGCGACGTTGCCCTAACGGTCATCTCAATCTTAATAGCGATCTTGAACTGGCATGACGTGTGTCCCGCTCGACTTTATCACATATTTCAGTTCCATTTTAGCTGATGATTCGTATTGTTCGTGATTTTCTATGCTCCTGGATTACAGTTTTGGGGTATATTTTTGGATGAAGTGTTGACTTCTCGCCTGACGTGTGACTAAGTGTGGTAGTTTCGTATAGTTTCCGTTTTGAAACTCCTGTGGTTTTAAAAATGATGACCATGTTTTTGGTCAGTATGATTTTGGTAATGGGATAGAGAACTGCCATTATTTAGGACGAACCACGGAAAAAGGACACGTTACAATGTATAAATGGTGCTTGGAAATATGCTCTAAATAAATTTTTACCTCAAAATTGTCCTCGTAAAATTCCGTAAACATTACAATAATATGTCCACTAATATTGGTAAGTAATGCATTGCAATGAGGGCAAAACACCGGCCTCGTTTATGTCATGCGATGATTCATTAGGTCGTTATCTACTGCATTATGTTAACCCAGAGAATGCCTGACTGCTGCCTAAATCATAAAACTTAGAACGCTAATTCTACAAAAGCACTTGTACTTTTTTGGTCCTTGTTGGAATTTGAGAGCATTCCTTGCTTCGTCATAAACAGTATAGGAATTGAACAAAGTATCATAATCTTCAACTGTTGACAAAGAAAAGCGGTTTTAGATTTCTTGGAAATAAACGAGTTTACGTGAGTGATCTTTGATAACTTATATCTGTCAGAGGCTAAAGGTGTTTTCTAACAAACAAAATGTTTGAAAATATTCAAAGATATTTTATTTTGGGTGGCTGACCTTTTTTTTTTTATTTTGGGTGGGAAATCATCAAATGACTCCTCCCGCTCTGGGCGGAGCGAGAGGGAAGTCAGACTTTTACTGACTAAAACCCACCCGTGTTCCTTCCTTTGCCTGTGTGCCAGGGCCGCGATATCCCTTTCGGACAAACCCGCAACCCCAGCAGGCATTGGTCCTTCCGGACCCCGTCAGTTGGTGCTGACATCCCGTTGAGGCGCGCGTGGAACACAACGCGCCGTTTACCCGGGCCTGGTCCTTATCGGACGGCGAGCTGCCCATCGCTCACCGTCCGCAGGCCCGCGCCTACGGTGGCCGGAAGTTAGCTTGTGACTCCCGACGCCCGGGGCGTCTCCTGCGGCGACTAGGGGCGCGAGGGCGTGCAGCTTGAATCTCCCTCGCGCGGTCCGCCTCCTCCTTCGCGAGCATAACTGCTTCGCAGAAGGAGGTGACGGCCTCCCATGCACTCTGGACCATGGCCTGAACCAGGGCCGGCCGCGAGAGATCGCCGCCGCCGATCGCCTCCGTGAGGACACGGCGGTGCTTTCAGGTTTTCGCCCTGGTCCTCGCCATTTGACCCTTTATTAGGGTGCCAAACGGAACCCTAAAGCCTCCGCTGTCGGTCCGTCTGTCAGCAGGCTGTATCTCATGAACCTTTATAGGTAGACAGTTGAAATTTTCACAGATTGTGTATTTCTATGCCCGCTATTACAAAAAAATATAAAATAATATGAAGTAATATTTTTTCCGACGTATTTTTGCTCGTTCTTAATATTATACAAAACCCTTCATGTGCGAGTCCGACTCGCTCTTGGCCGGTTTTTAAACACTCACGGATGACATAACCTCTTCTTTGATCTGTCTCTCTATAAGCCTAAGGTTTAAATTCTTTGAGATTATGCCCCGCTCGCACCGACGATCGCCTATTCTAAAAACTTGCAAAAAAATGTTAAGTGCTCCTGGGCGTAAAATTTTTCAGTGTTGATACTGCATTTACATCCCTATCCACATTACAAATAATAAGTATGAGTTGTATGTGCACACATCCTTATCACGCTAGAGTGAGACACAGCTAGTTTGACGTTTGATTCGTTGTGCATGAGCGTCGCTGCGTCTGGCTGGCGGGTTCAACGGTCGCGGGTCATTTGTTACAGGTGGGGCACGCGAAATTATTGTCACAAAGGTTCTATTTGTGTTGATATGGTTCTAGGAAATAGTTATGAATCCAGGTGTTTCTTTTTAATATCACTCCACAAGCACGAATAGTGGAAATAACGAAGGTCTTTGCTGAGACTAAACTTACGCATCCTGCATAATTTCTTGAACTAAACGTTTCTTTCTGCCACTTTAAATTTAATTTCGCCCTACACAAAGCTTCGCCGTCCTCTTTCCTTTGACTGCCTCTTTGGTCTCGTGGTCGCAAGTGCTACTGCTGAGCATGAGGTCCTGGGTTCGATTCCCAGGTCGGGCAAAGTTCTATTGGGTTTTTCCATCAGGAATTTCTTAGTAGTAGCCCAGGGTCTGGATTTGTGCCCGGTTGAGGCAATAGGCTCGCCCCTTATTAAATGAGACTTTTAAATATGTGGGTTACTATACATAGCATGATGCATGAGCAGTGATAGCCTAGTAGTGTGACCGTCGGACTGCCAAGTCATAGGTTTCGACTTCGAACCCAAGGCACGCACCTCTGACTTTTCGGATTCATGTGCGTATTGTATAATTATCACTAGCTTCAAAAACGGTGAAGGAAAACATCGTGAGGAAACCTGAGAATGCCTGAAAGATATTTCTCGACAGCATGTGAAGCCAAGTCAGAGGCCCATGGGCGGCTTTACAACTCTGACACCAGGTTAGTCGCTAACCACACGAAAAGAAGAAGACTATACATACACCTCTGCTTAACCTTTCGGGGATTACAGGCTTGATGTCATAAATCTCCCAGCACCCTAATTACGTAATACACGATCTGTGATCATTTTGAAAGAGATTGCTAATCCATTGCTTCAAAAGTTCGAAAAAAAATCTCGCCAAACGTAAATAACGCAATGAATATTGTTGAACTGTCAAAATGAAACCCATTTTACGAAAATGTGTTACACAATTAGATATCTGATCCCTGAATGCTAGACCTATCTACAGAAAAGTAACACCACTGACACAATAGCCTCTGTTAAATCCTGATGGGCCACGGTCCCATTAAAGCTTATCACTATTTATTGGTTACGACTTTACGACTCTAAGCCCAAGCTCTCGTATTGCACTTTTGCAATTTATAGACTCCCGAGTGGGCTTCACACTAGGGTTCCCAACTCGTCGTGGAAACAGCAGGAATTCAGCTTAGAGTTAATAAAAATATGACGTCATTCTCCCGAAATGAATCCAACTAATTCATCATCAGCCATGTCCCCACTGCTGAGACACAGGCCTCCTCTCTGTGAGAGGGAGTGGGCTGTAATCCACCACGCGAGCCCAGTGCGGGTTGGTAGATGTCACATGTCTTCGAATTTTTGTTTCTAGGGCATGCCCGTTTCGTCAAGATGTTTTCCTTCACCGTTTTGAGAGCAGTGGTGATGAAATTATTTACACAAAGTAAAGCGCCTGCCTGGGTTCGAACCCACGACCTACAACTCGTAAGTCGGGGCCGTTACCACTGGGCCACCACCACTAGCTCACTAACCTCACTTATTAAATAAATTAAAAAGAATTGGCACAGGAAAGAGAAGCTTTTATAATTCAGGAGCAATCTCCGGGAGAGTTGTAAACTTTCATGTATACGTGACTCGTGTTCCCACGTATTCAGTTACATTCCACTTGGAGTCATTTTTTAGTCTTTCGGAAAATTTTAACGCTTGCAAGAGCAATGTTAGAGTAGTATATTCTGAAAACGACATTATTCCGTAGCCGAGCAAAACTGAACATATCTAAAAGATAGCATTCATTTATCTAAGTCCCATATCTAGGTTAATTTCAGCAGTTCTATCAATATTTACTCAATCTTCTTTGTTCCTAATAGTCACAGTGTCATTGAACTGATAATTGTGTCACCTGCGGCACGGGCGCATTTATTTTTGGTATTAAACATTCATATTGGCTTTAGTAGGACAAAGTGTTTATTTTAACTATAAGTCTGCTTTGTAATTATTTGTCCTGAAATAATAATATCTACGGGAAAGTATGTCTGCTATGTACAGGAAAGTTTAATTAATTAGATAGTTGGTCGACCCGTAAGTTGGTAATGGCGAGGGATGCCACGGGCCAGCGGTTGGTGGAAAGAAGGTCTTCTGAATGGTGACCCAAAGACACTATTATCAGTATCGTTCACATTAGTGCCCGAAGCCTTGCGCAATCCTACACTTACCTCTTATCATTCATAAATAAATGACGCAACTCCATCTATATCTACATTTTCATAATCAAACATAATCCAGATACCTTTCACTACATTGACGTAATGCATGTTATCTGTGTTCAATCCAATCGGGCTCATGCTCTTAATGTTTTCAGTTATCTGAATAGGAAGCGAAGTATGAATTGTTTAATACCAGACACGCAGTAGGTGCAATGTTGAACGAATTGACAGCTACTTATTGCCACGTATATTATATTATACTCGTTAATGTAGGAGCTCGTGGCTAAGTAATAACAGCCGCACGGATCGATCCATGAGGTTAAGCTACGCTTGCCGGGGTTGGTCTGTGGATAGGCGACCATCTTTACATACCGAGACTCTTCCGTGCCTCGGAAAGCACGTTAAGCCGTTGGTCCAGGCTGTCATTCGTGGATCTTTGACAGTCGTTACGGGTCGTCAAAAGCCCGAAAGTCTGACAACCAATCTAACCAAGGGGTATCGTATTACCCAGTTACTGGGTTGTGGAGGTCAGATAGGCAGTCGTTCGATGTAAAATACTGGTATTCAACTGTTTCCGGTTAGACTGGAAGCCGACCCCAATATAGTTGGGAAAAGGCTAGGCAGATTGATTGATACTCGTTAATGTTTGCCTGTTCACCATTACTTTGCTCTACAAGGGTGACTATACAGAGTGGCAGGACCACCGACGCGAAAACTGTTCCATAGAAAAGTTCAATACCTACGCGGTCAAAATGTATGGAACAGCAGTTTTTTTTTAAATAACCGACAAGAAATTTATCGCACGGCGGTTCAGAATCATGAACTGAATCCATGGTATCAGTTTTCGCGTCGATGTCCCTGCCACCCTGTATATACATATTTCACTAATGATACCCGACTGAATTGGAATTACGGCTCGAGATTTTCGTATTCCGGTCTCGTTCAAAATTCTCTTGTCCTTAGAGACCCCCGAGGGTTAGTTGGGGCCCCTCAGCTTGAGAAGCATCCTTAGTCTCCCCTAGACCCAAGGCGGCTGACGTTTTGTAATTGTTGCATTTTGATGAGCCGAAGGGCAGGTCGTAATTAGACATACCATTAAATATATCTCATATCTATCTGAATACATTGTGTTTTAACCCGACTACGGCGAAGCAAAAAGGAGGGTTATGATTTTGACCGGTATGTATGTACGTTTGTTCATTTGTTACCTCATAACTTCTAAACTACTTATCATAATTTGACAAATAAGTTATCGTTGGAAGCTTCTTGATCGTCCCCTGGCTATAGACTATGTGACATCACATTAAATTGAATATGGCGCCCTCTAGACTATTCTAGAGGACATAAGACACGAACAAAAAAAAAGATTTTATTCTTATTGGGTATCAAATGAAAGGGCTTAATTAGCACATGTCAAATATAAATACCTACAGGGTGGCAAGGACATCAACGCGAAAACTGATACCATGGATACAGTACATGATTCTGAACACCCCTCCGTTGAAATGTTTGGTCGGTTATAAAATAAATAAAAAATCTGCTGTTCCATACGTTTTTGACCGCGAAACTATAATGTATGAAACAGTAGTTTTTTTTTTTTTACAACACAGTCACACGTTATCTGTTTGATTTATGCTCGTGTACGTGTTACTCCGGATTTTATGTTTCTCTGTCTGTGATGTCTTATTTATACCTTTTTATTAGTTGACTTTTTTTGTCGTAGTTGGGTTTTAGTTTTTATAGCTTTTATTTTAACTTAACAATAGAAGTGGAACTTTTGATACTCGTCTTCGTGATGAATGGAATAAAAATAAATAAGTAATGTATGACGCATGAAATTCGATCTTCAATAATATAGACTTCATTCCATAATCGGCGCGTCCTTGTCCGACCTGACCTACACTCACCACCTGTAAACCTATTACTAAAGCATTAAGTATTAAGTTCATTGGCCGTCTATTATGTGGAAAATAATGGTCACCCCAATCGCGTGCCAGCTCACATACCCCCGAGTTGCGTCAATCGATTGCGCAAGATTTATTTGGCAGCTAACGTGATCTGAAATGTCCCGATTGACTCTACTACTTGAGAAGTGATAGAACTGCAATTTTTAACGGACTTCTAAAAGGAGGAGGTTATCAATTCGAATGTTTATATATATATATATATTTTTTTTTTTATGTATGTTCGAGCATAACTCCTTCATGTATAGATGGATTTGCAAATTATTATTTTTTTGTTTGAAAGGGTATACTTCCAAGTTGGTCCCATTGTCATCAGGTCACGATCTGATGATGGGATCCCGGAGAAATCGAGGGAACACTTCAAATATTATAGGCACAAATAGAGCGATTTAGGTGTTTTTTTATAGTAACTCGTGCAGTTGCTCTCAGAAAGCACCATTTGGTGAAGTGGGACTGATGATGAAGACCGCAGTTGGCCACCGGAACTACTCAATAATAAGTATTTTACGGGTTGTGATTCGATTACTTTAATATGGTTGCCGCCATGCAATTTATGCTCATCACAATGCGTATTGAGAAGTGGACCTGATGGTAAAGTACCAGGAAAACTTCTCAATGATTGACGTCCCTGCATTGAGAAAAGCATTATTTTGTAAAAAGATGATGAGCAGTTGACATTAGGCTATTGTAACTTAGATAATTTACAAACTGACCCACTAAAAAACGTCAAATAAAAACGTCTATATAAAAAAAACCGTCTTCCAAAAAAAAACACTACAAAGTGAAAAATATCTTAAATTTCGGAAGTCCAAAGACACCGACTTCCGAAATTTTTGATATATTTCACTTAGTAGAGTTTTTTGAAATGAAACTTCTTTATACGTAGACGGGGGTGTATTAGGATTTTTCTGTCACGAAAAAGCGTTACGGCCGCGTAGATTGGAATCTCAAGTTTTTGTATTGAACCGATTTAAAAAATTCTTTCACTACATGGGAAGCTACACTATCCCCGAGTGACATAGGCTATATTACATTAGCAAAAAAATTAGGGATTCTTATTAAAACTCCAATAATGTAACGCAAGGTGTAAAAAAATTACCTAAAATATAATTTACATCGCGTGCGCTGCGAAAACTATTGATGATAGAATAAAATAATGTACTACGACTTTGCATAGAACACATCATTATTTACAAAAAGTGTCGCGACAGCATATTTCTAACTATTATAGTTATGCCACAACAAGTGTTCTTTTATTTTCTTAATTTAATTGAAATGTCGCTGCTAGAAAAGGCTCTTTATGTATCTTGGTATTAATCTTTATCAAAATAAATTATTATATTCAAGACTCCTTCAATACCTTTATATAAATTTTTGAATTATTCAATTCGGATATTCCATACGAAAGATATCACAAGTTTAAAAATGTAAGTATTAGAAAAAAAAAAATGTGTGCTGGGACACATAGTAGAAGTGAAACTTCAACGGACAAGTGGAAAAACGAATCGCAACGGACAAGTGGAAAAACGAATCGCAACGGACAAGTGGAAAAACGAATCGCAACGGACAAGTGGAAAAACGAATGGCAACGGACAAGTGGAAAAATTAATCGCAACGGACAAGTGGCAAAACGAATCGCTTGTCCGTTGAAGTTTCACTTCTACTACTCGTATGTGTCCCAGCACAGATTTTTTTTTAAATCTTTTTATCGGTTTGTTTGGAGAGACAAGTGGGCGATGAGCATGACTCTGGTTTTCCTTTACGAGAATGGTTGACGAGAGGAAATTTTTACTTTTTCTGTTGGCCCAACTTCTGAAAATTAGACGTGCACGGAATCTCTACCTAGTATAGGTTTGATAAAAGAAGTATAGTTTCCAAGCTAATCCGAATCACGTTGTTGTATTTTTAATCAAATACTGTTTCACAAACCATTATCTGTATCTGCATCCTCTGTATTAATTTCCTTTGCTGGTGGTATATATCATAGACATGCACCACTCTTATCGGTTTCTGTTTCATTATAACTTTAATTTTAGTTATCCTTAAACCTTTATTAATTTAAACAGCAACACTTAATTTCACTTGAACCAGGTAGGGTCATTGTCAAAACGTTACCGCTCTTGACATTGTGCTCTGGCGAAGGCCGTTAGTGTAATTGTAACGCGTTGTTGACCGACTTTGTGTACCAGCTTCGTAATCATGCGGATTGGATCATACTCATTCAGCTTTGATTGAAGTTTGCCATTAAAAACGACTTTGGTATTCATAAGTTTCATGATTGGGTGAGTGATAAGAATGCTAACTTTTTGGGCGTTGGTTCACGATTAGCAATGACGTGACGAGGATCGGACAAAGGGAACCAATCCGAATTTAGAAATACAAATCTATCCAGCTTATAATAACCTCCCAACGTTTTATAGCTAGCTTGGCTAATGCATAATGCACAAAAGTGACACACTTTGCTAGGCCTGTCGTCCTTCCGCTGTTACATGAATTGCAAGATAGGATAGCAATAAAGACGACTACCGACAGCGACACCGCTGTGTCTTTGGTTTACTATCCGGTCAGGTTCATCGGATACATCAATTCCTTTTAAAATTGTCTAGTCATGAAACCTTCCGAAAAAATAAAGTGGAAAAAAGTACCCTTAAACATTCGTATGAAATATGTAGTACCTAAGATGTTCATTTTTTACGACCACTTTTGTTTCCTGATTCTGTATATCCGTGGCGTAAGCCAAAGCTTAGCCATCTCCGTATTGCATAATGCATTACTTTCTTCCGATCAAAATGAAAACAGGATTTTATTCATTCGATACATCATCAATCACAGCAACATCGTGTGATGGATCTCTGAAGAAATCTGAAGAGCCAAATTGCATGCAAATGCTCCATTATTGATGTACATTTTGCCATTTACTGGTAGCAATTCATCTGACAATTTCGAAATCGTCACGATTCCGTGACGTTTTTTTTATAAAAGTCGTGTCGTAAATAAAATAGAGCCGTCATTCATCCAAATCCGAGAATTCTTCGTTAATTAATTTCACAATTAGCGTCAGCCGGTACAATGGCGTGCTATGCCTATGCAGTTATGTCGGGCGCCGGTGGTGGTTCACACAATTAGTGGACGTGTTATAATATATTTATCGCTCCCACCTCGCATGAGAATGCCACTGACAAGTGCATTGCACTGGCTTTTAATGATTTTGTAGATACGGTTTGGTGTCAATGTACGACTTGTTTGTTTAGGCTTAGTATGTCATTTTATGCGACATGTTATGTCTTTATGTTACTGACAAAAGCTGTTTCATGCCGACCACCCTTTCAGAATTTTATACATCAGCAAAATCGGTTTAGAGAAAGACCTTGGTAAGTTTCCAAAGAATCAAGGCTTTCCAAAACTGTCAATGAGGACTTTAAAGAAGAAATGCTGTCTGTGGGAAAAATCATTTTTGGTAAGGCTATGCAATAAATGAACGTAGTAAACTTACCTGACAAATCGTATTAAGTATATTTGGAGATAAAGTAAAAGTGTATCCGGCCCGATCAATGTTATGGAAATATTAATAACATTAAGAAAATATGAACTCTCAAAACTTTCTAATCTACATCATTTTCCACATAATTACCTAAGGCTGACCTTGTATTAAGAGGGTTCTAAGAAATTCGATGCGCTCTAAAATAGCTGCCTGATGAAATTCGAAGCACGTCTAGAGCCTTAAGAAGCCCCTTTTATAGCAGAAAGCTTTCTATACGACAGATTGAGAGCATCTAGATATCACCCAAGAACGTGGGGTTATTGTTGCAAAGGTCGTCGTAACTTTATGTCATACAAAGCTATTCTGGACTTGACCTTTGCCTTTATCAAGTGCTATTTCCCCAGTTTCTTCCGCCGCAGGAAGTTCAGACCTAACATATGGCTTCCTACAGCGATGTATAACATTTTTCTCTGTTTATCTTCATAATAACACATGGTGGTGGCGTGTGTGGTATTAAGCCGCTTTATTTCGGGGTGGGTTGTATGAATTTTACATGGGGCGGTCAACGTGACTCCGTTAGTTCCATCGCTATAAGTGTGGGCCGGAGCACTGGCGCGCGGACAGTGCGCGACCGGCCGTGTACCACAACACTGGCTGGCACCGGTGTTCCAAATTCAAATTTAACCAATCACACAAATGGATTACACACAATAGTGCTGTTAACCTGACCTTGGGTTGGAAATTCAACTATTTTTGTTTTATTTTTCATCGATATGCCAGTGTTGTACGAGCGATGCGTTCAGCCGAATCTTCGGACGCGGCGGGCGACCGTAGGCCGTAAGTTCAACCCCCTTGTCTGTCTGTGATGGTGTTTGTGCAATACTAATCCTAAATGCATTGTGTTAAGGTTGTATTTGGTTGCGAAGTGTGAGGGTGTCCTGGGAATTGATTCCGAGCAAGTGTCGCATACTGATGGTGCTATAGACGGAAAGTTTCCCTTTTCGGAAAGTCGCGACTGGAGTATTATTATGTTAATCATTGAAGCTGTTGACATTACCAAGTTTGGTTTCTGAACGGCCTTCTGGGGGATAAAGGCTGAGGTATAAATAAACTTTAACTTTGTCATGTCGATCGATTTAAGTAAATGAGCTGATTAATAAATGAGTGCTCACCTACTTCCGAATTGTTGGTGCGACGACAACTGTCCAAATTACTTTGTTACATTTTTAATGCACGGGCTGAAACGGATCAATAACCTAAAATTACTTTTTTGTAACTGCTCCAATAAAAAACTTTGCCTCTTTTGAGAAATTGGAAGATTCGTTGTTCAAAGTTTCTTTAAACTTTCTGAATTTCAATACCCTGAGTCTCTCTGTGTAGATCAAGCTCACCCTGCTCATTAAAACTCATTAGGGGCTCCCTAATCAGTTTAAAACTTCGAAAATTTCAATGTTGGGATTTGTATCTTTGTTACCATATCCTGAAAGACGAAGTTTATTCATACGAAGTTCAAATTCAAAATTTGTTCATGTCTTGAGGCAATTTTTGAACTCTTGCCGTAGCTTTACTACTATCGAAACAAAACAATTCGAAACGTTTTCAATAGTAGTATTTACTTCAGCAACTTCAGAAGTACACGCTATAAACCAAAAAGTTTTACACAACTTCTTCTCTTTCACAAATCAAAACTTCTAAATTGCGTCTACAAACGCAATTGACAATAAAGTTCATTGATCACCAAATCTTTTTATTCCCCATCCCACGTGCAATAAGTTCGCTACAAGACACTTTGTTTATGATGTTATTATAAATTAAAGGATAACGCACCGTGATTCATTTGCGTAGGCGCTGGGTAACGACCCGCGAGACGGTGTCGCGACCCTTACTATCTCGGGTATATTAATATTTTATTGATTTAGAATACACGTGGATATTGCTTGTGACTTGGTGTTCCCCCGCATCAACTGATAACAAAGTTTTTAGCTGTAGCTCCGATGTCTTCAAGGCAAAAGTTAAACGGGTATAATTTTGGCATGCTGTTAGGTGAGGTCTTGATCTGTCACCAGACGAAACATTATTTTGGCCAGTAAGTTTATCCTTTGATAAACCAACCATTTCCTTAGCGACAAGGGGAACTTTTCCATTTGTGAACTTGCGATATCCAAAAAAAATACTCAGACGAACAACCATTTCCTTAGCGACAAGTGGAACTTTTCCATTTGTGAACTTGCGATATCCAAAAAAAATACTCAGACGAAGCTTGCATCAGTTTTGCAGAAGGAGAGAAAGCTCAGACCAACACTGCTGAATTGTTTTGACTTAATTGAACTTCAAATAAAATTGAAACTGGTCATACTGCTGGTTTAGGTGTAGTGAACTATATCTTAGTACGTCACTTTAAGGTCGTGTGATCCATCATTGGGTTAATCAAAATTTTGCATGCTCGGTCATTCTCTAATGTGATTCGTTGCACCCAGTCTTCATGTCGCCGGGTCATTAGAATTATGTCGTTTATAACTCGTTTAGGAGCAATTGAATAATAAGGCTTGACATGACGGTAATTGGCAAATATTTATTATGTTGCTAGTGGTCTGCTAGCGTCTCTGAACACTTCAACCTTTCTTGAGAAGCTGTGGTTTAACGACTTCGTAAGTCTTTTCGGCCAGTTTTGATGATGCTTATGAAACATTTGCGCAAAACGCCTTTCATATTAATAGAAGTCTCCTTGAGCCCTTGTACGATTTGTAACGGCTAGCCCCGGATGCATTTGAAATGAATTATAATGCCCGGAATTTTTGTCTGGCCAACACGTAGTTGCAGTCTTCAAATTGCACTCATCGATCATAACGAACTAAGCTGGTCAATTAACCTATGAACTTAATAACGTTATTGACATCGCTTCCCGTCCTAATTAACGCGTGAGAGATAAGTGTAAAGCGTGGGTGATGCTTCTGTAAATAATTAAACTTCTTAGTTTCTGGTGTTGGCTAGTGTGCAAATTATTATAAAACAGACAAAATGGACCCGTAAGAAATTTGATACCCGAACAGTCTGCTGTCTAGGTCTAACTTTTGGGTACAGCTACAGATCACCTCATTAGCTAGATTAGAAGCGTTAGATGAAACTGACTCTGTGAATGCCTACCGAGAATATCCGCTGAGACTTTCAATTTGGAACAGCCATGATTCGGAAAGCTAATTTTTCCCATGTTCATGCTGATCCTGATATTATTTAAACCTCTGTGAACAACTTGTAATAGTTACATAACCCAACAATTCTCCAGTAGCGGTTTCAACTTCATTTCTCTGCAGCCATTGACAGCTGTCATGTTACAAAGCAGTTTCCACTAACAACGTCTACTAACTTCCGTTCTTCCACAAGTAATTACATAAGAAGTCTTTACGTTCATGTAGAAAAACATTACATACGATGCTTAGTTATCGAACGTAGTATCAAGCACGCGTGGCCGATAAACTCGGCTGATAACATAAACAACGCT
This sequence comes from Agrochola macilenta, assembly GCA_916701695.1. Classification (NCBI taxonomy): domain Eukaryota; kingdom Metazoa; phylum Arthropoda; class Insecta; order Lepidoptera; family Noctuidae; genus Agrochola; species Agrochola macilenta. The sequence continues at coordinate 22,996,959 of OU753553.1, forward strand.
GTAGACTAGGAAATTCCGATTATTTAAAGGGAAAGGTACGATATCAGGGGGTTTATTTAAGGATTGTTTGGTTCTGAACAGGATTATAATATTGACAGGCTAGATGTATGTTGCTGAACAATCATACTGGATCTGGATATGTTTATGTTGCATCAACCGCAGCTCACCTACTGGATGAAATGGCAAACGTGGACCAATAATTGTGCTCTGCACCTCAATCTACGTCCGAATCGTTTCGGAGACTTTTTAAAACTTTTATTACCGTTGAACCAGTATCGATTGTGTTAATACTTTCATAGATTGTTTCTCTAATAGCATTTTTTGGTTTTATCGAAGCGTTAAACAATCTATATTAGGAAGAGCAACAACAAAACTGTAAATATTATAGCAGCTAGAGCTCTCATATGAAAACAAACACACAGTTCTGGGCGAAAATTGCTATAATTGTAGAAGTTCGTGTTGATAGCAACTTTTATGGTCAGCTGCCGTGAACATTACCCGTGCTGGCTCGTAAACTAATAACCACTGGTTATATCGTCTGATATTAATATGTTAAATGTTAGTAAACACTAGATTATTTAATATTAGAAACATTGCGCAAAGGAGCATTTGCTCTCCGCGAAAGATTAAGTCCCTGTTTCTTGGATGATCGCAGTCTTTTGGTTAAAGATGGATGGAGGACGAAAGGGTTAACATATTTTTTTGAGTCATCAATTTCCCCATTTCCTTATCGCAAGTAGGTATTTCTCGTCACAATATTGTTCGGATCCCTGCCGTGTTTAAAAAGGGTTCGCTTCGTTCAAAAAATCTATGTTGTGCGAATGATCGTCTAATTCTAGTATAATACTGTTATCAAGATCAGTTCTTTCTTAAACCACGAAACTTATGAATTTCGAGGTTTAAATGCAGCGAAGATAACGGATACTTTTCAAAATGTCACAATGCTTACTGGCGAACTAGCCGCAATTCACAGTCCCAAAATCCACTCGAGCGAATTCGTTGGAAACAGCTAAAATATGCAACGTGGAAGTGAATCCCAATTGATCAATGCAACGTCCCGTTGTCAAGAGAACCGTTGTCATGCGACAGTGTTTCTTTTTAAATGTCTACTCCATATTCAGGCAAAGGCACAATATTCTACAGGTTATGGCACGTGACAGTAGACGTTATGCCGTTGTTAGGCGACCGTATTGTTATATTAACAGCTGTGGGACGAAATTTGGGAGTCATTGGCAAAAACATTACTAAAGGAAATTGTATGTGTGTAGAAAGAGTGAATGTATCCGATGACTGAGCGAAGGTAATGAAAAATTATGTAGGTAGAGGGAAGTTTTCGGAAGTAGGTTGATGAAGATCTAAGCAAGGAGGTAACCTGCTAAGAGGTTATTCGAATCGATGACCCAGATCATAATATTGATGTGCGAAATTTTCGTGAATCAGTTCAGTTTCAGAACGTGGCAAGAGTGCATCGGAGTTAAGCAGTGTTTAGTAAAGTAAAGTAAGGTTTATGTGTATGAAGTCATAAAAACAAAGAATTACAACATGAAATTTAAATTACGCATGCTACATTTTTGAAGAACATCCACGTGGTATAGGCTGAGGTCATAACAATATTTTAGGAAAATGTTAATGTCCTTAAAAAATTATAAAGTAATCTGTTTCCTATGCAAAATGTGAAGTTTATGCGAACGTGTAAGAAATTGCCTCGTGTTTTGTAGCCTATTTAATTTAATTCGCGTGTCCTATAGTTGAGCAAAAACAGTATTTTAGCAAAATACCCAGGTGGGCTTTTAAATTGGATTGGCTCATCCAGTTTTTACGGCTAATAACGACCGTTTTGCTAAATTACTATTCGTAGTTAGGCGTTACTTTCAACTAATTGATATCGTGGGTAGTTGAAATTATAATTTGGAAAACATGTGATAGCATAAAATTGTAGCGTGTATTCCAGCTTCTATTAAAGTTAAAGCTCAATATTTTACTTCGAAACGTCATGGGTCGACTGTTCTGTTTATTTCCCGTTGGCGCCCAACTAGGGGACAACCGATAGCTGATGCAAACAAAATTTCAAGTTCAGTCCCGAATATTTTCGTAACTACGGAACTTATTCACTCCTCAACACCCCACTGCCAAGTTCACAACCCTTAACTGTCACAAGTCACAACTATCGATTAGCCACACAAAAGCGCATGACGTCACTACTCAGTAAATGTTTCATTAGCCGTGGGGACAATAATGGGGCCTATTATTTTCCAATTTTAGTCGATTGTCCAATGGATTGATGGAAGTAATCGATCTGGCGGTATCGAGTAGTTTTTCGTGCCAGTACACTGTAAGCCGTGGGCTTGCTTAGGTTTTTCTTCCATATTAGGGGGCTGGTCGCCTAGTTCTTGAGTACTAACAGTAAATTCGTTTTTATTGTGGTCGCGCAGGTTTATAATAATCGTGTGAAATATGTATTTTGTTTGAAAGTTAACCGTTAACTTTGAAATTTTGCGGTTTTGTGTTTGTCTTTGTTTTGAGTTAAGTTCAAATTGTTCTTTCTCATTCTCTCGGGGAGATTTCTAAGCTATTGTGGTGATTGTTGTTGACAAGACACTTTCCTTATCTTTAATAAAGAAAATTAAAATATTTTTATTCATTGGAAGTGATATAAATCTGATATTCATCATAAACTGCCATACTTACCAATTATTGAAAATCGCACCAGTGCTCAGTTTTTGAACGGACGCTGCATTCAAATGAAACGATTCTGCTCACTCTGCGCGCCCTTTATACCTTACTGGGTCACCGATTACGACCACTTTTGATGCAAATGTCGTTTTAAATAGTATGTGAACTATTACGTTTACCAATAAGGTGGATATGTGTTTTCACCTTCACGCGCGGCCGTGCCGGGCGCATGCGTCACGGTTCATTGCCTTGACTACGGAAAGAGATCCTAATATGGCGGGCGGCGCAGGATTGCCTTGCGCCGACGCAAACTGAACTCATTCCGAGCAATCAGTCTATCAGAGCAGCACATATCATGTATAGACGAATGAGATAAATAAACAAACAAAATATCGCCAAAAATGTGCTGTTCGTGGTTGAGATGTCGAAGGCGCGTCGCCGATTCGACTGAAAACAATGAACCGATGGAAGCTTTTGAGAAATCTGAATCGCCCGCTGAAGAGGCGTCGGACGAGGAACAAAAGACGAAGTCACGTAAGGCCTGTTCATATCGCACCTCTATTGCGTTCCTAGATCTCATAACGTTACGTTTTTTGCACTTTTTTGGACATTTTCTTTTCCTCCGTTCTCGTCTAGATTTAAGTATTACGTCAGTATGATTCACAGACATGTTAGGCATTGTATGGACGAATATAGACAAAGTAATGTCTTTGCATGACGAGTGTTTTTGCTTACGATGTTTTAGTCGAAAATAGCGTGACTTCAACATTTTTATGAGGTACATTTAAGGCTTGAGATATTGCCTGTTAATAGCGTTGTTAAATATTAAAGCTTAAGCGTGTCTGAAATTGATTTTGGACCAGTTTCTGATTTATCTAGCATGGAGCCTTGTAAAAATTATGACACAAGGTCTTCTTGCGTATAATCCTTTACTAAACATCGAAATAGGTGAAGCATTAACACACATTTCTACAGTTTTGCATATCACAAGGCATTTGTATTGTAGGCGAAATATCTGCATACCATTTATGAAAATGTGGGCGAAAATGCCATTAACGCAAGATTTCGAGCCTTAAATCATAGCGAGACTTTCTTTTAAGGATTATCAACCTGCAATACTATTAACAACAAACATAGTTTTTAAAGTGAACTAAGAAAAAAAAGTTAACGTAGTCAAATCTTAGATGTTAGGGCGAAAGTGTCAAGGTAGCCCGCGAAATTCAAATTTTGTTACGTTTTTTGCAATTTGCAGGTCAATATCATGTTGTAAGTTGATTTAAATGTGATTCGCGGCCGTATCAAATGTATATTTATAGAATTGTAATCATAAAAATGATCAATACAACTCTCTAAGTTCATATAATTCCATTGAATGACTATTTCATGAAATCATGACATTTGACCATTGTGCTTACTTATGGAGTTGTATTCCTGATTGTAATGATTATAATTATGTAAAACCATATTTGTTACAGTCGCGAATCATATTTTAATCAACATAAAACCTGACACTAACCTGCAAAATGCAAAAAACTAAAGAAAATTCGAATTTCGCGGGTTACCTTAGCGCATGCCCCTTAAGATAGAACATCTAATGCTAGAGTTCTTTGTATAACAGTAGAAGACGTCATTAATTCTTGAGCAAACTTCAAAATCACGACGCTCTAAATCCTGATTTTAAAATTAGCTTGATCTTCATAACAGCAATCTGGTAGAATCTTTTGAGTAAGTAGTTCACGTGTGCATTACTTCAGAATCTTCTGTTGGAGTTCGCTTGCTCTAATTTAACCAACACTACATAATCCTGCGGGGTGATTGAGTAACACAAATACAATGGCAATCGATTGTAATGCCTTTAATTTTGACATACAGTGCTTCAAAGGTTTGAAAAATTTGTCTGCTGAACAATGTAAATAACAATCACCGTGGTTGAAAGACATTGCCATCGATTGCCATTGTATGTGTGTTACGCAATTATCCTGCTGCTCCAATATCAGGTTCTGCTCAGGATCATATTCAACAATCATTTCATATTCCTTGTCATTGTCAACAGCGCCGTCCCGGGTGACACGCAACAACCAGATGCGGATGTCGAACGCGGCCGGCGCGTACACGAACGGGCACGGCGGCGACACGACCGGCCGGCGCGGCGCCGAGAACGTGCCGCCGCCGGTGCAGCCGCCACAGGCCACGGTTACCAACACTAGGATTACGCAGCAGGTGAGAGGAGCCCACAGCTTCATTCAGGCTAACGAGGATTACCAGTGTCTTTTAGTAAGAAAAACGATGCCGAAGGGGAAAATTTAGTAAAGGCCAAATTTAGTAGAAGAATCAATCTTGACTTATTAGTTGCTCATGGGTGATGTGACCTGGAGCTGAAGGCCTTTCGCCCTACACTGACTTGATCCACAGTCTACGGGACACATATACAGGTTTTAGTATCGTTGACGTATTGGTAGTCTACCTCGTTGATCTAGTAGTCGCAACTGCTGAGCATGAGGTCCAAGGATCGATTCCCAGGTCGGGCAGTGTTATTGGGGTTTCTCAACAGGAATTGCTCAGTAGCAGCCTGGAGTCTGGATTTGTGCCCGATTGATGGCAATAGGCCCTATTACATGGGACTTAAACATAACTGAGGAAATGTGGGTGTATTGTAGGTATACCACTGCCTAACCCTTCGGGAATTACAGGCGTAATAAATTCAAGTTTTCCTAAGTTGCACAGGTCTTGCTCTGGACTACAGGCTTTTATTGATGAATACCCACGAAGAAAGCTTGTACAGTGCGTTCCAGAGAAACCTCACCCCCTTCCATTGTTTTTTACATTGCTAGGGGGTGAGATTTCTCTGGAGCCCACTGTACCTGTATTTCTAGAAGATCGCTAGAAGACGATTAGTTTACTGGTTTAATGAACGGCTTTTCAAACAGCGAAACTCGTGCAGGATGATCTTGTTCTCTTGTCTCTGGCACGTTGGAATAGTTCATCCTTATATCAGATAAGACTCCAAGCTCAGTATGACGTTCCTTTATTGATCCGCTGCCTCATCCTACCCTCCCACGTCCCCGCCAGCCGCCCCAGTCAGGCGGCCGGTCGCGCGCCGGCAGTACGCCGAGCGCTGCGTCAGTACCGCAGGGCCTGCAGCAGCAGCAGCAGCAGTCGCCCTACATGCCGCATCTGCAGCGGAGGATGCATAATGTTAAAGAGGTTCCTTTTGTCCTTTCCCTTATCCCTCATTTACTTAATCCTTCCTTCATCTTGGTATTGTAGTTTGGGCATAGTATCCCTGTTTGTGTATGTAGAGGACCTATATTAACAAATGGATTTCCACACTAATATTGTAAAGAGAAAGATATGTATTTTTGCTTGTAATGAATAAACTCAAAAACTACTGGACCGATTTTAAAAATCCGTCGACGAATGAACAAAATTGATCAAAATCAGTCGATTTCGTGCACGGCCTCTTAATGAATTATTCACCAAAACCTTCGTCATGAATCACTCCGTCCATTGGTGAAAACCGTTTGAAAATCCGTTCGGCAGTTTTTGAGTTTATCGCATTCAGACTGACAGACAGTCAGACGCGGCCGGCTACTTTGTTTCTTAATTATGTAAGGATAGAAATGGAATCATTGATTCGCCGAAAAATAAGCAGTAATTCCAGCATGAATCCCACCTGCTCACTGTACATCCTCCCGCAGTTCACAGCCAGTAACGTGGCGGGCCCAGGCGGCGCGGCCCGGCCGGCCGGCGTGTCCAGCACCGTGTCCGTGCCGCACGCCGTCGCGTCCGGCGCCGTGCGACGCTCCAACGTCGTCAAGGAGGTGGAGCGGCTCAAGGAGAACCGCGAGAAGAGGCGGCAGAGGCAGGCCGAGCTTAAAGAGGAGAAGGTAAGAGATATAACATACAATGCTTATTGGATTAAAATGTTGTAAAAAGGACATGTATTTTTAATACAGGTCAAACCTAGAATTTCTTCTATGCAGTGACGCGCATGCAAAGGGACCTTAACGTATTAAGTGGGATGGGACCGGGCCCGAGGTGTCGCACTTGCAATTCGGGACATGAAATTGCGATGCTGCAGTTTTTAATAAACTGCCATAATTTTAATAGGTACAGGTCAAAGCTAGAATTTCTTCATGCAAAGGGACGTTAACGTTTAATACGTTAAAGTCCCTTTGCATGCGCGTCACTGCAGTTTTTAATAAACTGCCATATTTTTTAAATTATTTAATAGATTAGTTGTGAAAATTTTACCATCGAAGAATTTACCCCTTGGATCTTCAATAATATTTAACCCTTTTATAACTTTACACCTCTAACTCGAATGTTATCTCTCAACTCCAGGAAGCCCTAATGAACATGGACCCCGGCAACCCTAACTGGGAGTTCCTAGCCATGATCCGCGAGTACCAGAACAGCATCGAGTTCCGGCCGCTCACCGGCAACGAGCCCGTGGAAGACCATCAGATCACCGTGTGTGTGAGGAAGAGGCCGCTAAATAAGAAGGAGAATGTGAAGAAGGAGGTAAGTTTAAATAATAACGTAAATAGCAATATTAAATATGGTTTCGTCATGAGAAACAAAGAAAGAATAACAGTTATTGAGCAACAGGTCATGAAACACGAAATCCTAACTAATACGAGTATTATAAATGCGAAAGTGAGTTTGTTTGGTACGCTTTCATGCTAAAACGTGACACACCGTGGGTAGAACATAACCTGGGTAAGCACATAGCATACTTTTTATCCCGGTAAACGCAGACGAGGTCGAGGACAGAAGCTAGTACTAAATAAAAATAAAAAGTGAAATGCTTTGAAAACATAGTTGTGCCTCACAGGCTGTGCCAAAAAGGTAAATTTTGGCAGTTATGTCAGACAGATACTGTCTGACGCTGGTTTTCTAATGATTCTTTCAAGCCCAGCCGAATATTGTTTTATTCAGGATATTTTCTATTAACACAGCACACATGCCGTTTTGTCCGTTTTGGTGAATAAATGTGGACAAATTATTTGTAAGAATCTGAATCCAGAGATACTCAAATACACAATGAAATAAAAAATTATAACTACAATCTCATTTCATGATGTTATAATAATTGTAATTATGTATATTCCAGGTGGACGTAATCAGCGTGCCCACAAAGGACCAGATGATAGTGCACGAGCCGAAGAACAAGGTGGACCTTACGAAGTATCTCGAGAACCAAAAGTTCCGCTTCGACTACGCCTTTGACGACACCTGCACCAACGAAGTTGTTTACAAGTTAGTATGGCAGCTACGTGTAGCAGCTTAATACTTTACTGAGTATTCAGCATCATCTAAAGCATCATCTAAGCCTTTACAGCCGCGCAGGCCTTAGCCTGGCCGAGTCTAAGGTTAACTGTTAATTTAATTTTCGATGGTCCTTACGGTTAATCATTTGTGACTTCGAGTTGCAGCTTTAACAGCTATACAGGATGGCAGGGACATTGACGCGAAGACTGATACCATGGATTCTGTACATGATTCTTCTTCTTTCTGTATGTAAACCGGCACACCCTTCATGCCTGGAGGCTTTCGTTCGGGCATTCAGTTCTGTTTCTTTCTCCACTTGAGTATAGATTTTGGTGTTTTTCGTTGGTATATTGGCGTGTGCTAGCGGACATATAGCTAATAATTTAATTTAATGTTTTGTGTTGCGATATGTACATTATTTTGCATAAGTACTACTGTATAGAATCAAGTTTTTCTAACTGAACAGACAGCAGTGCTGCTGGACAGTTTGTTGCGCCGCGTTTTCTTCCAAGGTAGAGCACTAGGAAGTGGTGAAGGGTGGGCGTTTTTGGGGGACTGTCTTATGTAGTTTTGATGTTCGAAAAGTGCTGATTCTCAGCCTAGTTTGAATAAATTACTTTTGAATTTTGAAGGTGACCTATTTCCACCTTATTTGTCCAATATCTCACTCCAACAGCTCTTAAATCTTTGTTTACGCTGTCCAACTCTCTTCTTGAGCTTAGGCGGGCTGCGGCTTCTCCGACCACGCCCATTTTTAAAATTAATATCAACTGTCTACCCATTACGGTTAATGAGAGACCGCCCGTTGACAGACAGGCGGATGAACGGACGGACAGTGCAGCCTTAGTAAATTAATAGGGTTCCGTTTGGCACCCTTCGTGCGGAACCCGAAAATTGGTGTTATTGCCAAGTAGGTCTTGAAAGAGAACTTGATCCTGAATTCGTATATAAATAGCTTTTTGTACTGTTTGTTCTTCTACACACCGCCGCTGGTGAAGTCATTTTTTTAGCAGAATTGTCTAGGCTTTTATGTATCTATGAACGTGCGGTACCTTCATACAAGCTCAAAAGCCCGGTTTGCACTGAATATCATGTCGTTTAACGATAGTTAAGTTACATTTTGACGGAGCAGGCGGATGCACTGGAGAATTTGTAAAAATGATTGTTTTAATGTTTGCAGATATACGGCGAAGCCGTTAGTGCAGACGATATTCGAGGGCGGTATGGCGACGTGCTTCGCGTACGGACAGACCGGCTCCGGCAAGACGCATACCATGGGTGGCGACTTCCAGGTAATACTTATAATATTATTTTTTATTCTAAGGGCTGAATAAATGCCTCTCTTCTTTTTAATTCAAAAATTATAAATGAAATTAATGAATGAATTGAAAATTAAAATAATTATAATAACTGTTATACTACTGACTGCTTCGTTCGTCTGGTGGTTGCAAGTGCTACTGCTGAGCATGAGGTCACGGGTTCGATGCCCGGGTCGGGCAAAGTGTTATTATTGGGTTTTCCATCTGGAATTTCTCAGTAGTAGACTTTTTTTTTTTGAGGATGGGTAATTATCAAATAACTTCTCCCGCTCTGGGCGGAGCGGGAGGGTGTGTCAGACTTTTACTGACTAAAACCCACCCGTGTTCCTTCCGTTGCCTGTGTGCCGGGGCCGCGATATCCCTTTCGGACAAACTCGCAACCCTGGCAGGCATTGGCCCTTACGGACCCCGTCAGTTGGTGCTGACATCTCTTTGAGGCGCGCGTGGAACACAACGCGCCGTCGACCCGGGCCTGGTCCTTATCGCTTTCGTCCTTATAGCCTGGAGTCTGGATTTGTGCTCGATTGATGGTAATAGGCTCGTCCCTTATTACATGGGATTTAAAAATAACTGGCGAATTGTGGGTAGGTAGACCTCTGCCTAACCCTTTGGGGAAATACAGGCGTGATATTATGTTATGTATGTGTAAATAATTATTATTTATGCTAATAATTATCTAAGAGAATTTAGTGTCAACCTGACCTGGCTACTACCTTTATTCTGTTCCAGGGCAAAACTCAAGACTGTAAGAAGGGTATTTACGCGATGGCGGCGCGAGATGTGTTCGCGTACCTCAAGTCGCCCAAGTACAAGCCGCTCAACCTTATAGTGTCCGCGTCCTTCTTCGAAATATACTCCGGCAAGGTAAACACAGATTTTAACGAGATTTGAAGCCACACTATATATGTGAAGGAAAACATTGTGAGGAAACCGGCATGTCCTAGAACCAAAAATTCGAAGACATGTGATATTTACCATCCCGCACTGGGCCCGCGTGGTGGATTACGGCTCACAACCTCTCACGGGGAGGAGGCCTGTGTCTCGGCAGTGGGAACATTACAGGCTGAATTAAGACTATACTATTATATGTGTGGCACCAGATGTAGTTGATAGTTCTACTGAAAGATGTAGTAATTGATCGCCATTACATAAAATCCTCGCTTCGCGTATTCAGCGTCTTGGTCTTTCCTACTACCTCAAGTAACTTAAAGACGTAGTAACATCGCATTTTGGAAGATACATGTTTTCCTAGGTTTTGTTTGGTTTTGTGCCGAGGTGATCGCACTCGCACTCCAAGTACCGGCGAAATGTGACTATATTATACAATACACCTCTGTATTCCAATAAGGGAATACAAGTGTGATGTGATGTTACCATAGTTAGACATATTTTATCTTATGCATAGAGAGAATATGTGAGGAAAATTCTTCAGGATTCTCATCTGCCTAAACTGACATTTCTAGTTTTTCCGTGTTTCAATATTTTTTTTTTTAAATTAGTAAGTAGATATTCGAGCAAAACTTGTCTTTTTTTATAATTATATTCGCGGACACTGGCGGTGAACCACTATTCAAGTTACAAGGTGAAAAGTGGTTTACTGAAAATGTACGCGGCTGAACGTGTCCCCCCCCAGGTGTTTGACCTGCTAGCCGACAAACTAAACGTCCCCCCCCAGGTGTTTGACCTGCTAGCCGACAAACTAAACGTCCCCCCCCAGGTGTTTGACCTGCTAGCCGACAAACTAAACGTCCCCCCCCAGGTGTTTGACCTGCTAGCCGACAAACTAAACGTCCCCCCCCCAGGTGTTTGACCTGCTAGCCGACAAACTAAACGTCCCCCCCCAGGTGTTTGACCTGCTAGCCGACAAACTAAACGTCCCCCCCCAGGTGTTTGACCTGCTAGCCGACAAACTAAACGTCCCCCCCCCCAGGTGTTTGACCTGCTAGCCGACAAACTAAACGTCCCCCCCCCAGGTGTTTGACCTGCTAGCCGACAAACTAAACGTCCCCCCTCCAGGTGTTTGACCTGCTAGCCGACAAACTAAACGTCCCCCCCCCAGGTGTTTGACCTGCTAGCCGACAAACTAAACGTCCCCCCCCCAGGTGTTTGACCTGCTAGCCGACAAACTAAACGTCCCCCCCCCAGGTGTTTGACCTGCTAGCCGACAAACTAAACGTCCCCCCCCCAGGTGTTTGACCTGCTAGCCGACAAACTAAACGTCCCCCCCCCAGGTGTTTGACCTGCTAGCCGACAAACTAAACGTCCCCCCCCCCCGGTGTTTGACCTGCTAGCCGACAAACTAAACGTCCCCCCCCCAGGTGTTTGACCTGCTAGCCGACAAACTAAACGTCCCCCCCCCCAGGTGTTTGACCTGCTAGCCGACAAACTAAACGTCCCCCCCCCAGGTGTTTGACCTGCTAGCCGACAAACTAAACGTCCCCCCCCCAGGTGTTTGACCTGCTAGCCGACAAACTAAACGTCCCCCCCCCAGGTGTTTGACCTGCTAGCCGACAAACTAAACGTCCCCCCCCCCCGGTGTTTGACCTGCTAGCCGACAAACTAAACGTCCCCCCCCCCAGGTGTTTGACCTGCTAGCCGACAAACTAAACGTCCCCCCCCCAGGTGTTTGACCTGCTCGCCGACAAACTAAACGTCCCCCCCCCAGGTGTTTGACCTGCTAGCCGACAAACTAAACGTCCCCCCCCCAGGTGTTTGACCTGCTAGCCGACAAACTAAACGTCCCCCCCCCAGGTGTTTGACCTGCTAGCCGACAAACTAAACGTCCCCCCCCCAGGTGTTTGACCTGCTAGCCGACAAACTAAACGTCCCCCCCCCAGGTGTTTGACCTGCTAGCCGACAAACTAAACGTCCCCCCCCCAGGTGTTTGACCTGCTAGCCGACAAACTAAACGTCCCCCCCCCAGGTGTTTGACCTGCTAGCCGACAAACTAAACGTCCCCCCCCCAGGTGTTTGACCTGCTAGCCGACAAACTAAACGTCCCCCCCCCCAGGTGTTTGACCTGCTAGCCGACAAACTAAACGTCCCCCCCCCAGGTGTTTGACCTGCTAGCCGACAAACTAAACGTCCCCCCCCCAGGTGTTTGACCTGCTAGCCGACAAGGCGAAGCTGCGCGTGCTGGAGGACGGCAAGCAGCAGGTGCAGATCGTGGGGCTCACGGAGAAGGTCGTGGACAACGTGGACGAGGTGCTCAAGCTCATACAGCACGGGAACGCCGCCAGGACCTCGGGGCAGGTAATAATAGCTTTTGTTAAAATAAGCGGATGAATTTGTAAGGTATTTACGACAAATCGAATCGTAATCCAGACTTGATAGAAATCAGACGATTGAAGAGTCTGATTTTATGCGAATTTTACACGAGCTGTTCGCTCTACTAACTTCAACCCAGTGTTCAAAATCAACTGTAATCGGTTACGCGTCGTGATAAGTTTACATTATCCTCTTTCTTTTCGTCATTATTTATTTTATATCCGTCATGCATTCTATTTCTGCCATATCGATCATCTATTAGGTTGCTTACAGTCATTTATTGCCTCAGTTGCCTGAGTTTATTACAAATGCGTGCACTGACTGGACAGGTCCAATCAATCTGTGTGGTAAAAAACCATTTCAGACACCAATCTACATAGTCTTCAAAATCTACCAAAATTCTCTAAAATCTAATCTGACCAAAATTATGTCTGAACTTTAAAAGAGACTGTGACCTCTGAGTTTGTTTCGGCCTTTCTTCTCGGAGTAGTCAGATAGGAAAAGCCAACCTCATTTAGTTAAAAAAAATATGATTGACGTGTAAAAGTGTTTTGTACAAACCTACTTACAGAAATAAAAATCATTTATCAGTATTGTTGTGTGGTATGTTCCAGACGTCGGCGAACTCGAACTCGTCCCGCTCGCACGCCGTGTTCCAGATCGTGGTCCGCTCGCCCGGCATGCACCGCGTGCACGGCAAGTTCTCGCTCATCGACCTCGCCGGCAACGAGCGCGGCGCCGACACCTCGTCCGCTAACCGGCAGACGCGTACGTGTGCACATGTCTCGTTGTAGCAATACGTCTGAATGACTACGGATGTTGAATAAATTGTCAGTAAAAAAGAAAAACCCAGGATGTACAGGGTGTAAGGGCGATCGACGCTCAAATCGTTACTATGAAGTCAGTACATGAATTTAGACCCACTAATCATGTGCTGAATTCATGGTAACGGTTTCCGCATCGATTTACTTTACATAGCTTTAACGAGAAATCAATATTTTTAGTGATTCTATAAAACGTTGGTACAACTATTAATATAAATATTTCCAATTTGGATAGAAGGTTTGTCGCAGAGAAGACATTTCCATGTACAAGTAATTCGCATCGTAGAATAAAATGCAATCATTCCGCTTCACTTCACGATAACTTAAAATATGTACCTAATATAGTCAAAATAATTCGAAAGTCACACGATGATGACATGGCGTAACATTTTGTTTTCTCTTCCACAGGCATGGAAAGCGCAGAAATAAACAAATCCCTACTCGCACTAAAAGAATGTATCCGGGCTCTCGGCATGAAGGGTCAAAACCACTTACCATTCCGGGTCTCGAAGTTAACCCAAGTACTACGCGACAGTTTCATCGGCGACAAGTCCCGTACATGTATGATCGCCATGATATCCCCGGCTATGTCTTCGTGTGAACATTCGCTGAACACGCTACGATACGCTGACCGAGTGAAGGAGCTCGGTACTGCGGACCCACAGAGACGTCCTGACTCGCCGCTCGCTGATGTTGATATGGAGCCTGCGCATGATCTAGCGCAGTTGAGATCGCTCAATGTGAGTATTATTTTCTTTGATTGTATCTAAAATATCTCGTCTTTTGTTTTTAGTAATCCAACGATAATGAGGTAAAAAGATTGGGATACCGTCGCATCATTGCATTGTGAAACACCCTTTGGCAAACATGTATTATATATAGCTTCGTGTTTTTTCAAACCGAAATTATCATTATCAGAACACATCACAGAACTGCGACTCTAGGCGATTATACTAGGTCTGCGGCGAATGTACAAGTATCTCCCGGGCCCCCACACATGGTGAACTACTATTACTATAAGAAACAGTGGGGTTTTAGTCGGTAGGAGTGCGACATAACCAGTTCTTCAGTTCTTCCCAGGCGGAGGGTATCCAAGAGGATTTCCCCACGGAAAAAAAAAGAGATCTAACTTACAAAAGAAAAAAATCTATGATACATGACCAACTTCTATAATGGCTTTTCCAACTTATTCATCAGGAGGGCGATATGTCAGCGGAGATGTACACGTTCCACGAGGCGATCGACGAGATGCAGCGAGCGGAAGAGGAAGTACTCGACAACCACAAGGCTATCTCCGACTACCTGCAACACGCGCTGCAACGCTGCAACCAGCTGCTCGGCATCACGCGCGACGTGGACTACGACCAGGACGGTGAGTTGTTCTCTACTAAATGTCTGTAGCAAATATTGTAACGTGGATCGCGTTGCTGCAACGAAGTAATGATCTGGGTATACACAACAATATAATGACTTGGTGAGATCTCTCGACGGACTGTCCACATTAGGTCTTGGTTAATATAGCATTTGCACGAAAATGTATTTTGCTTATTTACCGCTTGTGCGCTATCGCGTGTTTGTATGTCTCTCTGTATGCATGCGTTCTTGTTATATTACATGTTTGTTCGTGTCTCCCATGTATGTGTGGTGTATGTTGGTAGAGTGCCTGGAGTGTTAAAAATATGAAAACCTTGGATTTTAGTTATAGTTTACCTATTAAAAGATTTATGATCTTAATCTGAAAAAAAAAAAAAAATGTTTTTGCTACAATTCAATAATACATAATATGTTGTAGAATATTTTTGTATATCAAAATTAAGTTAACATATCTGTTTATGTAGTAGATTTGTGTAGTAGATACTGAGATAGTAATCGGGGAAAAGAAGTAAATTAAGGAAAATGAAATAAAGAAGAAACTTAATAATAAATTATTTGATTTTTTTAACAATTTAAATCTTTGTCTATATCAAATATTTTCTTTTCATTCTATTTTCGATTTAATTTATTTGAATGATAGGTGGAGTATTGAAACAAATATTTCTAGCCAGCATCCTCAATTATTAAGATAGATAAATGAAAATGGTATCTAAAAATGCGATATTGAACGGGCTACAATACACCATTTTTTTTTTAAATTGTTTATTTTTTTTATTAAAAAAATACACAAATTTTTTACCGTTTATTTTGGGACTTGTCGAAAAAACTTAATCATCTCTAAAACGAAAGGAGATTATAGAAAAAATAAAAATATTGTCCTGGAGAAATTAAAGGGCTTCAAAATGATACCATTCTGGTTTCGATAGGATTAGTTGGAGTTTCTTGCCCATTCTTCTCCATACGAAAACTACCTTTTGGAAGGGGCGACTAGAATCAATTATATTTTTTTGTAAATTTGACGTTCATAAGTGCCTTTTATGTGCCTAATTGAAATAAATTGTTTGACTTTGATTAGCATTGAGAATGCTTTTTCGATCGCGTCAATAGGGGTACCCGTTGTTAAGAAAAGTGCGACGGGGGGCTAGTGTCTAATTATTAAGATAGAGTAATGAAAATGGTATCAAAAGATGCGTTACTGAAAGGGCTATGAATACTGACTAAAATATTTTTTTTATTTAAACTACAATTTTTTACCGTTTCTTTTGGTACTTTTTTCAAATAATCTTAACCTTCTAAAAGCGAAAAGAGATCGAAAAAATTAAAAATAAAAATCCTGGAAAATTTAAAGGACTTTAAAATGATACCATTTTGGTTTCGGTAGGATTATAATTAACGCATTCAAGGACACTGAACGAGACACACACAATAGAAGTTTTATTGTTATAACGCTTAAGGGCGTTTACTGTCCTAACTAGCTTCATATTTCTGACTGACCGACCCCTTGACAATTCAAAAGTGCCTGTAATTGGTTTATTTGAAATAAATGCTTTGTGTTTGAGTTTGAGTTTGAGTCCCTCAAAGGGTTAAGGGTAGATGTTTACCCCTTTCGGAGACACACTATTTGGTGATTGGATTTTTAATAAAAATAAACATTTTACAATTATATTTTTTGCAGTACGAGTATTATGGCCATTTGCAGTACGAGTATTATGGCCATTTGCAGTACGAGTATTATGGCCATTTGCAGTACGAGTATTATGGCCATTTGCAGTACGAGTATTATGGCCATTTCGTATCTTTTGATACCATTTTTATTTCTCTATCTTAATAATTGCAATTGCAATTTTTAGTTTTTGTAACAATATGCTGATTTAAAAGAGTGTCCGTGGAGTTTCTTGCCCGTTCTTCTCCATAGGAACCTACTACGCGTTGGAATGGGCAACTAGCTTCATATTTCTGACTGACCGACCCCTTGACAATTCAAAAGTGCCTGTAATTGGTTTATTTGAAATAAATGCTTTGAGTTTGAGTTAGTATAAAAAATAAAATCCCACTTCGATCTTAAACTTAAAAATTCATTCACTGGAACAAAAATCCGAGGTCGAAACCCCCTGACGCTCCACTAATGTACAAACAGCGACAACAAATTCCGGACGTTAATAAAAGAAAACAACTAAGGGGTGTTTCACCCAGTAGACGATAATACTCGTAGTTTATCATTCCGACAAGATTTTCAACCACATATTTTCCCATTGGCTCCGATCGATCCGTTTGTCCTGATATTTTTGACACTGGACTGTATGTCAGTGTGTTTGCAATTTTGCATACATGCCTGAGTGTTGCATTACATGTGTGTATCCCGGGTATCCCTCGCATGCACGCTACATGCCGCGCGTGTTCCAGGCGCGCACGCTCACACCAAGCGGCTCCGCTTCCTGCCGAGCGGCCTTGGCTCGCGCCGCCCACGCCGACTGTTAGGTTTGAGAACTGTTGCAACCGATGTTGCATTGTCATGTTACTGTAACACTGGTAGAGGTCGCGTTGCATTTTTTAATATTTTTGGGTCCGTCCAGCATTTTTCTTATATCGTAAAAGTATACGAAAATATCAAATCTATGAAAACAGAAAAAGATTTGAATGGAAATAAATACAATTGCACAAGGCACGACAAGAATGCCGACACGAGTTTGATTTTAAAAGCACAGTCATTATAATTTAGAAAAAGTTTGAGACATTAAGCCCACAATCACTCGATGCTCGTCCTTTTAGTATTTTTTTTTTAGACAGTAGTAAAAAAAATATATATGTGGATGTGACCATAAACCAGTTTCACTGTTAATCACCGCGTAGATCATCATGCTGCCAATGCTGACGCTCATAGGGATTACTGGTGTATTTATGTTTTTTTTTTGTTTCCTGATATCATGTCTTAATGATATGATTTTATTTTATATTCTTTGACCTCTAAAACACATTCTCTTGGTTTGCTTATGCTTTTGTTACCATTAAAAAACGAAAAGAGAGTTTTTCTAAATCCCATTAATTTTAAAGTCTGCAATGTGTGCCTTGCTTTTGCAATTTAATTTCACAATATTAAAACCAAAAATAAATTAAACACGGCT
The DNA here is from genome assembly GCA_916701695.1 of Agrochola macilenta. Taxonomy (NCBI): domain Eukaryota; kingdom Metazoa; phylum Arthropoda; class Insecta; order Lepidoptera; family Noctuidae; genus Agrochola; species Agrochola macilenta. The sequence continues at coordinate 23,014,812 of OU753553.1, forward strand.
TATTAAATCTTTATTAATGACATAACACTAAACTATTTACAAAACCTATACTTATTATATCCTTCTCTTTCCAGCATACGCGACCCAATGGGAGGAGCTACTCAACGAGCAGCTGGCAGTGTTAGCGCAGTCGCGCGACTTAGTCGCAGAGTTCCGTTCCAAAATGCAGCAGGAAGAGCACATCTCGCGCCGCATACAGCCTCCCCGACATCACTAGTGTACCTCGCCCGCACCGAACGTAGCGTCGATATAACACCCTAAGAACATGGTTAGATAACGTATTTTACCTTTTAAATGGACGAAAACTAACAAGGAACATGACTTTTGGTCCACAAGTGATCTTTTAATAGTGTTGAGACTTGGTTCAGAACTTTTTAACGTCTTTGTTGACAGTAAATATACGTCCCGGTTCATATTTCAACTTAATAAGAAGCATGACCCATAGCATGAACATTTGGACCTGGTCTTTGTATTTTTCGCCAGACGACTTTCGAAATATTTGTGGCGCCATCTACATCGCCACATGCGAACTTCGCATCACACTGAGTTCACGCGAAATACTGCATCGTGCAAGCAGAGTTTACCCGCGCGACCAGCATAATTATATATGACTTCCCGACATCAATCGTTGGGCAGTTGCCCACCAGACACGACACCCTTCTGGTCGCAGGATCCTCCCTTTTCTATGGAGGATGAGTGAACTTTACACATTGTTCCTCATGCCTCTACATACTCAATACTGGTAAAAAGAAGTATGTCAAGTCCTTCATATTTGTTTTTAAAATTTTGCTTGCTTGCTGCACAATTTCTTTACATAATTTTGTCGGTGTGACGACATTATCATAACTGTGACTATACTATGTTGCTAGATGTTCATGCTAGGGGTACTGGCTCAGATAGACGAAAATTAAAGGTACTTTTTCTTATTATAGTAGGACTTCACCAAAAGAAATATTGCTAACATTTGTTTATTTAAAGTTTGTGTTGATGACAAGGCACCTTCTGTCAGAATATGTAGAAAAAAAAATCAGACTGACCACTAGTCGTTTCAATGTTCGCCTTAACTACGATAAAACATTAATTGTATAAATATGCATGTCTGTGAGGTGTATTAAAGAGTAGAAGTCTTCTACGCTCCGGTTAGAAATGTTCAAAAATGGATCATTTTGAAAGTCAGTTTAAATATAGGAGTTTTGAGGGCGGAGCTTAGAGACGAATGTAATATAACAATTTTAAACTTTGATAAACAATTAAGAAAATAAGAATCTCGATGTTCGGTTGTTACAAACCGAATTTTATTCCCTTCGTATCGACGCTGCGTAGTGTGCGCGCTAGTGTGCGCGCTAGTGCGCTCGTGGCGCCTTGTGAGGCAACATGGCGCCCGGACACGTCACAACGACCGCTGACACAGAAATTATAGTGTATAAAGTTATCAGTATTGAGACAAATTCAATGTTTGGTGACCGTGTGTAGCTGGCCTACTGTATAATCGCTTCAATTTTGATTTGCCCGCGTTTCGGAAAACTGAGCGAGTTGTGACTACTTTGTTCGATATTATTGTAAAGCTTAGTATATCGAGGTATGTGCCGTCGTGTTGAAAACGAGAGACTGTTTATTAGTAGTGTTTGAAGCACAAAGGAAGGCCGCGCGGCCGGCAACTCCCACATGACTCGTTGACGCGCTATTTTGACGTGTATTTTTAACTCAATAACGTCCAAAACGGCATGTCGGTTTCAGTCGTGATGCCGAGTGCGATGCGGTGTGAGACAAAACGTGCTATTACGAGTATCGATAGTAGAGATGTACTTTTAGTTTCTGTAATAGTTTATACAGTACTAAAGTCTATGAAGGCCCGAGTTCACTTATTGGCATTATACGTAATATGTTTGAAATTTTGCCCTAATACTTAGCTGATACTGTCCACGCGATTGTCAGTAAGTGAATTCGCTTCTTTACTCATGCTGAAGATATAAAAGTACGTGTTAGACATCGGCAGATACGTTTATCGATCGATACCTAACATGTAATCGAATCATGTAATTGTAAGGTGCGAGACATTACCCTATTAACGTTAAGTCACTTATTCTGGATGCATTTAACTTTCGCTAAAGGCCTATCGTCGAACTGTAGATATTTTTATATACCGGGAGATTTGGAAGTACAAACGTGACAGTGACGCGGTCCCAGTGATTGTGTCGTAGTTCCTCATTGGCGTGACTAGATGGCAGTAGCGGGAATGTGCCGGCCAGGATCTGAGGCTAGCTTGAAAAATTAACGCTTCAACTAATCTGCATGAAAGTTTCTAGCCTTGATTTTAAACTAGAGTCGTGAATCTAACTTCAATTTATTGTGTTAGGGGTCGTTTTTTAGACCAAAGTCGCATTAAGTCCTTTAAAATGTTATGTACGTGTTGAAGGGCGCAGCCCTAGTTCGTTTTGTTCTATGCCCTAGTTGCGCCAATGTCTATAAACATGAATGTATCTGTCAAAATTGTATCCTGTGTTTACATCTATAACTTGGCACCTTCATTTACATACTTGGCCATGCTTGATCTAAGCCAAGTCTGGACAAGTATTGCTATCATATTTCGAGCTTTTTAGGATGGTTTCAGTGTAACTTGGCCACTTGTCCAATAAGCCAAGTTTGACGGTTTTGACGGATAAATACTGTGTTGCTGTGATTTGTTTTCATGACAAAATTGTTTATAATAATATGTTTGGCATAACGAAGTACTCGGAATGTTGTGAAATAGTTGTTTTAATTAGATATTTTGAATGTGAACTGCGCTTTTATATACTTTGCGCACCGAAGAAAGATTGCTTTTGTCTTGGCCTTAATTTACACCTACAAATAAATGATTGTAGTTCTTCACTGTTGTAAAAAAATATCTTCTTTAGTTGACTTTATTTTTCCTTAACTTCTCTTTATAAGTTATAAAACGGATCAAAACAAAAGCAATCTTTTTAAATAACAAACTAAAAAGAAATAAAGTATTGATTGAAAATGTATAAATGTTGAGTATCATGTGATTGATTAACATATATGTTGCATATAAAATCGCTTGTTATTCGCTCGTTGTAAACGTAACTATTGACCCGATTTCCTATGTTGATGTCAATATAAGGGCTTCAAGTGTGCGTATTTACGGTGGCAAATGTACGTGAATTCACAAATCTACGTATTTTTAGAAGTAAACTAAAATCAATAACCTATTCATGTGTCTTTTTATTCGAAGTTCCTCCCGTTTTTTGGCTTAGCCTCGCTTTTTTTTACCAAGGGGTATCGTGTCACCTAGTAGTAACTGAGTTGTGAGGTTAGATAGGCAGTCGCTACATGTTAAACCCCTAGTATTCAGCTGCATCTGGTTAGACTGGAAGCCGACCCCAACATAGTTAAGGCTAGCTTGATGATGATATATTTTATTCTACATCCACATAAAAAATCCGTGACTGCACGTGACAAAAAAAAATACACAACTACCGCGGTAAATGGGCACACATGAAGCACACATTATTTTCTTTGATTACGTCAATGGTTCGGCTAGAAATATAAAAGTTGGTTGTTTAAGTCGTCATGGTGGACATCTGTGGGGACAATATCAAGAGCTGAGAAACATTCCATATATTGAGATTATAATTTTATACTATAGTCCGCGCGCGACTGTTAGTCACCGCCCGACGTATGTGTGCGGCGAGACGGGGGATAAATTGGCAGACTGAGTTAGGCCTTTATCTGCCTCCCTCGTCTCACCGCTCATATACCTCAGGCGGTGACTACCAATCGCGCGCGGACTATATCAATTATTTTAACGGGTAAAATTCTTAATTTGAATCTATAAAATAACGTAATAATTGTTGACTTTTAAACTTACATACAGTTTTTATTAGCATGAAAATGATATGAAATGAAATTGTTTATTATGTAAATAAGATATACATTTTTACACGTCATATTAAACATAAGCTACTGATGACGTCGGTGCTAGCAGTAGCGGTGGCATTTACCATGTCTTGATATTTTCCTTACAGCTGTCCATTATCTTTCAATATATAATGTCATGAAGTCACTCAAAACTATATATATTGTTGATTTTTTGACTTCATAAATTGGCGTGACAAAAGTGCTAAGTGAAAAATTATCAAGTTATATCATGTCTTGAGAAACACGACTATTTCTTCAAATAACATTTATTAACTGATTATTCCTACATAAGGTGCTGAATTCGTTACTCCTTCAAAACTTGAGCATGGTATAACTCGATAGATGTTTGTCTAGTTTGTTAGTCAGTGGTAGTGCCGTATCTTTTTTCTTATACTATTGTGAAACAAGGACATGGAAACATCTCTTTCTGCTTGTGTCACTGCTTTTTTTTAATAAGTGGAGCAGCATTACTACGCATACGCAGTGACTTGACTTTGAATAAAGTGGGTGGGAGCAAAGCTCTTCCCCACATATTTAAACTTCTTTTTTTTTCCACATGTTCTTGCGTGTCTGCGGGAAATTAGTACTTAACGGCTTGCATTGTGATTTTAGATAACTTAGTGATGCCGTGATTAGTCCAATTTGCCGCAGGAACGCAGATTTGTGTTTTAATCATGACGACTGCCAGTACTAAGGGCTGGTGAGATGAATTTCTATACACAGATATTTACTCCTACCATAAATAATGTAATTTATTTTAAAAAAAAAACATCGTCATCTCTTAAAAATCGTAAAAAAACTCATGTTTTGTGTATTGTTAATTAATAAAAATAGTAAAACTACTTAAAAACTACGTAACTATGTAAGTTTTTCAAGTCAGTACATTATAATATTTTTTCATTTCTTTTGTATGAGACTTATTTATTATGTTGTGATAGTATGTGCATATACCAACAGTTTGTGTGTCTGTGACGCAAAGCTGTGCCTCACAGTTCAAGCCGAAGACGAGACACGTCCCCTATCTTCCATTCTGTAATACGACTCATAAACGTTACACGCAATGGACCATAGAACGTGGTCCGCTCTATAAATATGCGTAAATTTTTCGTTTGTAACTTAATAACCACAATTATAATGTCTGCGAAAAAATAAATAAAAATAACCCGAACGTGCTTTGTGGTTTAATATCTGCTCATCTGGTGCTAGGTCTACACTTTGCTTTTAACCTTAACCCTTAGGGTCAGAAGGATCGACAAATATTCGCTTTTATTTCACGTAAATAACGTTAATTTTGATTTATTTTTTGACGTAAATCGTGGGAAATGTGGTCAACGGCTAGACGGAATCACTCGAATATTTGCACAAGGTAAACCTGAACAGTTATGTCATTTGGAGCTAGTTACACTTACATTAGAAAATTGTTTTTGTGGCTAACGGCTTCCTTGTTTAAAATTACAAGTGATATTTGGGCTCTGTCGTCAGTATTGTTTGCGTCAAACGTTGTGTGTATATCCGAGTGCATGTAGTGCCACGCTCCCTCGCCTCGGCGCCTGCGACCCGCTCCGAGGTAACTATGTATACTGTAGCTTACAACATTATTAGATAGCGCTTATTAATAAATAATTAAAACAAAACGAATCGGCCCTCTGTATCAGAGTGGCTGCTGCGCCGATGTTTGATCGTACTGAACAAAATCTCTCTTACTATAATATTATTATACGTTTTTTTTAATAATTGTATTATTATCGAGATTGTAACCGCGTTGGAATGAATTAGTTTTTGTATAGAAGCGTTTGAGTAAATGAACAAGTGTTGAATGCTGGTGCGGCTCATTCCCGCTCTAGTTGTCTAGTTAAATGCTTTATTATAAACTTTATTTTAACATCGCACATTATAATAAATTAATCAAAATTGTTTTGATGTTTTATTGTTGGCTAACTTACCCGATCGAAATTACCCTTTTGATGAGTTAGGTACTAATTCGTTTGTTACTCAAGCGTTTAATGGCCTGCGCAGACTGGCGGACGGGCCGGCAGAGGGTTTTAACCACGGGACTTATGGACCATGGACCCCGTCCCCATCAGTGTAGCACTATGGGGCCATATGTGAAAAAATAGATTTTGTTCTGAGTAACAATTTACTGAAAGAAAGTATGAAAAAATGAATGTATGAATGTGGCAAACAATATTTTTCTTAATTATTTTTATATTAGACTGCTCTTTAAGATTACTATTTTATGATTATTATCATGTTCTTAGATTTAAGAAACAACAAAGTAATCATAAGATATTACAAATGAATCTGTATAAGTATGGTTCAGTATAGTAATAATCAGTATGGTTGTAGAAATGAACGCTTCTAAAAATGATACTTTTAAGAATACTATTTTAAATACAAAATAATTGTAGAGGTTCATTTATTTATTTAAAAAACCAACTTATACTAACAGTTTGCACCACACATACAAGTTATAGGTCAATATCTATTAGTAATTACACATACAATCATAAAATTAGATTAGATTACATAAAAGTAGACAAAATATGTTGAAACGAAATTAGTCAAGATCAGGCAAAAATTTGATAAAAATATGTAGACAAAATTAGATAAGATTAGATATAATTGGGATAAAAAAAATTGGAATAAAATTATTAATAACAAATTAATTAATTAATTCACTCCAAGGAGATTGTGCTGTTGTTCATTATTCATCATCATTTCGGGAAATAAGGTATATATTTCAATGCTCGGTGATCGACCTTGAAGCATCGTAGTGTGAATGTTCCTAAATTACCCTAGGCCCTAGACTGATAAAAATTTCGTTTTTTCTAATTGTGTTAATATTACTGTTTAGGTCGGTTTTCCCCTTTGGTGAAAGAACTGTGAACTTTCCGCACAGTTCTGTAGGGCTCGTCTCAGACTGGTCACCCTCGCACCGATAAGATATGAATTCCCATATATTAAACTGCCTTGTCCCGACTTATAAAGCTAGGGGCAAGGACCCCGATACAAGGTGAAGTTAATATTGGGAATTCACAGTTGTTAAACATAAGTTAATATCAAAGCTAAGAAGACAAGAGGGTATGGCAAAGTATATGATATATTACTATGTTTTAGTATGATAAATGTTGGAACGCCAACGTCTCCCTTCCCGCAGTTGAACACCAATATCTGCAATACAGTCTTGATAATGTGAAGGGGTAAAGGGGTCGTTATGCTTGCGCCTTAATTCATAGCTACGTTAATTTGTCTGTTAACAATGTACCCTCTTCAGTGAGACCGGGAATCGTATAATAACGTTTGCCTCCTTGTACGTGTTCTGCTAGACCTAACGTATACAACTTCTGAGGAACTAATACGATTCTAATCTAACGGAACACGTTCCTTAAGCACTATACAGGGCGTCCCACGGATATGCCACATGGAGGTAAAAGTACCTTGAATATTGTAGATGGAACATTTTACTGAAAGAAGACATTATTTGAATTTAAAAAACAATTTAAACTGCATTCATAGATATTTAAATAATTACATGGTTGAACCGGGAATCGAACCCGATACATGAGAAAAATAATCACCATAATCAATCACCTGTAGTTTTATCATACCGATTGACTTTTTACTAAGATAACACAGAACTAACACAAGCGTACCGTACGTAGACTCGGTCTCAAGCAATACATTACTATCATATTCGGTGAACGCGGCACGTGGAATATCGTCTTTTCACTTAATCTGCCCCATTTAGAGGATGCGGTGTGGCTAATGTGGCTATTAGCGGCTTTGCGTCCCAATAGCATGTCTCACTACTCTCACTCAATAGTGTAGTTTCAGTAATAAGCCTACAAACCAGGGTTGATATGATTTAAATCACTTGATTTAAATCAGTGATTTAAATCGCGATTAAAATCAAGTGATTTTTTTTAGAAAAATCAATGATTTAAATCAATATATTTTTACTTCGACCAAATCAGCCAAAATGTGTCAAGGGACTTCCCCCGACATAAACTACGGCGCGCACACACGTGTCCAATGCTGTTTAACTACACCGTTCGGAGGTTCTCCGAAATTTAAACTCGTGACTGAATCCGTCCGATTAGTCTTTGGCGCGGTCATTCGTGATTGATTAATGAATACAACAATATGTCTGGAAGGAAAAAGATTGCGAATAGGTTTATTTCGATGAAAAAATGTCCACTTGCGGCAAGTTTAACAAAGCGGTGTGTAAATGTTGTAAGAAGGAATTAATGGGCTTAGTAGCGAGAATGAAAAAACATTTAGAGACATGTGTGACAGAAATAATAAAAAAAATCCGATTTAAATCCAATTAATCCGATTTAAATCAAATAAATCCGATTATTTTGTTTTTTTTATAAAAATCATAATTTTTATCAACCCTGTTACAAACAGCCAGGTGTCGTTTTAATGAGACACGGTCCTTAACGTTCTAAGAACGAATACCAATCCAGTTTGGGGTACTTGGTGAAGCCTACCCCGCTCTCGGAAATGTGCGTCAACAAGTCTCACACAAAGTAATCTGTGGCGATACCTTTTTGGATGCAGAAATTTTCAGTAACGTTTGGTTGCTTTATAATGCAATTGCAAATCGGCCTTATAGCCTAGTTTGATTTTTATGAAACTGAGTATTTACGGGTCTGCCTTCCAAATGACAAATATCTGCCGAGGTATTCATTAGGAGATGGACACGTAATACACGAGGAACTAGCATTAATTATAAAATACGATACTAAATAAGAGTAATTTCGCCATTCTGGATGCTTACCGTTCCTGTTGTAGCAGGAGGCCGTTTTATATCCGTTTAGGTATAGTAGTTCAATTTTCTTTTCTGTAATCCAAGTTTCTGTCAGACATATAGCATGAACGTTTTTCCTTTCTTCAATGACTGATTGTAGCAAGTGTGTTTTATTTTTAAGACTGCGTATTTTTTGGTATAGAATTTCAAAGTTAGTTACGAAAGGGACAAAGCTCAGTTTGCCTATTATTGCAGCTCTGGGTCGGGGTCGGGGAAGGTGGCATAGTTGTATCATGGTCGTAGCATTCTTTGCCATATAGTTTGTTGTTTTTAATGTTTTGGGGTATTATAGACCGTCTTTCTCTTTAATTGCGTCTTCTCTGCAGAGATTCTTTATCAAGGAAACCTGACACAGATAAGCCTAGATTTTTTAAATAGCCCACGTTTTCTAGGATATATTTGGTCATCTTTTTGCTGATCAGTTCCCCCGTAGTGGCCGTCTAAATCCGTTACGTCCTATCCGATTTAGCTCTTCGATATAGCCAGCGAGGTCGATATTCAATGTGTCTTGAAAAGCAAATATTATCCTATCTTCGAGGTCCGTTTCATTATGATTATTAAATGATCATTAAAACTGTTATCTACCTTTATATAACAATACAAATTAACCTGCAAGAACAATTATACCTAATGGAGAAGTCCTTATCTCAGATGTACTATCGAAGAATTTCATATCTAAGTAGTTTGAAAACAAAATCCCGTGAACACGATGGCCACATCTGTTACCGGCCCGGTTCTATAGCCGCCGAGCGCTGCAAGCAAGAATAGTTCTTACGGTGGTTAGTTATGAACTTCTTTGATGGTGCACACTATTGCTGAAGGTAAACGTTAATTAAAGTTGACACTTCTTACCAAATAATTCCTTTGAGAGAATTAGATTACTACTCACTAACAAAATACTGCTCGCATTATCAGTTTCGCCTCGGGCACAGCTCCTGATTCACGACAGTCTTCCGACGCCCGTTAAAAACTAACTTATCTAGCTTAATGTGGCCGTTTTAGGCCCCTTGTTGGCACCATTGTGAGTTGAGATTATAAATCGGATAAAATCGGATATTCTATCTAGTACATTCTTTAGAATTCGTTGAATGAAATATTGCATCCGACCTTTTCGTACTTTGGTATGTTTCCCAGTGGCCTGAACCATGTGCTAGTTTTAAAATAAATATAATATTTTGTTATTAAATAGGGGCAAATGACAGACAATCACAGCAGCGCAGTTTTCTCTGGTGCATCGAAGAGCACGCTGGAGGATTATACCGTGGCGGGAGGCAGCGGTATGCGCCGGTATGCGCTAGAGAAAGCCAGTCCGCCACATTCTTTCAAAAGCAACTTTTCCACTGTGTAGTTGCTACTGGAACTATCAAATCCCGGCAAGCGGTGACTACTCGGCGGATGCCGCGGCATATCGGCGGTTGCTCCGGTAAGCTGGCGGACGCTCGCGGTATCGCAGAGGATTTTACCTGTCAGTGTGCGCAGGCCCTAAGGAAATCTGCCACGCTCTTTAAATGATTAAAAAAAAAACGTTACTTACAAGGTCAAACATCAGTTAGGAATATTTTTGCTTAAATCTGTGGGAACAATAAAATGGTTCAACAGTGATAGCTATTTGAAAAGATAAATAAAACAAAACAAAAATAATATTCAAAGTACTTGGCATTTATATTTAAGAGCAAGTTTGTACTGGTATCATGGAAATGCAAATAAATAGTCGCACATAAATACTGGAAGACAACACAAACTCTACAAACTAGTCTTAAGTACAGCTAAGGAAATTAAGTGTTAAGCGAATTGACACCCTACGTCAAATTGCCGTGTAATTATGCGTTTGCACCAGAAAACATAATACATAACATGAAACAAATCTCAACTTGTTTTGTTACATTTGATTTCAGACCCTAAGATTTGTAGTTAGCTGCGTTCGTACTGTCTAGAAACATTCAATAGACATGTTTTGTGTAGAGATTTGTCACGTATGCGTACGCACTGTTGTTTGTATCGCAGCTTGCCATCTTGTTTTTTCTATACATTTCACAAAACTTGCACAAATATTTACCAACAGCGCAGGGTAAATATCAACGTTATTTGAGTGCCAAGTTTCTTGTACCAGTCTACAGGTCCACATAAAAGAGGCTGACGTGGCGACATTTGGAACTAAATATTTTAATGCAGACCTCTGATGATGGCACTACTTTGCCGTAAAGTGCTACTAGGTTTTGATTTGAGTCACCCACAAGCAGCATTTATTGTTACACATTTATTGTAACAATTTATTTCCCATTCGAAGAGACCAAAGTGACGCACTCTTTTTGCCAAGCTGTACGGACACTAGGTTGGTAGTCAATTAGCTTAACAATTATTTTCCCCGACTTTACATGATCAAATCATTACCTAAACACACGTAACATTACTTTAGAGATGAAGGTTTTCGCCAGAGACGTTAATTTAAATTTATTCAAGTTGGTTTAAGAAATAACTGTGCTTGATTTACCAGACTACCAGTAAAGGCATGCTATGTATTTCCACAGGAAAATCCCTGTTCAGGATAAAAAAATTGTGTAGAATAACAATTCATTAGAAAATAAAATATGAAAATACAATTTCGTCACATAATTTTTAGCAAGTAAGTAAATGTTCAATTTATAAGTATGGCAAAGAACAATAATTTAATATAATTTAATTTTCAGAATCACCGAAAATAGCACGCTCGTGTTTCAACTTAGAGTTGAAATAACTTCTAATTAATTACCTACTAATATTCTACATCTATACAAAACAAACTATCAATCTTTAGGCTAACTAACTCCTCACCCGAAATTTTGTGCGATCCTAATTACAAATAATAAATAAATTATCAAATATCACAGTAAAATCCTTGTGATGTCTTAATGTGAAGAACATTTTATTTATAGATAAGAACGCAAATATTTTAATCATTGTTTAAACCATTTTTCCTGTAAATGTCTTAGTGCCAGTTTCTCCAACGAAAATTATAGCAAAATTAATTTGACAAATTCATAAAGGTGCGTAAACTGCTGTGATTGGTTTATGATTTATGAACAGCCAATCGCATTCGTATATGCGTATTTGACAATTTGTCACATTAATTTTGAAGAAACTGGCCCTTTCAGTGATATGAGGTATGTTTCTATGCGTGAGTTGAAATTATTTATGTGATTACGAAAATATAATAGGTATGCGAGCGTAAGAAACGAATGGAATTAAGAAAACAGTAAATGATTTAATGGACGATTTGTATAGATTTTTGGTTTCGATCTGGTGATGATTTTACCTACTTATTATTTTATGTCATTCGAAGTTTTGGTGTTGTTCGTCAATTGTCTGTGGAAGCGCCGGTGTGTTTCTTGTCGTTGCCAATAAAATATAATCTCAACTCTACAATCAATAATTCAAGTACTGTTATCATAAATGCGTCAAAATGATAATGTCAATGTCTAACCTATCCACAAGAACTCAATAGCATAAGTAGATATAAAGTTGATCTCTTTGGTTTGAGTTAATTTAGCTATACATATTAACTTGTCATGGCCCGTATACTATTGAGCACAGTAAAATCTAAATAAAGGTACATAATTACATGATCGTATGGCTCCTATCTACCATGCCTCATTAGATGTCAATCTTCAAGCAAGTCGCGTGAGGAACTCATGATTATAGGCTACGGTTGAGTCCGAAACCAGTCGGCTACCCCGATAAAATAAACTGGTGTATAAAGCCACAAATACTCTCAAATATCACTAATAAAACCTGCGAATATTGCTAAAGATTGTCTCCTAAGCCATTGTATTTAGGAGTCATTACGAAATTCATCTTTAATAAACCCAAAAAATATAAGAATTTACATAATTTCATACTGTACATACTGCAATATGTTTCCGTGAGTGTATAGGACCACTAGTAACCGCCTGCCAGCAGGCGTGTAGAAACAATTGAAAGAAAACATTCCTATTAATATTATTTACAATTTGAAATGCACCACGAGATTATATTTACACAAAATATCGATTATAATACACATGGAAACAAGGAGACATTCAATGAAACATAAAATTCGTCTAAAGCCGGCGCCAGACATAGCTTCCAATATTGAAAACTTGTTTGAAGATAGGTATGTGTTCAAATTTTGCACACAATTATTCTCAAACAGAATCACACGCTAACACTACTTTGTATTGGCTATTATTTCAAGAAGCTAAGTCTGCGCCGGGGTCACATCTATTTCTAGAAATCTGATCTATTTCGTTTTACATAACGGAACAAAAGACTATGAAACAAAGTGATGTGGCTGTGGCTGCGGCAGCTACAGTCCTTATTACAAGTCATGAAGTCACGTCAAGTCATCATGAATATTTCAATTATGACATCGGCTGACCACTAGGTATTTATAAAACTTCAAATTGATCAGACTTCTAGACACCTATAATACCTACATAATAAAGGCTATATTCACGTTCCATTTCTCACAAAATCAATAGGCCACATCCCATCTATCCCAGCTCCGACAACAAAGCCCGCCGTGATTGGCTACGTAATTGTCCCATATGTCACTGTTACCATCTTTGAGCATAATGTGGGGGGGTCTCTATCACAACATGTCGTCTTCGAAGCCTTCCCCAGTAAGTATGTGCGGGTCTCCGATGGCGGGGACCATGTGTGTGTACTCGCTCGTCGCCCAGAGGTACAGGTTTAACGTCCGCTCCGTACATTGCGCTATAAATCTGAAAGGGAGAGGTAGAATATAGTGTAGGTAAGGTTTGTTAGAGTTTACTGTGTGAGGTGAATATGATTTTGTACCCATTTTGCCGCAATGGCAAATGCAGTGGTTTACCTGCTAGATTCAGTTATCAGCTTCTGTCTACTTACATGTCGCGAATTCGATTCGCGCATGTAAAATTTTTTTGTATGGCCTAGGTTTGAGCATGGGGGTCTGTAAACTGATGACACTAGAAATCATAACTATATATTATTATAAATGCGAAAGTGAGTTTGTTTATTACGCTTTCACGCTAAAATGGCTGGTCGGATTTAGATGAAATTTGCCACAGGCATAGACCATGACTTGGAGAAGGACATAGGCTACTTTTCATCCTGGATCGCAGACGAAGTAGCGGGCAACAGCCAATAGCTAGTACCTCATATTTGTAGTGTGACAGTCAAAGAAAGTATTCAATACGCTTGTTCATCCTGATGAATAGATTGACATATTAAAACTTTAATCATGTGCCTATGACTAGCAAGCAGCTGTTACAACAATATTATAACGGTGCCGCTAACAATGCACTTATTGTTATCGCGATAAGAAATAGTAATAGTCACAGATGTTTATATAAATGTATAACAGAGTCAGCTGACTGACACGGCGGCGTGTTAATCCTCCTACATATTTACTTGAACTCTCGTATGATGATAGATTGGCTTAGCAAATACAATGCAATTTGTTACACGTGTTTGTAATATATTCTGGATTACTATTAATTAAATGAAGCTTAATGGTGACTGCTCATTGTACGAGTTTATGATCTAAGTATAATATTCGGCTTGATGCTTACCTATCCTTCTGCGTTTAGACTAATGTTTGTTTAAGTATTTAAATGGATAAGAACTTTCTTACCAACTAAAAATGTTTGAGCGTTGCTCTAAAAACATTTAAAAATAACCATTGATAACAATGATAACGTCTATTAGGTACCTATACGAAAGGTGAAGCATACTCGACACACTTGCCAAACAAAATTGTTTCATGCGGGAATATGTAATATAATCGTGTACATGTACAATATGTAGGTACATTTCTGGAATGGTGGTTAGCAGGATAACCACAGCATTCGCAATTGTGAAATTAGCTATTGAAATTCCGCGTGTTTATATTTCCTATGAAACGTACGCGACGTAATTTCAGTCTACGTGTCTCAGGGTGGTCGCACACCCAGGGTTGCGAGTTTGTCCGAAAGGGATATCGCGGCCCCGGCACACAGGCAACGGAAGGAACACGGGTGGGCTTAGTCAGTAAAAGTCTGACACGCCCTCCCGCTCCGGGAGAAGTTATTTTTTTTAGCAATTTGCAAGTCAGTTTCAGATTGTATCTTGATTGAAATATTATTCGCCACCTTATCAAATATGTATTTACAGAATTATAATCGTTAGAATCATACAGAAATATCATTGTTGATCTCATGTTTTTACGCGTCTGAGTGTACTGATGACTATTCAATTGTAGCCGTGGCATAAGGCATTGCTAATAACATTTTCAACGGCTGCGCAGCGCGGTATTTATAAAGTTAATGCGTTTATATTGTAATTGCAAAGTTCACTTTTATCGACAACAGCAGGTACCATCGAAGAAGTTCATATCTAACCACCGTAAGGACTATTCTTGCTTGCAGCGTTCGGCGACTATAGAACCGGGCAGGTAACAGATGTGGTCATCGTGTTCACGGGATTTTGTTTTGAAACTGGTTAGATATGATGATGGTACTTAGGCATACAAAATCCAGGGGCAAAAGCTGCCCTCCCGTGCCCCGCCAGAGTACACCCATGATCGCACATCTGACGGAAGATGCGTCGGGCGTAACTTCGTTAACTTTCATTTAGTACGATCGACGCACTAACGCATCATCGGTTAAGTGTGTAAGGTTGTAAGTATCTATTTGTCCGTTCTACCGTTACGCGATGCATCTTCCGGCAGATGTGCGACCAGGACCACACTAAAAAAAAACCAGCCATTTGCGTGTCGGACCACGCACAATGAAGGGTTCCGTAGATGGGATGAATTTATCCCAAGAACAAACTTAACATTGTAGTTGAAAAACATGTTCTCCCAAAAATTCCAACTGCAAATGTAAGTTTGTACACACAGTATTGAGAGATGTACCATGTTATTTTTAGACCATAGACTTCTTATAGGTTTTCCTGTAATCTATGAGTAAAGAACCATTTTAGATTTTAGGCTAAACACCGCACCTTTCCGTCGCGTAATTTTCACACTTACCAACGCGACTACAGTGCGCGTCACGTAAAAAGAACGCTAAGTGACAGTGCAGGGGATGTGTCTGCGCACGGATACAGTTGCATTCTAAAGTACTTTGGTATTGGTTTTATAATATAAGTGTAATTGTTTTATTGTAGAATCATAATAGGTACTTTATTAGCTACTTAGTACTATGGAATAGGCTGGAATCGATAAATCGCTCAGTGCGCAGGTAAAAGACCAGTGTTCTTTTTACGTGACGCACACTGTATCGCGTGTTATGTCAATAGTTATTATTATTTTAAACAAAATTTCATTTTGTAATCTCACCTAACAAAAGGTCTGACATCTCCCTCATTTGCGGTCTGTAGGTGTTGATAGTACAGATGTCTATGCTGCTTTGCGATGATCACTGGGGGGAACCCGGCCTGCATCAGTAGTAGGTTCATGAGCAACCGGGAGGTGCGACCGTTACCATCTATGAATGGGTGGATGTGGACGAGCTTGTAGTGGGCTAGGGCTGCGTATCTGAAAGTGTGGGAATTTTATATTATGATTATGTCTGTATATGAGTTTAGTTACTTGAAATAAACTTATTTTATTTTATTTATTTATATCTGTGAAAATATCTGTATTGATGTGAAGTCTAACAAAATTAATTATAGCTTTACGAATACATATAATTGCACAACATTAACTGTCATCTAGCCAAAATCAAACTGGTTGCTAATTTAATTACATAATTTGTTATTTTTTTTATAACACTGATTTTACATTCTGTGATTACTTGAACTCACACACTGACTGTTTATTAGTATTACTTGTTAAAATGTTAGGAATATCGTATAATTTTACAATGTTTGTAAATATGTGAACACCATAATAATTAATTTAACTGTCATTGCTTCATTTTTCATTCTTTTTTGTGGTATAGTTATCATAATCTAGATGCATCATCTTCACATATAATTATATAATTAATGTACTTACAAAATATTGTAAAAACATTTTAAAAGAGTAACAGTGGAGTTTCTTGCCCATTCTAATCCAAACGAAAACTACCTTTTGGAAGGGGCGACTAGAATCAATTATATTTTTTGTAAAATTGACGTTCAAACGTGCCTAATAAACGTGTATAAATTGTTTGACTTTGACATGGATTTCTGCAAAGTAATGCCTGATTTCATAACTCATAGTATTATGAATCTTCATTTAATAAAAGTCCCACGGGCCTAAACATAGTTATAAAATATACCACTTCACAAACAGTTGGTGGGAATACTAAATACACCAACATTGGCAAATTGGTTGGTGATAGAGATATTATAAAGGTATTGAAACACAGTAGCTTGTACTAAAATAAAGATAGTTTAGTCGCTGTTCTAAGAGGCATTCATTCATTTTGATTATACTGGCAATAGTTTGTTTATAAACATTGCAACAGTTACAATGTAAATTACTACTTAAACCATAATATTTATGAAGTCTTGGAAATGAAAGTGAAATGAGTATGTTCACTGACTCACAAAACTTTTATTTTCTATTTGTTCACTGATTACTATGCTATGTTTTTAATAAAATACCAAAAAATTGCTCACCTAACAGGATGCAAGTCCAAAGCATCTTCAGAATTCAACCATTCTAAAAACTGCATCATAAGCCTTTGTATCTCTGACGGACCCGGAGGAATGTGGCCACCAACATATACTTGCGTTCTACGAAACTGACCCCCCTCAATGGGATCAACATGACCCAACACTCTTTTATGAATCTCTAATATATCACCCATCGTGATGGCCCGTAAACGGTACAATAATGTGGAGTTAATATACTTCATTGCTGCATCTAATCCTAAGATTTCATTATGCTCATCTATACTTTTTCCTGATACCGCTATTCTAGTTTCTAAGACACTTCTAGTCTGTTGTAACGTCATTGTGTTTCCTTCAATAGCAACCGTGTGGTAAATGTGTTGGAAGTACGCCTCTTTCTTTGCTCTTCGTAGAGCAGAGCTAGTTTCTGGTATTGATGACAGTGCGTCCCTCTTGTCATCAATCTTTCTCAACATTTCTCTGTCTAAGTTCTCTACTATGCTGGCAGTACGTTGTCTGTTCTCTAAGGCACCAGTGTGCTCTGGATAATTAGTTAAAGCCAAGGTATACAGCTGGTCAGCTCTGACCACATCCTTTTTGGTGTCCTCCAAAAACTCTCCATAGTGGTTCAGTATGTCAGCGTGTTTCGGAGATAAGGCGAATGCATGTTGAAACAATTTGAGTGCTTTCTCATCTTTGCCTACCTTTTTCATTTCCAAAGCAGCGTTCAGGGAAACGACGGCCTCTGCATCGCGAGTCCTATCAAGCGATCTCAGCGGGGGCGGATCCGGATTTTGCTCAGAAATAGGCTCTAAATAGTTACCATACAAACCATCTGGAATGGGCGCAAATGGCTTTGCGAATTTTACTTCGTAATTAACCAATTTGTGTAACGATATCACAATAGCGAAAGTACACACCACGCTTGATAATATTAACACAGTTTTACATCTATCTGCGATCATTTTTGAGTTAATTTTCCATTTACAGCCGCACTTCATGTTTTCAGTTTCGTTTTGCCTACCTATAAACAACATGATTGCGTCGTTCACTAGAGCAAATGTTCAGCGATAAAATCTCTGTAATGACTGTAAAAGTTTTAGATTTCATCGTGTATTGCAATATTATTTCTAAACTCTAATAAAATAAAACCACGTAAGGTATTGACATTCTATTTGGCGTATTGGCAGAATGTGTCAAAGTCAAACTGTCAAAATAAATGTTGTTGCAAGGGTAAAACGCCAGTAACTACAAAATATCTTTTGACCATGATGGTTGAATGAACTAGCAACTTGAATTGTTATCCCTAGTTCCTCATTTGTGTGAATATAGCCGTAATTTATTAAATTAGTAATGAAATCCCTATTGCATAAATATTTCAGATATTCTTTGTACTTCCACTTCCCTTCGTAATTATGAAAGGCAGAATTTTATAAAATTCGATACAGGGCAACACAAAAATCAATGTCAGATATGACAGTGACAGTTCTGAGAAATTCGTTTCGTTCTACGTGCTACCAACTTAGTCTGAGAGTACTACAAATAATATTCTTTGACAAGGTCGATCATGAAATTCTCCTGAGTAAAATTGCTTACAATGGAATACGCGGAGATCTATTGCGTTGGTTTGTATCTCAGAGTAATATAGAACTATATTACTCTGAGGTTTGTATCGTACCTCGACAACTGGTCACAAAGGGTCATTCATTAGTCTGTCTCTGTTAATATTACTTCCGGAGTTCCACAGGTCTCCATTCTGGGACCACTTTTATTCATTATTTATATTAACAATATTAAGAAAGAAGAAGCTTTAAAAAGTAAAAATTCTTGATGTACGCTGATGACTTGAAGGCGTTTCAAGCGATACGTACTTTAAACGACTGCCAGTCAATTCAGGAGGACCTGAACAGACTAACTGCCTACTATATTGGCAATAGGCTGCATCTTAGTATCCCCAAGTGTAACTATACGTATACACTTTACTAATAATAATTTAATCTTCAATTTCATTATTACAATCTTAACTATATCCCCTTAAATAATATTTCTATAGTGAAGGATCTTGGTGTTCTCTTTGATGGCAGACTATCCTTGCACCAGCATATCGAAGCCATAGACAATAGTGCTTTTAAAATGTATGGATTTGTGATGAGATCGTCAATAGAATTTTAGCAAACCTCAACCTATCTCTATCTGTATAAGACGCGGTTCACTAATGTTTCACCAAAACACCATTGACAAATTTTTACTTTACAACCAACGTTTCGTTTATTATTTATTTCACAAAAAACTTATTCCGCAAATGTTTTTTTTTTATAAACACTCGCTTTACAAACATTTATTTAGCAAATGCTTCTCTTTACAAATGTTTCGCATGATATTTAATTATTTAAACATTTTTCATTTCACGTATACTAAATATCATTTTATAATTATTTTTCTAAACCAGTCACAAAGTGATCATGGTTCCAATTTCCATTTGGGTCGTTGAATAATTTACAAGCAAGTACTTACTGAAGTTCTTTAAGCCTATTAAAGTTTTTTTTAATAAATATTCTAGTCGTTTTTGTAGACTTGTTCTTGCTCGGTCATTGAACGGATCGCTCCGATCTAGTACAATCTGTGAAACGTACTAGTTCGGCCTTCTAGTACTATTAGTACACTAACTGAATGAAGAGTATTACGAGTACTTGGATGGTATCACAGGCTCGTAGGTGTTTACATCGAACTTTAACAATTAAATCGTATCTACTATCTAAACTAAATTTAAAATGGAAACTAACTAGAACGTAGGTACTTACTTATTATTCTAAGAAAACAGAAAATATCTTTTTTAAATCGGTAACCTCGCATGCCTATAAGTTTCGAAAGAAATAAAGCAAAATACTTAAACTATTTTCGTAATAAAGATCTAAACACCTTGGCAAATCAGAGTTATGAAGTTGTAAGTTTGAGAAGTCAGAGTGAAACATGAGTCAAGAGTGCGTCTAATTCCTCGCTCCCTCGCAACCGGTCTGTTTCCTGCGCGATCCATGAATCGAGAAATGCGTGATCTCTGCGGATCCAAGTCCGAGCGACCAATCGGACGGAACGTGATCGAAACGAAGTACTAAATGACCGAAGTACTATTAAGCTTACGGAATAGTTCATTCTAGTACAGTGACGTGAATGAATTCTTAATAGTACATAGTACATGTACTACACAAGCCTACGTTTTTGGCACTCGCCGGCCGCTAACGCGGCACCGCTCGCTACGCTCGCTCGACTCGTGCGGAGGTGGTCGCGGTTCTAACCTAACCTAACCTAACCCTTTTCGCGGGTTAAAATAATTAACCTAATCTAACTAGTTCGGTTCCGGGTAGCCTACTAAAATATTATTTTTAGTTCTGTTAGCACAAGTCGTGAACTGGCTTTTAATTTTAATTTAAATAATTTTTGTTAATTTATAAATTAATATTACCCTTTTGCCTATTTAATGAGTTTCATTTTTAGGAAATTGCGTAATGCAATATGTCAAACGTTTTTATTCCAAACATTGTTTTATGAGATAACGTGAATAAAAAATTAATTGTTTGTCAAATAATACGATAGTAAAATAAAGGTTATTGGATAATTATTTTCTTAAGTGAATTATTTGGCAAACGTGTTGTTGTATAATGATCAAATAACAAATCAAATTTTTGCCAATCGTTACTTGTCAAGTGAAAATTTGTAAATAAATTTTTGGTGAAATTATTGGTCACCATAAGACGCTCATTCGCTCTCAGTTAGAATACCTATGCGGTCCCTATTTGGAACCCCTTCTACCAAAAGTATGTACGTAGTTGGAATAGAAAGGGTCCAGCGCAAGTACCTCCGTGCTATGTACTACAGATGTACTGGGACTAAGGTTTATCTATCATACTCCCAACTTCTTGATAAGTACAAGCTTATCAACTTGGAGAACCGGCGCAATTACCTGGAGGCCAACTTGCTTCATAATATTGTTCACAATCATTTTGATGCCATTGATGCCAAGTAAGCTGTGTTAGACATATAAATAGAATATATAAATAGGTAGGAAGTAAACTATTTGGTAAAATAACTGGGTATTTGTAGCGTTATTTTATT
The DNA here is from genome assembly GCA_916701695.1 of Agrochola macilenta. Taxonomy (NCBI): domain Eukaryota; kingdom Metazoa; phylum Arthropoda; class Insecta; order Lepidoptera; family Noctuidae; genus Agrochola; species Agrochola macilenta. Next base: position 23,036,236 of record OU753553.1, read on the forward strand.
ACCATAATTATTTTTCATGATTAAGTTCATTTATATCTACGCATATATTGTTTCAATAAATTGTACTCAAATAAAAATCCTTAAATCTATACGTATAATATTCTGTAAATCGATTAGATGGTCATTCGAGAAATGATGTTTCAAGATAATGGGCTTCGCACTGCCGATCATTCGAGCTTATATGTAGTTATTCGAGATTTTGATGCATCGAGGTAGTGAACCGTCGCGCCCATAATTTTATCGATTTCAAGTAAATCATAAATCATTTATTACTTTGCAAACATGGGTACTATCAAGTGAGTGAGTACTATCGAGTGAACGTTTTCGAGCAAGTATTATACGACCTTACGTCATTCCATTTCAATGTTCCATTCAAATGTAGGGAACCCGTTTTAACTTTAGGTAATCCACTATACAATGTTTGGCAAAAAATTGTCACGGTATTCAGTAGACTACAAATTAAAAAAATGCCAATAAACTCATAGAAAAGTTCAACATGATTGTTATTAATAATACACAAGTAAGAAAGAACTTCAGAATTGTGCAAAGATTAGTTTTCAATCAATCAATTTCGTGTTTGCCTTTTCCATTACGAAGGCGACAGGCAGGCGCGGTCGCAGCCTAAGATTTTGGGGGGTGCCAATATTGGGGAAATATTTAATTGTTACTCTAAAATCTTTTTGATTATCTAATGATGCATACTTTTTCAATAAGTAACTTTTTAACTTTCTGATCTTTTCTTACAGTTGGTCGCAGTAACTAAGCTACACCTTGGCTTTTCGATAAATTATGTAGGGTGAGAAGAGCGAGCGAAGCTAACTCGATAATTTTAATACCCCGTCTCGGATAGATTTATAATTTACAATTATAATTATAATTTACGGATACATTTTCAAACAGAACTAAGAGTTACATTGTCGACTTATGCAGGAAAGGCCAAGCAAATATGAAAATGTAGAATTTAAGAGCGAGCGAAGCAAGCTCAAACATTTTGCACACTCTCGGATACGTTCGATTTTCTTTTGATCATTCTAAAAGCACAACAAATTACTTGCTTTGTCGACTTATGAAGGAAAGCTCAAGAATCAAGACAAGCGAGTCTCAAAATTTTAGCACCGCGCTTTCAATAGGTTCTGTGTTTTCTTTTGACCATTACTTATACAGGAAGACAACTTACTTTGTCGAGAAGAAAAGCTTAAACTCCTTTTACAGCAGTTTAGGTTTTGAAAGCTGGCCCTAACCCGAGTGTAGTGGTGCCCAAATTCCTGAGTTTGCATAACAGGCTTTTTTTTTCATATTTTTTTTGTTAGAATGGCCATCGCGGTCACTGTGGCTCAAGTACCTACAGTTTTTAGTTAGTAAGAAACGTAAATCATTCAAGTTGTCGACAGCTTGAATGATTTTGGGGGGGTCATGACCCCCAGGACCCCCCCCTCGGACCGCGCCTGGCGACAGGGCTTACTTACTACGAAGTCAATGATACGTCATTTATTTGATAATAGCCTAGTAAATCACAGCAGATTGAGTAGGTACCTATGCTCTAAGCCTTGGATATATTAAAATTTCAGCCCTTCACATTGAGTGCAGAACGCACTGGAGTTGGAGACGCCCCGTAGCCGCCAGAATGTGAATCAACGAAAAAGAACTCGGCTCCCGAATGCGGAGAATCGAGTACCTACCTACCTATCCAAATTCTTATAGAAACGTCAAGCAGAACCTATTCAATTACTTGGAGAGTACGATTTGGTAAGTACTAGAGTGTACCGCAAGACCCATGCTATAGTTTGAAAGAAGTCTGATTTTGTATTAGGTAGGTAGGTACGTGTCTCCCCCTGTCTTTCAAAGTTTGTGGGCGGTAGCATTTTAGCAGTGGTACTTAGCTAGCATCATTCTTTCGTGGGTTAGCTACAGGTAGGTATCCAGTTATCATCAATCATATTCATGAATGTTTAGTGATAACTGGATAAAGATAAGCTAAGGTTGTTTACAAGGCAGGTTGGTACCTATTGATGGCGAGAGAGGTACCAAAGTGCAGTCCCTTCACTTTTATTTTACCTCTGACAGCAGCTTAGTGCCGGTTTTAGCACTACCGGCGCCCTGGGTTTTCCGCGGCGCCCCTCTCCACTCTTAGAGAGTAAAGAGGGGCGATTTTTTTAACAAAGAATAGTTTAGTTTTTCTTTTGTTTATTCATACACAAATAGGCATTCACAAGCGAGGGCGAGGCGGCGGAAGCAAGCTCCTAAATTATAGTTCCCTACATTTATGTTAATTTGCATATACGGGGTTTCCAACATCAAACTATCTCTGACATACTGAACATATTTTGTTCTTGTGGAACTAAAGGCCCCCGAGCACTCTTCGGCGGCCCTTCACGTCTGGCGCCCTGGGCAGTCGCCCAGGCTCGCGGTACCCTTTAGATAAAGATTCGATATATTGTGATTTCGACCTTATTGTAACGAGAATAAAGAAGATCACTTTGGTTTTGACATCGATGAAAAATCAGAGGTACGATCAAAGAAAACAAAACCCCGTGAACACGATGACCACATCTGTTACCGGCCCGGTTCTATAGTCTCTGAGCGCTGCAAGCAAGAATAGTCCATAAGGTGGTTAGATATGAACTTCCTCGATGGTGGGGACTGTAGGTACAACCTATTTCCTACCGGGAAATAATTCCAAATAAATAACACGGCAAGTTTTCATAATCGTAATTTATTTTTAATTTTAATACTTTTTTCGTTCTCACGTTGCAAATAAATAATAATCCCACGTAGACACTCAGATCCTTTACGAATAATAAGTAAACAGTAATCACTAACTCGTATTCACATTAATTGATTAAATAAATTGATTTCTAACTAAACTTAGTAATTATAAAATTATGTTACTTAAAATTAGCTAAACAAACCCTCTGCCATTATGGCATAAGCTGCTTGACGGTTAAAAGTAATCATTTAAACACGTTCAATAGCAATTAACTTGGTTAAATGCAATACTTTTAAGCTCTGGTTTCATGAACGCGCGATACAGTAAAATTGCGATTTTACGATGACTGCGTTTGTTGCTGACTAGACAATCGAGTCGTAACAACGATAAAACTTAGCGAGCATCGTCGCTAATGGCAAGTTCTGAAGACACATCAGACATTCTTAGAACGTACGTAGCGCTCTGCTACAAACGAATTTGATTCAACACCAAAAACGTAAAAGTTGCGTGCTCGTAACTTCCTGCGTTCAAGGAGCATTTTAACGATTACTTGCGACAAAATGCTTGGCGAGAGTCTATACTACTTATTACTACACTTAGCGCTATACTATGGCAGTATTGCAGGAAATTAGAGAGCATACAACATGAGTTTCATAATATCAAGCAGCTTAGTGATGGGCTCGCTGCCTCAGACGGCTAATCGATGGAACAACGCTGCTAACGTTTGGCAAGATTAATTTGATTAGGTACTACATTCTATGCTGTTAGTTGCTGGCAAGTTAGTGTTCATTTCCCTATAAATTCGATGTTACAATTTCAACTAAGAACCTTGAAAAAGGTTTGTGTTAATCTTAATACTATAATCGTTGCGTTTAGTCGCGTCTTATACCGTCTCTTATACTAATTATACAATTTGGAACGATTCTCTCGCGTTTCTCTAGGAAACAATTCGTGCGACCAGCGCCTCACACTCCTAAATCCTTGTCGAGTCACTCTTTACGAATTAATACTATGATTTTAATAAGATACGTACAATCGTACATAGTGAAAGCAGACTTCACAGCCTGAATGGAACTAGGATGTTATGCATTATGAAATGGATCTTTAATTTTTATCGCTGGTATCATGCTATGTAAACCTTGTTTTAGATTTAAACTAATCACTAAATACTAACATTCTTGACAACTATTTCCTTTGCGCCTTGACATAAAAAGTGATTCCTTCAGTTTTCAGACATACTACAACAAATGATTAGTATTGAGAAATAAATCATTTTCAGAAAAATCTATACAAATCCAACTACATAAAACAGGCGTTAACATTTAATTTTTTTTTAAATAAAAAAGCCACTGAAATTCAAGACATTTCTTAGCGGAAGTTTAAAATTTACACAGCATGCCAACGGAACTTTTTAGTGTTATATTCTTTCTCCAATAGTTTCTGTATGAGTCGATTAACGGCACATGGAATCGACGATGATCATAGTGGAGTATAATGAGCAGCCAAGGGCTATCATAGTGCCCATGGCTATACTGGAGTGGTATGTCCTGAAGGTCTTCAGGACACGGAGGTAGCGAGGACAGTGTGCTAGTTCACCTAGGATTAGGCGACCGACCTGTAACAAGAGAAACACATGATTTAGTAAAGGACCCTTGTGGAAACAAACACTTTGAAATATTTTGTAGTCGATTTGGAGAATTTTATTCGGAAGCATTGTGCCTATCATCTATCGATGATAAATGCAACAAACACTTTATGTTCACGTAGAAAATAATTAATTAGATAAGACAATGACTGTTATTGAAGAGCTAGAGAGGGTTCTTGACCTTGCTTTAAGGGCCAGTGATGGTCAAAGCTGCCCTGCTAAGCCAAAATGCGCTATCTCAATTGGAGTAAGTTTTGAGAAAATTTACTTTTTCTAAATTGTAATTTAAAGAAACATAAGGATTTCTAGCACTTCTGTTTTTTTTTTAATGTTTTAAGTTAGTTATCGGTATTTGGGTTGTACCATTGGAGGCAAAATTGTTATAGCTATTCAGTGGTATAAAAAAACTAAAAGGGCTATCTCAGAGATAGCGCCTTTCGGCTTAGCAGGGCAGAAAGTCACGTGTAGAAACAATGATTTCTTCTAACACACCGTCGTTTTCAGAATCCTCTAACAAATTATAAGAAGAAAACACATTTACAAGAAAACTAAACCATTGCAAAATCTTCATATTGCATCACAGTCAATCAATAAAATTCATAATTTTCTCGACGTGTGCATATTATCATTTACTACGAACTAATTTCTGTAACAATGCAAAAAGCACGTGCAATGATTCACAAGCCATCTCACAATTGCATCAAGTGGCCGTTGTCAAGTGAATTGTTTTCTAATTTTTATACGTTTCTCAGTAATGTTCAATAAAATATGTCAGCTATACGCAGGTGAAGCTCGTGCCGTTGTTAGGGGCATCCTTGAAAATTGATTAAAAAAAAAAAAGACTGTACTCATTAGAAAGCATTATGCAAAGGGGTTATATAATTTATGAAAATGATATGACGAGTTTTTGTTTAAGTCCATCATCACTTCAATGTCTATTGTCGATGTATTTATATGGTTATCATTGATACATTCATCCTGTGTTTTTACGACTTCTATGAAAAGATACAGAGGAAAGTCCTGTTCTAATCCAATTAACGAAAACCAAGATTAGCGTAAAACTTCTGGTATTGTTATAAGGACAGAGGTCTTATAGATATAGATTTCCTATATTACTGATCGTCAAGCAAGACACAAAATGGTCCCTTAGCTTGAGGATCTATGTCAAATTTTTGTTCTTGTCTTTAATTATAGGGATCGCAAGGAATGGACAGAATGCCTTTGCCCAAGAGTGGGATAAAATTGGCTTGGCAATTTAGGTACTTCGGTAATTTTTTTTCGTTTGCATGTATGTTTGCTTCTGTGCAAACGCCTCCATTCACTCCTTCAGACCATTTACTTAGGTAAATTGCATCAGATTATAGGGAATTTCATACAAATAGTTTGAAAGTGTACTTACTTCTTGTCCACCACCAGCTGCCTCTTCCATCTGTGTCTTGACATGCTTGGCGCGAAGCATGGGTCGCACGAGTCGCAGGCGCACATACGACTCGATGCTGAATACGGCTAGCAGGAGCGCTAGCTGGAACAAGGAGAACAAAGGAGGTTTAGTATGAGGGTTTGAATTTAGAACGTGGAGTTTAGAAAAACGGAGATTTTTTTTGGAATATAATTGAATTCAGATAAATGTGATATGGCTGTGGCGCTCGGTAGCAATGGTCCACCGTCTGATTAGTCACTGGACAAGTGTCGCTACCGAGTATATCTGAATAGGCCTTTACTTTGTTAAGGCTAATTTACATGTTAACGCTTTGGATGAAGGAATGTTTGATAAGCTATGAAAACTGCGCTTAGATATAAACGAGCCATTGTGAGACAGAGAGGCATAAGGAATTTAAAATGGTTGGTGTCGACTGTTTAGAAAGCACCGAGATTTTTTCAGGTTCAAGATGCAGTGAATTCAAGGAGTTCTAATTACGATAACTGAGTAAGAAACAAGATTCGAGAGGATTCTTATTTCTAAAAGTAAGTGTAGTAATCAGAAATGGAACTGTTAAAGTTAAACCTAATGACAATAGGTAACTAAGTAGTGATAATATTTTAATCAAGAAAGGCAAGTCTTTTCTGAGCTTTCACTAAAGCTCTACAATGGCTAAATGCTCCTTTCCGAATGACTAAATGTCAAACAAACTGCATTTCCTTACTGACCTAACCTGTCACGTTATCAATTAAATGATTAACAATCTCTTTTGTAACCGTTATTTCCTTGCATCCGGTTCCGACATAATAAAAATGGCCGTTAATTTTTAATCTGTCGTTTATCCAGAATGAGTTCAAGCGAGTTAATCCGACCTTTCAATTCAACCTTGCATTTACTTAAGATTACATAGTATCTTGTATTCATTTGTGTAGACGAAAAAAAAGTATTGTTTTGATACAAAGAATCAAGGATTTTACAGGCTCTATGCAATTTATAAGCAATTAACAATTCTCGTGCCTGATCTGTTCGACACATTGCAATATTAATATAATAATGTAACATACGTGTTGAAATGATTGCTAAAAATAATGATTTGCAATTAGGTACATTTTTATTTCAATTCGGATAATTTCATGCATCAAAAATTATGTGCAAATGTTTTTTTTTCTATGCTGCCATAATCTCTTGTGCCACATGCTAATTGCATTGATTATCTGTTCGCATTCTTAATTTGAATAAACGTATGTCGATAATCGGATAAGTTTGTCTATCGAAATTAACCAATGAGAACTATCATTAATCATTTCTTCAAATTGGCAAAGGCCTTATTTATGATTTGGAAGTTTGCATGGATGAGTTGAAATGTCATAATGGTGCCGATTCTCTTGTACACCGGACTAAACTAACTAAACTATCACTAAAATTTCTTACTTTAGGCTATGAGAATCTTAGAGCTATTCTGCAAATAAAATTCTCTAAACTAAAAAATAATTTTGACACAACTAAAATAGAATTTGACAATCGCGAATCCACGTGGTACCCGTGGTTTGCCTCACCCGTGATTTTTTTTAGAGCCAGAGACGCGCAGGGGGTGCCGCCTCGACGTGTTTTATATGGAATTTTTCTCTTTTTGTATGGAAAACATGAAAAAATATTACCTACATGTTCAGGTTTAGGGGTTTAAGGGTTACATAAAGGGGGTCGAAATTTTCATTATTTTTGCGATAGGACGCACCATTTTCGAGATATAAGCAAAAGAAAAAATAAATACAGTACTGTTTTTGCACGTGAATTCGAGATGTTGGTGTGAATTTTAGTTCATGACAACTTATTTTAACCCACACCTTTTTAATCGCGATTAAAAATTGTCAGAATTAGTCTGGTTTGGAATTTTACAATCAAAATTTTAGGTGAAAAATGTCAAATTCAGAATAGCAAAATTGCCATTTTCACTAAACTAAAAACTCAGTACTATCTTAGTGCTGTCAAACTAAAATATAGTTAAATTGTGTCACTTTAGTCTATTTCAGAATGGGAAATCGTCGTTTGACAGGATTAAACTTAATTTTAGTGATTTTTAGTCTAGTTTAGAGGCATTTGTGACAAGAGAATCGGCACCATTATGTTATGTTTGCTCAGTTACTGCACCCTGACATTTAGAACAATGTTTTTTTTAAACATAGCACTTAAGTTTCAAGACATAGAAGGACACGATTGTAAATTTTCGTGCGTTTTTATTGCCTTGGCCACTGTTAAAAATCGTAATCATCATTAATCAAAGTCATTCGGTTAATTAAGTTTATTTTAGATAAGACAGGTCATTAACTGTTTACTTACGCACAAACATAACATTGTAGGAATAATAACACTGAAAAATACGTCATGGTATTGATTTAATAAATAAATCTATTGAATAAGTAATAGGTATTGAAGGCTACGCAGATTTTTGAACTCAGTACTCCTATATGTAAAATTTCTAGTACATATTTACAGTTAGCATGTACTCAGAGCTAAAATTACACAAATATACAACCTCTTTAATTAAACTAGTCGATAATTTATTAATTCTACATCTCAATAAATCGTTGTAATTGATCGAACGTGTGAAGACCCCTTAGATAGCGTCATATTGTGTTTCTAACATTTAATCATTTGATTTATTCTCCAAGCAAAAGGGAACACAAATAAAACACCTTATGTAGGATGTAGCTAACTGAGTTCGATATAAACTTGATCGTAATGGCCAATAGGGAATAAATTCCGTAGTTTAGTGCTAGTAAAACAACTGGTCGGTTAAGTGGAAGTTATGTTTCTTTATCAGAAGCTGAAGGTACGAGCTTGGGAAGTGAAAAGGTAACAGTTTCTGAAAGTAGACTGATGGCTTATTTGAAATTAATTTTATAACAATATGATGCCACAAGATCATCGGGGATATTGCGTTCAGATAGCGGATCATGACGTTGTGGTACGCTTCCCTGTACCCTAATTGCGTAATACACGATCAATCAGAATATGAATCGTTTTGAAACAGATGGCTAATCCATTGCTTCATAAGTTGGAAAAAAAATCTGCTCAACAACGTAAATTACGCAATGAATGTTGTTGAACTGTCAACATGAAATGGATTAGTCGTAATGGTTTACGAAAATGTGTTGCGTAATTAGATAGCTGGGGTCAAACAAAAACCGTTGCAAAACAAAAGCTGCCTTCATAAAAATTGGCTTTTTCTCTAAATACTCGTATATAATAAACAGGGAGGCTCAAATTCACCCCAGTTGTGCTATGTATTTCGGTTCACAGCAAATGTAAAGTGAAACACTTTTACTCTTAAAGGTTCCTACTTTTAACCCTTAAGTATGAAAATATTCAATAATCAGAACATAATAATTACAATTAATGTCAATGACAGTCACTCGAGCATAAACTGCACTTTACGCATTGGCGCCATTTAATTATTAACTTTATTATTATCTGCTTGAAGTTTATTGCAGACCTGCGACCTTTTGCTTATGTGTTAGGTGTTTACAGCACTTTGTTGTAACTCAGTCAAGTATGTGCTAATTTTGTTTGCACTGGCTGGTATGTAATGGAGGACCGTTTATCGTGTTTTGTTTTACCTGTGTTGAAATCATTTGTCATTTGTTGTTAAGTGTTTTGTAATTATATGGGTCACTGAATTCTTATTGGTCAGACTCACTATACTGCCCTGCTAATCTGAAAAGCACTATTTCAATCGGAGTAAGTTTTGAGAAAATTTACTTAATGTAAATTATAATTTAAGGATAAAAACAAAAGTTTGTTTTCTCTTTTATAATGTTCTAAGTTAGATAGCGCTATTTGGCTTATACCATTAGATGCGAAATTGTAAACTAAAAGGCCGTATCTCAGAGATAGCGCCTTTCGGCTTAGCAGGGCAGTATATTTCTCGCGTAAACCTAACTGGAGTTTTGTTTTGCTTTTGGTCCTGAATGAACCTTGAGTCACTGCTCCTGATTTCTCTAGACATTATTTAAGGCATATAGAGACCAGAGCACTTCCCAACTGGTACGGGTCCTCCGTTGCCTCAGGCTGGAGAGTGCCAAGATTGTTTTTATTTTGCAATGATGATTGAGGTCTGCTGGGAGTCAGCGGGTCCACTTTATCTATATTAGAGTTGCACATTTCCACTAACTCATTTGCAGCAAGAATGTGCTCCTGAATTTGTTTTTCAGACCTCACATACTTAGTATAGAGTGACTGTAGTGATGCTTCTAGTACCTGAATTTCAGACTGTAAATGTTGAGTGTCAAACTCATAAATGTTCTTACTGTCTTCTAATTTAATTTGATAGTTTTTTAATTTATTCATAAGAAAACCACGTTCTTTCCTTAGTTTAATATTATTTGAACTGTGTTTTTGTTGTTTCTTATATTTATTACATTTATTTATGATTTTATTTAGCTTTGCATATTTTTTAATTTTGTTTTGACTTACTTTATAACTACTACTAAACTTTAAAAACTACATATTGTTTCTCTAAGCTACTATGTTTTCACCATCCTCTGGACCGTCTTCCAATACACTTCTTTCTGGATATATATTATTTTTGTGTTTCACCAGGTTAAAAACCTATTTTTAAACCTCTTTTTTCTCGTTCTTAAAGTTCCACAAAATATAACTTCAATGCGAAGGTTTTGATGCTTACCTGTACCCAGGAGGTATGTTCGAACTGCGTGAGGCACTGCGTCTTGTAGTAGGCGAGCAGTGCCAGTAGACTGATGATAGCGTTGAACGCGTAGTACACGGGGAACAGCACTGTCTGGACGCGGCCGAACTCGTGGCGGGGCAGGTTGAAGTACAGCACTATGCCTGGGGGAGAAGATAACGTTTTGTTAGTTATTGTGATGCTGAGAAGCTTGAGGAATATCTCGATAATACGGGATAGTTATCAAGTTCAGTTGAAAACAGGTTTTGTCAGTTGTAGAAGGCGTCTTGCCCAAGAAAGTCGCCATCAAAGAAAGTATGATTTAACTTGAAAATACAATTTCATTAATCATATAAACAATCAACAACGAATCTGCAGTGTCTCTGATTACTCAAAGTAAATGCAGTAAAGAAAAGTGGTATGTTCCAAAATAAACAAGTCACATAGAAAACCAGAGCCAATCTACGTAAACTGTAAATTATTCCAGTACTGAACGGATGACTTATCTAGAAGGTATTATGATTGATGACAGTGTATGAAAGTGTTCGTAAACAAATGCTTCACTCACTCGATCTACGTCAATAATGTAAAGTACCTGTACACGCCGATCCTGCGTGTCATGGTCCCTATTACATAACGACTCGTCCAGACATTGTACAAATGTCTGACGGCCCCACAAATATTTGCCCGTGTGTGGTTGAACCTTTGTGCACGACCCTGACTGAGGTTGACGATCCCCTACTTCATCATTGTGCCCTAGTAGTAGATGAATCATGATGGATTTATGACTTGTGACTGTTAGTGAGAGAAGGGTCATCGTTTCAAGGTTGTCCTTTGGATTTTTGAATATCGAATAGTGTTCATTAGCAGCCTAGTCGTAGTTTTGTCATGATTTTAAGTTTAACTGTAGCGTTCTGATTTTCAAAATTTTCCATTCCTTTTCTCTTTTTAAATATGGAAGAAGACATTCTTACGCAATGCAATTCAATTCATCGTCGCTACGACAGTAGCGACGATGAATTTCTACGATTGCTGTTACTTATCATACCGTTCCGTTTATCATTTCTTTTAAGGGTTCCATTTGACAACTTTTAGTTAGGAACACGTATAACATAACACAATATATTATCCATTAATAATACTTTAATCTTAGACAGGAACAAATCAGTAAGGTCATTTCAATGGACCGTGTCACCAGGAACGCGCTATGCCGCTATGTCCAAATTGTTCTACCACAATTCACAAAGGATGTTGACTGTTTCGTTTTATACAGGTTGCTCTGTTTAATGTATGTGAAACTGTTTTGATTTATTTGGTAAATCATTGGATCAAATATTGCCTGTGTCTTTCTATGAATATTTATGAAATGTCTGAAATTTCATGATTACATTATGAAACTAGGAACGAATTTTAAGTGTATCGAGCCTTTACTAATATTCTCTTTATTAATTCAACATTTCAAATAGAAAGAGAAAATAAGTCATAAACATGACAAGATACTGGATGTCTACGACAAAAAGAAAGCAGATTATAAAACTGTCATCTGCGCTATGGACGGATTTGAATATCGAATCAGCGATTATGTTGTACTAGTCTAAAACAGAATTGAATGGCGAATAAAGAAAGATTTGTTTCGGCATAATTAAATAAGTCGCATTAGTTTCGTTTTTAATGTTGAAAACATAAATTTAAATTATGTTTTTTATATTCCATGTAAAAGCTTTTGTGAAGTGTTAAAAGCAGGTTTTTAATTCAAGGTGCCATTGTGCAACGGTAAGTGTGCATTATGCCTGTCTTTTTTTCTCTCTGGTCCACATGGCGTTAAAAATAAAAACTTATTAAAGAAATCTTGGAGATCTGTTCTCAAAACTGCTCGAATTTTGTTATCAAAATATAACAATCATTTACAAATTGGTTTCTTTTATAATAAAAGAGGTTTTCTCTCGAATCGACGGAGTTCTGTCTATACGATAAGGATTTACGATTAAAGGAAGGAACCATAAAAATTACGGTTTCTTAATATTTGAGACCCGATCTCCAATTACTTCTCATTACGCAATTACATAATTATTTATTGTAATACTCTGCAAATAATGTTTCGTGAGTCCAAAACTAAATTTCATGAACGTGCAAATTCATAACCAATGCTTTTTCAACTTTAAATCTACACAAGAAGGTTTAAAGTTATTTGCTCATTGTGTGGTCATTTAAAATTCCTGTATTTGGGTCATTAAAATGCTAAGAAGCATCATTTGGTTCTTGAATGAAACGTGTAGACTTGACAGGTGTCTCCGCCCGCCGATTCAGAGAATTTCAAACTTCTGAAGTCAGTGCACCTATGTTTGTAGTTTGAATTTTTCGGAACTAATGCATCTTTTAATTTTTATTCTGTCTATTTTGTTGTGTGTAGTTTATAGACTGACCAAGGAGGGCGTTATCTGTTTAATCTTTTATTTTCAGGCACATGTTTTGTGAAGTTGCAAAGTGAATTTATGGGACTCACTGTTACTAACTTGTCTTTCAACATTATTTATTCGTTATAGAAAGTTATAGGAGTGTAATTAAAGCTATTTAAGCTCCAACGACGTTCTAAATTATCATTTCGTAAAGCAAACATTTATCTAAGCTTATAAGCGTCATTATGACGATACCCAGCAATTTTCACAAAGAATTTATTCGAAACTAAAATTGTGCTAATTTCAGTATACGATTGTAAAACATCGTGAAAAGATCTGATTGTTGATTTTCTAGCGGTATCTGTTGGTACCGAATCAGGTAACTCTAAGTGGACAAAGTATGAGAAAAGATGTCTGTATTTTAATATTTTCTCATACCAAAACAGTGTTACATCTGTCGTATATAATTAAATAGATGACAAGCTTAACACGTAGGTACCTACCCAGCAATTTTATAAATTGGAAACCAGGGTTACAGTAATATTCCCATTATGTTTGTCCTTGTTACACCTTCAAGTCTTTGGGTTAGAATTAATATTTAGCAGTCAAAATCAAACGGATTATAATTTGGAGACCTCAAAGCAAACACATGAGAACATTTTACCAAAATTAATTAAAGAAATATTTAATACTTATCTTTATTTTATGCATATTTTGGGATGGAGTTAATTTGAATATTCAAGGTACTTAAGTCAACAACAAGCAGTAGCTTAGGACATAACTAAATACGAAAACATAATAAATTATAGCAGACAAAGGAGTGATACGTTTGATATACTCGTAGAAGTGCTAAATCAAAGACCAATAAGTATTATTTTTCAAAAATTAAAATCAACAAGCGAGGATGTCCGATCATAAATATTGATAAATAATTGCTGATGTAATAATAAGAAACAAAGGAATGAAAACACTGGTAAACATGGAACAATAAACTCTGCCAACACGTGTAAGTGTGCAACAAACTGCAACCTGCAGGTGGAATGGTCGCTGAGAATAACGACAGTTTACGACACTCGTGATCAGCCATTTTATGAATTTGTTACTACAAAGTAGTTCTTCGTGGAAACTGTAAAGTTTTATGATTCATACAAATTTTCTGATATTTCCATGGATTATTTAACGCCCAGATATAAAATATGTCACAGCAAGAAAACAGAAGGAAGAATCAGCCACTGAAAAAGGGCATCACCCTCGAAATTCATTCATCACCAACAAAACGTTTGAAAATTCTTTAGGAGTTTTTGAACAAAACCTCTTCTGAACAATGACAGTGTTCCGCCTTCTTCAAATACAACCTTCTTTTATAAAAACTTGTGTCTCAACAACAAGACGGTAACTTTTTTATTGGGACCTCGTTCCTTCACGTACGTAATGCGCATGCTCGGCAACGTGGTAGAGTTCTTCGAATTTTGAACGAACGAGTTTCTGGATGCCAATTTTGAAATAAAAGAAAGTAAAAAAAGATAATTTCATTTGTGAGAACCATTTGCGATTTCGTAATGGATAAATTGTTTTGTTTGCCATTAATTATCTAGACTTTGTTTGAGACCTAGACCTAGAGACTAAATTAACAGACATTTCTTGGCACTCTTCGCTTTTTTTCTGTGCTTTAAATGAGTAAGGGCATATTTTTAGAAAACCAAAAATAATTACAAAATTAAGTAACTTTTGGCAATCGTGACTACTTTGACATCATCTTTCGTCCGATCTCTGTCAGCATCGATAGCCTGTTCATACTTTTTACGTTATTTTAAACCAGAATGTTCCCGAAGTAATTCTTACCAGAGACAAGGGTCATCCAGACTTGTGCTCCTAAATGCGTAGCGACGGCGACGACGTATAGCGCCCTCCATCCACGGAGGTTACTGCTGGATCCAGGGCGACTGAGCCAGGCTAGGAGGACAACCACGGCGAGGGCCACATGAAGAGGCTGAGAGGTCTTGGTAGCGATTCTGTGGGCAAGGGAAAGAAGAGATTAAGAATAGGTATTTAAATAAATTGGGATAAGGGAAGAAAATGATGATAAAGTGTTATTTATTTCTGTACTTGGTGCAAAAAAAAAGGCGACAAAAAGATATTTTGTTTTAAAACTAGATGAAGCCGGTGTCTATTTTCTATCCGACTACCTTGAGTAGAAACGCCCGGAACTAATTCAAAGGTCTCAGTTTCTTTGGTGTTTTATGCTCATTTTATGTGGTTTGGTGTTGCTATAGATTTTTTCGAGGGGCTCAGGTGTTAGAAACAGTTGATCATTCATCATTTCAGCCGATACACGTCTACTACTGGACATAGGCCTCCCCCAAGCACCGCCACTTCGGCCGGTTCTGTGCTTCTCGCAGCCAGCGGATTCCTGCGGCCTTCACTAGGTCATCAGTCCACCTTGTGTGTGGGGGGGGGGGGGGGGGGCTTCAACGCTACGTCTACCGGGACGCAGAACCTTCGGCCCCACCGGCCATCTGTTCTACGAGCAATGTGCCCTGCCCACTGCCACTTAAGATTGGCAATTCTTCGGGGTATGTCGGTTTTCTTGGTTCTCCTGCAGATCTCTTTATTTCTCATTCGATCACGTAGGGAAACTCCATTGCCCTTTGGGTGACTTTCAGCATTCTAATGAGGTCCATTGTGAGACAGTTGCTTACAATAGGAACAGTTGGTTATAAATAAATAAAGTCTGACAATCAAAGAAGCGTAAAAAAATATACCTAAGTGTAAAATGTGCAACAACCATCTAATCAAACCGCAGTGTTTCATAACAGAACCAAGGTTGTTGCCAACTGCCGATAAATATCTACATATACCGGTTATTATATGCTGCCTCATTACTGAAGCCTTATTAAAGGATTGAGAAATTAAAATAACATGCTGTTGAACAACTAATAATGTTCCTTAAGCACATGTAACGTTTTGCAAAGGTGTGTTGTAGATTTTTGTTATTTAAAAATTAGATGAGCTATCTTAAATTATAAGTTCGAGATTGAAGAAAATGCATTTTTAATAAAAATATGTGCCTATTCTTTCAATGGAAAATATAGTTGCACGTGAAAAATTATCAAAACCCGATATGTGTAACCTGACCGAATGTAATCGATTTTGACACGTGATTCAAGTTAAAAGAATGGCGGCATGAAAATTTAATTTGTGTAAGTTGACGGTCCGATAATTTAAAAAAAATGCGTGTCATTTGGTTACTCGTGCCAAAAAAAACTGGTATGACGTCGAGCGACGTCAAAATTATTTTATATTTAAAAAAAAGAACAATGTTATAAAGTGACTTTTCTGTCAAACCTGCCATCATGTTCTGATCAGCTAGGTCAATATTAGCAGCTTAGCATTTTATTTTATACTTAAAAAAAATTGGGAAACGTCATTAAACCTTTTATAAATAGTTTAGTAAGATAACGGATACCATTAAATTGAAGCTGACAGTTGTTCCAAATTCACCACTTACACATGACGTTACGTAGTCCTACTTTGTTAGGTACATGTTATTATTTGCCCTCGGGGCTCATTTAGTTTGACTTTACATTCAACATAGCAAACGGTACTTTTGTTTTCACAAAATTTAGAGCAAAAAAGGAGGGCTGATCAATAATTCTGAGTTGCAAATCGTGCTAAGTTCAATTTTGTTTTTCTTAAGGTAAAATTTATTGGTACAATTAAAGTAGGTAAAACATTGTTTTCTATTTATCTAAATATTCTTATACCTTAAAACGTGTAAACGTATTTTGTTTGCTAAAATAATATTAATATAGTTATCATATATTATTTGCGATGTATATATTACTTTCGACGTTAACATTTTAAAATCATGAGCGCCAAATTCGTGGTTCGTTTGAAAAATGTTTGTTTTGCGAATAAGAAAGTGGAGTAGCTTGTGACTTTTATGTTTTAACAAATACATAATTATTGGATAACCACGATAATTGCAGGTGTTAATAAGTCCTTTATATTATACATGTGCCGCAGATTCAAGAAACAGCCTAATTTGTAACGTGTGAAAATCGAGATAGTAAGGCGCTTGATTTATTTATGATAAAAGTGACGTTGAAAGTGATAATAATCACAACGAATAAAAAAAAATTGTTCAAGCATTAATCATCGCGTAGTAGGTACACTCGAACTACAAATATAAATATTTTAAACAAAAACAAGTTCATATAAGTATCTTTTTTGTAAAACCAATACAAGTGCATGTTTCGGGTGATCATAATATATGACTGAATGCTCCATTCGCTATGATCGTAACTGCACGAGAAACAATAAAAAATATAAAAAATCAAGAGCACGTAAAATTATTAAGCCAACTTCGTATCAAGTTCATATTGTATCTTTATGATTATAAGACCTAGATTAAAATAATGCAATACGAAAAATCACTTTTCCTCAGTGTGTGAATCCGTTTATTATTCATGAATAATAAACGGATTCACAAATTGTATTATTACTTTCTTCATTTATCAATGCAGGATTATTTGAACGGATTTTGATAAAATAATTTTGTTCTTAGGTACTTGTCCTTGTTTTATATATTTTTAAGGTGTTGCAACTGTAAAATTTATTTATATCCTTGCAAATGTCACTGGTAAGTACTCGAGTTTAATTGCAAACAAAAAAAAGAAATGAACGAATGACTTTAAAAAAAAATCAGTAAATAAAACGAGTATGTCATATTCACATTTATAATATTGTTTGTTAATTTTCATATGAGCCATGATTTTCGGTTTTCTGGCACGTCATTACCTACTGAAATTAGGTTCCTATACTACGTGCGCAATTTTTCAGTAAATAAAGTATTGCTTTGAGCTAATTAGGGATTGATATATCTATAGCGATTATTTTTAGTAAAAATACGAGTACCATCGTTACAGGTAAAAGGAAATGATGATAAACTGGTTATTTCTCAAGCCCAAACCTTTCCCTATTTTAATTAGGTAGGCTGAAAAAATATTATAACTCTGTTTTTATGTGACAGAATAATAATCGTCCAAGTATTCTAGGAAAATATATTTTGTTTATCATTTGTTCCCTTTAAGATAAGATAAACGTTAATATTTATTTGGGATAGCAAAACAAAAATATTTTTGAGACAAACGTGTGCAGAAAATGCGTGATTTTGGCGATACGCCACGTCACGAGCTGCCTGCGTTATTTTTAGCCAAAAGCATACGTAACAAAGTATGTTGTTTGTGTTTATTTCAGAAATTACCCTTTTAAACATCTGTTTATTTCGTTTTGGTTAAAAAAACTCTTATCCAGTCAACGTAGTCAAAATTGAATTGGATTTTCACTTTTCTGTTTCTGTATTTAGCCCCATTTAACATCATAAATTAAATAACAGTGGGTTATTTTTGGACAGTGCAACTCTTACATTCATTGCCAAGATCTTTGACGTGGTTGACCACAAACTGAAAAGACACGACATTTTTACGACCTGTACAGTTGAACACATTTGGCAAATATGCTTAATTTTCAAATGCGATTCACGGAAGAAATAACTGAAAATATATTACATAATTAGCTGTAATGAAGACACAAATCATAACAATCGTAAATGTTTTGTTACTTTCAATTATTTACAGGCATTTGTTTTTTAAATATCACGTAGCAAAGATCGTTTTGTTTAACTCTATCGCTGTGAAATTACACTTTGTAATATCAGTATGACGTTTATTGCTAATTTATCTCTTATCGATTACGAATTAACGGTTGCCGACGTGCTTCCACACACGTGCGTACTTTTAATTAGTTCGGCAATATGTAGAACTACTCATTAAGTCAATTGATTGGTGTCATCGGCATATTTTGAATGATTTCGAGGTTAGTCTGGTTTCCTTGGTGCGTGCTTATATGTGACGTGTAACCGAAACTCGAATTTTAATTTTGAAATATATAAATCCATAAATCGACTAGTTTTTACATTTTATTTCTGCTTATTTTATTTTCATTTAATATATTGTAGACATTAGACGTCAATAAACTTCACTGTGACAATTAATGTCACCTGAACCATGACAATTTAAAAATATATATTAATTATAATATATTTCCACTTGGCAACAAGACATTGCGTACCCATGCAGCTGTGAAACATCTAAATGCCGTTATATATTTGTTTTATGATTATCTCCGAGATTTCAGACTTATAATGTTTTTCTAGAGTTACAATGACAAATTAATGATCTACCAACTATAAATATTAGGTACCTAAGTTATTGTTCTGCGTCATACTTATACCTACACAGATTTTTATTTGAATTAATTTGGGTATCGATTCAAAAACAAAGTTGGTCAGTTTGCATACAAAACACTGGCAGGAGAGAATAAAAAAAGAAATTCATAAAAAGAACTCACGGCGGCCATCATTGTGCACAAAATGGCTTTTTGGATGGCGGTTCTGTTTGTTTCGGCGGGAATCGATTGACAATGCAATTTCGAACTTGAACTTCGAAATTGGACGATGGTCAGACCGGACCGGAAGGCATAAATTTAAAACCACATTTTATGAATGTATTAAATTATTTGTTCTAGTTTTTTATTGGACTTACAGTCGTAATGGTTTGTTTCTAAGTAGGCGGGCTGTTGGCTTATTTATTTATTCATCTACTTACATCTACCATTGAATTATGTGGGAAAAGGAGAGGGAGGCCTTTGCTCTGCAGTGGGGCATCACAGGGTAAGGTAGTTAGACCTATCAATACAGAATATAGGCTCCCGCAGTAACGGTGGAGTTTCTTGCCCATTCTTCTCCATACGAAAACTACCTTTTGAAAGGGGCGACTAGAATCAATTATTTTTTTTTGTAAATTTTGGCGTTCAAAAGTGGCCTTTATTTGAAATAAATTATTTGACTTCTGACTTTGACAGGCGCGACGCAACGGTTCGACCCGACTCTGTTAGAACAATTTCTATGAAAACTTCACGGAAATTGTTCTACCGGTGTCGCGTCGCGCCTGTCTGCGGGAGCCTTAACCCAATGCGTTAAATGCGCCTATCCTAACTTAATCGATACTAACATTTATGTACCTATAACAAATTACAAATAATGCATTCCTTGGAAATCACTCAGAGAACATCACAATAGTGTGTCACTCGCTGTGAGGTTGAGCGTTATAATGCATTCTGTATTACCTCAGAGATACGTTTGTGATTCGGAAGTTCTCTACTCTTGATTACTTATAATTATCCAGTTCGAATCTTTTTCTGTACAAGCCGTTTGTGCCCAGTTTTTTCAAATAAAATAAAATATTTAACTTTTAAATACGCATTATTTCACGCTGGAACCATTGGTTACACTTTTTGCTAGGACACGATCAATAAATATTAATATTCGATCGCTAATTTCCAATTACAGATTTATTTCCGCCTTACGGCGTGCCATTCGATAGAATAGCCATTAAAATTGATGACTAGCTATACGATTTCGCATGGTAATATTAAGGCTCGTACAGACTAGCGCGACTTGTCGCGCGACGCGTCACCGGTAATTGTTCTACCAGCGAACTTTTCTTCGAAATTGTTTTGTTCGAGTCGCGTAGGTCTGCACGACGCTTTAAGCGCAGGCCACACTGGGAACAAAGCTGTAGTTCTTTCATTAGCTTCACAGTGTGGTCTGCACTTTAGTAGCTATGTTACAGTTATGTTTGTAGTAGTTTGTCAGTTTGTTTCAGTCTAGCAAAGGCTGTTGAATCTTTGTTTTTGTTTTGCAAAAACCTCTAAAACACCATGAAAATACTGCAATTATAAAAAGGTTTAAGTAAGATCTAACAATGTATGGAAAAATTACCTTTCTTCGTTTCAGCAATGTAACTCCAGCTCGAGTGTGTCTACACGGTTGCCCCTAGCACTAGGCTTGAGCTGAGCTCAATATCAAATAAAACCAAATAATTGTAAGTATGACATTGAACTACAAGACTGTAGCCTGCGGGTCAGAGCATAGTCATTATCTACAGTTTTAAACAGTTAATCCATCTAACTTACTTCTAACTTAAGATATTACTTAGCGTAAAACCTGTGAAAATTAAGTACTGTCTTCACTATAATCATGAAATGTAATCAAGGCACCGATATTTTTATATTGTGTGCGTTTGAAAGGCAAAAAAGTGAAGGGAACTTTGGATTTTCCAGTATCGACTTGAAATCTCAACCAAATAGGTTTCCAAGAATCAGATTAAAGAAACAAGACCTATAAGAGCACAAGGGGATAAAAGGTCTAATGACATAAAATACGTGTTAAAATACCTATTTACAATTTCTGCCTGACTGTCCAAAATAATATTAGTAACTAGCTGCTGTACGCGGTTTTGCCCGCGAGAACTCTAATTCTTTTTCTGAAATAGAAGTCGCTTTTCTAAAATCGGTCCAGCCGTTTCGGAGATTAGCCAGAACAGACAGACAGACAAAAATATTTAAAGAAAAAATGTTTTAAGTACCGTATGTGCATTTAGTAAAAAGCTGTTATTGCGACATGACAAACAGACGCTTCAATTTTATTTATTTGTAAATATAGAGAAGATAAGCACGACTACTATAAAGGAAATGATCGAAAAAAAAAAAACAAAACTAGGTATAAATCATGAATTCAAGATCCACTTATTAATTTACCTTCCCCTTAAGTCGTCAAGTTATAACCTTGTACAGGAGGCCAAGCAAAGCAAATACATTATAAATGATGATTAAGTTAAGTACCTAAAACAATTACTATTAAATGCCTATAATGACAGTTGGTCATCCATGTTTGAATGTTACCGGTTAATTAATTAAATTTGCTGGCGCTAAGGTGACCACAAGCTTATGTGGTTATATTTTATTTTATAGTGTGGTTTTACTGGACGTGGTCAGTGGTCAACAACACTAATGAAATATTTACTAGCTGAACCTTATAGAAATATTTACTAGGTTTCACCCGCATAAGTCTCGATGCCGTGAGAATATTAGGATAAAAATCTTATGGCCTAATGGTCTACCCATGTGCCAAAATCATACAAATCCGTTCAGCCGTTTTAGCGTGCAAGCGTAACAAACAAATAAACAAAAGAAACTCACTTGCGGATTTATATTATTATATAGTAAGGATTAGGATTCGTTTCCTACACTATTATTTTGTTGGCAACAGAAATTGCTTTTTAAATAAGTCACGAAGTAACTTTGAAATGGAGCTCGAAAAGAAGTATCGTTTTATATTTCACTATTTTTTTTGCATTCTAAATATAAAATGGACGGAATTAGCTACATATTCACTCACTGTTAATTGAAGATAAAAAAAAAAGCTGCGGTCGCTAATCTGTCTGGGTCAACTGTAATGTCGTGAAGAGATAAAAGACTAGAGTAATGATAAATAATTAATGATAATTCAATAACATTTTAAGGGGTTAAAAGTTTATCGTATTTATTTGGATTGGTGAGTCTGTGCAGTGGTGGCCCAGTGGTAGACGATTTCTGCGAGAAATTGACCATGCCCTTCCGTCGGTACACACCACTTTTTAAGGCGTTCTGACGACGTACTATCTGGTATCTCAAAACGGTGAAGGAAAACTTCGTGAGGAATCATAATCATATGTTCTAAAATCAAAAATTTGAATACAAGTGACATTCTACCAACATGCACTGGGCCCGCGTGGTGGACTATGGCCCAGGCTTGTGTCCCAGCAGTAGTAATATTATAGGGTAATTATGCTATACCTACCAAAAGTAAAATAGTACTCGTGAAAAAGTGTAATAAATTACGATAGAAAATGTTTTTGTTTTGAAATATTTTATGGTTTAAAAAAAAAAAGAAAAAAGTTTGGTACCTATATTCTCTAGAAAATATGTCTATTATCGGAAAACCATTATTAGTTTAATGACGCCCATGTACCTACGTCAGACACGTTTCCAGGTCTTCACAAACATGTTTGCTTTCAGACTGATTTCGTATTCATTTAACTTTGTCGTAAATTACCTGCACATGATATCGAACGTGTGTTGTTTTAATTCGCAGAAGATTGACGATAAAATATCTATTTAAAGCATCAAGTTTACAAATCAGGTACAATAATGCAGGTGTAAATAAAAAATACATAGATATTACTTATATCTATGTATTTTGATTATCTGTTACAGATTCGATCGAAATGCAACACAAGTATGGAATACCTATAGATTTAAAAGTAATATAAAACGATAAATGCAGGGAAAACAACAATGAAAACAAACAATTTCAACTTTTTTACATTTCAGAATCTGTGTCATCTTGACGTAGAATATGGACACCGTATATAAATAACCACGACTTAAAATAGCAGTCACCGACGTACTTGGTGTGATAATTATATAGTTCAAGAATAAACTGCCTATTAAACCAACTTCAATGCCGCAAATAAGCCATTATTGACCATATTATTTGTCCCATAGACGAAGAAGCTGTAATAACTTATTGTACATATGGCAAAGGTAATCAGCTGGCAGCACGTCGGGTCAAATAACGCGTGCTGCGTTACATGACCTTGTTACAGCGTCTACGTCAGACGCTACGTCATCTGCCACAGTCGTAACTCGTTCCAGACGTAGTCGTGCGTGAGCGACTTTCAAAGGTCACTTCGCGTGAAACTTTTGCAGCTAATTCTGATTAAGTATTGAAATGTAAATTGAAGTCAGTATTTATCGCGTGACCTTTTATAATCGTTTAAATCAGTATTCAATAAAAAGTAAACCGTAAATTCTGCACTTTCAGATAGAAACTGTGAACGGTACATTCGGATTTCTAGAACTAATAATGGCTCAGTAGTAATAATAGCTCAACTATTGTATGTGTGAATTAAATCAAGGTACTTAAGTGATTTGTACCTAAAGAATATTAACATCAATCAATAGTTGCCAGGCGATCCCCTCACACACCTTATAAGTGTTGTTTAAATATTTGATTTCATACGTTTATTTACTTTGACAGTCACTTTACTCCATATAGTATAGTTAACGAGTAAAGTGACGAGGTGTGACGTAGCTACTCGCTGTTGTCGAGAGGGAGTTGTGATTCACCTCATAAGTCCTTGAGGTTAACCCTGATTTAAACCAATGGATTGTAAAATTGAATAGGAAGAATAAGAATATCTCTTGTATGTCGATTTTTATTTGCTTAGATTGCTATTTTGAAAAGTATTTTATATTTGGCACTCATTGTCTAGAAATGAAAATACAATCACATTTTTATTTAAATTATTTTTAACGTTGCAAAATACATTGCATGCAGTTGATTAATAAAATTAACGTGTCACTTCAATATATAAATATAATATTATAATAAAGGAAAAGGTAAGCGGATCTCTCAAAGAACGCTACCTTTTATGAAAACTTGTATGCTTCACACAGATCGTTTTACAAGGCGGCTCTGACATTTTTAATTGCACACTGCATATAATTATCCTGACAATTATAGCTCTTAAATCGACCCTGTAATGGCTAATATCGCAAATTTATTTCGGACCTTAACGGGTGGGCCATGCAATAACTTTAGTCAATACTGATCAGGAATTGATATTTCATTTTTAAAATGCCATTTAAAATCTTGCGTTCGGATTCACACACAATCCATAACCAAGATCTAGGTCGTTGCATGCGTGTTCCAGTCGCTTATCGTAACTGCATCATTAAGATCTGTAGCTTATATAGTATATGGGCATTTTTTCACTAAACCAGCCAGTTATCGGAACCTACTTGCGTTTCGAACAGTAGCGTTTCAGTCAATTGAGTGTACATTAGCGCTCACAACTAGTAATTACAACTAATAACTCATTTCACACTGGAGCAATGTTTTTAATTAAGTGCATTACAAAACAATACATAAAAAGTACCTTCATGCGTTTCCGATCGCATTAAAAAACTATAAATTATAGACCGAGTAAATAACTCTTTTTTAATTTATGTATGGAATGGCAGAGCTGTGCTAACTAGGTACTTATTTTCCACGGTGTAAACGATAGTATAGATTTTTTGACTATGTAACAAGCTATTAAAGTTTTATTATTATCTAAATGATTTTTGCGTTTCTTCACAACTTGTTTTGGAGAGATTAAGATCTAGTTTGGAGATATCTATAGTAAGTACCGTCTAATTAATTTTAATTAAAACATAAATAGTTTCGTTCTCAGAATGAAATGTATACGTATAACATTTATCTTCATCTGAAGATGGTCTAAATACAGTCATGGCGCCGACACTTAGTCACCTGCAGCGGCTACAGCGCTTAAAATATCGGAAAAGAACTTGTCTTATATGGGGTATAGAGAAAATGCGTTCCTGATAAAAATAACTGCTCGTATTGAATCTGTAAACTGGTCAGTAATCACAAGTTGCGCAAGCAAGCAGCATTTTTTTTTTTTTTGCGATAATGTATGTGCATACAAGTTTCTTATTGCGTACAGTATCAAATTCTCAATGGTTTCGGATGAATAGAATTTCTGTGAGTTTTTTGGAAAATAGCCCGCGTGTGCAGTCTTTATAAGGGAAAATGCTTTAATGCAGACCATTGGTCGAATTCGTGCCAAATTCCCAATTTTCAATTTGGTGGGAAATGGCAGACCAGCGAAATTCACTCAAACATGAATTTCAAGACGACTCTTTTGAACTTTTTCTTTTATGTTTTCTGCCAATGCTATAAATTGCTCTAAATAAAATCAAATTGACGTTTAAAAATACTATCAGTACCCTTGTCTTTTATATAATTTGTTTCTTAAAATAAATGCGTTGGTTGTTGAGAATTCTCGTAACTTCTACAATTCATCGTAGATACACAGCTACACTACACGACCTCGTTTTGAATTGTGCTGCTAACAAGCTGCCAGGGATGTTGCAGTTAGTAGCGAAGCATTTACATTATGTATCGACTCTTTAAATCGAAGAAAGCAATATCGGTTGACTTTGAGGTTAAGATAAACAATGATGAACGTCCCAAAGAACATGAAAATCGGAACTCATTTAGAAATTCCAGCATAGAGTATCAGATATAGAACAGGGGATAATAGGAGGCAGATATTTAGGCTATCAAAGAAGATGATGAATAGAAACAGGAACGCTGGTACCTAGACCAATGATGGCACGTACTATCAACATAATTTTCTAAAGTAGGAAGACCTAGTTCTGCATACATCTAAGGACAGTGTTATTAATAAACAAGCCTCCCACACCAAGTATATAGCACGTCTAACCACTAAAAGGGATGCAGAAGACCTGGCTATCTTATCGAGTATTAGCTCAATATTGGCGAGTTCGCACACTTGATAGAACGTGACTTTCGAGTCTTCACGAGGTTAAAACGTGGATATAGTCTGATTGTCAGTATCGTCGTTACTGTTAGTTGATTTTTCATCATGCGCTGGACCAATCTTTGTTCTTTGAAATTCAGCATCATTCTTTGTTTGTTTGTCTCTTTAAGAAACTCTTACGTTTCATCTTCTATTTCGTTTTAGTATTAATTGTGTTTTCTCTTTGTATTCTTAAAGGTATCAGAGTGAGTTAAATTTTCTCCAAGTATGCAAAACACTCGATCACAGGATCACTATCCAATGAGAAATACCTACATACATTGCTTTGTTGCAAGTTCTTAGAATTACAACACTTAAGTTACAAATGTTGCCATACTTTAATCTCAACACGGCGTGGGAACTCAGGTGTATACCTAAGTGCTTCCCAGCAAGACGTTAATATGTTTGTTATTCCAGGTGGGTCAACATTCACAGGTCTAGCTTCCCTTACGACTTTGGTTACTGTAAGAGACTTAATTGTATTATCTTTATCCGATTCTTTACCTATCGCAGCTCCATCATCTTTCTCATCTCCAGCCTTATCGTGTCCTTTAACTATCCTTGAATCGATGGTCTTTAGATTCTTACTCGTGCCGGCTGACTCATGCCTGGTGAGTTGACTTGCCATCAGATAAAAAAGGGATATCGGTCGTTTTGACCGATTGATGTAAAGACTATATTAATAGCATTATCTGTCAGCTTGTTTCTTTATCAGTTGATATTCGTATACGTGAGTAACGTGTGTATCGGATTGATTAACGAATCCTTAAGTCGACGAACTTACGATTGTGCGTTTGTAAGCTCACATGTTGGTACATGCCGTTGTCCATTTATCTTTTAGTAATGTAATTTTTTGGTATCTATGACGGAATCTTGATAGGAGTTTTTTTTACGTTGTTTCTAATAGATGTCTTGACAACAGTTCCAATATATTTGGACAGAAGTGTTCTGTTTATTTAGATTGGACATTGGATTATGATAAATTTCTAAATCAGTTGTTGACATTTCATTTGCACCTTTAACTACTACTTTTGACCAAGGGCCTCTTACGGCCGAACCCAGTAACCAATTTTCAGTAAAAGACAGATCGCTGTTGATGGTAGACAGTTTAATTCTATCTGTCATTGAATGTCGTCTCACAGTCCATAATCTCTGACAGACTATTGGGACGTTTTAATCATAAGTAGGTTTTTCTATCTCCAGTATGCCAAAACTGGTGATAGATAGGTTATTGGATTCGGTCGTTAGTCTTCATTTAAATCTTGATTTTACTGAGTTTGTTTGATTCCTAAAAATAGGCCCAGCTTATCCTCCAATTGCATGTAAACTCAAACTCTATAGGTACAGAACATACTTCACAGCTACCAAGTATAAGTAAAAGTATAAGTAAGTGTAGTAGTGTAGTGTAAGTATAAGTATTTGGTCCAAAATAAATGATTTATTATTATTATATTATTATTAAGTCGTACTTCGGTGCCAAGTGTCAGGAGTGGGCCGAAATCACTGCGTTCACATTAAACAAGTCGTTTGATGTACGTATTAACACTTTAAACAATAAGCTACTCGATATTGCATTGATAATATTTATGAGGTGTTATATTGATTGCATGTATTTAGGGTATCGGAAATCAATCGTTATTGCAACAGATTTAATTCTTGGAAAAAAAAGTTTACTCGTGCATATGCACGTTCGCATGCAGGCTATTCCGAAAATATTTCGAGTTTCTTGCCCGTTCTTCTCCATAGGAACCTAAGTACTTCGCTTTGGAATGGGCAACTAGATTCACCTTTCTGACTGACCGACCCCTTGAGAATTCAAAAGTGTCTGTAATTGGTTTAATTGAAATAAATACTGAGTTTTGAGTTATTTCGTAGGTGACACTACGTGGTAGGTGGTATTTTGATACGATTTTACAATACAATAACTAAAATAATGAGGGTTTTTTAATATTTAATTATTTTTGACCACTATCTCACCTGATTACCTCCTCTACCTAATATTTTGACTACTATCTCACCTGATTACCTCCTCTACCTAATATTTTGACCACTATCTCACCTGATTACCTCCTCTACCTAATATTTTGACCACTATCTCACCTGATTATCTCCTCTACCTAATATTTTGACCACTATCTCACCTGATTGCCTCCTCTACCTAATATTTTGACCACTATCTCACCTGATTACCTCCTCTACCTAATATTTTGACCACTATCTCACCTGATTACCTCCTCTACCTAATATTTTGACCACTATCTCACCTGATTACCTCCTCTACCTAATATTTTGACCACTATCTCACCTGATTGCCTCCTCTACCTAATATTTTGACCACTATCTCACCTGATTACCTCCTCTACCTAATATTTTGACCACTATCTCACCTGATTGCCTCCTCTACCTAATATTTTGCTCTGTGAATTAGATAATAACAAATAACTAATTAGGTGAATTCTGATAAGCCTTATCATATCAAAGGGTTTATTTTCGATTGTCTAACTATATAATAATCACAAACCGGGTTTTACGCTTAAATATCCGGCTCAATGTTATCTTACATTACGTAGGTACATTATTTTTTAAAACGCTAACAAACTGGGATGAAGTTGATGATAATATTTTCTGTTTTTTTTTCAGTAATTCTAAGTTAAGCAGAGTAAGCAAACTGAAATGGCTGGTTACGTTTGTCGAAGGACCGACGGCCGGTGGAGCAGACGAGTGCTGGAGTGGAGACCGCGTATCGGCAAGCGTAGCGTGGGACGCCTTAGCTAAATGGACCGACGACCCACGTAAAGTCTTAGTGGCGCCCGGAGGGGTCGGTTTCCGATAATAATATCACGCTGGTACACCCACAACAAGTGCTGGGACAGACTGGGTGCGGAAGGCGGAGGACAGGGTGTTGTAGTGCAGCCTGGGAGATGCCTATGTCCAGCAGTGCACTGCGATAGGCTGGCAGTACCTACTGTAAAACTAAATGTTTGCGTTTTAAGTTAATTGGTTGAAAAGTAACGAAGGTTGTTCGTGAGAGAAGGGCGAGTTTTTGCTGTTTGAACAAGCGTTTAAAATGATTGATGATTGCAATGATTTGGTCTGATTAGAATGTAATTAACTGCTGAAGGCAAACTTTAATAAAAAAACTGTCTTACTGGTACTTTGCTTTTCAAATAAATTATGCTGGGATTTATTTTGGAATTACATAAGGTGTTTTAGTGTACCTACCTTTACCACTTTTAGTGTACCTATATTTGTATTTCGTCATCTTATGTAATGTTCAGTTCTTCGTTTCGAACTTTGAACAGTGGGATCATAAGATTTAGATTTACAAAACAAACATTTATAGATATGCTAGATTACAGTGAACGAAAATACATGGCATTCGACAGTTAAGCCATTGTATTAAAATAATTAATTTTCAATTGACGTTTTTATGTTTGTTATGACCACCAATAAGATAAGATCATGCTAATCTGTGATAAATACGATTATATAAAGTGAACTAATAAATAACATAAGTACTTTGACGTTATTGTTATCAAATTAGGCCCAAAGTACACTTGGATCAATTAGGGTTTTTTTTTAAACTGTTATTACAAATTACAATACATTATGAGATGCACTGTCAAAGTGAAAGGAGCGTGACGTGTTTGATGTAGGGATACTTGCCAAATGCAATACAAGAATTTACAGTTTTATCGTTTAAGCGATTTATTATAGTAGAAATAAAAGCATTATGAGATATTTAGTGTTGACATTTCGAGTATCATATTTTTTTTTTGTACCTACGTAATATAATTTAAAAAAGCTTTAGTACATTTCAAGACTCTTTAAATCTAAATAAAAACTGGACATACCTAATTATACACACACACACACCCACACACATCATACTTACGAACGTACGTTTGTTTTTTACGTCAAATTGTTGTTTACGTCAAAGGGATTATACCTGAAGAGTTCGTATAGATAATGGCTTATTGATAGCCTATCTATCAAGTACAATATGTATGTTAAGCATTTAACACGTGGTTGTCTAGCGCGTAAAATTACTAAATTACACTCATAGACTATTAAACGAGCGATATTTGCATATATATGTTTGTTATTTCGTTCTCGAGAACGGCTCTAACGATTTCGATGAAAGTTGCAATATAGGGGTATACGGGGGCGAAAAATCGATCTAGCGAGGTCTCATATCTGGGAAAATTCGTTTTCTCCGTATTTTCACCCGAGCAGAGCTCGGTCGCCCAATGTTTAGAACAAGAATAATGACACCTTAGAATAATGACATGGCAGCATGGAATTAGTAGGTATGTACTATCATGGCAGAATGGAATTAGTATGAACTTTCCATACTATTAAATGAGCATTCTCTATTTTCACAAGAGCAGAGCTCGGTTGTCCAGGTACTATTTTCAAAATTCGAATGATTAGCAATTGTTTTTTAAAATCAACTTTGAAAGAGAGAGTACAGTGCACTTCAAAAATGATAAGAACTGACTCTGAATCCTTATCTATGACTAAGCTTTATCTACGACTAACACTGGAGCTTAGTTTTTATGGTCTCAATGCATTTTGATTCAATTTCCATTATCAAGGATTGAGTTTTCTTTAAATTTATTACTTTTTATCGATGCCAATCGGAGAGACAAGGAAAGCTGATTACAACCTACTGGGATAAGCCTAGGAGTGAAGGAGATATAAACAAATGATTGCGTAAGACCTAAAACTGACAATTTGTCAAAACAGTGGTTTTCCTACGTGTTTATTTGTGAAGAAAGAGGTAACACGATAAGATATTTAATTTGAACTATCATTGCTCTTCAGGCATGTCCGGATCCAGATCTTATCAGTCATTGTAGATGAGATAAGGTTCAAAAGTTTATGATTTATAATATATTCTTTCTCTTTGAATCATTACTTTGCCCTTTCGATTATTTTTCCATGAAAAATTGTGGAAAATACAACAATAAGAATGTCGTATATGCAAAAAAAATCCATTGTTTCAGCATTAATTACGTAATGGTGGATTTACTGCCTTTACAAATTCTGATAGTAACAACTTGTCTTGAGAAATAACGTACGATGAGTGTGGATTCCAGAAAAAGTTTGAACGAAAACCTATTTAATTACAGTAGCCATTTACATTAGTAATATTTTTTGTTAATAAAAAAAAATTGACTGTGTCTAGATGATTGATAAGAACTAATTCTATTAATTTAGAAAGTATCATAACGTAACGTAACGGGGATTTTGTAACTAAACAAACCTAAACGAAAATACTTAAGCATAGATTATACGATGTAGCCGCAAAATGATCTTAGGTATTGGTCTATAAAGTGCCCTCATCAGATACATGATCCACTCTATTTATAGGAGTTAAGCCCAAAAGAGAGATTGCCGATTCAGAATTCAAAGTCAGCATGTAAACGTGTTTTCATCTTTATGAAAACAATAGTCGTCACAAGATAAGTTTGATTGATTACTTTGAAGCAGTGTGTCGCATTGTTGCGAAATACTTATTTTTTGTCGCTATTTATCCCGTAAAACATCTAATAACAAGTGTAAAATCTAATTTTTATACGCGTTATTGACGGGGATAATATTTTCAGTCACTGTCATTGTGGTAAGTAGTTTTTCACGCTGGGCTTTGGATTATTATAAGTTGGTCAATATTTTCCATAGATACTGTGAGAACAGAGTAAAGGATTGTAGAGTGCACGCCACGAAAGACGGCCGGCGGAAAATTGAGGAACTACTTTATTTTCATGCAATTTGATGCAATGACATAATAACTAGCGCCGCGTCAAAAGGACTTCAGTGGAAGCGATCTGATAGAATGACAGCTTCATCCATAGATAAGATTAGGATTATAGGTAGGTACAACCTGTTAAATCTAGATTATCTTGCGTTCTAGAAGTTGATACAAGAGATTTTTTTACATGAGTTCTTTTAGTGATCTAAACCTTATCAAGTTACTCAAATTAAATTAAAAATAAACTGTTTCAGGTGTTAAAAGATGTAGATAAATATTATCACTAGCGACCAATGAACTTGAAATATGATCGCTAAATATAATTATCATGAATCATAATATGAAATTATGTAACGATAAAATGAGGTCACTTGCATGCGCCCAAGCAAGAGGCCTTTGACATGATTAAATAATATTTATTTTTATCTACGTAATACAAAAGTTCCTACGTTATCACGCGAATGTAGTTGATGAGAAGCCAATTTAATTTAAAATATTAGTGGTGGAACGCCTTATTAGGTCTGTTTTAGCGTAGCACTAGTAACGTTCCCATCTTGGCCCGCAGATTCATTGGAACAGAAAAAAACGTTATGTAATAAAAATAAGTCATTTGCTAATATCAATAGTTGATACGCAAACCAGTTTAGAAACCTTTTCACGAAATAGAAAACACCTATTCTTGCCATTGCGATCTGCAATTTCACGTAGATACATTAGGTACGGTCTACAGTCACACCTGTCAGTTTCATACTAACGAATATGTGTTTTGCGAATTTGATCCTTATTACAACTACAAATTTTCCAACTGACAGTGTCAGGAACGCATTCTCTCGAGGCCAGACTGTACCTACATCTGGAGGCACGGAAGTGCCCCCGTCAAGTCGCTGCCATGTATTTAGAACCATAGATTGCTTTTGTGAATATGTAATATTTTAAAATCACTACAAAATTAATTATTTTATACCGCAATCAACACTTTCTTTTTAATTACATTTGGCTTTGACTCGCGAAGATAAACCTTATTATCTAAAGTACTGTTCAATTAAATTGTAAAATTTTGACTCACTCAAGGTGATTCTATTTATAAAATTATCTTTTGAGAGGTTCTTTTTTCTATATTTAGTTTTATTACTATTAAGTTACACTGCAGAGTATCGTCACAGTTATTGCAGAGATTTCACAAATATAACTAAGTTTATGCGTAAAAGACAAATGAAAATAATCTTTATTTTTATTACGCAGAATTTTATTGTAGTTTTATGTTTTACAATTCTGTTTTTTTATAGGTCGCTTTTCCTGTAGTTTTGCAGAAACTGTCTCATTTTGTACAGCAAAAAAAAACACGTTATGAGTCCTGAAATACTTCCTGAATACTGTCAATTGTTGAGGCAACCGTAACAACTGAAGGCACGAGCCCCTATTCATTAGATCTTACCGAATATACAATGCGTTTTATATCGTGCTTATACGAATGGATGCAGAGTCGTTTTTTCTCTGCAGTTTGTTGGCAATAACTGTGCAGATTGCAATAACATGATCACGAGGGGCATAAACACTCCAGTGGACCGTCTTACGTGCCTGCAGACACGTTTTCAGACCACGTACACGATGTTATTAGTATAATGAGATCAGTTTCATCCATCACAATTGCTCAGGAAATGGGTGGGAAATGGCGCGCGCCATAAAACTGCATTCTATCTAATAACTTTTTACATTTTACGATTTCAATGCTCTAGTTTCTGTTTTTACGATTTCGTTGTTAAATCCTGCAGTAAATTAAATTGTTTTGTGGAAGATTTCACGGTTTACGTTTAGTTTTCAGTTTTGTTACATACAATGTTGGAAACAAAATACGAATTTATTAACTTTGGCATGGCTCCCGAACGTAACACTATCTTATTTTTTGCACTATTTATCATGAAACCTGACTGTAACTTTATCTAAAAATATATTTTTCGAACTAACGACTATTGTCTAAACTATTTCCGTGACATATTATTTATATGTCGACCTCGTTCGTCCTGCCTCGGCACAGTCCAAAAGTTCTTCCGTGTTATCATTTTAATAAACCGGAACACTATGTATTGTTTAACTGTTCCTGTTATTATTACTACAAAACAAATATTAGTTACTCGTACTACTGTTTTATTTCAAATTGTTTGCATATCTACTTATAAAAAACTATTACGTTTGTGGAAATAAGTAGTTGACATCGTCTAGTCGATACAGAAATAGATCGAAAATATGGTTTATTATTGCATTGTTTGTTATTTATTTGTTTTATGATTAACGAGGAAATAATATGTGATAATAAGTAGTGACACATAAATGATGCCCTTAATTAAATAAGTGAGACAGTTTTTTCCAAATCTTTTAGCAATTTAAACTTGAAAAAGCTGTTTTATCTGTCCTTTTGTGTGTTAATCTGAAAGAGATTAGGTGCTAGGAATAAAGACTAGACAATATAGCCCTTAAAGAAAAAAAAAAAAGCCCTAGAAAATAAAATACGCCTTCTGTACAGAGAAAGTTTAATACTATACATGGCCTATATATTACAAGGTTTATTTAAATTGAGACTAATACATATGCCCTCCATGCGTGGCTATCATTAATATTATTTAACGGCTATCGTTGCTATGAGGCTATACATTGTAACCAGAACACGTTGCATCATGCAGTTACATTCCGACTAAGTACCTACCTATGCGAGTTTTGTGGTTTAATATAGTAGTACTTATATTTAGGATGTTAGCTTCATTCGGTAAGGCGTTATTGCAAACAGGAATATTATTGTATAGAAAATATATATTTTGTGGCTGGGGTTAGTACCACATTCAGGTAACAAAATACCTAATGATGGAAGTAAGTTCATAGGCTAATTAGTAATTAACGACATACGGTCATAATAGCAACAGGTTTAACTTTTAAATAAAGTTATTTCTATTTAACATAACAACTGTTAACTTAATTAAGTTATTGAAAACGAAAGCAAGAAGAATTACGTTTATATGTAAGTAATGAAAACCTTTTTTATTTCAAATGGACTCTTTTACTGATTTCCATTGTTTTAATAAATAAATTAATTAGATACCGTCTCAACCGAATACTCGTACAATAGTAATTAGCGGTGGCTCGTATTTTTCACTATTAAAGTACAGAATAGTGAATATTTTTTATTTCGACATTTTGATATCAACCCGTACCGTGACCAATGATAGTTTCAAAGTTCAAGTGGTCAAAAGAAAACTTTGTTGGTTAAAGAGAAACTAGGGTTGAAGGAATTGGAAAAAATAAAATAATAAGTAGTTATTTAAGAGTTTTATGAAAGTATATGTACTTATGGTACATATACTTTCATAAAACTCTTAAATGAATTACGAATTTAAGAATGAATATCGTTTCATATTAATTATGGCATAGTATTATGGTCTATCAACACAGTTACGTTACATTTCATGGGCCTTTTTAATCCCTAAAAAGGTAGCCACATTTAAAAAGGGTTCGAAACTACAAAATACTGTTCTTATCTAATCCTATGCATAATTCATGCATACCACTCTAATTCAAAACAGAGCCAACATTTTTCTCTTTAAAATCTAATTGCCTGATTTTTATCTCCTAAACCTTTTGGCTCGGGAACAGCCCTGCAATATCCGTGTCACACAGATACTCTGACCTCAGTTTTAGGCTAGACATTTAAATATCTAGATCCTTTCTATTTGATCCTTTAATTCAGTCACATATCTAGGCAGACGAATGTCACTAACAGTGTCCTTCTTAGAGCAGTCTCCTTTTTTGATAAAAACAAAAGCAAGATCACTCTAAAAGTTATTAAACGTATGAAATAGTAGGAATTTTTGCTAGATTTTTCGTAAAGTTCTCTAATTCCATTTTTAAATCAATTTAGGTACATATTTCTTTCTATAGTAGTCTATTGAGCATGAGGCGTTTTAGGGTTCCTAGATAGAGCACACGTGTAGGAGTACAGCTTTTGTCCTAACTGTCAACACAGTCGTTGTTTATAGTTCACACATGTCTTGTGATCTAGAGACTGATAAGGATAGTTCACTTATTCGAAGTAGGTATGTCACCAATCAAGCACGACTTTAAAAGACAATTTAGGGATTGATAAGATGTCCTAATTTAATTGATTGAATTAGTTTGTATTAACATTTTGGGAGAAGTTTTATTTGTGTGTTAAATGTTTCAATTCATTCAAAATCTTGCTATTTGCGTTCACACATACGATACAAGCAATTAACGCCCGTCTGAAATAAACGCTAAAAGTTCTATTATTGGAAGTCTACTGACTTCATATAATATACAAAGCTAAACTGGGTAACTACTATCAGTACCTATCTATCGATCAAAGTCCAGTCTGTACAATACTTTCTTTTCACTTGACATACTGACAAAGATACTTATTACATTGTGAAGCTATCACTTAACATCTGAACACGAGTCTCTTTGTATATAAGTTCCATATAGTTATAAGGAGTGCTCGCTACTATGTTGTGTAAATTCGTACTACTCATAGTCATGCCCACTTTGCGGTGCCACTCTAGTTCATATTGCAGCTCGATCACATTTACAAAGTATACTTTTATACGGACTTAAGTAAGTATAGGAAATATTAAAATCCGCTTTGAATAAGTGGGAATAAGTATGGAATTAATAATAATATAATAACTAATAAGTACTGAAGTGATCTAAAATCAAATAATTATGTAAACTAGTGCTCGCCCAGAGGTCGAAATTCGACCATAATTCATTTAAATGACATGATTCTAAGGTAGCCATCTTGTGTCAAACGCATGGTAGTGTGTGTAATGTTATTTTTATTAATTTATATAATTAAATTAATGAGAAATAGTGCAGAAAGCTAATATATAAAAATATTAGCTTTCTGCACTCCTTCTCCATATAAACTTTAACGTGCCAAATTTCATACTCCTCCGTCCGCGTAATTTTCTTAAAAAGGGTTACAAAGTTTTTGCTTCACGTATTAATAATACTCGTAATATAGGTAATAATTCTGTTTGAACGCCTCCCTTTACCACTTCCCACCTTTAGGATAATGCGTATACTTAATTTATCTTCATTCCAAGGTAAGTGTGTTAGTTAGACGCCATTAGATCGTAAGACATCATTTAAAACTTTAATCAATTTCATTGCTCAATTTGTCTTTAACGGTAGTTGGGTAAATACTCTTTGAAAATGGGCTGAGGAGGACTTAAATTTCAAGTGGCTAAAGATATGAATCTAGGAAGTTAGGCAGGATTATCTATGATAGCTGTCACTAAAGTGATGTTAGTGTGTTATCGTCTAAAACGAGAGCCATTATCTTTGATTGACACAACATTTTTTTATGAAATTGCGCAGATATGTGGAACAAGTTTGAAGAAAATCACAAGATTTCCGAGAAAAATCAATAGATTTCCGAGTTCGCTTCTACTTTTCAATTTACAAACATTTGTTATTTTCAATTTCAGGAGCTATAAAAAATATTGTTTGGCTTAGAGTAAAAAAACTAGTAAATAGAAATAAAATTGAAAGTTAGTAAATTCCGTTTGCGGTTAAGTTAAGTTTGTTGAGCTCCTTAGGTTTTCTATTATCCGCAAACAGAGACGGTTTCTACTTATTGCACGTATAGATTGAAATGTTTTATAAATACCCGACATTTGTAAGTAAGACTACAGGCCAAAGTTTTTATTGAGTCTCTCATGTGACTAGTGTTTTAAAAACGACGTGTACCATGCATGAAAAAATTGAAGACGCAGCAAATACTCTGGGAAAGCTATAGAGTGTAACTATTGGAGAGAACTGGAGGCAAAAGAAGCAGAAGTACATTAACGTTGAAGCCCAGCAAATCTTCCCAATCATTTAAGATGTTCAACCGATGATTATCCTGTATTTAGGGTTACTCTGATAAAAGCAGGTGCATGACTAAAGTACGAGGTCCAATAGATTAAAGATAAAGACTTTGCACCTATCATGACGTTTAAGATTAAGAAGATCACGTCGACCTAAAATCCTTTGTGATAGCATCACGAGTTACTGATAACGTATGAAGCGTTGCGCTGAAGGGTCATTCTTATCGATAGCATGCCGTGAGTGAATGAACGGCAGGTTCATTAACGGGACTTTCTAATTAAGTTACGCAGATTGCCTTTTGAATCATCCATGATTGATTCTTGAAATATGCTCCGTGGGTAATAGTTTGATTTCCAAAAAATATAAGTTGCTACGATAACATACAGTCTGTAGTCAATATTTTAAAGTCAGAAAAATGCAAAAAATCCTAAAATCAAAAAGATACTAAATCGGAAGTAACGAAAGAAAATATTCACACTCGGAAAATTGTATCGACAGTCGCCTATCGCGCGTCGGTCACGACAATCGGAAACTCTACGCTGCACGTAATCATTTTCCACCCGCTCTCACATCAGAACTTTGCCAGATTTTTGCTTTTGCACCACAATTTAGATACACTGTATTTAAGTAGATTAAAGCTTTTCGGTGACAAAAGCTTAGGCCTTTTCTAGAAGACAATGTTACGAATATAACCTAACAAAAAAGAAAGTCCATACTCACACGTATGCTTTCGTCTCCTGCAGATGGACTAGGCCATGCTTGAACAGGTCGTATGCAACCTTGGAATACTTGGTGGACACAGCCAGAAGGTCTGGCTGGTATTCCACTTCCTTCTGCTTCTCAGAATTGTTGGGATCGGTGACAATGTTGTGCTTCTTCTTCATTCTCTCTAACGTACGCGATGGTTTGGGGGGCGCTGGCGCCGCCGGTGCCGTCTCGATCACATCACGGGTACACATATTACACATTTTTTCTCAACAAACACGCTCTACGCTCACTGACCGTTTGGCCGGCGCGCGCGCCGTTCGCGTATATAAGTCGATGATTTGGTATCCCCCCACCACGAGCGTGTGACGCAAGGAGGTGTGCAGCGATAACACGGATTCAGTTGAATAAAGCACGCGTAGAAGTTGCATACCAAACAAAAATATTAGAAAAGAAAAAAAACTACTGAGATAAACTAATAGTTTTTTTTTTACATTTCAGTCTAGTAGACAAGGTGTAAGAGTAGACTGCAATGAAATATTGATGATGATATAATTTTTTTTCTTTCCGTGCAACCCGCGGTCGGGAGATTTATAAAAAATAAATGTAATGATTATTTTTATTTTCACATTAGTTTACATGATCTTTTAAACATATTTTTCTAATGTACTGTTTTAACCAACATAAAAAAAGGAGGTTATTACCACGGGGTTTTCAGCATTTTTGGGAAACATTGCTTGTTTGAAACGCTTTTATTGATTGGAAAGTATATTGCAAGCACCACATGGGTCCTCTTGGCGAGAAACACATTAAATTACAAATTCAGATTAATTTCTAAGGGGAATAACTTAAAACCAACATATCATTACGCCCTTTCCCCGGAAGGGTTAGACAGAGGTCTACATAAAGAACACTCATAAAATGTGTCGCTATTTATGTTTAAGTCCCGTGTAATAGACAAATCAAGTTGAAACATAATTTATTTGGTTGCCTGTACTTTGAAGAAAACTGTTTACAAATAGTAATAAGATAAGGTTTAACGACACGGTAGTTATCTAGCTAGACTAAGGCCCGTATTACAGAACCTCACTCAAGACTCAAGCATTACTCAAAATTTGTTTCAACCAATCAAAAGGCTTTAAACGAGTTTTAAGTAATGCTTGAGTTTTAAGTGAGCTTCTGTAATACGGGCCTAAGAATTGTTTCAAAAAGTGCTTTGTTCATGGTAACTCAAGTAGTATAAAGTTATATTTAAAAAAATAAACAGAATATTGTTGCTAGTTGCAACACTTTATATAAGATAATATATTTATTTACGTAAAACATGGATTGTTGATTTTGTTTTTTTACGATAGAATTTTCTTTTATGATCGATTTACGTATAAAATAAAATATAATCAGGTACTTACTTGTGGAATATTTGTTTGCATTTTTTTACGCTTAAAACTATCATTTTAATGACTTCTCGCGACTTGTGTTTGCGATGACGTGACATTGAGCACTGACTGGCTACTTAAGGTACATAGCCATATATGTAAGACTAGTAAAATTAGTGTCCTCAACCTCAGTTATGTGCTAGGACCAGGCTTTCAGCTGATCGGACGCGGTCAAGAAGAAGACCGCATAACTTGGAGATGCGTCGTATGTGGTCGCGTTCCTATGAAGCGCTAGCGAGAAGCGGAACGATTAGAATAAGCTTATATAAGGCATTTTTATTAAGTGTCACTGAAATAATTTCTTAATAAAAAAAAAATGGGTTCAATATAAATAATAAATCTACATAGATTTTATCGATCAATCGCAGTACCAATCTAAATAATTTACTTGATTCTGTGAATTAAACACCAAATAACAATAATGAAAAGAAGATTTGCATAATGTGTTATTGGTTATGTTTACATTCTTAGAAATTATACAAAAAACAACATCCACTTTCTTAATATTTGATGATGTTTACAAACGGATTTCCTCTGAAAAAATAGTCTTCTTTTTCGTAAACAGTTTATTGGAAATAGATGAAGAAGAGTTATCGTTTATTAATTAAATAATAGAATAGAATACTTTTTTTTATGTAGACCTTATCTATTTATATGTATATGAATCATTGCCGTATTTTTATGTAGACCTTATCTATTTATATGTATATGAATCAATGCCGTATTTTTATGTAGACCTTATCTATTTATATGTATATGAATCATTGCCGTATTTTTATGTAGACCTTATCTATTTATATGTATATGAATCATTGCCGTATTTTAGTCTCACAAAAACTCGAAACGGGCTCGAACGACTTGTATTTTTTTTTGCGTTCTGTTCGCCTGTATACTCAAAAAAAATAAAAATTTGATACAATAAATTTGAAACGTGTTACGAAGTTCACGGGCTCATCTAGTCAGATATAAAATGTAGAAATTTTACATAGGGTGACACAATGGCCGTATCCTTGCCGTTTCGCTAAAAGCGATCTTTATTCTTCTATCAGTAGGAAAGTATTAATGTAAGAAACCTTTTATATGGCCTTTCCTTTAAGTCTGGCTTCAGCTTCACAGCGGATGTGCATTGTGGTTGACAAACACTTAGGAGAATTTTATAAATATGGCTTTTGTGGGTAAAAGGCCGCATGAAATTCAAAGTAGGTATTCATTTTAATAGTATACATTATATGAGAGAGATATTGAGAGATTAGGGGGTGCACCTGTGTCTTCCGCGACACACTTGAGCACTATATAATATTCTCCGCTGACATTGGCCGCCATGGCACCTTAGAGTATATCATGGCACAGATGAATGCCACGGCCGAAATTCGGTCTATTTGTCATTATAAACGGAGTCATTGGACGATGTAAATTCTCATGAAGAGGCGTGCTCCTCGGCTGTAGAGATTATTTATTAGATTTTTCCATACAAAGTTCAAAACCCTCTATCAGTCTTTAGGGGTTAATTTCGTGAAAATCTGCTTCAGTGGTTTAGGTTTTACGTTGTCCGTCACGCAGCCACGGAACAATTTTTTTGTACCTATTTTTACATTTATCAACATACTCGTATCTATGATCTAAGAACGAGTACGCGAAATGCTTTGTAGTACACCCACAACAGCAACAACAACGTATGTTCTTAGTAACTGCTCGGAGTTTGGAAGTTGGTGGTGTAATACCCCCTATGTGTTTCGGAAAGCACGTAAGCCGTTGGTCCTGCGCCTGATCTCTCCGTTCATGTCGGATTGCCGTCCCATCGGACTACGAGAGTGAGTGCACCTGTGTCTGCGCACACACGCCTGCACTATAATATATGCCGCATCGGTAGCTAATCTCCACTGAGATTGGCCGCCAAGGCCGAAATTCGGTCTGGATGACTATAAAACACCCACAGGTTACTGATGACGTAACTTGTCTTGTGACGACAAAACAATAAACAAATAGGTTTTATTTGTTTCTCCGCGCTGCATGTGACTTATTACAAGATTTCTATTTGCATCCGATGATGAATGAGAAACTGTCTGGGTAACGCAGGATCACCGATTTAAGGCTTGTGCAGACCAGCGCGACGCGACGGCGCGATGCGACACGAACAATACAATTTCTAAGAAAACTTCACAGTATAACAATAACCGGTGTCGCGTCGCGCGACAAGTCGCGCTGGTCTGCACAAGCTTTTAAATGAAGATCGATCGCGAGAAGGTAAATCGGTGAATTACTTACCTACTTGCGATTGAGCTACTTGTGACCGAAATATGTACGTATATAGTAACAGCAATTTGTTACTATATACATACAAACATGAACTATATACATACAAACATAAACTATATACATACAAACATAAACTCACGCCTTCTTTCCAAGGAGATGGGCAGGAACTACAGAAAGCCACCTGGTACGCTCCGGTACGCTCCTTACATACTTCTTTTGCCTCGTTAACGTT
Organism: Agrochola macilenta; assembly: GCA_916701695.1. Classification (NCBI taxonomy): domain Eukaryota; kingdom Metazoa; phylum Arthropoda; class Insecta; order Lepidoptera; family Noctuidae; genus Agrochola; species Agrochola macilenta. The sequence goes on from OU753553.1 coordinate 23,078,680, forward strand.
CATCAGGTCATACACGCACGCCGGTTTCGAGAACTACCACTGACCTTTCTGAAAAATATAGAAAGAAAGAAAGAAAAAGTATTTATTGAAACTCGCACAGGAAATCACAAATTAAACTAAAAACACACTAAACATAAATAAAAAATACAAAACAATAAAAAAAAAAAAAACAAGGTAAAATTAAAAAATTATGCAGTCCTGTACGAGGCCAAAAGGCTCCTATCTCAGCATAATGCTACGACATTTAAAAAATAAATGTCGCAGCGCTGGTATGCTGGTATTAATATCAACAATAAGGTCACTATATCTCTTCCTATGGCGTGTCTGGCGTGTCCACTCACATCTGCCTTGTAAATACCTTTGTTACTACATATGACGGTCAAAAGCTTCACGTGTTTCAGATTGAAGGATAAGAGATTCGATGATATTACAGGCAACTGCAAGCAACATTAGGTTTTATCTCTCGGTTTGGAAACTTTTCAAAAATCCGTTGTATTCCCTTTCCATCAGGTAGTTACGTGAACTATCAGTTGGTCTCCCAACGAGAGCTCAAAAATGTCAATGACAATACCAAAGATGGGATTAAAGAAAATTTTCTGGAATTTATTTCAAGACTGTTTGACGCTTTTCATCTTAAATAACATTCACAAAAGGGGACACGTCATCAGTGCTTGTCCTTTAAAGTAAGTGACGCACTGTCTTAACGTTGTTGTCAAGGAAAAGTATGGTTTATCATCCATATCTCCATGTCTGGAGATAAACAGATTGTTGCCCGTTCAAAGACTTAATATTTCTCCAATTTGGAAGATTAAGTAATGTTGCACAAATGCTTTTCTGCTGTTAGCTATTTAATGATACTTTCCAGTAATTTGTAGGGTCAATATCGAATTTATGTAACGAGCAGCTATGTGTTGGCGCCTGCAGGCGAAACAATTTAAAAATATAGCCCACCGGTATCGGGAACAGGGTCCAAGCTACCGGCGGTCAGGGCTCCAGAGAGAGGAACCTCCTAACAATGCGAGCCGTGTCCAGAAGTATCGCTTTCTGAATCAAGCCCTTGATCCAGCTGCCCAACGAGAGCCCCTCAGGTGTTGGTCGAGGCTCTTGGCAATTAGGCCATTTGCTGTCACGACTATTGGCACAATGATCGCTGAGTCCACTTCCCATATGTCGACAACCTCGCGAGCCAAGTCAAGATACTTGATTTGTTTATCTTACTCGTCTTTCACGAGGTTCCCGTCATGCGTTATATCAATAATCATTGTGCGCCGCTCTATTCGAGCCACCACCACTATATCAGGCTTATTGGCAACAATAGTCCTTTCGGTGATGTTGGATCGATTCCAGTACAATGTAATATTTCCATTTTCGAGAACTGGGTCGGGTACATACTTGTAGTACGGTACTTCCGATTCCACAAGGCTGTATTTTAGAGCAAGTTGCTGATGGATAATCCTGGCTATAAGGTTGTGTCTATGCAAGTACTCTTCGTTAGCTAGACGAGAACACCCGGAGATAATGTGTCGGATGGATTCTTCCGGACGGTGGCATGCCCGACAGATGTCAACCGTGCCGTCCATTACAATAAATCTCCGGTAATTTTTCGTCATGATTAGTTCGTCCATAATTGCACAGACAAAACCCAGTTTCCCCAAAGAGGTCACCAGACAGGCTAAGGACGCTAGCAAATCTAAATCGGATCCATGTAGGGCCCGGAAATAGCGTCCGTGAAGCTCTTTACTCTGCCATACTTCCCAGCGCTCGTTAGTTTCAAGCAGTACAGGCTTGCGCCAGTTCTCTTTAGCCAAGTAGAGCGGGGTGAGGCCCTTGTCCACCGCGACCACATCTCGGTGCATCCCCACGTCGGCTTAGGAAATATTCCCTGAGACTGCATATATGCAGTCTCAGGGAATATTTAGCTTAGCATTTAAAAAGCCTCGACACTTTCGCGGAATATACAGTCTCATTACCGATGACCATGGGTGATGCATTCGATATACAGTCACTAGCGAACGGACCCTCCTATCCAGGGTGTCGAGTTAGGTCTGATTCAATTTTAGTATGCCGAAAGAGTACATCAAAACCAGCATGACCCAACCGTTGAATTATTATTATTATGAACTTAATGAAATTGTTTCCATGTCCAAAATTGGTCAACGCGACCATTGTCAGTGGAGACAAGCCTTCGCCGCGGGAGACATTTTAGTGCACAACTGTGTGTGGTACACAAGTGCACTCTCTCTTCCCTCACTCCCATAGTCCGATGGCACTGCACGGCAATCCGACAAGACCGGAGAGTGATCAGGCGCAGGGCCAATGGCTCAACTGTGCTTTCCGAGGCACGGGGGTATCACACCGCCAACTTCCAAACTCCGAGCTGTCACTAAGAGATTCCTAATGAAAAAACCCGCTTTGCCCGACCCGGGAATCGAACTCAGGGCCCTACGCTCAGCACTTGGATTAGCGACCACGAGACCAACGGGGCAGTCAGTCAGTTAGGCATCAGTTCATACACAGAGCACGGACACGTTTCGGCGGCCGCTGCTAGAGGTGGCAGTGTAAACAATTTCCATACAATCTAATCCTGTCACCGTTTACCCGTAGGCACAGTTCGTGCCACTAAAGATGAGACTTGACACACCACGTGTTTGGCTTGCGCAGTAGACGATTTATGGGTCTCTTTAGCGGTATGAGGTCTGCACCGGGACGTCATCGGGGCGGCGGAAAAAGCGCCCGAGGTGCGGTCAAGTCTCGTCTTTCGTGGCGCGTATTATACTATTGATAAATGTCGTATAGAAGCTAACTGCTTTGAAGGCGGTACGTGACAGCAATTGTGCGCTCAACGCACTTTCGGCGCCGAATTTTATTAGTATTGCAGTCTGTAGATCCTGCCGGCGGGCGCGGCAATTGCGTGCTCTGTGAGTTCATAGGTTGAACAGTGTTTTAGTTCTTCTGACGTTCCTCGTCAACTTTTTATCCCCCAATTCTTGCTCCCTGAAAGTTTTTAGCTGAAACTGAAAACAATTCCTAAGAGTATTTTACGATTTCTTTTCGAGACCTACTTCATTGGATTGATTTTAAGTCTTTATTATTAAAATAATATAATATAGTGCATACACTCATTGTCTTAAAAATAACAAGTTCATAGGCTAACTTACCTTTACAAACATTTTACACTGAGTTTACTATTCATATCTTTAGACATTCTATGGTCTTTGGAAAGAAAGAAACTTGATTAAATTGAATAAGCACTAAAGGATTTTTATATCAGGTGTATTACCAACCATGTTTACCTGAGACCGAATCAAGACGTCATTTTATCGAAGTTAGTGACCACTTGTCCAGGGAATCACATAATTTCTCAATATATTTCTTATGACTATATTGATTCATTGTTTATTTATTTGTTAGATTAGCAGACAAATATATTGATCATAGAGTGTTATCTTAATGGTTGTAAATTACTTGTTTTATAACCCTTATATTTCAGAGATTATGAATATTAAATACTATAAGTATCTATAAGTCTTTTATTTATAATCATGTTACGCATTACTAATCACATCGTAGCGTAAACGCCCACTAAATGTGGGTTACTCTATGACTGTGATAGCTGCTTACCTCCCTAAGGCATTACGTATATTTTCATAGCTATAAAATCGCGATCACCGTAAATTCTAATTGTACTAATTGGTAGGATATCGCTTCTACTTATGTTTGTATATTCTGGCATTATTCCATCATGAAACCTTTTTGTGTGGACCCTTTGTTTGGAAAAGGCGGACAGGTACACTCGGTGGACCTATTTAGCACGTACCAAGGATTCTAAAACAGGGCCTATAGTTGTCGCGTTTTAGCATGGCAATACCGGTCATTAACCCACCTACATTTTCTAGCATTTTTTGTTTCCAAATCTGAAAATAAAGTCCGCTAACGTCCTGAATCAATTTTTATCGTGTACTTCAACATGTTCCAATAACTAAAAACCATAAATAGTATATTGTTTGGGTTCCTACAGAGAGATATTAGGGAAAGGGCAATGACCGCTAATGCCATGCTAAAATGCAACAACTATACATGTATAAAGTATACATGTATAGTTGTTGCATTTAGCACCCTGTTGTGCAGGATGTGTAGTTTTTGGATGTATCCGAAGAAAACAACACCTAAAACCGTCTCCAGACAGGACACTTAACGTGCTGAGAATTACAAAGTAAACCCTCGATTTGCGTACCAAAGGCGGATCCAGGATTTATTTCTGGGAGAAGCACATGGGCAAAACAGCTTGAATTGAAGCAATTTCTTGATAAATATGCTTTCAGACCAGTCCATTCAGACGATTCGATTTTATTTTACTTAAACCGATGGGGAGGGGGGATGTGCCCTTGTGCCCCCCCTCCTGGATCAGCCATTGCTTGGTACTATTGATTAAGCCCTTTTTCCCATCTAGAGTGTTAATATTTCCCAGGAAATATATCGATTACCTTTATCTAAGAAGAACAACGCACGAAAAGGACAGTGATCGCAAATCGTGGAAAACTTGACCTGGCTATCTGAGAGGCCTCTGAAATACGTATCGTATAATCTTATCTACATGATAAATTATCGCAAAATAACGTCTGCTAATATGAAGGGCTTGGCAAATGGTTTATGTAACACAAGGTTACGGATTTTCAGGAAATATTTATGTACCTATTTGGATGACTAGATTGTGTTTTCACTGAGTTACGCCTACATACTACGCAGTACATTACTGACACTGATAAATAAAATGTTAGTCAACTAGGATCGTCATCTGTTCGTGTGCAAAATATCGATGACAATGATGAAAATATACAAGTCAACTTTGGATATGTCACGATACTAAGGACACCCTATTAAACTAAATAATTTTGTAACTCTGGAGCTCCGCTCGGGTGAAAATAGATAAACATATCGTCCAGGTATACCAACGTTCCTGCTGGGGTTGCGGGTTTGTCTGAAAAGGATATCGCGGCCCCGGCACACAGGCAACGGAAGGAACACGGGTGGGTTTTAGTCAGTAAAAGTCTGACACTCCCTCTCGCTCCGCCCAGAGCGGGAGGAGTCATTTGATGATTTCCCACCCAAAAAAAAAAAAGTATACCAACGTTGTATCACATTCTCGAGGCTATGAAAATAGAGAAAACTAATTTTCCCAGAAATGAGACCTAGCTAGATCGATTTTTCGCCCCCGTAAACCCCTATAATGCAGCTTTCGTCGAAATCGTTAGGACTGTTTTCGAGAACAAATAAGTATACATTAGAATTAGCCATTATGAAAATTAGTTCATTAAAGACTCAGTTGCCATTTTGAGAATAGGGCATTCTGCGCCTAAACCATAAAAATATTGCTCATTTGATAGTATATGATAATATTCCATTAAATCTTCAATATACCTACAGGTATCGATTACTTACATTGGAAATACGAAAGAATTTTCTTTCACTAACAAGTTTGTCAAATTTCATATCCGGTTTAATTTAAAAAGGTAAGCTTATGAGTGGCAAAAATTCACACGGGTACTTAGAGCACAGCTTGATCAAAGACTTGAATTGAAATAATATTGACTAAATGACAAATAAAGATGAAAAACAAAACCCCAATGTTCTTTTATCTCATTAATATAATATTTAAGTACTCACAAGCTTAACTAATGGTATCTATTTACATTTTAACAGGTAGTATCGTTATCCCAGATAGAAGGGATTCACGTTAAGCAAATACTTTATTTTTATAATCTCGGGTCTCAAAGTGATAAAGACATAATATGACGCTCTAAGTGGCCGCAGGTGACTGCATTAAGTATAGTCGGTTCGTTTTTGTAGTGCTCAATATGTAAACAGAAATCAAAGAAACGTTAAATAAGTGACATGTTTCTTAAATTTCAACTCTCTTGTAAGGTTGATGATCTAAATAATGCTGAATATCTTGCAATAAAAATTAGGGGTTTGATTCCAAACAAGATCGTTTTTTTTTTGAAGATAAAAAAAAAAAAAAAATGTTTTTATTTCCAAAACTTATGTACAATCAACAATACAATGATAGGAACTACCTTTTCAGCAAAGAAATGCTTGTATTAGGTACTTCCGTTCTTCTGGTTTATATTAACAATACATAAGTGAGAAATTTACCAGTAAACAATGAAAAAATAAATTACAAAATTAAATCAACATCAAATTAAAATCACATTTTTCTTTTTTTACAAGAATTAAAAATTACATTAAAATTAAAATCTAAATCTAAATCAAAAACAACATTTATAACAACAGATTGCTTTTGGTGTCTGTCTGTAATCAAATGTTCCAAGTTAAATTTGGCCAACTTCCTGGTTTCCGATTGAGCAGAAATTTTCCAGCAGTAATTTGTAACATTCTTTATCGCATCATCATCATTTCAGCCAAAAGATGTTCACTGCTATACATAGGCTTAACCTAAGTTGACATCTGATCTCAACTTCGGCTCAACCATCGAGTCAAAGGTACAGACTGCAGCCAAGAAGGTGAGGCGATAATTCACTTCGGGACCGCTTTTAAGTCTGTACAAAGCACAGATCCGTTCCTGTATGGAGTATTGCAGCCACTTATGGGATGGCTCTGCAAAATACCAGCTAGCTGCACTTGACTCGGTGCAATGCAGAGCAAAAAAGCTAATGGGCGACGAGACGTTGGTGGCTAGGCTTCACAGCCTGGCTCATCGGCGTAATGTTGCTCGCCTGTCAGGCTTCTACAAACTATACTTCGGGGAGTGTGCGTAGGAGCTTCATGACCTGATCCCACCATCGCCCTTTTAGTAGGGTACCATCCGCACTTGGTTGATATCCCGACCATTCGTGCTCAGCGCTTCGTCTTGACATTTATTATGCGCACAGTCTCTCAGTGTGGAACTCTCTGCCAGCATCTGTGTTCCATAAATTACCCGTCTGCCTTCAAAGCAAGAGTGATCAGGCATCTTCTGGGCACGCATCATAGACCTCATCCATCGCTTTCCATTAGGAATGATCGAGGTCAAGAGCAAGTCCATTCAGCAATACAAAAAATCAAAATAAATGAGCGAGCCTTACAGTATTCGCATATGATGTGTAACATCTGACCTCTTGGCTGACAGTACCAACTTCTCGGAAAATGGGTTGGTACCATCTCACGGCCAACTCCAGCACCACGCGCGCTCATGGGTCAAATGAAATAGCGCGCGCTTCCCCGGCTTCCTGTTACACACTTCCGTCCCTTTTCACGAAATCACTCCCACAGATTGCAGGAAAGCAAGAGGAAAGATGTTGCACATCAATAAAGCCTTGGTCATACTAAATTAACGAGCATTGACAATTATTAAGCTTATTTTTTGTTGTCAACCAAAGGCGATATTCATACCGTCATTTGTTTACTTAGTCGGCAAGAACATATCGGTAAGGTAATAAACGAGATGCTTCGGTAAACTGTAGTTGGTGTGAAAACTAGTGCTTCTCACGATAATCAAGCGACAGTTCAGTGGCGGTTAGCTACAGTGACGCCTATACAGTAAGACAAGTTGTTTACCCGATTGTGGTTTATGAGACACAATGTTGAACAGAAAAACCGGCCAAGTGCGAACCGGTCTCGCTGACGAAGGGTTCCGTACCACCGTACAATATTTAGCAAAAAAAGCCGCGAAAAAAAGTTGAGTTTTTTTTTTTATGGTTCATGAAATACATCCCGCTGACAGACAGCCGGAGGCTTCGTAATAGGGTTCCGTTAGGCGCCCTTGGGTACGGAACCCTAAAAAAACAGCTTTTACGTTTTTTTTAATCTTATGGTTACATGATCAAAATAACAATCTTCTCAACGTGCCGATGGCAATCTTAATGACCTATTTCAAAGTAAAGATAGTGGAACTGTGACGTTAGCTATGTCAACATTTTGTTTTTCAGCCGCATCTGGTAAGACTGAAAACTGACCCTAACTAGGCGAAGTAAATAATTTTGGCATCATTTGTTTAATTGATCAAGAGACTGTAGCTCAAACGATAGACAAACATAGCTGTTTATTTATTTATTAAACAGTTTATGCACACACATATAAATATACAAGAAGAAAGGAACAGAAAAATACGTACAAAGGTGATGCTTCTAAAGAGATCTCTTCCAGCATACCTGCGATAGGAAAGTAGTTAAAGAGATGTAGACAACGTGTGTAAGAGTAGAAGTGAAAATAATATACATAAAATAAAAACACTTAATTATTCACTAATTTAACAGAGAATTACCACGTGTTAGTTTATAAACATACAATATCAGAATAAACTTACATACATATTTCTAAAATAAATATCACTAAAATATATATACTTAATTATACGAGTAATGTAGTATAAAATAATAAATAGAAAATATACAACTATGACTTAGTGGAAAGATAGTGTTCTTTCACCTTTCTTATAAAAACTGCAACAGTTAAAAACTAAAAAAAACTGTTTAATATCTGGGATAACCGAAACATTCTATAAACAAGATAATTTATAATATTTATAAATAAGATCAAACAAATATTCATTTAAAAAGCATACTACACAATAAACAAATACATACATAACAAAAAATTATTTAACACAAACAGATACCATACACAGTTAGTCGTATAGATACATTCATACATATAAAGATAAATATTAAAATATGACATTATGTTTAATTTTATTGACCTTATCAAATAATTATTATGTACCACAACCTAACTGATCTCAATTAATGTTAAGAACATATTTAAAAATTGTTGATTGTTACTTAATTTGTTTGAATAAAAAATATATTTTATGAATTAATTTTATACTTTTTGATGTGCCGTATGTCAGGGTCCATAACCTTAGCTTTAAGCCTTAGCATTGTAACTCTTTTATACCTACATTATGCAATGCAAATAAAGATATGAATATGAAAATAAAAATAAAAACTGGTAACATAAATTATGCACTTATTCAACCGTACTCTTTAATCAACAACGAAAAAACCAAGAAATTGTCTATATAATACAAACATGGGTTTCTCATACCGTTTCAAATTCCACAAATTTACACAAGAAGTCCCCTATTTCTTTAGCTGATTATATGGAATGCCCAGCATCTATTACTCATTCTTAGAACAGACCTGTAAATATTATTCTACTACTTCAGGTGACTCAGTATCGACACGTAGATAGACATTTAAGAGTAATCAATTCGTTATCAATTATTAATGAGTCAGGTACTGATAATACTTTCTACTATCTAAGTGCTCTATTGCCCTAGATGACACATGGATAGCCGTGGGACCTTGGGTGTGAGCCAAGGCCAGACTTTATTGTGGCCTGTAATCCTCGATTAATCACAAATTGTCTGGCCTACTGTGATTCTATTCGTCAATAGTGGCGCACTCGGCGTGCTAACAGAACACTCGGATGTAATGAAACGCTTGTTTATAGAATAACTTCCATAATTATTCCTATTTAACAACCTTATTAATTTATAACATTTTATATATCGTGGCACGCGCTGTCAGCTCCTCAAACTGACCCCTAATTGTTTCCTAATTGGACCTATTCGAGAGTAGATCTTGCAGTGGCAAAATAAGCCAGGTAGCAAGTTTGTTAGCTGAGCCAAAAAACGAGCTAAGTAACGTTTATAGATCTCGGCCTTAGGGTTCGCTGGAATTTAGTGTCGCCACACTCTCCGGTTAAAACTGTTGACGGATGTTGCTACCATGTCTTTACTGCGGGTCAGAAGAGAGCCTTCTTTATATTCCGCTGGTTTTTCATCGAAAAACCCTTTAACGTTCAAAACCGTTATATGTAGTCCTTCTAAAATAATTCTCATCAATAAACAGAGAATTACCACGTGTTAGTTTATTACTTTATAGTTGATAACTGACCTTTTAACACATTGAACGATTTACAAACAGACTGACAGTTCTTCAAGTTATGCAGATGATAACCTTTGGGGTTACAGATACAGCTTCTCCTATGCGTTTCGCACTCTTCAATTAGTATTCAGTACGGCAATTACTTGAGATGGCTTAATTACGTGAGGTGGATGCCAGGACTACTAACTACGAGTATAAACACTAGGTTTTGGGGCCCGGGAGAGAAGAAAAACGTATCATTACGCCTGTATTTCCTAGAAGGGTTAGGCAGAGGTACAGTTACCTCTAGGATACCCACATTTTGCCAAATATTTCAGTCCCATGTAAAAGGCGAGCCTAGTGTTTAGGGTAAAACGTAAAAAACCAACACAAACACCTCCGGTTACGTTAAAAGGTGTGGCTCTTGAAAGGGTGCTAGATTTTAAGTACTTAGGGCACATAGTTACTGAGGATTTGAAAAATGATGCTGACATTGAAAGGGTACGGTGGGCGTTGGCTGTCCGATGCAATATGTTGGCCCGCAGGTTTGCACGTTGTACACCAGAAGTATAATTAACTCTTTTTAAGGCTTTTGCCAATCGTTGTACACGTGCACTCTCTGGGTTCGATATACGCAAAGGGCATACAACGCCCTCAGAGTTCAATATAACAATGCCTTCAGAATGTTGTTGGGGCTTCCACGTTACTGAAGTGCATCAGGAATGTTTGCTGAAGCACAACTGCACTGATGGCTTCAGTACCATTCTAAGAAAAAGGATTGCGTCCATGATGCGCAGAGTGCGTGGGAGCGTCAACGGCATTCTGAGGGTCATTAGTGATAAGCCGTGTTGCGCCATTATGGCACATTGGGTGCATGTACATGTGCATGTACCAGGTGCGTCAGGTGAGTGCAACAGATTCATGAATTAAAAGTTAGTATTACATTTGTAACTAACATAGCTTTAAGTAGTGTGTATTACTAACATCATATGGACGGAAATGTGTTACATGCAATAATGATCATAGATCCCTGTGCAGCACCCGCTCTGTACGTAGCCAAAAAGGTGCCGCCGCGGCCGCTTAACGCGTGCTATTCCATTTTGCAACCTATGCCCATCATCGAGAGATCATAATATTACATTGCTCCGAGTCGGAATGTTACGCTGTTATCGTTTAGAGTTGAAAGTGTAACCCTTTTGAATGGCTTAAATTAAGCCGTTTAAAAGGGTTACCCACATCGTATGGGTTTTTTATAAACTGCTTAGAAAAACCCTATCGAAAACCCTTTCAATGGGTAACCAATATGGTCCCTGGTACAAAGATGAATCGTACTATATCTATACTTATTAATTAATAATATTATAAAGAGGTATTTGTTGGTTTGTAAGTTTGTATGTAGTTGGTATGTATTTCACGGAACTAATGATTCAATTCTTAAAAAAAAAACACTGGTAGAAAGGTACACACGGCTACACATCAAGCTATACATTTCCAGTTTATGCTGATCTCGCATTGTATAGGATTTCGGTACAATGTGAGGTCAGCTTATACTGGGAATGTATGGCTTGATGTGTAGCCGTGCGTACATTATTCCTATAAAATATATACATATTACGTGGAAGAAGCCGCTGGCGAAAGCTAGTAATAATATAAATTATTACTAGTTTTTGCCCGCGGCCATTTACGCAAAAACGGCTAAACGGATTTGGATGAAATTTAGGACACAGATAGTATCTAACCTGGATTAACACATATGATACTTTTATCCCGATATTCCATCGGGATCGAGACTTATGTGGGCGAAACCGCGGGGCGCTGCTAGTAATAAATAAATGCTTATTTATGTATGTCTTCTGCTGTGTATGAGTGATACTACATATACTACAATAAATAATTGAATGAATGAATGAATACTTATGACAATAAAAACATTTTACAAAGTTATTTTTCACTGCGTAGTGTTTTTTTTCGGAAGTCGGTTGTTTTTTTTTTGTAAAAAGTTTTTTTTTTCACCTTTTTGTTGTGGTACACACAAATTCGCCACACAAATTCGAATACCAGTACCTGCTATGTAAATAACAGTCACAGGAAGTTATCATCATATCATCCACATACTTATACTAAGTGGGAAAAATACGTATCATTGAAGCTTACTCAAGAACTATACAAGCAAAGTTAATAAAATTAATATGGGACCAATCCGAGAGCATACCCTTTCATACAAAAATAATAATTTTCAAAATCGGTCCACAATTGACGGAGAAATCGGCGGACATACATAAAAAAAAAAAAAAAGTTTCATACGCGTCGAACATATCCTCCTTTTTGGTAGTCGGTTAATAAAATACTCGCAACAGCCGTGTTGTGCATCTCCTATCATAGCCTACAGTTGAATAGCAGCATCTCTACAATTATTATTTTGAGGGATTGGTTTATGTCCAATGTAGTCATGCCACTGCATAATGATGAAACATGAATGAAAAAGAAATATAATGATGAGCTAATACTTCTAACTCTGATGATACATTGTGTTACAAGAAATCCAATAACATGGTGGAATCGAATGCAAAATATGCGAAGAAATATACCTTCCTATTTTGTGTTACAAATTCCCCATTTACCTTTAAATAAGACTGCACTTCGTTACCTGAACCATAGTATAAATAAGTAACAGAATTATGTCTTTATAGAAAACGGCCTAAGAGACGCGCTTTGAAATTTTAGAGTATGTACGAAACAGTCTCGAGTGTGAGGCAGTTTCGCACGGACGCGGAAGGTTTATCTACCGAGCGGCCGTAGGTAATAATTTCAAGCTCACTGCCGAGACAAAATACTGTTACTTTTTTATACGGTGCCTAAACGATTGGAATATCCACGTCTAGAGATTTCCCTTTTCCTTATTAATAAATATCTCGTACCTGTGTGGTTTTGGACCAATTAATTGTAGTGTGTCCATGATTTATCAGATTTCATCACTTCTGTTGTATTTTGCCTTTTGAAGGCCGCCTTTTCTACTGACAAATTACAGTTCAGCGGCTTAAAATAGAGCAATCAGTAATCCACCTAGTGAATGAAGCGAGGTGATCCTTCTAGCCCCCTGGCTACCCCTGCCCCTTACTATTAAAGTTTAAGCTAGGTTCATCTTAGTATAGGTACGATGAAAAACCGTCGATTGTTGTCTATTCGAGGCATTCAAGGCCTCCTGGTGAGAGACTTCTATGAGGTAAAGGTCCACCATTAGCGAACACGCCACCTGGCACCACGTGACTACCGGAACTAGGCGCTGATTGATCGAGAATGTGACATCACGAAAGCAGTGATTGGCTGACAACTAACGGGAAATACTTCCCGTTAGTTGTCAACCACTCACAGCTTTGATACAACTTAACTTTAGATTGAACTAGAGATCTTTAGAGGGCGTTGTGTATAAATCTAGTTATTAGTATATTATATAAATAATCATGTTCCATTTATAGATGAAAAGGCTGCAAAATCACCGAAAATGACGTAATATTTCGTAGAAAACTCACCTCTACAATTTTCACTTTAAACTGATAACAGTTTAATCAAAATGTATCACAATGGATTCTTAAAAGGTTGACGTCAAATCGTCATCTGAAAGTAGTAAAGTCACAGTAAAACACAAAGTTAGTAATGGTCCATTAAAGAAGTAAGTTCATGGTCAGCATGGTCACTGACGTCAATATGAACACCAGTACAGTTACGAGCATCACCTTACACTTACGCAAAATTAAAAAGCGTTTTCGGTTTAAAGACATTTATTTCTCAAAAAAAAAAGAACATTACAGTTCACTGAGAGAAGTATAGTAGTATTGAGAAAAGTAAGATAATAAAAATAAAAGTTAGTGCGATTCTCTGTGTTCACAATATGAGAATTAAGAGATAAAGGTGACAATCGGTATTGTTAGTGTTGTTTTCTAACGTGTTCGTCTAGGGTTTTTTTAAATGTATACATGGTGTCACTATTGGTTACATCATCAGGTAGTTGATTATACAGTTTTGCTCCCTCGTACAGTATATTTTTTCTTCCATAGTTAGTCCTGGGTTGCCTTAATTCTAGTTTGTCTCGTCGTCTAGCGTTGTATGTGTAAGTTTTCTTTTTGGTTTTCTGGTATGTAAAGATGGTTACCCGTCCACGGGCCAGCCGCGGAAACCGTAGCTGAACCTGATTGATCGACCCGTGCGGCTGTTATTACTTAGCCACAAGCCTTGCCCTATTCCACAATAGTATGGTCTTGAAAGACTATTTAAATTCGTAAGACCATAAAATACGAGTATTTATCAATACTTTAAGAGAAAATTGCTGTTGAATGATGCGTTATTATTTATGCTCGTGACTGTATTTACATAGGTTGTCTTTTTGTTTCCGTTTGGTACGTACTTTCCATGTGTAAAGATTTCGTCACGTGCCTCCAGAGTGTTCGGGATTTTCTTAGACCCCAAACATTGCGGTTGCATTCACTGACGCACTATTCATTAATTTGAAAAACACTTCGGAGAAAAGTTTCGGTTCTATTACTGGCTAACTATTACAGTTATGTAGTTTGAGCAAACTAGAAATCGTTTTCGTGAGATTTTTTTTTCCTTATTGACATTTCTACTGTATTGTGGTGTCACAAATATAAATCTTGCTTCCTCATAATTATGTATTAATGCAACAAAGGCCATAAAAATATTATCTGCATGTGGCAAAAGTACACGAGGGGCTTTACCATAGTGACGAACATGGAGGTGTAATATTTGTGCTCTAATATCATGCCACCCGAATTTCGGTGATGGCGGCCAAACTCAACAGTTAGCCAAGTACGCAGGAGATATCATAGTGCACAAGTGTGTGCGCAGGAGATATTATAGTAAACAAGTGCACTCCCTCTTCCCTCACTCTCATAGTCCGATGGGATGGCAATCCGACACGACCGGAGAGAGATCAACGGCCAACGTGCTTTCCGAGGCACGGGGGTATCACACCACTAACTTCTAAACTCCAGGCTGCTACTAAGTAAATCCTAATGTAAAAACCCAATAACACTGACCGACCTGGGAATCGAACTAAGCCTGATATAATCAGTTAGTATCAGAGTTTTAAGGAAATTCAGCTTTGTCGGGCTACGTAAATGTAATGAGGGTTTTCATGAAAATTCACGCTACCAGTTGGCGCCATTTTCACAAGATGTCTTCCATTTTGACAATGAATATAAATTAAATGATGACGATCATCATTCATTTCATTCATTCGTTCATCATACAGAAACTACAAAAAAAATTAAGGCGCTTTGATACTTTTGACAGGTGCCCGGACCTGACGTCTCTATGCTGTCACCTAGTGATCGTCATTTCAGAAAACCCCACAGATGTGTATAGGTGACAGTGACCACTTACTATCAGGTGGTACTTCTTTGCCCTCCATTAATATTCAAAATCATCCATCAGTTCCGTCACCATCTCTCCTTTCTCCTTGTTTCGTAATTAAAGCAATATTTCCCTAAAATTACTTTTTGCGTCTTGATTTACTGAACTATATGTCAATGGTGTCCCAGATTTATTAGACAGTACACATGCCCACTACCTGCTTGCCTGTATTTGCTAATTCATTAATTTTCTCTGAAGTTAAAAATAACGTAAAAATAATTCCCCAGAAGTACGTTGTACAATAATACGTAACTGGTCAATCAGAACTCTGCTAGTACGTAATCAGATTTTATTTTTATGTGGACTTAGATTTTAGAAGTAATAGCTACTTCTAAAACCTAAATCAATATAGAAATGCGTGACTCAGTAGGTTTTCGAGTGTTTACGTCCAATCTGCTGAAATTCATGTCATGATGATACGGAATATAACGGACTTTGTATCAATTTGTGTTTGTGATATATCATGTCGCTTAAGCATTTTTAGATGTTTTGTACAGTTGTTATTAGTAATAAACTAATTTATCGTTTACTAAACTAAAA
The DNA here is from genome assembly GCA_916701695.1 of Agrochola macilenta. Classification (NCBI taxonomy): domain Eukaryota; kingdom Metazoa; phylum Arthropoda; class Insecta; order Lepidoptera; family Noctuidae; genus Agrochola; species Agrochola macilenta. Next base: position 23,094,516 of record OU753553.1, read on the forward strand.
CAAGTAACCAAACGTAGCACTCGCCGAGCTAGTTTTCTGATTTTACCGAAGATGAGAACTAAGTTTAGCAAAAAAATATTAACTTTTGAAGGAGTACAATTATGCAACAAAATACCCCCATGTATAAAAAAGTTACACTCATTCAATGCATTCAAAACTCAATTAGCTGAATATTTAATCACAAATAACACCCTTCCTAAAAGCTGAATGCATTGGATTGGTGTATCATAATTGCTACCGTGACGTATGTGACGAACTAATTTATTTTAAGCATTGTTCTCATGTAAGTGACTTTCTGTCTCGAGTCACGAGTAGTACCTGGGCGACCGAGCTCTGCTATGGTGAAAATAGAGAATGCTCATTTAATAGTACAGGAAAGTTCATGCTAATTCCATGCTGCTATGTCATTATAGCCATTGTCCTTTGGCCATGTCATTATAAGGTAGCCATCTTGTTCTAAACTTTGGGCAAGAGTGTCCGTGGAGTTTCTTGCCCGTTCTTCTCCATAGGAACCTACTACGCGTTGGAATGGGCAACTAGCTTCATATTTCTGACTGACCGACCTCTTGACAATTCAAAAGTGCCTGTAATTGGTTTATTTGAAATAAATGCTTTGAGTTTGAGTTTGAGTTTGGGCGACCGAGCTTTGCTCGGGTGAGAATACGGAGTAAACGAATTATCCCAGATATGAGACCTAGCTAGATTGAGTTTTCGCCCTCGTAAACAATATTATTGCAACTTTCATTGAAATCGGTAGAGCCGTTTTCGAGAATGTGATTCCAAATAAACAAATATTGTTCGTTTAATGTAGGTATAGGATTTGTTTGCAATATCGTCTGACTTACCGATGAATTTCAATACGTTTACGTTAGACGTTGTGACTTTGTTTTATAATATTTTGAGATAGCGATTAGAGAAGAGAAGAGATAGAGAAGAGAAGAGATAGAGAAAAGATAGAGAAGAGAAGAGATAGAGAAGAGAAGAGAAGATGTAGAGAAGAGGTAGAGAAGAGAAGAGATAGAGAAGAGATAGAGAAGAGAAGAGGTAGAGAGGAGAAGAGAAGAGAAGAGAAGAGAAGAGAAGAGATAGAGAAGAGATAGAGAAGAGATAGAGAAGAGAAGAGATAGAGAAGAGAAGAGAAGAGAAGAGAAGAGAAGAGATAGAGAAGAGAAGAGAAGAGATAGAGATAGAGAAGAGAAGATATAGAGATAGAGAAGAGAAGAGATAGAGAAGAAGAAGAATTCAACATGGATGAAAAAATTGCAAGGAATGGTTCACATTAGTTTGACAGTTCATATAAAATGGCAGACGGCAAGACCAGTGTTGCCTCTTCGAATTATGAAGTTATCATCTGAATTTATCGATGGTCGGTGGTTGAACCTTAGAGGTTGAACCATCGACAATAATTAATGGTTAGGCAAACATTGTCCAGAGGATCAATATTTAAGTGTTTTGACCACTTGTAGTAATAATTGATTTCTAATTTTCTTTAATGAGCCATTTGCTCATAGAGTCTACATAGAACCATCGGCAAGTAAGTAGCAATAAAATCCTTTCTAAAATAATTATTAGAAACTGCACATATTTTAATAAAGCTTGCATAAACATACAGGTTAACAATTTCATTCGTTTTGCAGTTAAACTTTACAGTGTGTTTTTATGATGGTCATAAAACTTTCGATTTCCTTCGCGTGGTGTGGCGAGTAAACTTTGTTTAGGACATTCCACTCGATCTCACTAACCTTATGGTGCCTAAGGAGTTGCTCGATTTTTAATGACCGACACGTGTGATCAGACAAAATCGAGTACTTATATGAGTAAGCAACAAAGTCCGACCGACATCGTATCGTGGATCGTTTTTGTCATAAACAGTGGGGTAACTGCGAAACACATAACATGGCAATTGATTTTGACAGTTCAGCCACGTTCATTGCATATTTACGTTGAACCGTAAACGAATTTTTCCTGGGAGACCTTTAACACGCTGGGAAGATGAAATTAAAAGAACAGCCGGCCCACTCTGGATACAAGTAGCACAGGATAGAGATAAATGGAGATCTTTGGAGGAGGCCTTCACCCATCCCGGGGTACTTGTAGATTGTGCAAAATTATTATAATTAATATTAAAAATTACTTACAAAAACTACTACTAATACTTAAATATATGAAATGTAAAACTAACAAAACTAAAATAAGAATACTAATACTAGAAATAAGAACCTGTTTTATATAAAATGTTACTTCAAATAGGTAAAGATACTGCTACTATTTTAATAGATTAGATAGACAATAGTGATTTATATTAAGTAGAATAATATAATAATCGCTAATGTTTCCATCATACGAATCGAAAACTAGCGATAACGCTTGTCAAAAAGTATCACTTGGCTACGCATTTCTTTGGAAGTTATCGTTCGACGCTGTCGATTCGTTTGATGGAAACGAATGATGATGACATTGTCTAGCTAATTTCTATTCGTTAACTTATGATCACGTGACATTTCCATAGTTTAAGTCAACCGCATACATTTTTGACTTTTCTACTGGCGATATCGCTAATCGAATGTTACTTTGTCTAGGCCCTCAGGTATCTTCACGATGTGTTCTATCGCTGGAAATGAACATAAGAAATAAGCATATACATTGGCTGCAGGTTTTGAAACGACACTCTAATGGTAGCGAGTTCAGAATCCCCTAAACCCAAACGGTGAACTTCAAGGATAATTTCTGACAACTGTTTACCGTATTAATTTATCAAACCCATATTTATTTTACACAGAATTAGTTAAACATCCACGAATACGCGGTGTGTAAACAATATTATAGGTCAAAGTCACATGTGTGTTTCCTCTCAAAGGCCTGTCATTGGATTAAATTCATTAGAACTGCAAAGGTTTCTGATATGGCAGCATCGATCACTAATAATGTACGGCAGAAATATTAGTAGCTTCGTGGTTTGTTGAAATTCATGGATTGGCTGTTCAAGTTGGGTAATTTATTGATTTGTGTGTTTTAAATGTTCTCCGGTATTTTAGGATTCGTATTTCTTAAACAAGTACACAACAAGTATCGCAACTAGTATATTAATTTTTTTATTTTTTTTTTTCCAAATCTAATAAAATATTAAATATTATATTATGGACTTCTACTTGTGTTTTTAAAATATAATTATAATAATGTTTTTTAGAAAAAATAAATGTTTCACCTCAAAAATGTTAGTTAATCCGATAAAACTACTCAAACTTTTAGAAATAATAAATAGAATCCAAATCGGGCCAATAACATCGGAGATATGGCAAACCTACTCAAAAAATAAAAATTTAATAACATGAAAAATATTAAAGATAGGATACCCCACTTTTAAAGTTAATTTTCGATAATATATCATGAATATTCAAAAAAATACGGGCGGTCACATGACCATGGGCGGCATTGTATAATATTAGGTCCCCACCTATGAAATCAGCGTTTTGTATGGAGAATTTTAAAGAAGTTGCATTTTTCATACTAACATATACAATATCAACCATGATCACGAATGTTTTAAATCTTTTATTAAATGCACTAATGTTTAAAAACTAAGTTAACGTAATTTGCCACTTAGATTAAGCGACAAAAATAAGTTTTGGCTAAGTTAAAACAAATAGTGGTAATTTTTGCTAAAAAAATGAGGAGTAATTTTTAAGGTATTTTTTATGTTTATAAAACTATAAGTAATAAGGTTTTTTTACTATTAGTAGTTGTCTATGATGGTTATTATTCGATATAATACCAGCAATTGATGAATATTTTAAATCATAGAAGTGAAGAGGTTCTCTATTTGTGAGAAAAAAACGCAATTTCATAGGTAGGAACCCAATAGTATAAAACATCTATCTTTCATTGACATTGTTCACTTTTTAGACAAGTTTTGTATATTTACAACAGTGAAAACATCAATCAACGTGTAGAATACATAATTTATACCTTAGTGTAAACGGGTTACTGACACAACAGGATGATGTTGCCATCTGCCATGTTGGCAACATCATCCTGTTGAATATGCCGTTTCGGCCATAACGAAAGCATTCTACGAGTATAGTTTCCCGGTCACGGTCGGGCCGGGAGCTTCGATTCACTGTTCTCCCATATGTAGTGTGATTTCATGCTAATAGCATATTCATAAGAGGATAAATTATTAGCACGTCCAGTTATGATGCATCAATACACAAAAAAACAACGCTAAACTTGAAATTTTCGAAGAATAATAGCTGATATAACTATTTATTTAGGTATAACAAAATTATTGAGCTTTTATGGAGAATCGTCGGTTTTGCGGTTTAAAGCCAACTTTATATTTTGCGTGGAACTTGGTGTTTCCTCATTAATCTAAGAATAGACTGATTCATTTTACTTGCGGAATTAAGGAAAACTATGAGTATATTATGGTCGAATGAACTTTGTTGTATGTTTGGGTCAATGGAGTTTACTGTGAATGGACTAAGCCGTCGCTTGATGATTAAGTTAAAGTGAAGCAGGGGCGGCCCCTTGGCTTTGCTGCAGTAGTCCAAGAATGAGTCATACTCAGAATGCAAATGCCAATAAATATGGAATTTTAATTACTAGATTTAGTATCTTATTCAAAATGTAGTTACTTATGTATAATTCAAAAGAGTTCACTCGACCTTATTTGGGTAACCAAGCAAAATATAATACTTGTAAAAAAGCCGTCCATCTTTGTCTGTCAACAAAGATCACCAATTCATTAGCCCAGCTTGGTGATTTGCAGGTAATGGGGATGCTAGTGTTGGCAGATCAACAGCCAGATGGGTGTGGACGACCTACAAAAGATCGCGAGGAAGACCTGACATACCTGGATGAAACTCGCACAGACCAAGGAAGCAGGGCACTAAAGGGAGGAGGCCTATGCTCAGCAGTTGGAAGATTAAGGCTACCAATGATGTTGATGATTATAGCTAATGCTAACTTATAAAAAGCAATGAATGTTAACAAGCATAATCAAAGAAAACTATAGCCAGGACCAACGCAAAAAACAAAAATGGTGGCGCAACCTTTGGACTCCCTGATAACTAAAGTCTACTTCAATTGATCATACATACTCGTACAATCAACCAATCAAACAGAGAATGCAGCCAAAATCAATAGGATGCCTACTAGCCTAGCCAACAAGGAGCCAATTGTAGAAAATAGGTCAATGTACGTCCGAAGACAGTTTACTGATCCACCTGCTCGCTATTTAGACCATGGTAACATTGTGTTGGTTATTTATTGGTATGTTAAAGTAAACATCTTGGGAGTATTGTTAGGTGTCCATTGTTAAATGATGATAATAGAAACTACTACGTGACGACTAGTGGTCTCCATATTGGTTCACTAGCACTTTGCCAGCAACTTCATTCACCTTATATCTTATCCTGTAGGAATTATGAAAAATCCAGCCTTATTCCTTGTGTACATTATAAAGAGAACCTCTGTGCAAAATTTGAGTTTTGTAGGACTAAGTGTTTGGGTTGGACGAGTCAGTGAATGAGTTTGGACTTTTATTTTTATACGAAAAGATTTCTGTTCTGTGTTTTTGTCTGGTTTTAAGTCATTCGAATGAAAAGAAAGAAAGAAAATATATTTATATGACCTTAAGGAACACAATTATACAAAAGAAAACAGACAATATTTCGTTATAACAGCATTGTGTGCCTCACGGCTGCGCCAAATAAATCCTTCAGCATAAATGCCAGACAACTAGTGACGCTGATTTTAACTGGACAATAATGAATTTTGCATTGTGAACATTCTATTTTAATTGGAAACTATACCATTACATGGTTTATATTTACACGGAAATCATGAAAAAAGACAAATATACATGTAGATGGATAAAGTTATATTGTTTCAGATAGGTGTGTCACTGGAAATTCTCTAGGTGCTTTGTGGTACATGTCTTTCTAGACGAGGATTTTTAATGAAATACATGTGGTTTCCACGAAACCATTTTGGTGTTATGTCTCAGACCAAATTCTGATAGTCTCACCAAAGTTTGAGAGGTCACGTTGCATGATTAAAATGGAAAATGTTTGTTTAGCTTAGTTGGTGACTATTCAAAACAGTAGGTTGCTCTGTATTGCAAGGCATTTCCTTTTTTTGGACTACGAATTGTCACCATAACAAATCAAAATACTAGTTCGAAAAGGTAATATAATGTGCTTGCGATGTGCCAGGAAGGTTAATTATAAAATATCTTAATCCTATCGCTCCAAGAAAGAACAAATGAGAAATGATTATTTTTGTTAGTTTTTACAAACTCATCTCGTCAATTGGCGATGTAAGACTTTAAAAGAACCGTTTTTCAAATGAATTGTAGTAGTTACTGAACCGTGTGTTTCCAAACTTAAAGCTACGCACTCTTGCGCACGTAGACATAAAAATAACTCTAAATATAATACTAATGCATGTGTTATAGGTTCGTTCACTTATCAACGTCAACTGTAGGTTTAGCGATAAACCAATGAACTCTTAAAAGGTTTTGATAATAATTATGTTACTATGTGGAAGTACCGATAGGGAAATATGACGTGACCGTTATCTGAGCTTTACAAGTGAGGAATTTATGGATTACCGCGTGATTAATAATGAGTAAGAGTGGCAGAAGGAGACAGCTTTTATGGAATAACATAAAATATCTAACCTTATTTTCAAAAACTTTTTTTAGGGTTCCGTGCCTCTACAGGAAAAAACGGAACCCTTATAGGATCACTTCGTTGTCCATTCGTCCGTCTGTTTGTCTGTCTGTTTATCTGTCTGTCAGTCTTTCAAGACCCCTTTTCTCAGGAACGCGTGGAGGTTGAAATTTATGTCAAATGCGTAATTCTACGGTCTCTTGGAGTGTTAAAAAATATCAAGCTTCTAAGTCGACGAAATAAAAAAATGCGGTCATTATAAAGGCGACATATTTTGACTCGCAATTAAATCAAAACCATCAGGGTACTCCCTAGAATCATGAAATTTGGAAAAAAATAAGATCTCAAAGTACAAGTAAAGGAAAAAGTCTGAAAATCATTAATTTGCAGTTTAATAAAAATAAAATGCGATTGTTATCTACATTTGCAGTTGGAGAATTAACGTATATTGATGTATGAGAACATGTTTTTCAACTATACTAACTAATTATAGTTAGTATAGTTGAAAAACATGTTCTCAGTTAAGGTTTGTCTTAGGAATAAATTCATCCCAACTACGGAACCATCGTGCGTGGTTCGACACGCACTTGGCCGTTTTTTTATTTGTAATTTATACTCTGTCCTATTAAAACAAACTATGGTGAACATTTGATTGTAGTTTGGACCAAATAGGGAAGATAAAATATAGTAACAGTACTACAGGTATGTGCCCGACCCAGTTCTCGAGAATAGTCACACCACATTGTACTGGGATCGATCTATCATCACTGACAGGACTATTGTAGCCAATAAGCCTGATGTTGTGGTGATAGGTCGACGAGAGCGCCGTGCAATGATTGTTGATGTCGCTGTCCCTCATGACGAGAATCACGTGAAATATGAAAAAAAAAACAAGCATCTTGACTTAGCATACGAGGTTGTCTACATATGGGAGGTGGACTCTGCAATCATTGTACCGATAATCGTTACGGTGAATGTCCTAATAGCGAATAGCCTCGACCAACACCTCAGCAGGAGGCTGGGTCAAGGGCTTGATTCAGAAAGCAGTACTCTTGGACACGGCACGCATGGTGAGGGAGGAGGTTCTACTCTCTAGAGCCCTGACCATCGGCAGCTTGGACCCTGTTCCTGATGCCAATGGGCAATTTAAAAAAAATCGTGTACATAATTTAAAAATGCAAATAATATGTATTGAAAACTAGCTGCCCCGCTCCGGCTTCGCTCTTTTTTTTTTTTTTTTTTTTTTAACTAGGGCATCTCGCAGGTTACCACTAAGGTAGTGTCTGCTTAACCGGGCTTTCCTGTGGCTGCCTTAAGCTTCTACACTCAAAGCCTCCAGCCAGGGGCATGAACTATTCTAAATTAAAACTAGGCGAATGCTCGCTAAGGGCACCCCCTGTGGGGTACGAACCTCGGCTTAGGGCATTCGCTGAGGGGAGGACAGCAAGAGGGACAGCAAGAGGGACAGGCTGGATCAAAAGTATATCATGATTATTGATCGGGGAATTTAAAGCTACTGGCTCAGCGTCGACGCGGGCTGGCGCATCTTCGAGCAAGGGTCGGGGGGGAGTATCGTTTACTCGGGGGGGTCGCGGTCGCGATCGCGGTGGACCTCGACGGCGAGGTCGGTATGACGGGTGTCGTTTGTGTTTGTGTACTGTGCTGGTGGCCCTACTGCTCTCCTGGAGGAGGGTTATGGGGTCATCAGGTTCTGAGAGAATATGCCTCGGGCGGCGGATCCTACTAATCGTTGAGGGGACATAATTTGCTGCCTCGACAACCAGAGGGTTGCGATGTTTGGCAGCGGATTCAAAGTAACGCTTGGACATGCGTTTTAGGAACTGTTGGATCGTGGGGATTTTGAGGTCGAGATGGAGGATCTCATTCCTAACATACCAGAGGGATCCCGTGGCCTTACGAAGGAAACGGTTTTGGACTGTCTGAATCCTATGGATCGAGTGGGGTTTTGCTTGAGCAAAGACGGTGCCCGCATAGGTCATGATTGGCCGAATGCACGCCGTATAGATGCGCAATTTGCACTTGAGTGACAATTTGCTACGTGCATTCAGGACATAGTGGAGTCTACCTAGAGCGAAAGCGGCTCGCGAGCGAACCGACTTTATGTGCTGTGCGAAGGAGAGATGATGATCGAGAATTACACCTAGATATTTGGCTTGCTTCCCCCAAGGGATCGGCTTGCCGAACATGGTGACTGGTCTGGGAATGGTGGGTGTGCGTCGCGGTTTGGAAAAGAGGACCGCTTGACTTTTGTCGGGATTGACCTCGATTCTCCATAATCTAAACCAGGCGCCAAGATTGTTGACTGCCCTTTGTAGGTTTAGGAGTATCTGAGCCGTACTATACCCTTTGCAGTAGATGGCCGTATCGTCTGCGAACAGAGCCAACTGCGCCTTCTTATGCTTAGGGATATCGCTAGTGAAGAGCGAAAACAGGAGAGGAGAGAGCACGGAGCCCTGAGGGACTCCCGCGCGTATGGGTCGGGGGGAGGAGAGCGCTCCTTCTATGCGATAGCGGAAGGTGCGGTTCGACAAATAGTCTCGTATGATGAGCACGAGACGGTCCGGCACACCGTGTTTGTAAAGCTTATATAATAAGCCGTTGTGCCAGACTTTGTCGAACGCTTTCGCTATGTCGAAGAAGATTGCGCCTGTTAACATACCGTGGTGGAAACCTCCGGATATGTGTTCTACTATACGGTGGGCCTGATGCACGCTAGAGTGCTGAGTTCGAAAGCCGAACTGTTCGTTAGGGATGAGGCCCTTGGTCTCTGCGTAATCTCTGAGACGCTTTTGAATAAGCCTCTCATAGATTTTGCCGAGGACCTTGAGCAGACTGATGGGGCGGTAACTGGAGGGTTCGGATTTGGGCTTACCGGGCTTTGGGATTCCGATGACGGTGGCCTCTTTCCACGATTGGGGAAAGATGTTATTGCTTAGAGCACCATTGAAGATGGTGGTCAGTAGCATGATCAAGTGAGCGGGAAAGAGTTGGATCACCCTATTGGTGAGTCCGTCTGAGCCGGGGGCTTTGCGTTTTTTGAGACCTTTGATGATGTCATGCACTTCGTCCGGAGTGACGGGAGGCAGAGGACAGTCAGGGTCTTCGACGGGTGGGAGAGAGGCTCTACGTTCGACTTCCGCGTCGACCTTTTTAAGGTGAGCTTGGTCTACTGGTAAGGAGCTGGGTGAGCATTGGGTCTCGAGACTGTCGGCTAGGCACTCGGCCTTGTCGATGTCGTCGAATGCTATGGATTTGTCTGGGCGGACTAATGGGGGCATGGCAGCTGACTGCTGGGACCTGAGTTTCCTCTGGAGTTCCCAGAAGGCCAGGTGAGTTGGCTCCAGTTCGCTCAGCATCTTATCCCAGCCCGCTTCACGCAGCTCAGCTATGCGTGTCCTTACAGTTCTCTGTAAGTAGCGCATGTGAGTTTTGTTAGTGGCGCTGGGAAAGCTACTGTATGCACGGATAGCCGCGTTCTTCTCGGTCAGTAGAGCACGCGCATCGTCCGGCAGGTTCAGGCAACGGTTGTCCGTTGCCGGAACCTCCCTTGAACAGTCGTTCAGGACGGTTTGCACGTGATCAGTGAGCGAGTCGATCGCGGCCGTCGTGTCGGCGACGGAGTCAAACTGATCTGGGATGGAGTCCAGCTGGGGGGACGTGGTGGGTTTCAGCTTATCGCTTACTCTCCTCCAGTCCGTTACCCTTTTGGTACCTATGGGTTGGTTGGGATCGGAGGGACCTGTGCGGGAGGCCAGTCTTATGACTACGGGACGGTGGTCAGAGTTAAGCTCTTGTACCGTTTCTATTGAGTCTAACCTAAGGTTGACGTTCTTAAAGAGCGCTAGGTCGAGTACGTCTGGGGTATGATTGGGGTCGTGGGGAAAGTGAGTGGGAGTCATCGGAGCGATGACGTCAAAGTTCAGGGTAGCGGAGAGGTCGAACAAGTGTCGCCCTCTTATAGAGGTTCTGGTACAATTCCAGGAGGTATGTTTTGCATTGAGATCGCCCGCAATGATTACGGAGTCACTCATGCCTAATAGAATGGCGAAATCGTCGGAGATGAGTTGGAAGTTCTCAGAACCGACCATTGGTGGGATATAAACCGAAACTAGAGTGACCGGCTGATGGCCAGTCAAGCCTAGTAGGCAAATTGAGACTTCTAGTCTGGAAAGTGGAGGAGGGTCTATGGGAATGCAGTATAGTTCCTTTTTATAGTAAATAAGGGTGCCACCCTTGTGACAGCGCGACCTATCATTACGGACCATACGATAATTGGCTATAGATGGGTTGCGACTACTCGGTTTTAAGAATGTTTCCTGTATGAGGAATAAGTCTAGTTTGTGATCGCGGACGAATTCCGCGATCTCATCGCGTTGGTGTTTTATACCGTTTGCATTGAAGATGCCTAAGTTAAGGGATCGGGGTTTAAACCTTGCTATATCGGTGTTAGACATTATGGGGGGGGTTATAGAAGGATTCAAGGGCGTGCGTAATCTCCGGGTAGGCATGTAAGATTTTCTGCAACATAGGAACGTCGCGGAATTTCTTGGCGGCTGTTATGTCCCTGGCCATTTGCTGCGCGCGGGGCGAGAAAAAGGCCTGATAGGTGTCTGTGATGATACCGAATGTATCATCATCTGAGGGGCCACGGGCCCTGGGAGTGGGAGCGGGGTGCGATGCTTTAGGAGCAGGTGCGGGAGCGGGAGCGGGCGCTGGAGGCCCTGAAGTAGCGGGGGGCGGGGGGACGCGATTGCGGGGGTCCATAAGGGAATAAAGGGGGATCTGCGGGGGCGCGGGCCTAGGGTTATGCATGGCTGGGAAGGACTGCATGTGGTGAAGTTGGGACCACGGGCTAGGCCTCTGGGGGCTTAGCCTTTCGGGGATCTGGGAGGAGGGAATTTGGGGGTAATCCCTATAATTTTGCTGCCAAGCGTCTGATGGACGCTTGGTCAGTTTAGACGGATTGGTTTTTGGGGCTTTAGAGCAGCCCCGGTAATTTGCTGTGTGCCCTTCGAGGCCACATAGCACGCAGCTCGGAGGAGTGTCGCAAAGGTTGCGATCCTTGGGTCGGGTACACTCAGCAGTGCCATGGTCCCCTAGGCACTTGACGCACCTAGGTTTCGCATGGCAGTGCTTCTGTGAGTGGCCATAGAGCTGGCAACGATGGCATTGCCCTATGGAGCTATTTTTCCTGGGCTTCTCTATGATGAAGCCCATGAGGTTACAGATAGAACTGACATTGAATATCGGGTGATGCCCCTCGGTAGGGGAGCACACGACGAGAACCATGTCGTATGCTTCCCTGCCGCGCGAACGGTGCATACGGTGCACCTCGTCTACCGGGATTTTCTGTGACTGAAGATCAGCTAGAATATCTGAGGGAGAAATCTCTTTAGGGATCCTCTTGATGACGACCCGGGTCTGTTTTTCTTCCGGGAGAGAGTATGTGTGGAATGACACACATCTATCTCTCAGAAGCCTAGTTAATGCCCTATAGTCATTGGCTGTCGGGAGAGTTACTTTTATACCCTGTTGGGTAGACCTAGCGTTGGTGTAACCGATCCGCTGATCGACACACCATTTAGAGATAGCCGTCCACTTGTCCTTGTCCTGGATGAACACAGGAGGTGGCGGCGGGATTTTCTTAATACCGGAATTTGGGGTGGGGGCAACCTGCGATGCGGATGACGCAATCGGGCTGGGGGTGGTGGAGGGGGAAGCTACGGGGGCGCAAGTAGCCGGGGTGGCTAGGGTAACTACCGGGATTGAGCATGACTCCTCAAAAGCAATTACTTTGCTGGCCTGTGAGGATGACTGCTTCTTCTTCTTCCTCTTGTTCCCTTTTCCGTGGACAGTCACGAAAGTGTCATCCTCGGATTGGGAAGAGGAAGAGGAAGTAGCGCCATGGACCTCGGTGACCGAGCTATGCATTTGCGGTGGAGGAGTGGGAGCGCGCTTTGAAGAAGCGGTCTGGCTGTCTGTGTCCATAGACACGACGGAACTATCTAGTTCTAGTGCAGGGGTAGCTTCTAGTGCATCGCTAAAGATAGCGATAGAGTCAGAAGGACAGACTGGGGACTGCTGTTCAGCAGGGATTGAGTCCGAGGGACTTGACGGGTACTCCTGCTTAGCAGCGAGTGACTCGAGTTCGGGACCGAACTCGTTAATGAGGTCTGGCGACCTTATAAGTATCCTATTAAGGACGTCTAATAGGATGGAGTTTATGTTCTTAGTCGCAATGAGTCGTTCCTCAGTACTGAGGACCGACGCCATATTGACTAAGTTCTTTAAAATTATCCTAGCATGAATTTATAAGGGAGACCTACAAGCCTAATTCCCTAAAACCTATCTCCCCGGGGGAATATCGGGGATGTGTAAACCCTCCCTGTCGGGTGTAGACAGGGAGGTTGTGTACCTAATTGTGAGCCCTAAGCTTGTTTTTGCCCGTTGCCTATCTTAGTGTGCAACGGGGTCCTAACCAGTCTAGTGCGCCGGGGTAGATACACCCGACCGACACTAGTTGTGTGGCTGTTGAAGAAAGACTGTCACCAATGCCGACTAGGAGATCCCCCAAGGCCGAACACTGGGACCCGTCCAATTGACTGCCTTACCCTGATGGGGCTCGGCGGGTGTGTTGGGTCAACACCCCACTCAGTTTCGTTGGCACCGTATGGTATCCACCGAGGACCATGAAACTGTGGATTTTCCCTGAAGGGGCTAAATCGCGACGATTACGTTCAGATGACAACTCTGATATGAAACTTATTAATTGTGTCTTGAAAAAGACAACAATTAATAACAGTAGATAGTCCCAGACTATACACGTAGCAGGAACCACAACAGGAGCCACTGAGCCGGAACTCAGGAAATCAGGAACTCGGGAGCACACTAGAGCGCACGTCCGTCCGCGTTCGATGCCGAGCGCTGAGTGACCCGGCTTCGCTCGGGTAGCACTATGTACTTATCTACTGATTACCTACCTACCTACCCTACCTACTTACCCTACCTACTCTACCTGCTTACTCTACCTACCCTACCTACTTACCCTACCTACCCTACCCTACCCACTTACCCTACCTACCTACCTACCTACCCTACCTACCTACCCTACCTTACCTAGGTAGGTAGGCACCCTACCTACCCTACCTACCTACGTATCTACATACCTACATACCCTACCTACACCTACATACCTACCCTACCTACCTACCTACTTACCTACCCTACCTATCCTACCTACCTACCTACGAACCTATTACTCTGCTAAATTCACACCCATCAAACGCGCTAACTCTCCAACGCGCGAAGTTAAAATAGTCGTTAAGTTTTCCAATTTTCTGCGCAATTTTCTTCTTTTTTTTCCGTAAGAACCTTCTCTTACAATAACAAACAATAAAAAAAGAATTAGCTAAATTGGTCCAGCCTTTCTCGAGTTTTGCGCTTAGCAACACATTTAGCGATTCATTTTTATTTTATAGAAGATTACGAATTTTAGGCACAGATACTAAGCTTAAATTAGCACGTGCATCAACATGAACCGCTTAGCAACTGCGCTTATTGGGTCAATTGTTAGCAAAGCGATTATTATTATGTTGTAAATTAGATATTATAATAATTATTCCATCTTATCTCTCTACATAACGCGGTATTATTATATCACAGTGTATGTCAATATTTCGCGATAACCTTGGATTTAGCTCGTCAAGATACCCAGACACCGGTTTCTTAAAAAAAGAAAGTATTTAAATCAAATAAAACGTCACTCAACAAATGTTTACGTCCTGATCCACGTAAGTGAACGGTTCTGTGAGTATATGAGTGTCGTGTGAATACCCCTCTACTTGCGGTCTTCTTCAAACTGTCGAGTTTATAAGACTAACAGTTGACAGTTAGGTTTTTGTGCGAAATTTTGCGAAATGTGGATGTATTAAGAGCGTTTATTCTGAAAGTCACCGTCGCAAAAATATGTCAATTTTTTAGTGGGCAACGTCGCAAAAGGTGTCAAATATTTCCCTGCTTTGATTAATTTGGCAATATTACTGTATGGAAATATGAAATGTGGCTAACTAGTGAATTTAATATATTGATTATGAAATGCAATAGTTAATATGTTAACACCGAATATTTAGTTTTATTTATGTAAAAATTGTGTTTGGAAACTTTCCAAGTGCCTTTTTTAAATCTAAAACGGTTACAACATAAAATTCAGTGTTATAATAGCAATTCATTATTAATATTCTAGTTCGCTAGTTAGCCACATTTCTTATTTCCATACAGTAATATTGCCAAATAAATGAAAACAGGGAAATATTTGACACCTTTTGCGACGTTGCCCACTTTCAGGAGCTCTTAATACACCTCTGAGTCTGCCCAGCAATCCGGGGAATTCAGGCATGGTGTTATGCGGTTTTGCACAATATGCTGTTTGCATTTTAAATTGTGTTTAAAAATAGTTTTTCCTTTCTTTATTTATTTGTTTACGGCTCCAGGACCCAACTACTTCGGCACTTCAGCCAACCAGACTAAAAATAGTAACTTAATAGCTCCACACACTAGTGTGGACAAGACTCCTAATTTTGGGAAAGCTAGGCTAATTCTATTAAGAATGACCGGCTAGAGACAGTGTGAAATATAAGTAGGTATTTAGCATGCTCGAATAACATAAAAATGCTTCCTTATTTAAATTTAAATATAAATCATCCCACGGTCGCCATTATCAATGAGGAAAAGCAATTGTTAACTAACAGTGTATACCTATACTTACTAAACAATACGGTTCAACTGATGAGAATACCTACTAAATAACTTTGCGTAATCACCCACTGCTGGGACACTCGCCTCCTCTCTGTGAGGGGGAGTGGGCCATAATCACCCACTGCTGGGACACACGCCTCCTCTCTGTGAGAGGGAGTGGGCCATAATCCACCACGCGAGCCCAGTGCGGGTTGGTAGATGTCACATGTCTTTGAATTTTTGGTTCTAGGACATGCCGGTTTCCTTCACCGTTTTGAGAGCAGTGGTGATGAAATAATTTACACAAAGTAAAGTGCCTGTCAGGGTTCGAACCCATGACCTACAACTTGTAAGTCACCGCCGTTACAACTGGGCCACCACAGCTCAAAATAAAAATCACCAACGAAACTGAATGTGATCAGCAGATCTAAACTGATGTGCTGATCACATGAATTTACTTTACTTGGCCTGGATATAGACACAAACATTAATTGGAAATCACACATCAAAAAGATAAAATCAAAACTATCCAAATTTGCATACGCCCTTCGTGAAGTCAAAAAGACCACTAACCTTAAAACTGCACTTGTTACATATTATGCCTACGCACATGCATGGCTCAGTTACGGCGTAATATTGTGGGGAAACAGCACAGGTGCACGAACACTTTTCACATTGCAAAAGAGATTAATAAGAATCCTTGTAAATATAGAAGACACCGACAGTTGCAAACCTCATTTCCAAGAAAATAAAATACTTACCCTCCCTTGCCTATACATTCTAGAAATATGCAAATTCGTTCGAAATTACCAGCACTTTTACACGACCAGAGAAAACATACAGTCTAAATATACATTACGCCATAAAAATAGGTTAAACTTACCAGGTTCTAAGTTAAAAATGCACTCAACAAGTACACTAGTCATGTCAATTAAAATATATAATAAATTACCAGAATTAATAAAAAATGAACAAAAAATTTTATACATTTATAAACAAATTAAAACTATTCCTATTATCTAAATGCTATTATGATATCAATGATTATTTAAATGACAAATTTTAATTTACAAGTTTTATAAAATAATTACAATAAATAGGTACTAACTAAGTAAACAAAATTAAAAGCCCTCTTCCTCTCTCCTACTTTTGCTGTGCCCGACAGGGTCCACAATGATCATATTATTTTGTTAAACCTACCACCTAAGTTCACATGTGGAAGCAATAAATATATTGAGTATATTGAGTATTGCATTCAGTTTCATTGATGAAATTCGCCTTTACACTTTACTAGGAATTTAGATTTGGATACATGAAGTAAATATTAAAAAAAAATATGTATAAGGTAAGTAATTTTTAGTATTTATTTCTGTTTAAGTGATTTGTAATCTTTAGAAATAAATGAATTCAAACCGTAAATATAACAGTTGCGATGATATGTATTATTATTTATTATATAAGAAATGCTATTGTATAGTTGATTCGATTATTTTACATTTACGTTTAAATAGTTAATTCAATATTATATACAACTTCCAATAATTCCTTGTTTGAATTTTGACCAAAATTCTAAAAGTATAAATAGGGTAGAATATAATTGTATCAGTAGTATTACTTGGAAGATACTTTGCTAAGAACGTGACTCTTTATTAAAAAAAAAAAAACAGTTGTGTTAAAAGTATTCAAGTATTTTATTCGATCAAACTCCTGCTTGCTCCTACAATAGTGGGCGAACCAATAATAATTACTTACTCATAATAGGCACTTGAGTTAATCAATCCTTATCAGTACAAATACCCTGTTGCTAGGCAATCCTATTTGTATTGTTATAAACGAAGCGGAAACTAATCGATAACAGATTAACTATAGTGATAAGAAAAATACCAACAGTGTAACATTACATAATTAAAAATAACAAATTGATAATGATGTTACGTCATGTAAACAAAAATGTATTCGTTGATATCACTGATATTGATATCACAAGTATTGCGGCACTTAGGTACATAGTATTATGCAATCGCATTCAGTGTGTTTAGTTAAGAAACCACAAAATCGAACAAAATAAATAAAACCTTATGATACTGTGGTGGGTGATGCCCTGTCTCCCCAAGTTTAAATTTCCTCAAAGCTTTTATGTTTAACTAAAAGTTGTACGACTCTGTCTTGACCGAAATCTTGAATGGTACAGTCGCGGAATCAATGCTTACGTACGTATTGTCCAAATACGTAAAATAGAAAAGAGTACATAACTAGTAAGGCATAATGCTGTGCCGTTTAGAAAGAGTTCCCGGTTTTGTAGAAGAGCGTATACTGACTCCTGTATTTCTTCTAATTGACTCTTTCAAGGCTTCAGTCTGACAATGAACATCAGTTCATTGTGAGACTTCTCACTTTTATATTTTTTATGAGTAACGTAGCTTCTGCCCGCAACTTCCTCCGCATGAAATTTCTTGTTCCCCCGACCCACTACCTCGTCGCATAGCGTCAACTGTCTGTGATATTATTTCGATTTCGCTTAAAGTTCTTTCTGACTTTTTTACTTTTTGCTTGGCTCCGAAGAGTCTTAGAGTGATGTTAAATAACTTATAACTTTCCTTAGGCATTGGATTATAAAATACAAAACGTTTTTTTTTTTAAATCCGAGTTGTAGTTTCAGATATTAACGCGTTCAAAGAAACAAACAAAAAAACAAACTTTTATTATTAGGATACATAGATATAGATAAATGACACTGAGGTGTCTCAGATACCAAATATGCAAAATAAAAAACAGTATTAGGTATAATGCTGCGCGCTGTTTAGAAAGAAGTCCTATTTTTGCACAAGGGTGTATTCTGAGCCCTTTATTCGTTCTAATTTATTATCTCAAGGCTTTTCAGCCATAGACTGAACTGATGGAGACTTATTGATCATTATTAATTATTTTTCTTGAAGTATAGGTAAGCAAGATTGCTACTTAGTTTATCAAGGAAATGTGGTTCATTAGCTGTTGCTAACTAAGCCTTGTACCTGTCAGTTTCATACTAGACCAAATATGTGTTTTGCGAATTTGATCCCTATTTCTACTAGAAAAGTGACAGCTGACAGGTGTTAGGAACGCATTCTATCGATGGCCGGACTGTAAGCTGGCTTCAGAAGTCGAATTAATTAGTTTAACGGTACATTTTTGTGTTTGCGTTCATGAAACTGATACAATTTTGCCTGACAACCGCTATCTCGGCTATTAATGTGTCCAAGGCAAAATATGTCTTGCAACGATGACCTGAAGATATCCATCTTACCATAAACGTTTAGCTCAGATCCCACCACCAACCTGACCAACCTTTAGTAACCCTTTCACCATATTACGTCATATAGGGACATGTCACAACCCCACACGGGTGTCCATTATTCATACTATCTTTAAATAAACAATTATTTCTGTTCGTCAGTCGGTCACGTCGTCTTGCCGGTGAGGATGTCACGAGGGGCATTCAAGATGCCACAATGGAAATAAACTTTAGCTACGCACTGTTATAATAAACGGTGTTGGTATGTGAGAGTCAGCTGTGACAGACTTATTGTGATTATATGAAAGTGCAGAAAATACGATTCGCAAGCAGCAGTGCACACAATATTTTTATTCAACTTTGTCGCTAGAGTAGCTAACATTATTTTGAATAAACTCAGACCAAATAAAAAACCAAGGCAGCGCTGCGAACAATACAGCGAAGCAAGCCAAAACTACACCGCCGCTCTGTGCATACACGCTCACACGCACACATTTACAACCTTTTACCATAACACTATAATCAAACTACACCACACAAAGTGCACACATGTTTACGAAACCGGCTTCACTTCACTGTTAACAGCGCTCTGTCTTGGTTTTTTATTTAGTCTGAGTGAATGACTAGCATATCCACATAATAAGTCCTCTTGTGCCTAAGCGGTTGACCTACTGGTTGACGTTGGGGACCTGGGGAGACGTTCACAGTTCTAACCTAACCTAACCTGATATTTTGCCCTTATCTGTACAATTTTGTATATTTTGAGAATCTGATATTATAAGAATGGTATTTTTTTGCGAATCGGCTATTTTGCGTTTCTGATATTATGCGACTAAGGGATTCATAAGTCAGTCGTCTACTTTGTTAACCAAGTCAGTTTTTTTACAACAACGATGCCTATGCGCAGATGATCTGTAGAAGGATTTTAAAAGAACCACGTTTTGGTCTTCATCTGTCCTAACTCAAACTCAAACTCAAAGCATTTATTTCAAATAAACCAATTACAGGCACTTTTGAATTGTCAAGGGGTCGGTCAATCAGAAATATGAAGCTAGTTGTCCAGAATGTGATTCATCGATTATGAAGAACGATTGGGCATCATTTCAAGATCATAATTCATCATAATTCATTATTTATTAGATCATAATTCTCATGAAATTCAAAACGTTTAATATCCAAACATTTTGTGCCATGTTTGTAATAAAACAGATTATCATTATATTATCCACAACACACAGTTCGATGACATAAACGTCTCGTTAATAATGGTGGTCGCGTGCCAAAACCAGTTTCTTTTACAAATCATGTGAGCTTTTATAAAAACAAAGATTTTGGCGTTCCGTACGTAAACATGAATGGCGTGTCCTCATATTATTTCCGATTCCTATTACATGTCTACTGACCGTTAGGATAATTTTAGCACTCCCGTAGATATTGGAGCTTAGTCTGAATAGTTTAGGTAAGACTTTTGACTCTTAAAACACAAGGCAAATTGCCAAAAGAGATATCTATGTTGTCAAGAGAGAAACATATTATTATGATTGTCTTGTTGTATACATAGATAGACTGCAATGTTCACAATTAAGATTTAATATACACTGTAACAGCGAATAAATTTTCATGACATATTTTTTATTCGGGTAGCTCATGCCTAACGGGTACCTAAAGAGGTGCCATAAAGAATATGAATGAAAAATCTCGACAAATTAAAAAGTTATACAACAACGCGAAATTTCGCGCGTATTCACTCGTGTTATATAATGAAATAAATATGATAAAAATAATATGTGAAGGAGTTTCCGTTCAGGATCATTTATTATTATTTATACATTTTATTCTAGGTTTTCAAGGTCATTTAATTAATGTGTACAAAATTGTGTTAAATATTTCTGCCTATTCTTCTTCTTAAGAAAACAACCTTTAGGAAGGGGCGACTAGAATCAATTCTATTTGTTGTAACTTTTGACGTTCAAAAGTGCCTTATACGTGCCCGTTTGAAATAAATTATTTGACTTTAACTTTGATTAAAGTCTGTGTCAAAAGTATCTGATGACAGTGTAAACAAACCCGGTTCAGTTTAAATTCTTACGCAAACACTCACTGAAGGGAATTAGTAACACATTCATATGTATTTAGAAGGTTTCAACTTTATATTTCTTCAGTCATCACTTTGCCAAAAGTTATAGGCTGAATAACAATATAGCATAATTTGGGACACAGGCCTCTTCTCCTCGACAGGGAGTGGGCTGTAATCTCCCACGCCGGCCCAGTGCGGGTCGGTAGACGTCACATGTCTTCAAATTTTTCGTTCTAGAACATTCTGTTTTCCTTCACCGTTTTTGAGAGTAGTGGTGATTAAAGCGCCTGCTTAGGTACCCTAGAATTCGAAGGTCGGGGCCGTTACCACTCGCCCACCACTGTTCTGAATAACAATAACAAATTGTTATTGAAAAATCATCCACAAGAGAACGTTTCTGCCTATGTCATAGGCAGAAACGTTCTCCTTTGCTAATTTGTGGGTAAGTATAATCAAACTGCAATCACATCTACCAAGTGCGATTATGGCGGTATTCCTTGATTTTACCTGTCATTGAGACGCCTGTTACAGTTGAAGACGTTTTAAGGCTGATGTGTGTACGTGAACATGACGTAGACGTTTCAATGTTGATACGTGTACATAAACAGATAGATCGACATGACATCAGAGATACAGTCACTAAAGTACCACAGTATTCGATTCATATCAACTACCAGAAAAATGATAAAGATGTGGAGGATTCTTTATTTAACCAAAACATGTTTTTGAGTGATTGAAAACAGGTAAAATTCGAATGCTGATAAGATAATAATATATTTGGCGATATTGTCACGTACACGAAACCGTAGCTGCTGCAACACCTACTCGAATCCAGCCGCAGGTAAAAAATATAAATTCAAATTCAGCCACCTCTAGTTTGATTAGACTAGATGCCAAACCCATACCTACTGAGTGGGGAAATAGAAAGGCTTCGTAATTAATGATCGATGATGAACTCCCAAGAATATAAAGATCAACACTATATTAGTCACGGAACTTGATATTGATAGACAGATTTTTGCACACGATTTTGCAATATCCATAATACTTATATGAAAGTTAAGCTATAGCAAAAAAAAAAATATTTTTCACGTATAAACCTACATGAGCACTTATGAAACGTCAGAAGCTTGGTGCTCGGTTCCGATGGGTCGTTTCCTATGGGTAGAGCCCGCAAGAAAGACCATGGTTACTTAATTAATCTTAAAGCTCTTACGGAACCCCTAGATAGACACTAGACTCGTAGATGACTAAGTTACTTGCAAGATAATTATGTACTTAAAATTCGGCAGTACAGAAGTAATTACATGCTGCGCTGGATGTAAAGTCCATAATTTGTGTACCCTCACGACTTCAGTCAAGATAGTATGTCCCAAATTATCTGTTCCCACGGAGACTGGATTGAGGGCCCACAAAAAAGGCAGCGAATCGGCAATCGGCATTCACAGGCCCAAAACGTAGATAAATAAATAAAAATATTTTATTATCAGGCAGCAAGGCCCATAGGGTGTTAGTATTACATCTTACTTAAAAACTATATTAGTAACATGCAGGAACACAAAATTAAGAATCACAATGACAGGAAGGTTTAACAAGCTTTGTTGCCAAGATGTAGCTTGGTAAACCTCCCCATTGTAGGCCCATCCAGCCTCTCTGCAAACACCTTCAGAATGCTGTTGCTGCTTCCCCTCACTCGGGATATTACTGAAGCAACTTTCTTCCGCATTATCGCAAAGTAGTCGTCAGTGTGCGCATCAGCGAACATACCTGACGGACTACAGTAAGGTGGAAGCCTCAACAGTGCCCTGAAGGCATTGTTGTATTGAATGCGCAGGGCTGTGTCTGCGTTTAGGGTATGGTTATCCCAAAGGCTGCTGGTGTAAAATATTTGGCAGTAGGCCAAGACTCGCACAGACAATTTGGAGTTTGGTTGGGGACACATGAATGGATGCACTAGGAAAACTTATGTTATTCAAAACCCGCGGTGTCCACTCAATGAAGTTACAAATTTGCGTATTTATTGTTATGTTTATTTTCCTTTTCGGATATTACAAAAGTGCATACCGTTACAAATTGCGTACCTGACTTCAAATACACATAATTTTCCTGTATACATTACATTCATCCTAACCCATATCCATTCTGAGTAAACAATACAAACAAATATACTACGACCAACATTCATGAGCATCTAGGAAATAACAAACAGTTCTAAAAATATTTGTGACTCATTGAGTTGTAAATAAAGGTGTAAGTTAAGACTAAATTTAGAAACGATCGCGTCACAATCTATGATCATAAATACCTAGATTTGAGCCTTGGATTTTGAAGTTTGATTTCTGGTTAGTTCAATGTGTCAATATGTTTTACTGTCAAAACAATTCTTAGTAATACTGAGGTAATCGTTTAAGTGGTGTTTGTGGCTTGACCTCCTTTCATGGTGTTATTTCTTTTGAAAGCGTATGACCTGTTATTTTCATTTCAGGTATTTGAAAATGATTCGGTACTGAGTATTTGTTTAATATTATGTTACTGTAACCCCAAATTCTATTATAATATTCATCTTAGTTGAATTCACTTGGCTTATTGAACTAAATGAAGTGGAAACCTTGTAAGAATTCAAAGGATTGAATATAATACCTTCTAGTGTCTTAGCCCAGGTCAACTTCCACTTTATATCACTAAGTCAGAGAAGACATTTTATCACTGAGCATTATAGTAGTTCTACTTATCTAACTGTCTCAGAGGTCATGTCAAATCTCATCATACTATCCTTAGTTTACGAAGAACATTGCTCAAATATCAAAGAAAAACAGGCCCCAAGTTTGCACAACGTATTCTATATAGTATAGTAACTAAACTCAAAGTCTAGAAACTAGCTGGTTAATTGTGCTGGTTAATGACCTACAAACACCGTTCTAATAATATTAGCGACACCATCCGCCGACCTTCCATTCATACTTATAAATATATGTCTATTTGCTTCTACGTCACTCGCAGTGCCTACGTGATCGACAGAGGTCGGTGCACCCAGTGCAAATATCAAAACTATGCCATCGTAGTATAATCTTAAGTCGCTTATCCTGCTACGCAAAAACCCACTCTGTCTTCGTCCGCTAAAGTTGGTTTTCGGTTGTGGATGTTGTGTTTTTCAGCTGTTTTGGTATGTAAAGAGCTATGCAACGTTGTAATGGGAGTCTTCCCGGATCGCAGTATGTCATCCGATCACATTTCTTAACTGGCAACTGTTGGGGTGCTTCAGTGTGAGGCCGACTATTTTGATTGTTATATGACTAACCGACGGATTGAGATTAATGGTATTAGTCATAGATATACAGGTTTGATTTTCCACCAGATATGAACACTGCTGGCGTTTCTGCACCAAAATTCATCATTATCTTTACTTTGTCATAACTTATTTGGATCAACTGGACTTGAACAAGAGAAAGAGAGAAGGAAATAGAATGCAGACATGATAACACAATACACCTTTATTAACCACTAGCTGCGCTCCGCGGTTTCACCCGCATAAGTCTCGATTCCGTGGGAATATCAATATGAAAAGTAACTAATATCTTAACCCAGGTCATGGTCTACCCATATGCCAAATTTCATCTAAATCCGTTCAGCCGTTTTAGCGTGAAAGCGTAACAAAAAAACACACTTTCGCATTTATAATATTAATTTAGGATAATTTTTCTGTCATTACATAACATTAGTTGGTTGCCTCATCTACCGGATCCATGAAATCCATTTATTCACAGTTGAAGGCTTCATAATATTCTATTTCATATAAGCTGAAACAAATGTATGTTTCAACTTATATATAAAGTTAGTTTCAGTCCAAAACTGATATACATTTCTTGTTTATTTTTTGGGTGGAACAAAGTGGACATCCAAATTTTAGACATTTCATTTTGTCCCACTGACGGCTTGTTGGGGCAAACTGGAATGCAGGTCTGCCTTTTTTAACTATGAATGCTTGGCAGTTTAGGAGATGAAGATAGACAAATACCTCTCCCGTTGCAGGAATTGGCTCTCAGCCACAGAGCGAATGAGGGCGTCCTACTAGGCAAAGACAACGGACACATTTCAATGTGTTAGCAACGACTATACTATTACCGTACTAACCAACTCCGACCGCAACCGCAGTGATTTAACATTTGAGTAACTACAAATCAATTGTTTGTACCTACAAGGAAATAGGGAATTATGAGGGATACCTGGATATACCGCATTTACACTCTTTACAGCAATTTTAACAAGGACACTATGTAGGTGTATGAGGTCAAACCAACTGGTATGAATTTGGTGGAAGCGAAAACATCCAGCGTGTGTTATGTTATGAATGGGTTATCGCCTTTTTGTACAAAAAAAATGTTGAGAATCCAGATAGCTATTACGCTATCTGGATTCTTAACATTTTTTTTGGTGCGCTTCTAGGAATACCCCTCTACTAGCGCAAGCAATTATGCTTGCGCTAGTAGAGGGGTATTCCTCGAAGCGCACCAAATTTGAAGGGCACAAAATGAAGTGCACCAAAAGTATTTCTCGAAACGCACCATTTAGGTGCGCTAACAAAATAAAATAAAAAGTATTATTATAATTTTATTCTAGATACCAACAAAAAGGTGATGAATTCGTTAGAAATGTGAATTATTAGTCGTCTAGTACTGTAGTACCTATCGATCGATTCCATGAGAATTGTAACTGGACTTGCGTGTGAGACAGTAAGAGTTCATAAATTGTTCCGAAATCTCGATTATCTTCCGCATTCCATATTTTTTATTGGAAAGAAAAATGGCTACCATTTCTGTTAGGCATCGAAAAAATGCGTGCAAAAGGTGCAATATAATAAAATATGTCTTTTCATAAATAAATGGTGTCGTAATTAAAGGGTCGGTCGTTATTATGTGTTGATACGATCTTCAAGAGTTTTTTAATGCGACTTGTGTTCTTTATAAGGAGCTTTTTCTTGGTATTGTACGGGTATCATCTGAAATAAATATGATGTCTTTTTCTGAACTATTATCTTCCTTAAGATGTTGGTTTTAAGCAGAGCAACTTATCTGGCGTTATTATTTTAATTTATGTAAGTAATGCCGATAATATCGAAAAGTTTACCTAAGAAAAATGGCCCACCAGTCCCACCACCCACGAATACCTGATTAAAAAGATAAATATTTCCAATTAAAAACTTCCATCACCTTTTATGTATAATTATTTGCAAACTTGTATTCAATAAAGAAAATTCCAAAATACTATAACGTTAAAGTTCGCGAGCACATTCGTAAGAAGCAGCTGGCAGTATCATCACAACGGTAATGTTTTCCCATCATTTGTCTTATTTGTTTTAGTATATTCGTGCATTTATTTGTTCTTATATTTATATATATTATATATATAGTTTTAAAAGGTATATCCTTATCTTCTATCTATATATGTATATAAAAATCAATTGCTGTTCGTTAGTCTCGCTAAAACTTGAGAAC
Source organism: Agrochola macilenta (assembly GCA_916701695.1). NCBI lineage: Eukaryota > Metazoa > Arthropoda > Insecta > Lepidoptera > Noctuidae > Agrochola > Agrochola macilenta. Next base: position 23,120,784 of record OU753553.1, read on the forward strand.
GGCTGGGCCGATTTAGCTGATTTTGGTTTTAAAATGTTTGTAATAGTCCCGGGAAGAAAATTAGGGGCGGGGGGGGGTAGGTAGAGTCGGTAGGGTAGGTAGTGTAGGTAGGGTAGGTAGGGTAGGTAGGGTTTAGTGTTACCCGTGCGAAGTTGGGGCGGGTAAAGCTAGTATTTAAATAAATATTTATTCCATATTTTTCGATATTGCACCTAAGTACCTCTGTTTGTGTCTGCATCACCCAAAGGTTGACTATAAAATGCCTATGCCATTAAGTACATTTCTGTACATATTTGTGCTTAAAGTATTAAATAAATTAAATAAAACTCGTTATAACTTTCTGAACATCAAAAACACACACCTCTTTAACTCTTCAAATAATAATATGTTTTTAATATCGTCATCATAACAGAATATTACTGCAACACGCCTATTTATTACACGCGACACGACAGACGACAATAATAATTGGTAATAACATCATAATGATGATAATATGATCATCATGGCGAGCACAATATTGACTGACCACACTATTTAGTGCCACTGAGATGTTAATGATAACATATGCGATGACGTCACGCGCGCGTGATAACTCTGTTGTTGTTTGTTTGTGTGTGTGTTTTTTCATCATTAAGTATGTAAAGTCTGGGTAATTTATGGTGAAGCAAATTGATCTTCAAATTGAAATTGATATTCAAATCACAGCTTTCATTCTTAGCAGTTGTATGAAACGGCTGTACAAGGCAAATTGACATTTGCTTAAAAAAAAAATTTCAGACTTTACATAAATGCATTATTGCGTAACACACTTTGAATCACAATCAAAGAGTTTTGAAGGATATTGCTAATCCATTGCTTCATAGGTTTAAATAAAAAATTCGTCTGCTCAACAACGTAAACAACGGAATGGACGTGGGTGAACTGTCAAAATAAAATCCATTGCGATCAATTGTTATTTTATGTGGGTTAGGTACGCAATTATCCCGCTGTCTATAGGATAAAAATGGTTACCTGACGCCAAAATAAGAAGTTCATGACACTTTCAAATTTTTCTCTAAGGTCCTAGTTAATCAGCTTGTGCGGCATTTACATCTTCTCAGCCTCATAATGATACATAACATAGATGACATAGACAAGAACAGTGCCTGGAATATACATACCTACATACTGCATATAATATGCCCGAAAGTCGGACAATCAGTTTTACCAAAGGGTATCGTATTACCCAGTTACTGGGTTGTGGAGGACAGATAGGCAGTCTTTCCATGTAAAATACTGGATTCAGCTGCATCCGGACCCCAACATAGTTGGAAAAAGACTAGGCAGATTGATTGATACATACTGCAAACAGGCAGTAAACGATGTGAGCAGACTCATCCGTAGGTATAGGGTATGTTGTTGATTCAGACATCCAGGATTCGAGAGTTAGGTCTTATAGCTCCTACAAACTATGCCCTGCCGCAAGCCGCGACGCGCCCGGCCCTGCCGCACAAAGGATCGCAAAGCAAATGAAGGCGCAAAAGCTGAGGGTACGTGCCGCGCGGCAAAAGCCGGTGGCCATACCGCCGGCATAGTGTGTAGGAGCCATTAGGTGGGTATTTTATGTATCTTTATAAAAAATAGAATTTAATTAAATTTTTATTTCTTAATTTTCGTTATTTCACCTACCACTGTTTGTCTCTGCATCACCCACATGTTGAATGGTAGAAAATGCCTATGGCATCCGCCTTTTTTTGGGTTTTTGTATGCTTGAAGTATTAGATAAATAAATTCTGATTTCCAGACTCCGGCTTTTTTTCCTTCCAGATTTCCCGCACACATTAAGTAAAATAATGACATCAAAAATCAATGTCTAGATATTTCTCTATCCTTCAAACAGCTTCTTACACCGAGCAATTTCGACAGTACTGCAAAATCTGACCTTGACCTCGATTCGTCCGCTGTTTGACCTGACATCATTCGCGATTATCGTCACGGTGTCAACGAGTGTCAATCAGTACCGTGTCTACGTGACACGATGACTATCTGACGCTAGATGTGGTGACGTGATAGCACTTAGGAAGCCAGCTATTGCGTCTGGGAACAGTTTTGACTGTGTAGTAAACTGTTTGTTGTTTAGGTATTGTAGGAATATTAGACCTGCGTTTTTATTGGATCAACTGAGAGCGGAAAAAGGGGAGATTTTTTTACCAAGTTATGCCTGAGTCAACATAAACTCAAACTCAAACTCAAAGCATTTATTTCAAATAAACCAATTACAGGCACTTTTGAATTGTCAAGGGGTCCGTCAGTCAGAAAGATGAAGCTAGATGCCCATTCCAAAGCGTAGTAGGTACCTATGGAGAAGAACGGGCAAGAAACTCCACGGACACTCTTTTATCATATCATATCTATGTACACCAGTTCCTGACAAAGGGATACTATAAACTGAAAACAGTATGCAATTTTTTTTTTGGACGCCCTATGCCTTACGTAACCCACAAGGGGTGCCCTTAGCATATACTCGCTGAGTTTTTAAGTTTTATGGAGGATTTCATTTATTGAGGCACCCTCTGGCAACCCGATTAATCTGCTGACAACCTCCTAGGTAGACCTGCGAGAGGCCATTTATAAAAATAAAAATAGAGTGGTTTGTTCTCCATTAAAGTGAGCATTACCTTTAATAAGATCGATAAAACTCGTGTTTGTGATCGAAATGATGAACCTATTTTAGAAGTATTCGTTACTAAAGAGAGTTACAAATATGAAAATGATACTGTGTTTTTGAACTTTCATCCTGTCTTGCAAATAATTCTCCGTTATGAAATACTGCCACTTTTATTATGCCAATTATTTGTTTTAATTAACACGGGTTCCGGATGTATGGAAATATCTGTTCTGGAAAATGTTGTAAGGAGTAAAGGTGGTCCATCGCGATAATATTATTAATACTCTTGCAAATGACCTCACCTTTAGGATTGCTCGTATATAAACATTTTACAGGAAAAATACATATTAAACATTAATAAAGTTTTCGGAAACTGCAGTAGGTACTTCGTAGGTCGGTAATGTATAATAAATTGACAATTCCGTTCCGTTTACGGTCATGTATGTAAGCCCCAATAACCCGCAGACCATCTGACGTGCCCTCCTGAATTCAATCACGTACACCTCCACCGACTCAGTCACTAGCAGTTTATATTTACGATGGAGTTGAATTCTTTCGACCATTCGGACGATTGGAGACAAAACATTCTCGTTGTTGACAAGCTGGCAGTAAACATGTCCGCGGCGTGACTTTCATACAAGTGATAAACGAATTGGAAGAGAGGATGATAGTTATTTACAATTTACGGAAGATTATTTATGTTGGAGTGTATCTTTTCGGGATTGGGAATATTATAAAGAAGAGTGAAGGCAAGTTGGAGTGACGTCATCGAAAGACTCGAAAAGAATTGGACAGTAAAGCTAGGATAGAGAAAAATAGAAAACCTAGCCTTCACCCAAGAGCGAACTAAACCAAGGAAAACAAAAAGACGCGTGTTTTGTAAGATTATTTGTAGTGTAATCTATAGTTAGAAATTCGAGTAGTTGTATTATTATTTATTGGTTTTGGAATTAATTTTTGGCTATTTTGTTTAAATATTATTTTTAAAAAGACTTAGGAAATAGAACTTAACAAGAATGGCGGATATGAAAAAGATACTTTAGATACTTTCTATGGACGTGCGATTGTCCATTAGAGAATACACTCGAAACGAAAATAAATATTTATGGATATATTTAAGGAGAAAACGGCTTCTACATATTATAGTAAGTGTTCGCTTCACGGGACATCCTACGTTATATACTACACACCGGGATATATTAGGGACATCGATCTTCATATCAATAAAAAGATGAAGAATAGGGATGATGACAATTTTTTTTAAATTCATCTTGGAGATTATCAAAAAATATTGGACACGAATTTTTTTTTTTTACGTAACCTTAAGATTACAGCGATACGTTGAGTTTAAATGTGCAATGACGTCACGAGTATGTAGATTTTATACTTACTTGTGACGTAGCGACCCCCACTCCCCAACTTAAAATGCGTTTTATCTAAGTATTTTGTTATTAATATGATAAAGCAAAAAATACGTGTCTAATTTTTTTTTTATCTGGCTGACGGACTTATTAGAATTTTGTTTTTTTTTACCCAGGCATCCTCCCTATTCACATATTATGTTGGTTTTTGGGAATAAAGAAATATTGAGATTGACTAAGAGGATGCTTAAGACCTGTCAGGTATCGAAAAAACCATAGAAAATGTGCAATTTCACATAAATACGCTAACCAATTAGTGCACTTCCATTCCTTGGAGCACGAAGCACAAAACAACAAACAATAACATGTTCATCAGCATATCTGCAGTATTTTCCGAGATAAGGCACACAAATACCTGCACGTGCCCGAGAACGTAGTTAGACCAAACTTGTACGTAATGATGATGTTATTAAATGCAGAGCTATCAGAGATTGAGATAAATATGTTCCACATGTATTTGCGCAGGATTTACTGCTTCACGCTAGTTGGACGTGGGTTTGCCGTAGTTAGAAAACAACCAAACAAGTCCTGTTTACTGTAATATACAATGAGTTAATAACATAGCCATAACAGGAGCTGTGTTGGCCCAGTGGTTACGGCCGCGACTTACGAGTTGTAGGCCGTGGGTTCGCAACCAGACAGGCGCTTTACTTTGTGTAAATTATTTCATCAAAGCGGTCAAGGAAAACATCGTGACCAACCGGCATGTCCTAGAAACAAAAAATTCGAAGAGACGTGACATTTACCAACCTGCACTGGGCTCGCGTGGTGGATTACGGCCCACTCCCACTCACAGAGGCCGGTGTCCCAGCAGTGGGAATAATAAAGACTGATTATGCTTATGCAAAGCCATAATATGGCACGGGCTATACGAGATAGCGAGATAGCTCATGCCGTAATAAAAGATTTTCCAGTCTTCTCTCTTTTGGTTAGTGACTAACCTGCAAAGTTTTTATGCCACACATGGGCCTTTGACTTGGCTTCACATGCCGTCAAGAAATATCTCTCAGGCATGCCGGTTTCCCGGGTCCCGGGGCCCAGTGGCCCTGGTCGACGGTGCGTTGTGTCCCACTCGCGCCTCAAAGAGATGTCAGCACAACAGAAGAGGTCTGCTAGAACCGATGCCTGCCGGGGTCGCGGGAAAGTCCGAAAAAGATACCGTGGCCCCTGGCAACGTACAGGCAACTGAAGGAACACGGGTGGGTTTTAGTCAGTAAGAGTCTAACACGCCCTTCCGCTCCACCCAGAGCGGGAGAAGTTGGAGACCAGACGACATGACGTTGTTGCCTTGGAAGGTGGGTAGGCCTCTGGTGTGGGACGCTACCTGTGTCGACACCCTTGCACCATCTCATGTTCCTAGCACGGCGGGCTGTGCTGGCACCGCTGCTGCGGCTGCTGAGACCCTCAAACGGCACAAATACTGTAACCTTTTGGGTAACTACAGTTTTGAGCCATTTGGGGTCGAAACGCTCGGGTCGTGGGGTCCGAGTGCGCGTCTCCTTTTTAAGGAAATTTTTCGCCGACTGGTCGACACTTCACGCGACCAGAGGGCTGGCTCGTTCTTTGGCCAAAGAATTAGCATTGCCATTCAACGTGGCAATGCTGCCAGTCTTCTGGGCACGTTTCCGGATGACAGCGATGCGGACGAATACTTCGACGCCTAAGTGTCCTTTTGTTTGTTGTATTTATTTGTATATTGAGATAAACTAGTAGCTTTAATACAAAACATAAACAGGTATCTATTGAGTGATAATTATACAATACGCTTATGAATCCGAAAAATCAGAGTGGGTTCGAACTCGAGACCTATGACTGGGCAGTCCGACGGTCACACCACTAAGCTGTCACTGCTATTTACCAGTCTATAGGCATTTTTACGTAGCCAAAGTTCAGCAGATTAGCTATGTAATTTTTTTGTAAACTCGGAAAGATTTGTACATAGAGAATAGGTCACTATGTACACATTTTATTTTATTAATGATTAGGTTCCGCCAGCGGCTTCGCCCGCATGATATCTTTATGAATTATAGCCAATGTTACTCAGTGATAATATACCATTTTGCTGGTGAAATACTTTTTTTAAATTGGTCCAGGAGTTTTTGAGTTTATTCATTACAAACAAACATACAAAGTAATCTGCGTGCGCAATTTATTTGCCAAACATGTAAACAATCATGAATTTTCCACTTAGACAAATATCAACTTAATGCTAGTGTAAATAAAGTTGATTTTAGACCGATTAGATTTATTGAAAAAGTCATAAAAAATATGAAGTTGTAGCGCAAACTGAACCTTATGTGTAGGTTTTACAGTTGTTTTTCTTAATACTCGTGTTTGTTTACATGTTTATCAAATGAATTGCGAACGCAGATTAGCTTATCTGCTGAATGTAGCATTTTTTACCAAAAACTGAGCGTTCTAAACATTTATATCAATTTGAAAATTGCTTGAAAGATGTCTAGGCTACGCCCTAGCTAAGTAATAACAGGAACTTATGAAAAGCCTAAACTATGACAACATTATGTCTATTTCCAATATCCATTATTTAGTTTCTCCAAGGTGTGCCGGACTCGACCTTTGCTTATCTCTAGCATTTAATAAGGCTTGCATAATCATGTCGGCTGGTTTCCAGTGAATGCCTGCCTGACCCCTTTATACGTATATACAGTCGATATACGAGTATAATATACTATAAAATGAGCAATATTTGTATATACAGGGTGGCAGGGACATCGACGTGAAAACTGATACCATGGATTCAGTACATGATTCTGAAACCCCCCTGCGTTGAAATTTTTCGTCGGTTATTAAAAAAAAATCTGTTTCATAAAAGAGTGCAATACCTACGCGGTCAAGATGTATGGGACAACTGTTTTTTTTTAAACAACCCACGAAAAATTTCAACGCAGGGGGGTTCAGAATCATGTACTGAATCCATGGTATCAGTTTTCGCGTCGATGACCCTGCCACCCTGTATATATACAGTACCCTGTATGTATATTTGTAATCACGTTCTCGAAAACGGCTCTAACGATTTCGATTAAAAGTTGCAAGTGAAAACTCGATCGACTCGTATCTTGGAAAATTCGTTTTCTCCGTATTTTCACACGAGCAGAGCTCGGTCGCCCAAATTTTAGAACAAAATGGCTACCTTAGAATAATGACATGGCAGCATGGAATTAGTAAGTACTTACTATCATGGCAGCATGGAATTAGTATGAAATATCCTATAATATTAAATGAGCATTCTCTATTTTCACCAGAGCAGAGCTCGGTCGTCCAGGTACTAAACTATTATACGCTGTTATTCAAAGCCTTTAAAGGTTTTAATAAGCGCCTGATAGCGTTAGCTTGAAGAATAACGGAAGATATGGTGTAGGGTGAGAGTAACTATTATTGGCATAAGATTCTGAATAATTAAAATCAATGATAATGATAATATTATGAATCATTTGTGACGATGATACATTATCGATGATAATTTGGGAATTTAAACTGAAGTCACAGTAATTATATTCAATTTTTTTCGGTTCTTTTCGTCTTGTCTGTATATATGTGTGTACATAAATGATTAAATAATGAAAAATCTTAAAGATTTCCGAGTATTAAAAAAATTGTAATTGTAACAGATGATGCATTTCGTCATCACAGCCTTGAACTACAAGGTAAAACGTTATGTTAATTAAATTTCCGCTTGATGGATTGCTCATCACGTTAGGAAACACCATGTGTACAGACATACCTACGAGTACTGTACATATCATAGTATAGTAGTATTATGAATTTATGACCAATGTATCTTAGCACATTATAACAGCACCTGTTAGGATATTTCCTAACAGGTGCTGTTATAATGTGCTATTTGCGTGCTTTGAATAATTATTAGCAATCATTATCATCACCATCATTTCAGCCGATAGACGTCCACTGCTGAACATAGGCCTCCCCCAAGCACCGCCACTTCTATGTTCTGTACTTCCCGCATCCAGTGGATTCTTGCGGCCTTCACAATGTCATCGGTCCACCGGACTTCGCCTTCTTCGTCTTCGTCTTCCGGTACGCGGTCGCCACTCCAGAACCTTGCGGCTCCATCGGCTATATGTTTTGCGAACAATGTGGCCTGCCCATTGCCACTTAAGTTTGGTAATTATTCGGGCTATGTCGGTTGCCTTAGATTACTAACAACGTGCTCCTTTAACTTTAAGTTGAGGTACACAATAACTGATATGTGCTCGGTTTGGATATATCCACTCAAACCTGTGCGGTGCTTGTCTCAACAGACCACCTCAGACATTAACCTTCATGGTCTTCATAATGATCTGACCATTACCTACAATGTAATTATATGGACTTTAAAAGAGACTGACCTCTGAGTTTTGTTTGACTGTTTCTTCTCAGAGTAGTCTGCTAGGAAACGCCGACCTCCAATAGTTTTAATAAAAAAATTGATGTGTAAAAGTGTTTTTTATTGACACAAAATAAATATCTTTTATCATAGAGAGATCGACCAAAAATTATACTACTTTCTCGTCTCACAGGGTAATAACTGTACCAATCCGCTAGTAAAAAGCTTTGTAGTTGTTTTTCTAACTCCTTAGGATTTTTCGTAAGGAAATCAGCAACATAAGGCTCTGTGCACGAAAAAAAACCTTTTGTGTCAATTACTTATATAATTGCGAGAAGCTTGAAATTATTGAAATATTAAGTCTGTCTGACGATACAAGTACAGTTTTTGTGGTACTGAACCATTCGCGTCAGTCACGGCACCTGTTAATAGTTGCATCACTCTTGCGCTCTCAAAAATGTGGTATATTTCGCCTTTGATTTACTTAATGAAGACATTGAATAATCATAAAATAAAATTTTGATTTCATCTCAAGGATAGCTGAAGGAAGAGTAATGTTTGATTTTTAAATTTTTTGATATGGTTTACTAAATAATAAGAAAAAATATATTACTGCCTGGGTTTAAAGAAAAAGAAGGTATGTTCAACCTTTTCTGCTATATTTTATATGGCAGTTGAAAAAAGTGGTTCAGTTACATGCAAGTAGACCATAATGTAATGTTGATGATATTTTACAATGTTTAAAATTAAAAGTAATTTCTTGTAACAAAATGAGCAAACGTAAGACTCACGTAATTTTTCGGAAAACTTGTTGCGAATATTAGTGATTTTCCATGAATTCTTAATTTATTTGATAATCCCTTTCAGCCACATGCAAAACAAAGAACTAGACTTTTCAAATCACAAATACTTTTGTTTAAATAATTTCTAAGTTATAATATATATTTTTCTCACAAACAATGAAAAAAATTGATCAAAATCAGACGATTTCGTGCACGGCCCCATAATAAAGAAAGAAAGAAAGTTTTTTTTTTTTTTAATAATTATTATATTTCGAAGTGTTTTCCTCCTTTTATAATTACTCCCTGTTTTTTCAGTTAGAGTCAGAATAAGAATAATTGATTTGTGATACATAGGTAATTACATGCAAAGATCTTAAAAAATAAGGTAGTGCGCTATGTTTTGCCGATAGTGACATACAAATAATGAATTATAATGATAAATTTATTACAATATGACTACTTATATTATGTACTTGAGTATCCAGTTGTATTAACGCATACATGCAAATTAAATTTTATTACAATTCAAAGTTAATTTATTTCATGTCAAAATTTAAATTCAATTCAAAAGATTTGTGTAAAATGTATATAACAGGATTAGTGAACATCATGTCACTCAGATTAGTGAACATCATGTCACTCAGATTCAGTACTTATACGAGTATAGTGTTTCGTACTTTTCTGTAGTTCCTTTTTGGTAAGTTCTTGGCACAGTGCACAGATGTTGGGTTTGGGTGATTCCTGTGAACAACATGCGCATACGTTTTTAGGCACGTTCACACTGCAGTCTATCCTGGTGATGGTGGGTCCGTCTCGGCCGTTTATGGGCCGTCTGATTTCATTAATGTGGTTTGCACAACTTTAGAGGTAAATTCTAAATATGTCCTGTACTATTTATGGTTGTACTGGGCGATTTGGTAGAAGTAATGTACAAATCTAGTACCGCTAAGAATTGGCATTTTCAGTCATTAGGCTTCTGCCATCTGATACATGTTGATTTATCTGCGGTTATGTCGATCTCATAGTTGAAAAGTTAAATAATTATCGAGAGGTCTTGGTTTACGAATTGCCAACAGCATCAAGATCTTCTCTTCAGTTACTGGAATTAAATTCATAGAATGGCATGAAATGATCACGAAACTCCAAATATGGGGTTTGTATATACTTATAAATATAATAATATATATACAAATATAAATATACATTACGCCATAAAAATAGGTTAAACTTACCAGGTTCTAAGTTAAAAATGCACTCAACAAGTATACTAGTCATGTCAATTAAAATATAATATAAAAAATTACCAGAATTTATAAAAAATGAACAAAAATTTAATACATTTATAAACAAATTAAAACTATTCCTATTATCTAAATGCTATTATGATAATTTAAATGACAAATTTTAATTTACAAGTTTTATAAAATAATTACAATAAATAAGTAAACAAAATGTAAAGCCCTCTTCCTCTCTCCTACTTTTGCTGTGCCCGACAGGGTCCACAATGATCATATAATTTTGTTAAACCTACCACCGAAGTTCACATGTGGAAGCAATAAATATATTGAGTATTATTTGTAAAATTTATAAAAACAGACCCCGTAGCGTATATTTTTTCAAATTATTTTAATGTAGGGAAACTGTTGTTTAAAAAAGAAATGTGTTCTTCAGTAAAAATAAATATTTTTACTGAAGACCACATTTCTTTTTTAATTCTGGAGAACACATAAAGAACAAGGTTTCCCTAAGTTTATTACAAGGTAAATCGTAAGCAAATTAAATACCTATTGTATTGTAAGGAAAGCCAGTGACTATGGTGTTACACATTAGTTACACAATAATAATAAATTGTTTATGTAGACACATCATGTCATCTTGAATATCCCAGGTTTGAAACCTGTCTTTATACACGTCCACTACACATTACAGACGGTACAGCCGTCTGTAAGGTGTAGTATAGTTATCTAAGCATTCCAAAGCGGTTTTGGAAAAACTTCGAGAAAAAATTACGAGATCGGAAACGCTGAAACGTTTTAGATGATGCCAGCTTGCGTTGACAGAATGTCACGTTCGATATCTATAGACCTTTATCTAAGTTCCAAATGGGAAGTCCTGCTCTGTGTCTGCAGAGAACGTGAGCTCGACGCGACATCTCAAATCTCGTGAAAAAGGTAAGGAAATATGCAGAGCTGAATGTCACCCTATGTTATTCTAAGTGGCACTTACAGACAAAGATCTCTAGCGTTTATATCTAGCGTCGACAATTACAGTGCAAAGCATGGCTTGTAATGTCACATCTAAACATATTGGTTTAGTCCCATCTCGGCACCCATGAATTTATTTTCACACCACCTGCTCGGCAATGTCAAATTATATGTCATGCAAACCTAACCTAAAGTAAGTTCTAAGTACCGAATAACTTCAGCGGGAGGGCGTGTCAGTAAAACCTGCCCGTGTTCCTTCAGTTGCCTGTACATTGCCAGGGGCCACGGTAAACTACAAAGGGCGTCAAGTCTGTAACTGAATCAGTGCTTTTAGTCTACTTCCAGCATTTATCATGTACAAAGAAGCCAAGTAGCTTATGGTGCATGCATCTATTCGATGAAATCTGATGTAGTAGCAGAGGGCAAATGGAGGGAAAATTCTATACAAAATAAGGATAAAATAAGCTGCCGCATTGGTGACAACATCAAACTAAAAACACTGTTGATAACTGATCCTTGGACAGCTTTGTCACCACAACCTTCCACATCAAAACACTATTCATCTAGCCCGCTGCCTCAAGCACCACCTTCACCAACTTTCACGATCCAAAATTAACCTCAGCAGACCCAAGTTTCTGAAACTTTACTTAACAGTAATACTCAAATAAACTCTACCTCAACTTCAATAAATGTACCGAATAAAAACATAACTTTGTCTTTCCACAACTGGTCTAATGTATCAAACATTACCTTTAAAATTTAATTGTTTTAAATAGGCCTTATAACTGTCTTTGACTCTAGTACTATTGCTTTTTATTGTCTCGTAATTGGTGTGAAAAGTAAAGCATTCTCCTCGGGGATAAAGGTGCCTTCGTCTTGGGCGAACTTGAATCCCACGCTGCAATCAGGATTCTTGTGTTAACTCCCTCGCTTTGCTCGGGAGTTAACTCTAAACTCCCTCGCTCCGCTCGGGATAGTTAACGCTAGAATCCTTCGTTTTGCTTGGGATTCAATACCCCCAATAATTTTATCCCCTTAGTGCATAATCTACTATTATAAATTAATATGATTGGAATGCAAGTATTGTATAATGCTGATAAATTGAAGGTTCTGCATTATTTTAATTGATTGTTATCTTTTGAGGGGCACAGATGTCATAACATGGTTGTACCTACCTAGACATGTGACAGACATAGTTGATATAATAATCCAACTCTTACTTATAATATTATTATTTCTTAAATAGTTCAGAAGTCACGAGTTTTACAAGAATGGTTACTAATAATACCTAGCTCATTTCGAATTAGCAGAACTTAATGAGCACAGGCTGGCCTACTTTTAGGCCAAAGAATCATCAGCCTTTTGGGCACTTTTCCCATTGACATCGATGCAGAGGATTTTTTTTATTCCCAGTGAGCTCTGTTCCTATTTATATGTATACTTGTACATAATATTATTTAATTTTGTGCTAGCTTATAATACATATATTGTATTTAATATGTTGGTTGTTTGTTAATAAAACTTAATTTCACTTTGTATTTGGGAAAATATTCTATTTTACTTTATGTGAAAACAATAAGTTGCTTTATTTAAAAGAAAAAAAAAATTAAGCAAAAATAAACAGCATTTTTTTTAATAATCCCTAGACCTACAACAGGTGCTCCCACCCTTCCATCCTTTATACGTTTAAACGACCTGATAGGCGTGAAATTGTCACCTTGTTATTAAAGAAAATGATTTAGATTGAAGCGCCAATTAACCAGGCTTGGAAATGGATGGGTTACCGCCTTCTTCCGTGTTTTGGATATTATACTGTCAGTTCTATTTGATGTGCATTTGTAGCATTTGTTTTGCAAATGAGGAATGATTGCGATTGGTTGGGGACCTTATATGGTGGGATGTTAATGGTGGAGTCGGGCTATCTAAATGTTGTATGATTTTATCTTGAGATTTATGTTTGTATCGCCTTTTTGGTCTGTGGAAGCTTCATGTAGGTCTGTGACTTGATTAGAGCTAGTAAGCCTAGCGAGCTAGTAGGGTCTTTGCCCTAGGCAAAGATTTATGTTTGCAGGTATAATTTCTTACTATTTCGTTTTCCCAAAAATTATACTAATATTAAAAAAAAAAAATACATAACCTACGTTTACGTAAAATAAGAAAACATTGCATAAATCTTGTAAATATTAGAAAATATCAACACTCTATGATAACTTGAAACCATCGTGTACAAGATAACGAATAACGATTTCTAGGCTGTAAAGGATCTGACATACTGGCATTTATCTACATTTTTTTAATTTGCAGTAGTGAACGCGTTGCGATACGATGCGATATAGAATTCAAGCAAAGTACAGCCAAGCAAGCAATCAAACGAAACGTTTACATCGAAAAATACATGCGTGAAAACTCTTTTCCTCAAAACTTTCAGTGGACAACAAGCCTATTTTATTTATTAGATGCTTTCAGAATATTTAATACACTATAAATATACTTATCAAATAGGTAAGGTATTTTTCTCTCGTCTGGTTTATGATAATAGCTAATGTCGAGGTGAAAGGATAGTCAGTCAACAAGGTTGATGACGCGGCGATCTGTCCAGGTTACGCCAGACATACAAGACATCAAATATTTGGAAAATACAAAAGTGCACGCCTCATATCGCTCATTCAAAAAATTTACCCATCAATATGGGTAAAATTTCTCACCTCGCAATCTTTACGTACTGCCAAAGACTATTTAGGTTTGCTTTGTTGGTTGCTAGGGAACGGAAGAGGGTCGAAGTTGGAAATTTAAATAGATATAAATATTATATTAGATATTATTTTATTAATTATAATTAAGTTACTTTGAATAAAAGAGCCATTTTCAATAGGGTTCACCCTATGGCTGAAATAAATGTATTAAAAAAATTTACTCAAATAATTGATTTTTACGCAAGCGACAATGTTTTCAGCATACTTGACTGACGGGAAAAAATTAAAACTATTTTGATGTTTTTTTTCATTTCTGCAACATTAATTAAATTTTTGAAAAGTACAGAATTAATCTCTATTAAAATATCTATACAATGGTATATAAATTAAGTAGGTTCTGTGTACTAACAGGAGTGTAACAATAAAAAAAGTTGCAGAAAGGAGGTAAAACAAATTTTTCGATCGCAAACCAATCTCTAATGCTTTGCATTATGAGTCGTGCAAGACAAAACATTTTATCTACACATAATATAAAGAGAAAACTTTTTTTTTGTTTTCATTGAATAAACTCAAAAACCGCTGGACCGTTCTTTCTCCAGTAGAATGTTATATTTATCACTGAATAACATAGGCTAAAATTTTGTTAAAGAAGCTAGTTTCTCATAAACCTACATGGACACTTATGGAACGTCAGAAGCTAGGTGCACGGTTCCAATTGGTCGTTTCCTATTGAGAAGAGCCGGCAAGAAACTCCACGGTTAATCTTCAAAAAATAATTAGCTTAGCATAGTGAAGGCCTGAGTGGTAGGTTGCGTGTTCTGTACTGAGAGTCCAGCCAGTAATAGGACTCGCCCATCAAGGAGCGCTGTCCCAAATTAGACGCATTATGAATTTATTATACATAAAACTATTAACTATAAAAGGTATTTTAATAAAATACGTATACTAAAAGATCAATAATTAAACAATCTTTGAAATGGTGAACTTTTCAGAAAAATACGCTTGATATTTTTGCGTGATTCTCAGTTTTTTATCTGCGTTAGACATACATTTACAAATTAATTTAATTGAATACTAAACTACAAACGTACATAGTATACAGGGAAGTTTTATAAAAATGTGGCTGTTATTGTAGTATACGTATTGTGGTGTGTTACGACTTCTACGTGAACGAAGTCACGGGCAGAAGCTAGTGTAATATAAACATAATTTAAAATATTCATATATCTTATGGGAAATCAAAATAGTAAAGTTACTATTATGTCTATAGGCATATCGGAGTTTATTAACAAGAGTCTTAAACCATCCTCACAATTAAAAATATTTTTTAACTGAGATCGCAGCCCTGGCCGTATATTCTGGCTTGAATAGGCCACAAACCTACATCGACTACACAGTAATATTAGTTTCGAACTTTCCAAAATATATGTACCTACTGACAGCCAAGATGACAGGCATAGCCACCACGTGGGTCATGCACGAGGTGGTCTAGTTGACCCTCATAATTTAGAGATATTTCTATGGTTAACAGTTCTGAGTGGGGGTTTGTCTATGGGAGACATCATCTTTCTGTCGTTATGCTTATTTTTTGGGGTTGATATAGCATAGCTTAAAGTTATTGGTAATTCATTTATCAAAATAATTATGCAGTGGGCTATTGACGTAAATAATGTATCTTAATGAATTCAAATTAAGAATATTTTATTTCACATAAACCTGCATGGGCATTTATGATAATTCAGAAGCTAGATGCACGATTCCGATTGGTCATATCCTACGGAGAAGAACCGGTAAGAAACTCCACGGCTGTTGAGAATGAGCTATTGGCTTACATTATTAAGAGCGTATATTCTGAAAGTGGGCAACGTCGCAAATAGATTTCAAATATTTCGCTGTTTTGATTAATTTGGCAATATACTATATGGAAATAATAAATTTTAGTCACATTTCTTACTAGCGAACTAGAAAATTAATAATGAATTGCAATTATAACACTGAATTTGATGTTGTAACCGTTTTAGGTGTAAAAAGGCATTTGGAAAGTTTCCATTTTTTTTTTAACTTCTAACTATTCGGTGTTACGGTATAAATTATTGCATTTCATAATGAATATTTTAGTTCACTAGTTAGCCACATTTCTTAATTCCATACAGTAATATTGCCAAATTAATCAAAACAGGTAAATATTTGACAGCTATTTGCGACGTTGCCAACTTTTAGGATAACTAGCGACTCGACTAGCATTCGACTGCGCCCGTGTGTTTTATTTTTCTTTTAGAGCCGAGCAGGTTCTAATTATCCTATAGGATAATTAGAGACCTTCCTCAAGAATGGTGTTCTCAAATGCAAAAAGAATCCTACTGGTAGTTCCAGAGATTACCACGTTCAACAAACTCTTCAGCTTTACTATTTTAGTAGGTGTATATCAGTATCTAGTATATTTCTAATTTCTTCGTTATAACTCAGTTTACTTATTTATTCAACGCCTACTTTCAATGCCGAATGAAAGTAAAATCCTTAAGACGTCATTTGTTTGTTATTTAAACTGAGAGTCAACTATCGAAGATAGAAAGAAGAGAAAGAAAGAAAGAAAAAGTATTTTTTGGGACTCGCACAGGAAATCACAAATTGAACTTAAAACACACTAAACATAAATAAAAAAAATAATAAAAAATAAAAAACAAAAAACAAAGTATACTTAAAAATTAAGTCCTGTACGAGGCCAAAAGGCCCCTATCTCAGCATAAAGCTGCGACATTTAAAAAATAAATGTCGCAGCGCTGGTATTCTGATAGGGCCCGCAGTGATGTCACGGAAAGATAGATACAGAATTATATATAAAATAAAAAATAAAGAAATTGGTGTGTGAAACATAATAAAAGTAAAATTTAAGTAGTCCGAGTGTCTGTATCCGGCGTAACATCAGTTACTTGTCTATGCCTTTAAGAAGATAGGTAAATATTATGACAATTATTTCTGTTTCACACCGTTATTTAGTTAAATTATTATACAAGTATTTACGCAAAAACAGAAGATATAATAACCCAATACAACTAAAACTTAACAAACTAAAATATGGCGTCGAAAAAAGCTTCGATATATAGTTAAATATTTATTTGAAACCGTTCTTAGTATATACTATTATGTTATAAACGGAAACGGTCAAAGACTTGTTTAGGAAATCCAGTTATTGAATAAGGGAAAGAATAAAATAACGTGTCGCTGTAATCTTCATTTATTTTCTTGACTCCATAGACAATACGACGGGCGCAGCCGCCTCTACCCATAAACATTATAGTAACCTAACCCTAGACTAACAACTAAGATAGCCCTCCCTACAACTTGGTCTATTGAAGGTGCAGGCCGTAAAAATGTTGGGGTCTGTCAGTGCAAACGTAAAACGAGAGCACATAACTTGTAAGTCGGGGCCGATAACACTGGGCCACCGTTCCAGTGTTCTCGGCCCCGACTTACGAGTTATCGAGTTTTAAATCTAAGCAGACGCTTTACTTTGTGTAATTTATTTCATCACCACTGTTCTCAAAACGGTGAAGGAAAACATCATGAGGAAACCGGCATGTCACTGATTCAAAAATTCGAAAACATGTGACATCCCTCAACCCGCACTGGGCCCGCGTGGTGAATTACGACCCAGTCCCTCTCACAGAGAGGAGGCCTGTTTCCCAACAGTGGGAATATTATAGGCTGATCATGCAGTACAAACAACCCACAATATTATGATGTCAGAGTGACGACGTGACGTATTGGAGAAAATGTATACGTATAGACAGCACACTCCAGCTGACGCAACAGCGCCACGTCTGTCGTATGTCGGATCAATGACCATTAGAACATAGCAGCCATATTGGATAGAATTGGTCTGTGATGGCGGGCCCTTTTTGCCCGACTGCCCCAGAAAGACTTATTACTGGCACCATTTTAAAATAAGCTAAAATAGAATGTTGTTGGCTATGTCATTTAATTTATAGATCACATCAAGCACCTCTACCTTACAATTCCATTCATTTTCGTAATCACAAGGCTAAAGATATCTTTAATAAAAAGTATTTTTATAAGGTAACGCCAGTGAAGCTCCAGGCGTATCTACCATCATTAAATCTTAATTTGCCTTCAACTAAACATTACAATATGTTCAGTAATACGACCTCGCGTTGAACCTACCAGTTATTGAATACTTTCACATTTAGGTACTCTAACTAGCTAGTCATGTATCCAACAGTTTATAAACTTAACCTATGGAGCCTATTTTCTAAACTCACAGTAAAAATAAAACGAATATTTTAAAAAATAAATAACAATTAAATTATCCTAAACGCCTCTTTTGACTATCAAATTCATGAAGTAGCGGTAAAAATGAGTTATATTTAGAATCGCTACTTCATCCTTCTCATTCCCTCTCACAGAGCCAGAAAAGGACAGCAGCACCTCAATAGATTGCAAGAACAGCAAATACACTCAATTATTTTCAAGAATATTTTACTATTTCAACACAAAACGCGTTGAAGTCTTTTCTTAGACACACGCAATCGTTCTAAGTTCTTAAGCAAATTGTATTTTTAGTATGCGGCCATCAATCTTTTATATCATTCGTCGTTATAATCGCAAATTTTATTGCGAATCATCGACTAATCGAGTCGTCCGGCCCGGCTAGAATGGGAACGCGCTCATTTCGCGTTGTATACCAGATAAATGTACGTTTCCACTATTTGACACGAGATGAAATTGATACGAGAAAATTTAAGGTTGATTTGTGAAAGTGAGTTTTGAAGTTTGATGGTTCATATTTCAAGCTTTCTTAACCGCCTGGCCACGGGACATTCGCTACAACGAATATTCGCGTGGTGGTCTAGCGACTAAAACAAATTTATAGAAATTTACTAGTCATGCCACACGTAGCGGCGAACGATGGGCGGGGTGAGCGGCGAAATTTGTCGAGCGATTCGCACGAGCGTCTGGCGGCGCGGCGGGTGACGGGAACAATTGTATGGCTCAGTACCGCGCATGTCACGGTGTCGAGCGGCAGAAGCGACGAATAGTGCAGAAACAAAACTTAGTTGGATTCGTCGCGAAATAATGAATACTGAATTGTTTTTTTTCGAAATTGCTTGGCCAGTTTTCCTATCTGCATTGACCTTTTTCTCCAGTTGTGGTTGATTTTATTCATAACAATCTGACAATAGTTGCGCTACTCAGTCGGGTATAATCGAAAAAAAAAATCTGGATATAAGTAGTCTGTCTTCTAAATATTATGTCTTGAACCAAAACTACTACTACTCTCCAAGCAATATCGAAATAACTTTTAAAGACATTTAAAAGTTATTCTGATAGTGCTTGGAAGTTATTCTGATATTGCAGTTATTTTTTTAAAGACTTTCGGTCTATACTGGTCGTGGCGGCGAACGTTACTGCCCGTGGCGTGCAAACCTTGCCGCATGAATTCCCGCCTCGCAAGATGCATCGCCGTTCGCGACGCCCATCCCCGTGGCCAGGCGGTTATTAGTGGGTAGATAAATCAAGAAGAATTTTAAATATTCTTGTGTTTTGTTTAGTACCTATTACGAGTGCTGAGAGTTTTGTCTAGTTTCAAAAACTACACTGGCCTAAACTATTATTAAAAACAAAAATTTAAAAAAAACCGAACGCATTGGAAAAACTCGACCAAATTTCTATGTACCATTTGAGTTTGCATAATTATACTTTTTTGTTTTGATCCCATTTCATTAGATGCAAGGCATGACGCACAACCTCAGACTTTTCGGATTCATATGCGTATTGTATAATTATCACTTGCTTCAAAAACGGTGAAGGAAAACATCGTGAGGAAACTGGCATGTCTGAGGGATATTTCTCGACGGCATGTGAAGCTAAGTCAGAGGCCCATGGGCGGCTTTAAAACTCTGACACCAGGATAGTCACTAACCTCAAGAACAGAAGAAGATCATATTCAAACATTTATTGCACACATGTGAGCATGTAGTTGTTACGTATAAGGGACCCAGCACCTGAAATGAACCCCTGAATGATAATTCATCCATAATAAGCTCAGCAAGGCTATTTCCACAGCCAAATCAGAAAGCCCATTCCCGTATTTAAAACGGTTAAAATCTAGTCGCTATCTCATCTCAGTGAAAATCAATGTGCAACTAGTCACAAATGTAGGTAAATTAGAGGTATTTTTGACAGATTGAGATTGGGTTTAGATTGCGAACTTAAAATACAAGAATTTGCCCTCAGGTTACAACTAAAACCCATACACTTAAACCAACTCAACCGCCCAAATTCCCGTACCGTACAACAACGTACACGCACACCGAGGGTGGCGTACGTGCTCTCGCGCACGTTGTAGCGCCGGCTCCTATTCCACGACTGCCGGGAGTTAAGGCGATGTTATCTGACACCACGAGTATTGCTGTGATGCCCTGAGATATCACTTATCACCGCTAGTTAAGTCATTAATTTGTTGTGTTATGGAAGAATTCGTATGGCAACTAATTGGCAATCATATGGAAGAATTTGTTGTTTTTGTGACATTTGACTTTGGTTGGTAACGGCTCTTGGCTTGATCTCAATTTTTATAAACTATTTTAAAGGGGACACTGACTGCGGAACGTTGAGTGAGGAGGGAAATGGATCGAGTTGAATGCCACGATGGGAACTTGTGCACAGATTGATTAATATAGATTAGTACGTATTCTGTTGCTACGCCAACGGTAGCGCAAATCAAGTGGCAGACTTGAGGATTATGGATCAATTTAAAATAATATGTACAACTCTGGTATCTGTTATAGATAAACATATCTACATAGATAGTATTTAACATAGATATGTCAGTGACACAAAATGATCCTCAGCCATTAATGATGATGGTTAATCTCACAAGAAGCATTTTAGTTGTGGCCTTCATCATGTAATTTGTACTTATTAAATATAATGAACGGTGATATTGCAATGTATTGTTACGTACTAGATGCAAGTTGTTACCAAGGAGTGAATGCCCGGAGTTCATTGCGCTAGGCATAGAACGCAACGTCTCGTGTAGTTACAAAAACGATACATGTAATCCATGCTTGTATTCTCCTGACTCAGTCCCGAAGTGGTGAAAACCAGAGAATTCCAGGTGTAAGATGGATCGTGCTGGCGTTGTTAAGGGGATCCAGATCCAGAGATACCTTTCCAGGCGAATCTAGCGTTTCGCGAAATCCGCGAGTGGTCGCGGCAGACCTTTTGTTATTTGGAAGAACCAAGAAGGCAATAAAAAAAAAATTGATGATCATAATACTCACCGTGTTTTGATTGCTTTCATGTCGATTGATCAGATTTTTTTTATTGATATTTTTATTAAGTTTTTCTGATCTCACGATTTTATATCTAAGTTTCTTTTTTATGTATGTAGTTTTATTATTAATAAATTGGAATGGACGATGTTGGTGGCTTTCAGACATCGGCTATGTTGTCCATGTGTCCACATCCACACTGGGGTACTTCTGCGCTATTGCGTTTGCAGTCGAGTTATTGACCGGGTAATTAAAATTACGCTAAAGTTTAAACATGCATTAGATCATCTAGATACGACTGACTGATGCGACTGTTGACAGATTGCCAAATATAACTGTACCAACTGTAGCAGTAATAAAAACCTCGCGTGAGAATAACTGCAAATAATTCTAGTAGTTGAGATACAAACAACAATCCCCATATTGTGATGTTTTGCTGTGAGTCGAACTACATACCCTCAGTTTGATTGAGATTACTAGAACCATTTTGTGTGGAAGCACATATGGCTGTCCTCACATTTTTTTATTTTTTTTGGGTGGGAAATCATCAAATGACTCCTCCCGCTCTGGGCGGAGCGAGAGGGAGTGTCAGGCTTTTACTGACTAAAACCCACCCGTGTTCCTTCCGTTGCCTGTGTGCCGGGGCCGCGATATCCCTTTCGGACAAACTCGCAACCCTGGCAGGCATTGGCCCTTACGGACCCCGTCAGTTGGTGCTGACATCTCTTTGAGGCGCACCGTCGACCCGGGCCTGGTCCTAATCAGACGGCGAGCTACCCATTGCCCACCGTCCGCAAGCCCGCGCCTACGGTGGCCGGAAGTCGGCTCGCGACTCCCGACGCCCGGGGCGTCTCCTGCGGCGACTAGGGGCGCGAGGGCGCGCATCTTGCATTTCCCTCGCGCGCTCCGCCTCCTCCTTCGCGAGCATTACTGCTTCGCAGAAGGAAGTGACATCTTCCCATGCACTCTCGCTCCGGACCATGGCCTGAACCAGGGCCGGACGCGAGAGATCGCCGCTGCCGATCGCCTCCGTGAGGACACGGCGGTGCCCCGCCCAAGCCGGGCAGACCTCCACCGTATGCTCCACCGTGTCCTCCGGGCGATCCACACAATGGTAACACCCGGATGGCTGTCCTCCCTGAGGTAGGCTAAGAGGTTTATCAAACTCTTACCGTCTCGTTACAAAACGATTTCTAACTTCAGCCTAGGGTTTAAGCTATCGAGCTATTTTGAATTCCAGACTTTAATCCAACTGAAGTAAAGTTTTTATTACAAAAAATGGCTTTAAAACTGAGTCTAAGTTGTCAATTTTGTAATAAGAACTTTCCCTGAGTTGGAAAAAATCGAAATTCAAAAATGGCTCGATTCGTTTTGCACCAAGGCAGTTACTGCCCAAAACCACACGATCTACCAGTTGAGGGTTTGCGAGTCGAGCATCTTTAGAACACCTCCGTAAATTATGTATGCATTTCAACATCTCGCACACAAAAAAGGTACAAAGGCGAACTTAATGCCGTAGGCATTCTCCATCAGTCAACCAAAGGTGGTCAAGAGGTTAGAGGGAAGGTACTCTGTTTGAGAGGAACAACATTACGTACCTTGTACACCCGCTATGGCTTACCATAACATACTTATTTGTTTTATTTATACTTTAATATTTCTGTACTTTCCATCGTATTTTTTTTTTGCTTTCAAAATTCAAAATTCATAATATTTTATTTCACATAAACCTAGCACGTTTCATAAGTGCCCTTGTAGGGCACTTATGAAACGTCAGAAGCTAGGTGCACGGTTCCAATTGGTCGTTTCCTATGGAGAAGGGCCGGCAAGAAACTCCACGGTTACTCTTTTAAAAATAAATGGTTTTACAGTGTTAAAAGGTATGAGAGGACAGTGTAGGCCTGTCAACAAGTACCAGGTACTTAGCAAAATATAAAATGGTCCACAGATCTAGTCTGTTAAGCCTCGTAACGTTCTCACATTCACAAAATTTTAAAGAAAAGAAACTATACTTTATTTTGTAAGTCTAACTAACTCGACTGACGACAACTAAAACGTCCTATAATTACATTCTCTGCTAGTGTCGTAAGTGACGAATTCACAATACCTAAAACTGCATGTGATTTAGTTTGTGTATATTTTAGTGATTAAATCGTTGAAGTGCCATATCAATAAATAAATAAATACAGTAAAGACCAGTCCTATACCAACTTGATTTATCTTAATTAACTTGCTAATTATATTACACAACTCGAGTCTCGAGTTATGTTCTAAGATAAAATTAATCGCTTATTGCTCTCACTATTTTATGTTCTGTGGCGCTTAAATAGCTTCTAGCTATAGTGGATTTAAATTGCTTAGCTAAAATACGGGATTACTGCTTGATTTTGAATACATTTACTAACTTTATAATAGCATTTACGAGTAGCTAATACACATAGCTGAGCCGAGTAGATGTACAGTCAACAATACATTAGTGGAACAGTACGACACAACTTCGATGTAGCATCGGTAAAATTCGTAAAACCGATCACCTTCTGAACTGAGTGCGCCTTCAAAATCATCAATATTTATTACTGCTTTAGGTGAAAATTATCTTTACGCAAACGTAATAACTTGTGAAATCATATAACCAAATACATTCGTCAAATTGAAATGAATGAATGCAAATTTTAAAATTCATGCTACATTTAAGCCTGCATTCCGAGTTACGCTGTAATCAATTTGAGCGTGCTAACGCCCATACCGAATATGCGTGAGCGCGATAGCGATGTATCGTGAATCGTTATAGATGACGTCATGATATGTGCCATCTTGCGGAACCGCCGATCATGCCTTTTTCTAATATCACCGTGAGCGCTGTCAAAAATGACAGTTGTGCTGTTTTGTTTTGAGTCGCATCATAACTTTAGACGAACTTCAATCAATCGAATCGAATTGTAGACGGTGTTCTTGGTCAGCACGTGTGTTTAGAATTTTTAACTGTTTTTAAGTGATTGTTGATATTTTAGTGACTTGTTGTAGTTAAAGTGTGTTGTCCTTGTGTTCGTAAACAGGTTTGTATTGTAATTGTCCTATTTTAACCGCTCAGGCGCCTCTTTTATCCAAGATGGATGAAGATAAACCCCCCGATCCTGATCCTCCCGACATTCCAGTTATTTCGTCGCCTCTCTCCCCAAATCCACTATCGCAATTCGCGGATGTTGTATGCAGTGTTTCAGAGATGGATTTATCAATCCCCCAATCCCAGCCCAGTCAATCTTCCCGTAAACGTCCCGTTAACGAAGAAATTTTATCACCTACCCCCCCAAACAAACAAATGAAAAGCCAAATTGGACGCAGCAAATATTCGGCAATAGATAAAGCTCCTTACATCGTCCACGTATCCCGTATAGAATCGCAACCCAACTCAGGTACCACCTTACACCCGGTTAGTTTTGGAAAATTTTTAATGACCAACAACATCGCGAACATAGTTCGTGGTGGGGTTAATAGGGTTGGTAGAAATCGCGTATCTGTTTAGTTTGCTTCCCCTCAGGATGCCAACTCTTTCTTGGTTAATACTCTGTTAACCAAGTACAGTTATACTGCCTCTATCCCTACATTCAACATCACAAGGATGGGAGTAGTAACAGGTGTTCCCTCAGATTTATCAGAAGAGGAAGCAATTACTTATTTATCTGTACCCTCAGGATGTGGACAAATCCTTAAAGTTCGTAGAATTAATAGGAAAGTTCTAAAAGACGGAGATAATGAGTGGAAACCCACAGAAACTTGTGTCATCACGTTTGATGGACAAGTTTTACCCAAAAGAATCTTCTGCTGTTACACATCCCTTCCCGTTGAGCAGTACATATATCCCACCATTCAATGTCGCAAGTGTTGTCGATTTGGACATGTGGCAAATGTATGTAGGTCAAAACCACGCTGCAGTAAGTGTGGCCACGATCACCCAGGTGATGGTTGCAACATTTCTGAGGGCGAGGCCTTCTGTATTCTATGTTCGGGTAATCACTTCGCTAATAGCAGGTCATGCCCCGAGCATGGTAGACAGAAGGCTATTAAGACCGTTATGGCTGAGAAATCTATTCCTTATGCTGAGGCTAGCAAAATCATTCCAACAGCTTCCCGCAACTATGCCAACATCACAAAAACTCCGATTTCTCAGTCTTATCGAAAGACAGTAACCCTAAAGCCTAAGACCCATGCCCCTCTTTCCCCGTCTTATGACAACGCTGCTCATCAGCAGATAATTAGTTCCCCCCAACTTTCACAGCCTAATGGCTGCGCTCTCAACCATAATAATCTATCTTCTAATAATAATACTTCTTCTATTATTGAACTTCTTATAAAACTCTTACCTATCGTTATTTCTTCTTCTACTTCTAATTCCCAATCACCGTCCAACGTTGCCGACCAACTTATAACTCTTCTCTTAGACATAAGAAATGGCGTCTCGCCAAGTTTTCCTTCAGTGGAATGTGAGGAGCGTGTGGCATAAAAAGCACGACCTCATATTTCTTTTAAATAAATACAAGCCATTGGCATGTTCCATAGCTGAGACTTGGCTTACTCCAAGTCTTAGCTTTCGTATGCCACATTTCAATGTTCTCAGATGTGACAGATCGGATGGCTATGGAGGGTCGGCTCTCTTAGTCAACAACCGGGTCCCACTGTCACCCTTTACTTTGCCTTCACTTGCGGGTGATATGAGCATTGCAGCGGGGAGGATCGAGGGCATCACAGTGTTTTCCATCTATATTGCACATGCGCACCATGATTTTTTTATAATTTTAAAAGATATTTTTGCTAGTGTTCATGGTCCAATACTGGTCATGGGCGACTTTAACTGCCACCATTATCGATGGGGGTCTGAACGCTGTGATGCCTTTGGTGTAGCTCTAGTGGATCTTTTGGATGACTTGGATCTTTGCATTTTAAACGACGGATGCTCAACACGCCGATCTCTTCCAGGACAACAAAAGAGTTGCGTAGACCTTACATTTTGTTCGGTTGAGTTAGCAGCTTCAACTCACTGGGAATGCACAACCTTGTCGCATGGGAGTGACCATTACCCTATAGTTATATCCTTGGTTAATAAATCTTATTTAGAAAAAACTTCCCCTCCACTTTTGAAATATAACCTGTCCAAACCAGATTGGACAAAATTTGGATCATTATTGGAGGAGAAAATTGATGTTCTTCCAAATTTAAATTCGAATTTTTCAGATCCTTCTGGTCACTGCCATGCCAAGAGCTGTTATGAGGGTTTTATAAAAGCTATCACCTCCAGTGCAGATTCCTGCTTCCCATTGAAAAATAGTGCTCGTAATAAAATCCCTTCACCTCCGTGGTGGGATCCAGAATGCACTTCGGCGATTAGGGATAGGGACGAGGCTGAGGTGTGTTACAATACAGATATGAGCACTGAAAATCTGTTGGCTTACCTACAGCTTAATGCCAGAAGCAAACGTTTTCTTCGTAAAAAGAAACGTACAGGTTGGGTTAAGTTTTGCACCTCCTTATCTCCCTCTACTCCAGTTTCAGTTGTCTGGAAAAATATAAATAGGTTTAGACGTGGATGTTCCCCATCAATCTCTTCGCCAATAACTAGGGAAACAGCTGAACTTTTCTTTGACAAAATAGCACCAGCTTATGTTCCACTCTCATCTGAATGTCAAAACGCGCCCCTACATAATGTAGCAGAGGATCCTTTCGATGCGCCATTTACTTTAGAGGAATTGAATGTGGTACTCAAACATGTCCGGGACTCAGCTCCTGGTATTGATGGTGTGCCGTATTCTTTTATAACTCATTCTAGCGAAAAGGCGAAAATCTACTTTTTAAATATTTTAAATTTTTGCTATATTCATGGTTGGGTCCCAGACCAGTGGAAATTACAAATTATTATTCCTCTGTTGAAACCAGGTAAACATGTGGATGATCCGAATGGCCTTAGGCCAATTGCTTTATCTTCAGTCCTAGCCAAATTGCTAGAGCACCTTATTAAAAATCGTCTCGAGTGGATAGTCGAATCGAGAGACTTACTGCCGAATCACCAATTTGGTTTCAGGAAAGGTCTCAGTACAATGGATAGTGTTGGCATCTTAATTACGGATATCCGCTTAGCTTTCTCTAGAAACGAATCCGTTGTTGCCTCCTTCCTTGACATCTCCGCTGCGTATGACAATGTACTTCTTCCCGTACTCAGGCAAAAACTGCAACAGCTGAGTCTTCCGGTTAAGATGATACAATGCATATGTGAACTTCTGTTGTCCCGCTCATTGGTTCTGAGAGTCCAGGGTGAGGAGTTTGATGAACGGCAGACATGGAAGGGACTCCCACAAGGCTATGTCCTCAGTCCTATACTTTACAATTTATACACGGCTGATATTGGATCCTGCTTAAATAACGATTGCCAGATGTTACAATACGCCGATGACATTGTTCTGTATGTGACAGATTCCTCCATAGTTGACGCTGCGTCATCTTTGTGCCTCTCTCTGGATTCTTTGAACCAGTGGCTTTTAAGCCATGGACTGTCGTTGTCTGCACCAAAAAGTTCGGCAGTTATTTTCTCTCGCAAAAGACTCATCCCTCATATTTCAGTAAACATTTTAAGCCACAATATTCCAATAGTTAATAAAGTTAAATTTTTAGGAGTTATTTTAGATACAAAATTAACTGGCAAACATCACATAAATTTTCTTATGCAAAAATGTGAAATAATTATTTCAATTTTAAAAGTTCTTGCGGGTGTTTGGTGGGGTGCTCACCCCTACACCATGAAATTAGTTTATAATGCCTTAGTTCGTAGCGTTTTAGACTATGGAACATATCTTATGATTCCTTGCAACAAAGGTGCTTTGGCTGGGCTGGATGGAGTTCAGTCCAAGTGCCTTCGAATCATCTCAGGTTGTATGAAGTCCTCTCCCATTAACGCATTGCAGGTCGAATGTGCTGAACCTCCACTAGCCCTTAGACGGCAATATCTAGCCTCCCGTTTCGTGTCTAGACTAATATGTAGATCCTCCCATCCTCTTATAAACAGACTGAACGAGTTAGATGCCATATGCAGAATCTCAAATTACTGGAAGAATAAAGAAATCCCCTTAATCCTAAAATCCTTTCGATTAATTCAAAATTTATTAAGCCCGATCATCCAGTATCCCAGATTACCCCTTTTTAATTTTGCTTATGAAGTTTTATGTTATATCCCTAAAATTTTCTTTGATATTGGAATATCCAAAAAATCTCCGTCTGCGAATTTGGCTTTCAATGCGGTGGTGGGAGAGAGATGGAATGGTTTTCAATTATTTTTTACGGATGCTTCGAAATTAACTGATCGTAGTCACACTGGCGCCGCGGTCTATTACCAAAGCTCCAAAATTATCTTACAGTTTAAATGCCCTAAGGAGTCTTCTGTATTCACTGGTGAGTGTGTGGCTATATTGGAAGCTTGTCTTTTCATAGAGTCACACCATAATATTGAAAAAGCCGTTATTTTTACAGATTCCCTTAGCTGTTTGCAAGCCTTAGTCCAAAATCCCTTTAAAAGTAAATTGCACAGCTCCCTTATTTTAAAAATTAAAAACTCTTTATTGTCCTGCGCTAATAATCAAAGAGATGTTCAGTTAGTTTGGATACCCAGTCATTGTGGCATTAAGGGTAACGAATGTGTTGATGCTTTGGCTAAAGATGCTTGTTCATCTTCATCGTCAGATCTCACGCACAATACATATCAGGGTTATGATCTATTGTCCCTTCCAAAACGGAATCTGCAATGTTCCTGGCAGGAGCAGTGGAATATGTCCAGTAAAAAGAAAGGCAGGTTTTTTTATGCAGTACAACCGACCATAAAACCGAAACCTTGGTTTTTCGGTCACAAAAAAGTATCGAAAACTGTTATTTCTGTTCTTTGTAGAATCCGCTTAGGTTTTTGTTGCACTCCCGTTTTTTTACACAAGATCCATGTCCGTGACTCCTCTCTCTGCGAGTGCGGGTTGGCGGAAGGCACCCTGGATCACATATTTTTTGAATGTCCTAACAACATCCCGCCCCTAAATTTGTATAGCCGTCTCCTTAAATTCAAGATCCCTCTTCCTATTAATTTCCCTTCCCTTTTAACATATTCCTCTCCAGAACTGCTTGTGGCGCTGATGATTTTCATCCGTCACAATAATATTAAATTATAATTTTTTTGTTCTTTTTCCCCCAAATA
Source organism: Agrochola macilenta (assembly GCA_916701695.1). NCBI lineage: Eukaryota > Metazoa > Arthropoda > Insecta > Lepidoptera > Noctuidae > Agrochola > Agrochola macilenta. The sequence continues at coordinate 23,150,395 of OU753553.1, forward strand.
TCCTGTCTGTGTGGATGTGGTGTATAATTAAATGTTTTAACAATTATAATATTTATGTAATGTTATCTTTATGTTTGTTTCAGTCCAATACTAACCCTACAAGATCTACATTTCAACAATTCATCATTGAAGTTTCTTTTAACATTCTACTTGTAAATTTTATTTTATCTCAATACACACTTGCTTTTCCAACTCACTTTAGACATTGGCAGAATAGTCGACATCGGCTTTGCTTGCCATATTAAAGAATAGAATAGAATAGAATAACTTTAGACTAACGTGGCATTTTCGAAATTGTGCTTCTGGCTACCGTGGCCACCTAACCAACGAAGAAGAAGAAATTTGTAGTTTAAACACAAATAAATGTGATACGTAAGTTTTGACGTTGAGCGAGCACCGTGAGAGCGTTCACGAGCGTTCCGAATTGTTGACAGCCCTCAGCTGTCATAATCGTGCTATCTAAATCGGAACGCCAAATATTGATGTCAGCGCTGTGAGCGATTACGTTCCAATTCGGAAAGCGGCCTAAGTTGTGTCGATTTTCGTAGTTCTAATGTGACCACCGATTCTTGGTTGACTGTATGTCTTGGATAACCTGGATAGTCGGCCTCTCTATCATCTTGCTAACCAGCAATATTTTTAACACGATTAAACACTATTCTATGAAAGGCGACTAACAAAAAGTATTTACAAGGCCCTAGAAGGACGTATAGTGTGACCTTATTGGTGATGTTCATCAGAAAGGTCAGGTGCGTAGTACTAGGCAAAAGGAGTATGTAAGGATCGTAGCAGGTGGCATTCTGTAGACTCTGCCTACCCCTATGGGAAGGAGTGAGTTTATGTATGAACAATATTCTCCTCATGTTCGTAAAGATACGAGAAAAATATAACAAGGGAATAATTTTCAGTTTTCAGTACGACTTAGCTAACTTATGTCAGCACACGTAGCATGATCCGATAACCGTAGAAACGGGTTAATGGGCGTAATGGGCGCGTCATTTCAGAGTGGACAAGCTATACTATAGGTACTATCGAAGAACTTCATATCTAAGCAGTTTGAAAACAAAATCTCGTGAACGCGCTGACCACATGTGTGACCGCCCCGGTTCAAATGGCGGTCGAGCGCTGCAAGCAGAAATAGTCCTTACGGTGTATAGATATGAACTTCTTCGATGGTACACCTCTGCCTTGCCCTTCGGGGAATACAGGCGTGATGTTGTCATGACTGTGTCAACAGAGAACTTTGTCCTGCAGCACTCGACGGCAGAATAGACAAAATGACAGATAAACAATCACAGCTGTCATTTTGTTTATTCTTCCGTCGACAAAACCCGTTTATTTTGTGGTCATGTTAAGCGTGCTGGACTTTAAAACAGACGGACCTCTGAGTTTGTTCTGGTCTTTCTTATCAGAGTTGTCGGTTAGGAAACACCGAACTCATCTAGTTTTAAAACATATTTTTTTTAATAAATATATAATAAACTTATATAATATTAATAAACTAAAAAAAAAAAAATATTGGTATATTTTTTCAGTTCATGAAATTCTGAGTACATTTAAGATAACTAGTATCTGCCAAATTAATTGTAACAGTTTGAAGTAAATATTGAATGGTGATAACAGTTGTCTGTCTTATCAGCAAGTTATTCCCCTTCACTTTGACGAGGTAAAGGTCAAAATAACGTAGGACATGTTTCTGGGGGGCATCTACATCGCCACATGCGAATTACGCATCAAAGACCTGACGTCACACAACATCCTGACGTCACACAAATCCTGCATCGCGCAATTAGAGTTTACCGCGCGATGGACATATATACAAGCTCCCGACTTCAACCTCTGGGCATTTGCCCGCCAGACACGACTCCCGTCTGGTCGGAGGATCCTCCCTTTTCAATAGAGGATGAGTGAACTTTACACCCTGTTCCTCATGCCTCTAAACTTCTAGGGACTGTGTAGTGGCTGACAAAGAAAACTCCTTTCGTCTCAAGAGTGCTAATAATGTTTATCTTCTTCAATCTGCAAAAATGTGGGTCTCGGAAGAACTTTAGCGACATCGTGGCTGACCCAGGCAAAGATGGCAGGTGGATATATTTAGAGCAGTATATTATTTACACTGAATTTTTCGCTTTGGTCTAAAGTTTCATTGTATTTGAACCCGCCTGGTTCCCCCGAGCAGTGGTGGCCCTGGAAAGGACCGTGACTTACGAGTTGTATAGATCGTAGGTTTGAACCCAGACATGCACTTAACTTTGTGTAAATTACTTTATCGAATCACCACTGCTCTCAAAACGGTGAGGGAAAACATTGTGATGAAACCGTCATGTTCAAGAACCGAAGATTCGAAGACATATTGTGAGTTCCACGAACCCGCACTAGGCCTGCGTGGTGGATTACGGCCCTCTCCCTCTACCAGAGAAGAGGCCGGTGGCCTAGTATTACAGGCTGATCACGGTGGTTTTACCGAGCGTCAAATGGTTCAAAAAAGGGGTTCTATTATTTGAGAGGACGGAAAAACCCCTAAAAATTATGATAAGCGACGTATCAAACAGTTTAGCCAATCTTAAGTACATTATGATAATGCAATTTCTTCAGGACAGTTAAGCGTATACGCGATAAAGAAATGATCACTTCTGAAATAACAATATAAGTAGCAAATCAGCATTTTGTGCAAACACAGACAGTCTTGCACAACGTCATCAGTAAGCTATTGATAGTGATCGTCAAAGAGGCGTCATTAACACTATCTTGTATGTTCAACAATCATTGGTAACGGTGCCTTGTAAGTCGGTTGGCGATAGTACTATTTGTTATATTATTATTGATAAATACTCTTGTCTCGCTGACGGAGGCGCGTGTGTTGGATCATTTAGCTCCCTTCAAAATGGTTGAGCTGAATGGTGCTAATCTATGCGTTAGGCTCGTGAACTGGCGCCGTCAGTAGAGACTAGTCATCTCTTAGATGACAAGGCTTATTTAAATTTAATTTAATTTTTAATTGTTTATATTATCTTTTTATTACGGACGCTTTTAACGTTCTGCATCGTTCTCATATGTATAATTTCGACATGTTTGAAACCATATTTTGATTAAAAAAAATTGTCTTTGGAGTTTTTTGCCCGTTCTTCTCCATAGGTACCTACTACGCTTTGGAATGGGCTACTAGCTTCATCTTTCTGACTGTCCGACTGACCTTGACAATTCAAAAGTGCCAGTAATTGGTTTATTTGAAACATTTCAAATAAACCAATTACTGGCACTTTTGAATTTTGATTTTTGATTTTTTACTTTTGATTTTCTTGGGAATTTTGACTCAAACTCAAAGCATGTGCTTTGAGTTTCAGTTTGAGTTCTTCTTTGGGTTAAATATTGCTCAAGTGGTACTCAGACCAAATAAAAAACTAAGACAAGAGCGCTGTCAACAGTGACGTGAGGTCGGTTTCCTAAACATGTGTGCACTTAGTGAGGTGTAGTTTGATTGTAATCGGTTGTAAATTTGTGCGTTTGAGCGTGTATGCAGAGAGCGGAGGTGTAGTTTTTGCATGCTTCACCGTATTGTTCGCAGCGCTATGTCTTGGTTTTGATTTGGTCTGAGAAGTGGTAAAGTAATCTCCTCCTTGCAAGTCACTGTAAGTTCCCATTTTTTTAATTTAACATGAATAATATATTACCAGCCTGTTGCTGCCAAACGGAGCTAGCCCAAGAGAGTCCAGTCGCAGCACGGCCCTCTCTGAGTCCTCGGGCGGTGAGCCGGACGCCGCTGGCAGCTCCAAGGCGAAGGGAGCGGCCAGCAGCTTCGAGGAGGTCGTGGTAGCAGCGATTAAGGGTGTGGGCTTGAAGAGGATTCAGTCCTCTAAAGACAAGGCCATTCCCGCTGCCACGGCCTCCATAATGGCAGCAGCGAGGGCCCTTCAGGTCGGGACTGCGTCAGACGCAATGTCCGAGATGCAGGCGGAGGTCGGCCGCTTGACGGGCGCTATGGAGCAGACGGTGAGCGATGGGTAGCTCGCCGTCCGATAAGGACCAGGCCCGGCCGGTCGACGACGCGTTGTGTTCCACGCGCGCCTCAAAAAGAAGTCAGCACCAACTTACGGGGTCCGTTAATGCCAATGCCTGCCGGGGATGCGAGTTTGTCCGAAAGGGATATCGCGGCCCCGGCACACAGGCAAAGGAAGGAACACGGGTGGGTTTTAGTCAGTAAAAGTTTGACACGCCCTCCCGCTCCGCCCAGAGCGGGAGAAGGTATTTGATAATTTTCCACCCAAAAAAAAAAAGCATGTTGCTGGTCCCACTACAGGGCAATCCTCAAGGAATCCGCAAGGCCTCTTCTCATACAGAGAAGGCACGAGCATTGATCACCACGCTTGCTCAAGACGGGTTGGCGATTTCAGACTTATATTAACTATAAGTCCACGTTTCCTTCACCGATGTCAGTAACTTCCAAGATAAACTCTGAAAGTACATATCAATTGAAAGAGTCACATTGATACTTGCCCGGGTTTGAACCCACAACCTCGTGTATGAGAGGCGAGGCCTTAACCACTGGGCCATCACGACACATTTAACAACAAATAGTATCCCAAATTAACAAAATTAGCTTCCAGTATAATGCTTTGATGGACCTTTATGTTTAATCAAGATAAACTGAAGCTGAAATTCCACTTAACACGTCCAGTGCCGCGAGCCCTCCTGGAGGGTTCACTAAGTCGCATACGGGATCCCGGGAGCCCTCGCGAAGGGTTCATATTAAATGTATGTTTTTCCTTGAATACAGCATTATAAACTGTGAAAATAAAATCTGTTGTATATTTTAACAAGATATCTCGTATATTAGAATACTCGTTGGTTTTCAAATACAAGCATTTTTATTTTCAAAAAAAAAAATGAAAAGCATGATACCCGTATTTCAGGGGTGGTAAACCATTTTACGGTTACCTACAAATACTCACTCAACATAAAAATATTTTTTATTTTGAGATTATAAAACAAGAGGATGAGTTTAAAAGTCGAGGATTTTCCGGGTTTCGTACCAAAGTACCAAAATGGTAAAAAAATATACTTAGAGCACGACTTTGTCTGTCTGTCACAGCTTCTTATTTCAGGAACTACTAATGCTATAGACTTTGAATTTTATCGCGCACTGGATTTTAAACTCTCGGTGTTGAACCGAGCGTTGATATTACAACAGAGTGCATCCCAGCGCGTCAAAAAGACACGCTGTAGGATTTTCAACTCTCCGCGCTAAGCAGAGCTTTGAAAATTCAGTGTGCGAAAAAAAGTCGCCGTGGGAAAAAATCGCCCGTGCCTACCTGGGCTTATATTATTAGTTAGGATTATTATGAAAAGCGACCAACTTGGAAGTAGCGCTCACCGGCCGCTGCCGGCCGTGGCACCGCTGGCTTCACTTGCGCGGTTGGTCACAGTTCTAACCTAACCTAACCCATTTGGTCGGAGTGGCACAAGCGGAGTGTTTTTTTTTAAACTACTTGAAGTATTATGTTGCATTTCAAAATAATAAATAATAGAACCCATAATGTTAATAAGTTGTTATAAAATAATTAAGTACGTTGTATTAAACTTAAAAAATTGCACGATATAATTAAATCATAAATTATAATTAATACTTTGCATAAAAATAATATAATACATTCACAAAGGGTTGGAAACCCCTCTTGGCGCAAACCAAATGCCGGGATCCCTTCCTGAGGGTTCACTTGCAAAATGTACGGAGTCGAAAGTGTTAAAGGAATGTTTAAAAAAATATTTTTTGTTAGAAAAATAAAATAAACATCAATATCTAACTCAGCAAAATTACAGCCTCACAGGTTCTCTCATTTCAATTGTCGCACTAACTGTTTTGATGGACTGCTAAATACCTAATGGTTTTAAAGTTATTGACTTTATCAAAGTCATGGTCCAAGCAATGCTCGTGAAGACTTATGTAAGTAGGTATTACAGTTATAATTGTACCATAGTCCCCATTTAACACTGGATTTTTATATTTTGTTGTAAATTCGAGCACTTTTCGCTTGATTGGGGGATTTAATCATGATCGAAGTTTTGATTTGATACTTTGGTTTTTACTTCATCTTTGATGTAGGTAACCTGATTAAAAGAGTGTGTACGTGGAGTTTCTTGTCCGTTCTTCTCCATAGGAACCTACTACGCGTTGGAATGGGCAACTAGCTTCATATTTCTGACTGACCGACCTCTTGACAATTCAAAAGTACCTGTAATTGGTTTATTTGAAATAAATGCTTTCAGTTTGAGTTTGACATAATCAATGGTTAGGTAGGTGCAATAATTTTATTTATATCGAAAGGTTAAACCACAGAGGTTCTACTCAAATATTATCCATAGTTTCATAGATTCATATGAATGTCATTTACGTCATTCTAACTGTCATCCCATCCTACAAGAAAATACTGTATGAAAGTAAAAGGAAAGTAAGTACACTCGTAAGTTCCTAAAATGCCCAAGAAAAGGATACAGGCTGACGTCATCGTCCTAGGATGTACTCTACCGGGCATGGTGGCCGCGCACAAACTGATGAGGAAGTTCGGCGACACCATGGACATCGTGCTCTTAGACCTGACCGCAGGATCAACAGTCAGAAAACGCTCTAAAGCCAATGTTGCCTTCTCGGAAGTCCCTCATGATGATTCCGACTCTGACCTTGAGTATTTTCGACGACGCGATCGTGATGACTACACTGCCAGAGAGCTGCTTGACAACGTAGCCAGATTGTACCTTCTTCAATATGCTAAAGATTTAAAAGTGCCCCTACCAGACGCGATAATTTACCCAGAAGGAGTAGACAATTACGAAACAACAACAATATACCGAGACGGGTCAGATCCTAAACTAACACCAGAAACGTCATTTCAAAGGATTCCTTTACAGAAGCTCTTCCAATATCGTAACGGAAGCACTGTCCAGTTTGTAAACAACGTGCACGACTTTGAATACTTGAGCTTCTTCGAGAAAATTGAATTAAATCAGTATCAAACGTTCTTAGATAGATGCATGACAGATCTGTTCCAAACTAGCATCATTAACATAACGGAGGAGAGGAATATGTTGTTGTTCTACGACCAGACGACCATGGAGACACATATTAGCGAGACTCTTCTCTTCTCTACTTCGAGGGAAATAATGAGAATTATCGTAAGATTAGTCTGTGGGGCTCCAGCTAACAGTGTGTCACTTCTATTCTATCTCCATCAATGTTATAGAACAAGTAGTGCTAAGAACCACCTCGGTGGGTTAAACACAAGGTTTCGGGAAAAACTTCTAGGGCACTGTACCAAACGCCTCTCGAGCAAACTTAAAAAAAGCGTAGCTGATATCACATTCAAAGCTAAATCCATCAAAGGCATTCGCAAATATTCTGAGCACGTCATCTTAGAAACTATAAAAGGCGAGACGACTTACATTTGCAATTTGCTAGCGATGGCTCTGAGACCCGACCAACTGCACAACATTCATGTAGAGGATAAACTGCTATCAGAAGAAACCAAAAAAATAACTAAAGATATGAAACCTGGTCGCGCATTAAAATTTCACGTACAATACGCTGATAACTTTTGGAGTAGACAAGGATATAGTGGTGATATATTCAGTATGCGTGGCCCCATCATCTGGGCCATGGAGAGACCGGGACTCTCGACTACAGGTAGCATCGAGAAATACTCAGGGTTGACTGGTTATCTGATGGTGCCAGACAATGACATAGAAAGTAGAGAAGCTGTCTTGGAGCAACTGGTGAAACTGTTTGGTAGTGAAGCAGCTGATCCTATCACTTACAAAGAGTCACCTATAGCTGATGTGTTTGTACCTCGCTGCGGGGATTACGTTGCTCTGCGAAAGTTGACGAGCAGAGGCAGTCCTAAGTTCTTAGAATGGGGAGCTCTGGATATTTTCGGTGATGGGGACGTGGCTTCTGCGCTGGAAGCCGGACATTCTGCGTACTTGCACCTGATGGGATGTTTGCGACCTCAAGCTCAAACGTTCGACGATGTTATCGCGTGTGAGTGGCCGACGTTCCTCAGTGAAAGTCCGGTTGGCAGGTGGATCTCGCACATCAACGTATACAGTGGTATTAAACTAACCATGTTTGCTGCTGCATTATGCATCGGTGTCCATCTCCTGCGCTCATACATGAGCAAGTAAGGGTGAGAGTTAATTATCTTACCTTTTGTAATAATTTTATACGAGTATACTGTTTTGGTTCGAATAAAAGATTTCTGTAATTAATTTGTATTTGCTTGCTTCTGGATTTAATTGAAATAAGGAAATTGTTTATTTCTGTAGAAATGCAATCAACCGATATGGTAATCCAACAAATCTATGTAGATATTCAATAGGCAAAGTGTAGAAGGCTAATGTACTAATGTAGGTCTGGTCGATTAGATGAATGTGTGTAGGAAGTCTTGAGGAATACTTAATAAATAATTTATTATCATTGTGACATTTCGCGGAATTCTGGGGTCCCGGACCTTTGGAAGGCGTACGAGGGCCCGAAGCCAACTTGCAGAGGCCCGTTAGGCGTTTTAATGAAATGAGGCACCAACCGACGATTATCCCTGTATGCACTATGCACTTGCACCCAAGGACAACCCCCGGTTGGTGTAGGACTATTGCAAGATATGGAAACAATTATATTAGACTATGGGTTTGAGTGGCTTAAGTTGACTGGTGACCTGGAACTATGGAAGGACTATGGCCCCTGCCTGATCACTGTTTTATATGTACCATCGAAGAAGTTCATACGAGTATCTATACACCGTAGGACTATTTCTGCTTGCAGCGCTCGGCCGCCATTTGAACCGGGGCGGTAACACATGTGGTCATCGCGTTCACGGGATTTTGTTTTCAAACTGCTTAGATAAGAAGTTCTTCGATAGTACACGGAAAAATCGCAGGGGGTGACTTGCACACTCAATAATGGGCCCCCGGAAACTGTCGCTAGCACATAGTGACGTAGCGACAAGTGGGCAACATTATTTTTGTGAATAATTACTACTAATAGGTTAAATATAATAAATATGGAGAGTAGCCTACATTTATCAATAATTAGATTATCATGATATACGTATAACTGTGATTTGTGTTGTGATATGAATGAATGAATAATATATTTATTTGGAAGAATATAGGAAGCTAACATAAGTTCTTAAGATCTAGCCGATGAAGAATTGTTCCTTTCCTAATTAATCTAATCGGCTAATACGCTTGATAATTAAATGACCTACTTAGTTTCCTTAAGACATGGTTAGTACTAGTTACTACACAGGCTATCAATAGGGATAATAAATAAATATACTTGATGCGTGTCAGTATTTAGAGTTGGTGATAATATATAGCATAGGTGATCTAAGGCGTGTTTCATCAGCCAGGCAGATATCAAAGTCAAAGTATTTATTCATGTGAATTTTGATGATACAGTAGGTCTTATCGTTATGTTATGGCAACTCAAAAAAGTACCCATTAGGGCATACCTACACTATTTAACAATATAAAAATTTAAAATCGATATTACGTACATACAAATTAAGTAATGTTTTAATATTTAGAATATAATCAGTTTTTATAGTAAATATTCAGAACACAATTAATATGTCAAGTTTTTGAATTTTCAAGCATAAATTCATAATTTATCTATCCGCCATTTTGTCTATAGATGTCGATGACCCTCGGACTATGTGATTCCAATACATTGATACAAGACTAGAGCAGGCCGACAGACGAATGTCTTTCTTGTAGTATCTTTAGAGCAATATTATTATGTGTTGTGATTCTATGGAATAAGTATACTAGAAATAAACAGATTGGTTTACCAACTTTCTCTTCTCCAAAAATGTCGCCCTAACACAGGATTTGGCCAAGAATAGGGTAGAGACACCCTATTTTTAATAATATGCAAAGTTACCTAAGTATTTTATTCAAACTAAAATCATAGATACACATGCAAAACACAATACATCATATCGATAACCTAACTGTAATGTTGCTAATCTATTGTAAACATGTTAACTGCACTTACCTAGTTTTGTATTTTGTTTAAACTAGTTTGCTTTATTTTTGAACTCATTCAAATTTTAATTTAGAATTTTTATAATTGTTTAAAATTAATTACCTATTGCCACACTAGTAAAAAATAGAATTATGTATCACAACTCAGGTCCCCAAAATACAGGCACCGCCTAGTTTGGGGACTACCGCTTTAACATAATGAATATCACCAACAGTTACTGATAGAATTATTATGTAATAATAATAAATTATTTTTAAAAAATAAAAAAAATATCTTATCTTATCTTACCTACATATGTAATTCATCATCATCATCATCATTTCAGCCGAAAGACGTCCACTGCTGGACATAGGCCTCCCCCAAATGGGGGGTTTGTCCATAATCGTCACGCTTGGCAGGCGGGTTGGCGATCGCAGTATGGTGTTAAAATGCATAGAGAACGCTGCTGCCCATTCTCTAGTGAGTCCCTTAGTCGCCTTTTACGACACCCACGGAAAGAAATGGGATGGTACTATTCTTTACGTCCGGCACCACACGGAATCCTATATAATTAATAGTAACTAAGTAAATAAAACCCATCTATTTTATTCCCCAAGCCTACATCTTAAGGATGTCGTACCTCGTATATATTCAAGCCGCGTCCCGATTACCTTTGCCCGTGGACTATATTATAGGGACTGTATAGACTCGGACGACCTTCTCAATATAGACAAGGGCAGGTTCAGACAATCGGGTCAAGTTCGATCATGGCGTGAGTCAGAACAGTCGACCTCTTCCTGCTTCGGCTGACGTAAACGCATACAAAGACAGGTTTGGAGTATTTGAGGAACATATTTGTACAACAGTAGGCTAACGTAATACAGAGAAGCATCGACGCGAAAACTGTTACCTTGGCTTCAGTACATGATTCTGAACCCCCTGCGTTAAAATTTTTCGTCGGTTATTATTTTTTTAATCAGCTGTTTCCTAAAAAAGTGCAATACCTACGCGGTTAAAATGTATGGAGCAGCTGATTTTTAGGGTTCCGTACTAAGGAAGGAACCCTTATAGTTTCGCCATGTCCGTCTGTCTGTCTGTCTGTCTGTCCGTCTGTCTATCCGCGGCTTAGCTCAGAGCTAAGTAGGCTGTACAGGTTAACGAGTAATAATTAACCAACTTAAATTTGCGGTTTGAACATCATGATCTCCCATATATTCCGAATGAGAGAACATGTTTTTCAACTACTATGTTAAGTTTGTTCTTGGGATAAACTCATCCCAACTACGGAACCCTTCATTGTGCGTGGTCCGACACGCACCTGGCCGGTTTTATTTGAAATAACCGACGAAAAATATCAAAGCAGAGAAGGTTCAGAATCATGTACTGAATCCATGGTAACAGCTTTCTCGTCGATATCCCTGCCACCCTGTAAAGTTTCAGTCTCAGTCATCGTGTTGTCTGTTTCCTGAATAATTTTTAATAGCAAGTTGTTGTCAGTGTGTTACTGAACGAAAAACAATAGGCGCTTTCTTACTTCAATCTTATCCCCTCGTTGTCCTGCGCCTGAAGTTGTAAACATTGCAAAAGTATATCTAAGTTTCAAACTGTAAAAAATCTGTTAGTGAATATTTTTATCGAGATTTTGTCCTACTTTCGCGGTTGTGCTATAATAGAAATTGTATTGAATGTCGACTTTGGCGAGCACAATTATCTGAAAGCTAACCACGCCGTGCCAATATTATCTGTCTACTAATGTACCATCAAAGAAGTTCATATCTAACCAGTTTTAAAACAAAATCCCGTGAACACAATGGCCATATCTGTTACCGGCCCGGTTCTGTATTCGCCGAGCGCTGCAAGCAAGAATAGTCCTTACGGTGGTTAGATATGAACTTCTTCGATGGTACATCTATCTATAGTTAATACAGCAATTTCACAATTATGTTACGTCTAAGAGCAACCCGAATACCAGCAACGAGAATAAACATCACTGATGCAAGACCAAAGGTAAAATAACTGTGAATGACGGTGACCAATAGATGCTGAAATGACGATACGCCTGCTTGAAATAATGACACAAGTGTGCGAATTATAATTTTTTGCTAAGAGTTTTTCTCAGGTACTTTATATTCAGAGAAAATTACTTGAATTTAATTAAAGTTAAATGACAATAGACTCATAAAATGGTTCCTAGAACTTGCGACTTTCACTTAGTGAAATGTGGAAATAACACCTCTGCCTATCTCTTCCGCAAATCTAGTGAGATGTTAGAGAATGCAATTCATCGAAATCGAACTAAAGAAGAAATGATGTTTGGCTTATTTGTCGATGCACACAAATTTCAAAATCGTCACTTTTACATAATATAATTTTTTGTGTAGGCGATTCACACGAAGTTATTTTATTTGTGTGCGAATCGACAATTCCAGAAATACGTATTCAATGGGCACATTTTGAATTTTATGCAATAAAGCTAAGAAAAAAGAATTGGCAAATATAAGTAGTTGCAAGTGTACTTTTTCGCGTATTTTTTCTTAATTTTATTGCATGAAGGTTTCGCCAAATAGAACGCGTACTTAGCGCGCGTTAGAGCGCTAAAGAGCGAGATGCGTTCGAATAGACCAATATGCCTTTTTGTTTTTCTCAATTCAAGTTGTAAGAACTTGATAAAAATTTCATTTAATAACAATCTAGGAACATGTTAATTTTAACTTGATTAGTATTTCTTTCTATTTATTGTCAACCTCTAAATACCGGAACTACTTCCGCGACAAAAACGCTAAATGGCAGAGTCGGAAGAGGAAACGTTTTGTTTTTATTTATTAGACACGCTCCGACGATCTCTAAACGCGACAAATATATCTAGAGGGATATTTGTTTTTACTTGTGATGATCTTTATCTTGGATCTATAATAGACAATATAATGTTTCAGCATCCCATTATTTCACATATGTAGGTAATAGTAAGGTTTAGCGGTGTGGCAGAGGATAGAGCAGATTATTCGTAGTTGTTTCTGCATTTGAATAGTGCTATCCCCTTCTCCTGGTCTAACTAGTATCTTCAGGGAAGATGTGAAGAATATAAATATGCTGTGGCTATATCAGAAACTTATTTGTGTATAAGCGTCAAGGTAGCTCGCGAAATTCAAATTTTGTTACGTAATCGTTTACGAAAATGTATTTCGTAATTAGATAGCTGATACTGACCTTCAAATTGCAAAAAACGTAAGAAAATTTTAAATCGCGGTGAAGTTTCATTTTGATAACAACGATCTCGGCAGTAGCTATAATGACAGTTGCATTATAAAGCAACTTTTAGGATTCAAGTCCATATTACCAGGTGTATTGTCATTTAGTGTTATTTACGACACCCACGATATGAATCGGTTGCAGTGCCATTGGCACCACATAACCATTTCAGTTCACTCTATCAATCACCCGCACGTCAAACAAACGCGTGGCTACCACCAATCAACTCAATATTTCATCCATCTCACATAAAACTGCCACAAAAAAAAACTAAATTAAATAAATGGCGACATTCCATCACGTAACAATATGGACTAACCGTTTTATCTCGACATTTCGGAGCGGCGCTGCTGTCTATGGCAGCTGTCAAACGGAACGTCAGATTCTATACATTTTCCACTTTAGTTCCTAGTTTCGCCACGGTGCAAGTTGTACTTTGTCTATAAAATGTAATACACTCAGTGGGTCAGTACCAACACGCTATCCACAATAGGCCAGGCATAACAATTACGCACACTGACCCAGGTTGCGCAAATACTTTCCTTTCGACACAGCCAAATAGATCATATTGTACAACAATTAAATTATGGCGTGCATTATAATTATTGTGTGTATTATTTAATCATATGAGTGGTTTCTCTTGTAGTGTGGTCCCTTAGACTGCTCTAACTTGGCTTAGCGTTGGCCATGGGAAGTATTTTTTTACTAAAATATTTCTTCCAATTTCACTGACGATCCTACGGAAATAATACGATGTAGGTACCTACTGTTCTTACGTAAGTAGGTACTTGGTGGGTCTTTATACAATTCTTCAACACTGAAGTAAGTAAGTAGGAGTACATTAAATATCGTTAGGTCTTGAAAACTAATTGGTTTGGGAAGGTCAGAAGGCAGTCGCTTCTCATAATAATCAGCACCGTCTCAACAAAAGTCAAATCATTTATTTCAAATAGGCCCTTGTAAGGCACTTTTGGACGTAACAATTTACAAAAAAAAAAAAAAGATTCTTGTGCCCTTTCCAAAAGGTAGTTTTCGTATGGAGAAGAATGGGTAAGAAACTCCACCGGTACTCTTTTATTAATGTTTTACAATATTTTATATAGGTAGGTACATTATTTATATAATTATATGTAAGACGATGCACGTAGAATAAAAATATAATAACAACAATGGAATTAAAAATGAAGCAACGTCAGATAAATTAATTATGTCGTAGATACATGGTGCTCACTCAAGCCTATGGGAGTCCACAGCTGAACATCTCGTTAGATCGAAAGCCGTACTCAAAGTGTGCAAAAGGCTATGAATGATAGTGATTCGTTACCTTCGTCCACATGACTCAGACCAAGGCTCTTTGACTTAGACCTTCAATAGTTCACTGTGGGCTAACTGACCTATGGTCTATTTTCCTGCTGACATGCTAACAAAGACGGAAGCTATGGTGTGACCGTGTTCTATTTGTAGCATTATCATTATCATGATAGCCACATATATATTAACATAATAATACATAATATACGTATGTATTTGTTCATTTGCATCCAATAAACGTACGACATAACGTAGGCCTGTGCAGTAAATTGTCGTAACAATTGTCATCGGGGATGCCATAATTGCCAACTGCGGTTGCCATGTGAATACAGGCAATCTTCCGGGTAGAATCCTTTATTTACACTTAGTTGTTACAATGGTGGACTGGTACAAAAGGCAGACTCTAGTCGAAATGGTCACCGAATGTAACCAAGCCAGTCAAATGATTTGATTGGTTCTTAGCAATAAAGCAATCCATTTTATTTTGCAAGCAAGGGTTTTTAATAAGTACAGCCAATTTCTATGAATTAAGAGGTATTGAGTGCTTTGTGATCTTCTCACATCGCTCGGCAACAATTCACTTCGTTCAACATCAATCGTTCAATTCATTCAACAGACAGCATCTAGAGGTCGGAAACAAAGACAACACTTCAAAAATAAAAGAAATGCTGTAACTTGACGATCTTAAAATTAGAAAGATAAATCATTGTATCTAGGCCTTTTTCCAACTATATTGGGGTCAGCTTCCAGTTTAACCGGATGCAGCTGAATACCAGTATTTTACATGGACGTCTGTCCTCCACAACCCAGTAACTAGGTAATTGGATACCCCTTGCAAGTAAGACTTGTTGTCAGACTTTCGGGCTTCGGACGACCCATAAAGACTGTCAAATTTCTACGAATGACAGCCGGGACCACGGCTTAACGTGCTTTCCGTGTGCGTTGTGCTAACGTGTATGTAAAGATGGTCACCCATTCACAGCATCCGTAGCTTAACCTGATGAATCGACCCGTGCGGTTGTTATTACTAGCCACGAACTCGAAAAGATAGAAAGACATTATCACAATACCACAATCCTCTAATCTCCTACATCTGAACCTCCTGACAAACTGACCATGCCCATACAAGCTGTAACGAATCATCGTCATCTTCGAGGCCGCGCGTGACGTGCTAGGCAAGGACGTGATTTTGTCGTCGTTACTCGTATCAAGCAATTTGAACCGTCGAGGGATGCCATTAGGACCGAAATTGGTCGTATAGCGATCGCTATCTATATCGATACTGCTGCCCCTGCCCTTGTCCCTGTTACTACATTCCAAAAGATTTAATAAATGTTATGTCTAAATTCCGCGTAACTACACTTGTACACACGGCTACACATCAAGCTATACATTTCCAGTTTATGCTGATCTCGCATTGTATAGGATTTCCGTACAATGTGAGGTCAGCTTATACTGGAAATGTATAGCTTGATGTGTAGCCGTGCGTACGATCAATATTAGTAGACCTACGTGTTATAAACACACAATATCGAGACAAGGCCAAGTGTCATGCTTATATTTCAGAGAAACTGCGTTGCGTTGACGACGCTGGCAACAATAGCAGACAAACGAGTAACAGTCAACAATACTGTGGAATGATAACATTCTGGTGCAGTGTTGCGTAATGTTATTACCTCTGGGTAGTATGTATCTCCCTATCATACCTACTATCGCCTTTTTCTGACTATGTTGGGGTTGGCTTCCAACCGAATGCAGCAGAATACTAGTGTTTTACAATGAGTAACTGCCTATCTGAGCTCCACAACAACCCAGGTACTGAGTAACGTGATGTATCTACACCACGAGAGAAGCAAAGTCAATCATCGGCCTATAATATTCAGCCTACGGCAGTCAAGGATATCTCAAGAAGTCTCTCCTCATAGGATGAACAGTAAATTTTTCTTGTAAGAGCTTCAAAGATTGATGAATTAAAGTAATTTCAGCATATTCTGAGTAGTCAGGATACCTTGTTGAATAGGTTTTTGTCATATGAGTATGCTATTCAGAGGAATCATTCTAGGAGGAGTGATTACAGGTGGAGGCCAGCGGAGTTACAGCCACATAATAAACTTAAATTGAGGATACAATGCTTTAATAACCAGACATAAACCCTTAACTTTCTCTTACCGTATCAAATGGGCATCTAGCAACTGCCAGATAAAACAGATAATTACTGTGTCAGTTATCTGTGTCATACATAAACATGATCGTATCATAGAAGACCTACTAATTAACGCAAAGATATCTACGCCATTTTCTCCGTTCATACGATCTACTGAAAAAAAACCGGCCGAGTGCGTGTTGTACCACGCACAATGATAAAACCATGTCATAATAAAAACATGTTTTACAAACTGCAAATGTAAGTCGATCATTACTCATTATCCTGTAAAGCCTACGTAGCTGTAATAGTTTTCCTTTTGACTTCGTTATACATAAATACTAGGTACTGCTGTGATTTTTTTCATAGATCCAAGTACAACCATTTAGCTGGCATGGGGGGAACACTAAAATTTTTACAAAAATTACCACTTAAGCTTAATATTTCGCAAATAGATCCCTAAATTGAAAAATGGCTTTCACACACCCACAATATACCTACGACCTTTCCAACGACACCCCACACCATAGGATAGACGAAAAAAAAACATCCACACTTTACGTGTAGGGGAGGTACCCTAAAAACATTTTTTGTTTTTATTTTACCACTTCATCAGCGTGATGAATATGTATACCCATGTCAAATTACAGCTTTCTAGTACTAACAGTCTCTGAGCTAAGCCGGGGGCAGACCGACAGACAGACAGATGGATATGGCGAAACCATAAGGGTTCCTTGTTTACTAAGGAACCCTAAAAAAACAACAAGTCGACATACACGCCACGTGACTGCACCTTACCTAATAACAGTGATTTAAAACAACTTTTGAAGCGGTGTTATTCAATTCACTGTTACGAATAATTCGTTGCGCGTGCGACGGTGCGACTACTCTAGCGGCACGAGGTGGCCAAGACAACGATGTAAATATTTCAGAACATCAACTTCGCACAGTGATAAAGCGAGCGATTGGGGCGACAAGCAACATCCTGATCATCATCATCATTATAATTTCAGCCGAAAGACGAGCCTGCTGGACATAGGCCTCCTCCCCCAAGCACCGCCACTTCAACCGGTTCATTGCTCCTCACTCCCAGCGGATTCCTGCGACCTTCACCAGGTCATCAATCAGTCCACCTTATGGGGGGCCTTCCAACGTTATGTTTTCGGAACATTTTGCTATCTGATGATAAAGAAAGGTCAGTGTCGTTACCGATACAAAAGTCTGGTCCTCTTCTTTGGATAGTTTCATCTCATCACAATCACCAAGATCCTTGCTCACCATAGTGCCAAGGCAGTTATTTCTGATGCTGATTACAATAAGGCCAACTATCAAAAATGCGTAGAACAGCGTACTCTGTAGATTTAACAGTACCCTGTTGTTCAACTGCTGCTTAGCTATCTCGATATCTGAGACTATTGTTACACTGTCTCTACATACGGTCGGTGTGACGTCCAGGTCCAGCACGTAATGTGTGAACAAAGGTGGTTCTTCTGCACTATCTATAATGTTGATGTGTGCACTTAAGTATGGACTAGATGTGTGAGGACGTGCGCTTCATATAGAGGTCGTAGGCATGACGATGACGTGCCGGCACCTATTTGATAACAAGGACATGTATGACGATGGAACTGTCCTAGGATTTGACGATATGTTCTATGTTCTATGTTATGGAGTTTGGTTTCCGCACTTAGTCCTTCAGTGGACCATTGTGCGTGGGCCATAGCGGCCGTTGGTGGTTATTCCAACCAGCCCACCTCCCTCCAGAAGTTAATTAAATCTCCTGGTCTGTTCAGAACATCTGTGAAAGATCTGGGTGTCCCGAGGGTCTGTCTTGACGATATTGAAGCGAGTGTTTGGCTAAAGGCAGAGTTCTTGTTCTTACGATGACAATGGAACAATTCAAAGAGTTTTGTACCTTAACAGCACTAGGTTACATTGAGATAGTTCCTTGTGCAGGATTTTGGACACAGTGGAGAAACCAGCAAGACAACGGGGTGAGACCAATACCCAATTGATATAGGGTACAATACTACACACACAGACACATACTATAGTTAGTAGTGTTTCTATAAAACGGACTCATTAAGAAACTTACATTAACCAAATTAATAACAATTAAGCTAGGCACTTACTTCAGAACTAGTAAATTAATTTTACTGGACCAGTGCCTGACCCAGTAAAGCGAAGTGGCAAAAACTTGACCACGGAAATCTATGAACCTTACCTATTATTGAAATGACCCGTAAGTAAAATCGTGGCAGGGTCATCAGGACATGGGGCTTTTTTTTATGGTTGGGAAATTATCATTTAACTTCTCCCGCTCTAGGCGGAGCGGGAGGGCGTGTCAGACTCTTACTGACTAAAACCCACCCGTGTTCCTTCAGTTGCCTGTACGTTGCCAGGGGCCACGATATCCCTTTCGGACTTTCCCGCGACCCCGGCAGGCATCGGCCCTAGTGGACCCCGTCAGTTGTGCTGACATCTCTATGAGGCGCGCGTGGAACACAACGCGCTGTCGACCCGGGACGACATTAGGGCTGAGCTGATAATGGTGAAAATCAATCAAGTAATTAAGTAACATAACATCACGCCTGTATTTCCCTGAAAGGTTAGGCAGAGGTGTAGTGAGCAGGTTAGCATTTCGCAATAGACGGCGACCCTATTGCCATCAATCGGCACAAATCCAGACTCCGGGCTGCTACGGAGAAATTCCAGTTGGAAAACCCAATAACACTTTGCCCGACCCGGGAATCGAACCCGTGACCTCATGCTCAGCAGTAGCGCTTGCAACCACTACACCTACGAGGCAGTCCAAACATAAAATATATGTATGTTTGTTTGTAATGAATGAACTCAAAAACTACTGGACCGTTTAGAAAATTCTTTTACATGTATAGAATGCTATAATTATTATCACTGACTAACATAAAGCCGCTGGCGGAAGCTAGTATACTACATAAATCATGAAAGGAAAATCATTGACCACCATGGAAGGAGCATAACGTGCACGTGAAGAAGGAAAAGGTAATGGTCTGATGACCGTGGCCTCGACACTCCAAAACAGCTGACAGTCACTATAGCGAAAGATAGAAATATCGAGCTCCTGTAGAGGTGTAAAGGTTTCACAGCAACATCTACGTGACTATCATTGACAGTAGTTGTAGTTGTAGGTATTGGTTATTGTGCTTTTTTTTAGGGTTATTTATTATCAAATAACTTCTCCCACTTTGCGCGGAGCGGAAGGGCGTGTCAGACTCTTACTGACTAAAACCCACCCGTGTTCAGTTGCCTGTACGTTGCCAGGGGCCACGGCATCCCTTTCGGGCTTTCCCGCGACGCCGGCAGGCATCGGTCCTAGCAGACCCCTTCTGCTGTGCTGACATCTCTTTGAGGCGCGCGTGGAACACAACGCGCCGTCTCGACTCGGGCATGGACGGCGAGCTACCCATTGCTCACCGTCGGCAAGCCCGCATTGGTTATTGTGCTGCGGTGGCGAGTTTCATTCCTGCGTGGAACAATTACTTTTATAGCCCACGGATAGTTGTCCCGAGTACATCTAAGTAAAGGCTATAGGAATTTCATGACACAAGAGAACAACATATTTTTTCAATCAATAGCTGATCCTTAGCCGCGACATCGCCGCTCGCGCGACTTGCGGCTTGCGTCTTATTTAGAGCGTGCCATGAATCGCCACGGTGCGCCTTCCGGAGCGGAGAGCAGCGCGGGGGAACACTCGAGCGCCGCAAGACGAACCGCATGACGCACCGCATTTGGACGATTAGGGGCATGCATGGCCCATAGGCTCTGTTGATCTTTAACCATCGTGTTTTAACAGATACCAATACACCATTTGAAATAAGAATAGACATTTAAATAAACCTTTTTAACAGTCCGTTCGACCAATTTTGACTTCTATACCGTACGCATAAGGATGGCATTAAAAGCAAAAAGTGGTTATAATACAAACTGTTTACTGCAGCTGCCATTTCTCATGCCACCAACGCAATAGAAGTCAAAATCTTATTTCAAATGGAGTATAGATACTGGATTTTTATTATTCATAGGATACTGACGAGGTCTTCCATGTTAAATGTATGACGAAATACAGGGTGTTACGTAGAGCAGTTACGGACATACACGGAAACTATATTTTTACAGCTGCTGCTGCCATCTATGCGATTTATTAGTATTTAACGAGCGGCTTATTAGTTACTATATTTACAGCACATTAATGAGGATGTGATTAAATAGAAGATACCTAATTACTTATAACAGAAATTAGGAAAGTGAAATTAGCAATAAAAGGATGGAAATGAAGACGTAACGTCTTTCAGGCGACACTAAGCAATTTTTAATGATTTATACTGAAGATCACGTCTAAACGAGTGCTGTTAATGATTTGGAAAATATATATAATAAATAAGAGCATTTTCTTAATAACTTAGTCTGTGAATATTTTAGATTATGTTTATATTACATAGTGTAATTAATTTGTAAAGTTATATCTAACACGGATAAATAACTGAGAATCACGCAAAATCTGCCAGGCGTTTTTTTCTGAAACTTACACCATTTTAAAGATAATTTAACTATTTATCTTAAAGTATACGTGTTTCATTAAAATACCTTTTAATTTATATACAATAAATTAATAATGCGTCTAATTTGTGACAGCCCTCCTTGGTGGGCGAGTCCTATTGCTGGCTGGACGTACGACGCGTTGCTTGAGCTCAGCACAGAACACGCAAGCTAACCACTCAAGGCAGCTGGCATATATTGACGTCTTCAGTCTACGTCTCTACTATCCATTTTAACCCTTTTCTGACCGTTGTTGAGGCATCGAGCAATTACTATGTTATATTTATGCTATAGAAATTTAGACATAATATTGTAGTTGTACCCATGATAACTACAATTTCATCTATCAGCCATGATGCCGTGGGACGCGACGGTTCTTTCTAACCTTTCTGTGTTCTAAGATGGCCGTTAGAAATTTCCGATGGAGCCACAAAGTGTCAATGTTCTAATTAATTCGTTCTAATAACTTAAATAGTCACCACAAGTGATAAAAACACTGGCAACCACTAAAAACGTCACCTTGTGCCGACCATGGTTTTTACGAATTATCTGTGGTTCACCAATCAGCTGAAACTATGGGAACATAGATAACAATGAGGCTGATTGTATAGTTGTATAGAGTTAATGACAACGGGGAAGAACTAACTTCTGGTCTCAAAACAATCATTGTTATTGGGTTGGTTACCTATTGGTTGCTGATCTTCCCATGTGATCAAAGATAAACAATTATACAGCGATCTAATTACGTAACATATTTTCGTAAACGATTACTAGTATCCGTTTCATTTTGACAGTTCAACAACATTCATTGCATTATTACGTTGTCGAGCAGATTTTTTTTCGAACTTGTGAAGCAATAAGGATAACAATCTGTTTCAAAATGATTCAGATTCTGATTGATCGTGTATTACGCAATTAGGGTAGGTACTGGATGTAAATGATTCTAGACATTTTTCGTTTTCGACTACATTTCATTTTAATTCTGAATACATAAATATGTAAGTTGTACACACGGCAACATATCAAGCAATATATTTCCAGTATAAGCTGATCTCGCATTGCATGAAAATGTATAGCTTGATGTGTGGCCTTGTGTATAATAGATGTACACTAGATTATACAGGGTGACAGGGACACCAACGCGAAATCTATTACCATGGATTCAGTACAATTACATGATTCTGAACCACCCTGCGTTGAAATTTTTCGTCAGCTTTTAAAAACAAAAATCTGTTGTTCCATATATTTTGACCGCATAAGTATTACACTTTTCTATGAAACAGCAGTTTTTTTTTTATAACCCGAATTTCAGTGTCACGTACTGAATCCATAGTATCAGTTTTCGCGTCGACGTCTCCGCCATCCTGTATACATATACCATCCGATAAAATGACATCCTACACACAACCCTGGAACTCGTGTGGGAAATGTAAACACGTTCTTTATTCTAAACTTAGCATTTTGTTATTATTATTGAGTGTCAAAATAGCAATAGTATGGTTGTACTCTAACAGTTTTTATTACGTTATTTTACCGTTTTATTGTAAAATAGCATGCAATGAATTCGTGTACGGGTGCTTTTTATTACGGGTAAACAGATTTGTAAACGATATAATTTTATAAACTAAATGGAATGGGCGCCAACCGTCAATTATTATTTACTGTTCGTCTTTTAGCAATTTACAGGTAACATGTAAGCAACCCCAACCTCTCGCAGAGATATCTAGGTACTATCGTGGACACTGGCGACTGACGTTTCGCCCTTCCCTTTATTTTAACGAATATACTTTAACTTAGGTACAAAATTTGCTCTTCATATCAAACTGGTATCGGTGTTGGTCCCACCCATTTACATATGTATAACTAGGTTTAAAAAAAGAAGTATAAACTGAAAAACTACAACCCAAAAACACCAACTAAAAAAAAACAACTGACTTCCAAAAAACTTTTTTTGCCACCGACGCCTGAAATTAAAGTTATTATTCACTTTGTGATATGCTATACAAACTGACTGAACTGCTGAACATATATATGTATAACCTCCTCCTTTTTGGAAGTCGGTTAAAAAGATAAAATAAGGTAAAAGAAATACATCGTAACAAATTATGTAATCTGTACGATTTATGCCTACTTATCTAAGTATTTAGTAATTATCGTTGGTAAAAATACGACGAGGCTTATGATTTTAACTGACTATAAAAATGTAATGTAATTTATATAGCCTGTTAAAATCATAACCCTCTGGGTTTGCCATAAGCGGGTAAAAAGATAGAAAAGGCTACATAATAAATCATCTCTTTCCTACACAATCTTCCCATCTTTTCTTTGGTCCACCTCTTCTGATATTCATAGTCACCACTTTCTTTTTTTCAGTTATAAATGTCACAATAAATACCCATTTTTAATCATGTACGTTCACCTCGCTCGATCTAGGTCGTGACATACGAGTAGAGGTAGAACTCGACCGATAGTAAATAAAATATGTTGGTTTTACATTGTTGTATTAATTACCCTCGGTGGTGCTCGTGGCTAAGTAATAACAGCCGCACGGGTCGATCCATCAGGTTAAGCTACGCTTGCCGGGGTTGGTTTGTGGATGGATGATCATCTTTACATACCGAAACTCCTCCGTGCCTCAGAAAGCACGTTAAGCCGTTGGTCCCGGCTGTCATTCGTGGATCTTTGACAGTTGTTACGGGTTGTCAGAAGTCCGAAAGTCTGACAATCAGTCTTACCAAGGGGTATCGTATTACCCAGTTACTGTGGGTTGTGGAGGTGAGACAGGCTGTCACTCCATGTAAAATAGTGGTATTCAGTTGCATCCGGTTAGACTCGAAGCCGACCCCAAAATAGTTGGAAAAGGCTAGGCAGATTGTTGTAAAAATTTTTAATTACCCTTCTAAATATTTGCATTGGATAGGCCAATTCTTGAGGAAGGTTCGCGGACGAAGTCGCGGGCAGTAGCTGCCCTCTCGCTCTGGCTCCACCGTATCCTCCGGGCGATCCACACAGTGGTGACACCCGGGCGTTTCCTCCCGCCTTATGCGGAACGGGATCTAACAACAGTAATAGGAGGATCCTCAGTAATAGTTTAGTTAAGTTATACTCAACATTTATTTTATTCCCCACGATCTTAATAGTTTTACCAAAAATAAGTTAAAGTTACCTTTTTCTTTTCTTTTATTGTAATCTGCATCATTACCTCCGTCAATCTAGCTATTTGGTTCTGACCTGTTATTTATATTTCTATGGTTCTGAGTTCTGACCTAACGATAAATAGGTAGATTTACCGTTACGTCAGATCACATCAAATCAAAGCGAAAATTAATTACTAATTAGCGATGCTTTAATTACTGTTTCTAATCAAAAATAAACTATAGTATTGTCGTGATAACCATTGGTCACATTACACTTACACATTAGTAGTCTGAAAAACAGCGGGGTAATTGCGTAACACACTAACATTACCAATGGCTTTCATTTTGACAGCTCAACAACATTCATTGCGTTATTGACGTTGTCAACAAGTCTGCTCAAGACTTGAAACGTTTCGTACATTAGCAAAAGGTGCAGGTTCAATAGCTTAATTTCGTACCTTCCTACTTAGTTGAGTATGACTTATTTATGTTCTTCTAAATAAAAAGGAAACATGCGTGCTTATGAATGAATGACAGGATCGGCCTCGACCTTTAATAATACGGACGACGCCGTAATTCTGAAAGTGGGCAACGTCGCAAATAGATGTCAAATATTTCGATGTTTTGATTAATTTGAAAATATTACTGTATGGAAATAAGAAATGTGGCTAACTAGCGAACTAGAATATTGATTATGAAATGCAATAATTAATGAAATGAAATGAAATGAAATGAAATGAAATGAAATGAAATGAAATGAAATTGTTTATTCTGTAAATAGGATATCGGAATCACTTTTACACGTCATATAAAAAAATATTAAAAATAAGCTTGGTGAGGTCGGTGTTTCCTATCTGACTACTCTGAGAAGAAAGGCCGAAACAAACTCAGAGGTCGCAGTCTCTTTTAAAGTCCAGACATAATCTTGGTCAAGTCATGTGAGGACCATGTAGATTAGTGTCTGAAATGGTCTTTTGAGGAAAGAACCACACAGATTTGAGTGGACCTGTCCAGTCAGTGCAAGCATTTGTCAGTAATCGTGGAGCTCAACTCAGAACTTAAGGAGCTCAACTCGACGAACAATACCAAGGAAAGGATATTTGGGTAGGCCGCATCAACTACTCAAACTGCCAGACCATCATTAAAACTGAGAAAGAAACAAAGAAATGAAAAGGGAAAATAAAAATATCCACATAGTCCTCACATTCACAATAATTAAAATAATATAATACTTTACAAAGTAATCGTGTCATTTTGAACATAATTTTCAACAATGTCAATGTGTATATAAAACTGGTTTATTGTGATGAATAATTAAAATGTCAAGTTTTATGGTTTTCACAAGGCTTAGCAGAGCGAGCAGCTCAATCCCAAGCTTTTTTATCTTCTAAATAATCTGAAATTTTATAGTACCCTTTTTTACAAAGTTTGGTTTTAATACAGTTTTTAAATCGTTTAATGGGTAAGTTTCGAATGTCAATGGGAAGTTTGTTGTAAAAGCGTATACATTGACCCATGAACGAGTTGCTTACTCTGTGGAGACGTGTGCGATGTACAGCAAGGTTGTGTTTATTCCTGGTATTTAAACTATGAATATCGGACATTTTCTTAAAATTTGATATATTTTTGTGTACATACAATAGGTTTTCAAAAATATATTGTGAGGCTACAGTCAGAATATTTATTTCTCTGAATTTCTCTCGAAGGGAATCTCTTGGACCTAGGTTGTAAATGGCTCGAACAGCCCTTTTCTGTAGAACAAAGATAGTATTAATGTCCGCACCGGTTCCCCAAAGAAGAATTCCATATGACATAAGACTATGAAAGTAACTAAAATAAACAATTCTGGCTGTATCTACGTCAGTTATCTGTCTAATTTTTTTAACAGCATAGGCGGCCGAACTAAGCCTTCCTGACAATTTTTCTATGTGTGGGCCCCATTGTAATTTACCGTCAATAGTTATTCCAAGAAAAACTGTTGACTCAACAGGGTCCAACTCTATTCCATTAACTTGAACATTGGTAGTTAGCTGCCTGACATTTGGCGTTGAAAATTTAATGAGTTTAGTCTTTTTTTCGTTCAAGAGAAGATTATTTACATTAAACCAATGCACAACTTTAGAGAGTGCATCGTTGACTTGTTCAAAGTTAACTAACTGACGTTTGATTTTAAAAATGAGGGAAGAAGAGGAGAAAAATGAGGGAGAATGTCGTAACACCGTTAGTTTTATGGGTGAAAAAAGTATTTGGAAACTTCCCAAAAGCCTTTTTTACATCTAAAACGGGTACAACGGTTAATTCAATTTTATAATTCAAATTCATTATTAATATTCTAGTTCGCTAGTTAGCCACATTTCTTAATTCCATAAAATAACATTGCCAAATTAATCAAAACAGGTAAATTTTTGACAGCTATTTGCGACGTTGAGAATTTTTTGGATAAACGCTCTTAAGTCTTGGTTTGGGGCACTAAGATTTGAAATAGGTATCTACTGTCGCTCCAGCGACACAAAAATGAATATGAATGACAGGACCTCGTTTTCCACAGGGTGACTCGTTGAAATGGGTCAGTGGCAAATGCCATAAAATTGTCCCTCTTTAAGATAAACGCCTCTTAAAAACAGAAAGGGGTCGAGAATTATTACTTATGCAAAATATACTTTAAGAAAAACTACTGACACAGTGTGCTACAAATAAATGCCGTTCTACAAAATGCGCTTAGTGACTTATAGAAAACGTGTAGGTACCTACCTACGTGGACGATAAGAAAACAATGTTTTGAACTAGTTCTGAAAAACGTTAAGATATTGTTGAACACATTTTTAATTTACTTTATTGCTATTTATTGATAAAAATTTAGAACAGACAGACGAAAGTATAAAAAGCATTAGCGATGGAATTATATTTTTATTTCTTAGTAAGTAATGAAGTTTAAGTAATAAATATAGAGTCTCCTAAAGTTCAATAAAAATCTTGTTTGGTTGTTGTAAAATAATAGGACAAAATGGTGATAACATAGACAGAGTACAAGTGTTTGAAAGCAGTGCACGTAGTTTTGAGGTCAAGTGTTCAGCCTCGGAATAACGTGTTACAGCATTTCAATTCAGACAAGCGACGTAATGTAAAAAATCATTGACAGACACCTTTTAAAATTAAAATTGAACAAGCCCTTTACATCGCAATCACATTGGGATTGACACAAAATTCCTACAGGAAAATGTAAGTTTTATTTTATTTCCTCAACCTAGTGTATTAAGACAGAAATTGCTACCAAATTGAAAAAAACTTGACACTAACTTATAGGTAAGTAAATAGGATTTTTTATCAAACATTTTTACTGATATCCAGTAATGAAGATGAATTAACTGATAATCGGTTTAAGTTATTAGAGAAAACGGCTGTCACACATCATTTTATTTTCAACACTATCCGGAAATAGATAAGTTCCCGCCCATAAAAACGTTCCGTTATCTAGGCATCCAGAGATAGCAATTTTTTTGGTTCCAAAATTATCAATTCTCTGTCTTCCTTATGTCTTCTTTTCATAAGAAATAAACTTCCTATTTAGTGCTTATTGTTATATTGTTCAAGACGAGCTCTGGTGACTGCGCGATGGATCGCACAATGCCCCTCGCCTTTTCCTTCACCCCGGCTAACGTTCCGATTCCGACATTGAAATTGAAACAAAACGTTTTTTCACATTGCGGATCTGTCGCTATACTTCGACCGATTTAAATATCCCACCTTGCTGTTCTAAGTATAATATACTGCAATGTGCTTTCATAGTGAGTCGTGTGTAGCATTGTTTTGTCCGGCAAAACGTTAGGTTTACTTCGCGGAACGTCAGTCGTGTAGCGCAGCAGCTGAGATTGACAACCAGTGTTGACGTGCGCGCTTAAGAACAGCTACGAAATGTCATCTAATATAATTAGCGATAACTATGCAAACGATACGAAGTTGAACAGTTTTAGTGCGTTTACTGATAAGAATTTGGCGCCAATAAACGGGAGGTATAGATCGAAAAGTTTGTCGAGTGATAAGTTGAACAAAACGAATGCGGATCGAGCGGCGATATTGGAAGACGTTGAGGACCATCATGTTTCAGAGAAGTCTGAGACTCCAGGCTGTCTAGTCGGCAGCAGAGTCTCGGAGCAAGGAGGTCACACAACTATGAACGGGTGAGTTTATTTCCAAAATATTGGTGACATAAATTCGAATTTTATACCATCTCCTTGATGACCTCTGACACTATTTTGACGTACGATGTTGTTTGTTTACAATTTAAAAAGTGCTGACAGTTCTTTAGTTTACTCGTTTGTTTCCAATTCGTTTGTTTGTTTGATTTCTAGTATCGAATTATAATTTTAAATGATCACTTGTAATTTTATTGATAATCCAATAAACTTACTTCATAACATAAACTTCAGATATGTGTTCAGGGTTGATTGATTACTATTCCTTTGAATATTTGGTCAGGCATTTAAGTACTTAATTTATTATTTATACTCATTATTAAATGCAGTATTACTAATCCTGGACAACAAAAATGTATAAATCAAGTAATTTTTTGTATTTATTTCTGTATAAGTGATTTGTAATCTTTAGAATTAAATGAATTCAAACCGTAAACCGTAAATGCAGTATTAGGCTAGGTAAGTACCCAGTTACTTCATTTTAATGACAAAAAAACAATGACTAAAAGTTTTAAATCTAATAAAAGCTGAGTTGTTCTACAAACACATAAACATAACTTGTTTCATATGTTATTGTTAATTAATGTAAACAATAATACTAGCTCTACTTGGGTAAGTAAATACAATCAATTACACAAATACTTTGATTCAATTAAAATCATCATTACCATTTAGTAAATAGAATAATAGATAATATGTATTTGTTCAATTTGTATTTCATTGTAAAACAGGTCAGACTCCACATGTAAAGTTTGTTCAACTATCAACTATAATCACCTTCAGTAGACAATGCATAATTAGGAGTAAGTATTATTAATTACTTAAACTACCACAAAATAGTAAACAACAACAACATAAATCAATTTTATTAGTACCGTATTTTTATTTGCAGTCACATTATTTTTATGTTTATGAATGAGTTTAAATAAATAAATAAACAAACAAAATATGTTATTAGTAGGGAATGCAATACAGCAAAATAATTTCATTAATCATTAATTAATTGTAAGGTGAAATGAAGGCCGTCCTAGGATCCCACTCAGTTTTTGATAGATATTAGTCCCGCATAAAGCACGTGGGATCCCGGTATATCGGTATTGCATTCCCTAGTTATTTATGATAAAAGTGCAACAGATATGCCATTGAGATTATCTCGGTGGAGCTGCATGTATTGCCTATTATCTAAAATCATCAAATATTATCAGACATAATCATTTTTGTATTACCTACAATATCAGTCTAGTACCTACTTGCAGCTGTCAATCAATATTATGAATCATCAATAGATTAGTGATTACCAAACTATTAAAAATACATTAAAAAAAACAATTCTTTGTCTACAGAATGCATTATATTCAATAATTAATTTGTCAATATGGTTTCGGGTAATTATAGAAAAGCTACACTTAATGAACAAACTTAAAACTTGTATATGATATAAACAATATTCATCACTTCATAAATATTTTCATAATAATTAGGAATCATTACTAAAGTAAATTTATGAATAGTTCAATTAAATTAGTAAGTGACCATAAAAACAACAACCCTATTCAAATGTAACTGCTGTACGCTTCTGAGTAGTGCCAATGCACCTTACATTGACACTCTTGAGTTCTATTCACCTTATCAGCAGACAAGCATATTTGTAAAAATAATCTGACATTCACGATAAGTCTTTCATACTCATCAAATAGATAATGCACTTCACACTTGTTACGATGCACATAAAACTTCAAAATCGTCATTCAAGTAAAGTAATAGTGTTATCAGATAATTCAAATCAATAACATTTAATTAATAGTTGACAGATAAACAATTACTATTTATGTTATCTTTTACGGACAAGTGGTCTTGTACCTACTTTAATGACCTCTGGGTAGGCCTTCACTGCTTGAGTGGCTTGTGTCTTTTTCATATCTGTCAAATTGTTATATGCAGATAGTAAATAAGAATTTTAAAATGGATTAAAAACGTATTTTTTTTCATTAATTTGCTATTCCACATGGAAATTAGTATTTAGTATTTTTTTTGTTTTTTTTTATTAATACATAATGAAAAAGAAAAAATAAATACTTCACTAATATGAGTTAACGGATCACAAAATAGTATAGACACAGTATTTATAATTGTTTGGGGCAATGTTTAATAAACGTCTACCTATTTGGTCTAAACAAACTACTTTTTGTAAGTTGCTCATTTAAAGTACATTGACCAATTTTCCACAGGTAGGTAGGTTACCCATACTTACCCAATTTACTTATCACTTGAGCAAGTGGAGCGGTATTTTTGTTTTTTTTTGTTTATTTTAAGGTGAATATGCTTCTGCTAAGGATTAGAAAAAAAAAGGATATTTTTTATTTTATTTCCAACTTACATCTATCATTACAGGGTAACCTATTGCGACAGCGTACATATCTACGTCTTATCCTAAATTATTATTAAATTATTTATTTATTTATTTTATTAATATAACTTTAATTAAATTTTGTAAGTTATCACAAATAATGCATTCTTTGTGAACTCACTCAGAGAACAACAGAATAGGTCCGAATCATTAGCTATGAGGTTGAGAGTGCGGAGTGCACGCGTCAACGGCGCCTCACTTAATAGATTGGTCCGAGCACGCTGCTCCGCCAGCAGCCGTGGCTGCCGACGTCGCCACACGTACTTGTCCGGAACACACAAACCTATGTGCCCTAAAATGTCCGCATTATGTACCTTCCCTCTAAGTACTTTGAATATGTACGAGATGAGTGCGAGACCTCCTGACCCTCAGTTCGTTATATCCGACCATACCCAAAATAAATAAAGTTGGGTACATAAGCGGATAAAGTGGGTATACACCATACAAGCGCAAGTATAAGTATCTCACGAACTTGTTTTGTACTCTCTCCAGCATGAGCCTATATTTAGATTCATGTGGATCCCAAATGACTGCGTTACATTCTAATTGACTTCTAACTAATGCATTATATAGGGCGATAACCGCTTTAATGTTATTAAAACCACGCACCATACGGAGCATGAAACCTAAATTACGGTAGGATTTTCTGCAGCAGCTTGCAGATAATGCTCTTTATATAGATCAACGTTGATTATGGTTTCCATTATTAATATATATTATTTTATTACTGTACAAATTACTTTAAAATTAACTTAATAACTTGGATGACTATTACTTACGTTGCCATCTTAAACCTATCTTATAAGTCGTAACTTCGCTTAATTGTCACCTTGTTTCATTGACATAAAAATAATACGGACTAGGCCATATTTAAGCTATATTATTATGCTATAAATCGTATAGGTAAACCAGTTGCCTAGTTTATGATTAAGGGGATAAGTTAAACCATAGTTAAATTTAGGTTTCTATGTCAATGTAATGTTTCATTTATGTATCTAATAAATTCTTGAATTTAATGCCATTAAAGTATAACATTTTCATAACAGTATAATAAATTCTATGCTTATCAATGACCCAGTTTCCGAATTGTTAATGTATTTGTTTTATAATGTTAGTAATTAAATAGAAATGACAACTAACTACAATAGAAGTACCCCAACCCAAGTCATGTTGGATCAAAAGACCGGTCCTTCTAATGATCTAAGGACCAGAGGGCCTAGGCAAAATTACATTTTAATAGCGATGACGATGTTGGAAAATTCGAAAACGTAGTTGACTGGATAAGCTAACGAAAAGCAGTCAATGACGGCAGTTCATTCTTTAAGGTCTAAGCAAAATAGTAGATTTATACAACAAGTGAAAAAAAAGGGAATTTAATTCGAGGAACTTAGTTGGATCCCGAGAGCAGCGAAGGATTCTAGATTTGAATCCTGAGCGGAGCGAGGGGTACAAGGACCGAGACTTTTTTTTTTCACGAGTTGTGTACTCTTTTTACCATTGACTGCAAGAAAATAAATAGTAGTATAGTATTTATATTTATCTGTCGTAGTTGTAGTATTTATATGACTGCCTCGTTGGTGTGGTGGTCGCAAGCGCTACTGCTGAGCATGAGGTCCTGGGTTGGATTCCCAGGTCGGGCAAAGTATTATTGGGTTTTTCCAGCAGGAATTTCTCAGTAGCAGCCCGGAGTCTGGAATTGTGTCCGGCTGATGGCAATAGGCTCGCCCCCTATTACATGGGACTTAAAAACATAACTGGCGAAATGTGGGTGTACTACAGGTACACGTCTGCCCAACCCTTTGGGGATCCAAGGCGTGATGTTATGTTATTTATATTTATCACATTTTTGGCGGTAACAAATTATCTACTATAATTGCTGCTTCAGAACAAAAATAAATGATTCCCGAGTCAGTCCTTTTTCGTCACTGAAAAGTCACAAAGAACTCATTTTATTATAATAGGGATGATGACACAATTTTTTTTTAATGCGTCTTGGAGATTAAAAAAAAATATTGGACACGTATTTTTTATTTTTTTACGTAATCTAAAGATTACGCCGATACATTGAGGTTTTAATGTGCCATGACGTCACGAGTATGTAGATTATTTTTATACTTACTTGTGACGTAGCGACCCCCACTCACTAACTTAAAATGCGTTTTGTCTAAGTATTTTGTTATTAATATGATAAAGCAAAAAATACGTGTCCATAATTTTTTTATTATCTGACTGACGGACTAATTAGAGTTTATTTTTTATTACCCAGGCATCATCCCTATGTTACTACATTTTCCAGTGACATTAAAACAACCACGATAGTAGATTGAAAAGAACCTAACTTAGTTGGAGGGAAAAAAAAAATTGTATGGCTTCTATGGAATAGTCCATCTAGCCAGCCAGTAAGTACTTTTAGTACGTTTCATTTATTTTTTGTACATAATTCGTATACCTAGTTCTTGCTTGTTCCAAATTCAAAATGTTTTTATTCCCTCAGTTAGTAAAAGAGAGTTTTATTTTCTGTTATCGATGAATAAAATGCCCTTTTTCGGGTGGCAATGGTAAAGAGGATATTATATTCCGTTTTTAGGAAATATAGTTACCGATTTCTCTTATCCTCTGTCGACCAGTAAGGTAGGTACCAAAGCGTGATATAGCCACATTTCGAAATACCGAAATGACTCACGTTGTGTTGATAACATGTAAGTTCTGAACTAGGCTACTAATTAATTTGTACACTGTTTTTTTTACAATATTGTTGCAGACATATCGGTTGCTAAACAGGGTTAAATTGAATTTGAACTGAGACCTGTTATCATTTAAGAGGCAATTGTTAGTTTTCTGATGGTTAACCGTATTGTATAGGTCCCATTATTATACCCTGAGGAAGAACAAACGGTTCTCTCTTCATCTATTCAGAACTTTGTCCGATATCCCCTTTACATTATTTGTTACATTTCTGCTAATTAGCTTTCAGATGTATTGATTCAGCAAATTGGAATTCCAAACTGAAATCTTCGTAAAAGAAAAGTTCAGTTGCTCGTTAGCCTAATTTAAAACTTAGCCTAAGCCTCTCAATATCTTCACCACTCTTCAATCTGCTAATCTAAGTACTATAGTATATTAACCTCCAAAAAATCTAATGATATTGACGAATCAGTCCTTCATATTAAATATGTTAGAGAACGATAATATTGATATATAATTTACGGGTTGCTGTATGAATCATCGTTTGTACCTTTTGCGTACCTAAATAGCACTGGTCTGTCGACCGAGCTAATATACGCTGAGTAGAGGCCATGGCCTTAGCGATTTGAAATCACTTTGATGACTAAAAACCTATTGTGGATTTCAACAATAAATAAAATAATAAAACACAACGTAAACAGGATCATCACGAAAACCTCAATAGGTTTGTCCTACCCACGTCTGTATAATTCATAGAAGTCTTAAAGGCTGGAGCTGATAATCCCGATTTTTACCAAGAATGATAACTTCTGATTGTGGATGGTATCTTAGTTGATTGCAGTGAACGAAACTATTTGTTGTGTAGCATTGCGACTGCTGACGACGTGTTTGCAATCCTTAGTTTGATATCTAAGTATATCAATTTTTGTTGGATTCCGGCCGAAGTTGTGGGGATCATAAGATATACATAAAAACTCGACTTTGTTCAATAGGACCGAAGCCATCATTGCCTTGCTGTGGGTATCATTATCATTATGTGCAACGCCGAGGGTCTAGGGTTTGTTATGACAATACAATATACTCGTATGTATAATTGCATCTTGTTTTGTGCGACATTCGATTTAATAACAATAGCCGTGCGACCGATACACCAAAACAGTTTCAATGATGATAGATCCACAATGCATTGATCGTTCTATTGTTAGGTCGCACTATAGATAACCCCGTCGCATAGTCTTACATAGACATAACACTTTAATCAGGGACAAAACTGTATGCATCGTCTAGTTCTGGCCGATTCTTTTCCATAGGACCAACTATATTACACTAGGTTCATTCTTGATTCTCTTTGCACGCACGTTTAGTTGAAATATTTTAGAATGAACGTAATTCATTTCTTGTATTCCTAATGGAAAATGGAAACTCGTCTAGAGGATGTAAAAAGTTATTATGATTCTCGATTTCTATGTGAAGTAGAAAGTTTACCATCGGAAGTAAGTAATACTGCTCATGCTCATTCTATATGTGAATGGGGCGTGAATTGTGCCGGTATCAGTACATATGTGCGGTTGGTCCGACCGCAATGCTTGACTGTCGTAAATATCTGCACTTTATTGGCAGTAGAGATAAAGTTACTTACATGCTTCATGAATCATGAATTCATGATTGATGAACTATTCATATCATTCATTATATTGCTATAGGAAAAAGTAAATTTCCGAAATCGTTTAATTTTGAAAAGTAGTTCTGGTGATTGGCGTTAGAATATAAATACATACAAACGAAACTATGAGCGAGATCGAGATGCGTACCTAACGCATCTTGATCTCGCTCAAGGTTTCGTTTGAGTTATTATCAGCCATATAATCTTATATTTTGTACCTTGCTGAAATATCTTGAAAATGTTTTTTTGTGTCATTTAAATATCTTAACAGTATCACATGCAACATAATTATTAATCAACGGAGTATTTATGATTATGTACGGTGACAAACAGATTCGCACATGTTTTACGTACGTACTCAGGTGAGGTCATATCATACGACAGCTGCTTGCTCGTCTTCTTTTGTTCTTTATTAAAAATGACACAACACGGACCGTTTCGAATTGGGTTTGTTTACTTTAAAAACTATAATATTATTGAATGGTACATTTTGGCCGGTGATAATGGTTGTGAAAATTGTATTTTCACGCGAATACATCACTGGTGTGAAAAATATTGTCCATTTAAGTAGTTTTGCATATTATCACCTACAGTCTAAACTGCTGAACTAATATTCAAATAATACGTAGGTGATAGGATTCATCTTAAATGGCAATCCAAAATGGCGGAACGCATTTTTCCACTTAAGCCATTTATGTTTGGCAATTCAGATTGCGTGCAAGAACAGATAGCCGATGGGGCCGGGAGTGGCGACCGCGTACCAGAAGACGTAATGTTGGAAGGCCTCCCACAAGGTTGACCGATGATGACCAGTACCCTAATTGTGTAATACACGACCAATCAGAATCTGAATCGATCCATTGCTTCATAGGTTCCAAAAAAAATCTGCTCAACAACGTAATGAACGCAATGAATGTTGTTGAACTGTCAAAATTAAAGAATTAGTCGTAATCGTTTACGAAAATATGTTATAATTAGATAGCTGGTGAAGCCCGCAGGAATCCGCTGGATGCGAGAACCACAGACCCGGCGACGTGGCGATACTTGCCTATGTCCAGCAGTGAACGTCTTTCGGCTGAAAGTATGATGATGACATTACCATTAATACATCATTGGTGTAAAAATATTGTCAATTTAAGCAGTTTTGCATATTACCACCTACAGTCTGAACTGCTGAACTAATATTCAAATAATACGTTATGGGATTCATATGGCAATCCAAAATGGCGGAACGCCTTTTTCGGTAACGTAAAAATCATGCATTAAATTGCTGAATAATGTATTTATAGAATAAGATAACAATGCTCTCTCATTTACATCATACACCATTAGAGAGCCTCTACAACATTCTGCCTTTTGTCGAGGATTTGATTAACCTATGTCAAGTGAAATTCGACTCAATGCCACAATGCATGCGAGCCTATCCATGGTAGTTCACAACTGTTGTATAAAACTACGTTATATTGTAGCCATCCTCAGTTCAAAGGGAGGATTTCATTGCACCAGTATCTAGCAATATCTAGCGCCCCGTCTGTTCCACAACTTTGGCTCGTCCTTTGGAAACAATGTCTTTTCTCTCAAAATTTTCACCGTACCCAACAACAGCACCTTACCAATGACTTTAGGGTCGAGGTTAAAAATGCTGCTATTATAATCGATATTGCATTTGTTTTGACTCTTGAAATACCTAGTTCACCTCCTCACTTCTTCACGGCAAGCCAGCACATTATCAACTATTGAAGTACCTACATAGTATCGTAGTAGCTATGTCCAATGAGGTCAACAGCAGACCCTTAAATTATCAGTTTTAATGTCATAAGTATGAGGCTAATTAACTACTGGGGCTATCGCGATGGGTACTTAGTACTTCATTGAGGACATTACTATTCTATTTGACACGAATATGATATTTAATATTTACATACACATCTGCCTCTATGTCATCTAGTTGTATAATATAATACTGCCGGAATTCAGTTGAAATCCTGTCATAATACCAGTGGATTGTAATTAATAAGACAATGAAAGAAAATGAAAGAACTCAAAATAGTAGTAGTAGTCTTTTATTTCGGACCCATAACTAGTCCATTTGGTTAGTATACACTCGACTTAAAAACTAGTGTTAGTACTTACATCTACCAGAAAAACAACACAAACTATTCATTAATACGCCACAGTGGCATGTAGGCGTATCCAATGTCCCAGTATGGGGCTGTCCCACCTATCGGCTATAGTTTTCAGGATGCTGTTGGGGCTGGCGCGTACCCTACGCATAATGGAAGCGCAACGCTTGCGCATGATGGCGTGAAAGCCATCAATTCTCGCCTCTGCAAACATTGCAGTATAACGAAGCAGTGTAACGAAGCACTGCAGTAGCGCGGCAACCCCATCAACACCCTGAACGCATTATTGTATTGAACGCGCAGGGCGCTGTATGCCCTCTGCGTGTAGTCATTGATTCATCCATCTTTTGGTATATTGATCCTCGTATCAATCTGCCTGGCCTTTTCCCAACTATTTTGTGGTCGGCTTCCAGTATAACCGGATTCAGCTGAAATCCAGTAATTTACATAATATCACATTACACATACACGGACATTGGTCCTCGTGTACATTATAAAAAGATGGTTAAAGATGTAAATGTGTAACCTTAGTCCAGCATCTTTTTCATTGTTGTATGTTTGAAATCCGATATCAAGCCGTTCATTTATTAATGAATGGTGACGAGTAAGAAAATGGCCACGATCACGCCTCATCAATTAAAATAGCATACGTTTCACACAATTAGTTAGATAAACGTGCGAAGTGTGATAGGCGCTAATTATACATTGATTACGTTTCCACACGATTACTGTCTATACCTTGAGGATTAATACGGTCTTTTTCTGCCCCGAAGTTTTGGACAAACATTGTTTGTGGGAATAAACCAAATTACTTATAAAATAAACAACTCCCAAACTTCTGTGTCTGCCTGCTTTTAATTTAACTTTACTTAAGTACAACACTATTTCAAGCTGTAAATTGAAAGTGATAAAAGTTTGAGCAATGTGCTTAGGAGGTTCTGAGAAAAATAAATATTTAAGAGTAGGACAGTACTAGCTATATATATATATAGGAAATAAATTATTAAGCAGTTAGCAAGAAATAGTAACAAATCGATAATGTTACCGACAGGATAGAGCAATGTAATAACCGATCCTTTTGCGACCCTGAATATAGAGGACAAACGTTATATTATACGTATATTATGCATCATGCTGGTTATCAATTTTTGTTATCGTTTTTTTTTCTTTCCTCAACCGCCAAGCGATTAACAAATACAAGTAAACATGTCTCCCCTTCGTAACCTGTCCGAGAGACGGTAGATAAATTATAATCGTCGATTATTTGTATAATCTGGGCATTCGAATGATAAGATAGGCAACATTGTGAGTTAAAAATATGGTTCGGTATGCTCTAGTCCGTGGTGATTCTCGATTTGAGGTCCCTGAGATTATTATTGAAGGATTTATAATTTTGAATACTTCTGAACTTTTGGTGGAAAGTTAGAAACTGCCGGAAGATGAGGTGCTAGGTAGCCTTATGTAGACGAGTTGGCAGACGGTTTTAGATAATATAGCCTGCTGCTTATAATATGAAGGCTTTGATTATTTATATATATATCTAGATAGAGTGCCAAGTGAACAAGCCAACTTTGTTATGCTTGTGTGTGTGACAGCTACGTATTACACTCGCCTTACGTCATTGTGCTGTCATTGCGCTTTTCTACTGTGTGTGCATAGCGGCCACAATTTTTGTCGACGAGTTCGCAGCTTTGACTTTCTTAGATATTTGTATATCTTTGTATGCAGGTATAGGTATGTTCCTGGCCTACTTCTGTTTCCTTTTATAATGTGTTGGTGATGGCTGGCCTTTGACCACTTATGCTGCACATGGGTGCGCAGAACCATTGACATGTTAAGATAAAAATAATTAAATAAATTGTTACTTGCACACTTCGCGCTACTATTACTTAAACAATAAGTGTTACACCTCTTACTATCAATACTAAATAATCCGTATGTTATATGTATGATAAAAAAGATACAAAGGCAAATTAATTTTAGCAGTGTAATCTTCTAAAAACAATTTTTTAAATTACCTATCTCATGATTCTTCATTGTGTCATCAACTAAGTACTAAAAAAATATAATAACAATCTAACCAGAATCTGCTTAGCAAATATTTTGCGACAATTCAGCGAATTTGATGGCTTATAAAATCTTAAGTACATTCGTACTCAGTGCATTATGTACTGTTGTAACTTTACCCTCGTTCTCTAAAATCAGTTGAAATACGGCAATATTTACTTACGGTTACCGCCGTCACATTACCAGTATCAGTTAGTGGTTGCACTATCTACCTACAATTTGTGCAGGGAGTGGCTCATTCGATGTTCGAGATAACGAGGCGATAGCTTTAATAGCTATTAGATTTAAATTAGTACTCACCCGGTTACTCTACTAATATGACAGCTTGACGTATCACTGATACTTGATCGTATATTTTTTGGAATTGTGGTTCAAAGTGCTGTGAAGTGATTTTTTTGGAGCAAAATGACAGACACGAAACCTCTGCTGCAGTAAGTTTTAGGTTTTGGATAAATTATAATGTAGGATGATACAATTCTCTTGACTGTTACCTGTAATAAAATATGCACTGAGGTTGGAATCTGATTATATGACTTAATTTCTTGAAACAACAACATAATGTAAAAATGTGTTTAGGTTAAGTATATTTTATACCTACTTAATGAACACAACCAGTAGCAAATTTATGCCTTGCGTTGGGACAATCAGTGAATCTTCCGCGAGTAATAGTACCTATTGATTTATTGCTACGGGTTCATAGAAGTTTTCGCATAGGCCAAATGCCTGTCGAACCACGCACAATGACCAATGAGGCCAATGAAGGGTTCCGTAGTTGTAGTTGAAAACCTTGTTCTCCCATACATTTCAACTGGAAATGTATGTTTATACGCACAATATTGGGAGATTTACAATGTTATTTTAAGACCATAGACTTCTTATAGCTTTTCCTATAAATTATTTTCTGTATTTTCTTCAAAAATTTTATCTCTGTAGTTTCGGAGATCAAGGTCAATTTTCATATATTTTCTTAAATTATTTATTTTAAAATTATTAAAAAAAATATACTTGAGACCCTTACAGTAAACCCTTGCATTTGATTTGTCACATACGGTACAGTGTGGAAATCTTTTTTAAATTATTTGTCTCCTTAAAGTGACCCCTATATTCAAAATTCATCTATTTTACGTTACACATCCGTGTTTGGGTCACAGAAATTGATATATGTCCTAAATTTTAATTTAATTAGTCCATTAGATTCGGAGCAAATTGACTGTGACAGACGGACAGACAGACAGACACACGACGAGTGGTCCTATAAGGGTTTCGTTTTTTCATTCGGACATATGGAACCGTAAAAATAAGTTTTCTGCGGTAGACTGCATGCTTTAAATCGGGGTGTCATCAGCAAGAAATTGTTTGTTATTTTGTTACCTTACAATTGAAGGTACATTGTTTCTGTTATACCATATGCAATAGCCCAAGCTTGCTTCAGAACATTATCGATTACTCATTATGTTAGACTCCCAGGCCTGAAGATGCTTGTCAAAACATCAACGGATGCTAGGCCACACGTTCAACTGTTTACACGTTTAATGACCTCGCTTAGTTTACTTTTCAATCCCTGTATATGATGTCTATTAGATAAGTGTCGTATTTACACTATTCAATAGTTAAATGTTTCCTTTGAAATAATTATTGTTGTTAGCTCCTTGTTGCTTGCTGAATCAGCTATGATTTCGGAGAAGATTTTGGATTGTCAACCAATTACTTTGAAAAACTGTTAATATAGAACAAAGTGTATATATTGATAGTTTGTTTGTATCTATCCACTAATTCTTCTTCTTTTCGTGTGGTTAGTGACTAACCTGGTGTCAGAGTTTTAAAGCCGCCCATGGGCCTCTGACTTGGCTTCACATGCCGTCTCTCAGGCATGCCGGTTTCCTTCACCGTTTTTGAAGCAAGTGATAATTATACAATACGCACATGAATCCGAAAAGTTAGAGGTGCGTGTCTTGGGTTCGATCTCGAGACCTACGACTTGGCAGTCCGACGGTCACACTACTAGGCTATCACAGCCTGTCCACAAAATAATTAAACATTAGTTTTTGTAATACGCCTTACAATATTGAGTCATGTTTTGTTTTTAATATTCTCAAGTAAGTGAATTATTATTGTATTGTCTCAAACCTCAGTGTGAAAGGTAATACGAATATTATAATTAGGTGAACACACGACCTTCGTGTAGGTAAGCTTCGTTTTGACAACGTCTTTGTAGGGGATTTGCATTGAAACACTACTTTGATAATTACTAACGAGTATAATATGTCGCGCACTTAAAAACTAGGGTTTTACAATTTGGTTTGAGCTTAAGTAGGTTTCTACTATGGTACAAGTAGCGGGTGGTTCTAGTATAACAAATAGCTGTTTTATAATTCTTGACCAATGATAGGTAGGTGAGGCCTGTATATTTTAGTCAAGCATGAACTCGATTCTCGACAGGTTGTAACCTGCTCCCCGAATGATACCTTTTTGCGTAGACAAGTTGCAACTTGTTCTTGGGCGATGCCATCTTGGCTAGTTTCTTGTCGACAAGTTGCGACTTGTTCGTGAGTGATGCTAATATTCTGTTCATGTGTGTTTAGGTGACTGTTAGTGATTTACCTGTGTGTTATTGTCAAGCTAGGACCTGCTTGGTGGGCAATACAACTATCGCTTGTTTATGTATGTGATTTACCTTTACCTTACATTACCTCCGGTATGTGTTAGGGTGCTAACTACGTTCTTTAATCATTGTTCTTATCAAAAGGTATAGGTATCAGTCAGGCTTAAAAGTATGGGAGATTAAAACTATCCTTAAGCTCATTACAATACAACTGGGATTACTTATATTTATCTAATTAAAATGGTTTTTATTTGTTCAATCAAAACTCTTAATATCTAATCAGTCGTTCTTCCTGTCGTCGCCAACAGTCTCCCTCTCAGTGCGTTGCACTCCATCTCGTTGGGGCGACGTTGCAGGTACAATCAGGACTAGGCGTGATGCTGGCCGCCGCAGGATACCCGCTGCTGTTCGCACGTCGACGATCCTAGTTCTTCCGTCTGGTCCGGGATGAGTGGCGACTATTTCGCCGCGTGGCCACGAGTATCGTGGCAAGGTGTGGTCCACGATCAGGACTATGTCGCCCAATGTCGGGTCCCGGTAGTGAGGACCTTGGTTGTAGCGGGGCGAGAGAGTTGGGAGGTACTCTCGCAACCACCTTGACCAGAAATGATCGGCCAGGCGTTGGGATGTCTTCCAGTTGGGAGAACCGATGAGTTCTGTGTCGTCGAAGGAGCCAAAGAGAGTGGCTCCGCATGACCGCCCGATGAGAAAATGATTCGGGGTCAAAGCTTCTTCTTCTTCTGGATCGGTGCTGACAGAGAAGAGGGGCCTTGAGTTGACGACGTGCTCGGCTTCCAGAAGCAATGTGTGAAGAATCTCTTCTTTAGGTTGCCGCTCGCGTAGTGTAGCTGTGAGGGCGACTTTTACGGATCGCACCATTCTTTCCCAAGCGCCGCCCATGTGGGGGGCTCCAGGAGGGATGAACTTCCAAATGATGCCCATCTTGTTCACTTCTTGTCCTAGACTCGCGATGGCTTCGGCGATCTCTCTGTTGGCACCGATGAAGTTGGTACCGTTGTCACTTAGTATGATCTTAGGCGTTCCTCTTCTGGCGATCATTCTTCGTAGTGCGAGGATCATGGAGTCGGTTGATAGGGAGTTAGCCAGCTCTAGATGAATTGCTCTTGTGGTGAGGCACGTAAATAACGCTCCCCATCGTTTCTCTGTTCGTCTTCCAATGGTGACGAGCATGGGTCCGAAATAGTCTACTCCTAGGCAGGTGAAAGGAGGGCTGGTCTTCGTCAGACGTTCAGGTGGCAGATCTCCTTGAGGTGTGATCTGTGGCGTCTTCTTACGAATTCCACACCATCCGCAGTCTCGTGCTACTTTCTTCACCATGTTTCGAAGCGATGGTATCCAGTACTTCTGCCGGACCTCATTCATCACGGTGTTGTGGTTCCCGTGATTGAAGGCTTCATGGATGTACTTCACTAGCAACTGGGTTATTCGGTGGTGTTTATCCATCAGGATCGGATTTTTGTATGAAGCTATCAGGTACTTGGCTGCTCCAATGCGGGTGGATAATCTGATGAGTCCGTCTTCTAATTTTATTGTGAAGTTCTTCAAATTGGATATTGGATTGAGGTCTTCTTTCTTACGTAAGGCAGCGAGTTCGTCTGAAAAGCTGTCTTCTTGCACTCTTCTTATTAGCAGTTGTTCCGCCTTTTCTACGTAGAGTGCAGACTTCGGTAGGAAGGCTACTTCTTTTCTGCTTGGTCTCTTTTCTAATGGTT
Organism: Agrochola macilenta; assembly: GCA_916701695.1. Taxonomy (NCBI): domain Eukaryota; kingdom Metazoa; phylum Arthropoda; class Insecta; order Lepidoptera; family Noctuidae; genus Agrochola; species Agrochola macilenta. The sequence goes on from OU753553.1 coordinate 23,194,301, forward strand.
GGATTTTCTGTTTTCGTGTCTTCTTCCAAGCTGGGTCTTGCGTTTTTCTGGTGATGAGTTTCGTGGTGTTCACCTTTTTCTTTATTTTTCGCTTGAAGACATCTATGGCTTGCAAGTATCTCGCTGTCGCGTGCAGTAGGCGCATCCAACTGGAGAACCTTGCTGGATCTGGTACGATGACAGGGATTACTTTTCTAACGCTTAGAGTGAAGGCGTTAGGTTTTTCTTCACCTGTATTGGTGATGGAGACCTTCTTTTCTTCTGTAGGCCAATTTCTGGGATCTTCATGCAAGAAAGCTGGGCCGTTGAACCATCGATGTGTTATGTCGAAGTTGGATGGGGTCTCTCTGGTAGCATCGTCGGCTACGTTAAGTTTCGTTGGAACCCAATGCCATTCCTTATGTTTTGTCAGCTCTTCTATCTCGGCGAGACGATGTGCGACAAAAGGCTTGAACCTCCTAGGATCTGATTTGATCCATGTCAGTGCTGTTCTCGAGTCGGTCCAGAAGTATCTTCGGGTCGTAGTCAGGTCCATTTCTTGGCTCGCACTATTGGCTAAGCGACTTCCCAGTAAGCACGCTTGTAGTTCGAGTCGAGGTATCGAAGTTGGCTTGAGAGGTGACACTCTAGCTTTCGCTGTTAACAGCTTCACTTCTACGCGATCGTCCGGGTGTTGGGAGCGCCAGTACACCGCGCAGGCGTACGCCTTCTCGCTTGCATCGCAGAACGTGTGCAGCTCCCCCTCAGTCGCGTCGTATGTGAGGCAGCGAGGAATTCGAAGATTTTCAAGTTTTCTTAGATCTTCAAGCCACTTTCTCCATTCCTCTTCTCTGGGCGGTGGTAATCTTTCGTCCCATTCTAGGCCGGACCTCCACAAGTTCTGAAGCATTACTTTTCCTTGTATGGTTATGGGTGACGCCAATCCTAAGGGGTCGAAGACCGACATCACTGCGCTTGTTGCTTCTCTCTTCGTCGGTGCACGTCTTCCTTCTTTGGCTTCGTCAGGAGTGTTGCGCAGGCTCAGAGTGAAATGAAGGCTATCTTCATGGACGTTCCAATTGAGTCCCAGAGTTTTCTCGACTTGATTCTTCGGTTCTCCTAGCACGATGGAGTTTGTCTTGCTTTCCGAGTCGGTGAATTCTTCAATCGTTGAAGGGTCGTTGCTTGCCCAACCTCTTAAGACGAAACCTCCTTTCTTGTGGATCTCGTTCACATCTCTTGACACTTTGGTAGCCGTTGACACGTCGGAGAAACTTGCAATATAGTCGTCCATGTAATGATTTCGGTTTATTGCTCTGACGGCTTCTGGACAGTGACTGATGAAATCTTCTGCATTTCTGTTCTTCACATATATAGCGGTACACGGCGAACAGGCGGCTCCAAATATTAGGGATGTCATTCTGTATTCCTTGTTCTTCCAGAGAAATCGGAGGCTATCTCTGTCTTCTTCGTTGATTTTTATCCTCAGGAACATTTCTTTGATGTCCGCGACGACGGCTATTGCTTCTTGACGAAAGCGAAGCAGAACACCGAACAGTGATTGTAGCAAATCGGGTCCAGCTAACAATGCGTCGTTCAGTGATTTTCCATTTGATTTGGCTGCGGCGTCGAAGACCAGTCTCATTTTCCTCTTCTGGGGGTGGACAACGGCGAAGTGAGGCAGGTACCATGCTCTTGAAGAGGTAGGTTCGTCTGTTACTTCCTCGGCGTATCCGCTGTTGATCAGGTTTTCAACTTGTTCTTCATATTTTTGTTCAAATTCTTTGTCCTTTAAGAACTTCTTCTCCATTCCCCTTAGTCGTCGCGTTGCAGCTGCTTTGCTTTCAGGTAGACTTTCGTCGTCAGTCTTCCAGATCAGGCCTGCGCTGAATCTTCCATCAGGCAATCTTTTTGATGTGGAATGCAGCACGTCGAGAGCCCGCTGGTCGATGTCGCTGGATGGTCTCTTTGCAGCGATTCCTAGGGCTTCAATGTTGAAGTGGTCTCTGATTATCTTCTCGAGGTAATCGTCTTTTCCGATAGGCTGTGTCACGAGATGATTTACTATTCGTACCGGAGTGTTGTTGCTTGATTTGGTCCCGTGTAAGACCCATCCCAACTGAGTTCTGGAGGCTACTGGCTTGCTTCGGTCACCAGTTTTCACTTCCTGAGACACGATGAGATGCCAATTGTCCTGCCCGATGAGTACCGTAGGACGAGCGTTAGGGTATTTTAGTTGCTCTGCGATCTTTTCTAGGTGCTGGCAATCTTCCAGATCCTTATCGCTGACCTCTTGGGGGGATAAGTTCAATGTTTTAACGGTATATCCTGACATTTTTTCTATGTTTCGCTCGAACTTCCCTCTGATCTTAATGTCGATCTTCTTTGACTTCTGATCCATTCGATGACCTCCCACACCCTCAATTCTTAACTCTTCTTCGGGACCCTGGGCTCCTATCATATTCACGATGTCATCTTCTATAAGTGTCACCGTTGATCCTTCGTCCATGAGGGCGTAGACTTCGGCTTTGGCATCTGGTCCCCATAGTTCTACTGGTACGATTTTCAAGTAGGCTCTTGATATTGTCCGTGTTGCGTTCACAGTTGATGCTATGGCTTGGGTTTCTTGTGTAGTTGGCTTCGTCTTTTCATCTGCATGTAGCATCACATGATGACCTCCCTTGCATTTTCCACACGGCTTTGCTTTGCAACTGAATCTTCTGTGTCGCCCCAGCAGACATTTAAAGCATATGAGGGCTCGCTTGGCTTGTTCCCATCTTTCCTCTATTGAAGAGTCGATAAACTTTTTGCATTTCAGCAGTGCATGTTCTTCTGCACATTCAGGACAGCTGATCTTCTCTGGCTTCTTTGTGTTATCCTTGCATGAACAGACTGTCGCTGTTTGTGGTTCGGCTTCCTCTTCATCTGAATCCTCTTCGTTTGACGAATATTCTTCTTCATTTTGCTGTGTGACTCGAGTGGCATTCACGCCTCGGGAACCTGAAGATCGCATGCGGCTTCTCAATCCTTCTTTCTTCACCTTGGTCCCCATGAACTCATGCATCTCGAACTTATCCACCATCTGGTTGAAGAAGTTCATGAGGCTGATGAGGATTGGTTCATCATCTTCTTCTTTGGATGCTCTGTACTCGTACCACCTGAATCGCACCAGAATACACATCTTCTCAATTATTCGATTCGATATATCACTTGAGTGCAGGTAACTTTGTTTCTTCATTTGCTTTACAACGCTGACTGTATTGGCCACGGCTCCAGCGTATCGCACCAACTCTCTTGCGTCTTCAGACATGGGAGGCAGTTTCTCTATGTTTTCTATTTCGCTTCTTATCAGGTAAGTAGGTCTTCCGAATCGACGTTCTAATGCTGTTATTACTTCTTCTGGATCTACTTGTGTATAGAGTAGGGACTTCACCGCTTCCTTGGCTTTCCCTTTGATTGCTCTTCTTAATCTTCCCATATTTTCAATACCACTGAAGAGAGCCTGTGAGTCTTTGTATGTTGCTTTAAAGGCCATCCAGTCTCTTGCATCGCCGTCGAATTGATGTAACTCGCTGACATACTTCGGCGCACGTTGCATAATTGCTGTTGCCTTGCTGTCTGTGGCGGACTTGACTGCTTCCAATATTGCTTCAGCCAGCTGATTGGTGTGAGTCATTGTGGATTGCGTCGTTTCTGTAGTGTGTGGCGCTTCCTTGCGGATTTCTACTTCGTCACACTCTGCTTCCTTTGACTTTGACACCCAAGCATCAGTGGCCTTTTCAGCAGCGGCTTTGGTTGCAGGATCCTCTTCATCATCACTCAAGTCTGTGTCATCTTCATTGACACGTGTCAATTCCAACTTGGTATTTGCCAGCTTGGCTTTCATCTTAATTTCTTCCAGTTGTAATTTCTCTAATTCCAATCTGGCTTCTAATTCTTTCTTCTTATTGTTTACTTTATTCGAAGTTGGTTTTCCCTTCTTTTTGTTTTCCACCAAGGTAGCGTCCGCTTCCTCGACCACGGTTGTGTCTTCAGTACGTGCGCTGCTCTCCGTCACCTCCTCGGAGGTGGTAGGGGAGGTGGTAGCTGACGTCTCCGTAGTCTCTTCTTCCGTGGTCGAGCGCGTGCTATCCCCTTTACGGCTTCGCGTCATCATTATTTATTCACTTTCACAGCACTTATAGTCAATATTGTTCAGCAACTTACCAGTCTTTATGTTACAATCCTTCAGCAGAGGATGCGTCGAGGTGTAGGTATACACACCCTTCGACACACACAGTTAAAACTTCACTAAACAATATTTGATGTTCCTTATATATTCACTATACACGTTCTCATAACACTTATGTATTCTCGATACACGTTCACGTTATTTTTATGTATTCTCGATACACGTTCAAATAACACTTATGTATTCTTGATACACGTTCACATAACACTTATGTATTCTTGATACACGTTCACGTTATTTTTATGTATTCTCGATACACGTTCAAATAACACTTATGTATTCTTGATACACGTTCACATAACACTTATGTATTCTTGATACACGTTCACGTTATTTTTATGTATTCTCGATACACGTTCAAATAACACTTATGTATTCTTGATACACGTTCACGTTATTTTTATGTATTCTCGATACACGTTCAAATAACACTTATGTATTCTTGATACACGTTCACGTTATTTTTATGTATTCTCGATACACGTTCAAATAACACTTATGTATTCTTGATACACGTTCACATAACACTTATGTATTCTTGATACACGTTCACGTTATTTTTTATGTATTCTCGATACACGTTCAAATAACACAACAGGTCTTCCGTAGAGGGCCTGGCTTCGAGAATAAGCGATCTTCTAGTCGCCTATTCCCAGCAGTAATCTTCCGGCGGTGATGAGTAGTTAGTGCGCGGCACGTAGAACACGAAATACATAAGCTTCTCGTAGAACGCTGCTTATCTTCAAAATAGCGATGTATCTTCACGTAGCTTATGTATTCTTCACGTATCTTCAGACTCAGGCTTCAGTTCTTCAAATCTGGCTGCAGAAGGACCAATTCTTGTAGGGGATTTGCATTGAAACACTACTTTGATAATTACTAACGAGTATAATATGTCGCGCACTTAAAAACTAGGGTTTTACAATTTGGTTTGAGCTTAAGTAGGTTTCTACTATGGTACAAGTAGCGGGTGGTTCTAGTATAACAAATAGCTGTTTTATAATTCTTGACCAATGATAGGTAGGTGAGGCCTGTATATTTTAGTCAAGCATGAACTCGATTCTCGACAGGTTGTAACCTGCTCCCCGAATGATACCTTTTTGCGTAGACAAGTTGCAACTTGTTCTTGGGCGATGCCATCTTGGCTAGTTTCTTGTCGACAAGTTGCGACTTGTTCGTGAGTGATGCTAATATTCTGTTCATGTGTGTTTAGGTGACTGTTAGTGATTTACCTGTGTGTTATTGTCAAGCTAGGACCTGCTTGGTGGGCAATACAACTATCGCTTGTTTATGTATGTGATTTACCTTTACCTTACATTACCTCCGGTATGTGTTAGGGTGCTAACTACGTTCTTTAATCATTGTTCTTATCAAAAGGTATAGGTATCAGTCAGGCTTAAAAGTATGGGAGATTAAAACTATCCTTAAGCTCATTACAATACAACTGGGATTACTTATATTTATCTAATTAAAATGGTTTTTATTTGTTCAATCAAAACTCTTAATATCTAATCAGTCGTTCTTCCTGTCGTCGCCAACAGTCTTAGATAACAGTTCTTCATAACTTATGTTAGGATTAGTATTATTTTGGTAATTTTATTTCTGTGCGCTCATGGGGAAGCTCAGGGCGTCGTTCTTTTCGCGTGTGGTGGCAGCAAGTAATATTGTCAAAGCTGTCTTTCATACTGTGCATTTACCGACGGAGACAAAATAAATATACTCATCAATGTTATGGGGTACATTTGTTTTGGCTTCCTTGGGTTGTTTTATTGTTGTTTTTCTGTACTGTTTATTCGTTTGTTTAGTATAACTTTTGTTTTAGGATAAGTTTTCAATTTTGATTTTATGGGTGCTAATGCCTGAAATAAACGATTAATAAACAAAATAATAATAATAATAATTAATTAATGCCTATGGCATTAAGCCCGCCTCTGTACATTTGTGTGCTTAAAGTATTAAATAAATAAATAATTTCCTTGGTCAAAGTCAAGAACAACAAACGCACTTAACTATTAGCGGGCAAAGTTATATGTTTGAGACTTGATTTTGTTGTAAAAACTGCTGTGGCTTTGATAATTTGATAAGCCAACTCTAAACATTAGAAGGTTTTAGACTAGTAGGTACCGTTACAGTTCCCTAGGTAAGCTACGTACTAAACATTATAGGTACCTACTTCAATAATTGTCAGTAACATCATCATCACCGACATCATCCTCCTGCCGTTATTCCACTAATCTGGTCGGTGCGGCATGCAACGGTGAAGGAAAACATCGTGAGAGACATCAGCATGTCCTAGACCCAAATAATTCGAAGACATGTGACATCTACCAAACCGAACTCGGTCCGCATGGTGGATTACCGCCCACTCCCTCTCACCGAGAGGAGGCCAGTGTCGCAGCAGTTGGAACATTGAACACAACTTCTTCCAAACATCTCGATTACCCCTCATACAGTTTTCATTCAACCCTTTTCTAAGGGTGAGTTTGTATATAATTTAGAATCTATCATCTCGATGGATTAGGCCATAATGAACGAAATGAATATGATTGAATTGTCAAAAACTATAGTGATTGTCTTAATACAATACCTTACTGTTATAATTGTAAACAATACCTGGCATGTGGAGTTTACAATGACCATTCATTGGTTTACGAGTTTACAATACATTGAAATTCGTATGTTATGATATCTTGCAGCCTGGCAGACGTCATAGATTTACAGAAGAACGTCTTTTAACCATATAGTTGATATTTGCATATTATTGTGTGAATTGATGGCTGTGTACGAAGTGTCTTAGCACCTCAACTTTAGACTAATCAGTCAACATTATTTTGTGAAACATCCCCGGAACTGGTTAGTCAGATTGTCGCGGTGATTGCAATATTCAGTCGCACTTTTAACCGACTTCCAAAAAGGAGGAGGTTATATGTTCGACGCGTATGTATGTTTTTTTTTATGTATGTCCGTCGATTTCTCCGTCAATTGTGGACCGATTATGAAAATTCTTTTTTTGTTTGAATGGGTATGCTCCCGGATTGGTCCCATATAAATTTTATTAACTTTGCTGGGATAGTTTTTGAGTAAGCTTCAATAATACGTATTTTTCCCACTTAGTATATGTGGATGATATGATGATAACTTCCTGTGACTGTTATTTACTTAGCAGGTACTGGTATTCGAATTTGTGTGGGGTAGGTACTACAACTAAAAACTGAAAAATAAAAACTTTTTACAAAAGAAATAAACCGACTTCCGAAAAAAAACACTACAAAGTGATAAATAACTACAATTTCGGAATTCGGTGGCAAAAAACGAAAATTCAAAACCAAAGACACCGACTTTGTAGTGTTTTTTTTCGGAAGTCGGTTTTTTTTTTTTGTAAAAAGTTTTTTGTGGAAGTTTGTTTCAAAAATATAAAACTAGTGACGCCCTAGCCTAAAACATTGACATCTCTGTTAATGTTGTATTACCAATCGTAAAGTTAAAGTCAAATCATTTATTTCAAATATTAAGGCATTCATTGTAAGGCACTTGAACGTCAACATTTACAAAAAATAATAATTGATTCTAGTCGCAAGTCGTAAAGCTAGTCACAACACTCACAACTCAACGCTGATGCAGCAACATTCCTCTAGCTAGTCTATGCAAACTTCCATTAGTCAGTAAATGCTACAAAAATAATATCCCCATTATTATGATAACAGCACTTACGTCCATTGTCTGTAAAATGGTACAATTTGTGGCCACGTGTGCCGCTTTGCTCACATGTTACTGAGGTGTACACACGAGTTCCACGATGCGCAAGAGACACTATTTATGCGTTTCCTATAATATTTATGTAATCCGGATGAACTTTTTGTTAGATTGCAAGATGGTTTCATGTTGTTTTCCTGTCGTTTCGGTTGTAAATAATAGTACATTACTGTCGCGGCCTGCACCACGGGCATTGATGGACGATCGGGAAAATGTGGACCGAGGCGAAACCGAGGCACACCTACTTGAGTCCATCAATGCCTGGTTGTGGCCAAGGCTTGTATAGTACGTTTCTCAAGGGAAAATAACTTTTAATGTCGGAAGTAGGATAAAAATATTTTGATTATTTCAGTATTTAGTTTTTTATTGTTTGGTTATAACTTATTCGTGGATCTTTGACAGTCGTTAAGAGTCGTCAGAAGCCCGAAAGTCTGACACCAGTCTTACCAAGGGGTATCGTATTACCCAGTTACTGGGTTGTGGAGGTCAGATAGGCAGTCGCTCCATGTAAAATACTGGTATTCAGCTGCATCCGGTTAGACTGGAAGCCAACCCCAACATAGTTGGGAAAAGGCTAGGCAGATTGATTTGATTTTGGTTAAAACTTATTGAACAGACACCACATTATCAAAGGAAATATTGGACATTTTGGGAGTTGGAAATTTTGGTAATTGGACATTTCAGGAATTGAAAATTTTGGAAATTGGACATTTTGCACCTGAACGTCTGTCAAGCGTGTAGTGTCCCCAAAAGATGACTCCATATGAAAGTCGCTTGCTGATAAGCATGATAAAAAAGAGGGTGTGTGCGTATGACCACACGATAGAAGTGAAAAGTAACGATTGGGAAACCCATGCACCATCGAAGACCATGAAAACGATAATAACGACGAAAAATTTGAAAAAATTGCGCCATCTTGGATTTTCATTTTGACCAAATTCACACTTTTACTCGCTCTCTCTCTCTCGATAGAGAGAGCAATTATTAGCAGCAAGATCTTATTTCTTTCAATTTCAAATTTTATTACCACGTTCGAAAGAACGTGGAAAAAAAACTAAAATTTCTAAAAATTTATAATTAAATCTTAGTCATCGGTCAAAATATGACATTTGTGACAAAATGTCCGTAGTAGCAAATAAGACATAATAGAGTCCCAACTTAAACGTTAAGAATTTATGTCACATGTCAAGAAATTATCAGCAACAAGCGCCTATAGATTTATGTCACATGGTTGACCCGTGCTAGTATTGTAAGACATGATGTGTATAATAGGCAAAGATTTAAATCGTAGATGTGCCCTCACCGTACTACGTCGCACGTGTCACACTGTCAAAAGTGTCCACACTGAGAAGAGTGACTTCGCACAATAATAATGGCGTTTCTATGACAATCAAGCCAAGTGTCTGCGATATTGTGTGTCAGTGGTGTCAAATCGAAGCAGAAACGCCACCATCTTATAACACGGCAGGGCAAATCTACGATTGAAATCTTTGATAATAGGGGGTTAGCCTGTGCTTGCCCCGCAGAAAAGAGCAAACTGCGCCTAAATAAGTTTTTACTTTAAGAATTAAACATTGCGGTTTCCGTCATCATAACAAAATAACCGTGCATCTATTCCTCATCATCATAGACAGCCTTGTTCCACCTACTGCTGAGTATAGGCCTCCTCCCTTTTGTGTCTTGCTTCCCTGGTCTGTGCGACTCCACCCACGATCTTCTGAATGTCATCCACCCATCCCGCTGTTGGTCTGCCAACTATTAGATACTGTTTTTTTTTTTACAAATATGTTACGATACGCGATGGGTCGTCAGACGCCTGAAAGTCTTACCAAGGGCTATCGTATTATCCAGTAACTGGGTTGTGGAGGTCAGATAGGCAGGCGCTCCATGTAAAATAATGGTATTCAGCTACATCCGGTTAGACTGGAAGCTGACCCTAACATCGTTGGGAAAAGGCTAGACAGATGATATATTGATACAAATACACATTCCAATCACGACAAACATCTTATACCAAGTACTGTTTTGCCTTATCTAAATCACGTGAACAAAACGTTTCCCGTTTTGCCCCGAACAAGGTCGCAAGTGGCACTACATGAATGGGTCGTTAAACCCGACTTGCCCTTATAAAGCAGTAATCTATCGATAACTAACATTAGCGCCGATTACGATATAAGTATTTGATAAAAATGTGAAATACGAATCGAGCAGGTAGTAGCTATATTTTTAATTTGTATTTAGATTATTGATTTGTATGTGGAAGGAAATTCGGTAGGGTGTTTCTTCGGTTGCTTTGATGACCAGAATTTTCTTTTGAAAAATTGGCAGGGAATTTTTTTGCTCCTTGTTACAGCAACATGCGTCATGTTCGTGAACTGGCGCCGTCAGTAGGGACTGGTCATCTCTTAGCTGCCATGGCTTATTTAATTTAATTTTTTTTATTGATTTTATTTTTTTATTTCGGACTCTTTTAACGTGCACGTCTTTCTACACGGTTCTCACATGTATAATTTCAACATTAATGATGTAACCAATATTTTGTAATAATATTTTGATTTAAAAGAGTGTCCGTGGAGTTTCTTGCCCGTTCTTCTCCATAGGAACCTACTACGCTTTGGAATGCGCAACTAACTTCATCTTTCTGACTGACCGACCCCTTGACAATTCAAAAGTGTCTGTAATTGGTTTATTTAAAATAAATACTTTGAGTTTTGAGTTGAGTTTGAGTTTGAACAAGTCTAAGAAAATGTTGCTTTGTACTCCCCAACCTAAGCACGAAACCCATCGTTTTGACCTAAGCTCGGAAGTTACGGGCCCGGCGTTTCCTACTCCGTATCACTTACGAACATAAGATTAGTTCGAGACCCGAACTAAGAATGAATGACAACACGATTTGACAGTTATCCCTAATACTGTCAGAAAAATTGAATATGTTTTTATTTTTGGACGGATACAGGCTACTTTCGGACGATACTTTCCCCTATCTTCGCTAACGGAGAGAGTAGACCTCCTGAAAACCGAGAATGACCTCGTTTTTGTATTCAGTGAAAAATGCTACCATAATATGTGCTGCTACATTACGTGTTATTAGAAATAATACCATGAACACTAATCAGAAAACGTGGTTATCTTCTTATCAACGAAGTCGTAAATACACAAGGAAATGGGTCATAATTTCATTAGAGTAAAATGTAGGTATCACTTACTGTGAGCTTTAACACGAAATTCAGATCGTGTTTTGTGAGTGTTTGGGAATATAAGAGACTTCTTCGTTCTTACTTTTACCCTGGAGCCAACCACTGGCGAGGACTGGCCATCCTTTGTCCTGTCCGTTGGCAAGGTCCATGTTTTAAACCCAAGATATGTGAGGTTCTTAATCATTATAGTTTTCTTTGCATCTGTGCATTTTTCTATGAAGTTCTCAATTTTGGTATCGACTTTGTAAGTAATGTAGTAGATGCTACTGCTTCAGTTGCCAACTTGAATGGAACATATACTTCAATATTTAGATCTACTTCAATTAAGACATTAGAAAGTCGTAATTAAATATTTAGCGGCCATCGCCAGATTCACACAAATGATCTTTAAAAGGTTGTAATCTCACGATAGTGCTGTTAGCTAACGAGAAGGTATATTGTTTATAATACTAGGTGTATCGTGTTTATTAGCCACGATAACACACGCTTTGCAATGTAAATACATCGCTTTACATTGACAATTAATACTAATTATCTACAGATATATACAAATAGATAGGAATATGTGTAAGGTAATTTATACAAAGACAATCCGTGTTTGCTCTAGTAACCTAGATTGAGGAAATTGTAAAGCAAAGTTGAGTTTTTTTTTAAACACATGCTATAAAGAATATAGAGATGCAGTGTGAGCGGTGGTGGCCCAGTTGTAACCAGACTTACGAGTTGTAGGTAGGTCGTGGGTTCTAACCCAAGCAGGCACTTTACCATGTGTACTGTAAATTATTTTCATCACCACTGCTATCAAAACGGTGATGTAAAACATAGTGAGGCAACCGGTCCACCGCCAACCCGCACTGGACCCGCATGTTGGATTATGGCCTCACAGAGAGGAGGCCTGGGTCCCAGAAGTGGGAACAGTATAGGCTACATGTTATAGATATACACACAGATTCTGTGTCGAATAAATGGTCCTAGGGAGAAGCCATGGTATACCATAAAAAGGTTTTTGGCCATCAAAAATGATTCGTTTGATACCTATTTAATCCAATTTCTCTATCGAATGTTAGAAGCTGTTTTGGTAGTAAGAACAACACACGAGGTCAAGACACAAAACAGGAACATGTATTATCGCTTCCGTTTGATAAAAAACCACAGAAAGATATCTAGAAAACCTATAATTATTTTCATACCACAGCTACCAGAGTAGGTATTAATAGTAACGAACATAACAACAGTTTACTTGATAGCCAGTAATGATAGCAAACGCGATGATATGTGATTGGCCAGCGATTGGCCAGCTGCACAAATGGGATAATCTACTTATTTGTCCGTTACCACTTATTCTCTATTGTCTGTGTACTCAAAATTGGGACGTTTACGGAAATATTCAACCGCATGGAAGTAAACGTGTACATATCCAATCATTTTATGTTTTATGGGTTGCATCGATGCTAAAACTTGCGGTCGTGAATTAGCTTGGTTTCGTGGATTTATTGCTGTTTTATTTGTATCAACGGTTAGATGGAACTCTCGAAAGTAATCAATGGGATCCTTCAGTTTTACCTTTACCTAGTATGTATTCCATTGGCCCTCTGTCAATATTGAAATTGGTTTTCCCGGCGAAATTAAACAGAGTCTGTTATGGTTTCATGAGATAATAGAATTGTTTACACTCTAATAAGATAATTTAGTCTGTTATATTAGTGATGTTTGTTTACGTTATCATTCCATTCGGTCGTCTGTTTGGTCTAGCAGAAATTGTCATCACTGCTTTTCATCAGCTAAAGAAGACCTGCGACTTATAATTTTGGCAAGATAATGGCTATTATTTTTATGATTCGTTAGTTTTCTTCTATACCCCTGCTTCCCTTTGAGTCTCGTTCATTGCGATTGGATCACTGTTTTTTATGTCCTTCAAATTGGTTTGGCTTCTGAATGAACTAGGTCCTCGAAACTCCATCTGTCGGCTATTATCCACTTTGCAAAAGTCATAAAACAAAGACTTTTGTTTAAACTGACTAGTTTCATCTTAAAATTGGTAATGGTTTCAAAATTGAAACTTGTTTACTAGACTGAAGGTAAACGGTGGAATTCACAAATTGAACGACTCTTGTATAGACTTATCCAATCTTTTATAAACTACAGTAATAGATCAAATATTTGTACTTACCTACATAGTTAAGGTGACAATTTGATTCAAAACGACAATTGATTCAAAATGCTTTACGGGTCAAAGCATAAATATCAACAATGCAAAAAAGCATGAAGCGGAACCTACTGAATTCCGTTTTCCGTACAGCTGTTATGTTCCCGGGTTTTTCAATTAAATGCTCTTCACCTTCGGACAATTGACCTCAAGTGCCACGTCCTAATTTATAGATGTAATTCAATTTAAAATTATAAGCTACACCACCATGCCCAGCTATGATATTATCGATGTAGCGTGGACTATTTTGCGATCGAGAATTTTATAACAAGAACTATCAAATAATGTTTATAAAAACCTCCATAATTTTCAATCTTAATACTATAAGGTAGGACGTCGCCTTCTAGCGTGATTGCCAGTATCCGCATTGTTTGCTAGGCAGCCATCTATATTCTCAATTGCAAGAACAATTTTTTCATTACCTGTGAGATGGCAAATTCCAGTTTCTGTACAAACCTTGGAAGACCCTTCTTTATTTAAGATATTATTGACCAAAAATCTATTCTTTATGGACATTTGGTCAAAAGTCTTTTTAATTATTATTGGCATTGTCTAATTTACGAGTGAAGATTACGTGATGCCCACTTTCGATGTAATATTCTCAATTTACTCAAAGTCTTCTCCTCCTTTTTCAGGTTCAAAGAGGTCAAAGTATCGTACGGCACAGACAGCCCAGCGCGGGGTCGCCGGGTCATCTTCTGTGTGCACGGCAACCCATCCACAGGCTGCTGTGCGGTCATAGAAACCAGTACCGATGGAGACAACGGGGACGGACACAATGGAAGCATATCAGAGGTTGAAAGTGAGTATAAGACGGGTTGATTGAATTGGAACCATAAACTGTAAGAGAGAGTGCAGAGATCGTACATTTGAATGCTAAACCAGGTATACCTGCAGAGACAGTGATCAGTCTTATAGATGAACTGCAAACATAAGCTGCAATTAATCCATGCGGGAATCAAGTCTTTGGCAAAAAGTAAGAACTAGTAATCTGTGAATTATGAAAAGCCCGATTACTTTAGATGCAGTTTCTTAAATCTACCGTAAACTTTTTAATTTAACATTTTAATTAAATTATCTTTCCTTCGATTTGGTTTATTCCATTCCAGTTCGTTCCCTTATTCTTCTTACGTTCACTTCACTTGGTCTTGTAAATCTTTAAAGGTCAGATTACTTCTCTCTGATATCAGTTTACTTAACAGCTGGCTTGTTTGAACCACCCGTGAGTTTTCTTTACAAACTTGTTTACCTTGTGTTGTCATCCCCGCTAACAATGTTGCAAATGGTATTATTGTATGGGGTTTCTGGTTAACCAAACACATTTTTAGATAAATAATAATTCTAATGGAATTGCAGAGTGAATAATTATGTTTGTTTTTTTGTTGCTCTCAGTTTTGTCTTTTGTAATATCATATTTTGTTTCCTTTAGTCCAATAAGTTGTTTTGCTTTCCTCAAAATCAAGCTCGTGAGTCTTATTTTCAAAACTTTTCACTATTTCTACTAATAGTTAATTATATCTTAGAAGAAATTCCCTGTATTTCTACAACAATAACTGAAGTCACATAAATGTGTTTAAACAGTGTTATGTTTGCTATTCTAATCTCTCGTTTGATAAGTGTTAGTAATAATAATGTTGATTGTTATTGTAATATTGGGGTTCCTAAGGGGTGGTTTCAAAGGAAACTACCACATCTGTTATGTACTATTCATTGAATGAATTAATCATTTATAGAATAAGCGCTGAGGTATAGTGCAAACTCAGCATACATGATCTGTTGTAAAGAGCGTACTTACTTAAAGGAGCATACATTATATTGTTACACTTCATTATAATGAAACCGCATAATTCATACAAACATTTTTTTTAATAAGTATACATTTATTTAAAAAAATTGTTGAGTTAATTTTGTTAAGTGAGAGTGTTGATTGAATGTAACAAAACGATTTGTTACATTCAATCAACACTGTCACTTATCAAAATAAGTATAAGTATTTTACAAATTGACATAGTTTCCACTTCACATTAAATTAACCAAACATAGTATAAAAAAGTGTATATTTTTACACAAACCCAAAAATGCCCGCAGATTTGTTACATTTGCTGTGGGTAAATATTGAATTTTGTCAATTTCATTAGCACACGTCTATAGATTTAGAGGTAATAATAAATAATAACAAAAACTTTATTGTTCAAGCTTTGTTGTTTGTAACGTGTTGACAGCATTAGACAACTTATGGGCAGTTTGATTGTCATTAAACATTTTTATTAAATAGAATTCATTAGTCATTTCAAACATTCGATTTCGTAAGTATGCAGCCTCTTTACAAAAATCTGATATGCCCATGTATTCAGTTTATGTGCTGGATGGGGCCACAGTAGCTTGCTTCTGCGTTACACACGAGATAGCACTAGATACGTAGATAGGTATCCAGTATAAGATCTGCGATAAATGACGTTACTGGCCCAGTATGCGTCTACATAGCTTCTAAATTACTATTACCTTTTGCAGAAAAAGTCAAACAAAATGATTTGCTTTTCTTTAGATACTGTAGGACTGTTTTTTCATAAGCCAAGTGTTCGTCATTGTAGCAGTTATTAAAAGGTCAGGTATTGATTTCGATGAAACTTTTTCACCAGTCCTGCGTTAGTTATCACTAACTAACCAAGCGGCATGGTCTTCAAAGGATTTCAGTTCACTCTGAATGGCTAATTTCCACTGTTCACTTTCAGGTCCACTCAACAATTCTTCAAGAGATATATTACTAGCACTTAATTCACTGCTTACGCACACATTACCAAAGCCGTATCGATCAGGTTGTTTTCGAATACGTTTAAATGCAGCGCTGAAGAAATCCTAGGCCTTGTCACAGGCTCAACTGCTTCCAGACATTCGAACTTTGTCACCGACTCAACCGCTGTCACATCTGAAGAATCTTGACAGTCCTCTTCCACAGAGCTTGAACTTTCCTCTTCTGTGATCGGCACTACTACCCTCTGCTTTTGCTCCAGTCTTCTTGTGTTACTTATGTAGTACTTCTTGAGTAGTTTCTTATTTTCCTAAGAAAATGCACTTATTGTCTTCATGTGTATCATGCTTCTGCTCAATCGTCTCCTCAATCACAACAATATCTCCAGCTACTATTACACTGTCACTGTTGAGATTGTATATGCGGTAACTCTTTACACTGTCTGGGTAACCAATAAGATTAAACTGACTTGCTTTTTTATCCCATTTCAGTCTTCTTTCTTTTGGGATCTGTAACATTGTCTTACTCTCAAATACACGTAGATTACTGACATCTGGCTTGGCACCGATCCAAATCTCAAAGGGAGTTCTGTTGTTCAGTCCTGATACTAGTGACCTGTATCTCAGATAAACTGCAGTGTTCACTAACTCCCCCAAATACATTTTGGTTATCCTGCATCATACAACAAAAGTCAGTTTCACAAAAGTTTCCAGTTAGAAATACGGCACTACATGCATTAGATCCCTTCTTTTTTGGTACATTTTCGCATTTATTCATAAAATGTCCCATTTGCTTACATTTATAACATTTGACATTTGCTTTGAAATTTGATGTTGACGGTTGGTTGTTTCGTCGAGAACGCGTTTTGTATGGAATCAAAGGCAATGTCTCTGCCGTCTTCCATATCTAACAATTCGGACATTTTGATGGTGTCGGCCGTTAGTTCAATGCCAGAGTGTTCAACCGCACTGAACATGGGTTCGAATTTCTCAAACAATCCCGCCAGCAATAAAGAGCTAATCCACTCGCCACTGATCGTGAATCCTGTATTATTCAATCTTTGAGTTGTTTATAATATTGAAGTCACGTACATAGATAGGAGATTACGAAGCAATGTGATGCGTCGCGTTAAACCATTGTCATCAAACAGCTTTCTTAACTTTGCCACAATTGGTTTGCAGTAACGTAACACTTTTTGATATACGTACACAAATAAACTGGGATCAAGTAGTTAAAATTATTTTTGGTTTTGCTTTCGCGTGGTTTGGATCATCTTCTTTCTTGACGAATTGTTGCATGCCTTCCAAAATCAAAAATATTACTACGGCGAACGCCTAATCTTCATAGTTTTCTTGTTCCTTTTAGTTTTGACATACGAGTACATGCTATGAGATAAGTAGACATTTTCCACTGTTATTTTTTACTAAAACTCGAATTAAAAACGGGTCATACATAACGTACAATGAAGCAGCAGAATTCAGGCAAAGGCAATATTTTTTTTAAACATTGTCATGTATACATAAATAAAGTAACTTTGTTACATTCCATCAACAATTGTTTCAGGACATTGCCACAGATCGAGGAACGAAGATATCGACAAACGGGCGCGAAGAAAGTTGATCATAGCCAGCATACTGTGTGTTGTATTTATGATAGGTGAAATTGTAGGTGAGTAAGAATCTCTTGGATGTTAATTATGTACGGTAGGCCGCAGGTAAGTAGTAACAAAACCAGTGTAAGCTGACCTTATATTATATTGACTCTCCGTACTACGCTAGTCCAGTGCAAGGTGTGATAAGCTACGGTTTCCTAGAAGAACGGTGGCCGCCACGCAGTGTCCGCAAGTTAAGGGCGGATGATGCCACCGAAACGTTGTTTAAGAAAGTTAATGTGTTGTCCTAGAGAGCGTTTTTGACACCGTAAAGTCAAACCCCGCTGCCTTAAGATTTAAATCGTTCGATTTGCCCTCATTGTTTTTTCACGCGAAAAAGTGTTCATACTAGGAAGAGTGAGCTCACAAATTATTAAATAGCTTCCATGACAATCAATTCAAGTCACAGCGTCATTGTGTGTCAGAGGTGTCAAAACGAAATAGAAACGCGACTATCTTTACACGCGGTAGGGCGAATCTAACGATTTATAAAAATTTGCTGCTGCCATCATTTTCATGACAGCCGTCATGGCGGCCGTTATTTGCGGACACCGCTCTTCCAGAAAACCGTAGCTTTAGCGCTGACGACGTTCGGTGGGCTATAATTAAATTATGGGGTGATCTTTTGCCACAGGCCAGCACACGTAACATACCGACAATACATACGTCAAATATATATTATTGCAATAAAAAATACGTTTCCGAAAACAATGGCTTGCATAATTGTCTGTATGTAAGTAATTACGTTAAAAGAATTTCAAATAAGTGGCCGTGTAATCTGGGTTATCGAAAATGGCGCGTGTCCAATTTTCTTATTGTTTACATGAAACATGATTACAATATTAAAGGTCCATGTAATTATTACGTTGTATGGAATAATAATAGTTTTGTTATTCCTTTCATGACTTACAACCTTAGCTTACAACGCATTGAATAGAGAATCCTAGTTACCAAGGGAACATACGTAGCATAATATAAATTATTTTGCTTTTGACAACCATACTTTTGGAAACGAAGTTCGAAGTTAGATTCAAACTGAATGGCGGCTCGGAAGTTAGCCACTCGCTGCGCAGTACCGCACCCCTCACCCCCGCTGACACATGAATTCGTTACTGCGCAGCGACTCGCCTCACGTTCCGAGCCGCCACCATTAATTTTGAATCGGGCTTTACTACAGTGCGTCATTATAACTTGTCCCGTGTCGTGATTGGTAGCACTGTTCTATCAGTCGCCATTTTGATTGAAACTAAGCTTGACAAGCAATGGGGCCAACATGACGGCAAAGGACAAGTTATAGTGAACGGTCTGTAATACTTGGCGACGGAAGTCTTCATAAAAGATTTCCCCTATTGAGGTTATATCCTCCAGTTATATAATAATATTTTCTAATTCTTTATCTTTAAATTTGCAGGTGGTTACTTATCCAACAGTTTAGCGATAGCCACAGATGCTGCCCACCTCCTCACAGACTTCGCTAGTTTTATGATATCTCTGTTTTCACTATGGGTGTCGAGCAGACCTGCTACGAGACGGTAAGTAAAATCAAGGCAATTTTGTTCAATTTGAGAAACATTCAAGCGTTTCTGTCCTATTCTATCAGGTGTATGGATTCAATTTGTTTGTACAAGTCATCAAGGACATGCGATCTGATAAAATACTAGTTACAATATTTTGTTCGGAACGAATATGAAATGAGAACGTTTATTCCGCAAAACAAAAACCGGTTTATTCCGCAGGATGCAGCCGCGCATGGGGCGTGCGCCGACAACCATGAACTTCTTTAGTTAAATTGTACCTTAGCTTCATTTCATTAAATCATTGATTCCAATGAGCTTGCTGTAAGGGTTGTGTTGCGAGTTTCCTATCGGTCGATACAAAAATGGAAATAAAGTCTGTTATAAACGTTTTATTAACCGGGAGCGATTCAAATTTTGTTCTTCTTCAAAAACGTTCTGTTTGAACGTAACCGAAACAAATCGTTTCTTAGGTTGGTAAGGCGAAATCGTTTCGAAAAATATACCGCTATCCGAGCCCTGGTTCAAATAAGCTTGTTCTGGCACTTGGGAATAGGCTCAATACAACGTACTTTGATGGCCTAAATGTCCTCATACACTCCATGGATGTTAAGTGTGATGTAGTTATTCTTTCGGAGTGCTGGTTGAGTAAAGTTTCTGACATCCCTGTTTTGGACGGTTTTGCTTCAGCAAGGTCTTCTTTTAGTAACCAAAACGATGGTGTTTTAATCTATATTCGTTCCGAATTAAAGTATAAGATTACTGAACCGTTGTTCCGGGATGCTAACTGTCTTATTTTGAGGCTAGACCCAGACGTTGCGATTGTGGCAATTTATCGATCACCTTCAGTTAGAAATATTGAACATTTCGTTAGCTCCTTAAATGACACACTGACTTCCCTTTCATCTATGAGAACAGTGGCAGTGATTGGTGATTTAAACATTAATATTCGTCCAGGAAATAGTGATCCAAACTCTGAAGAGTATTTAAATATAATGGCATTTCATGGGCTTCTGCCAGCCCACCTCTTCCCGACACGTATTGACAACTGTCTTGACCACGCCTTTCTTAAATCAGATAAGTGTTCGACAGCACTAGTTCTAGACTCTTTCCTTACCGACCACGCTCCTGTTTTGTTTTGCCTTGAAACTGTCTCCTTTGTTGAGAAACCTAAAAGCATGATCCGCCAGATTAATCTTTCGGGTGTCATTTGTCACTTAGAAAACTCGGACTTCTCCAGCATTCTGGATAGCACAGACCCCAATCAAAGTGCGGAACTACTTATCTCCATTTTGGCGGATTCAGTAGACGAACACAGCAAATTAAAGCAAGTTCCGCACAGAAGGAGAATTATTAAGCCATGGATCACTCCTGGTCTTTTGAGATGCATACGCAATCGAGACAAACTACATTTAAAGTCAATGCAGGATCCTGAAAATCTCATAGATAAATTAACATATTCAAGATATAGAAATTTTTGCAATAATCTGTTAAAGACGATTAGGTGCCAATATGAACAGAATGAGCTCCAAAAGGCCAGCGGAAATCCCAAGGCAACTTGGGATATCATAAAGTCCATAAGTTATAAAAATGCCACACCCGCAAGTAAATCGGGGGATCTCCTTAATATCTGCAGTGATCCTGATGCCTCTGTAAACTCTATAAACACTTACTTCTCAAATGTTGGAGGTAATCTTGCTCAGAAGATACAGCAGGCTCAACATATTATCAATTCAAACTTAGATTTTAACTCTTTACCCAACCCGCAGGGCAACTCTTTAGTTTTGCTTGAGACCGACTTTGCTGAGGTGAACAGTATAATTACGGAATTAAAGCATAACTGTGCTGTTGGCTACGATGGTTTGCCTGTTTCAGTTGTTAAATCTGCTAGGCATGTCCTCATCCCCTCAATCACTCATGTATGCAATCTGTGCTTGTCAAAGGGCATCTTCCCAAACGCCTTCAAAAAGGCATTAGTTTCCCCTATATTTAAGGGTGGGGATGGAGACCGTGTCGAAAACTACAGGCCTATATCGGTTCTCACGACCTTGTCCAAAATATTAGAAAAAATCTTAAATAAGAGACTACTGAATTATTTAGAGCACAATAATGCAATTGCCTCAAACCAATACGGCTTCAGGAAACGCAAATCAACAGAGGATGCTGTGCTTGAGCTATCAAATCAGATCAGTAAGAATCTAGACACCAGGACTAAAACGATAGGTGTATTCTTAGATTTAGCCAAGGCTTTTGACACGGTTTCTACTCCCATCCTTTTACACGGATTGGAGGCTCTAGGAATACGAGATGCCGCTCTAAGGATCTTTTCCGACTACCTCACTAATCGCAGTCAGCGAGTTAAGGTTCAAAACTACATTAGCGACGATGAGTATTTATCTTTCGGAGTCCCGCAGGGCAGTGTGCTGGGTCCTACGCTCTTTCTTGTATACGTAAACAGGCTATGTCAACTCACTATACCAGACTGCAAGATCTATGTCTATGCTGATGACACTGCACTTATTATAAGTGGAGATACCTGGACTTCTGCTCACCGCTCGGCTGAAAATGCTCTTGGTATAGTGATGGATTGGCTTTCCTGTAATCTGCTAACATTAAATGTTTCCAAAACCCACTATGTTGCCTTCTCAGCGAACTCTTCTACACAGCCTAGCATTCCGGATATAAAGGTTCATAGATGCTCCCAACCTGCGCTTAACACCTGTAATTGCCCTCCTATTCAAAGATCATCTTGCGTCAAGTATCTGGGGGTGTACATTGATTGCACACTGAGTTGGAATAAACATGTGGACGTAACAGTATCTCGGGTACGAAAGCTTATGTTCCCAATGAAAAGGCTCAGAAATGTAGTTGCTTTCCCACTCTTGAAAACTATTTATTATGTTTTAGCTCAGTCACTACTTACATACTGCATCTCAGTTTGGGGTGGTACTTTTAAGACCTTCATGCTTCGCCTTGAGAGGGCGCAAAGGGCCGTTGTGAAGGTGATGCTTCAGAAACCGTATCGCTACTCTACAACCCAATTATACAAGGACATGTCTGTACTCACTTGCAGGCAACTCTGTGCACTCAATATAATCCTACGTAAGCATTCCTCCCTTAATTATGACTCAAAATTGCTTATAAATAAACGACGTAAAGACCTGGTTTGCCCTCCTGTTAGAATAAAAACTGCCCTGGCAAGTAGAAACTATATGAGTCTGAGTGGCCGCCTATATAATGCAATAAACAAAACATGTAACATTTATTCCCTTCCAAAATACAAGTGTAAGACCGTAGTAAGCGAATACCTTCAGGGTCTTACTTACGACGACACTGAAAAGCTGTTCGCCAGGGAATCATAAATAATAAGCGCTAAAACACACAAAAGCACACACTCAAACGCACACACACCAACACACACACACCCTCTTGTTTGTATATACAGACACCACTCACACACACATTCACGTATTTCCTTGCATGCCTTAAAATAAAAGTAAATTAAATTATTTTTAATCTAACTATATTCAATTCAATTTTTATTAAACTGAAAATGAGCGTAACTTAATTTGTACGAGTACTATTTGTATCATAGTTATAGTAAATCATGGTTGTAGGAGGAAGGCGCCGGTGTCTGTAACACAGTTCATACTAGCACAGACATCGTCGTTAACTCTATCTTCAATATGCTCAAAATGCTGTACTTTGTATTTTTGGATAGGATAGATGAGTTGTACCAACATTATTGTTAATAAATAAATTATTATTATTATTAATTATTATTAAAGTATTCGTATTACCACATTAGTTAGGTTGTTGTATGTATGCTGAGACCCAGAATTGAGTCTCGTTTACTTATGATAACTACCATTTTAGCTAGTGGCAAAGGCATCGGCCATTCGGAGTCTAGACGCCATTCAGAATCTTAATTTCCTCAATAATAGTACTAGAAATCAAGAATTATCCTCCATATTTCACTCAAAACTTTATATTTATTCCAGGATGCCATTCGGCTGGTACCGTGCCGAAGTCATAGGCGCCCTGACGTCCGTGCTACTGATCTGGGTGGTGACGGGCATACTTGTGTACATGGCAGTACAGAGGGTCATCTACCAGGAGTTCGAGATCAACGCCATGGTCATGCTCATCACCTCCGCTGTGGGCGTCGCTGTCAACCTTCTGTGAGTCATCTGAGATACAGTAGGAAGTAGGATCCAAGCTGTAAACCTAATTTTTTTTAAGAGTTTTTGTCTGTTTGAATGGATGTATGTTCCGGATTGGCGCAAAAACGGCTTGATTAACACATAGGGTACTTTTAATCCTGGCAGTAGTGGCGATATTTTCCGACATCCACGCGAGCGAAGCCGCGAGCAAAAGCTACTAGCTAATAAACTTTCCTGTCGAGAGTCCAGACACAACACCCGGTCGGTGGATCCTCCCTTTTCTATGGAGGATGAGTGAACTTCACACCCTGTTCCTCATGCCTCTTCTGTACGTCTATAGTGTGGGTCCCTTATACTTGTATTCCCGCGACTAAGATATACGTGTAGGTACGCCTCATGAATACTAATCTGGTAATAAGTTCAGGTGATTTACTGCCTCAGGCAGTGTGGTAGAAGACATATGAAACAGTTTCTTTTGCATGTCATTAGCTTGTGTATGTGTGCATGTTCCAGCATGGGCCTGACGCTGCACCAGCATGGACACAGTCACGGCGGAGGCGGCGGGCATGGACACTCGCATGGCGGCAGTAACCCCGTGCTCAATAATAAGGTAAGTAATAGAAGAACATATTGGTTCCTTGTAAACTTCAAATCAGTATTCATTTGAGGTCCCAATACAAGGCTAGTGCAGTAGGTGAGAAGGCGATCGCAAAGGAGGCATATGTCGGCTTAATTTTATAATTTTGATTACTATGACTTAATGAAGTGTGGATGTAACTCAAGAAGACAAAAACAATTCAACTTCTTAAGAAAATCCAATTCAGCCAACAAACCATTTAAGGAAAAGCAAAAGTACAATCTAAACTGAAGCATGCTAGTCCCAATTCTCACTCACGATTATACTCCACTTACAGAAGGAACGTGGCGACTCAGACGCAGAAAGCTCAACATCCCACTCTCACGAAAATCATCAAGAGAATATCAACGTGAGAGCGGCATTCATACACGTGCTCGGAGACTTCCTGCAGAGCTTCGGAGTACTGATAGCGGCCATTGTTATTTACTTTAAGGTGAGACAACATGACACATGTCATTTATAACTTACAAAGTCAGGGCAGCATTCATACACGTGCTCGGAGACTTCCTGCAGAGCTTCGGAGTACTGATAGCGGCCATTGTTATTTACTTTAAGGTGAGACAACATGACACATGTCATTTATAACTTTGAAAGTCAGGGCAGCATTCATACACGTGCTCGGAGACTTCCTGCAGAGCTTCGGAGTACTGATAGCGGCCATTGTTATTTACTTTAAGGTGAGACAACATGACACATGTCATTTATAACTTTGAAAGTCAGGGCAGCATTCATACACGTGCTCGGAGACTTCCTGCAGAGCTTCGGAGTACTGATAGCGGCCATTGTTATTTACTTTAAGGTGAGACAACATGACACATGTCATTTATAACTTTGAAAGTCAGGGCAGCATTCATACACGTGCTCGGAGACTTCCTGCAGAGCTTTGGAGTGCTGATAGCGGCCATTGTTATTTACTTTAATGGTGAGACAACATGACACATGTCATTTATAACTTATAATGTCAGGCCACCATTTATACACGTGCTCGGAGACTTCCTACAGAACTTCAGAGTGCTGATAGCGGCCATTGTTATTTACTTTGTGGTGATAAGTAATAGGTAAGACGGGCTTGTATCCGCAACTCCACTTCAAAGCGAGTATTTTGCGTACATTTTTTATTGTAAAAGTGATGCAAAAATCGTATTTAACCAAATTATATAGAAAAATTGTCTTGATATTTTGATAAAATTGCGAAATTTTGCCCATACCTTAAACAAGCCTATAAACACCCCTATACGTAGCCTATAAGCCATAATATTTGTTACTTTCTACAGCCGAGTTGGAGCCTAGTAGACCCGATCTGCACATTCCTGTTCTCCGTGCTGGTACTGATCACTACCTTCAACATCATCAAGGACACCCTGCTCGTGCTCATGGAGGGCTCGCCCAGAGGCGTTGACTTCCAGGTAATTGAATCATCTCCTATCTAATTCTTGTCCTGTCCTGATTTGTTTTTTTTTTTTTTCCATTTCATTATTATTTAAAATAAAATAAAAATAAATATGATAAAAAAATTAAAATGGTAAATATCTTTTTCAACCCAAATATATTAATTCTGATTTCATGTCAAACACCCGTAGAGACTGGCCGTTAGGTTCACAAAAGTGACAGCTCACTAGAAAGGGAAAAAACGACTGTGCGGCCGATCATCATTTCAGCCCGGAATCACCCACTGCTGGGTATAGGCCTCCCCCTTTTTCCGCCATACTTCCCGGTTCCGTGCGTCTCCCATCCAGGTGTTTCCCAAGACTGACGATATCATCGACACAGCGCGCTTTTGGACGACCCTGGTTTCTTTTGCCTAACCTTGGCCACCATTCGGTCACAGTGCGGCCAATACCTGACTCTTTTCTGCAAGCCAGTAAAAGAAAATAAAATTTTGTCAAATTGTCAAATTCAATAGTCCATTCAAAATCTGAATTCTAGAAATAAACAACTACTGGCCGAACATTCGCTTTGTCTCTCTCGCACTTTTCGGTCTGTATTCTTGCACAACTGAATACGGAACGCTCAGTCCATTATCTATGTCTAAAACTGGAGAACTTCTCTTCTGAGTCTATCTAAAAAAATACAAATATTTGTTTAACAAATAATTTTGTGTATTCCGCACTCCCCGCGTCTAGTTTCTCACTCTCAGTAACAATACACGTGACTGCAGTACTAGGTCGCTTTCCAATAAATGGTAGGAAATAAAATTAGAACATTTGAAACATAATTATTATGTTTCAAACTTATTCTGCTGCTTCTTTTCATGTATCAGTGTTGGGTATGAGCTAATCCTGAATAACGCATGTCTTTGTGCAGATTAGCCACTGCCATTTGATATTTGTAATGATTTAATTATATATAAGGGTACCTCAATCAATCTGCCTAGCCTTTTCCCGACTATGTTGGTCGGCTTCCAGTCAAACCGGATGCAGCTGAATACCAGTATTTCACATGGAGCGACTGCCTATCTGACCTCCACAACCCAGTTACTGGGTACCATTCGACTCTCCCTCCCTCCTTCGACTGGGCCCTTGGTAAGACTGGTTGTCAGACGGGCGTCTGCCGACCAGTAACTGCCAAAGATCTACGAATGACAGCCGGGACCAACGGCTTAACGTGCTTTTCGAGGCACGGGGGAGTCTCGATACGTAATGCATGGTCACCCATCCACGCACCAACCGTGGTAAGCGTAGTTTATCACTCGATCGACTCGTGCGGCTGTTATTAGAGCCCCCCTCAAATATAAAGATACCTTGTTTAAGGAAAGGAACTAAGCTTCAGTAGTAGGTGATCCCAGACAGATTGATGATGAAAATGAAGGTTATTGAGTTATTTTACGGTTCCTGTGTCAATAAATACCTAATATGTTCGTCCGCAGGACGTAGCGAACACATTCCTGTCCCTCCCCGGCGTGGTGCGCATACACAACCTGCGTATGTGGGCGTTGTCTCTCGACAAGACTGCGTTGTCCGCGCATTTGGCTATAAGTAAGTATCCGCTTGTATTATTTTATTTACTTGCAGTGCTGAACCTCTGTTTTCAATAGCATAATTATTTCTGATACCGACAACTGCTGAAAATTGCTTAAAAATACCATAATTATTACTATTAGCCAAGAAAGTGGAGTCAATAGGAGCTCGATCGCACGTACCACAACCACACCACAACGATACCACGTGAATAGTCTATTCACATGGTCCACATTTGGCCGACAAAATCAACCGTGTGGGTGTACTAGCTACAACGCAACCAGATTGAAATTTTGTAGTTATCACAACGCAACTGCCAGAAGCTGTAGCGACACTATACACCACAACCACACCACAACCACACCACATTTTGTCGCTGCGATGTGGTGTGGTTGTGGTACGTGTGAACGGGCCCTTAATCCTCCGGAAAGAAAGCCTATTTAATGTATTCTGCTGTGCTCTGATTGGCTGAACTAATCGAGAGACATAACAACTGCACTGATCATAGATGGAAATGATTAGGCATTGAGAAAACGGTTACCGGTCAGAAGTCAGTACCGCCACTGTAAGGTAAATAAAAATGCTGCTAACCTTCTACAGTCGCCGTTTACGACATTCACAAAAAGGTGTAATAAATGGCGAAATCTACACACTCAAAGTAAATTAATTCAAACTCAGTAGACAATAGATTCATGAAAGCATCAACATAATCCCCATTCCAAATCCACAGGAACCGGAGTAAGTCCGCAGAAAGTTCTGGAAGAGGCAACCAGGCTAGTACACGACAAATACAACTTCTTCGAGATGACGCTACAGATTGAAGAGTTCAACGACGGCATGGAAGACTGCAGCCAGTGCAAGATGCCGCAAGTCTGAATGTTGGTACACAACACCTTTTGTAAATAGATCGTGTAACCGTTGGCGTGGTTTGGTTGGTAGTGAGGTGGCAAAGAGGTTGATAATGCAAAAAATTTTTGGTGCTAAAACGGTGCTGTACTAGAAAAGTTGAGTAAGGCACTTTTTTCCAATGAAAATATTGGGAAGTATTGTGTTATTGCTTGTTAAAAATTATTGATATTGATAAAAAAAATCCCTGTGAGTGTAAGTTGTTATAAAAAAAATCTAGATTTTTTAAGACTAGCTCTAAATATGAATGCCTTTATTTTGGATAATATTAAAATATAAAAGAGATATTAAGATACACCATTTGCCTTACCAGTCACGCCAATTTCGTTTAAAGTTCCAACTAGTTGATATTAAGCGCCGGCGCACACTGTGCCACAGTATTTATTATAGTTAGAACACAACCACCTCGTGCGTAGTATCTTAGATGTAACATAGATTTGTTGAAAATGTATGAGGATATCCAGTATTTTTGTCCTTACCTATCCTAGCATTTTATTCATACATTAATTTGCACAACAAAAAACCCAAAAATTTTATGAACGTTTTTATTGTAAGTATAACGAACGGAATTGTACCTTAAGCCTTATTCGCTTTTTGTTTTTTGCGTTCATATTTAATTACGCAATTTTGTGCTTTTAATGCAAAAAGCATAAGAGCTAAAATCGTATAAAAGTTTTAAATATTATCAGTTTTGTTTTATATTTTTATCAATATAAAACTGTCTCTTTCTGACTATACTATGTAAAGCAAAATAAAGTGTTACTATTATGTAAGTATGTTTAATATTTGTGAGGCTACAGCCAAAAATATATCAAAGAAGAGGCTATGTGTTACTTTATTAACATTTTGTTCAAAGATAAAATAAATGATATTAAGGCGAAAGCGTCAAGGTAGCCCGCGAAGTTCAAACTTTCTTACGTTTTTTGCAATTTGCAGGTCAGCATCATGTTGTATGTTGATCTAAATATGATTTGCGGCCGTATGGAATGTTTATTTATAGAATTATAGTCATAAAAATGATCAATACAACTCTCTAAGTTCATATAATCGCATTGAATGACTATTTCATGAAATCATGACATTTGGCGATTGTGCTTACTTATGGAGTTGTATTGCTGATTGTAATGATTATAATTAAGTAAAGCCATATTGGTTACGGTCGCGAATCATATTTTAATCAACATCAAACCTAAAACTCACCTGCAAAATGTAAAAAACAAAAGAAAATTTGAATTTCGCGGGCTACCTTGGCGCATGCTCCTTAAGATTGGATATTATAACGTATTACCCGAAGACAATAAAATGTTAATTATTAAGAAATGAGGGTATTATAGCATATTAATAATATAACTCGTTATTAAAAATAATAGAAGATAAATATTATTAACAAAAAGTTATAGTTCAAGAAAATATCCAACCAAATATATATGAACGTCGATATTTTTGCTTTTATAGAATCTATAAACCATTTTTTTTTTTATCTTTCCAACTAGTTTGCTTCAACTCACCATGTTCAATAAAATCCGAATTTATAAGTAAAAGTTTATGTAATTAAACTATACTTATTCATAGTAAATACAAATATATTTGTATATAGCGTAGTATTTATTATTAAGTAAACTTTAGCTGAGTTTTCATGCTTCAATTATGTAAACAGATAAATAATTTTAAGTTGTTCCAGTACGGATAAAGAGAAATCAATAAATGAATACATTTTGGAAACATTTTATTATTTTTTCAATATTTTTTTGAGGTATTTAAATTAACAATGCAATCGTACGATATGTCCGTACGTCCGAATGAAAATACGGAACCCATATAGGATCACTGGTCTGTCCGTCTGTCACAGCCAGTTTGCTCCGAATCTAATGGACCGATTAAGTTGAAGTTGTAACCCAAACGTGGACGTGTATCGGAAATAAATGAATTTTGAATATGGTGGTCACTTTTGAAAGGGCTTACTGTGAGAGTCTTAAACTCGTGTAAAAAACCACAAAAAAAAAAAAAACATTTCTTATTTTAAGAGCTGTGAGAAACACTGTTATTTGTTACTAAAAATACTTTACGACACTATAAGTATAGTCTGCAAAGTTATTCGGCAAGCAGCCACTCCTGGCCACGTTGGTGAAGTATCTAGCAGAAAGGCGCGGTGTTCGAGTCAGGTTCGGTGAGTTGTAGTCCACTTCGTATAGCCCGAACCGCTCGCTGTAATAAAAATACATCATATTCTATTACAACTATATTTTCTATCAAATACTCGGATTCTGGTTAAATGGGTGTTAGTATCACGAAACTATTGGTATGATACCGTGATTAAACTTTTACTAAACGTTTTTGTCGGATAACAAATGGAAATACTCGCTTAGGTCAACGCTGGGTGTAGGTACAACGAGTGCAGACAGATGAGGCTCTAACGGCCAACGAACCTCGACGGTTCTAGACCCCAGGAAAGGGACACATCAGTGCGAGCGATTTCCAGTGTGCAGACAAGCAATCAAAGGAAGAGTAAAAAAAAAGTATTCCTTGTTTTAATTGATACAATGTTAAACTTACGAGAATCCTCTATTCCATTCAAAGTTATCCATCAGAGTCCAGTAAGTATACCCTATGACAAAACAGCCGTCTTTATAAATAGCTGCATGCAAAGCACGCAGATACGCGTCGATGTACTTGACTCTCTTAGTGTCTCGTAGACCTGGCTCGTAGGACACTCCGTTCTCAGTCACCAGGACCTTGGGGTTTCTGTAGGTTAGTTTCACGTAGTTCAGGGATTTCCGGAAGCCCCAGGGCACTACCTGCGAAGAGTAAGGGGGTTTCTTAGCGTAGGTATCGATGGTAAAAGGTTCGTAAAGGTAACATGTCGGGCACAAAATACATACTGTTACGCCAACTGCACTCACTGACGCAGTGATATGGTCATCAAAAGTAACAGTAACAGGGCATGCGGCGCAAGATGGAAGGTGCTTAGCATGATGAAATTATGATAACTAGAAGGACCTAGACAAAATGGTACGTCCATCAATCTGCCTAGGCTTTTCCTAACTATGTTGGGGTCACTTTCCAGTCAACAGGATGCAGATGAACTAAATACCGTATTTTACATGGAGCGACTGCCTATCTGACCCCCAGAAGGGTAGTGGCTGGGTAATACGATACCCGTTGGTAAGACTGGTTGTCAGACGTTCGGGCTTCTGACGACTCGTAACGACTGTCAAAGATCCACGCATGACAGCCGGGACCAACAGCTTTACGTGCCTTCCGAGACACGGGGAAGTCTCGATATGTTAGGATGGTCACCCATCCACAAACCAACCCTGGCAAGCGTAGCTTAACCAGATGGATCGAATCGTGCAGCTGTTATTACTTAGCCACGAGCTCCTCACAAAATGGTATGATCCATATCTACCAATATTATAAATGCGAAAGAACTGTCTGTCTGTAACTTTTTCACGCCTCTTAACCGTCGCGGGAACCGCATAGGGGCATAGATGGGCCCATGCAAAATAATGCCTGTCTAAAGTATACCTATGCTGCTCTAACTTTATCAGTTTGTAGGGAAAAGAACAGGAAAGGTATACATATAACATCACATGTTAAATTCGACTCTGAACACGTCTCAATGAGTCGGCCAGACGTTTAAGAGGTTAAACCACTGAACCGATCGTTATGAAAGAGGGTCAGGTAGGTAGTCTGGGACTTGGAGAAGGACATAGGCTGGTTTTTATTCATGATATGTGTATTAGAAAAGATTAAATAAAAAAAACATGTGTGCAATTCACACGTGGTAGAAGAGAAACCTTAACAAAATTCACCATTGTTGTTTTGATGCCTTTCCTGAAGCTTTGTACTACGCATGTGCGCACAAACACGTATTAACAAACGTACAACGCTGAGGCCAAAGAAAACTCCCACTAAGCCTTGATAAACACGAGTGGAGGGGGTACGAAGCAGAGCACAAAGAGAACCACGAATATAAGAAACATTGTATAATGCTTCCTATCTCATTTTCTCCCACGTTAAATCTTATGAATTTATGTGTCTGTCTCTTTTTACCGTCGCTTTTTAGTTTCATTGACTTTCAAATCACAACGATGCTAAAGAAGTTTTCACTTCAAAAACCAACAGACGCAGCCACTGGCAACATCTATGTAGCTATTGATTAAAATATCTCGACAACCTCACCTACATTAATTTCATAATCATCAGGCTATAGTAGGTAGTCAACTGTTGGACATAGGCCTCTCCAACTGCCCACTGAGCGAAATCTTCAAACACGTATCCACCACCTTCAAATCGTCGGTTCACCTTAGACTGCGTTCGCAATTTATTTGCCAAACAGGTAAACAAACACCAGTTTTCCACTTAGACAAACATTAACTTTATGTACGTGTAAATAAAGTGGATTTTAGACCGACTAATACTGTTGAAAAAGTCATAAAAAATATGAAGTTGTAGCGCAAACTGAACTTTATGTGTAGGCATTACCGTTGTTTTTCCTAATACTCGTGTTTGTTTACATGTTTGGCAAATTACTTGCGAACGGAGAGCGGTGCCTTACCTTTAACCACGTCGAATTAGTCTGGGGCCAATCTTCCTTCTGATGAAACTTGACGTTCATATCATCTTCGTATGACGGCTCGCTCCTAATCTTTCTGGATCCTTGCTGAACAAGATACGTGGTATAATGGTTAAATCCTAGAAAGTCGTAGGCTCCTCTCATCATTGTCACTTCTTGAGGAGTAAAGTAGGGAAGTCTTGAACGAGGGAAGCCTTGCCTCTTGGAGTTCGCATCAATGACGCTTCGCATTATAGGAGGGTAGTCGCCGGCTTTCGAGAAGATTGGATTCGCGAACCACCCGAACTGGAAAATGAAGAATGAGCGTTAGATAAAACTGGCTCGGTAACCGCCACTGTATTTTTTTGAATGCAGTACCAATACCAATTGCAATTGCACTTTGATTCGGTAGGATCATTTATAAGAATAAATAATTATACTGGCAACACGCCACGGCAGGGGATACTTCAGCATCACTACAGATAGTGCTATCCACAAAGACGGCCCACTCCGCGATAACTGAAAAGAAGCGCATTCTGACGGCAACGTACCGCGGTGTCCTAAGGCATGCAGCTCGTTAAATTTTCATACTATTCCTATTCGTTGCTTAAAAATGCCTTGCCGTACCGGGCCGCCAGTGGGCGCAAGCCCTAAGAAGATTGCGTTCAGAGGCCCTAGTGTGAGTTTCTTTTCACGGCCAATGAATGGCCAATCAGAGCGCCGAACGCGGTCGATGCTTAAAATCAAGATGGTTAAAATAAACTCACACTAGGCCCTCTGGACAAAATATCGTAGGTAGGTACCTACTTCTAAATGTTGGTAAAGTCTCCAGGAATTATAAAAAGAAACTGGTTTCGCTTTTCCATCATAAAGGGAATAAGTTTTACTTACCTACATTGCCTAATAAGCACACACTAATCTCCATGCTTGCACAAATACTTCTATCCTTGCATCCATATACACTCGTACATACAAATCCCCAACTCACTTACACACCAACACCACATCACCTACCCACCTCACTCTTATACAAATACCTACACACCTACATTCACACTCATT
Source organism: Agrochola macilenta (assembly GCA_916701695.1). NCBI lineage: Eukaryota > Metazoa > Arthropoda > Insecta > Lepidoptera > Noctuidae > Agrochola > Agrochola macilenta. Next base: position 23,227,861 of record OU753553.1, read on the forward strand.
CACGCTCACCCTCCCACTCTCACTAACTTATATATAATTTAAATATTAAAGTAAATTATAACTTGTTTCCCTACTGAACGTAAATCGACACAGTCCACTCAGACATATATCAATTGGAACCTCACTGTGATACACTGTCTCTTAAGATACAGGATACCCTAGTTTAAGAGACAGAGTTCAAATGTTATATGTTTATGTTCTCTACCATAAATTAAAAATTGTAAACCTATAGTGCGATTTTCTGTATATGTTTTTTGGGAAATAAAGATAATATAAATTCAGTGCCAGCTCCAGTAAAGAGATCAAGTACCACATATTATATGAGCCAAGATTAACAGACTCACGTTGAATTGCCTGGCAGTTTCTGCGGCTTTCTGATCCTCTGCAGATGTTGTAGCTGGTTCCAACCAACTAAACGCTATGGTGATGCCCATATGACCTGAAACATGTAAAAGAACATAAACAAATTTTTTGGTAGGTCTTATCATCACCAGTAAAATTAACCCAAGAATACTTTAGGGGCATGAGGAACCGGGTGTAAAGTTCACTCATCCACCATAGAAAAGGGAGGATCCTCTGACCAGACCAGGGTGTCGTGTCTGCCTGGCAACTGCCCAAAGGTTGAAGTTGGGAGTTTCTATATATGTTCATTGCACCGTAAACTCTAATTGCGCGATGCAGGATTTGTGTGACGTCAGGATGTTATGCGACGTCTGGTCTTTGATGCGTAGTTCGCATGTGGCGATTGTAGATGCCGCCACAATACCTTCGATTTTCGATGTTGTTGTGGTCGGTGATCATTTTTGGGTTATTTTCTTTGGGAAAGGCTCAGTAGCATCCCAGTGTCTGAATTTGTGCCCGATTAATGATAATAGACTCACTTCAAATCATCAAGGACATAAACGTTACTGGCGAAATGAGAACCCGATCGGCAAAATCTTGCGTGATGTTATGAGTTAGAAAAGAAAATAAAGACAAAAAACTTTCTTTCTTCCTTAGTTACCTCCGATTGTCTTCCGATACTCCTTGTCGAACATACGGTAGACCATGCCATGAGCTCTCAGCACGTTGTGGCCACACATGTAGTCTTCGAAGCCACTGGACCTGCCTCCCGGAGCCTCGTCACCGCCGTACCCTCCTTCGCAGAAGGATACTGGTTCGTTAAATGTGATCCAGATCTTGACTTGGTCTCCGAAATTGTTGAGGAGAACCTGCGGTGAATTCAAGAAAGAATTAAGTTTTTGTATAGTTGGAAATGCTTATATCTATTGTCAGTCGCTTATTAAAAATGGTTTCACAGCTGATATGGTTCGCGGGAGGTACATAGTACCAGAAGGCTTCACTACAGCGTCATCAACTACATTAGGTATGTCTGCAAACTTTTTATAATATTTCGACCACACTGCATGCTGGGATTAAAACTATCCAGTCGGGGGTGTGGCGAATGTAAAAATATCTCCCGGACCCTCGACTCATTGTAGTAGTAGGAACAGTGGGGTTTTAGTCGGTAGGAGTCCGACATAACCCTCGGTCGGAGGATTACCCCACGGAAAAAATAAAAACAAAATACAAAACTTTAAAAAAAAACGGCCGAAATGTAAAATATTTAAGTAATATATGTTTTTTTTATCCGTGCTATTTACGAATAAAACACACTACAAAAAGTTAACGCTTGTATAAATTTCACTAAAATTTCCATTCCGGCTTTATATGAAAATCGATTCATAAGGAGAACCTAAACTCCAAAAAAAGTTTAAAACAATAACGTATGCAGATACTTCAGGGGATCTTTTTATTGGTACTTAACTTACAATAATGAACATCTATTTTGACACTTTTTGCCAAGCCCCACTTATGTCTCGTGAGTCGATAGATCTTAGACTGTTGACTGACCGACCCCTTGACAATTCAAAAGTGCCTGTAATTGGTTTATTTGAAATAAATGCCTTGAGTTTGAGTTTTTTACATTCTTGATAGCATGGTTGTAGTTTGGCGGTGAAAAGATTGCAAAAACTGAGGTCTTAGTCCTTACTCTGGCGTAATCGACGAAGTAATCAGCCATAATCGGGTTGGTCCATCCGCCGAGGTCCTGCAGACATTGCGGCAGGTCCCAGTGGTACATCGTCACGACCGGCGTGATGCGGTTGCGTTGCAGCTCGTCCAGCAACTCCTTGTAATATCTGATGCCATCCTCGTTTACATAGCTGGGGAGAAGAGAGTAAAGTTTGTATGTTATTATCAATGCGCTGCTCCACAGCCCATGGCTTAATACGCACGTGCACTCAGAATTGTTTTGTATGAAAATGTTGGCGGGATTGTCTAGTGCGACACACGGCCACGCTACGCACGAATGGCTGGCGATCTAATGAACAACCTCTCCGTGCATATCCTACGGATCCTGGTCTTGATTGTGAAATCTATCATACAACTAGACCACCCTGTTATCATAGTTCTAAAAGGGATAGGTCAAATAAAAAGCTAATCTGACCATTCTGACCACTCACTTGCTCAAACCATTGGGTAGTATCCGAGGCCAGGACATGGAGAATCGGTAAAAGCTGACTCCTAGCTGCGTCATCAACCCAACATCTTCCTTCACCTTGTAGTAGGATCCATCAGCAATGTCCCCGTTCTGGTGATCGAAAATCCGGTCCGGGTGTTCATGGGTGTACCTGTCCCAAATGCTCTCGCCTTTACCTGGAAAATGAAGTTAAAGTCACAATTCGACGTGTGATGAAGTTTTATTTTATTTATTTATTTTATTTATTGAGGGATAATAAACAACTACAACATATATATTATACATAAAATTAACAATACTTAAAGTGGTAATGTTGCAGTCCACTGCATTATCCGCATATAGGACATATTAGAGAACAGTGGTTGCCACTAGACGGGCATTACCAAAATTAACAAATAATTTAAAATAAATAAATAAGTTACTATAAAGCTATCTGTAGCTACAAAACCAAATCAGGTAAGAGACAATTTCACTTACCTAAATTATTCAATAAATTAGTAATAAGATTACAATTATGATAATTTTTTATAACATTAGTTTTAAATTCATATTTTGAGCATGCAAATATATCAATATCAATGAAATTTGAATTATAGGATTCCAACATTCTATGAATAGGGCAGCGTAAGCCAGAGTTGGTACGACAAGAATTTAGTACGAACAGAGTGCGGCCACGAACTTGACGTGCATGAACTGTTCGGGGGACAGAATAACACAGCTTACTCGTTAGATCAATGGCATCAAAATGATTGTGGACAATATCATGAAGCACGTTGGCCTCCAGGTATTTGCGCCGGTTCTCCAAGCTGATAAGCTTGTACTTATCAAGAAGTTGGGAGTATGATAGATAAGCCTTAGTCCCAGTACATCTGTAGTTCATAGCACGGAGGTACTTGCGCTGGACCCTTTCTATTCCAACTACGTACTTTTGGTAGAAGGGGTTCCAAATAGGGACCGCATATTCTAACTGACAGCGAATGAGCGTCTTATACAGACAGAGATAGGTTGAGGTTCGCTTAAATTCTGTTGAAGATCTCATCACAAATCCATACATTTTAAAAGCACTATTGACTATGGCTTCGATATGGTGGTTTAAGGACAGTTTGCCATCAAAGAGAACACCTAGATCCTTCACTATGGAAATATTATTTAAGGGGATACAGTTAAGATTATAATTGAAATTGATGATGAAGTTATTTTTAGTAAAGTGTATATAGTTACACTTGGGGATACTAAGATGCAGCCTATTGTCAATACAGTAGGCAGTTAGTCTGTCCAGGTCCTCCTGAAATGACTGGCAGTCGTCTATAGTACGTATCGCTTGAAACACCTTCAAGTCATCAGCGTACATCAAGAATTTTGACTTTTTAAAACATTTCTTAATATCATTAATATAAATAATGAATAAAAGCGGTCCCAGAATGGAGCCCTGTGGAACTCCGGAAGTAATATTAACAGAGACAGACTGATGACCATTAACCACAACCCTTTGTGACCGGTTTTCGAGGTACGACACAAACCAACGCAATAGATCCCCGCGTATTCCATTGTAAGCAATTTTACTCAGGAGAATTTCATGATCGACCTTGTCAAAAGCCTTTTTGAAATCAGTGTAGACCGCATCTATTTGCAACCGCCCATCCACACTTTCAAAAAGGTAATTTGCAAATATTAACAGGTTAGATGTCGTAGATCGGCGCCTAACAAACCCATGTTGTTCAGGAATGATAGTATTATGCAGAAGAGGGTAAATCTCGTTGTGAACAAGTCTCTCAAAAAGCTTCGACAAGGTCGATAGAATCGAGATAGGTCTATATTGTTCGACGTCATGCTTTGAGCCACCCTTATGCACGGGGGTAATGTTAGCTCGCTTCCACACCACCGGGAACACACCTTCATGCAGACATCTATTAAAAAGGATATAGATCGGCTCACAAATATTATCAGCCGTAGCCTTAAAAAAGGCCGCCGGAAGACCGTCCGGTCCAGCCCCCTTACACGGGTCCAACCGTTTCAACTCGCTGAGTATTTTTATTTTGTCGATATGCAAATTAGTAACTAAGCCACCATTCTCTGCGTACTGCTGCGGTGGACCCCACGTAGAGAGCGTTGGTGATACGGGCTCAAATACGGTCAAGAAAAAATCCGAAAACATATTGCAGACAACGTCAGGATCACTTGATTTGACATTCTGGTACTGCATCATGGACGGAATGCCTGACTTACTTTTACGGTTAGAAATATAGGACCAAAAATGCTTTATGTTACTAGAGAGACTATCTTCAACTGAGTTAATATAATTGGAATAACAGGTTTTACACATGTGTTTGAAGATAGACCTACATTCGGAGAAGTTATTATAGTCTTTGATGTTGCTGTATTTTTTCCACCTTATCCAAAGACGTTGCTTCTTCTTAAATATTTTAACTAATTGTGGTGTAAACCAGATTGGGAAGTCAAGTGATCCAGGCCTTGCAGGGGGGACTAGTGGGCTAATTATATCACTCAACATACTATAGAAAGCCTCCACGGCCTCTTCCGATGATATATTGTCGAACAGCGCGGACCAATTGACCTCGTCCATGTGTTTGTTGATGAGATCGTAATTAGCTTTACGGAAATTATATTTATTCATCGGTTTTCTCTTCAGCATTTGTGTAGAAAGGCTAACAGGTGCGGCTATAAGAAAAGGGGGGTGATGGGGGTCGACTGGTAACAACGGATCTTTAAGGTGGCCAGTAGTACAGCAAGTGTTCGAGATAAACAAATCCAAGGTCTTTCCTCCATTATTAGGCGTGGTGTTATATTGGTGAGCATCTAGCGAAGACATGAGATGTGTCAGTTCCAAGCAAATAGAGTGTGAACAAACACATGCCACACAGGCCTCATGCCCCTCCGCTATCGTGCTCCACGTGACATTAGGAAGATTATAATCGCCGACGATGTAAAAATTCATGACGTTAGGTGCATTTAAGGTGTCCTGTAGAAAATCAAAATGAGATGTATAGACATCAGAGCTAGTCCCCGGCGGGATGTACACTGCGCTGATGACATGTATCTTATGCTTATCGTTTTTGCAAGGCAGGGCAACTATGAGCTGCTCAATATATGCAGAGGGCTTACAATGAGGGCCATTGAGAATATCAAGTGAGGCCGATTGAAGTTCACGCAGTATTGCAATGTGCACTCCACCCCCATCCCGCTTCCCCGCAGCGTCACGATCCCGATCACAGCGGAACACAACGTAACGAGGGTCAATAAACTCGCTATTCGCTATTTCTGGTATCAGCCAAGTCTCTGTCAATATTATGACGTCATAAGAAGATGCCAAGATATTCACATGTAACGAGTGTAGCTTAGTTCTAATTCCCCTACAGTTCTGGTAGTAAATTAACAAATTATCAGTGCTATCCATTATCACAGTACATTGCAACAAATTTATATAGATCTCGCGTTCTTTTGTAAAACCTGATACATTGTGGAATCCAATGAATTCTAACAGTACATTTATAGCTAGTGATATAAATTAAAAATATAATATTAAAACTTGTATATAATGTTGAGTTAAATAGTATTATATAAGGTCGATTAAAATTTAAAATTGTATATAATTTTGATTTACATTTCATAATAAGTGGATTTGTTTTTATAAAAATTGTATATAGAATTAATTTTAGTGTTTTAGTAAAAATATTTAGATTGATTAAAATAGTATTAAGTTTCATGGCATGCACAATTTTGTAAAAATAGGTAACGAAACAGAATAACACATAAAAAATACAACAGTAAAGACTGTACAGAATATTGATACTTAAGTGAGTTAGACATTTACTCGACAGATTTGGATCGAATTTTATTAAGGTCTCTCTCTCCGCGTATAGCAAACGAGGGTTCACCTTCACGCTCTCGGATAAGTATTGTAGCATTTCTAATCCACACATATTTGTAGTGGTGGCTTTTGGCAACATCCCGGGCTTTACGAAATAACTGTTTCTTCTTCAGAGTTAAATGCTCATTAAGGTAAATAGAAGTTCGTAAACTTACAGATAAGTACAATGTGACACCTTGTTGTTTAATGATTAGCAGTTTGTCAACAAAGATCTGACTGAGGTAACAGGGTTGTCAGTGCTGAATTTGTGGCAGATGTAAGGGATCTCGCGCACTAGTCGGCCACGACTCCAGCCAGTCGTGGTCCATGGTCCGAGGCCCGGCTAGTTGGCCGTTGCGACCAAGACCGTGATTCGTATGGCTTTCTACAGTTTACCTGGTCGCTGCGACCACGGATCGTGGTCATGGCCGTCTAGTGCGCGACATCCCTCATTGTTCAACTGTAGGTATGTGTGTCTGTGTGACTTTACGGGCCTGCGAGGTAACAGGGTGCAGCGCGGGCGATCCGGCGCAGTCATCAAAAGATGACTGTGGAGAATTTTTGGGATAACTGCGGTTTATTGATAGTACTGAGCTTACAGAGTAGTGTGTGAATATTGCTACTGTTCACTGGCTATGAGGCTACTACTCTGCCGTCATATAGTGAAACGCAGTAACTAACATTTTTGTCACAAAAAAGGTAAATGTAGAGTGCAGTCAGCATAAAATTCTCTATCTTTCTGTCAAAGTGATAGAGCTCTATTTCGTTTGTAGCAACAGATGCAGAGTTTTAAATTTATATTATGGACAGTTCTTGGTACTTACGGCTTTTTACCGAATGATGGCAGTACCGTCTGGTGATCAGCATTAGGTAGGGACTAGGAAGATTAAAATTGTAAGCTCTAAACTATTTTTTTGACAAGTTCTGATTAAGTACCTGACACATTCCAAGCCCCTTCGATCTGGTACGAAGCTGTTGACACTCCGAACGTGAATTCATTGGTGAAGCACACTTTCGAATCTAATACATTGTGGGGATCGCTTGAACTCACACTGAAAAGAAGCAAAGGGGGAATGAAAATGAGTAGGAGGTGACTTGTGACTTATGAGTTTAATGATAACGATTTTTATATTCTACTATACAATTTCGCCCATGGGCATGTGTTCGACCGTATTTTTCTGAACATTCATGAAACATGATCGAAAATCAACTTTATAAAAGGGGGTCTATCTATCTATACATATAAAATGCTTTGTCCTGAATGACTGACTGACGGATCAACGCACAGCCTAAACCGCTGATCGTAGAGACCTGAAACTTGAAGGGTGTATTCTTTGTATGACGTAGGCATCCGATAAGAAAGGATTTTTCGAAATTCTACCCCTAAGGGGGTGAAAAAAGGGGGCAAAGTTTGTATGGGACAACGTGATTCCTTGGTCCAATCTTATTCAAATTTTGCATAAACATTCTTTAGCAGAATTGATGGAAGACGTGTTTCGTATGTTATTGAAATTCATCCCCTAACGGTGTTAAATAGAGGTAGAAAGTTATTTTGTGAGAGATTTGCTTCGAAGTTGATATCAATACTCCTTAGTGCTTTTGATTTAAATTACATTTTATTTTGACACATGTTTGAAAACTCAATCCGATTTTATTCAAAAAAGGTTGAACTCACTTAAAAGCTTGGTGAAATGCAAATACTCTTTAAAATTGGAATGTTTCGAAAGTCACCGTACTGTATTAGTACCGCATTTGAAGGTTTCTAAGCTTTACAGAGGTTTGTATTTTTTCCTAGGATTCCCTTAACACCATCAAATTACCCCTTCGAATTCAAGAGAGTGCAGTTTCCCATCGAAGTCTGCTTCGCAATGACCATAAACAAAGCTCAAGGTAGCGGGAGTAGACTTGAGGGATAGCTGTTTCTCCCACGGCCAGTTGTATGTGGCATGCTCCAGAGTAAGCGCACAGAGTAGCCTGGTGATTCTAGCACCCGAAGTAAAAACAAAAAATATTGTTTACAAAGAAATACGGTAGGTGTAGAATTTCTGAATTCTATTAGAACCATTTTCGACTTTTACGCGGACGAAGTCGTGGGCAAGAGCTAGTCTTCAATATTTGTCATGTTATTAAATTATTATTTTTTGTGTATCTTTTGCCATTTCTCCTATGTTATTGGTTCGATTTGGATTCTGTTTATTATTTCTAAAATCTTATGAGTTATTTTATCGGATTAACAATTTTTTTTTAATAAAATTTGTCGACTATGAAAATTAAAAATACGAATATTCAGAAAAATACGGGCGGACACTTGCCCATGGGCGACATTGTATAAAGAAGAATGATGATTAATGGATTATTCAACTTTTCCCCACCAAGTTGCCCCACAGTGGGACAAAGAGGATTATTTAAAATATTGACGTCCACTTTGTCCTCACTTTCAGGAATGCCCGGCAAGTACCGAATTCGAATGGAGTGCTGCCCCACGCCCAGTCAGTAGGTAGGTAAGGTAACTTGTCGGCAATCCCGAAAAACAGTTGCATAAAACGGTAAATCTTCATCATCTGCATAGCGTTTTCCTATGTTGAAGTCGGCTTTCAGTGTAACCGGATGAATACCAATAAAATACTGGTATTCAGCTGGATAATACTGTAAATGTGTGTGTGTGTGTGGTGAGTATTAATATGAAAGTAATATCCACTAATTAAGCTACGGTTTCCTAGAAAAGTGTTTCCGTCATAATAAAATGGACGTGCTGATTTTTTTTAATTTTCACCAGTATTTGACAATAAGTCAGAGACCGCCCCCAAATATTTAAATCGCTATATATCCCCTCACCGTACTCAGTCCCAAGAAAAAGTGTCCATACTAAGAACAGTGAGCTCACACATTATTAAATAGCGATTTCATGACAAACAAGTGTAGGCACTGCGTCATTGTATGGCAGAGGTGTCAAAACGAAACAGAAAAGCGACTATGTTTTGACCCGTTATGGCGAATCTAACGATTTAAATCTTTGCCGCTGTCATCAATGTCATTATTTTCATTATTGTCACAGCGGCAGTTAAGTGCGGCCACCGCTCTTCTAGGAAACTGTAGCTTTATTTATTGTTTTCAGTATATAATTAATTAATGTATTAAGTATTTTTCTTTAGAACAATAGACTGAATATTTTGCAAATAATCTTATCTCGATCTCATTGGATGTGAGTCTGAGTCTTGATAGTTAATGCAATTATTGGTGGTTCATCCTCTGACTAAACTCAATACAGAATTTATAACCTAAATAAGGTAGAAACATTGGCTGGAGCTATTAAACCTTAATTAGAAATTTACAACCATTACCTTACGTGCATATAAGTATAAAATAAATAACACAAAAAAAAATATTTTCAAAAAATTCTGTATTTATGTACCAAATACAATAAAGCCATGTTCACCCCAAAATTCTTAAAAAAAATGTTTGTCCTTTTCCGAAAAAGCAAAAATAAAACTACTAAGTACATACATACCCATAAATTAAAACGAGGCTTATAAAACATTGCAAACACATAGGAGTCATTATTTCGTTATCACAACAGCCCGGTCGCAGGCGCACTACTGTCCAGCGCAATGGCTTAGATAGCGCGTTGGCATTGCACTAATAATAAACAGATGACCTACAGGGTGCTCCGAATAAATTCGTTAAACACGTATTCTTATGTACTCAACTGACAGGTGTCAGGAACGCAATCTCGGCGGCCGGATTATAGGTTGCAGTGCACTGCACAACAATGGACTATTATCGTGTGCGACATATCGTTCCTAGTATCGAAACCACAATCATATTACGCAGCGAGCTACTATAATCTGCCATATTACTATGCCGTACCTATACTTATTTTTTATTTAGAAATTATAGTAGTCGTTTCAGTCACTTAATTACAATAATTGCAATACGGTTTAAGGATATTCCTTACCGTAACCGTATCGTGATCAGGACAGGACTCAGGAGTAGGTAGGTACACAATGTAATTTCACCGATATTCTAACTTTTTGATTAATCTAATCCAAAATGTAATGAATGAAGCAAAATTACTACAACTTAACTGAGTCTGCATAGAGCTACAACTAATAGGGATGATGCCTGGGTAAAAAAATTGAAATTCTAATTAGTCCGTCAGTCAAAAAAAAAATATATTATACACGTATTTTTTGCTTCATCATATTAATAAAATGTTACATAAATAAAACACATTTTAAGTTGGGGAGTGGGGGTCGCTACGTCACTAGTATGTACGAGTACCTATACGTGAAAAAAAAGAACAAATACGTGTAAACTTGTTATTGCTCGGTCATTGAACGGATCGCTCCGATCTAGTACAATCTGTGAAACGTACTAGTTCGTCCTTCTAGTACTATTAGTACACTAACTGAATGAAGAGTATTACGAGTGCTTGGATGGTATCACAGGCTCGTAGGTGTTTACATCGAACTTTAACAATTAAATCGTATCTACTATCTAAACTAAATTTAAATGGAAACTAACTAAAACGTAGGTACTTATTATTCTAAGAAAACAGAAAATATCTTTTTTAAATCGGTAACCTCGCATGCCTATAAGTTTCGAAAGAAATAAAACAAAATACTTAAACTATTTTAGTAATAAAGATCTAAACACCTTGGCAAATCAGAGTTATGAAGTTGTAAGTTTGAGAAGTCAGAGTGAAACAGGAGTCAAGAGTGCGTCTAGTTCCTCGCTCCCTCGCAACCGGTCTGTTTCCTGCGCGATCCATGAATCGAGAAATGCGTGATCTCTGCGGATCCAAGTCCGAGCGACCGATCGGACGGAACGTGATCGAAACGAAGTACTAAATGACCGAAGTACTATTAAGCTTACGGAATAGTTCATTCTAGTACAGTGTCGTGAATGAATTCTTAATAGTACATCGTACATGTACTACACAAGCCTAAATACGTGTCCAATATTTTTTTTTTATCTCAAAGACGGACTAAAAATAGTAGATTATACAACAAGTGAAAAAAAAGGGAATTTAATTCGAGGGACTAAGTTGGATCCCGAGAGCAGCGAAGGATTCTAGATTTGAATCCTGAGTGGAGCGAGGGATACAAGGACCGAGATAAATTATTTTTTCTGAGCATGAGGTCCTGGGTTCGATTCTCAGGTCGGGCAAAGTATTATTGGGTTTTTCCATCAGAAATGTCTCAATAGCAGCCCGGAGTCTGGAATTGTGCCCGGTTGATGGCAATAGGCTCACCCCCTATTACATGGGACTTAAAAACACTGGCAAAATGTGGGTGAACTAAAGGTACGCCTCTGCCCAACAGGGCGTGATGTTATGTTATTTACGAGTATATGTATCACTTTTGGCGGTATCAAATTTTCTACCATAATTGCTGCTTTAGAACGAAATGATTTCGAAGTCAATGATAAGAATCCAATGATATTAAATAATAAATAAATAAAAATCTTTATTGCAGCCCACACAATCCATAAAAAACACGATTTTTTTAATTAAAATTAAAATGAATACAACCACGATAACGGATTGAAAAGAACCTAACTAAAGTTGGCGGGATATTTTTTATTTTATTAATATTAATTATTAATTGTAAAGCTTCTAGGAAGGAATAGCTCCGTCTATCCAGCCAAACTTTCAGTACGGTTCTTTTATTTTTGTACGTAGTTTGTATAGTTCGTGCTTGTTCCAAATTCAATATGTTTTTATTCTCTTGTGAGTAAAAGACAGTTTTATTCACTGTTATCGATGAATAAAATGCCCTTTTTCGAGTGACAATGGTAAAAAACATTTTTAGTCATCGTCCTTATTGTGCGTTTGCACTCGCGAATCATTCACAACAAAACATGTTGTAATCTCTATTTTTTGTCAATGTTCCATACAATATTTGACGAGCACTAGAGATTTCAACATGTTTTGTTGTGATGTTTCGCCAGTGCAAACGCACAGTAAGCTAGGTCGATAACAAATACCTTCCACACCATAAATAATACCAGGCTGTTACTGTCCCACCGCAGGGCAAAGGCCTCTTCTCATACAGAGAAGGTACGAGCATTGATCACCACGCTTGCTCAAGACGGGTTGATGATTTCAGACTTATATTGCCTCAAGTCCAGGTTTCCTCACGGTGTTTTCCTTCACCACATCATATTTTTTGTTATTTTATTTCAAACGATGATGCAACATCCTGTACATAATTTATCAGTGGCCGGTAAAGTCAACGACTGTTTGAATTCATATAGTTAAATGGATATTATTGCTACTCGCACAATGCAGTAATAAATTAAATCATGTTGTCATATTTTTAATAAAATTATTTTAATAGCATTTTGAAAATGGTCTATTGTGTCCATATGTATCTATAGGTATTATTAACAGGTGACTAGATAAGTGTATATACCACATGCTTCAACGCGTAAACAAAAAAAAAAATATTATTCTTTTAGAAAAAGTATAGTTATTGGTTATTTCATAATTATAACGGGGAGATGCATTCAAAACAAGAACCTGTACACCGCACCTGTAGTTTAACTACTCGCCACGAGATGGCGCTATTTTAAAGAACAACGATACCGTTCGGCCTACATCATTCTCTGTTATTTTATAGAACCAACAACCGACGAGATGCATCTCGCATATTCTACAACGTTCCCTTTGGAGCACTTTCTCGAAAGTGACGCGCCTCACCGATAACAGGTGGCGTTGTCGTCGCCCGAATATAAATACGGGGAACTGACAGGAATCCGGCAGTTGTTTACGAAGACAGTGAACTGTTCAAAACTAAAACGAATAAATAAGCAAAGAGTACGAAAATGTCGGTGATTCCTTACATCTACGATCGTGAAAGGCCGTTCCACATGATGGATTTCTACAGACCTGAGAATTACTTCGGCTATTCACCATTAAATCAGCTGATGCCTCGTGATTTCTTAGGCTCCTCGTTCCTCAAGCCTTGGGAGAACGCCTTCCGTCCATGGGAGAACTTCATGAAGCCAATAGAACAGCTCTCATCATCGATGAACCAGCTTGCGCTGAACAGCACCAGTAAAATCACATTGGATGACGAGAAGTTCCAGGTTAATGTGGACGTCCAGCATTTCGCACCTGAAGAAATAAACGTGAAAGTGGTGAACGGACAGGTGATCGTTGAAGGAAAGCACGAGGAGAAGCAGGATGAGCATGGATATATTTCAAGACAGTTTGTAAGGCGGTATCCTCTTCCACAAGGGTGCTTGCCTGACACTGTGGAGTCAAAATTGTCGTCTGATGGTGTCTTGACCGTCACAGCACCTAAAGTCCTAGCCATGCCTTCGACCGGAGAGAAGATAGTGCCAATCACACACACAGGGCCAATCAAGAAACAGCTAGGGCCTCCAGAACCAATTGCGGAGGAAGAAAATTGAAGTTGTAAATAATGTAAATAATCATTGTATGATTTTCCTTCTAAGACTGATTTGAATCTGTGCTATAATATTATTAGCTTAAGTACCTCTTTTTAATTTCTAATAAACTTAGGTATTATGTAACGATAGCCCTTTTGTTTTATTTTATTGTATATTCTAAGGCTTCCTGTGCACGACGCCGGAACCTGGGGGAATACTCCCTAAGCGGCATCCGTAGTTTCGGGCGTCGTAACGGGCGCTTCGTTCTCCGTCTCAGTTACAGACATACCGTTAGTGAGAAGGAGAAATGCTCATAACGACGGCCGAAACTACGGATATCGCTTAGGGAGTAGGCCCCCTGTGCCGGACCGCCTATATGTGTAAACGAATGAATATCGCCCATGCGCCGCACCGCCGTCGCATCGCAGCCGCGTAGATCTGAGATAAGTATTTATTATGATTTTTTTAATGATAAGAATAAGAATAAATTTATTTCGCAAAGTATATATTCAAGTGGATTGAAATCCTAGACCTCACACTAGGATTCCCTGTGTTGTGAGATCCAAGCTCCTTCGTTCCGTTAACAATTTTACATAAAAAGGTAGGTACATTTAAAAAACTTAAATAATAGATACATATAAAAAAGAGTGTATGCGTATGCTTGGTGCTGTGATTTGTGTTAGTATTGTTGATGTTGTAAGAGTGTCTGTATGTTATAGATATATTAGTGAATGATGCGATCATGATTTGTACATGAAGCCTAAGACCATAGATATAAGAAAGAAGGAGATATGCCCGGTAGTTGAAAATGTATCGAAACCCAATGTCTTCGATTTATCCCCACTCTCTAGCCTACAACTACACATGCGATCAGTAAACCCAATAAATACGAGGTCCCGCTCACACTTGCAATTTACAAATCAGAACGTACTACACAATCAATTATAAACCTTATCTCATGAAACACAGCGTGCATTTACCATGCACCGTACAACTCACCCACACGAAAACATCGTTCGCTATCGTTGTGCTGTGCAAAAGCCATTTATTTTACATATACGCTAGTGATTGACTAAATCGGAAACTTATCGATTCTCCCATTTATTATTGTATTAAAATTTTTGGAAGTTGCTGAAAAAATTATAAATAAAAAACGATATACATATAATAAGACGATATAAATAAACAATAAGTAAGTAAAAAAAAGAAATATTAAGTAAACCAAAAAAAAAACAACATTATGAGAAAATCTAAATGAGTATAAAACAAGATTTCACATCGGTCTTCCAATCAGGCTATAACTGTTGACAAATTGAAGAATAAACTTTAATAGTAATATAAATTCATACGACAATCGACATTATTGTCGATAGCCTACGTTAGTGGATCTGCACAACCACATCACTAATCCGTCGCAAGACGATGCGGCCGTACTAACGATGCAACCGCTTAAAGCAAATATCGTTTTGTAATTTTTACATTGCTTGTCCAGTTACTTAGCGACATACTTTGGTAGTGGTAAAGAAGCAATGTATTTACTACAAGAAAAGTACAGTCGCTGTGATTTATGAAAACAAAAATAACGTAGTAAAGGCAAGAAATATTTTACGATTTGTGGTTTTTCATGATTTTCAACACAAATATAGCAAAATACTTGTGCTGATTTATGAAAAGTGGTTCTACGATTTATAAAGTTTATATTTAAGCTTCGATTTTTACAAGAAACCACTGAACAACACGGTATTCTTAAATGTTATCACGATCGCGTTCGAAAGCGCACTAGTTAGAGGAAACGGCCATTTGCCTGAGGCATGAGCATTGTGATCAAGACGCGCGGACACAGACACGCCCCCATGCCACTTCTCCTGTTATTTATATTTCTATGCCTAAGACTTATTCAAATAAACATTACTATTGCTTGATTCATTTTAATCTGACTGCAAAACACTGCACACATCTATACAGGGTCGCAGGGACATGGACGCGAAAACTTTTACCATTGATTCAGTACATGATTCTGAAACCCCGCTGCGTTGAAATTTTTCGTCGGTTCAGGGTCCTGTTGAGGTTGCCCCGGTTCTGCAGCGCGTCTAGCATGTTTGCTGTAGCATGAACTGACGACTTTTAAGCCGTTATGAGGAAGAAGGCCGCATCCTTAATAAGCAGAATGAGGGCTAGCAGCAACAGTATTTTGAGAACCCTAGCTGAACAGCATTATGCCCAATATTAAGACACTCTGTCATTAGATTATATTTATGCTATAGATGAGCTCTAGACAATGACACTCCACAAGACAGGGTTAGATTTATTTTTTCAACTTCTGAAGTTTATTGTATCCCTTTAATTTGTACTTTATTTAATTTTATTATTTGTTGTTAGAGCGACAATAGAAATACATAATCTGTGTTTACAACTACCTATTACGGTTCATGAGATACAGCTCGCTGACAGACCGACGGACAAGCAGACAGCGGAGGCTTAGTAATAGGGCTCCGTATGGCGCCCTTCGGGTACGGAACCCTAAAAATGAAATGCTGTTTGTTGGTAAGTACATCACAATGAGAAAGACTGAACTGATTTGGGAAATTTTAATTTTAATATAAAAATAATGTTCTTAATATTCCGAATCCCTTTCTTACGGAAAGAAAAAATCCCGGAAAATCTTCAAATTCGGGAAAAACTTAACCTCCTTTTTTTATGAATGCTTATGATACGACAACATCTGTCGGGTCAGCTAGTTGTCGATAAAAGTTATATTTAAATTCGTTCATAAGATAGCATTTGGATAACACTTACAATGAGAATTCATCAATTAACTCTCTCTCATTTTCAAAGCACAAACCGATCTTTCACGGTAATTACTTACAAATAAGCGACTTGTTCATTGTGTCGTGACTGGCTTAAATAGTCTACAGTAGGTAAAACAAGAATAGTACCTGAAGACAACAGTTCTGTATTTACCAATAACATGTAGATGTATTTTTGTGTTTAAGTGATTAAAACAAAAATCTTACTCAAAAATAATCTAATTTATTTAGCCATTTTCGTACATAAAATCGCCAAGTTAATAATGGAATGCAAATAAAATTATATTATTATATCAGGTGCACTATTACGCAAACGATGACGAGTCACACATATAATTTGCTTTCCATTGAGGGTCATGATCATACGAAAGAGCTATTTTGGGATTGGCGTTGCGCCCAAGTTGCGCCCACCACGACTGCTGCAACTGCATTTACTGTCCGTTTTCCTCCTTTAATGGCGATTCTCCATCTCCTAATTCTTCAGCCTTTGCCCCATCAGGCTGAATTCTCACTGGTCCCGTCTGAATGATTGGTACCACGCGTTCATTCAAAGCTTGGGAACGCTCGAAAGGCGCGGTAATGGTCAGAACTCCATCCGATGACAGGCGAGACTGCACAGCGTTGATGGTGCAGCCTTCAGGCAAGGCATATCGTCTCGTAAACTGACGAGACACCCATCCATGTTCATCCCTCTTTTCACCTTGACGAGCCTCGATAACGACGAATCCATCAGCAGCTCTCACCGAAATGTCTTCAGGCGCAAAGTGCTGCACGTCCAAATTGATCTGGAACTTCGTCCTATCGGATTTTATTGTAGATCCAGAATCTCGCAGCAGGGTTGACAGTTGTCTCCAGGGCCGGTAGTAATCATTCGAAATTTGGGAATGCGGAGCTACCATCGTCAAAATATCCTCTGGTGTAAGTGCCAATGCAAAATGTTGGTTCGATAAGCGCCTGGGGCGTTCCATGTCGAGAAGAAATGGAAACATCGACATATTTTTAGATTATTTTCAAGGCGAAAAAGAAATGCCGGTCAGCTTCTTCCGATGTTTCCGTATCAATTTTTACTGCGCATAGCGTTCTGCGCAAACTATGGCTGTCGTCTGTCTGGCCAGTCATTATCGACATTCGTTACAAAAAGTTTACGTATGATTGTGATTTAATTTATTTCTGAAAGTCATGTGGGTTTTCAACCGTGCAATGTGGAAGCTATTAATAAACTATTCAAATTGACCGAGCGAGCGAAGCGTCTTAGCTTCAAGTCTGGCAAAATTTGCTTTCGTGTGTCAGTTTGTTGGTACTCCCCTACAGATCGTATTTTACAACCGATCGACGTAACTTGGTATACAGATTTTACGAAGTTGTATTTTTATTTGTAGTTGGGGATTTTTGATTGGAGGCGTAATTCCTCTAAAATGGGGCAAAAAGGAGGCTACTTGTGCCCCGGCAGCGGCCCGCGAGCGCTACGTCCAAGTTGCTCGCAGCTAGGCAGGCTATTTAGTATTAGCGCAAGGTGCGCTACGTCCATAGAAATATAATTTCTTATATCTATGGCTACGTCACGCGCCAGTTTGATACCAGTTCACAATTTGTCGGTATTATTTCAAATACAATAATAACTATCAATATAAAAATGAAATGCATAAGATTTGCTTTACCGAATGTTAGTAAGTAATGATTGTGATGTAGTATTGAATAAGGAGAAACTAGAATTCGTAAATAAAACAGTGTTCCTAGGGATTGCGCTCGACTTCAGGCTACAATGGGGTCCTCATTTAACATCTCTTACAGGACGGCTAAGTTTAGCAACATATGCCAATAGAGACCAATTAGTTTAACTTGGTTTCAGACTGGCTAAAGTAGCCTCATCCTTCATCCACTGTTTCCTGTATATCCCCACAAGCAACTAAGCATATTATAAGTTGGAGGATTACGTCGCTGACAAAAATGCTTGGCTCAACGCTGGTGGCCAGCTCCACAAGGGCGCATAAACTAGTTGATTAGCATTGAAAATATTGTTGGAGCTGCTAAAGATTGCAAAAACTATCTTTGCATTGTATAAATTCAAGCTCTTAGTATTGTATCATTGCATTGTGTGAGCACTGTGACCATTACCTTCTACAAAACTACCATTTACTGTAATGAGCCCTGGCGGCTGAGAGTATGCCATGCTCACTCAAATGTCTAGCTGGCGGTGGCGTATGTGTTGGATCATTAAGTTCCCTTCAAAATAGTTGAGCTAAATGGTGCTGTTCCATGCGTCGTGTTCGTGAATGGGCGCCGTCAGTAGGGACTGGTCATCTCGTAACTGCCATGGCTTATTTTTATTGTTTTTATCTTTTTATTACGGACGCTTTTAACGTGCACGTCTTTCTACATTGTTCTCACATGTATAATTTCAACATGAATGATGAAACCAATATTTTGATTTAAAAGAGTGTCCGTAGAGTTTCTTGCCCGTTCTTCTCCATAGGAACCTATTACGCTTTGGAATGGGCAACTAGCTTCATCTATGTAAGGTAGGATGTAATTTTTTTTTGTAATATGAGTGGCACTGATTTGATTGTGTTTATGGAAGAAAACTCGAAACATTATACTCTCAGGTTTTTATGCTGCCCTGTCGGACATCACTAACTTGTCCGATATTATTACATTCTAAGGGGTGATACTGAGACACATACTTTTGAAGCCTATGCAGCATGCCACTTTTCATTGTAATTTTATAACTCAAGAACAGCTGGGCCGATTTAGCTAAAGGGAAAAAAAGGATAGGTAGGGTAGGTAGGGTAGGTAGGGTAGGTAGGGTAGGTAGGGTAGGTAGGGTAGGTAGGGTAGGTAGGGTAGGTAGGGTAGGTAGGGTAGGTAGGGTAGGTAGGGTAGGTAGGGTAGGTAGGGTAGGTAGGGTAGGTAGGGTAGGTAGGGTAGGTAGGGTAGGTAGGGTAGGTAGGGTAGGTAGGGTAGGTAGGGTAGGTAGGGTAGGTAGGGTAGGTAGGGTAAGTAGGGTTTAAACCTACCCGTGCGAAGTCGGGTCAGGTAAAGTTAGTTTCATACATTTTCTAGTCAGATAATTTTGGCATTTTCGATGTCACATATTTGTGCTGCCACTTGTATATGCCAACTTCAGAGTAATAAGTTATTACTCTGAGACGCCAACATATAATCACATAAATTTGCACAATCACATCATGACGATAGATATTAATGAATGAATCATGAAATCAGATATTATTGCAGATCTGTTCATAGTAATATATTTATGCTCATGACTGTACCATGTTTTCCTGTTAATACCTAGAATAGTTAAGCGTAACAGAAACATGTTAATTAAAATACATTGATAGTTTGCAGTCCGAGGATTGGGAGTGATCGACAAATGTTGCATTACCTTTAATTCAGCTCGCTATTTATGGTTGACATGTCTATTTGGGTAATGCATCGATGCCAACACTTACACTTTAAAATACAAAGCTTTATTTATAGAATTTGGAATTGACGAATGCTACAGTACGCCAACTGCCTACAATAATAAATTATAATAGTGAAAATATATATTTATCTTCGCTCTGGAGCAATATTAGTAATATTATTTGGTTTCTATAGGTTTTATTATTATGTCCTTTATTCCATTTTAAATACTTATAAATCATATTTTTAAATATTAGAATATAAAACATTTAAAAATATAAAAAATAGTAGCCCACCGGTATCGGGAACAGGGTCCAAGCTACCGGCGGTCAGGGCTCCAGAGAGAGGAACCTCCTGACAATGCAAGCCGAGTCCAGGAGTACCGCTTTCTGAATCAAGCCCTTGATCCAGCTGCCCAACGAGAGCCTCCTTAGGTGTTGGTAGAGGCTCTTGGCAACTTTATTATTATTTTTTTATATACATATTATTATATACGTATAGATTATTTTCTATTTTGTGAATGTGATAATGTTGTAGGCCTTTTAGGCTGTAGATTCGTTGACCATTTTCTATTTTGTTACGTACCTGTTACTTGTTCACAATAAATTACTATACAAGTAAACTACACGTACCTACCTATTTAAGAAATTGGAAGAGCGGAGTCTCTTTACTAGGGCTATTTTTTAGGAGCTTCGCTTCCTTTTAAGGCTCCAATCACTAGTGAATTTGAAAAATAATACTTAAATAAAATCATAAACCATTTTTAATTTGTTGACGCTGTATCATTTACATAATCAACTAATTAGAAAGGAACTATTAAGTAGGTACCTATCTGGAGTAAAATAAACGTTGGGAATGTTTGCTAGAGTTTTAAACGAGAATCCCGTAGGTTGTTAAAAGTAAACACAGCAGAGTAGGACAATTACGACATTATATTAGACTATTGTTGTTAGACAAAATATATCAGAAAACGAAAATGAAAAAGAAAACACGGAAAAAATAAGGACAATATATTTTAACTTTTTTTTTTGACACAATGTGACATGAGGTTACAATGTGAGGTTGCATCTCTTTGCTCCAACACTCTTCCTGAATCTCATGTCCATTCACGCATCCATACCTCTCACCACTCAAACTTCTCTCTTGGAAATGGATTTATTAATCCGTCTCGTTAAACGGTACCTACTTCATCACTAGTTATTTTTCTATTATCGATTGTGCACTTCCTGGTTCGATTTTAAAAAGTTCGTATTTCAAGTCGTTTAAATATTGTTTATTTCATAATAAGCATATTTGTTTTGGCGATGTCTTTTTTTTATAATGCTTGTTTGGGCGACACTACAGACAGTGACAGCAAATTTTAGATAATTGGGCCGATAGCTAGAGCTGTTTCTGTACAGCTCTAGCTGGGTCTCCCATGTTTCATCGAAAAGAAATTGCCAAATTATCACTTCCCAAACAATTTTCCGCATAATTTCAAAATCTCTTCCCATTTAATTGTAACACAAAACCTAATGTTTTGCAAGTGAACGTTTAAACAATAACTTGTTTACCAACTAGTACTTTTACCAATTTTTATTTAGTCAAATATTTCAGTTGCAATAACTCATTTTACGCAAAATAAAGACGTTTTATTACAAGGGTGTTATTTCCACTTGGGAAAAATTCTAAACAGGTAATAATAATATTAATTTATTTAATAAAAAATAAAAATAAATTAATATTTTTGGTCTTAGAAATGTCAAAGGCCAAAAATATTAATTTATTTTAAATAATTTTTATTAGCATTTTTTTTAATAATTAATATCGTCTAACTAGTTCAGTTTCGGGTAGCCTGTTCTTTTTTCTATATAATCTAGTCGTTTCTGAGAGGTCACAGTTTTAACATAACCTAACCTAACCACTTTTTAAAATAATTAACCTACTCTAACTAGTTCCATAACTAACTAACCAAACGTTTATTGTCTAAAGATTGTTTGCTGTAATAAATCATTTGATTAAAGACCAAATGGCTAAATGACATTATCCTATAAAATATTCTGCCAAGTAAAACTTTTACCAAATGAAAATGAGTACTAAAATCATTCCAAACATTGCATTGGTATAAAAAAAGGTTGCTAAAATTTGTTTGGGTAGGTAGTGAAATTTGGGCAAAATCTTTTCGGTAAAACGGCAGGATCCTGCTCTAGCTATCGTCTCTACCTACCTACTATATAATCTTGTTCGATTTATTTCTACAGATTATACTTAATGAAAACAATTATACTGATAATGCTGTTATTGTGCCAAGTCAATGAAAACGCCTAAAACGCAGCATATTTTTTAACAAATTGGCCTCAACTAAGTATCAAAAGAGTTAATGATAAGTACCTTTATACAGGTTGAAACTATTCAATCAAAGTTACACCCCACATGACCACATATAGATAAGCAGCTGTTCTAGAGACAGATCAATGCCCATTCCACCAAAATGTATGGAATCTGGAACAGCTGACTTTTTTTTGTCGATATAATAGATGTGTACCCTTGCCAAACTTCTTCATGGCCAATATATTTTAGAGTGGTTTTCAAATGTATCATTCTACTTTTAAGGTGAAATGGGTTCCAAAGCAGATGTTTCGACTTCACGCAAAATCAATGTTTCTCTTAAAAAACAGCTAACTTGCATTTTTTTTTTTATTACGAACATTGAAGAGTGTCCTTAGTGAAGAAGGTATGAGGCCTGAAACACGATTGACAAAACTTTCCTCAATAGATAGATAGATAAAAGCGGCAAAGTTACCTTAAAATCTGCTTTTTCTGTAACAACCACTAAGAAAAAAACCAATTCTATTCGATTGTTATCAAAGCAATTGTATTAAAATTTTGTCTACGTGTTCACTATTAAATACTTTAAGGAATTATGGACTTATTTTTCTATATCAACACAAGTAAAATTTTTAAATTCAATATTTGTAAGTAATATAGTGCAATAGAATTGCGCGCGTGCCGGTCATACCGCCGCTCCCGGAACGCTACCACGATACCATTTCGCCTTACGTTCTTTGTGTTCATT
This sequence comes from Agrochola macilenta, assembly GCA_916701695.1. Classification (NCBI taxonomy): domain Eukaryota; kingdom Metazoa; phylum Arthropoda; class Insecta; order Lepidoptera; family Noctuidae; genus Agrochola; species Agrochola macilenta. The sequence goes on from OU753553.1 coordinate 23,250,915, forward strand.
TAGAATTGTTTCATAATTTTGAGAAATTTCTTGAATGGGATTAGGAGTAGGCTACATTTGATTTTCATTTATAAATACACAGCTTGTGCTTTTTTTTGTCGTCTGCATCACATAGCCTGCCTGTTGTTATATTTGATCAAATAATATTATATTTTTTAAGTAAAGTAGGTAGGTAAGTAAATAAAAAGGCCAATCAAGGAATGTTTAATTTAATAACTACAAAACTGTTTACTGCTTAGGTTTACTGAGATCAAAGTACTCAAATAAATTAATTAATTTTAATTCAGAGAATGGATTGTTGGGAAGCATAGCATTTGCGGCAAGCTTTAGCAAGATTCTACTTACTCTTCTACTTCTTCTACTCTACTATGTACCTACTGTTTTGTCTTATCCCGACATCAACCTAGCTACTAATTCCATACAGTTAAAATTACTTGTTCTACCACTTCATAATACATCTAACGCCATCTACTCAAAAATAATTAAATAAAAACTCTTTTTCTAAGTAAAACTAACGAAATTTTTATCTAGAGAAATCTATTTCGAGAAAAGTTTAATTTGAATGAAAACTTCTAGAATTCGGTTGTCAGCTACTCGACACCAGGCGGCGCTTCAATGTCAGGGATAAAGAACATTCGGGGTCGTCAACAATGAGGTGGCGCGATGGGTGCTCAAATTGGTGCACAATAGCCCAACTAATAAAAACCATTCATCCTATTGTTAAATTTAAACTTTATGTCACAGATTAACAATAGAGAAAACGACTTTATTATTAATCGCTTAGTAAAGTATTTTTTTTTTTATTTAACCATTTTTTATTCCAACCATGTTCTCTCTTTCATACTGCATACTGTTACAGTTACCGTCTCATCTTATTAAATAAACTGAGTGAATTAAAAACTTATTGTTAGATATGGTTTATAAAATACATAAAACATGAGTTATGACAAAATGTTTCAAATATCTGCAATGTTCACGCATGCGCGAGTCATCGAGCACATTCTCGAATGACATTCCAGAAAATTCTATTTGCTACTAGATGGCGTTGTCGTCAATATAAATATGAAGCCGGCTTTTGACCGGCATTCATTCAGACAACAACATTGAAGCGAGCTACAGAAAGTATCGGAGTGTTCTGAAGAGTTTCGAAGCGATTTCTAATAGAATTATCAATTAGTAAAGCTTACAATTGAACCAGTGAAGACTAATAAACCAGTGAAAATGTCGCTGTATCCATTTTTTATCGACTACGAGCGTCCCAGGACTCCCAGGCAGTGCCCTCGACGTCTGCTGGACCAGCACTTCGGCTTGGGATTAACCCCACAAGACCAACTAACCATCATCGCAGTCCCCAAAGCCAGTCCAGACTACTACAGACCTTGGAGGAACATTCAAGCCGCAGCACAAGACACCGGTTCCACAATCAGAGAGGACAAAGACAAATTCCAGGTGAATTTAGACGTTCAGCACTTTGCGCCTGAAGAAATATCAGTAAAAACAGTTGATGGTTTCTTAGTGGTTGAAGCTAAGCATGAGGAAAGGCAAGATGAACACGGATTTATTTCTAGAAGCTTCAGCAGGCGGTATGCGTTACCTGAAGGCATTGATGCAGACTCGGTGATGTCGAAATTGTCTTCCGATGGTGTTCTGTCAATTACGGCACCATTGAAACCTAAACCAAAGGAGTCTAATGAGAGGGTGGTGCCAATCGTTCACACTGGTCCCGTGAAGAAGCAAGAAGGAAACAAGGAAGAACAGGGATAAAAGGTTCCTCAAGTGTTTAGTGATTTTTTAGTGTGTGTTTATCTTTTAATCATTCCGTGTCTGCTAATTTTGTGTTGTGATTGTTGAGAATCTGCGATTATCTGATCTTTTTGTAAGTACCGGTCAACTGCCCTAACTTCGCCTGGCGTCCTATGTTTGCCTATGGTGAAAAATATGTAATATCTTTTTCATTTTACTTGTATGGCAATCGAAACTACAAGAAAGTTAAAGCTCTCTATGAAAACTCAGTTTCGATTGCCATACAATTAAAATGAGAAAGATATTGCATCTTTTTAATTATAGGCAAACATAGGACGCCAGGCGAAGTTAGGGCAGTTGACGGTACCTAATTGATGTCATCTGTGGTGATGCTTAATTTAATTAAATGACGTTCTAGTCATGAAAACGCTATTTAATTGTTTTATTTTCCTACTGTACGAAATCTATACATAAAAGACAACCTACCCCACAAAGACACACTCACCATACACTATTCGAAATATGTCGGTTACTTATGTAAGTAGGTATAACTAATCAATGAAACTAGCTGTAGGTACCTACAAGTGTAGGTACATGAAATACCAGAAAAATCATTAAGTATTCCAACCCAATAAACAGTTTACTATGTACCTACCTACTTAGAAACGCTAGGAAATACCTAGTACCTCGCTTGATATCTTGATAAGTACCTACATAGAATATTCACTGATAATAATGAGTCAGTTCTATTGGATTCAGTAAATAGCTTCATTTGAGATTAGCGCCATCTCTTGAAACTCTTTAGTAACCATATCAGGAATGGTGGAATAAATACGTCCCAACAAAATGTTTTGTAAATTTGTAGACGCATTTAGTTCGCCATATAAGCTACAGATGGCGTTAAAAAACATGATCCACGCTTCCCGCTTCTGAATCTTGATCAACTCCACCGAGACTGAACAAGATTCAGAAGCGGGAAGCGCGACTGCTGGGAATTGAGTTCGAGTTCTTGGTCGCGTAAAAAGTGTTGTTGGGTTTTCCGTCAGGAATTTCACTGTAGCAGCCCAGACCTTGGAAGTTGTCTGTATTGCATGCCCGTAGTGTCTATATAAGAGAACGGATTGCCGTTTCATCGTACTATGACAGCGAGGAACCCGCTTCCCTGTATGTAGGTAGTGCACTTGTAGGTACTAGTAGGTTAGGTAGGTAGGTATGGTTTTGTTATTGTTACCTATTAGTAATTCATTGTTTTATTCTACTTCGATGGTCCTAGTTTATCATTTATAACTTCCAGTTATAGCTTTAAGTAAGCGGGCACGCCCTTTATGATCTGGAGTCTTTTATTTGGATTCTGTTTACGTTTATTTTTTATCTCTGCCCGAGTATAGTTCTCGAAGTTTTTTGGTTGGTATATTGGAGTGTGCTAGCTGACATATGGCTAATAATTTATAATTTAAATTATGTTTTGTGTTGCGTAATGTAAATTATTTTGCATACTATTTTAGAGACTACTTATTACTATTATATTATTTTTACTATTTTATTTTACTGTTTCTAACTGAACATGCAGCTGTGCTGCTGGGGAGTTTGTTGCGCCACTTCTTCTTCCCAGCTAAAGCACTAGGAAGTGGTGACGGGTGGGCGTTTTGGGGGACTGTCTTATGTAATTCTGACATTCGAAAAGCGCTGATTCTCAGCCTAGTTTTATTTGACTTTTGAATTTTGTATTTATGATTGAAGGTCGATGCTGATATGCAACGAATGTTTCAGTTGTAGGCCTACAAACTAGGTTTTCCCCTATAGAAATATAAATAACAGGAGAAGTGGTATGGGGGCGTGTCTGTGTCCGCGCGTCTTGATCACAATGCTCATGCCTCAGGCAAATGGCCGTCTCCGCTAACTAGTGCGCTTTCGACCGCGATCGTGATAACATTTAAGAATACCGTGTTGTTCAGTGGTTTCTTGTAAAAATCGAAGCTAAACTATAAACTTTATAAATCGTAGAACCACTTTTCATAAATCAGCACAAGTATTTTGCTATATTTGTGTTGAAAATCATGAAAAACAACAAATCGTAAAATATTTCTTGCCTTTACTACGTTATTTTTGTTTTCATATATCACAGCGACTGTACTTTTATTGTAGTAAATACATTGCTTCTTTACCACTACCAAAGTATGTCGCTAAGTAACTGGACAAGCAATGTAAAAATTACAAAACGATATTTACTTTAAGCGGTTGCATCGTTAGTACGGCCGCAGCGTCTTGTGACGGATTAGTGATGTGGTTGTGCAGATCCACTAACGTAGGCTATCGACAATAATGTCGATTGTCGTATGAATTTATATTACTATTAAAGTTTATTCTTCAATTTGTCAACAGTTATAGCCTGATTGGAAGACCGATGTGAAATCTTGTTTTATACTCATTTAGATTTTCTCATAATGTTGTAATTTTTTTGGTTTACTTAATATTTCTTTTTTTTACTTACTTATTGTTTATTTATATCATCTTATTATATGTATATCGTTTTTTATTTATAATTTTTTCAGCAACTTCCAAAAATTTTAATACAAATATAAATGGGAGAATCGATAAGTTTCCGATTTAGTCAATCACTAGCGTATATGTAAAATAAATGGCTTTTGCACAGCACAACGATAGCGAACGATGTTTTCGTGTGGGTGAGTTGTACGGTGCATGGTAAATGCACGCTGTGTTTGATGGGATAAGGTTTATAATTGATTATGTAGTACGTTCTGATTTGTAAATTGCAAGTGTGAGCGGGGCCTCGTATTTATTGGGTTTACTGATCGCATGTGTGATCGCAGGCTAGAGAGTAGGGATAGATAGAAGACATTGGGTTTCGATACATTTTCAACTACCGGGCATATCTCCTTCTTTCTTATATCTATGTTTTCCCCAGACGGTTATCGCTCCGGGAATTACCCATTATAACAATTTATTGTTAACCTTTCCACCTCAACGAATATTTCAATAACAACAATATATTTACGAGTACCTACCTATTTTAGAAGCATCGTTCAACATTGACGTTGATAATGGCCATGTCAATCTTAATTTTTCTGTTAGATTGGTACATAGGTACTGCTTCGGTATCTGGCGATATTCCACAGGTACTCCCTTTCTTCTCCGAAAATCATTATCCATAACACGTTTGCTATAAACTTCAGTAATCATAATGTTCAAAAATTCGAAATTTAGTTTTACATATTTAATAATCTTTACTTCTAAAACTATTCTGTCATAATATCGAGTACTATAATAATTGTATCTCCTAATTTTGCATGAAATAAAGTCATATGTCCTAAGTATTGAATTATATAATGTGTATTATTCCGAATGTGTGTGAAAATTGTAAGTCCTAAAACATTTGCAAGTTTAGTGACAGAAACGAATCGCTGTAAATCCGACTCCACGCAGTCTTGTCTGCCCTACCCCTAGAGTGTAATTTAAAATCGCGTAGGCGCGGAGGGGCTCGCATGGGACCGCCGCCGGAGCCCCGCAGCACCGGAGCCGTGACAGAAACCATGCCTGCTGCATGTTGCATGCTCGCTTGCATGCTCGCTTGCATGCTGCATGCTTGCCTGCTGCATGTTTGCTTGCTTGCTCGTTGCATGCTGCATGCTTGCTGCATGCATGGTGTATGCTTGTTTGCATGCTTACAGGGAAATAAAAAATATTAATGTTAATATTGTTTAATGTACTACAAATTTGTTTAAAAAATATTATTAGGATATTTAAAACATTAAAATAATTTGAATTTAGAACTTAAAACTTTTATTGTAAACGGTTTTATGTCTTTTGTATATTATTGATTGTAATATTTATGACAAAAAAATTTAGGGCATATTGTATTTAGGGATTTAAATTTTATGGCATGTGATATTATGTGACATTAAGTTCGGGCAAGTTATCATTCGGACAAATGATGATTAGGAGAAAAAAAAATTATGGCACTTTAGATTATGGATAAAAAAATTAGGGAACACAATAGAGAACCTATTCCACACCATGGGATAGGCGAGATAAAAATATCATCCCCAGTATACGTGCAAGCTACCCAAGATTTTATTTTACCACTCTGTCGGCGTGATACCCATGCCAAACTACAGCTTTTTTGTACTAAGAGTCTCTGAGCTAAGCTTCGGACAGACAGACAGACGGAGATGGCGAAACTATAGGGGTTCGTTGTTGATTACGGAATCCTAAAAAGAACAATAGGTATAAACAGCATCGAAGACCAGGCGGACATCTGTCATATGGTTACTCCAACACGCGTAACATGACTATGGGTGGCAGGAAAAAAATCTGCTGTTTCATAGAAAAGTGAAATACCTACGCGGTAAAAATGTATGGACAGCTAATTATTTTTTAATTACCGACGAAAAATTTCAACGCCCCCTCAGAATCATGTCAGTACTGAATCCATGGTATCAGTTTTCGCAGTCGATGTCCCTGCCACCCTGTATACTTATCTACTTCTCTCTACTCTACGAAGAATAGATTATGTACTTTTAATATCTCTCTCTATGCAAAATTACATTTCTTTTCTTGAATAAGACATCGCGCCGTAGAAATCTCTAACAATCTGTCATTAACCGACTTCAAAAAAGGAGGAGGTTATTTTTGTTCGTCACGTATGTTTTTTTTTTTTTTTTATCTCTGTCCTCCGATGATTTATCCGTCAGTTGTGGACCAATTTTGAAAATTCTCTTTTTGTATGAATCTTATTAACTTTACTTGGATAGTTTTAGAGTAAGCTTCATTAATACGTATTTTTCCCACTTATTTATCTTTATTTTCTACTTGTAGCTGTGGTCATGGTAGCGTCATTGTAGCGTACGTTCTACAATCCATGAAACTGTTGTAGTACCTAGTAAATCTATTCTGACGTAAGTAGGTACTGTATCTAAAAACTAGTTATCACATTTCGTACTGTACGTACTGACTCTATTATCATATCCGAGGACGTACTAGGTAACGTATTAGGTATAGATTCTATTAGTTGCTGCAATATTCTAGTAAATAAAATGTGTCATTAATCAATGATTTCTTTGTAAAATAATATGATTCATTGAGGGAAACAGTGTCTTTTAATTAAATGTAAACAATTTCATTTTGTTATTGTTAACGATTGAGTTTAAGGCCAGGTGCACATCGTTTTTGTTAACTAGTCTTATAGTTTTATTTATTTAAAAATTGTTTCTGTTAGGTACTAATCATAAGTAAGTACCTATTAAGTCTACCTAATAGTATTGTATTTACTTTTGGTATAACAGAAACAATTCAATACAATTAAAACTATTTTTTTTATATAAACTTGACATTACAATTTTAGTGTCAGTCGGTGTAAGATTCCCAGGTTTGGATAATTGAGATGCCACAAGTTTAAGGAATTTGTAAACCGATAAAAACCTACACGAAAATAATAAAGATGTAGGTAAGTGAAGATTACTGCGTAATAATTTAACATTAATAATATCGGCTGTGTGGACAAAACCTTATACAGTATCATTACCTACTAAAACGCCTAACCATTCAAGCGAAAATATGCATTAAGTTATAGAACATACGGTCGTAAATGAGTAGATAAAACAATTTATTTCTAAGAAACTACGACCTCTTGTTCAGAGCAGACAAAATTGTTTGCACAGTCCAGAATGTGACGATAAGGATGATAAACTATGACCCGAACGTCCGGGCATATAAAACGCAGTGGTCAGTCCCGCGCACCAGTGATTCACAAACATTGAGACAAAATGATCGCCTTACTACTGTGCGGACTCATCGCAGGGGCGTGCGCCGCCCCACAATTCGAATTCTCCTTCGGGGCTCCACAGAGGCCCGCGCCATACTTCTCTAACTACCACTTGAGGAGTCATCCCTACGTCGATGAAACTGTCTTCGATACCGGAAGGTTCTGGAACGACCTATCCAAGGAACTGAAGGAACTGGACGACATGCTAGCTGACTTCACCCGTCATTTCCCCACCAGCGTGTCTGAAGAAGGAGTCCAAGGTACCGAGTACAAGTTAACGATTTCCCTGCCAGAGTTCGACGAGAAAGACATCGTAGTGAAGGCACGCGATGGATTGCTGATGATACAAGCGACCCACAAGTACACGGAAGGGAGTGAGAGGAACTACCTGGATGTGAGGACTCTGCCTGACACCGTGAACGTGACTGGAAACTGGATCTTCGAGAAAGGAGTTTTGAAGATTACATTCCCGTTGAAGGATGGAGCGGTTGTGAAGCCGACGGAGCCTGTTTCGACTACGGAACAACAGTCGCTGTTTGATACGACTGTAAGGCCGTACTTCGCCGGAAGTCGCGAGGAAATTGAAACAAACGCTAATGAAGGAGTTCAAGACGTTGACGTTGGCTTGGGCAGGGGAGACTTGGACAAAGACAACGAGCTGAAAACCAATGAAATTCCCGATAGGAACACAGTGGAAGCGACTACTTATGCTGTAGATCTGAAAGACGAGATAGAGTTCGTTCCAGTTAGATATTAGAAAGTGTTTTTTTTAATAAAGTTTTTAATATTAATTCTTGTTTTTTTCCGTTACTGAATAAAGTGATAACAAGTATTGGTCTTTGTGTTAAAATAGCGTGTTGTTTATGTTATAACTTATGAGATAGCAAGACATACATTGCCATATCTGTTTACTGATGAGTGCTACGAATATAATGGAATGACTAATGACGCCGTAATCTCGACGGTTAGTATGCAGATTGATAACCCAATCCCGTTACTGAACTGCGGTTTCTCTTAAATTAATGTAATTTATAGGGGACTTTTACAACATGTTTTGAAAAGAACATATATTCTTTGTTGTGAACTCAGGATTTTGGGTTTACCTACCTATTTAGTTAGTTAACAAAGAATTTTATCAAAGATAAGTGCTCTAAGACAACATTTGCAAGGCCTTAATAAGAACAATAATAGGCTCCAAGAACAATAATAAGTTATAATTAAGTACCGTATTCTCATCAATGGCGGCAAGATTCGGTCTTGCCATAGAGTAACTATGGAGTTTCTTGCCCATTCTTCTCCAGACAATCTACCCTTTGGAAGGGGCAACAACAAGATTTAATTCTTCTTTGTGTTTGACATTTGAATAGTGCCTTCAATGGTGCAAATCAAATGACTTTTCAACTCTCAATTGCCAGTTCAAGCTGTTTTAGCATTCTTTCTTTTTTTATTAGAACCAAACGCACTTTTTTGCGTATTAGACTTTATAGACTCTTAGAAGAGGTAATAGGTCAGCGTTCTGAATGTTCTATGTTGTTAAACATGGTTTCGTGACGTCACTTTAGCTCTTGTCAGATAGGCACATTAGGCAGATAATTTATCGGATGGTTGATCGTTATTTTGTTTATTAAAAGCCGTCTCTCGTGTAACTGCAATCCAAGCAAAGCGGAGATATTTGGAGCTAGGATAAACCCTTGCAAATATGAAGACTCGGATGGCGAAAAGTAGGTACCCAATGTTGACATTTGCTGCGTATATCGTACATATAATAAAATCGTAGCGAAGTCAAAACTGTACATTGAATATATTTGAAAAAAAGTAATTGCTACGAGGTCTGAGATCGATTCTAATGCCGTAAATATAGTTTTTAGAATTTTTATCTGTTTGTCTGTATGTATGTTCCAGCATCACGCAAATTGTTGGGCACGCCACAATTGCGGCGGTAAGGCCCCTCTTTGAGGAGTGGCTAGAGAGGCGCCACGACGTCCTCACCTTCCTCCTGACGCAGGTCCTCACCGGACACGGTTGTTTCGGGAGGTTCCTGTTCAGGATAAAGCGGGAGGAAACGCCCGGGTGTTACCATTGTGTGGATCGCCCGGAGGACACGGTGGAGCATACGGTGGAGGTCTGCCCGGCTTGGGCGGGGCACCGCCGTGTCCTCACGGAGGCGATCGGCAGCGGCGATCTCTCGCGTCCGGCCCTGGTTCAGGCCATGGTCCGGAGCGAGAGTGCATGGGAAGCCGTCACTTCCTTCTGCGAAGCAGTAATGCTCGCGGAGGAGGAGGCGGAGCGCGCGAGGGAAATGCAAGATGCGCGCCCTCGTGCCCCTAGTCGCCGCAGGAGACGCCCCGGGCGTCGGGAGTCGTGAGCCGACTTCCGGCCACCGTAGGCGCGGGCTTGCGGACGGTGGGCAATGGGTAGCTCGCCGTCTGATTAGGACCAGGCCCGGGTCGACGGCGCGTTGTGTTCCACGCGCGCCTCAAAGAGATGTCAGCACCAACTGACGGGGTCCGTAAGGGCCCATGCCTGCCAGGGTTGCGAGTTTGTCCGAAAGGGATATCGCGGCCCCGGCACACAGGCAACGGAAGGAACACGGGTGGGTTTTAGTCAGTAAAAGTCTGACACTCCCTCTCGCTCCGCCCAGAGCGGGAGGAGTCATTTGATGATTTCCCAACCAAAAAAAAAAAAAAAAAGCATCACGCAAATTGTACCGGATAGATTCTGTTAACATTTTGCATAGATATGCCCTATAGGTCTAGTCAAACTATAGGGTATAAAATATCACGCTATTTTGCTATGAGAGATGAGCAATATTATATTATGTTCGTATTTTTCTCCGCAAATTGTAAAAGGTCGTGCCAAAAGGTAAGGATATTGTAGATAGTTACCGATTTAACTTTTTAAATGATTATCATCACGCTATACCTTTATGGAACTAAGCAGTCAATCATGAAATATATACGTATAGGAACGGTTATTTTAGCTTACTTTCAGCAAAACAAATAACTACGCGGTTAGACGATTGCTTCGCAAACTTGAGGAACTACCTAAAGTTCTTTTTTGTGATTCTTCTTTTTACCATTTTGTAGTAAGATTTTATTTTTTATTATGTATTAATGAAGAATTATTCTAGTTCATATCATGTATTTTATTCACTGAAAAAGGAAAACTTCGCAATCAATGGGCTGCTACCTCACAAGCACTTTTCAGTCACAAAACATTCAAGGTTGTGTTCTTATCATTTTAGAGCTAAAGACTAAGAATAAAAATATTTTTTACATACAGGTCATAGAATAATAGGTTTATTCTATGACCTGTATGTAAAATATACAATATTTTTAGTGCTATTTACTTTTAAAAGCATAATATTGTATAGTTATAGTATAGTAATAGTTCATTTACACAAAATATGCATGAAATACTAAATACTTGTTTAATTTTTGGCACGTTTTTAATTTTTGGTATCAACGATGAATTTAAATATTGATTAAGGAAAGCAGAAAAACGTTCACCTTTTACAGTTTGCTTAAACAATTTCATGAAGTCCTGTTACTTATTGCATTTTAAACCTTATGATTAACATCATAACGGCGACAAGACAGGACTTCGCGAAATAAATTAACTATATCTGGTATTGGCTGGCCGCCGAAAAATCTGCCGTCTCAGCGTTGCGTAGACGACGTGAAATCAGTGCCTACCTGGAAAGATTTGGGGAGGCCTTGACCAGCACAAAAAAGCTAGCTAAATTTTATACTTTACACAAAGATTTTGACAGCAGATTTGTCCAAGCGATTTTAAAATCTGTGTGTGGATCTTCTGCAATCACTACCACACTGCTTCCTGGTGACAAAACAGTGCACACCATACATGTTGATTCCCATCAATTTAAAGAGTAACGAAACGCTGTCTGTGGGGTGTCACGAAACAGTAACATGGGATGCGTGCATAGGGTTTGCGCTTCATCGCATGGGATGAATGTATTATGGCAAATAGAAAAGCAGTGGAAGCTGCAGAACATCCGCAGGAACCAAGTCATGATGGGTGGTGTCACAATTCTGTCTGACAAGGTGAATGCTTCATTGAAAAGGTCAACTCTATGGTCGAGATTTCTTATACTGCGCTTGACTATGGACATGCGAGCTCGGCTTGGCGGGAATTTACATGCTCAAGAATTCTCCGATGTTCTTCTAAAACTTGTTGAAGGCACTCTACCAGAGGAGAGCGGGGCCAGGTGGCCCTACCAGAGACTCGTGGTAGAGTAGTTCTAACTTTAGAAGATCTGATTCGTCTGGTGTACGCAGACATCAGTCGAATACTCTACCAAGAGAATTCTTGGGCGTGTTTCCATTTTAACGCCGAAAATGGTGAAGCTGCAGCTATCAACCACAGTATTCTCTCGCAAATTGAAGGGAGCGAAGTGATATACACCTCCATCAATACTGATGTGGAGGAAGATACCCCGTAGAATTTCTGAATTCGCTAATGGCAAGTGGAGTTCCGGCGCACAATATCCAGCTGAAGGTCGGTGTCCCGATTATGCTCATTCGGAACTTAACTCCACCGAAGCCGTGTAACGGAATTCGGCTCAAAGTCGTGTCTTTGCAGAGAAACGTCATCGAGGCGGAAATTCTAACAGGTTGCGGCATTGGCGAGACAGTGTTTATACCGCGTATACCAATAATTCTCCACAATTACCAGTTTAAGCGCGTGCATTTTCCTGGGAGCGTATGCTTTGCGATTATTATCAATAAGTCACAGGGGCCGACACTGAAGGCTGAAGGCTGCGGGTGTCGCACCAGGACAAGCTGCTTCTCACACGGACAACTGTACGTCGCTTGCTCGAATCACCAGTTCATACATATTGTGGTGTCTTACGACTTCCTCGCGAACGAAGTGGCGGGCAAAAGCTAGTTTTTAATAAGATAGCTTTTGCACGTGTTATTTTACATCAACGACGGATCCAGCCGTTAGATCAGGGGTTTATCAATATTTTTCTTGCCCTTATCTCAATTTATTTTCGGTCGGTGCAACATATTGTCTACTTCTTCCATACCTACTTCTTTATAAGTCGTCATGTCGGTGGTCACCCTCTTTCAGTCCATCATTCGACATCGTTTCTTTTATATGTACACATAAACTTTCCACAGCAAGTAAGAAAGAAATGCGGCCATGTCTAACGTGCTCCGTTTTTCCTTCTTCTTCGTGTGGTTAGTGAATAACCTATGGTGTCAGAGTTTTTATGCCACCCATGGGTGGCATAAAAACTCTGGGCCTCCTCGTCGAGAAAAATCTCTCAGGACCAGAGCGTGCCCCATTGTATTCGCTAAATTCAAATCATTTACATTCAACATTCATATTTTTTATTTATTTATTTATTATTAGGCTCTTCAACAATGAGTACACTATTACTTTACAATTAGTACATTTCAAACTTAAATCTAAGCGCCTCATTACTTATAGAAAAGCACAGCATGCACTACATTATGCGCAGATTGACATTATTGGCTTACTTAAGTATCTAATTAGGGAGAAATGCAAAATACGAGGATAAATTCTCTCAAAATTACGTATTGAATAGTCTTTGTCTCGTTTTATTTAATTCTGAGAACTGATAAGCCAAAATTAGATAACTAAGTATTTTTATTTTCCGGGTCATCGTGTTTTGACTTTCTGACACTACATCGGGTTGTTTTTTTATGATCTCATAGTGCCCTTGTTTAAAATACATACGATAAGTAATGTCAATATTGTTGGCACAGCCTCAGGTAGGGTTGGCAACTTTTTGTACAAGAAATAAAGTTTATTAGGGTGAAAGTGGGAAAATAAACAGTATCACGGAAAAAACAAACAGGATTTCTAACACCAATATTGAAGGCTTCGTAAGCCTCGCCAAATAGACAAGGAGCAATTTTTTTGTTGAATGCATTGAAGCTGTACTTATATTTCTATCGTCCCACAACTTAGCATTCATCATGCACTGAAAAGTCTCATTCTGTGAATACTGAGGTGGCAGAACGAACTGTAATACTAGTCTAGTCTATCTAAAAGGTATTTTGTAACAATAATATGTCCCGAAAATGCCCATGTCCCAGGTGCATACCTGATGTTCTACGTAGTAGATGAAACTTTATATTTAGGTATCGCTCTGGCTATCGGTGAAAACAATATACTGATATTTATACTTTTTTTTACAATAAACTGTATTTTAGAGTGAAAAACAGTATAACTATCTATTTATTCAGTTCCAAAACCGTTCTACGAGTATTATTTATTTATTGTTTGCATGAAGTTTTTTACCTAAATGTTGTTGTTGGCTTGCTGCGCGCTTTGGTGTTTACTGTAAGTGCAGCAAGCAATTGTTATATAAATAAATAAATATAAAAGAGTCTCTTACTTACAGATACTCGTATATTAAATCTATTTCAAATAATCTGTACTCTAATTAAACTTCTATACTAATACATATAAAAAATGCGTACTTTACTTATGTAACTCTGTCTGTCTGTCTGTTACTTTGGATGAAACGCACACGGCTAGACCATGACCTTAGGACATAGGATACTTTAATCCCGGCAGTACGTTACCGTGGGATAATATTCAACCTCCACGTGGCCGAAGCCGCGGGCCAAAGCTAATTCAAATATAAAGCAAACAGACACTAAATCTTTAGTAATAACGACTATTTATCTAACTAACAGTGTTACACGAGTAAGATAACGTATACCTAATGTTTGATGTTCTACCATTAATTAGTGACATTAGCCCTAATTATGATAACCTGATATATTGCCCCAATGTGTTAGCTGGGACGACTAACTGTCTGAGTAAGCTCGAAATAATGACATATTATTACAATATTTGACTGTTGCCCGGCTTTATTTAATTTATTGAGGGATAATAAACAACTACAACATATATTATACACTAGCTTTTGCCCGCGACTTCGTCCGCGCAGAAGTCGAAAATGGTTCTAATCGGATTTTTTATTAGTTTTTTACGTTATTAATTTTGTTATAACATATAAAAACAATCTTTTTTGTTTTTCCTTCGGGTGCTAGTATCACCAGGCTACTCTGTGCGCTTAATCTGGAGCATGCCACATACAACTTGCCGTGGGAGAAGCAGCTTTCCCTCAAGTCTACTCCCGCTAACTTAAGAGTATGACCTTGAGTTTTGTAGCTCGTCTCTAGCACTCTCTTGAATTCGAAGGGGTAATTTTATGGTGTTAGGGGAATCCTAGAAATAAATACAGACCTCTGTGAGGCTGACTGTCCACTGGAGCGGAGAAGAGAGGAGAGGAGCGGAGATGCGCCAATATTAACCTAAAGGCAAAACAGGTAGCCTAAAGCTAAAATAGTACGGTGACTTTCGAGACATTCCAATTTTAAAGAGTATTTGCATTGCACCAAGCTATTATGCGATTTCAACCTTTTTTTAATAAAATGGGATTAAGTTATCAAACATGTTGCAAAATAAAATGTAATTTAAATCAAAAGCACTAAGGATTATTGATATCAACTTCGAAGCAAATCACTACCAAAATAACTTTCTACCCCTATTTAATCCTTTAGGGGATGAATTTAAATAAAATACGAAATATGTCTTCCATCAATTCTGATAAAGAATGTTTATGCAAAATTTGAAGTAGATTGGACTAAGGAATCACGTTGTCCCATACAAATTTTGCCCTCCTTTTTCACCCCTTAGGGGTAGAATTTCGGAAAATCCTTTCTTATCGGATGCCTACGTCATACAAAGAATACACCCTCCAAGTTTCAAGTCTCTACGATCAGCGGTTTAGGCTGTGCGTTGATCCGTCAGTCAGTCATTCAGGACAAAGCATTTTATATGTACCTATAGAAGAAGATAAAATTAATAATACTTTAAGTGGTAATGTTGCATTATCCGCAGATAGGACATATTAGAGATCAGTGGTGGCCACTAGACGGGCATTACCAAAATTAACAAATAATTTAAAATAAATAAATAAGTTACTATAAACCTAGCTGTAGCTACAAAACTGGAAACAATTTCACTTACCTAAATAATTCAATAAATTAATAATAATAATAAGCTTTGTCTTTGCGATTATGGATGAAGTTATGATGACGAACAACTACCGGAAATACATTGTGAAGGACGGCACGGTTGACATTTGTCGGGCATGTCACCGTCCGGGGGAATCAATCCGCCACATTATTTCTGGCTGTTCTCGTCTGGCTAACGGGGACTACTTGCATAGGCACAACCTTGTAGCCAGGATTATCCACCAGCAACTTGCTCTGAAATACAATCTTGTGGAATCGGAAGTACCGTACTATAGGTATGAGCCCGACCCAGTTCTCGAACATGACAATATCACGTTGTATTGGGATCGATCTATCATCACTGACAGGACTATTGTTGCCAATAAGCCAGATATAGTGGTGATAGATCGATTAGAGCGTTGCACAATGATTATTGATATAGCGGTCCCGCATGACGAGAACCTCGTGAAAGCTGAAAAAGATAAGCAGATTAAGTATCTTGACCTGGCTCGCGAGGTTGTCGACATGTGGGATGTGGATACAGCAGTCATTGTGCCGATAATCGTGACGGCCAATGGCATAATAGCCAAGAGCCTCGACCAACACCTGAGGAGGCTCTTCTTGATCCAGAAAGCGGTACTTCTGGACACGGCTCGCATTGTTAGGAGGTTCCTCTCTCTGGAGCCCTGACCGCCGGTAGCTTGGACCCTATTCCCGATACCGGTGGGCTACTATTTTTTATATTTTTAAATGTTTTTATATTTTTTTATTCTAATATTTAAAAATATAATTTATATGTATATATAGTTAAATAAAGGAAATAATAAGATTACAAATGATAATTTTTTTACTCGGGCTATTCGATAATGTATGGTTATAAAATGTGTTGAAAATGTGGCGCCATCTAACAGTTTTTGATGCAATTTTAAACTTTGGTTAGTATTTGGTTCCTACTCGTTTTCTATGTTCACGAGTTTTTACTTATTATAGCATCTTTTTATTATATTCCGTTGTCATCAATATGTAAGGTGTTAAAAACTTATTTAAAAAAAATGGTGGTGTATGTTGTTCCTACATAACATACCTTGCTCTTGGCCTATAACTTGTAACTTTGTTTAGATACCAACTCCATCGTCCAATAGCATAGGTATTATGCATTAATATAAAAGCTTGTTTATTAAAACTTTATTTTATTATTATCAAATCGTATTTATTTATAAAGGTAGGGTAATATTAAAATGACTGTCTGTGGTAGGGCTTCACGTAATTCGATCTTTGATTATTACCTACTAATGTGCACTAATTTATGACTACGAATACCTGACTGCGTAAGATAAATTAGATTAGCACGAGTATTAGCCGCGACTGTGGTCACAAATACAAGCAATAATGACACATCAATACATATAAATTTAAATACCCACCTAGATCTGCATATCTCTTAGCTGGAAGTGGTGATTGGCTTCCAATTCTGGTACTTTGTAAGAAAACATACAAAGTACGAACGCATAAAAGTAATTTTATAACTTAGATAAGTTGCCAGATCTAGGACACAAACAATATAAACTGAAAACTTACTAAATTTTAACTTAGATGGCTCGAATACCCGAATTAAGTTCATGTCTGAATTAACATAAGGTTACGACTGAGGATTAAGTTACGTTTAAGTTACCACTAACTTGGAGAGTCTGCAGGTTTCTGTTAATTACTTAATTTGCCTAAGTTTAGTCTAAGTTAAGCTACCTGATCTAAGGAGGATTTATGTTACAAACTATGCTTACTTTTGCAATGAATACAGGTGTTGCACTAATTAAAATACAATCGATAAATAACTTGCTCTTTTATGGCTCATGGGCAGACTGCGAAGTAGTCCGCAACTATGTCCTGAGAGTTGTGGCGAAGAGTTACATATACCTACTCAAAATAGGAAGTTCAGGAAGGAAACACGTTTTCTTGTCTGGTCTTCCTCTGCGTGAAGTGTGGATTACATAACTATTTTATATCAGTATTACTAACACTGGAATATAAGTTGTTTTGTAATACTAACACAATATTCTTCTTTTCTTGTGGTTAGTGACTAACCTGATGTCAGAGTTTTAAAGCCGCCCATGGGCCTCTGACTTGGCTTTACATGCCGTCGAGAAATATCTCTCAGGCATGCCGGTTTCCTTACGATGTTTTCCTTCACCGTTTTTGAAGCAAATGATAATTATACAATACGCACATGAATCCGAAAAGGCAGAGGAACACAATATGGATCACTGTTTTAATTAATATTAAGTTAATAGTGAAATTGTAAAATGTGCTTTTTGTATATCCGAAGGTCGTTTGATGACTAGCTATTTTTAACCAACTTCCAAAAAACGACGTGGTTCTATGGTCGTTGTTTTTTTTGTTTTTATTTATGTTCGTCGATATTTTCGTCAATTGTTGACTGATTAAAAAATCTTTTTCATTTGGTAGAAGCTTGCGCGGTGGTCCATTATAAATTTTACTAACTATGCTATGGTAGTTTTTGTAATAATACGTAGTTTTACCACTAAGTGCGGATTTCACTAATTAAATTGAACGCGTTCAGCACATCTAAACGCTTTCAAGAGGTGTCAGTGTACAATATACCATAATAATTTTAACACTGACAGCTCTTGAACGCGTTTTAGAAATGCTGATCGCGTTCAGTTTCATTGGTGAAATCAGCCCTTAGTCTATATGGATGATGTTATAATAAGTTCATATCACTGTTATTTATATAGCACTGTTATTTGTATACAAATTTGAGTGGTGTAGGTACCACAATTAAAAAGGGAAAACCAATTTTACAAAGAAAAAAAACTAACGACTTCCAAAAACAACACTACAAAGTGAAAAATAAGTTTAATTTCGGAAGTCGGTGGCAAATAACGAAAATTCAAAACCAAAGACACCGACCGACTTCCGAAATTAAAGTTATTTTTCACTTTATAGTGTTTTTTTTGTAAAATGTGTTTTAACCCTGTACGACTGGTAGGAAAGAAAATGATTTCAATAAAAACGTGTACGTTTTGTAAAACGGAAGGCAGGGTTTTGCCCAGCAGTGGGACAATAATGGCTAATAAAAAAAATATATGTATAGATATTTCCACAAACAGTTTGAATCCGAAGTTGAGTCCCCCTGTGAGCGTGGCGGGCGTGCATGAGCCAGCAGATATAGCCAATGCGTTCCGGCGCCATTTTCAAGTTGAGTCACCTCTTATTAGACCTGTGCAGGTGGTCGATTCTGGGGCCAGGTCCGGCGATATTTCTATTGTTTTTACGGCACAAGAAATTGCAGCCATTATAAAGAGAATGGAGAGGGGTAAATCCCCGGGTCATGATGCCCTCAGCATTGAGCACCTGAGGTATGCGGGGGACACTTGCCACGTGTGCTTTCTTTGTTTTTTAACATGTGCGTTAGTCACAATTACTTACCGGACGACCTAATGTATACAGTGGTAGTGCCTATTCAGAAAAATAGAACAGGGGATGCCTCTGACATTTCCAATTACAGGCCCATCTCTCTGGCCACTGTCATAGCAAAAGTTTTGGATAGTCTGCTTGATAAACAACTGGCCAAACACCTCAAACTACATGATGCCCAGTTCGGTTTTAGGCCTGGGCTGTCTACTGAGAATGCAATCTTGTGCCTCAAGCAGACTGTTCAATACTATACAGACAGGAAGACTCCTATTTTTGCCTGTTTTCTGGATCTGTCAAGGGCATTCGATCTCGTATCTTACGATATTTTGTGGCGTAAACTGGAACTTGAAACTACTGTACCACCTGAGATAGTGTCAATATTTAGATACTGGTACAGTCGGCAAAGCAATGGCGTGAAGTGGGTTGGTTTGCACTCGGACGTGTATCGGTTGGAGTGCGGGGTAAGACAGGGGGGGCTCAGCTCACCTCGGCTCTTCAACCTATACATGAACCAGCTGATCCTTGAGCTCAGCAGCACCAATGTCGGATGTCATATTGACGGAGTGTGCATTAATAATATAAGTTATGCTGACGATATGGTGTTGCTGAGCCCATCGATCGGAGCTCTGAGGCGGCTGATCGGTATATGCGAGTGTTATGCGGAGAATCATGGGCTCAAATATAATGTCACAAAGAGCGAGCTAATGGTTTTCAAAGCAGGCAACCTGACATATTCGTGTATTCCTCATGTTGCAGTGTGTGGAGAATTCCTGCGAAGAGTGGACAAGTTTAAGTATCTAGGCCACTGGGTCACGGAAGACCTTAAAGATAACTGTGACATTGAAAGGGAACGTAGGTCGCTGGCTGTCCGTTGTAACATGCTGGCCCGCAGGTTTGCACGATGTACGAGGGCAGTTAAAGTAGCGCTTTTTAAAGCTTACTGTCAATCCTTCTACACGTGCAGTCTGTGGGTTAACTTCACTCAGCGCGCATACAGCGACCTACGTGTTCAGTATAATAATGCACTGAGAGTACTGCTGTAGCTGCCGTGGCGTTGTAGTGCGTCAGGTATGTTTACGGATAATAATATTGATGGTTTTGCCGCGATTATTAGAAAAAGATGTGCATCCCTGATGTCACGTGTACGTGGCAGCAACAGTATTCTCAGTGTGTTCGCAGATCGGTGGGATTCCTCAATAATGCGGAGGTGGATGCAGCTCCACGCTGAATTTTAATTTTTAAGTTTATCCGTGTCTGTACCTATTAATACTAAATAATAAGTAAAATTGTAACTAACCCTATGGACTCTGTCCGAAATAAAATGATTCTATTCTATTCTATTCTATTTCATGACTATGTCAATTATTAAAGGTTGCAAGGCAGATACTGTGAAAGTCTTCTCCAAGCACAAAGATTTTCTTTAATAAATACCAAGGCAAATAAGAGTACTCTACCCATCTATTATTAAAATTAATGTTCCTCGTATGACCCGCTGGCCGATTTTTTTTGGAAAAATACTTCGAAAGACTTAAGTTATTAATTTATAGCTTGGTTCTACGGCCTTTAGCCATTCCTTACGATACCTTTGAGAGCTATTACATTGGCACGTTTGTTACCTACGGTTATCCGGCTGTTTTATTATTAATTTTGTTATTATCTTTTCCGATAGGCAGTCGCTCCATGGATAATACTGGTATTCAGCTGCATCCGGGTAAACTGGAAGCTGACTCCAAAATAGTTAGGAAAAGGCTAGACAGATGTTGATTATTTACATATACTAATATTATAAAGAGGTAAAATTTGTTTGTCTGTTTGTTTGTTTGTTTGTAAGTTTGTATGTAGGGGGCAATCTCCGGAACTACCAGTCGAATTGGAAAATTTTCTTTTTGCACTGGGTAGCCCAATTCTTCAGCAAAGTTATATTCAAAATCAAGTCATTTATTCAAACTAGGCTGAGAATCAGCACTTTTCGTCAACGTCAAAATTATATAAGACAGTCTCCCAAAAACGCTCACCCTTCACTACTT
The DNA here is from genome assembly GCA_916701695.1 of Agrochola macilenta. Lineage (NCBI taxonomy): Eukaryota > Metazoa > Arthropoda > Insecta > Lepidoptera > Noctuidae > Agrochola > Agrochola macilenta. The sequence continues at coordinate 23,271,926 of OU753553.1, forward strand.
CCTACTGCTTAAGCTGGGTAGAAGAAGTGGCGCAACAAACTCCCTAGCCGTACTGCTGTCTGTGCAGTTGAAAAAACTTGATTCTATATATAGGCTGAAGAAGCCAGTCTTTTATAGTTTGAGTTCGAGTTGGAAAGGAATCTATTAATATACAAACGGAATTTCGGAATCGGTATTCAGTTTAATCTGTAGTCGAAGTTAATTTCAACTAATACTATTTATGTTTATTTAGGAAAACTAATCATTACATTCAAGGCTACTTTCTATTATTGGTACTTATTTAATTCAATATAATGTGTACTTACCTAACTTACAGATATCCTTAATATTAGATAGGTAAATAACACGGTTAAATACGAGTACCTCCATAGAAACGAAAAAGGTTCCTTTACAAACAAGGTTCTTAAATTTCAAAATTCCTAAATGGATTCTTTAAAAAAAAAAACAGCATCATTTTCTGAATCCGACAAAGATTTTGATCTCCATTGACTGTTCATCGAAATCGAAGGGAATGACGCTATTCAGGAAGCTACGTATCTTTTTTCAGTAAATACACAATTTCAGATATCCGTTTCCGTCAGCGGGGTCGTCCCAGGTGTAAGCGATACCATTGAATGTGTTATATAATGTATGTTAATTTACTTTACATTTTAAATTATGGGATAAATCGCCTTCTCGCTTTCTATGTTTATAATAAGAGGCGACGTTAAGTGGGATATACACGGGAAATGAAAATGAAATCCAACATTCGTATCAAAATATACACGGTGTAAAGGACATCGTGCGAAGAATGTTTTTTGTCGATAATTAAATTCCGCATCATCGTTTTTTCATCGGCCAAGAATCATGAACTGAAGAATTCATGTTTCAGTTTGTGTCGGTGTACACCAGGAGTCACCAAATGGCGGATCACGGTCTGAATCCGGACCTTGTATTGTATTGGGTCCGGACCTTGTAAAGAGTAGAAACGTAAAAACTGCAATTTTTCACATTTACTTTGTTATTACATAATACTGTTTTATTACGTAATACAAAATATTCACGTTTCTTTTCGTTTTATTTCGTAATTGTTATTTTTAATCTTGGTTGCTAGTAATCTACCAAACGGACCGGGACAGTCATAATATTTTTTTTAATGGATCCCCACTGAAACTAATTGGTGATCCCTGGTGCACACCGTGAATATTATGAAACAAATGGGAATGTTGGATTTCATTAATAAATGTCTACCTATTGGGTCTACACTATTGTAAGCTCAGTAGATTATTGAGCACGTAAATATTTTATAAACATAAATACATACAGACGAACATAGCACCGCTTCCTTTGTTGAATTCGGTTAAAAATAGCCTACATGAATGGCTATAATTAAATTAAGCTAAAAGCTCTTCTCATGTAACTACATGAGAATAGCTTTTAGCTTAATTTAATTTTTGATTCAAGATGGCAAAAAAAAAACAAAATGCTATCACAAAATCAAATCAGAGTGCGTGCTACGTCGTAGCAAAGCGCGTAGCAGTTGCCGTAACAGCGTAGCATCGCATCGCCTTTCATGTAGAGAACGCATAGATATCGTGTGGCTATCGGGAAATATTTCTCGAATCTTTCGTTCATCTGTGATGTGTACGTGCGTAGATACGGTGAGTTGTTAGACAATGTTCATGTTCAAACCATTTCGTATTTAAGGAGTTAGTATTTTACTGGATAAGCGAGTAGGTTTACGTATTAGCATTTGTTTGGTATTATAGGCATTTGTAAACTGATTGTTTTACATATGTCCAAAAGTACAGTAACCGTTCGTCCGTTCAGTAGCTGAGCCATCAACTAAGGTATCTAGACCACAGAAAAACAGAAAAAGCACTCTGGATTTTTTTTCAAGGTAGTCCAGTTCTCCTAAGAAAACATCATTGCCGACTGTTTGTAAGCAGGTTACCTGTTTTCTATGCAAACTCCCTTTTCCTACATTGCCTGTGCTTTGCAATGCTCATGGTTGCATTAGACTACGCATGGCCTATTATGTCGTGAAACACTATGGTATATTAAATTCCTTACTGTTTTAAAATAAAAGAAAAACAAAGTGCGCCAGCTGGTCATTTTCAAATTCTGGCAAGAAAAAAATTGAGGCCAAGATTTGTTCCAAATTTGTGCTTTGGTGTCTTTGTGGGTTTCAACACTTAAAAAAAATTGAAATAATTATGACCTCCTTGTTAATAAAATTCTCTAACTTTTAAACTAATAAGAATATCCCAGTGATTCATACCTACAAAGAATCTCTATGACTTGGGCAAGTTTTTCGAGCACGTGATAAACTTTCGCTAGTGTAACTTTCGCTCGAAAATTGAGTAAAAATATTTGCCATACCGAAGCCTTTGCAGTAAATGATTTTTATTATTAAACAAATATTTTCTAGCTGCGTAAAAGTATTACCACGGGAAAGGCCCCCTTTTCCACAATATCTTAAAAAAAAAAATTGATAGCCCTGATAGTAATTTTTTTATGAATTTTTAGTATTTGTGGGTAGTTAAAAAACGTTCTAACGTTGATGGAAAATGACAAAGATAGTTTAAAAAAATACATATGGTAGTGTGAAAAACTTTAACTCGCTCCGAAATCGTCAATAGCAACACGCAATTAGCAGGCGTCTGTCGTGATCAATGCTTGTTTCTTTTTCTTGACTAGAGATCTCACTTGTAGTGACATAACTATTATTATTATCAGCCATTTGTGTCCCACTGCAAAGGACTGCCTTCCCTCCTTCCACTTATCCTTATCTACTGCTGTTTGTGGCGAATCCTTAAAAAAAGTGTAGAAAAAAAGAGTGGAGATCGTCCCACCATCTCCTCCTACGCCTGCCGCGTTGCCGTTTGCTGCTGTTTGAGACCCAGTGTGTGGTTATTTTACTCAACAATTCCTCCAGCTTGCGACAGATGTGGCCAGCCAAAACATAATTACAGTAGTTAATAAAAAAGTGTCCCCAAATTTAAAAGCAACACCTCCAATTGAAACTTTTTTACCACAGCTTGTATATCTCTTGGAGCAACATAAAATATTTTTTACACAAAGGTCGCAAAGCTTCTGGCAATGCCTCACTAACTTTGAGCAATAAACCTGATTTATTGTGTACGCTCTTTTACTTCCTTATTTTATGGAGACAGTCAGAATTGTTGGTACTGTTACTAGTTTCGGGAGTCATTGGGTGAGACAAGATGCTTACTTAAATGGACTGAAAGAAACTAAGAAAAAATGGTTTATTGCCACAGATACACGTGCACATGAAAAGATGATTCTGCGTTTGTCCTTAGTTTGTGTTACCTCCGTTTGCATTGCGCTACCTCCGCCTCCCCAATTGCAGAGCTACGTATTTATTTACGATGCACTGTCGACCATTTCGCGGAAAATCCATGCATTACGAGATATTTTTTTTGAGCTGTTGCAATTTCATATAGATCTAATGTGTTTTTTTTTTATTAGATATTTTTTAACAACGGTAGAGAGAGCGTATTTAAAAATAAATTGACACAGACAATCCACTGACAATCCACTCTCGATGATGTCCCGCAGGACTCTGACTGAGCGCGAGCCGATTTAGCCTGATTTACAATTTTTGGGTTTATTTAAAACAAATCTTCTAAACTCAAAAATTCAAACTTTAATTTACCTCGAAAATACGATTACCTCATCCTACATGCAATTTTCATATTATTTTGTTCTGTAATTAGGAAATAGAATAGGTCGTTTTGAAATCGACCCTGTTTCGAATTTTTTTTAATCAAGAAAATTCAAATTTATCGTGTTTTGAACCTTTAGTTTCCCTCAAAAAAGGATGTATCTGTAATTTTTTTTTTTTCATGATTCACTAATTTGACTATTTATAAAATTGATTCTAAAACAGGCTAATTCGGATAACCCCTCGTTAAATGGACGCATCTGAAGGCATTATGGGCAATAAATAGACAAAATACAATCATGCAGTTCATATTATGGTGTTATTTATTTATTTATTAGCTTTATTTTATCCCCTAAATGTAGTTCTTTTCTACTGTTTTGTGTTCTGTACTTATTTATTTGTTCGTAATGTTAGTTTTGTCCTTAAATAAGCTTAGCATTGTTAGGTGTAAGGGCCGCTTTTTGCGGTAAAAGCCTTCTCCAAACCGTTCATTCATGGAGTAACGTACTGCTTCTTGTATAGGTTACGTTTTCAATAAACAGAGAACTTCTGAGGAATATAAATTCTGAGAGCCACGCGTTGCTGCTAACAATTTGCAGTCCCGGTTCACTAGGACTTTTGCAGGTATCAAGTCATTGAAAATTTATCTAAGATAAGAAAGAACAAATACAATGACCAAACGCCAGCCTAATCCCTCAACATTGTGACAAGCCCAATTACTGCCCCACATACCAACCTACGAGCACGACAATGTCAAACACGATAAAACTAAAAACCTCACACAACCTCAACACGGCTCCACAATGAAATTCCAAACGTTTTTTGCACGAAATCCGTTTAAAACGTACGGGCTTTGAAATCGGATTCAGTTATGGAATTCCAGCAGATTGTAACAAACGAATTCCGGTAGTTGTACAATGTACGTGGTTCAAGTTAGGATGCGGTTTCTGGTTCGGAGTTAGCGAGTTTGCAACGAGAATGTGCCACGTTGCTAAAGTATGGCAGAACTATGATATTATTGTCGAGATGTCGATGTGAGCGTCTTTATGATCCTGATGAGATAGCATTTGAATCAGGAATGAGCATGCTGGCCACTTTTTATACTAATCCGCGAAACGGCAAAGACAGGGTTTTGCATTTTTTTTCTTTTCTTTGGCTGTGTCTTATGTAATACCGGCCATATACGCTACGGTTTGCCGGAGAGGTCTGCCTGTGCAGGTGTGCCTACACAGGTAGACCGGAGCATGTGTGGCAACGGAATCTGCAGTTTTTTTTAACCTTTAGCAACCTTTTTTTTTTGCCTTACCTACACGCTATGGTTCACCGTACGGTCTACCTGTGCAGTTCTACCTGTGCAGGTCGACGCACGTGTCGTACCATGAATGGGACAGTCCGGTATGTCTTCAGTTCGCATTTCAATTAACAAATTTCCAATTTTCAGAAATTGCATAGTTCTATCCCAAAAACATGCTCCGCGCAAGAAGGCCACTCCGGTAGACCATAGTGTGCATGACTGCCATAAGGTAAACAGCAATAGGGCCTTTGACAAAAAAAAAAAAATTGCCCGTAAGATAGATCAAAAATATTCGACAAGTATTTTTTCTTTTTTTACGTAATTAAAACTCGCAACCCTGGCAGGCATTGGCCCTAACGGACCCCATCAGTTGGTGCTGACATACCTTTGAGGCGCGCGTCGAACACAACGCTCCGTCGACACGGGCCTGGTCCTTATCGGACGGTGAGCTACCCATCGCTCACCGTCCGCAAGCCCGCGCCTACGGTGGCCGGAAATCGGCTTGCGACTCCCGACGCCCGGGGGTCTCCTGCGGCGACTAGGCGTGCGAGGGCGCGAATCTTGCCTCTCCCTCATGCGTTCCACCTCCTCCTTCGCGAGCATTAGTGCTTCGCAGAAGGAAGTGACGGCCTCCCATGCACTCTCGCTCCGATCCATGGCCTGAACCAGGGCCGGATGCGAGAGATCGCCGCCGCCGATCGCCTCCGTACACGGCGATCGGGTGGTCGGGCGATCCACACAGTGGTGACACCCAGGCGTTTCCTCGCGCTTTATCCTGAACAGGAACCTCCCGAAACAACCATGTCCAGTGAGGACCTGCGTCAGGCAGAAGGTTAGGACGCCGTGACGAACCTGGTGTCAGAGTTTTAAAGTCACCCATGAACTTGGCTTCACATGCCGTCGAAAAATAACTTTCTGGCATGCCGGTTTCCTCACGATGTTTTCTATCGCAAGGCACTTTTGAACGTCAAAATTTATAAATCAATTGAATTGATTCTAGTTTCCCTTTCCAAAAGGTAGTTTCGTATGTAGAAGAATGTGCAAGAAACTCCACCGTTACTCATTTCTATATAATAACAAAGTATAGAGAAGAAACTTTGATAAGTTCTTCAATCTACAACAATTCAAACTTGAACGTTGCTCTCTAGATAATCCTATAAATATTCAAGATTTTAAAACGTTAACTTGTTAAGAATTTTTGGGAGAGTGACTTCAAAATGGTTGCTCCTCATAATTGTACATTTTAGATCATTTGTCTGGATTCGTTGTTTTATTTTCTTAAGAAAGTTTTATTGCTAGACGTCCGTCGGTCAAGTGGGATTGTTTTTGCATTGTTGGTTCTCTGTCTGTGAGAACTTAGGAAACTTTTTACTTTACTTAAAGTGGTTGCTTTGAATGTGTGTGCTATTGGAAAACATTCATGCTCACTGACGTTTGAATTGCATTTTACAGATAGTTTTTATTTAAGGGGCAATAGTAACTGAATCTTCTGTTGGTAATTCTAATGAACTTTGTCCAGTTAATTGTTTTAAATTTGAGACAAAATTTGTTTATAAGTCGCATGAGAACGAATTAATCCATACTGGAGGAACTTAATATCACCTTTCTGCGGTATGCCAGGAGCGTGGTCTCAGATTTTCGAACATATTATGCGATCACCTAAGTAGGGACTGGAAAGGATTATGATACAGGGCCGGGTGGAAGGAAAAACTCAAGCACCGGCAAGATGGTCAGACGCGATCAAGAAGGCTGTTGGAGGCAGCATTTACCGAGTTGTCCACACTCAGGGCTGGATTTAAAGGTGTGGAGGCGCTGGGGCAACCAAGAAGTGGAGGCACCTATTTTGTTTTTGGACCAGACGAAAATAAAAACATAATTTTCAATCATTTATACATAATAGGTACTAAAAATATACAAAAGAAAAAAAGACAAATGTCAGGTGAATGGAACTTTGCGAGCTTTTTTCGTCGTCAGTTCTCGGAGTAAATCACTTTCAATACTAAGTAGGGATAACTTTCATGCGGTTCTGTGTCATTGTAGTCCAAAGTCTATTTTTTATAATTTCATCTTCGAAAATGAGCATTCTCCAGTGCAGTTCGACGACATCAACACCAAGTACATTGTCAACGTAATTTCAACATTTGGAAATGTAACTCTGAATTTTCGAGTATTAGTATTTTTTTTATTGATCTTTTTGATAATCCTTTTTATACAAAACGTTAAATTTTGCGTATTCGACCAACTAAACATTTTTTTTTTATCAAAAAAAAATCTAATTGTGGCGGGCCCTATTTTGTGGAGGCCCGGGGCCTTGGCCCCTGTTGTCCTGCCTTAAATTCGGCCCTGTCCACACTGCCGAGCACCATGCGGTTTTCTGCAGTGTGGATCAATCTTGTGATGATAATTCTGGTGCACTTTGTCTAGTTAATTGTTTCAAATTTGAGACAAAAATTGTTTATAGGTGTTTGTAGTTCTGCTTAAATAGTTGGTTGCACGGGAAATTTATTTCCCATGCTGCGGGCCGGAAAATGTCCTAATGAGTTAGTGCAAGTGTGTGTTGAAGAGTGAAATTAATAGTTACAGAGAAGCAAAGGCATCGTTACGCGATGACCTTTACGTGGCTATGGTTCAAATCAATTAATAAAAACAGTTTATCTACCAAATCTTCTCAGAAATGCCATCAAAGGGTTATGCACCTTTGTCGAGTTAACCCTAAAAATAATTCTCAGTCTTTCGACAATTAACATAAAATTCTCAACGCTTTCATCGACACCTCCTCCTCTGCTTTATGACTTAAAAACAAAACTCCAGCATTTCGTTAATTTCACTTTTGTCTGCGCGAATTTTTTTCAGTATTCTCGTTAAAAATATTAAATACTACGAAGCACTGAGGAAAAGAGATGTATTAAACATTTTAGCTTTGAAACAAGGGTTGGTTTTGTTCTTTTCAGAGTTGTATTGTTAGTGAGATTAAATTGGTTTTTCTTTTAGTTAGGAGTAGTCGGGGAAATGAAAGGGTTAAGAACCTCAACATTAGTTTTTACTTATACTTAGTTTTTTGACTACCTATATAGGTACTGCCAACATTACGAATGAAAATGTCAATACTGTGCGAGCACTTGCCTGTGCACATGTGTTAAGTTGAGACGTTGAGATAAGTTATTAATTCATTGTAACAACGTGCTAACATTCCGACTGTCAGAAATGTTCTCAATAAATTGAGTAAAAAATCTATTTGCATTAGGTCAAAATGCTGATGGTAGCGCGCAAAATAAATGAGCGATGTACGAGTAATCGTACAAGAATGATATCAAAAATTGGTTAACTTTTTCGTGGGTGTATTTGCTCAGTTGATATCGCAGATATTTTTCTTGTCTTTATTTGGAACAAAAGAAGAAATACAATAATATATCATTATAATGAAATATGTTACACCCGTATATAAGCTCCAACAACGATCCAGTCAACGAATTACTCTAACAACTGCCCGTCTAAAGCATAACTTGCTTACAGATCGACGGGAAACTTGGTCCAACAACCTCAGGCTATTCCCAGCAACTCGTCTGTTACGTGACGTACTTCAAGAATTATCTCAGAAGAGAAGGCACAAGATACAATCACGCAAAACCATCCTATCACCCGAAGACACGTACGGCCATAAGTTACGGGGTTTAAAGATTGAAGTATAGCACCTCTAGTTAAATGTCGCTGGCTGGTCGCCAAGCGCCATCTTGTTTTACGGCGGGAAACTTTTGTTATTCGCAGGTGAACACGTTTTGTAAGGATTTTGGGATGAGACACCTGTGTGCTATCATTAATGCTGCCGTGGAGGTTGTGTAGTAAATACTCTTTTAAGTAAGTTGCCCAGTGATCAATTAGGTGTTGAATCTAGTTCCCCTAAACTGCCTGATAACTTTAAAATTAAAATAGGCCGCCAGTCTCTTGGGTACCTACATTACACCAGTCGACAGAGATGCGGAGGATTTTTTCGACGCCATTTTTAGTCTGTTAATAGTTTTAGTTAGGTTAGGATAAATTTAAATTTTATGAATGTATGAATGTACTACAGAACAAATTATTTCTATGACAAAAAAAAATGTTTTTCACCTATAATGTTACAATTCTAAATGCTCTAACGTGCTTAGCAAATCCCCTTGTTCTACATAAAGTCAGGTGTTTATGCTGTTCTCGGTTATTTATTTAATTTACATATCAGCAGGCGAAAAAAATACCTTCAATGAACCCAGTGACTTAGGAAACTAACCTAAGTCTTAAGTGTTCACGTAAGATTAAATGAGCCAATTTCCTCCACTAGCAAAAAATAAACAAACTGGGAAACCACTTAAAATTCCGCGCTTCGGTAGCAGGAACGTGGAGATGCATGCACCAGTGGACCGTAAGGACAATAAACCACCGCAGACATCCCATGAGCCACAAATCACGGTATGCACTGTGCTGAGCAATGTAGAATGAAGAGCAGAAGGTCCACTCTCTTTTTCTCCCTTCTCTCTTTCAAGCCGTATCCACCTAATGTAGCTCTTCTGCTTTACTCGGTCTTGGGCATCCCGCATGCAACGCTTGCCTATTACTTTGACCAGGTCGTTGGTCCATCTGTCTCGTGGCCTACCTACGTTCCTATGACCAGTTCTGGTTCTTCACTCTAACACCTTCTTACCCCACTAGGTTTACTATTATAGTCCAGCTAATTTTCTTTCTTTCTTTGGTAAGATATCTGGCAGGAGTTAGATTAGAGTGGCCCATGATCGAGATTAATGGTGTGTGATTTTAGAGCCCTGCAATGTCCAGTATTGGGATTGGTCTATGCGGAACATGATTATAATAATTGCGTGGTTGATGTTTTGTTTTCTAAACAGCGCCTGAAATCTTTTTGTACTTCGTAGCCCTAAACCCCTTCAGCCAGCAGTCTTTATTAGCTAAGAGTCGTTATAAACAGCTGTGCCCATTTGCAACAGGCAAGGAATTCAAGTTCGGTTTCTATAATTTTCTTCTCCGATCATTGGTATTTTGTTGTTATAATCGTATGACATTGTCTTTTGGTACAAAAAATCTAATTGAATAACTAAGTGCCGTCTCACAAATCACGAGTACCTATTCACAAGTTGAATAACGTCATCTTTAACTCGTTCTTTCTAAAACTGTGATTTAGTAACCGTGCGCTATAATTTTGAAAGGAACTAGGAGCTTGTCATCGTCTTTTGTGAAGAATTGAACTTCTGCAATCACTATTCTAGGTGTACATGAAAAATAAAGTGCAGCAATGGTGTGAAAGTAAATTGAGATCGGGCGAGTGCCGTGCGGAGGCCATTAGTCAGCATTGAATGGGACAGTCCGGGATCCGTTTTTATTGAAGCTTTGAAAATGTAGCTTTCGCGTCTAGTGGACCACGGACTTGGTGACGTCCAAATTTTAGGTCGGACAGAGCTGTCGTAAAATGCGACATTGGATCATTTGCAGGAGATAGTAAATTACGGAGCAGTGTTTTTGATAAAAAGAAAATTATTGCATTTGTGTCCTTCTAGGCGCTTTTTCTGACATAAATATAATTATTTAAAAAAAATTGTCATTATGATTAAATTATAATTTTTAAATAAAATAAATATTATATTATTTATTACTGCTACAGATAAAGTTGATTAAAATGAAGAAAAGAGTCATGATAATCATAACGAGTAATTTTATGTGCGATTTAATTTTGCAATTATGACTTAAATTAAGCTTAGTGCACAACAGAATTCAGGTTTATCAAAGTTCTAGCATAACCAAAATATTATAATATGCGAGTAACAATAATATACCTCCAAGCAGTAAACTGCCACAACAATAAATTATGAAATGAAATGCGACTGTTTCGCGGAACAAGTATGAATATTTATTTACTTTGACTCTGCATTGTTTACCGAATAATTCACAGAAAACATTGATTTATTGTATTTCATTCACAAAATTTAATTTATTAACAGTAATTTTCGTTTGATGAGTTCAGCGAAATAACGTTTGATGTTCAATTATTTACTGTCAGTCGAATTTGTCGTTATTTCATTATTTAACATATTCGTTTTTACCAATGCTTTTGTTTGAGTAAGTAATAAAACTAAAAAATAAATTGGCGAGCATAAATACCTTAAAGTTACGCACGATTCAAAAGTGATTTTCTCCTAAACTATTCATAGATATGTCATGGGGTTACGAGCATAGTAAAGTAGAAACAATACTATTATGAAATAGGTATTTTTTCAAAGTTGCAATTTTATTTCACAGAAACGGTTTTGAATTTTGCGTAACTGTAAGGTATTTATGCTCGTGACTGTACATGTCAGATTTTGAATAAGCAATCAATTGTTCTAGAAGTGCATCCCTATTGTGATGCTCATTTATTTACTTTCTTCGCTAGGGTGCAATCAATTGATGTGGTGACATGCCAAAACATCGATATTTTAGTCCTTTATCCAATTTAAATATTAATGAATTAAAATTAAATTAATGGTGGTCACACAGACACGAAAAATTACTTTAATATATGATATGTATAGATATGGATAATAAATAGATATAATGAAACAAACAACACAAACAAACAACAAAACAAAAATACAACAAAAAACAATAAAAAGAAAAACACAATAAAGAAATATAAATTACATACTCGTGTATGAGAATTTATATTATAACAGAATGACTTAATTATTAATTTGGATGAAAATTGTATCGTTAGTTTTTACGACTGCATGATTTTTATGAAAATTTTATATTTTAGTTTTTAAGACTTTGCATGCCGTAAGGTAGAATGTAGCGGAAACACTTAGTGATGTACCATCTTATACCTGTACCTACATTGTTGGCAAATAAATGAATATGAATTTATATTCCCTGCTTAACATGGTCACACTAGTCCTTCCATCTGAGCCCGGCAAAGACTTGCGCGTTCTATTCAGAGTGCGAAGAAAAAAGCAGTCGTATTGAATGTCTGCCGATACTTTTAGATAACAGTTTAACTTACGACAGTGGGTTGTTTTAGTAAGTACTTAGTGCAGTTTTTGGAGGACACACTGAATGGTTGTTATTTTAAGTTCGCTTTAGAGTAAATACTTAGTACAGTTTTTAGAGGACACTCATTGAGTACTATCTAGTTTTTTATATTTTACGTTAGATGGGTTTTACTCTGATTGTACTCTGTCAATTTTATGGGTATTTACGTAAGCGCATTTAAAAAAAAAATGTGTTTGTAATAAAAAACCGAACTTGAACCTAAACTGACTTTTTTTTTTGAGAGGTCATTATAGCATTGTTTTAATCATTCTATTGGTAATGCATAAAGTGTTCCAATCTATTTCATGCATTATTGGAACATTGTCAAATTATTGCCAGAGTTTGTTTTGTTTTGGGAATTGAGTCACCTCGTTAGAGCTTGGCACCAGCTTTACGAGTTATTTGATTTCTGCGTTACGGGTTGTTAGTTGGTGCCATCCCCGCACCGAAAAAGTTATGGTGGGTTTTTACAGTCAGCGACAAAATTCACACGTTTTATACACATCATCTAAATTGATACTAACTGATTCCACACATAGATTTTTAGCATTTCATGTAATTGCTAAGAGTTACTCTACTAGCTTTCTAATAGTTATCAGTTCAGACTTTTAAGTTTGGAAAAACTGAAGGGTTAATCGACTTTTGTTACGATTTAATTTTGCATGTCCTAGTACTGCAACCTTTCATAACATTTATCTAGAAAAGCAAGACACAGAGAGAAACACTTTACTGAACTGAACTGTATACGTAGAAAAAGAATAACGATGGAGTTTCTTCCCATTCTTCTCCATACGATATTACCTTTTGGAAGGGTCAAATAGAATTAATTATATTTTTCTGTAAATGATGGCCTTCAAAAGTGCCTTTTATGTGCCTATTTGAAATAAATATATAACTATAAAAATATAGGAAAAAATCTATTAAGGGATAAAGGTAAAATAATCACAAGTTTCTTATTTATAATGAGGGTTCCCTACCCCTACTTAGGTATAGCTGATGCAATCTTCAAGTCGTCTCCTCCGACTCGGAAATAGCCAAGATAGCCTATTAATAGGCCGGGGCTATTATCTTTGAATTACGGAGCAAAGTGAGGCAATGAAGCGTGAGTAGGTAACTATCTAGTAAAACTGTTTTACTGCCTTCTAAATGGTTACTACCTACTATTATTTGGGTATCTTTACATCGTACAAAATAAAGTTACTTTTCGTGGCTTGTTGGTTGATTCACACAAATTTAGTCACTCGATTTGGGCGAATCGACTCTTTTGAATAATATTATTTTTTGTTGAGGAGGTGATTCGGACGAAGATAATTTATTTGTGAGCGAATCGGTAACTCCAGAAATACATACGTATTAGGCACAATTTCAATTTCATGCTGTAAAGTTGGCACTAATTGAACTAAAAATGTAAATTTGTGTGAATCAACCAATAAGCCCTTTTCGTGATTGCCTCTGTGACCGAGACCATAGGATCTTCTAAACTCAACAACGGATTTTAATTCGATTTACACCATCATGTAGAGAATTTATTCGGGAGGGTTTATGTGTTTATTAAATTAATATTTAACTTAGATAAAGCACGGAAATCGCAATGTTTTGAAATGTCACTATATCAATACATTGCATCTGTGGGAAGCATGGGCGGGTCGCTAGTACACACGGCTACATATCAAGCTGTACATTTCCAGTTTATGCTCATCTCGTATTGTATAAGATTTCCGAACAATGGGAGGTCAGCTTATACTGGAAATTTATAGCTTGATATGTAGCCGTGTGTACAAAAGAGTAAATAATTCACAAAATATATTTGACTATAGTGTTCCCATTGCTGGGATACAGGCCTCCTCTCTGTGAGAGGGAGTGGGCTGTAATCCACCACGCGGGCCCAGGGCGGGGTGGTAGATGTCGCATGTCTTTCGAGCTTTCGGTTCTAGGACATGCCGGTTTCCTCACGGTGTTTTTCTTCACCGTTTTGAGAGGGTGATGAAGTAATTTAGAGCCTGCCTGGGTTCGACCTTACGACCTACAAATTTTTAAGTAACATAAGTCGCTGCTGTTACCACTGCGCCACCACTGCTCACAAAATGCAAATGAAAGGAAGAAAGCACAAAAGAAAGATGTGAAAATAATTCACTTACAACAAATAAAAATGGCATCTTTACTGTATTCCATTTTCCTTCGTATTTTCCAAGCCAGTTATTACGTATAAGTAACATTGTTCGTGTAAAACGTATTACCTTCTTCTCCAGCGCAGTCGAGTAAATTTTTAAGGTGTCACCAAACAAAGAGACTGCGATTTAGTTTAGTGAAAAATTCTTGAGAAATCGCGCGATATTTTAACTTTAAATAAAGTTCTCTTTTCGGTTTCGTTGGCGCTTTGAAACGTTCTTGTGTTCTTGATTTTGTTTATTTATTTGATTCTGAACTTTGCAAAGGGTTCTCAACTACGTAAAATGTAAGTAGTGGATGTTTATAGTATTTTCACGGTTCTCTCATAACACTTAGTTTGAATAGTTTTGTCTGACTGTGCAGAAATTGGTTTGCTCTTTTACTACGAATGATCGTAGCGCCTTTTGGCGTTTGCGTTTTCCCTCCATAGGTACAAAATGAACTAATAAAGGAAGGGTGAAATAATAACTTGAGGAAACTATGTATTTACCATATTATAAGAATATAATATTATAATATACGATTTCGTTAAGCAAGTTTTTTGGAATAGAATTGACGTTTTTTATTTTTATGTTACCTATTGCTTTTCGTATTCATACTTGCTACTATACCATCATTTCCTTATTTTGCATACTATTAAATATAATAAAACAATTTCTAACTGAACAGACAGCTGTGCTGCTGGGGAGTTTGTTGCGCCACTTCTTCTTCCCATCTAACGCACTAGGAAGTGGTGAAGGGTGGGCGTTTTTTTTTTTTTTTTTATATAGGGCATCTCGCAGTTAACCTCTGAGGAGGTCGTAGCTGCTTAACCGGACTTTCCTGTGGCTGCCTTAAGCTTCTACACTTAAAGCCTCCAGCCAGGGGCATAAACTATTCTAATTAAAACTAGGCGAACGCTCGCTAAGGGCACCCCCTGTGGGGTACGGACCTCGGCTTAGGGCGTCGCTGGGGGAAGGACAGCAAGATGGGACAGGCTGGATCAAACATAGATTATTATTATTCGGGGAATTTAAGACTACGGGCTCAGCTTCGACGCGGGCTGGCGCATCGTCGAGCAAGGGTCGGGGGGGAGTATCATTTACTCGGGAGGGACGCGGTCGCGGACCTCTGCGGCGAGGTCGGAACGTGTGTCGGTGTGTGTGTTTCTTTACTGTACTGGTGGCCCTATTGCTCTCCTGGAGGAGGGTTATGGGGTCATCTGGGTCGTTGAGAACATGCCTTGGACGGCGGATTTTACTTATTCCAGAGGGAATATAACTGGCGGCCTTCACAACTAGAGGGTTGCGATGTATTGCGGCTTTATCAAAATAACGCGTTGCATTGCGTTTTAGAAATTGGGCTATTGTGGGGATTTTAAGGTCGAGATGGAGGATCTCGTTCCTAACATACCAGGGGGAAGCCGTCGCCATTCGAAGGAAACGGTTTTGGAGGGTCTGCATCTTATGGAGATGGTGGGGTTTGGCTTGTGCCCAGGCGGCACACGCATAGGTCATAATGGGTCTAATGCACGCCGTGTAGGTACGCAATTTGCACCTGAGTGACAATTTGCTTCGTGCATTGAGAACGGAGTGGAGCCTACCGAGAGCGAAAGCGGCTCGCGAGCGTGCCTGCTTTATGTGCTCGGAGAATGTGAGTTTAAAATCGAGGACCACACCTAGATATTTGGCTCGCTTCTCCCAGGGGATCGGCTTGTCAAACATGGTGATTGGTCGGGGGAGCGTGTTAATAAGTTTTTTGAGTCTCGGTTTCTTGAAGAGAACCGCTTGACTCTTATCGGGATTGACCTCGATTCTCCACTTTCTGAACCACTTGCCGAGCTTGTCGACTGCGGTTTGGAGAGTGAGAGCTATCGCGTCGGGGCTTCTGCCTGAATAGTAAATGGCCGTGTCGTCTGCGAACAGAGCCAACTGCGCCTTGTTACTTTTAGGGATATCGCTGGTGAACAGCGTGAAAATGAGAGGAGATAGCACGGAGCCCTGAGGGACACCCGCGCGTAAGGGTCGGGGGGAGGAGAGCGCTCCTTCGATGCGATAGCGGAAGGTGCGATTCGACAAAAAGTCTCGTAAGATGAGCACGAGACGATCTGGCACACCGAGTTTGTAGAGCTTATATAATAAGCCGTTGTGCCAGACTTTGTCAAAAGCTTTCGCTATGTCGAAGAAGATAGCACCCGTCATCAAGCCGCGCTGGAAACCAGCGCTTATGTCCTCGATGATGCGGTGGACCTGATGCACGCTAGAGTGCTGAGTTCGAAAGCCGAACTGTTCGTTGGGAATAAGGCCCTTGGTCTCGGCGTATTCTCTGAGACGCTTATAAATAAGCCTCTCATAGATTTTGCCGAGAACCTTGAGCAGACTAATGGGACGGTAACTAGAAGGCTCAGACTTGGGTTTGCCTGGCTTCGGGATGCCGATGACGTTGGCTTCTTTCCACGTTTGTGGGAAGATATTGTTGCTTAGGGCACCATTGAAGATGGTGGCCAATAACATTATCAAGTGGGCAGGGAAAAGCTGGACCACTCTGTTGGTGAGTCCGTCTGAACCGGGGGCTTTACGAGCTTTAAGACCCTTGATGATATCGTGCACTTCGTCTGGAGTGACGGGAGGCAGAGGATTCTCAGGGTCTTCTACGGGAGGGAGAGAGGCTCTACGTTTGACTTCCGCGTCTGCCTCTGCGAGGTGAGCTTGGTCTACTGGTAGGGAGCTGGGTGAGCACTGAGCTTCTAGACTGTCGGCTAGGCACTCGGCCTTGTCGACGTCGTCGAATGCAATGGTCTTATCGGGGCGTACTAATGGGGGCATGGAAGTGACTTGCGGGGACTTGAGTTTCCTCTGAAGTTCCCAGAAGGCTAGGTGGGTAGGCTCTAACTCGCTCAGCATCTTATCCTAGCCCGCGTTACGCAGCTCCGCTACGCGTTTCCTTACAGTTCTCTGTAAGTAGCGCATATGGGCTTTGTTCGCGTCGCAGGGAAAGCTACTGTACGCACGGATAGACGCGTTCTTCTCAGTCAACAGATTACGTACATCGTCAGGTAGCTTCCAGCGACGGTCATCCGTCACTGTGACTTCCCTTGAACATTCGTTCACGACAGATTGTATGTGATCCGTGAATGAGTCGATCGCGGCCATCGTGTCCGAGATAGAGTCAAACTGATCGGGGATGTTATCTAATTGGGGGGACGTGTTGGATTTCAGCTGGGTGCTTACTTTCTTCCAGTCCGTTACCTTTTTAGTGACGGGAGGTTGATTGGGGTCGGAGAGACCTATGCGCGGGGCCAGTCTTATGACTATGGGACGGTGATCAGAGTTAAGCTCGTGTACCGTCTCTATTGAGTCTAAACGTAGATTGACGTTCTTAAGGAGCGCCAAGTCTAGGACATCGGGTGTATGGTTAGGGTTGTGAGGGTAGTGGGTTGGGGTCATCGGAGCGATGACATCAAAAATCATAGAGGCAGAGAGGTCAAACAGGTGTTGTCCTCTGGTGGAGGTTCTGGTACTATTCCAGGAGGGATGCTTGGCGTTGAGATCGCCCGCCATGATAACGGAGTCACTCAGGCCAAATAAGATAGAGAGATCGTTTGCAAAGAGTCGGGGGTCCTCTGAAGTGGGTTGGGGAGTAAGGTAGACCGATATAAGGGTGATCGGCTGATGGCCTGACATGCCTAGGTGGCAGATGGAGACTTCTAATACTGAGAGCGGGGGAGGATCCATGGGGATGCAATAGAGGTCTTTTTTATAATAGATAAGGGTGCCGCCCTTGTGACAACGAGTCCTATCGTTGCGAACTACACGATAGTTAGCGATTGACGGATCTCGTTTATTAGGTTTGAGGAAGGATTCCTGTAAGAGGAAGACGTCTATGTGGTGATCGCGGAGGAATTTTGCGATCTCGTCGCGTTGGCCATTAATGCCGTTTGCATTGAAGATGCCTAACATGAGGGATCGGGGTTTGAACCTAGCTAAGATGGTGTTAGACATTGTGGGTTCTATGGGAGGCGCGGGATGTCAGAGCACGCGTAATGTCTGGATACGCGTTGTAAATAGCTTGGATCTTTATGAGATCACAGGCGTCTTGGGCGGCCTCAAGTTGACTGGCCATTTGGAAAGCGCGAGGAGAGAGGAATGTCATCGCGGAGGAAAGGACATTTTGAGGCATGCTAGAAGAGGCTACGGGAGTGTTCGCGGGTTGCGGACGCGGTGCTATAGGAGCAGGTGCGGGCTTATTAAGGGGCGCGGGGGGGTGATAACGGGGGCCCATAAGGGGGGGGATGGTGGGGGGTGGGGGTTGGAAGGTAGCCATGGCTGGAAAGGCCTGCTGGTGGTGGAGGTAATTCCACGGAGTGGGCCTCTGAGGGCTTAATCTCTCAGGAAGTTGAGAGGATGGGATTCTATAATTTGAGGGAGTTTCCCTCTGTAGATGGGCGCCTGCGCGCTTGGTCAGTTTAGGGGATGACGACTTGGGAGCTTTGGGACAGCCACGGTAGTTGGCAGGGTGGCCCTCTTGCCCGCATAGCACGCAGCTAGGTGGCGTGAGGCATTGGGAACGGTCTTTTGGTCGGGAGCACTCAGAAGTGCCATGCGCGCCCAGGCACTTTACGCACCTGGGAGTCGCGTGGCAAAACTTTTGAGAGTGACCGTAGAGTTGGCAATTGTGACATTGCCCTACTATGCCATTTTTCCTGGGTTTCTCGATCTCGAGACCCGTGAGGTGGCAGATAGATTTAACTTTAAATATAGGGTGATAACCCTGTACTGGGGGACAGATAACTAGTACCATGTCGTATTGCTCTCCGCCTCTAGCGCGGTGCATACGATGGACTTCATCGACTGGAATATTTTGCGACTGAAGGTCGGCTAAAATATCTGCGGCTAATATTTCGCGTGGCATCCTTTTGATGACAACGCGGGTCTGTTTTTCCTCTGGGAGAGAGAAAGTGTGGAATGCTACCTTTCTCTGTCTCAGAAGACTAGTGAGGTCCCTATAATCGCGGGACGTAGGGACATTTACTTTAATACCCTGTTGGGTGTTCCTAGCGTTGGTGTATGCGATTTTTTGGTCGCAACACCATCTAGAGACGTCCGTCCACTTGCCCTTGTCCTGTATGAACACGGGTGGTGGCGGAGGGACCTTCTTAGGGCCAGAATTAGGTGGGATGGGAGTATCCTGCGAAGAGGATGACGCGATCGGGCGGGGGTCGGGGGAGGGGGTATCCTGCGAAGAGGATGACGCGGTCGGGCGGGGGGCGGGGGAGGGGGAAGCTACGGTAGTGCAAGTAGCGGGTGGGGCTGGGGATAGCGGGGAAAGTGAGAATGAGTCACGATCCTCAAACGCTACTACTTTGCTGGCCTGGGTGGAAGATTGTTTCTTATTCTTCCGCTTTTTCCCTTTTCCGTTGACTGGGGTGAACCCATCGTCATCAGAGTGGGATGAAGCGGAGGAAGAAGAAAATCTAGCCTCAGGTTCCGAGCTGTACGGGTAAGGGGTCGTGACGCGTTTCGTTGAAACGACTGGTTCGTCTGTGTCCATAGACATCAGCGGGCTAAGAGGGCTATCTAGCTGGGGAGAGCTTGGGCTGTCAATGCTGCTTTCAGCGATGATAGGATCGGAGGGAATTTTCTGAGTAGGCCGTCGTAGTGCAATGATTTCCGGGCCATACTCATCTTTCAGGGAGGGCGAGACGGTAATTATCCTTTTAAGGATGCTAGTGAGGGCTGCATTGTCGCTTTTAAGCGACTTAATGTCGTCTTGAAGAGACTTCAATAATGCCTCCATTATAATGGCTTTAATTAATTTAATTTATAAGAGGAATGGTTCCTATTTCTCCTAACAATTTCTAACACTAACTCCCCGGGCGGATTGGCCGGGGATGTGTAAACCCTCCCTGTCGGGTATAGACAGGGAGGTTGTGTACTTAATGGTGAGCCCTAAGCTTGCTTTTGCCCGTTGCCTATCTTATTGTGCAACGGGGTCCTAACCAGTCTAGTGTGCCGGGTGTAGACACACCCGATCGACACTAGGTGAGTCGCTGTGAAGGGAAAACTGTCACCAATGTCGACTAGGAGATCCCCCAAGGCCGAACACTGGGACCCGTCCAACTGATTGCCTAGCCCTGAAGGGGTTCGGCGGGTGTAATTGGGGCAACACCCTCTCGGTTTCGTTGGCACCGTATAGGTTTCCACCGAGAACCACGAAACTGTGGATTTTACCCAGAAGGGGCCAAAAACGCGACGATTACGTTTTGAAACAACTCTGATTTAGAAATATTTATTAATTGTGTCTTGAAAAAGACAAACAATTAATAGGTCGATGATAGTCCACAGACTATAGAAGAACTCGTCGCAGGGCGCGACGATAGACGGCTCGGGAACCACTGCAGGAACCGCAGCAGGAACCACTGAGCCGGAAACAGGAATCTCGTACACACTGCGCAGCACGTCCGTCCGCGAGCGGTGTCGAGCGTAGGAAGGGTGGGCGTTTTGGGGGACTGTCTTATGTAATTTCGACGTTCGAAAAGTGCTGATTCTCAGCCTAGTTTGAATAAATGACTTCTGTTTTTTTTATTATTTGAATCTTCGTCGGGTAGGTGGAGTCTGCATACGAGTGTATTTTAATGGATTTTTTTAAATTGGAAAATGTGGCAGTGCTGAGTCTTTAGGGTCTGCAGTGTATGGAGGAATATTTTGATACTTGAGAGGATATTTTATCGTATCGTATTAACTAATTTACTAAGCTATTTTTAATTTATACTTATCTGATGAAATAGAACTAACTGTGTTTGCTAAATGCATAGCAAAAATAGAGGAAAATACAGTTTATTTGTTACTTGGATAAGTAATGAAGAAATTATGGGTATTCGTTAGTTTCCACACATACGATCCTGAACCGTTTTCGATCTAATTTTCGGACATAATATTATCTAGAACTTTGTTTAGTCTTGTTGCTGGTGCCTGATCAATTTTGTTCTGAATTTGCATGCAAAATCAGTCCAGAATCTTCATAACCAGAGCTAAATCATGCTAATCGCTCATATATACTCACTTTTCCTTATTTAATAACAAATAAACCAGCCTCAACCAACCCAGAGCAGTGAGAATCCCTCAACAGTGAGCTTATAAGAAATGGATTCACATTACACGATACAATAAATATGCTTATTTCGCCTTTTATCCGTTCTCTCACAAAAGCGTCTCGGCGCATCCGGGACGGGGACTGAGTGTCTTCACGCTTCTGAGACACAATGGGGGTAAGCAGAATGGGTGTCGATCGGTTTTTGGAGTTGTTGTGCTGTTTGGGAGTTGAAAATGGAGGGTTTGAATTAAAATTGATTAGAGCACTTTATTTTTATCACATCCCGTCTCTAAAACACGCGATTGGGGAGCACCTCTTACTTTTCGGATTCATGTGCGTATTATATAATTATCACTTGCTTCAAAAACGGTGAAAGAAAACATCGCGAGGAACCGGCATGCCTGAGAGATAGTAGTGGTGATAGTAGAGAAGTGGACTCATCTTTCATGGGGTACTGTTTAAAATGTTACAATAAAATACCTCCCAACATACTTCAACTAAATGAAACGAAATTTAAATCTTATATTAAACGCACACTATGCAGCCAAGCATATTATAAGTTGGGAGATTATATCGCTGATAAAAATGCTTGGCTCAACGCTGGTCTTGCTCCACAAGGGCGCATAAACGAATAGATTAGCATTTGAAAATACTGTTGGAGCTGCTGAAGATTTAAAAAACTATCTTTGCATTGTATAAATTCAATCTCATAACATTGTATAATTGCATAGCACATGTTGAGTACTATGTACCGACTATAAAGCTACCATTTAGGTACTGGATATGTCTTTCATTGACTTGAATGTGCCTTGGTGGCTGAGAGTATGTCATGCTCACTCTAATGTCTCGCTGACGGTGGCGCGTGTGTTGGATCATTTAGCTCCCTTCAAAATGGTTGAGCTGAATGGTGCTAATCAATGCGTCATGTTCGTGAACGGGCGCCGTCAGTAGGGACTGGTCATCTCTTAGCTACCACGGCTTATTTTAATTTAATTAAATTTTTGAATTTTTATTTTTGCTACGGACGCTTTTAACGTTTTGCATCGATCTCATATGTATAACTTCATCATGAATGATGTAACCAAGTTTTTGTAACCATATTATGATTTAAAAGAGTGTCCGTGGAGTTTCTTGCCCGTTCTTCTCCATAGGTACCTACTACGCTTTGGAATGGGCATCTAGCTTCATCTTTCTGACTGACGGACCCCTTGACAATTCAAAAGTGCCTGTAATTGGTTTATTTGAAATAAATGCTTTGAGTTTGAGTTTTTGAGTTTGAGATATTTCTCGACAGCATGTGATGCCAAGTCAGAGGCCCAGGGGCGGCTTTAAAACTCTGACAGACACCTTAACAACACGAAAAAGAAAAAAAGAACTCTGTGATTAAAGATGTGATCAAAGATGACTAAAGCCTGATGTACACGTACAGTCAGCATCAAAAATGATGACCACATTTAGATTTTCAAAATCGCTGTACACCGTATTCATTATTAGCACTTCACTATACAGCGATTTTGAAAATCTAAATGTTGTCAACAACTTTTGATGCTGACTGTACCTACACGGTGCTATTTAATTGGTTGTAGCATATCATAATTTGAAGCAACAATAAAAGTTGTATCGTCTAAATAGTCTTTAGATAATGCAAGTCATTTGTTGCTTCAATTTTATTGTATGCCACAGCCTTCCCTGTGGCATACAATAAAATTGAAGCAACAATTACTGTTGAAATAATTGAGAGCCATCTTGGATTATTGCACGATAATTCGTTAAAAAATAAACCACGACAAATAAGGAAAAGACACGTGTAAATTGTGTAAGCCATACACGTGTCTTTATATAATTAAAAGTTTCTTCTTACAAAATAAATTTTCCCAAGTCCTGATTGTAATCTTTTTAATGAAACATGGAAACATTTCAAGGTTGCCACCGTTAATTGTGGAGTTTATTATTTGGTTTTTCTATCTTTTTCTTTTCAATTCAAGTTTCTTGGCAACTCTTAGAAAAAGGGAATTTCTCTTAATAATGTATTCGATGCCACAAAATAGGTGTCATTAGTAGGTCTACTTCAAATAGAAAGTCGAAAGTTTTGAACTTTTGACAATGCAAAGCACGGGCAACATTTATTTAAAAGAATTTAGAAATATTTATTTAAAAAAATTATATACTCTTTAGTTACTGTTTAATAAAATATAATAACATTGCAATTATATATTATTTAATTAAATTGTTATGGCAAACAATTATTAATTAATTATTACTTACACTAGTTTGTAAGCTCGCAATTCTACTAACAAATATGGATGTAGGTACCTAATCGTAAGATGAATCTGAAATAAATTATTAATTATTATTATAATTATCATTATTTAGTATTTCATTTTTTATTTTATTTATGTATTTTTATTTATATATTATATAAAATTGTTTGATTGTTTATTCCTTTACTAATAGAAAGCTGCACAAGTTGAGTAAAAAAAATCATTATAATCGCTAACTATACGGACGTAGGTACATGTTTTCCAAACTGAATGATTTCCACCTGTTCTTACACAATAACTTACTGACTGTATGCCGCAAAAGTTATGAATAACACAATATTCTTCCTTGAGGATATTGTGGTAAAAATATTATGATCATTTCTCAGGTCAATTACTAAGAATAGAGCAACTTATGAGCTTCTTCCTAAAATCGTAAATATTTAACATGATTATGTTATTTTGTTAAATAATATCTTATTTTGTTTGAGATCCCGTAGACAAGTCATTTCAGTGTATGTATTCGTGGTGGTATAATGAAAAGTACTTGATTCTGGGTTCAAAACCTGGCATTTATTGAGTATTGTACTTATGACGTACACATTTGGCTTTTACAATATCATGTCCAAAGACAGCACCTTAGTTGTTCAAAGAACTAATGTATCCTAAGAAAATAATGTTCTGTTTACCTCAACAACAAAACCAAAATTGGTTTCTTCCCCGTTTCTGTCTGCAGAAAACCAAGCAAAAAACGCACCCTAATTTCGTAATACACGATAAATCACAATCTGAATCATTTTGAAACAGATTGCTAATACATTGCTTCATAAGTTCGAAAAAAAAACTGCTCAACAACGTAAATAAAACGCAATGAATGTTGTTGAACTGTCAAAATGAAACAGATTAGTCGTAATCATTTACGAGTATGTGTTACGCAATTAAATTACAGGCTAATAATTATTGTAAAATCGTATTTGTAACTTTCTCAATTTACCTACTGGTTTTCAAACTATTTTCTATCATAATAATTATAGCATCCTCATTTTTGTAACCTACGCACAATATTCGAAGAATCGCCAGCAAGAAAACGAATGATCCCGTATACCGTGACCATGATAAATAGATATGGTAACACAGGAAGGAATGACTGATGACGTCAGCAACGTGTTCTGATCCACGATGTTACTAATATCCAGGGACTGCCTCCATTTGTCACCGTCGAAGGAAATCGTCTCATATTATTTTGTTTGTACGGATAATTAGTATCTGTATGTTTTTGGCCCTGTCTGTTAATCTTCGATGCAGCAATGGATAATTTATTAATGTATATATGTTCTAGCAAATACTAATATATTATAGGGTGAGCTTACGAAGTACAGATCCGAAACTGTAAGGCCGAGATTTATGTATAAACGCTACTTAGCAAGTATGACTAAGCGGTATACCTGTCACTGTCGCACAATTGTCCAACTACAAGTGCAAGATAGAAACGGAAACCTGTTTCAGTCAAAGCACTCGTGCTTTGAGCCCGTGCTCGTGTTCTGAGATCAATCTCTAAATCTCAAAATCGAGATTGATCTCAGAATTGCGAAAATTACTCAAAGGAATCTCGGAGCCTTTGATAAAAATAATATTTAATTATTAGATTTTAAGAAATTAAACTTGTATGGCAATCGAAACTTAAAGCTCCCTATGAAAACTCAAAGTTTCGATTGCCATACAAGTAAAATTAAAAAGATATTACAGCTTTTTCATTATAGGCAAACATAGGACGCCAGGCGAAGTTAGGGCAGTTGACGGTACCTACTTACATTTGCTTTGCATTGTCAAAAGTTCAAAACTTTCGACTTTCTATTTGAAGTAGACCTACTAATGACACCTATTTTGTGGCATCGAATACATTATTAAGAGAAATTCCCTTTTTCTAAGAGTTGCCAAGAAACTTGAATTGAAAAGAAAAAGATAGAAAAACCAAATAATAAACTCCACAATTAACGGTGGCAACCTTGAAATGTTTCCATGTTTCATTAAAAAGATTACAATCAGGACTTGGGAAAATTTATTTTGTAAGAAGAAACTTTTAATTATATAAAGACACGTGTATGGCTTACACAATTTACACGTGTCTTTTCCTTATTTGTCGTGGTTTCCTAATCTCCGTGGAATCGAAGTTAATGTTCAGAAATAGCTGATGTCAATATTGATTATTTGAGATGTTGAATGAGCTTTTCCTTGAATTTTCCCTTGTCTTTCCTTTTTGCGTGGTTACATGGATTAGGAAGGTAAGGAGAAAAACTACGATAACGACACCTACACGTGTTGATTCCGGAAATATAATTTAGTATAGCTCTTCGATATCTTTACAGTTGTTTTTTAGGCTATATCTCCGACGGATCTGCGTCTATCGTGACATTCGTGACAGACCATTGCGTGCCGAAACTTCGTATTTTTTGCTCACAAAATAACAGATAAAAAATCTGATTTCCAGATATATTTTTTTCAATTTTATTGTATGCCACAGCCTTCCCTGTGGCATACAATAAAATTGAAGCAACAATTACTGTTGAAATAATTGAGAGCCATCTTGGATTATTGCACGATAATTCGTTAAAATTATGAAGCCAGTAATGTGACCACCGCATTAGCGCGATATTTTTTTTCAAATCACATCAAATCTTTTTATTGTGGGCATAGGTTATACAGACAGATGTTAGATAAATTACAGTTCCATTATGTCCTGCCTAATAGGCATACAATAATTATTAAATATCAACATGCAGTACAAAACAATTCTTAGGTATCACTTATAAAACATTTCTTACAGAATAACAATTAGGTGTATGGTGACAGATTGTAGTAGGTACTAATTATTAAGAAAATATGAGCAAAAACCGAAAAAAAAAATATCTGGAAATCAGATTTTTTATCTGTTATTTTGTGAGCAAAAAATACGAAGTTTCGGCACGCAATGGTCTGTCACGAATGTCACGATAGACGCAGATCCGTCGGAGATATAGCCTAAAAAACAACTGTAAAGATATCGAAGAGCTATACTAAATTATATTTCCGGAATCAACACGTGTAGGTGTCGTTATCGTAGTTTTTCTCCTTACCTTCCTAATCCATGTAACCACGCAAAAAGGAAAGACAAGGGAAAATTCAAGGAAAAGCTCATTCAACATCTCAAATAATCAATATTGACATCAGCTATTTCTGAACATTAACTTCGATTCCACGGAGATTAGGAAACCACGACAAATAAGGAAAAGACACGTGTAAATTGTGTAAGCCATACACGTGTCTTTATATAATTAAAAGTTTCTTCTTACAAAATAAATTTTCCCAAGTCCTGATTGTAATCTTTTTAATGAAACATGGAAACATTTCAAGGTTGCCACCGTTAATTGTGGAGTTTATTATTTGGTTTTTCTATCTTTTTCTTTTCAATTCAAGTTTCTTGGCAACTCTTAGAAAAAGGGAATTTCTCTTAATAATGTATTCGATGCCACAAAATAGGTGTCATTAGTAGGTCTACTTCAAATAGAAAGTCGAAAGTTTTGAACTTTTGACAATGCAAAGCAAATGTAAGTAGGTACCGTCAACTGCCCTAACTTCGCCTGGCGTCCTATGTTTGCCTATAATGAAAAAGCTGTAATATCTTTTTAATTTTACTTGTATGGCAATCGAAACTTTGAGTTTTCATAGGGAGCTTTAAGTTTCGATTGCCATACAAGTTTAATTTCTTAAAATCTAATAATTAAATATTATTTTTATCAAAGGCTCCGAGATTCCTTTGAGTAATTTTCGCAATTCTGAGATCAATCTCGATTTTGAGATTTAGAGATTGATCTCAGAACACGAGCACGAGCTCAAAGCACGAGTGCTTTGACTGAAACAGGTTTCCGTTTCTATCTTGCACTTGTAGTTGGACAATTGTGCGACAGTGACAGGTATACCGCTTAGTCATACTTGCTAAGTAGCGTTTATACATAAATCTCGGCCTTACAGTTTCGGATCTGTACTTCGTAAGCTCACCCTATAATATATTAGTATTTGCTAGAACATATATACATTAATAAATTATCCATTGCTGCATCGAAGATTAACAGACAGGGCCAAAAACATACAGATACTAATTATCCGTACAAACAAAATAATATGAGACGATTTCCTTCGACGGTGACAAATGGAGGCAGTCCCTGGATATTAGTAACATCGTGGATCAGAACACGTTACTGACGTCATCACTCATTCCTTCCTGTGTTACCATATCTATTTATCATGGTCACGGTATACGGGATCATTCGTTTTCTTGCTGGCAATTCTTCGAATATTGTGCGTAGGTTACAAAAATGAGGATGCTATAATTATTATGATAGAAAATAGTTTGAAAACCAGTAGGTAAATTAAGAAAGTTACAAATACGATTTTACAATAATTATTAGCCTGTAATTTAATTGCGTAACACATACTCGTAAATGATTACGACTAATCTGTTTCATTTTGACAGTTCAACAACATTCATTGCGTTTTATTTACGTTGTTGAGCAGTTTTTTTTTCGAACTTATGAAGCAATGTATTAGCAATCTGTTTCAAAATGATTCAGATTGTGATTTATCGTGTATTACGAAATTAGGGTGCGTTTTTTGCTTGGTTTTCTGCAGACAGAAACGGGGAAGAAACCAATTTTGGTTTTGTTGTTGAGGTAAACAGAACATTATTTTCTTAGGATACATTAGTTCTTTGAACAACTAAGGTGCTGTCTTTGGACATGATATTGTAAAAGCCAAATGTGTACATGTCTTATGTACAATACTCAATAAATGCCAGGTTTTAAACCCAGAATCAAGTACTTTTCATTATACCACCACGAATACATACACTGAAATGACTTGTCTACGGGATCTCAAACAAAATAAGATATTATTTAACAAAATAACATAATCATGTTAAATATTTACGATTTTAGGAAAAAGCTCATAAGTTGCTCTATTCTTAGTAATTGACCTGAGAAATGATCATAATATTTTTACCACATTATCCTCAAGGAAGAATATTGTGTTATTCATAACTTTTGCGGCATACAGTCAGTAAGTTATTGTGTAAGAACAGGTGGAAATAATTCAGTTTGGAAAACATGTACCTACGTCCGTATAGTTAGCGATTATAATGATTTTTTTTACTCAGCAGTAGTGCAGCTTTCTATTAGTAAAGGAATAAACAATCAAACAATTTTATATAATATATAAATAAAAATACATAAATAAAATAAAAAATGAAATACTAAATAATGATAATTATAATAATAATTAATAATTTATTTCAGATTCATCTTACGATTACCTACATCCATATTTGTTAGTAGAATTGCGAGCTTACAAACTAGTGTAAGTAATAATTAATTAATAATTGTTTGCCATAACAATTTAATTAAATAATATATAATTGCAATGTTATTATATTTTATTAAACAGTAACTAAAGAGTATATAATTTTTTTAAGTAAATATTTCTAAATTCTTTTAAATAAATGTTGCTCGTGATCGTTTCAAAGGCGCTAAAACTTTTCGTTTTCAATGACGATTGAT
This sequence comes from Agrochola macilenta, assembly GCA_916701695.1. Lineage (NCBI taxonomy): Eukaryota > Metazoa > Arthropoda > Insecta > Lepidoptera > Noctuidae > Agrochola > Agrochola macilenta. Next base: position 23,301,020 of record OU753553.1, read on the forward strand.
AGATTATTTCGTATGCCATTATTTCTTCGATAATTGCATTTCTTCGAAAGATTTTCCCGCATTGCCAAACCATTTATCAATGTTGTTACAGTTATAACATTACCTGTAGCAAGGAAAATGCCAATTTCCGTCTATTCCATCATTTCCCTATAAAAGTCAAAAGTCAAAAGTCAAATCATTTATTTCAAATAGGCCCTTGCAAGGCACTTTTGAACGTCAAAAATTACAAAAAAAATTAATTGATTCTAGTCGCCCCTTCCAAAAGGTAGTTTTCGTAAGATAAGATAAGATTTATTTGTTCAAAACATAAGTATACACACATTGCATGCAAGATGTTACATAAAATTATAGCACAGTCATGTTTTGCCTTGACGGCGTACAAATATAAACAGATAGGTTATTTTTATTAATAGGATATAAACCTCAAAATACTTATTTATTTTGTCCATTATTCAAAGCAATTAACATAACAAATTAAAACTTCTTCAATCAAATTATAATAATAATACCACAGAATAGTGTCATAAACTCGTCATCGAAATGTACAATAAAACAAAATTAGCCAGTCAAGAGTCAAAGTAATTAAGAGATAAAACGTTTACATATTATTATTACACAAAAGTCTGATTTATTTATTTAATATTATACATAATGTCAATAACGAAACACAAAAACAAGAAAAAATAAAAAATAATATTAAAATAAAATGTAAATAAAAAATAAAACTATATCAATACTTTGTCTTTTAAAAACTCGGAAATACTATAGTAAGCTTTTTGAATTAGTAAGTTCTTAATTTTTTTCTTAAATAAGTTTACATTTAATTCTTTAATGTGTGGCGGAATGTGATTAAATATATTTGGCGCCATGCAGAACACACTTTTATGCATCAGTGCTGTATTGGACTGTCTTCCACATAATATACTATAATCCCGTCGACTTCGGGTATTCGTATCGGATAGCTTCTTAAAAAGCTTTGGGTTTGTTTTAACGAAGACCGCAACCTCATAAATGTATAATGAAGGGAGTGTTAATATTTTATTTTTGATAAAATATGGCTTACACGTATCAGTACTTATTAGTCCAAACATCGCTCTGAGACACCTTTTCTGTAACTTAAAGATTAGTTCTCTATTACACGAGTTGCCCCAAAAAATAACCCCATATCTTAAGATTGAGCCTACGATGCCATGATATGCAGTGAGCAAAGCGTCGGTACCTAAGATCGAAGACAGTTTATAAAGAGCATAAGCAGATTTGCTTATTCTTTTGCTTAATTCCTCTGTGTGCACTTTCCAATCCAGCCTTTGATCTATGTTTAAACCTAAAAATTTGGTAGTACCTACGCTTTCAATCATTTTGCTACCGTGTTCTATTATCATATTAGATGCCTTTGGTCGTTGACTGAACAACATTAGTTTTGTTTTATCAACATTTATCCCAAGGTTATTATTATCTAGCCATGTGATTATTGATTGGATGGTTTTGTTAATTTCATTTTCTAATTGTAACTCGTTAGTGTTATTAATAGTTACTGTGCTGTCGTCGGCAAATAGTGACATATGATGAATGGTTACCTTTGGTAAATCATTGATATAAATTAAAAATAACAGGGGACCTAGCACACTCCCTTGTGGTACACCATACTTAATTAATCGTTTATTTGATCTAAATATTAATTCGGATTTAGTCTTTGGATCTATCTTCGAAATTTCCACGTATTGATTCCTATTTCTTAAATATGATTCTATCAATTTTAATATAGTGCCTCGAATTCCATAAGCTTCTAACTTCTTAAGCAAAATCTTGTGGTCCACGTAGTCGAAGGCTTGGGTCATATCGCAATATACGGAACACACGGGTATTCTGCTATCAACATTTGCGATGACTGTATTCAACCAATCGTAAACAGCCATGTTAATCGTTTTATTTTTTCTGAAGCCTTTTTGTTCCTCAGTTAAACTATTATATTTTTCAAAAAAATTGTAAAGTTGTTCGTATATATATTTCTCAAAGACTTTTGAGAAAATTGGTATGAGCGCAATCGGTCTATAGCACTCCATGTTTTCCCTATTGGTTTTTTTGAAAAGTGGTTTGACTACAGCCGTTTTGAGATTGTGTGGAAAAACACTAGTTGTAATACACAAATTAACAATATAACTTATATGGACACTAATATAATCAGAAACATATTTAATAATTTTTGTAGAAATACCATCGTGTCCCACGCTATTAGTATTTTTGAGGGATTTAATTATATTCTGTATGTCACCAAAAGTGCTAGGTGCCATAAACATAGAATTATTTAATATTGGAATATTTGATGTTACTTGAAAGCCATCACGGGTTATAGGCTTAATTTTATCAATGAAAAAATCATTAAATGCATTTGCTATATGTCGCGGATGCGTTTCTGTTTTATTTCCAATTTTAATACTTGCGATAGAATTCTTTGGCAGATTTACCTTAGCTTGATTTATGATTCCCCAAGTGGTTTTTGACTTGTTTACAGATGTTTTAATTTTGTATGCATTTTGCGCGCGCTGTGTTATGTCGTATGGAGAAGAATGGGCAAGAAACTCCACCGTTACTCTTTTAAAATGTTTTACAATATTTTGTATATATGTAGGTACATTAGTTATATAATTATATGTGAAGACGATGCATCTAAAAACAAAAAAAATAAAATTTACCATACCACAATAGGTAAAAATAAATTAAAAAAGAGAGCAACAACAGATAATTTAATTACCTATGTGATAGATACATGGTTCTCACATATTTACAAACATTGTAAAAGAAGACGATTTCCCAAAAAAAAATAAAAAAAAGTTACAATTAATAAGTCAGTGTGTGAGGAAGTCATCACAGAATGTAAAATCAATGTCATATAATAAAATATAATAATTTATAAAACTTAAATTCGCAACCAGTTTGATTTTGTCTAGATTCTAGATTATCCTATGGAGCTGGACCAGCATGTTTCCAAGCATTTTTATCTTGGATATAATCCTCTAATTTGTAATATGCTTGTTTACAAAGTGTACTTTTAATATGAGTTTTAAATTTTCTTTCATTTAATTGTAAAATATCACAAGGTATTTTGTTGTAACATTTAACACAGTACCCCATAAAAGATGTATGTACTTTAGATAATCTGAAAAATGGTTGATCTATTTTATCTTTATTTCTAGTATTAAAATTATGTCTATCACTTATTTTATTAAAAATATGTAGATTTTTTCTTACATACATAATATTTTCATATATATATATATAGGAACGTAAATCCATGGAGGCAAAGTTGTACGAGTATTTCTGTCAAAATCTGTTATTTATTTGTGTGTTCGAAACAAGTTCGCGAAAGAATCGATTAGCAGAAATCCATTCTGTTTGGTTTTTTCATATTGTTTCTTTGACCACCCTATCAATTTAGAAAAACGATATTTCATTAAGACCACTAATTCCGGAAGTTTTATTTGTACCAATCTGCTGAGCCTTTTCCCAACTGTATTGAGGTTGGCTTCCAGTCTTACCGGGACACACAGAAAGGAGAAGTCTCATCTCTCATTGAAAATTTCTCCACGTCTGACAGCAAAGAGGAGTATCTCAAAAAATCTCTAAAAGAGAAAAAAAAAAAAACATACTTCCGGTTTTAATCCTTACTGGCTAACATACGAAAAATATTCGTTCAGGGGTAATATTTAATTAAGTAAGATCTGCAGGTTTTAGTTTTATAATTATTACTGACATTTTTAGAAGTAAAACAAGCTTGTTTTACTTCTAAAAATGTCAGTAAGACACCTAAAACTAAAATCTACTGATTTTACTTATGTATACTACTCCTGAATTAATATTCAGAGCAATTTTTTTCGTTTGTTAGCCAGTAAGGATTAAAACTGAAACTATGTATTTTTTTAAATTCATTTCTTGTGATTTTTTTTGAGATACTTCTCTTTGCTTGCCGGGGTTGGTCAGTGGATGGGTGACCATCTTTACATACCGAGACTCCTCCGTGCCTCGGAAATAAGCCGTTGGTCCCGGCTGTCATTCGTGAATCTTTGACAGTCGTTACGAGTAGTCAGAATCACGAAAGTCTGACACCAGTCTTACCAAGGGGTATCGTAATACCCAGTTACTGGGTTGTGGAGGTCAGATAGGCAGTCGCTCCATGTAAAATACTGGTATTCAGCTGCATCCGGTTAGACTGGAAGCCGATCCCAACATAGTTGGGAAAAGGCTAGGCAAATTGACTTCTCTTTGCTGTCAGACGTGGGGTAATTTTGAGCCTTCTCCTTTTAGTAAAAAAATAAAAATCATTTATTTCGGACACATAAAGTCGTTTTGCTTGGTACTTATACACAAGACTTAGAAACCAGTGATAGTACTTAGATGAAAGTACTACACTAGTTTCTAAGTCTTGTGTACCAGAGAATTCAAATTCAAATATTTATTGCTCAACACAGTACATACTCATACATTTCTAGATGTCAAGTGAACGCAGTCCACTGTGTTGCACCAATTCAGGCATGCAAAATTATTGTTAAAATTATACTATGTCATAAATTCCAATTAATACCTTATTACAAATTCATAAATTCCAATTAATACCATAAACAATGTCATTAATTCCGATAAATACCTTATAAAATGTCATAAATTAAATTAAGTACTCTATACAATGTCATAAAGTCATTATTAATATCTTAACTATTATATATTATTCTAAAACCGTCAACACATAATTAACAATACAATTAAAATAATTTTAATAGAATAATAAAATAAATCGGACTCAAATTCTACATATAAATTTATATCTGACAGGTATTCATTAATTGTGTAGTATGTCTTACTTATCAGTAGATTATTGAGTTGCTTCATAAATACATTGATTTCTTTAATACCTAACAAAGCATTGGGTAATTTATTATAAATATGTGGTGCCATTCCTAGGAAGTTTTTCTGGAATACTGCTTTTTTGTGTTGTCTACTGCTTATTTTATGTCAATGTCGCGAACTGTGCAGTTTTTCAAATAGGTGGATGTTTGTTTTGACAAATACGGCCACCTCACATATGTATAGGCAGGGTACTGTTAATAAACGGAAATTCACAAAGAACGGTTTGCAGCTTTCTGTGCTTTGAATACCGCATATCGCCCTTACACACCTCTTTTGCGCTCTAAATACTGTATCCATGTTGGTGGAGTTGGAAACAACACAAACTACTTATTACTTCGCTACAGGGGCATGTATGCGTATCCAATGTATGGGCTGACCCATTTATCCTAACTATATCCTTCCTAACAAATTTTATAAATGCGAAAGTGTCTTTTTTTGTTTGTTACGCTTTCACACCAAAACGGCTGAACGGATTTAGATGAAATTTGGTACATGGGTAAACCATGGCCTGGGTTAGGACATAGAATACTTTTATCTCGATATTCCCACGGGATCGAGACTTATGCGGATGAAACCGCGAGGCGCAGCTAGTCTGCTATAGTTTTTTAGATGCTGTTGGTGCTGGCCCGTATCGCGCGCATCGGTTGCGCATGATGGCGTGAAAGCCATTTATTTAATTCTATTATTTTCTATTGACATGTTGCCATTGCAGTCGTGCAAAGCAGGTGCGTCGCCAGTACAACCTAAGTTGCGTTTTTCTAAGTTGATACAAAGTATCTTGAAGAATAAGTTCAGTTTTCTTGTGGAACGTGGCCATATCACCATAATCTTTCTCTATTTTTTTTGCAGTTTCCTATCAAAACTAACACTCATAGGTTGTTATGCGCGCAAAACGCGTTCAAAACAATGACATTTTTTTTTTTTGAAGTCGGTTACAAAGATACGCGTGCTGTCAACCGCAGACCGCTTTCTTTTGTAAGTGAGCCGAGATTAGGACGAGCGTATCAGCAGGAGCGGCCAAGTGTGAGTCGGGTCTCGTGTGATTATTGTACCGTAGCACATAGCGTTATGTTGTATTAGACCTTTGTAGTGAGGCTGTTGCCAATTGAACCCTATTCAGTGGGCATTAAAGTCAGTAATTAGATTATTTCATAAGGCTAGGCATTTTTATATTTTTTTATTGTATCTTTTCAAAGTTCACAGCCTTGTGAATATAGTGTGAAATTTGAAAAAGATACACTAGTTATATTAAAACATTTAATAAGTTGTGCTAAGTTTTATTCTAGCCAGAAAGAAGTAATGCAACAAAACTTTAAAAAAAAAACAGAAAAAGACTTAAATCGCAAGTTTTAAGTTTTCCCAGCTTGTTAGGGAAGGAACTAACACATTCGGTGTAAGATGTCAGATAAACTTTGTCGAAGTTACGACCCGTGACCGACACTTGACGATGTGGTTGAAAATATAATAGAGAACTTCAAAACTTTGAAACACTAAGTTCTGAAAACATTTGAGAAGTTATTATAAAAAAGAACACTATCTTTCCACTTTGTCATATGTAGTTGCATTATTATGCATTACAATTTTATACTTCATTATAATCTTTCCTTAAACATCATCATTACATATAGTTCCTTATTCTTGTTTCATGTTTATTATTTTATATAAATCTGTGTATATATATATATATATATATATATAATATGTATATATTTATATATTTATGTGGTTAAGTTTATGCGTTATGTATTTATTGTGTATGTAAATGGTACACCACTGACTACCTGCAGTATTGTCTCTCCTTCTTACTTTAATCCATCCGAAGGTTATCTGTAAAAGATCGCTTTAAGCGATAAGACCGCCCATTGTGTCACCCTATGTAAAATGTCTACATTTATATCTGTAATTTTTATTGTGTACAGAATAAATAATGTTGAAGAATGATAAAAGAATCGTGAAATTGTTATATCCATAGGGATATAGCTATCTATATCCCTATGGATATAACTATTTCACGGCTATAACCATCTTACTAATCATCTTACTGAGAGAAAGATCAAATTTTATAAGTGTGTGCTTATGTCGATATACACACACTCACAAAATTCGCTCTCTCTCTATATAATATTAAAGAATAGACTACGTAATATTTTCAGGATTTGTGTATGAAAACAATATCACTTCTTACATTTTACAAAAATATCGCTATTGATTAGCGTTTTTAATTAATTTTTATTATTACTAACACTTAGTCTTTAAGTTATTTTGTATACTAACTTAATTCATTTTCATGTTTACTAACAATAGTCTTTAAGTTGTCTTGTATACTAACACTATGGACGCATGTCTGAAATAAATTATTTGAATTTGAATTTTGAATTTGATGCCTTGTCCAACAATTTTTTAAATAAATTTAGCTCAATATTGCTTTGACCGCTTGTCTCACGTATTTTCAACCCTACACAGTTTCAACCCTGCAGTAGCTTCATAACAAAAACCCATCCTGTACGGTGGCCATTATTGTAAAAGTTATAGCGTCGAACTTTGAGTAATATTATGTTAAAAGAATTTCCCAAAGAAAGGGAATAAGGGTTGGGAAACTGTACCAGTATTTGAGGTCGCCCACATATTAAATTCTAGGGCGTAATTAAAATTTGTGCCAACAAGAAGACGCTCAAATTTTGCCATTAATGAGAATGTAATATTAATTTTGTGGAATTATTATTTGAGAACGTAGAATTGTTCCTGTGAATGGAGAGACATAATTTTCAAAGTTTGCATGAAGTTATTTGTATGCTAGCTGTGCCAGCGGCTTCGCTCACGTTACTATGTATTGTATTCTATTGGCAAAGCGAATGGGAACGTGGAGTCATAGTATATTCGTAATATTCTCTACAAGCTCCGGTCGCACCTCATCATCGATCAGTCAAAAGTTTTGAAAAGTTTTATAGTATTGCATAGAGCTGTAAATCTATAATTTTCATATTATGAAGAAGTAACTCCTAAAGGCCAATTTTTCAACAACAGTACCTACGCTAGAATAGTTTACAATCAAAGTCAAAGTCAAAGTCGAATAATTTATTTCAATTAGGCACATAAAAGGCACTTTTGAACGTCAAAATTTACAAAAAATAGAATCGATTCTAGTCGTCCCTTCCAAAAGGTAGTTTTCGTACGGAGAAGAATGGGCAAGAAGTTCCACCGTTACTCTTTTGAAATCTTTTCACAATATTTTGTATACATTAACTATATAAATAAACCTAGCATAAGATTACTATACCACAATAGATAATTTAAAAAAAAACAAAAAAAAAAAAAAACGGTTTCTTGGGTTTTGAATTTTCGACTTCCGAAATTAAAGTTATTTTTCACTTTGTAAAAAGTTTTTATTTTTCACTTTTTAGTTGTGGTACTTACCCCACACAAATTCAAATACCAGTACCTGCTATGTAAATAACAATCACAGGAAGTTATCAATATCATTCACATTATACTAAGTGGGAAAAATACGTATTATTGAAGCTTACTCAAAAACTATCCCAGCAAAGTAAATAAAATTTATATGGGACCAATCCGGGAGCATGCCCTTTCAAATAAAAAAATAATTTTAAAAATCGGTCCACAATTGACGGAGAAATCGACGGACATATTATAAATAGAAAAAAAAAAAAACACATACGCATCGAACATATAACCTGCTCCTTTTTGGAAGTCGGTTAAAAATTAAAAATGAAGCAAAGACAGATAAATTAATTATGTGATGATACATAGTGCTCACATATTTACAAACATTGTAAAACTATACGATATTCCTAAAATTTTAACAAGCCATACTAAAAGTCAGTCGGTGAGTTCAAGTAATCACAGAAAGTAAAATCAATGTTATAAAATGACAATGATATTGTACCTAAAGGTTGTTATTTAAAAAAAACGACCTGTATGGTATCTATTCCATCGCTCTACAAAAGGCCTGTTCTCACAAAGAAAGAAGAACCGTATCCAATCAATGCTTGTACTCTCTTTGTATGAGAAGAGGCCTTTGTCTGCACTAGGACAAGATGTACTGGTTGATATTGATTTATATATAACATATACAACATAAAATCACGCCTGTGTTCCTCGAAGGGCTAGGTAGAGGTGTACCTATACAGGGCGTTAGGGGCATCGACGCAAAAACTGTTACCATGGATTCAGTACATGATTCTGAACACTCCTGTATTGAAATTTTACGCGGGTTATTAAAAAAAAAAATCTGCTGTTTCATAGAAAAGTGCAATACCTACGCGGTCAAAATGTATGGAACAGCTGCTTTTTTTAAATAAACGACGAAAAATTTCAACACTGCTACACTGGGGGGGTTCAGAATCATGTACTGAATCCATGGTAACTGGCTCGATGTCCCCGCCACCCTGTATACACCCTCATTACGAGACTTTAAAACGAAAGAAAGATTGGTTATTCTGCACAAACAAAACGCACACTACAAAAAAAAAAATGTTAAAACCTTTTTTTCCAAAAAAAAAGCGACTGTCTTTCAAAAAAACACTACAATGTGAAAGATAAAAGATAACTTAAATTTCGGAAGTCGTTGTCTTTGGTTTTGTATTTTCGTTATTTGCCAAATTCCGAAATCCGAGTTTTATTTTTGTAAAAAAAATATTTCTCGCTTTTTAGTTGGTCAGTTTGTAATTTATCTAAGTTACAATAGCCTAATGTCAACTGCTCATCACCTTTTACAAAATATTGCTTTTCTCGATGCAGGGACGGTAATCTTTGAGGAGTTCTCCAGTTACTTCACCATCACCTTCACTACTCCATTATGCATTTTAACGAGCATAAATTGCTTGGCAACCATATTAAAGTAAGAGAATCGTAACTCGTGAAATATTAATATTAAGTACTTCCGGTGGCTATCTGTGGTCTTCATCATGAGTTCCACTTCACCAAATGGTGCTTTCCAAGAGCAACTGCACGAGTTACTATAAAAAATAACCAAATCGCTATATTTGTGCCTATAATATTTGAAGATTTCCCTCGATTTCTCCAGGATCCCATCATCAGTTCCTGACCTCATGACAATGAGACCACCTCAGACGTATACCCTTTCAAATAAAAAATAATTTTACTAATTCATCTTTTTAATATGACGGAGTTATGCCCGAAAATACATAAAAAAATATTAAAAAAAACATCCAAATTGATAACCTCCTCCTGGGTTAAAAATACACAAATGACGAGCCAAAAGCCTCGTATTCAAGCAATAGAAGTTCGACAATTTTTTTCTATTGCTTGATGTCAGAGCCAGGGAAGGACCAAAGACAATTTACATTGCGCAATCAGCTGTGTTATGTATGACACTGGCAAATGACAACAAACGCACAATCAAAATAAAAACAAAATGCGATTGCAGAATGGAAAAATACCTAACTACTTTTAACTTGTGTTTGTTGTTATGTTAATTTATTGTTGTATTTATCATCTAGGTACCAATAGTATATGTGTTTGACACACTAACGCAAACGGTAAATGATCCCGCAGCCAAAGTTAGTAGCGTTCGCCAAAATTAATTACATAGCTAACGTAATTAATCGGCCCATTGTGTAACCGGACACGAACAGTTAAAACCGGTTATGACCGCCTGAAACTGGATAATAATTGACTTATTATGGAGCAACGGATTTGATATTTGGCGTTCGATTTTTAAAGGATTGAAGAGCGTTTATTCGGAAGGTGGGTAACGTCGCAAATAGATGTCAAATATTTCACTGTTTTGATTAATTTGGCAATATTTCTGTGTGGAAATAAGAAATGTGGCTAAATAGCGAACTAGAATATTGATTATGAAATGCAATAATTAATATCGTAACACCGAATATTTCGTTTTAGATGTAAAAAAACTATTTGGAAACTTTCCAAAAGCGTTTAACACCAAAAATGGGTACAACATCAAATTCAATGTTATAATTGCAATTCATTATTAATATTCTAGTTCGCTAGGTAGCCACATTTCTTATTTCTATTCAGTAATATTGCTATAACAATCAAAACAGGTAAATATTTGACAGTTATTTGCGACGTTGCCAACTTTTAGGATAAACCACCCTCTTAAGACTTCGTGAGGAGAGTTTTGAGTGTGAATGGGAATTGCTATTCGAGTAGGGGAAGACCAAAGAAATGATGGATGGACTGTGTGAAATATGGTATAGCTAGAAAGGGGGGTGACTACCGAGATGACTAAGTGAGAAGTTTGGAAGAAAAAAAATGACATGCTGCGTCCCCAAATAAATTGGATAAGGGCAGGAGAATTATGATGGTGAAGATCACGTTACGCTTTGGATGCACACTGCTGGAAACTGTTCGATATGCAACCCGAGCGTTTGCCTTCTCTGTCTTTTTAACCCGACTTCCAAAAAGGAGGAGGTTATATGTTTGTCGCGTACTTATGTGTTTTTATTTTGTTATAGTTTTTGAGTAAGCTTCAATAATACGTATTTTTACCAATTAGTACCTATATGTGGATGATATGATGATAACTTCCTGTCACTGTTATTTACGAGTACATAGCAGGTAGTGGTATTCGAATTTGCGTGGGGTACCACAACTAAAAAGTGAAAAATAAAAACTTTTTCCGAAATTAAAGTTATTTTTCACTTTGTAGTGTTTTTTTTGGAAGTCGGTTGTTTTTTTTTTTGTAAAAAGTTTTTCTTTACGTTTAAAGAGTAAAGAAAATATACCCACACTTTTGCACTTTTTTAATGTTTTTCGTTGTTATTTTCATCATAATTATTGCTCTTAAATATAAAAAAATATCACGTATAACCGCTCCAGTCATCTATGAACTGAATCATATTATACATATTTTTTAAATTCCTTTCCATATCTGTAGGTACATAATATATATAATAGTTAGTTGTTAGTTAGTTAGTTAGTTTAGATAGTTTTTTTGTATATTATAAATAAGATTCATACGTAAATACTAATGGAGTAATCTTTACGTAGTATAAAATGAAGTCGCTTCCGCTGTCTGTTCGCTTAGATCTTTTAAACTACTTAACGGATTTTAATGCAGTTTTCAACAATAGATAGAGTGATTCAAGAGGAAGGGAGAATTTATATGTATAATACATACCCGTGCAAAGCCGTGGCGGGTTGCTAGTTTAATATAAAATACATATTCATGTAAAAAAAAATGGAAATAGAGGAAAAAATTACTCGATAAGAGCTAACTTTGCGAATTTATTCTATCGAGACAACTTTATCATATCCTGTTTCTCTTTTCTTCTTCTTCTTCTCAATACATTTCCCTACATTTTAATTTAATTGTTTACTACTTCAAATACGGGTAATAATAAAACGTGTTTGTGTGTATAAAATGCTCGGTGCCCTTAAGATGGAGTATGTATAGGTATCTGATAGAAGGTATCTTTAAAATGAGCAGTAGGTTCAGTGTCTTGCTTCTCTGTTATCCGGTCAGCACTGCCTTGTCAGCTGCACATGAATCGACAACCTGGATATTCAATGTATGAAAACTATTTTTGAAATTGTACGCTCAGTCTAATATCGGTGACAATTTTACCAATATTTTTTCAGGATAACAATGGCGAAATTTTGATGCTATTCTAAAACTCATTTTCAAAATAACAAACATTTTTACCCTATCTCCTTTTTGCATTTATAATACAATAGAGTCGAACGCAGCATAGTTTTAAATTCCTTTTGTACGTGTGAAAAAAAATATTGTGTCTGCTAACGGTTTGGGGAAATAGCACGTTTTGTATGTGGCATATTTGTTACCCACTATGTGAAATATTGACGAGCTGTGGCCCAGGATAGGACAGAAGACTGAAAAACAGCGCACAGCTACTTTTCGAACCAGTTAATATCCATCAAACATTATTTTAACAACATATCAATTATTAGTCAATTCAGGAAATGTTGTTGTCTTAATACATTGACGAGCAATATAAAAAAGCCACTTGCAAAGTGCCAAAAAAATAAAAAACTTAGAAAATGCTTAGAAAATTCAAACGATTTTCTCGTGGAATAACGATTGCAACTTTGAGATAAGACCTATTTCATAACAGTATGGGTTCCTAAAGGTCGTGATGGCCCATTGGTTAAGGCCTCGCCTCTCATGCACGAGGTTATGGGTCCAAATCCAGGCAAGTACCAATGTGACATTTCCAATTCATATGCACTTTCTGAGTATATCTTGGACATTACTGACATCGGTGAAGAAAACCATCGTGAAGAAACCTGGACTTATAGTTAATGTAAGTCTGAAATCGCCAACCCGTCCTGAGTAGCGTGGTGATCAATGCTCGTGCCTTCTCTGCATGAGAAGAGGCCTTAGCTCTACAGTGGGACAGTAACAGGCTGGTATTATTATGGGTTCCAGAATACTATGTTCGTAACATAAAATTACAATCAATACAGTAGGAGAAAATCACTTTTAAAAGTTTAGGTACATATTGCTCGTGACTGTACCATTCTGTGGCTGTGGTGTGCCCAGCCACAGACGTATTGAATTTAGATCACTCTAATACCACAGTATTAGAGTGATCTAAATTCAATGCGTCTTGCCACAGCCGGGACCAACGGCTTGACGTGCTTTCGGAGGAGCTCGTGGCTAAGTAACAACAGCCGCACTGGTCAATCCATCAGGTTAAGCTACGCTTGCCGGGGTTGGTCAGTGGATGGGTGACCATCTTTACATACCGAGTCTCCTCCGTGCCTCGGAAAGCACGTTAAGCCATTGGTCCCGGCTGTCATTCGTGGATCTTTGACAGTCGTTACGAGTCGTCAGAAGCCCGAGAGTCTGACACCAGTCTTACCAAGGGGTATCGTATTACCCAGTTACTGGGTTGTGGAGGTCAGATAGGCAGTCGCTCCATGTAAAATACTGGTATTCAGCTGCATCCGGTTAGACTGGAAGCCGACCCCAACATAGTTGGGTATGGGATATGATGTCAAGGCATATTTTAATTTTAATGAAATGCTCAATTTATGTAATATATTTTATTGTATTAGGATTAATATATTATAATACCGGTCAAAATAGCTTCGGAAATAACAATGTAGATTTAGAATGAATAAATGGAATATTAAGTATTAATTTTCCATAAATCAGGTTCTCATAAACATTGGGCATGCCACAACTGTGGCGATAAGTCCCCTCTTTGACGAGTGGCTAGAGAGGCGCCACGGCGTCCTCACCTTCCGCCTGACGCAGGTCCTTACCGGACACGGTTGTTTCGGGAGGTTTCTGTTCCGTATAAGGCGGGAGGAAACGCCCGGGTGTCACCACTGTGTGGATCGCCCGGAGGACACGGTGGAGCATACGGTGGAGGTCTGCCCTGCTTGGGCAGAGCACCGCCGTGTCCTCACGGAGGCGATCACCAGCGCCGATCTCTCGCGTCCGGCCCTGGATCAGGCCATGGTCCGAATCGAGAGTGCATGGGAGGCCGTCACTTCCTTCTGCGAAGCAGTAATGCTCGCGAAAGAGGAGGCGGAGCGTGCGAGGGAGAGGCAAGATTCGCGCCCTCGCGCCCCTAGGCGCCGCAGGAGACGCCTCGGGCGTCGGGAGTCGCGAGCTGACTTCCGGCCACCGTAGGCGCGGGCTTGCGGACGGTGAGCAATAGGTAGCTCGCCGTCCGATTAGGACCAGGCCCGGGTCGACGGCGCGTTGTGTTCCACGCGCGCCTCAAAGAGATGTCACCACCAACTGACGGGGTCCGTAAGAGTCAATGACTGCCAGGGTTGTTCGAAAGGGATATCGCGGCCCCGGCACACAGGCAACGGAAGGAACACGGGTGGGTTTTAGTCAGTAAAAGTCTGACACACCCTCCCCAGGAGAAGTAATTTGATAATTTCACCCCTCAAAAAAAAAAAGGGTTCTCATAAACATATTTAGACGTGACTGTCATTATGTTTATTTCGTTAAATTTATCCCTCAGAGAATGCCTACAACTTAGGTTATAAATTGCTCGAATGGCTCCTTTCTGCAGCACAAATCTAGCCTAAATGTCGGGTGCATGTCCCCACAACAAAATGCCATACGATATTACACTATAGAATTAACTAAAATATACTAATCGAGCTGTTTCTACATCAGTCAAATGACGGATTTTATACACCGCGTAGGCTGCAAAGTTTAGCCGCTTCGACAATTTAGTTATATATGGGCCCCACTGAAGCTTCGAATCCAAAGTAATACCTAAGAACACAGTGGTGTCCGCAAGACCCAATTCTGTCCCATTTACTAGTACATTGGTATTCACCTGCTTAACGTTAGGTGTCAGAAATCTAATATATTTAGTATTTTTCACGAGAAAAAGTAAATTATGAACACTAAACGAATGCACTATTTTAGAGAGAGCATTATTTACATCATCAATAACTGTCTGTTGTCGCTGAAGCTTAAATATAAGTGATTTGTCATCTGCAAGTAACACTATTTCATGAGTGTTCTATATTAGGTAAGGTAGGTCATTCATATATACGAGAAATAAAAAAGAACCAAGAATTGAGCCCTGCGGAACTCCTATAGTGATAATAGAACCCAGGGATCGCTTGTCGTTAACGTCCACTCTTTGGATCCTATTATCCAAATACGAAATAAGAAGATCCAAGGTAGTGTTTCTAACACCATAGTGATGGAATTTCCTGACCAATGAACCAAATTTGTCGATAAGTTCTCCCCAACAAACGCAGTCAAAGCTCGCATGCTCGATTACATTGACAGAACAAATGTACCCGATCGGATCGACTTGACGGTACAATATATACAGTGCACACTGCACAGTCGTTTTGTATACAAATTGCACTTGCAGTCACACAGTGCAGTCGAACGCTAGCCTTCCCGGCAAATTGTCAAAAAGTAGAAAATAACTGAACGAGCATATGTCAAATATCTCGACTGTTAACTATTGAAAAGGAACTTTAACCTACGTATTCAGGGTGGGTTTTAGCTAGATGTGTTTCCTTAACTGATAAAGCTGTTGGAATGGGTGTGTAAAATCGTTTGATGTTCGGGTGTTGACGAAACCGGAGAAGTGTCTGTTTCTGCATTCAGTTGAAATAACTTTTCCGCTCTTGTCGTGAATCGAAATGTTATGATGTTTTACAGGAGAGTGTCTTTACTCTCTAGGTATTCAAATGTCACGTTTTATGTAATAAATATTAAAGGTAGAATTACTTACGGAGATCAAAATTGTCTTATACGGAAATGTTTAATTTTCTACTTAATTATTAATATTAACATGTGTCTATTTTAAAGCGAGTATGCTGGTTCTATTTGTTTGAAAGTCTAAGAATCCCAAATTAATTGAGAATTTACTCTAGCAATAGGTTCGCCCTATTACATGGGACTTAAACATACCCAACTGGCGAAATGTGTAGGGTGTAGGTACTTTAGGTGCACCTTTTCCTAACCCTTCCTAACCTCGACCTAACCCCATTTTAAGATAGTTAATTGACTCAAACGTGACTTTGCGGAAATACAATAGCCGACGTATATTTAGTAACCTAATCCGCTTAAAGCTGCCTGTCCACTGAAGCGGAGAGGAGAGGAGCGGAGCGGCGGTGTGCCAATATTAACGGAGTTGCATAAAACCTACGCTCCGCTTCAGTGGACAGGGATTTGCGGAATAGTGTAAAAAATCATACAAAACCGGGAAGCGGAGCGGAGAAGTGGAGTGGGGAACCGGAGCGGAGGATTATTACTCGTCGCGTGAACTCGGTCTAGTCCCGCACTGTCCGTAACACCGCTCCGCTACCTCGCTCCGCATCAATGGACAGACACTGTCCGCAACTCCGCTCTACTCCGCTGCCATGCTCCTCTTCACTGCCTCGCTCCGCTTCAATGGAAAGGCAGCCTTACTGTTCTTAAAGAGTCATAAAGAACCCTGTAAAAAATCGACCACCACATCCACACCCACACCATTTTCTGAAATAAAAAAAATGAAAGCTGCAACTATCAACTACTAGGTTCAAAAACAAACGTCAGCGTCAGACAGCACCTGTTGGGCATATTAATTGCCGACAGAATATTCTGTTTGATGCTGGTATTCTTTCCAAAAAGGTCCCTTCCATTTGGCGCAGCCAATACTACGCATACACTCATCGTCATCATCATCATTGCAGCCGAAAGACGTCCACTGCTGGGCATAGGTCTTCCCCCAACGCACACACTATTGTTGTTAAAACATTATTTTCAATATTTTTTTTGTTATTTGTATTTTGTGTTTCAAGAACTGTGTCGAAATAAACGTAATTCTTTTTTTTCTTTTATTTACTTATTTTTTTCATGAATTTCTATACTCAATTGCAACTTTTATGAAAGCAACGCTCTATTCACTATTTCGTTCCAAAACATGTTCTAATGCACTCGTTCAAAACATTTCAACCCTATTTAACCCCACTTCGTAGAAAAGGGATGAAAATACGTAAATCGTTCGGCTCAATACAATGGGGCTTATAGCCGAAGTAAAAAGTCATGTACTTAATTGCCCCAGCGCAAGACAATCGTTGGGAAACAAAAGAATGCGAGTTATTCAGGCTCAGACTTGAAAATGTGCTGAAAAACGTTCCTTACAGCATTTCGAACAAATAGCCCAATCAGAATTCAGTTCTGATTAGCTTGTGTTTATGCAACTAGATAGCGGTCGATCAATGATATAGGTATACGTGATATCTGACGGTACAATTATGTCTGCGGTAGCACCATTCTTGAGCGATCAAAAAAAAAAAAATATAAAGGAAGGAGTCCTGAGTTTTCACAGTTTTGCCACGGATGACAGACGGTGGAACTTCCACAGACAACGAGTTGTAATAGCAGTTTTCCCAAGAAAGTTTTCTAGCTTATTTTCTGACCTTTACAAAAGATACTTACCACAAACAATCAATTAACTAAGAGGCAGTCAACCAGCCTTCGTAGATATATCGTTACCCATGACATAGGTACCATATGAAAGCAAAGAGCTGTTTTTATTATCATATTCAATTAACTACTAAAGTGATCGCTTATACGACTGAAAGAAAATGTTTAGAGCTCCACATTTAAACAGTCTTAACTGCCAAGCCCCCATTTACCAAAAATCAACTCTAAAATTTTAAAGACAGGGTTGAAATTCGTTTGGGGAGTTGTCGCTATAGGGTAAAAAAAACAATAGTCGTCATTCGCAAGGAATTCGAAAGGCTTGTCTCTCTCCAGGACGATTGTGTTCATTAGGCTCAAAATACAAGCTTTTTCGCTTCTCATTTTGATACTTTTACCTTATTACGTTCAGAATAGGGGTGGGAAATTCCGGGAAAAGTCCCAGAATTATTTACACAGATTCATAGTACCGGAAATAGCTTAGAGTGAAATTCCGGAAATTCTTTCAAGAATTTTTCTTTTAAATACTTACTCGTTTAAATAATTGAATAGTCGATGGATGTTTGTTTTGATTGTGTTACGGTTTTTATGGATACCTACAGTTTTATAATAGTGGACATTGCTTTCGTGGCGGTTAGTGTTGGTAATGATATTATTAACGCCAACTGAAACCGCTAGTGATGACTAAAACTTGTCGATGTCGATAAACAATTTCTGTATTCCGTGATTTCAACAACCGTGCCTGTTTGATCACTGAATGCACAAAGCTTGAATATTTTTTTCTGATTTTGTTATAAATCCATCTGATCAAAATCAATATTTAAATTCAAAAATAATAAAATTATCATTTCACTAAACAAAAACAAAGCTCTTTTGCCAAAAAAAAATCTCCTTTATATATCTATTCAGTAATTTCCACAGGGTGATAGAAGTGATAGCCAAAGCTCTGCTCAATTTGTAAAGAAAAGTATAAAGTTAAATAAAACTACCAGTGCAGCAGTGGTGCCATTACAAACGGCATTCGTACCGTTTGGTTATGCAATAGAACATATTTAAAGATTACAATAAAAGTATTCTAGTACATTGGTTCCGCCAATATGGTGGACCGTTGGTTACCTACAGTTAGTTATTACGAGGTTTTTTTTTTGCAAACTAGCTGAATATTGCTTGTTTATGTAGCTTATTTTTCAGGGTAAGGTATAGAAGACAGTTATTGGAAACAGATAAGGGTCATTTTCTTTAAAATTAAAATTAAAATTATTTATTGAAAGAAAGAAATAAAAATAAGTTTATTTGTCACAGAAACACGTGCATATAAAAAAAGATAATAAACTCGAGTAGATAACGACAATATATGGATACCAAAACATTAACGAGCACAAAACAGAAATAGTCGGCAGCTGCTGGCACGTCATGACTGTGACAAGAAGGCTACCACTCTGCATGATGCTGTGCTATGGAGACCCACAGCACAGCGCTGATTTTTAGTGGTTACCCGGTAAAAACGTACGGAAACCAAGTCAGGTTTAAAGAATTATACATAAATATGTATAAAATAAAATAAATAGTACTTATAATATAATATAATGCTACAATACTGCGAATGCAAATATTGCGAACTAAGTGTTGTAGTTTTAATTTTGAAGATGTAAACAATAGGTAGGTTCTTAGAACTTAGTTGCCTGTTAAGGCATTCCAATTTAAATGGTTATAACAAAAAAAACCTATACGTACCTACTGAATATTACAGTTATACGGTTTACATTATATTATATTAATTAATTATCATTATTCATACATTTTATATTATATCATACTATTCTTATAATTTATATCACATTATATCCTTTCAAATGACAACAGACTGCCGTACCACGGCAGCTGTCAAATCATAGAATTCGTTATTTGAACATATAATAATAACTTTCCAATAAGAATTATTGTTCTTTCTTATTGGAAAGTTAATAATCTTCGTAGAAAAATGATTTTATAATGTAAAAATATGCAGAAATTTGGTATTTATGTTCTTGAATGAGAAAAATGGGTGAAAATAACAAAACTTTTTTTTAGTGTAAACAGGCTCGTTTTATTGTAAACCACATTCTTATAAGTCTTATAAGATCCAATTGCAAAAAATTGTACAGATTACGAAACAGTTATTTTTTTATATGGGTTTCACAGTAAAATAGCGAGAAATCGGGGTTTTATCGCAAGCAAACCCAAAAGGGGCGGGGCCACGTCAAGGTCACGATCAGAGTTTTTTTGAAATGCGTTTTGACAGTTGACTGTCGAAAGGATAATTAAGTATCACAATCATTTTAATATTAGATAATTATTTTTCTTCAAGGAATAATTGTTTTACAGAATAATATGCCTTTTCGATCAGGAAGTCTTTTAGCTTCCTTTTAAAAATACCAATTGGATGGAGGTTCTTAATGTCTATGGGTAACTTATTATATATTATTATGCCCATAAAAAAATACTATTGCTATATACTGCAATGTGGAAAGGTTTATTGCGTAATGTATTTTCTTGAGGTTTATGAATTGAGGTTTACATTAATCTGTTTGGTGTATCCCACATATTGATCTAATGCACTTTTGTTGTGCCTTCTTTTGAAGCCGTAAAAAGAAAAGATGATGTGTGTTTCGTAATAAAACCGGGAAATGTATTCTAAAAAAGTCAAATACTTCTCAAAGTTACTTACATTATTTTTAATTAAGTACCTAGTTATTTATTCCAAATCACGTAAAGTAATCTTGTCAAATCAATAATATTTTCCAAGTTTTTCTGAAATTCTGAAATGGATTATTTCGGGAACATCACTATACCCGCGGTGACGGTGCGGGGTGTGAGACGCATCTTGTGAGCGCACGCGCACCGGCCGGCCGGCAACAGCACAGTCAACAAAACAAAATATTGTTGCATCGCTGTCTGCCGTTCAAGGTGCACATTCATCTGTAAATAGATTCTCAATAGGTATTTGTTGATACTCGCTTGATATCGTTATTTCACAGTTCAGCTTTTGTTTCCGTCCTATCAACAGTAGATAACCTAAAATCAATCATTTAATAACAATTCGATAAAGTTTTAAATAACAGTTTTTTATAAAGGTTATTTTGATAACGATAACTTGTTTCACCTTTTAATTAGTTAAAATGCTGTGATAGTGGCACCGTTTTTTAAATAACTAGGTATATATTTGTTATCAATTTCAGAGTGAGTGACAACAGTGAGATCAATGTGTTCGATAGAAGGTGCTGGATGTAGTGCAATAAATAGACGTTTTGATATCGGAGGCGGTCCATTTGGCATTGACATTCAAGTCTCAGTGTTGCAGTGTTAGAAAGTTTAGATAAGAATATTCAAATCGGGAATTTAAAGGTAAGTTTAAAACCTTTTTTGAAAAGAATATAATAATAATAATTGAAATCAATTTCAATTGTTAACCTACATGCATCCTGTGATATTTTTCTGGCATAACAATTTAGTCGGTTTAGGATTATTATTAGGTTCTCCATACAAAATGCTGATTTCATAGGTATTTCTATGAAATCAGCGTTTTGTATGGAGAATTTTAAAGAAGTTGCACTTTTCATACTAACATTTTCTTAATTTATATAACAACCGTGAACACTAATATTTTAAAACTTTTATGCACTAATGTTTAAAAAGTAAGATAACGTAATATGCCACTTTAACTTAAGTTTTGGCTAAGTTAAATCAAATAGTGGTAATTTCTGCTAACAACATGAGGAGTAATTTTTAAGGTATTTTTTAGAAAACTATAAGTAATAAGGTTTTTTTACTTTTGGTAGTTGTCTATGATGGTCATTATTCGATATAATACCAAGCAATTGATGAATATTTTAAATCATAGAAGTGACGAGGTTCTCTATTTGTTAGTAAAAAAGCGCAATTGTCTGCACGGGTGAAAATAGAGAATGCTGCAAGGTTGCCTGGAAGAGATCGCAGTAAGCGATAAAATAAAATAAATAAAATAAAATAAAATAAGAAATAAAGATAAGGCCGCCCATTGTATATTTTGTAGTGTATTACTTTTTCTTTATGTAATGTATAATCTGGTGTACAATAATATAAATAAATAAATAATGCTCATTTGATATTTCATACTAATTCGATTTATCAAAAAAAAAAAAAAAACCCATATTTAAGCGCACCTGGTGTACATAAAGTATTTATATTTTTTTGATAAAAACTTGCTTTTGAGCGTTTGCCTTTGGTAAAAACTTTACCAAAGTCAATTTCTATTAAGAGCGTTTATTCTGAAGGTGGGTAACGTCGCAAATAGATGTCAAATATTACACTGTTTTGATTAATTTAGCAATATTACTGTGTGGAAATAAAAAATGTGGCTAACTAGCGAACTAGAATATTGATTACGAAATGCAATAATTATTAATATCGTTACACCGAATATTTAGTTTTAGATGTAAAAAAACTATTTGGAAACTTTTCAAATGCGTTTTTTACACCAAAAATGGGTATAACATCAAATTCAATGTTATAATTGCAATTCATTATTAATATTCTAGTTCGCTAGTTAGCCACATTTCTTATTTCTATTCAGTAATATTGCTTTATGAATCAAAACAGGTAAATATTTGACAGTTATTTGCGACGTTGCCAACTTTTACGATAAACCCTCTTAAATACAAATTCCATGCTGCCATTTCATTACTCCGACTAGTAAATAGTTATCTGTGGTGCACATTACCGCACTGCATTAGGAAACTAAAAGCGGTTCAATAAGAGCCACTTTACAAGCAAGTATGTTGAAAATTAAATTATGGTTTTGTAGCTAATAGTTTTGTTTATTAAAAACAAAAAAAAAGTGTTGTTTGTTGTTTTACGTAATATTTCTCGTCAACTTAGTATGTAATTTATTCAAAAAATATTTATTGTTGACTTTTAACTAGATGCAGAATAATGGATTTTTAGTGCGAAAACGTGGATTTGCCACTGTTGCCATTCATGCAGGTCAGGACCCTGACAAATGGAAGTGCATGGCGGTTGTGCCACCTATCACCTTATCTACCATGTTCAAACAAGCTCCTGAAGGACATACAGTAAGCCATAAATACTTAATGTTCATCTTTGAAAAAAAGAACTGTTTTACTTATCTGAGTAACAACATATGGTTACGCCTGTATATTTTCTGAAGACTAACGAAAATTGCAATTTCAAATTTGGAATAACCCGATAACCATTTATGCCCGAGCCAGAGACGTAGCAGAACCCCAAAGGGTCCCTTGGGGTTCTGTTATTTTGCAACCTTGATCAATGAAGGATTTTTTTTTGTTTTCTCCAAAATTCAGCAGGGAGGATTGTGCTTTGATGACTAATGCCGAAAACTCTATAATTATTTTGCATTTTTGAAGTGAAAACCTCGTTAGGCGCGTTGAGCACTTTTTGGGTGAACAAAAATCATGGAACTCGCGTCATCGTCACCGAACCCTTTCCATGAGCTATATGTATACTGTGTATATATGTGTACTTTTTGGGTGAGCAAAAAGCGTGAAACTCACGTCATAGTCACCGCACGCTTCCCATGAGCTATATGTATACTGTGTATATATGTACATAGATATACAATTCACAAGTTACTTAGTTTTCACTTCTATCGGCAGTCCACAAAGACTGCCCCGCATGTTTTTTTAAAGCTAATGATACAATTCAATTGTAGGGTTTCAAATATGCTCGATTAGGGAACCCATCGAGGTATACTTTGGAGGAATGCCTGGCAGCGCTGGAAGGTGCTAAATATGCGTATGCTTACGCTTCAGGTCTTGGAGCTACCACCACAATTGCCTCGTTACTTAACAAAGGAGATCATATAGTTTCCATGGACGACATCTATAGTGGTACTGGCAGTCTTTTAAGGTAAGAAACACTACCTGTACACAATATGTAATTTCGTTTAAAAGTAAAGGTAGCCTTGTTATCATCATGATCATTCAGCTGGAAGATATCAACCATCCATTTCCATTTCCGCGACTTACACCAGGTCAGGTGCTATCTCGTTCTGGCCCCACTGTGCGCGTTTAGACGTTAAGTTGACTGTCGATATAACAAACGCTATATACTTTATACACAAATAACGTATTATGTTTTGGAGCTACACGTTTTATGATCCACCAGCTAATAGCGAGTTTTGGTCTGTATATAGTTTCAATCAGTCAGAAATATTTAATTCACCTCATAATTACTTGTCCGCTTTTCACAACTATGCACGTTTAAACTTCACTTAATTTAAAACTATCTATACCTACTCCATTTTTTATTTTATTTGTAAATGTCAAATTGATTACATTGCTTTGTATTCATCTTAAAATAACAGAGTTTATTACACGTTTTTATCGAAATAACGAAAGGGTTAAAACCGTTATTTGTTTAATGTTATAATTATAATGAATGGAAAGGATAACTGTTACAAATACAAATAGTTGTTTTACGACGTGGATGTAAATGTTCGACTTTACATCAGTAACGCAATTAACGGACGCATTTTGGCGAGACTTCGGTGGCGGTAAAAAAATATGCTAAAAGTATCGTGTTTGCTATGGTCCTAACATGGGAATCCCATGTTAGGACCATAGCAAACACGATTTTATTTTATTTCCGTGTATTTCATTATTTCATTATTCATTTCTACACGGAATGTTGTGTCAATGGAACGAATGTGGCAGGAAATTAAACCATTGCTTTGAATTTCAGGCAAGACTTAACGAGACTGGGAATTGATGTAACATTCACAGATCTTACAAAACCTGAACATTTAAAAAAAGCTATTCAAGAAAATACTAAGGTTGGTTCTTTTATTTTTTATTATACGGTTACAATTTGCCATTAGATAATGCCATAATATGTAAGTAGGTACACGGGTTATATTATAATAATTCCGAATAGTGATTTTATTTCGGGAGGGTTCTTTTTGTGGGAGTTTTGTAGCTACGTCTATGTTCTCATAAAATCCCGAATATTTTATTTTTCGAGAGGTTTGATTTATATCAAATTATTTACAAATCTAACAATAATCGACTTATTAATAATACCCTTATAAATACACAAAGCTTTATCAGTTTAGGATGGCCACGACAAGCTCTAAGTAGACTAAAAATTATAGTAATATCGGGAGCCCTGGCCTAGCTTGGACCCTGTTCCAGATACCGGTGGGCTACTATTTTTAAAATTTTATAAATGTAATTTTATTGTTTTTATAAAAATATTAAAAAATTCAAATTATATGTATAAAGATAAAATAAAGGAAACAATAATAGTAATATTACATTCGAATAGCATTCGAGTTAGTAAATGATTAATAAGTACGTAAACAATCTACATCACAAAAGTGTTATAATTTAAAGCCAATGCGTATTTAATTAAACCCAAGCAATACCTACTTAATAGATAACGTTCTATAATAATATCTAGTTATCATTTAATGCAATATTGAATAAATGTCAATGTCAAGTACCTTTTTTTTTTTTTTGAGTGTGGGAAATCATCAAATGACTTCTCCCGCTCTGGGCGGAGCGAGAGGGTGTGTCAGGTGTCAGACTTTTACTGACTAAAACCCACCCGTGTTCCTTGGGCACGCCACAATTGCGGCGGTAAGGCCCCTCTTTGAGGAGTGGCTAGAGAGGCGCCACGGCGTCCTCACCTTCCGCCTGACGCAGGTCCTCACCGGACACGGTTGTTTCGGGAGGTTCCTGTTCTGTGTGGATCGCCCGGAGGACACGGTGGAGCATACGGTGGAGGTCTGCCCGGCTTGGGCGGGGTACCGCCGTGTCCTCACGGAGGCGATCGGCAGCGGCGATCTCTCGCGTCCGGCCCTGGTTCAGGCCATGGTCCGGAGCGAGAGTGCATGGGAAGCCGTCACTTCCTTCTGCGAAGCAGTAATGCTCGCGAAGGAGGAGGCGGAGCGGGCGAGGGAAATGCAAGATGCGCGCCCTCGCGCCCCTAGTCGTCGCAGGAGACGCCCCGGGCGTCGGGAGTCGCGAGCCGACTTCCGGCCACAGTAGGCGCGGGCTTGCGGACGGTGGGCAATGGGTAGCTCGCCGTCCGATTAGGACCAGGCCTGGGTCGGCAGCGCGTTGTGTTCCACGCGCGCCTCAAAGAGATGTCAGCACCAACTGACGGGGTCCGTAAGGGCCAATGCCTGCCAGGGTTGCGAGTTTGTCCGAAAGGGATATCGCGGCCCCGGCACACAGGCAACGGAAGGAACACGGGTGGGTTTTAGTCAGTAAAAGTCTGACACTCCCTCTCGCTCCGCCCAGAGCGGGAGGAGTCATTTGATGATTTCCCAACCAAAAAAAAAAAGTTTCCTTCCTGCCGTTAAATGTCATGTACCTACATGTGTAAATTATGGGTTTGTACCGAACTACATAAAAGGAAGGATAATGAGTTTAACTACGTTTGTATGTATCTAAGTCTTATCGCAGCTTAAAACTGCTAATCCGAATTATGACAAATTAGGTGACGAATATTTCGTTCTAGTCATACACATTCTGCATCTACATTTCAAAGTTTTCCTAAAACTCTACTTTTACCTGCAGATGGTCTGGATCGAGACACCAACAAACCCGAATTTAAAAGTGGTTGATATTGCCGAAACAGTCAAAATAGTGAAGAAACGCAGCAGTAATATAATTGTAGTAGTAGACAACACATTCCTTACATGTTACTTACAAAAACCTCTGGACTTTGGCGCGGACATATCTATGTACTCATTGACAAAATACATGAACGGTCACTCTGATGTAGTCATGGGAGCAGCGGTTACGAACAGCGAAGATTTAGCGAAAAGACTTAAATTTTTACAAACTGGTAGGTGGGCAGAATCACTATCATTAACGTCCTAGTGTTATTTCAACTTATTTGGGGTCGACATATATATCATGTATTCTTCCATGTTTCTATCAACCGTCGTCAAAGTATTACACCCTATCTCTCTTTAATATTCTTTACCACAGATCAATACAGACTGGACACTCCGCAAAATCATTTAAATAAAGAGCGACTCTTGCTACGACGCAATAAAGTGCAATTCAGGTCGCACAGCGCTAATCACCTACAGTTATATTCACCTAAAAGTTGCCTCTCTTTCTATTGCGTGGCTATTAGATATTCTGACTACGTTACACTCACTGAATTGGCCCAGCAAGATGGGACCGCCGTGTACTTGTAGCTTGATACCTGAACTGCGGAGTGTCCCATCTGTATCAATTTGTGCCTTTCCACAATATACTGCAACTAGCGAGCTACCCGCCCTTGCTTCGTACTTACATCGATATTTCTTCATTATATTTAAATTAAATATGAAATGAAAATGAAGAATTAATTCTCTAAATTATAATGAAAACCACATCAATATCACATTACTATAGCGACCTGCAACAAGAGCATTGATGTCGCCTCGACCCACATACGTGAGTCCATCAATACCTGGTTGCGGCCAAGGCTTGTATAGTACTTGTCTCAAATATTGCGCGGAATTTCAAACTAAGCTAATTTATTATAAATTCCTGCATCAATGACGAACAACGATAATTATTACGCGCCATTATGTTCATTTGTTTCTTCTTTACTTTAAACAGTTCTATTTCCAAACCAAATCGAAATTTAAATAAAATGTTTGTTAAGATACCTCCTTGGTTGCCATGTGTTGAAAGTAAACGATCGTTACATTTTTAAATAAGTTTAACAGTAATTTATTTGGCCGCTAAACACGATAGATATAGATTTTCATAAATATTGCCAGCCGGGCGCTCGCATGTATTCGGCCAATACAGCAATTTCGATTTATCTCGAAGATCGTTGTCAAAATAATGCTCGAATTTCCAAGTATGTTTGAGAAAAATATATTGTGTAGTTTAGAACACAGATATACATAAAAACCTACTTTGTTTTACACTATTTATAGATTAAAGATATGGATAGATTTCAGATTATCTACACTGGAGTTCCATGATTTAGTCGTTTTCGCTCAGTAATTACAGTAGGCCGAAACTTGCTTGAAACCGAAAGCGAAGCTTCGGTCGTCACTATACCTACATTGTATAGATCAGACCCTATCTAAGGCTGCCTGTCCATTGAAGTGGAGCGAGGCAGTGGAGAGGAGAATGGCAGCGGAGTGGAGCGGACAGTCTCTGACCATTGATGCGGAGCGAGGTAGCGGAGCGGAGTTACGGACTGTGCGGAGCGAGGTAGCGGAGCGGTGTTGCGGACTGTGCGGAGCTAGACCGAGTTCACGCGACGAGTAATAATTCCCCGCTCCACTTCTCCGCTCCGTTTCCCCGCTCCGCTTCCCCTCTCCGCTTCTCCGCTCCGTTTCCCCACTCCGCTTCCCGGTTTTGTATGATTTTTTAAACTAGTTCGCAAATCCCTGTCCACTGAAGCGGAGCGGAGGTTTTATGCAATTCTATTGGTTAATATTGGCACACCGCTACTCCGCTCCTCTCCTCTCCGCTCCAGTGGACAGGCAGCCTAAGATAAGATTTTGTAGTCGGATTGAGCTTTTGTTATATTTACATTTTATCAATTTTGTTCAGCAATGGGGATCGTGCCTTCGCCGTTCGATTGTTACCTCGTCAACAGGAGTCTGAAAACACTGCCTTTACGTATGGAGCGTCATAGAGAAACGTCTTTAAAAATTGCTCAGTGGTTGGAAAAACATCCAAATGTTACTGAAGTTATGCACCCAGGTATATTGTGCTTAAATTACTATGTATTTACTGACATTCCTTTGTTTATCTTCCAATTATATTCACACAGAAACCCACTTCGCCGGCGTGGTGGGTTATGGCCCCCTCGCGCTTACGCAGAGGATCGTGTATCTGTGTCTCAGCATTGGCAACACTATCGGCTGATTATGCTATTGCTATGCTTTTGCTATGTACGTCTTCAACCTCCAATCCTACAACCCCCTCTTATTTTTAAAAAACGTTTCCAGTTCCTTCATGACACACATAATATATATCTGAGGTCATCGGAAAACTTGAGACTAGAGATGCCGAAGCATTCCACCAGCTTTTATGACAAATCTTTTACAGTTCAAGCAGTACATTTATGGAATGTCTTGCCCGTGTCGATAAGGCGTGCTCAATCTTTGTTCACTTTTAAAATGATGGTGAAAAAACACTTCCTCTTTCCTTAAACATCAACATTACATATAGTTCCTTATTCTTGTTTCATGTTTATTATTTTATATATATCTATGTATATATTTATTTATGTGGTTATGTTTATGCTTTATTTATTTATTGTGTATGTAAATGGTAGGTACACCACTGACGACGTGCAGTATTGTCTCTCCTTCTCCTTTAAATTCATCCAAAGGTTGTCTGTAAAAGATCGCTTTTAGCGATAAGACCGCCCATTGTGTCACCCTATGTAAAATGTCTAAACTGTAATTTGTATAGTGTGCATAATAAAGAATATTCTATCTATCTATCTTCGGCGACTTCCGAATTCGTCCACGGCTCAATTCTCGGGTTGGGCTTGCGGGCTAGTGTCTGTGGATTTTTCATTCGGTTTCAGTGGCAACCCGAGTCTGGATTTATACCCAATTCATGGGGCTATTATATAATTGGTTTAAAGGTTAGGCACAGTAGGTATTTAGAGTTATGAACACAGAAACCGGCAAAGTCCGTGTCGGAATACGTACAATGAAGGGTTCCGTAGTTGGGATGAATTTATCCCAAGAATAAACTTAACATTGTAATTGAAAAACATGTTCTCCCATACATTCCAACTACAAATGTAAGTTTGTACGTACAATATACTCAATATATTTATTGCTTCCACATGTGAACTTAGGTGGTAGGTATAACAAAATAACATGATCATTGTGGACCCTGTCGGGCAAAGCAAAAGTAGGAGAGAGGATATTGAGAGATTTACCATGTTATTTTAAGATCATAAACTTTTTATAAGTGATTTTTTTTGGATGAGTAAAGAACCATTCTCTGTATTTTTTAAAAATGTTAGGCTCAGTAGTTCGGTAAATTTTCATAAATTTTCTTAAATATCTTAAAAGTATTAATTATATAATTATGAAAAAATATTAATTTTATAAGTCACACGGTACAGTTTGCAAAAGGTTTAACAAAATATTTATCAAAATATAAAAATAAAATAAAAATATAAAAATATTTATATTCAAAATTCATTTACTAACGTTAGATACATGTCTGTGTTTGGGTCACAGAAATACGTAATAAAAAACCAAAAATAGCAAATATCAACTTAATCGGTCCATTAGATTTGGAGCAAATTGGCTGTGACAGACGGACATTCAGACACCCAGCTAGCCACACGAGTGATCCTCTAGGTGTTCCGTTTGAGGTAGGGAACCCTAAAAATGTGGTGTGTTGTCTCATGTATTCTCGTATTTTATACATGAAAAGGCCTTTAGCGCTAAACATATTTGATTAAATATCATTTATAAATATCATTATTTATTAAATATCAAAATATCATTATGTCTCTGTCATCTTCAAACGATTGAAAGAAACCGAACTATGTTTTAAAATCGTTTGACGCTAAACGTATTTAGTGTAACATATGTATTAATACTTATTTATGTCTGTTTCAGAACTTCCATCTCATAAGCAACATGGTATAGCCAAAAAGCAAATGTATGGTCATTCAGGCGTGTTCAGTTTCAAGCACACTGGTGAACTCAAGGAGTCGAGACAACTCTTGAGTTCACTGGAAGTATTCATTTTTGCTGTGAGTTTGGGCGGATTCGAAAGTTTAGCGGAAGTACCGTGAGTAATACTTTAAATATAAGAACATCACACCACATTGTATGGTGATAATTATAATAATCATTCACGCAACAAAACTTTTGCTGTCACATTTTGTCACGCCTAAGCGAGATTTATGACTCGTTTTCGCATAGTCGTGTCTCGTTGCA
This sequence comes from Agrochola macilenta, assembly GCA_916701695.1. NCBI lineage: Eukaryota > Metazoa > Arthropoda > Insecta > Lepidoptera > Noctuidae > Agrochola > Agrochola macilenta. The sequence continues at coordinate 23,331,739 of OU753553.1, forward strand.
ACGAAAGATATTGCGGCGACAGAATTTTGCTTTGGTTTGTTCGAATGTTGGTGGTAACAGAAGTATTATTTAGGATCGTGACCAAACTCCAAGTCATTATTGACTACGAAAAAAACGCCTTTAAAAAGAACATAACAAGACCTTATTATGTTCTTTCGGAGGTGGTTCTGTATTTGAACTTTTATTATTTATCTTGAAACCTAAATTTGCATCAGCTTGGCAGCAGCATAGTAAACTCAAAGCATATAAGTATTTGAATTACTTTTGAAACGAGTCAAATGAATTTATTTTCTTTTTTCTTTCTTTTTTTTTTTAAATGTCAAAGAGTCGAAAAAATAAAAATAGCCGACAAGTAATAGCCCGAAATGGTTGCTGTCCTTTGTAAAGTAATACAAATACAAATAATTTATTTTCTTTCACATGTTATGTACTACATCTAGTGGTTGAAGTGACCTTTTAGACAAAAATTGCCTGTGTTACGACACTTCGCTCTTCCGAAGCTTAAAGTTATATGGTGTACCAACAATTTTGAATCTTAATCTTAATAAAAAATAGAAGATTTAATTCGACGTTAATACTATACTGTTACATGGAAACATAGACAAATAATTGAGTTTCGGTTTATATCTTTACAAATAAATCGTATATACCATCTAACGTTATTATTATTTCTAGATCGATAATGACGCATGCGTCGGTTCTCGCAGAACAGCGAGCTGCGTTTGGTATCACTGATTCCCTCGTGAGGCTTTCTATTGGCTTGGAAGATGCTGAAGATCTTATTCAAGACTTGGAACAGGCGTTTACAGCAACATTTCAATGACGTCAGCAATTATTATTTATACCAAAACAATCACAATGTACTTGTAAAATCTTGAATTTTTAATTAAAATGTATTTATTGTTTTGTAGGTAACTTTTTTTTTATCTAAGACTTTTGTAATTTGTTTTGGGTTCCATAGGTACATCAAAAGAAAAAAAACGGAACCCTTATAGGATCAATCCGTCTGTCGGTTGTCAAGACGCTTTTTCTCAGGAACGCGTGGAGGGAGGTATCAAGTTGAATTTTATATCAAATCCACGGTCCCATGAAGCTCTAAAAAAAATAGGTTTCTAAGTCAATGCAATATATTAATATATCAAAACCTATAGGGTACTTCCCGTTGACCAAGAATCATGTTTGGCAAGAAGCAAGGTAAAGCTCACAGCACAAGTGAAGGAAAATGTCTGAAAATCGTTAATTTGTATTTTTATCACATGAAAATATGTCTTTCGCGGTATAAACTTATATTTACAGTTGGAGAATTGGCCGTGACGTATTTCGATATACGGGCGAACATAAATGTCGACTACAAAGTTAAGTTTGTTCTTAGGATAAAATCGACTTGTGCGTGGTCCGACACACACTTGGTCGGGGCATTTTAAATTTTTTATTTGTAAGAATGTAATTTTACATAGTATGATGTTAATTTTTTTTTTAAGTTCTATACATTCTAGCACAAGATATGGTGTACAATACATGTGTTAGTGATGTAGACAGCAATAGCTCCTATGAAGAGTAGGTACATGTAAACCATATAATATATAATAGCATAAACCAAGGCATTTTTAAAATTATAAAATACAAACTTAATTAAATATATGAAATCGCGTTGCAATCAATCGTCGACATCCCTGAGCAGTTTCATAAAATAATTAGCTTTTACTTTTGTAATTCAAAGCTAAATTTTGTGTTGTCGCCCGAACAGTCAGACCCAAAGAGGTGGCACACAGTGTTCCATGATCGCCCGCACTTGGTGATGGGGCCCGCTAGTCATGGCGGGCTGATACCAGTCGGGGGTGCGATGAATGTACAAGTATCTCCCGGGCCCCCGACTCATAGTAGAAGTAGGAATTATGGGGTATTGGTCGGTAGGAGTCCACCATAACCCTCCTTTCTCCCAAGATGGAGACGGTATCCATGAAGAATTCCCCACGGAAAAAGGTAAGAGTTATCCAAAAACAAATGCTTTTTTTTTCAATTCTGTCGCGTCTGGTTTTAGAAATATTTAACTTATTTACTTAGAAATAGAACAAATCTTAGTATGAATAACAATAAAATGGCAAACTTTTGCCTTCTTTTTGGATAGGTTTCTCTTAAAATAGACCAACAATAAATTCTGTTTTTATCCCAGAATCCTTGACGTGCACTTTTTAACGAATCTACAATAGCTCTTCTCTTTTTTTTATTAAACTTGCCTTGTTAGTTAGTCGCTCAACTGTCGATTTGCCTTTAGAAGTCGATAACAATGAAAATTCTATTGTATCTCGTTAGTGACAAATTCTGCAAGCTGATTTAAAACCACTTTCTCTTATTCTACGAAGCAAAAATTTTACATGTTGGTTTAGTTTCGAAGACAATGTATTTTTATGATGTATGACCTGATTTTGTATCCAGGATTGGACGAATGAACACCTCAATGGTCAACGGTACAGACACGAAATTTAATAAACACATTTAATTATGACAGTCCGTTCTAAAGTTCGTTCATTTATTTTTTAAATGTTGCAGCATCATGCTGAGATAGGAGCCTTTTGGCCTCGTACAGGACTGCTTTAAATTTAAATGTTACTTTGTTTTTTCTTTTTTATTTATGTTTAGTTCGTTCAGGCTATTTAAATCAGGTAATAAAAGTGACGTTGGCAATTTCAGGCCTATTTCTATCTTACCAGCATTTAGCAAAATATTTGAAAAGTTAATACTCAAGCAGTTGCTTAGACATTTTAATTTAAATAGCCTCCTTCATAATGAACAATATGGCTTTACAAAAGGTCGTTCGACTACAGATGCGGGTGTTGCTTTGCTGAAACACATATTTAACGCATGGGAGAACTCGCAAAATGCTATTGGGGTTTTCTGTGATCTCTCCAAAGCCTTTGATTGCGTGCACCATGACACGCTTTTGCGTAAACTACGTCATTACGGTGTGCAAAACGAAGCTCTCAACGTTTTAAATTCGTATTTACATAATAGGTCCCAATGTGTAGATGTTGATGGTGTGAAATCTTCTGGGCTACCAGTTCAGTTAGGTGTACCTCAAGGCTCAATACTGGGTCCATTCTTGTTCTTAGTGTATATCAATGACTTACCATTCTATTTAAAGGGTATCTGTGAAGTTGTACTGTTCGCAGATGATACCTCTCTTATTTTTAAAGTAGACAGGAATAGACAAGATTTTGACGATGTAAACAGTGCACTCTCAATGGTTACGGATTGGTTTACGACAAATAACCTAGTTCTAAATACTAAGAAAACGAAATGTGTAAAGTTTGCCCTACCAAATGTTAGAAATCTAGGTCCCAACATCGTCTTAGATAAAGAGGTGCTTGAATCTGTAAACTCGGCGGTTTTTCTGGGCATAACAGTAGATGCCAAACTTCAGTGGGGCCCACATATATCGAGCCTAGCGGGAAGGCTCAGTTCAGCCGCCTACGCCGTCAGGAAAGTAAGACAATACACTGACGTCGATACAGCTCGGTTAGTCTATTTTAGTTATTTTCATAGCGTTATGTCCTACGGTCTTCTGCTGTGGGGCAAAGCTGCTGATATTCAAAATATATTTGTTCTTCAAAAACGAGCTGTTCGCGCTATTTACCAGCTTGGTGCCAGAGTTTCTCTGAGAGATTTTTTCAAAGATATTGGTATCCTCACGGTGGCATCTCAATTCATCTTCGCCAATATCTTATATATTAGGCAAAATATACACTTATACACTAAAAACAGTGATTTTCACAATGTTAACACTAGAAATAAGGACAAACTACGAGCTCCCTTTCACCGGCTTCATAAGGTTCATAACTCATTTGTTGGGCTTGGTATAACCTTTTATAACAAGCTACCCTCTTCTTTGCTAGATTTGCCTTTTAATGCGTTTAAAACGAAAGTAAAATCCAATCTTTGTTCAAAGGCATACTATTCTATCAACGACTACTTAAATGATAAGAATAGTTGGTCGCTGTGATTAACTCAAGACAATGTTTATGTTCTTTCTCCAGCTTACGTACTGACAAGTTATATGAGTTTATATAATTGTTTATTTTATTTGACTTTTTAAGTCAAGTTATTTTAATTTAACTTCAATTTATTTTTGACAATATCTACTCATCACACTGTTTTTTTATGAGTTGTATTGCAATATGTGGTTAGCTAGTGACCTCGACAATTGATCATATTATTTACTGTTATTAGTAATTAACTCTTTGTTTATTTATTTTACATCGATGGTCCTAGTTTATCATTTATAACTTCCAGTTACAACTATATGTAAGCGGGCACGCCCTTTATGCCTGGAGGCTTTTTTATTTAGATATTAATTCTGTTTACGTTTAGTTTTTTTTATTTCGGCCTGAGTATCGATGATTGATTGGTTGAGTTCTCGATGATTTTGTTTGGTATATTGGCGTGTGCTAGCTAACATATGGCTAATAATTTGAATTATGTTTTGTGTTGCGTAATGTAAATTATTTTGAATACTATTATATAGAATCTTTTTTTTTTGTTCTTCTAACTGAACAGACAGCTGTGCTGCTGGGGAGTTTGTTGCGCCACTTCTTCTTCCCAGCTAATGCACTAGGAAGTGGTGAAGGGTGGGCGTTTTGGGGGACTGTCTTATGTAATTTTGACGTTCGAAAAGTGCTGATTCTCAGCCTAGTTTGAATAAATGACTTTTGAATTTGAATGACTTTTGAATTTGAATTTGAATTTGAATTGACTAAATCGGAAAGTTATCGATTCTCCCTTTTATTATTTTATTACAATTTTTGGGAGTTCCTGAAAAAATAATAAATAAAAAACGATATACATATACTAAGATGATATAAATAAACAATAAGTAAGTAAAAAAAAAAAAAAATTAAGTAAATAAAAAAAAATCAACAATAAGAGAAAATCTAAATGAGTATAAAACAACATTTCACATCGGTCTTCCAATCAGGCTATAACTGTTGACAAATTGAAGAATAAACTTTAATAATATAAATTCATACGACAATCGACATTATTGTCGATAGCCTACGTTAGTGGATACTTATAGCTTTTAAAAAAAAGGTTTTTACTTTAATTTTATTTGAAAATATAAATGTCCACAAACGTAGCAAAAACGATGTAAATTTGTTTACACTTTCTACTCGACACTTTAATTCAATTTGAAACAAGATTGTTTGAATCGAATAAATGCTTAAACTGAAGACACCAGAAAAAAAGGATTTGAAGGTAGAAAAAAGAATGACGTGATAGAATATTTCTGCTAACACTTTTAGGTTTAAGGAAGGTAAAGTTTAAAAAAAATTAAACTCTTTTTATGTATAAATAGATAAAAATTGTAAACTAGTGTAATCATATCCCTAACCGGTGCCTCTAACCATTAATATTGACGATAATATATAAACATAACGGTGGAAAATGTCAAAGAAAAATGAAGTTACAAAATAAAAGAACCCTCTGAAAGAAACAGATATTTCACAATTCTTTCCTTTGGTACGTACAAATCCTCTGTAACTCTCTAACGCGTGAATACTCGTAACTTGCTTATTAATCCTTGTTTTTCTTTCCCACATCACCGGGCGGCACAAACTTCATAAAACAATTTGTCGGGACAAAGCGTTTTCCGGAATTCCGGGAACATCCCGGCGTTGCCCGCCCCTAGTTCCTCGTTTACGCCTATCAGTCTTATTACTGTTTACTGAAACATGTGGAGGTTCTGTCAACAGTTTTGTCTCAATGTACATACTTTCTTTATGCTTTGGATTATTTGGGCTTTTCGCTTTTTAACTCCGACGAAACAGGAGTTATTGGGTAAAAATGTTTTGATCTGAGTTGTAGAGGCATGAATTACGTTTTGCACTCAGCTTTGAAAGCCAGAATGGAAATTATTCTTTTCTTTTCCTGGTTGAAAATAATCAGAAAATATATTTTGTGTTTCAGCATTATTCCGGTAGTAAATTACTTCCTTATTTAGTTTCGGTCCCAGTAAATTCGAATCGGGCCATTTATTTGTTTAATGAATTGAAAAGTCTTTTATTTCATCCGCTTACTGAAAGTCCTAGTTATTTTCGCTCATTAGCCCCAGTATATACACAAGTTCCAATTCTTGACTTCCTGAATTCCTGGTACTATATTTAACCCTGCCCCGAGGTCTTGCTTCCGAGCTATTACTAATTTAATTTTGCCTTATTTGCTGTGTGAAACTCTCTAGCGACCAGACGTTGCAACTACTTATGCCAATACTCTGGGCCCCTGTACCAAACAAAGTACTCTTTGTGGTTCTCAAATTAATTGAATTTGGCTTCACGGCGGCCTTCATTATGGTCGTAATGAAGCATTCAGCTGGTTTTGTTTTATTTGGTGGAGGATGCAGTTTTATGACACCTTAGTTCGCCTTGATGAGTAATTTGGGATTTTGAATGCGGTCAAGTGGAACAATTGACCCAGTTTAGAAGATTGGGTATAGAGTGAATGAAATGGTGATTTCTAGAGTCTATTGAGTGAATCGATTACTTGTCATCATTGTATGAGAGTTTTCGGTCATTTGAATTGGCTTACAATACAAACAAGACAATAGTGCAATCTAGGACGGGGTGTGCAGCAATGGACACTCAGACCTCTGAGTTGATTTAGCAAGAGCTTAAACAGTCATCGGCTTTTTATGACACATACGCGTATGACGATTATTGACAGTCGTCAAAAATCAGTACAAACAGCAGAAAATGGAGTCCCATTTTGAGATCAATGTAAGGGCCTGCCGGGGCTGCGGGTTTGTCCGAAGGGATATCGCGGTCCCGGCACACAGGAACACGGGTGGGTTTTAGTCAGTAAAAGTCTGACACACCCTCCCGCTCCGCCCAGACCGGGAGAAGTTATTTGATAATTTCCCACCCTCAAAAAAAATAAAGAAGATAAATGTATGGGGAAAGTATATACAGAATCGTCCCATTTTGCCCATTGCAGTACAGAACACAAAAAAAATCAGTCGTACCAAACAAAGGTTTTGAAATACGAGTTATTTAGAGCGTCTAATTAACGCGCAAACTGTATTCACGGAGGCTAAGAGTCAAACTTTCTAAATAAAGTATTGTTCACGGAGCCTGGGTTTAAAAACTTTCACCCTAAATCATCTGTGAATATCCAATGCTTGTTGTGAAGTATTCTTGGCTTTAGTTTATCGTTTATTCTGTTTGGAAGGAGATTTTGCTACGGGCTAATATTGGAACCTGAATAGTTTAGTATAATGCGTTGACCCCAAACTTATACCTACAATTATTAAACTTCTTTCGGTAATTTCTGGTTCAAGATTATCGATTTGAAATCTTAATCACCCGGAGGAAGTGGAGTCAATTACTTTAGGTTTTTTCCGATTATTGAAACATTTTTTTCTTAAGTTATACGCAGTGTCAGCTGTGATATCTTTGAAATAAATAAATTAATTTATTTTTTGTTAAAGAATACCAACAGAAAATACATTCAAAATTAGTTTAAAAATAATAATAAAGGTATTACTGCTAATGTATACAGAAATTATAGGTACGGCTACACATCAAGCTATATACATCCAGTTTATGCTGATCTCGCATTGTATAAGATTTCCGTACAATGCGAGGTCAGCTTATACTGGAAATGTATAGCTTAATGTGTAGCCGTGTGTACATAACATTTAAGGAATAAAAACATTACAAAGAAGCTGCTTATAAACTTAAAACATTATAGCTGTCCTGAGTGAACCTATATAATACTTACTGATTCTAGAATCAAAGTACTTACTTTTCAGTGAACCGGGTACGAAAAGCGTGTTATTGAAGTGTAATAAATAAATAGGGGAGGCCGGGGCTTCAATTAACAGAGGTAAGTATTAACAAGCGAATTTCTAAGAAACTATAAACAGCATGTCACTAGTGATTCCTAAAATACGTCCCTGTGACAGCGGCCTACAGGTTGAAACTCGTCAGTCCAGCTCAGTGCGCCATGGGAGTGAGTTGTGTGATGTGCGTCTATTTTGGCCAGTAAACGAACTTTTTTCACTTTACGATTTTTATTTACGTGTTGAATATTTGATTTCGCCGTATTTTTTTTTTTCGCAGTAGCTTGTTTTATTCTTAATAATGTTACATAACTTTACTTACGCTAATGTACACTATTTCGTAATTATATTTTTTTTTTATTGAAAAGGTACTCATGAGGCTAAAATTAACAAAACATACGGGGCTAGTATTAACATGTTAATTTTTGGTTCCGTACCCGAAGGCTGCCAAAAAAGACCCAATTACTAAGCCTACGCTGTCCGTCCATCTGTCCTAACTTGAAAGAGCTTTATATTCACCACGGTACCTAATTATTTATTTATTTATTTATCTTAAACGTTACAGCATGAGGACTTACAAGCGGAAAACTACTCGAGGCATGACTTCGCTGGCGACCTACGAGTCAGCTGCTTTAGAAATAATGGACAAGAAAAGGAACTACAGAGAAGTAGCCACAGAATTTCAAATTTGTCACTAAGTGAACATTGTGATTATTGAAAACTAACGTCAGAAATCATTCAGATATTTGTTGATTTTTGTTATTATATCCTTTCAAATGACAACTGCCGTACTGCCGTAGCTGTCAAAATTATAGTCAACTGACACTTGCCGTGCTACGGCAGGTTCATTATGGTCACATTATATTGCGATTATCTATGAAACTAAGCGTCCTATCTCTATTGTTCTTGTGGTATTGTGAGCATGAAAAACAGAGCTAGCAATAAAACATGACATGCTATCAACATTTTAAGCATTAAAACGAATGTATGGCACTCGGAAGTTACTTCCGAATGTTGCAAACAAAATGGCGGCAATTCGCAAATGTTGCGAATTAATATTTTTATATTTTATTTCTCAAATAAATCATAAAAATAGAACTGCTTTCAATAGGGAGGTAATTTAATGTAGTTTTTATTAAAATTTATAAATAATTATGAAACAAAAAGTTTATTTGTTTATAAAAAAAAATTTTGAGTCGGAACTATCGTGGTCAAGTGGTTTTTCTTTGTGATGTTAAGTGGTAATATTTAATCTAGTTGAACGTTTAAGCGTTTGTAACACTTAAATAATCCCACAAACTTGCAACTTATCTCTCAACATAAACAACTTTGACATGTTTACAATAATTACAGAGCGTTGAGTGAGTCGGGTTGGCGCCGCGAAATTATATGATGCGTTTCAATTCGTTATTTGAACATATAATAATAACTTTCCAATAAGAATTATTGTTCTTTCTTATTGGAAAGTTAATAATCTTCGTAGAAAAATGATTTTATAATGTAAAAATATGCAGAAATTTGGTATTTATGTTCTTGAATGAGAAAAATGGGGGATAAAGAGAGGTTTTGTTTGGGTTTCTTTCTCTTTATACTTATATCGCTGTTGCAGGGACAAAGTGCTAAATTGTTTAAGCCTAATGTTAATTGTATTGCTTAATAAAAAAATGTCATTATAATTTTGCGTTTTCTTTATTTATAGAGGAAAATACTTACAATGTTAATTGTTGCCCCTTTTGTTAATACTTACCTCGGAACTGTTAATTGTAGCCCCGATCGCGGGGTAAGTATTAATTTCTGACTTTTCTGAGTAAAATCTACTTTTTTTTTAAAGTACCAATTTATTGTCAAATTAAAACCAACGATATGGTTATTGAATAGTTTGGACATCATTAGACACAAAATTCATTTCATAATGTTTAGGCGTTTTGTAGCTACAACTGATAATATAAATTTTGCTAAGTCGCGCCCCGGTCTCCCCTACTTATGATATTTTATGATTCTTCAAACACATGAAATGCCAATATGTCAAAAAAATTGCAGGCATAATATCAGCAATCTCTCTTCTTAATAATATTCCCCTTACAAGACAGGTAAATCGGTCTATAAATTCCGCCAACACTCTGTATGGGTTCCTGAAAATATAGGGCGTAAAAATGACGCCGTAGATTGTAAAGGCGTTCTCAATAGGTGTTATTTTTTCCAATACTTTTACACGTCGACTGCAACGTTAAAGCTCACCACAGACGTAGCTATAATAATATTTCTAGTACGCACTATGTAAAAAATTGCAAAAGCAAAGTATATTAATATATATTATAGCTACGTCTGTGACGACCTTTAAATTTGATGTTTGGGAAGCTACAGCTGTATAGTGTATACCAGCTATCTATATATTCTATTATTGTGGATAATGTAAGTAGATAATGTTATCGTAACTGATTAGTGTTTATTAGGACCTACCTACGTTAATTAGAACGATATTAAAATAGATATATACTAAGTTTGCACATAATATTAACTTAGTTTCAAGACTTTCTTCACATCTGACTAAAACCCACCCGTGTTCCTTCAGTTGCCTGTACGTTGCCAGGGGCCACGGTATCCCTTTCGGACTTTCCCGCGACCACGGCAGGCATGGGTAGCTCGCCATCCGCTAGGACCGATGCCTGCCGGGGTCGCGTCAAAGAGATGTCAGCACAACGGAAGGGGTCCCCCTTCCGTTGTGCTGACATCTCTATGAGGCGCGCGTGGAACACAACGCGCCGTCGACCCGGGCCTGGTCCTTATCGGACGGCGAGCTACCCATTGCTCACCGTCCGCAAGCCCGCGCCTACGGTGGCCGGAAGTCGGCTCGCGACTCCCGACGCCCGGGGCGTCTCCTGCGGTGGCTAGGGGCGTGGGGGCGCGACATTAATTGTCTCTCCCTCACGCGCTCCGTCTCCTCCTTCGCGAGCATTACTGCTTCGCAGAAGGAGGTTATGCTCGCTTTTCTTCACATCTGGGTTGAACACCCATACTTATTGTATTTGTCGCGAAAAAATAACCAAAATTTTATAAGATAGTTGTAGTTTCGATTAAAAAATAGGTTCATGTCCGTGTGCCTAACACGAATGCACAATTTAGACGTAACGTTCTGGTTGGTATCACTGTCATTTTATTTGTTCAAATTATGTGATTTGGTGATAAGTAATTAAAGTGTACGCTAATCACGTCAAACTACATGTAAATTCTCAAATCTCTTATATGCAAACTAAACTTACCATAATATCAAAATTCCGACCAGTCTCTCGATCCAGTCTATCGATAACTTAACGGTTCGAAACACAGTCTACAACGTCAATATACCTTGCCAAATGACTTGGAAATCTTACGAACATGTTGCCATGGAATTTATGGGGTCACCAAGATATGGTTATGGTTCCGCCGCAAAGGGGTAAAGAATTGTGGGCATTTGAAAAGGGAAGCTGTTGTTAACTGTTGGGGGTAAAAACGTGGAAGGTAAGTGGTTTGGGTTTTTTTTTAGGTATATTTAGTTACTAATCGCTCGATAACAGGTGCACGGATCGATATTCGACGTTAAGCACGTTAGTCAAGGTCAAAGACAAAGTCACAGCCAAATAATTTATTTCAATTAGGCACATGACGCACTTTTGAATGTCAAAATGTACAAAAAATTATTATTAAAATATTCTAGTCGCCCCTTCCAAAAGCTAGTTTTCGTATGAAGAAGAATGGGCAACAAACTCCACCGTTACTCTTTTAAAATGTTTTACAATATTTTGTATAGGTACATTAATTATATAATTATATGTGAAGACGATGCACCTAGAATAAAATTATTATACCACAATAGGTAAAAATAATTAAAAATGAAGCAATGACAGATAAACGAATTATGTGATAGAGACATGGTGCTCACATATTTACAAGCATTGTAGAAGTATACGATGTTCCAATTTTTTTTTTAACATTTAATACTAATAAGTCAGTGTGTGAGTTAAAGTAATCACAGAATGTAAAATTAATGTCATCAAAATAATATATTATACTATTAAATTAGTAACCAGTTTGATTTTGTCTAGACTGTAGATTGTCCCATGGAGCAGGACCAGCATGTTTCCAAGCATTCTTATCTAGGATATAATCCTCTAATTTGTAATATGCTTGATTATAAAGTGAACTTTTAATATGAGTTTTAAATCTTCTTTCATTTAATTGCAATATCAAGGTATTTTGTTGTAACATTTAACACAGTACCAGATACCTAGTAGATAATCTGAAAAATGGTTGATCTATTTTATTTTTATTTCTAGTATTAAAATTATGTGTATCAAACATCTGTATTTTTATTAAACACATGTAGATTCTTTCTTCCATACATAATATTTTCATAAATGAATTGGCAAGGTACCGTCATAATATTAATCTTTTTAAATAGTTCCCTAAGAGATTCGCAGCGACGTAGATTATAAATGGCTCTGACAGCTCTATTTTGCAAAATAAAGATTGATTAAATGTCAGCAGCCCGACCCCACAGTAAAATGCCATACGACATAACTGTGGAATTAGCTAAAATAGACCAAACTGTCTTATCTTTCTAACAGCATAAGCGGCCGAGCTTAGCCGCCCCGCAACAGATGTTATATGAGGTCCCCATTGTAATTTCTTGTCTAGCGTGATTCCTAGGAAAACCGCTTAATTAATTAATTCCAGTTTTTCTCCATTCAATATGATGTCACAATCGCTACTTCCAACATTCGGTAATTTAAATCTAATGCATTTATTGTTTTTTCGTTTAGTACCAAATTATTTACCGTAAACCAATGTTGGACCTGAAGAATAGAGTTATTTAATTCACGTCGTCCAGATTTTGTGACCGTCGGTCTATTTTAAAAATCAATGACGTGTCATCTGAAAATAACACCGTCTTCGGTTGATTTTGAAGTAATTGGCGTCGGTCTTTGGATGGGATTTGTAACGGACGCCGAGCATGTGTAGTGTGTACGTGAACGGGACTAAATTATGTGCTAGTGTGAGAGTAAACAGTGAAAAAGTGTTGTTCAGAACCAAAACCGAGACCCTATCTGTGCACAGTAGCGCAAGTAGCGGCGGGAGCTCGGCGGACTTTTCACCATTTTAAGTAAGAATTTTAGTTTCTAATTTGATTTAAGAGTTGTAATTACATTCTAATTAGCTTCTTTTTTAGTAAATTTAGTGTGATGGTTCTTATGTGAATCTTATAAGACCAAAAAACGTAGCATTTTAAAGTATTAAGAAATTGTGTGTATATTTACGTAGTTTTGAAACGAGGTTTTTTGTATGAAAAGATATGCCTAAGATGTTAGTGCTAAATGGAAGGATTAGGTCTAGAACTAACTATCCCGTTTGAATTATGTAAATCGGACTACGGGTTTTAGAGATATTAATAAATATGTGTAGTCAAAATGTACCAAAAGGATATTTTTGTAATTAATGTTCTAGAAACTTTTTAGTACATAGAGATAAAGTAAATATTGTTATGTTATATAATAGGTGTATACGAGAGCTATATAATGTATAAATTTAAGGATAATCCGACTTAGGAAACTATTGTAAACGGAGCTCCAAAGAGCTAGGCCATAGCGAAAAATGTAATTGAAATAAAGTTAAAAATCAGAGGCCTCGTCAAGGTAACGTCGGCTTAAGCCATTTTGTATAAAAGGCGGGCCATTGGGCCCTAGGGACACAGTCGGTTCCCAGCTCTCAAGAAGAACACAACTTCAGAATAAATACGCAGAAAATAGAAGAAGTCTTTTATTAAAGAACCCGAAGAAAAATATACAGTCCACTTCAGGATTCATTACATATCGAGATCCGTCCGTGCCATGGAAAGCACGCTAAGCCGATGGTTCGGGCTCTCATGTGTAAACCTTTGACTTGAAAGACTTACCAAGGGGTATCGTGTTCAGATTTCATCAGAAATTAGAAATTGAACGCATCATACCTACGTCTCAAGTGGGTTTCGAGTTCGTTAACTTCTGTGGTAAGCGTCGCGAGTTTAATCCTTAATCATGTAAGGAACTAATATGTGTAAGGCTTACACCCTGTATATTTACTTCGTGCCTACACCTCATAATTATTCCGGATTTGGGTGTTTGTGTACTGTGAGGCCTGTGCTTCAATGCGTGCCCACAATTCAGTCGAGATCCTAGTGTAGATCCTCCTGTTTAAAACATACTGAAGTCAGTATTCATGAATACTGAAGTAAAGCTGTTATAGTTTTATGCACGACTGCCCAAAAAGAGGTGTATTGTTTTCAGGATTCATGTATGTATCTATGTGAGTTTCTTTGTTCCATCATAACTTTTATATGCCTGAACAGATTTGAATGTATGGGTATCGTTATAGAATCCTTACATCATCCCAGTGACAAAGGCAATTTTTTTTTGTGGCCACATTTCTGCCGAGATCCTGGTGAGGATCGTCCTGTTTAAAACATACTGTATAGCTTTAGCTATTGTTATTTTTAAATACAGAACACGAACATCGAACAATTTGTTCTCATGTGGGTAACACTAATGAACATCAAACATTGCGTTCGTCAAAAATGTTCGTGACGAATACTACTAAAGAGAACGGGGCGGTTGAGTGCGAACACAAGTCGAACAGTGTTCGTATGGTGTTCATGTTCGCTTTGGTAATTTACGTCCACACGTTCGAAAGAAATCTTCCGTGTTCGATGTTCGCGTTCGTCATGTTTTGTTCGTACACGCCTTAACGAAGAAGAAACTTTGAATTTTATCTTGTTCAGCTTTTAGATTTTCCACAACTTTTTCATACATAGTTTATGCACTAACTTTGTACCTTGTAAGAAGTAAGATTACGTTACCTAGTGATCACGTTTCAACGTTACGACAACCCTATTCCAGCAACACGGTGTGTTGCACTCCACGTTGAGTACATACATGTCTAGGCAAGCTGCAAACAAAACGGTGCAAACGTACGTAACAATAAGAACTTTGTTTTAGAAAAGGTATGCTTGTTGTTTCGGTAACAGTTGCACTCTACGCAGTACAAATTGACCTCCTGTAAAATCATAGTAACTGAAAAGCTGCGCCTCCTGTTACAGTAACATTTAAGGATAAAATCGGCTTCTTGGTTGATTCGCATGAATTTACTCGCACGAAACGGGCGAATAGACGCTTTGAAATAATATTAGTTTTTTTTGAGGCGCTTTACACGAAGTTAATTTATGTGTGGGCGAATCGACAACTCCAGAAGTATTAGGTAATTGACATATTTCGAATTTTATGCAGTCTACACTAACTTTACTTCATAAAATTCAACCGATAGCCATAAAGTCTAGGAAAAAACTCTAGAGAACGTACATCCTTATTTCTATTAGTTTTTAAATTGTAACTCTACGTTGTGAGCAATAATTTACAAAAAAATCATTCCAGAGAATGCGGCAAACAGTCAAACATCAGTCCAATGCATCTTTCGTATAACCAAGTTGGTACTATAGCTATATATTACCGACCTAAGTAGTGGAACATGGATTTCATTTGGCACACCACACTTGCAAAGTAAACACACCCCTAAAAGAACCAAACAATAAAGCCCACAGTACATTCAAACCAGTAACAGTACCATTATGTGTGTCGATTTCAATATTTCAATACAAATATTTATTTTGCCACGCTAGTAAATTCCTATTCAGACCGTATTCAATATTATCCTCTGTCGAAATACATCAGTTTATGCTGCGACTGCATTTGTGTCTGCGATACACTCTATTTGATACTTTATGTGTTTTAGAAATGTGTTTATTTAAACGGCTTCGTATACTGAACGGGATAAAATGAAGTTTTATTGCCAAAGAAATTGATTCTGAGAAAAATGTTTTTAGTGATTATTTTGTGCGAAATGAAAAAACGTCGTGGGAAACTTAAGATTTAATGTTTTGAAATCCATACTTTTATTACAGGGCTCGTCGGTCTGTTACCTTGTCACGACTTAATCACTGAACCGGTTGCTATGAAATTTTGACAGCTAAGAAGCCTTCGAACTGGAGAAGAACATAGGCTACATTTCATCCTGGATATTTCTATTAAAAGTGATGAAAATAGTCTTCTATTTCTAAACATATAGGTAATAAAATAGTATAACGAAGTCAAAACTGTACTTTGAATATTTTTGGAAAAAGTAATTACTACGAGGGGTGGGAACGAGTCTGATGCCGAAAATATTATAGTTCTTAGAATTTTTATTCGTTTGTCTACTAGATGTATGTTACGGATTGGCGCAAAAACGGTTAAACGGATCGGAATGAAATTTGGCACCCAGATAATTTATTACCGGGATTAACAGATGAGGTACTTTTAATCCCGTAGTACGTATCCCTTTCACGCAGGGAATACCGCGGGCAAAACTAGTACAAAATACAAGCAGAAAACGCGGGCAACAGTCACAAATATTTATTTAAATCACAATTATAACACCTTTACATCACCTTTAATATACGTAATTAGCTACCTATCCATAGAGGTGCATTATCGCCTTCCACTTAAATGTACCCTGATCAGTCAGCCACGTTACACACTTCCTGACTGGGTAATATTTGTACCTCTGAAGAAGTAAAGATGGTCATAAATATTTGTATGATAACGCTTGCGACGCATTGTGTGCGCTACTCCTTATCAATCAAATTGCCTCCTCGATCCACGTACTGACATAAATTTCATTATGTCTGACATTTCTCAAATTCGTATTTTTATTGAAATAACTGCTGATGCGACAAAATTTTAGTTTAATAAAAATGGTAAAATATAATATTTATTATTCTGATTGTGTTTCCATTCGAGATGTCGAAAAGGGTCTAACTTAGTTATTTAAGATCTTAAATTCTCAAGTATGTTGTTGGAACAACTTCGGTGGAAATTAGGAAACTGCTTCGAAAACGGTTTATTCGATTTTGTAAACTTGCAACACTTAAGTATGTATTATTATTTTTTTACCACTTAAATAAGTTTTTGGTAAAAGTTTGGACGAAGTTTTTGGTGACCGAAGGGTCAAAGAAGTACATCATCATTCTTTTGCTTTTATCCCAATTTATTTTAATGTTAGTGCAGCATAAATCTTCCTTTAAATTTTTCTATTTTAGCCGTCATCAATAATAGTGACAATTCAATCAACATTGTGTGATCAATTCTAGAAATATGCAAATTCGTTCGAAATTACCAGCACTTTTACACGACAAGAGAAAACATACAGTCTAAATATACATTACGCCATAAAAATAGGTTAAACTTACCAGGTTCTAAGTTAAAAATGCACTCAACAAGTACACTAGTCATGTCAATTAAAATATTTAATAAATTACCAGAATTAATAAAAAATGAACAAAAATTGAATACATTTATAAACAAATTAAAACTATTCCTATTAACTAAATGCTATTATGATATCAATGATTATTTAAATGACAAATTTTAATTTACAAGTTTTATAAAATAATTACAATAAATAGGTACTAACTAAGTAAACAAAATTAAAAGCCCTCTTCCTCTCTCCTACTTTTGCTGTGCCCGACAGGGTCCACAATGATCATATTATTTTGTTAAACCTACCACCTAAGTTCACATGTGGAAGCAATAAATATATTGAGTATTGAGTATTGAGTATTGACCCCCTTAGAATCTTAAAATCCCCCTGCAAATATAATCTTTCACACTTCTTGGTCTTCCCCCACTCTTATAGCCATCGACATTCATACTCAAAACTTTCCTCATAACATTTTTCTCATTCCTCGGCATTACATGCCCATACCATTTTTGGCAAATTATGAAAATGTTGCCTTTAATTATTTAAATATTATTTTATTGAATCGAACTAATGTTATTTATCATCACAATATTTTCTCCATCTCCAAATGTTAACATCTCTAATTGATGGCTATATTTAAGTGTTTATTATTTAAAGGGCTTGGCGCTGATAGCCGAAATACAGGCTTTCGCTTAATATAGCTACAGATGTGTAAATTCATTTGTAACGAGAAAATATAGTCATGGCATCTGTATCATTGTAAAAAATTATTGAAATAAACGTATTATATTATATTATACTAGCTGCGCCCCGCACCCGCATAAGTCTCGATCCCGTGAAAATATCGGGATAAAAAGCAATCAATGTGTTAATCCAGGTTATGAACTATCTGTGTGTCAAATTTCGTCAAAATCCGTTCAGTAGTTTTTGCGTGAAAGAGTAACAAACATCCACACATACATACAAACTTCCGCGTTTATAATATTAGTAAGATTATCTACAATAACAGACGAATTCCACACAAATTTTCAGTCACCGGTGCAATTTTTGATAGAAAGTAAAACGTAGCGTCGTTTTACTTTCTATCAAAAATTGCACCGGTGACTCAGTTGATTCAAATTACATGGAATGTGACCGGAACATACAAGAAAGACAATGTCTATTTGGTGTTGGATTTGAGGTGGGAGCATGTAACAGTATCTTAGCGTCCCCGAGGTCGGAGGAGGCTAGGATATTGTGTAGCCTATTATCGGTTATCTACCGGGATGTATAGGCCATCATGTCATTCGATTGATGATTTAAAATTTATGATAATAACTGTGTATTTACCCATTGTGTTAGATTTAAGTTATTGATTGTTTTGCTCAACGGGGGTGACATTATCACTAAGTGACAAAACCCCTTTAAATAAAAAAAGAAAAAAAAAAACCTATCTAACGTCTTGGAATAATTTTGCGTATATACTCATTCATAACATGATGAATGTATTGCCCGGAGATAGGCAGTCGCGTACAGTTCATTCCATAGATATAAGAATGAAGGTTCATTCACATATCGTCAATTACAATCTTGTATTCTAAATCAAAATATTTTATTGCACATAAACCTACACTGGCACATAAGAAACGTCAGAACCTAAGCGCACGGTTCCAATTGGTCGTTTCCTATGGAGAATAGCTGGCAAGAAACCTTTTACAATGTTTTCAAATTACAGTGTATATGGGTATGAGAGGACAATAGGAAATTGTCTACAAATATATAGTCTATTAAGCCTACAACGTTCTAATATTAACAAAGTATAAAAGGTCTATAAAAATGATAAATAAAATAAAAATAAACCAAATGACATGATTGTCATTACAACTTAGTTAATATGCTGTCCACAAAAGCCACAAATAAATGTTGAAATTATAATTACTTATATAATGTCAAATAATGAAAAATTTATTAAGCTTCACATTATTGTGGTTAGGCAATTCACAATTTGGGTTTAAAGATCTTTATTTATTCTAAAAGAACATACATTGTTCACTTAGCGAATAAATACATAACTATGCAAGGTAAGTGTAATCTAGAATTCACAATTTGAGTTTTATAAAAATGGTTACGTTACCCATATCTACATAAAAGCCTGCAAGCGTTTCCTTATGAACCAGTCTTAATAAATCAGTATCCTGAAGGGTCTTGGAATCTAAATACCAACCTGTGTTTCAACATTTCATAATCTCTATGTCGTCTGAAAAAATGCAGTTATGAAACGTAAAGCAGGATTACCAGGTAAGCAACAGCAGTAAAAAGGAACACGTTTCCCTGGATCTACGTGTTCAGAAAAATACATCAGAAAAAATATTTTCTCAGATAATATGAACAAAATGCGTTGCAGGTTGCAGTTGTAGTGACGAGCATTGTTCCTTCCTGCCCGACTTTTTCGTGTAAAGCCGACCGCCCACTGCTACGCAGGATGTGCACGAAGAGATTACTCACGAGAGCGAGCAGTTCATTCGTTTGCCAGTCACGCATCCGTGTGAAGCGTCGCTGTGTGTCGCAGCAGCGGACAAACCCGCGGACAAGTCCACAGCTAAGCTTCGGTTTGTATGAAAATGTCATACAAACCGAAGCTTAGCTGTGGACTGCTGTGAAGCGGTGCCTTTATTTCCTTTCGTAAATTTTTGTTCAGTTCTCAAAACTTTTCGCATTGTACTGCCAGTTGTTAAAGGAGTAAATAGGGAGTTTTTGGCACTCAACTTTTTGAATATCTCATTTCCTTTGTTAAGAGTTGGAGAGGTATTTATATTATTTTGGTGTGTACTAAGGGGAAGCTTTCGGTCGTTCTCAATGACGTTATTTATATAAAACCGGTTAGCATTGTCTCTTTCGAAGATCAAACAAATAAATTCAGCAAACTATTAAGTCTATTGTCTCGGACTGCTACTGAAAAACATAATGTATGTTGTCGCCAGTTCTAAACCAAAATTCTCAACCGGTTGAATAAATATACAATAATTAATAGTTAGCTGCTGAGCTGCAGTGGGCTGGCCATGTTTGACGAAGAGCCGATGACCGGTGGAGCAGAGTCTTGGTTGAGACTGCGTATCGACAAGCGTAGTGTGGGACACCCCCCAGCTAGTTTGATCGACGCCCTTATAAACAAATTTCGTTCCTACATCCCTTGTATTATTTTGGAGGGAACTTCAAACACGTTCTAAAAGTTTCTAATTACACTCGACGTTACGCTTCAGTGTTACAAAGACCACTTCTGTGTTAGCACTTTCGTCCGCTTTACACTGAAAACTACATTTTACAGTAGAGAAAATCCTTGTTGAACTAACTAAAAGAACATTTAACCGAGAATTTCTGGGAGTATTTGAAGTTCTTTACTCTGCTCGATAGCCTGAAGTTTGAATGGCTCGAAATAATACGTGTCGGTGTGTTCTCGAGCCAAAAGGTACGGTTTCATGGAATTTATGTTCTTCATTCACTTTATGCTCTGGAAAATCACTTATAAATGTTTACAGTGGCTTTAAGAGGGTAAAGAGCAAACAGTTCCTCTTTGAGTGTACCTTCCGCGTTTGAAATGAAAGGGGAACTAATGAAATGGGGTTATTGTGTCAAATAAAGTTGTGTAGATGAAAAACATTTGCTTTAATAGTGGAAATTGTTGCACTTTTCGTGTTTTAGATAAATAACTGCATCTACTAGAGCTATGGTTTCTAGATTTCACAATATAATAAGTAACTAGCTTTTGTGTGGATGCTGGAAAATGTCCTACGGGCACGTACTACCGGATTAAAAGTAACACTCTTTTAATCCGGTATACATCCAACGCAATCCACGTTATAAACTATATTTTTATTATTATTTATTTAATCCATAATGTTACAAAGTTTTATTTTCTACATCACACCTGCCAAACTGCAAAGCAATATGTCGGCAGTAGATTCTCGTGGAATGTTGCACGAATCTTTGCTTAACTGAACATAAAAACCAAATCTAAGTTAAAACCAAGACTAAGGGCGAATTTCACCAATGAAACTGAACGCGTTTAGCTCATCTAAACCGCGTTCAAGAGCTGTCAGTTTCAAAATTATTATGGTATATTGACATTGACAGCTCTTGAACGCGTTCAGTTTCATTGGTGAAATCCGCAATATGACCATGGCTCTGTAGGCAAACACTCCATAGTGAATACAGAGTAGTTACCAACACAATTGCTTGTTAATATTATGTTGTTCAAGAATCATTGTTATTTTTACTTTCAAGTCATCTGGTAGTATATTGCACTTCTTAAATAATTGTTCATGTTCCTTGTTTAAACTTTGATTAGTTCTTTTACTCACTAACATTTTTAGAAGTTGTGTTTGTAGTATTTTATCTAGATATGTTTTAAAAGTATCGAATCGGCAAGTGCATAGTACAATGCACACAATAGTCCTCTCTTGACTCCAGACTTCAGGGTATTCAATTTATTCAGAACTGACCGAACTCATTCTATGTTCAAACCAGGGTGATAATCCCGTTAGGTAGTGGTCCGCGATATTAGTCGGTAACCCAGGTCCGCACGGGTGATATCTTCCCGCAGTGATTTTTTTTTCGTGCACTGGATTTTCAACGCTCTACTCAGCGCCGATAGTAGAAAATCCAACAGTGTGTTTTTTCAACGCGCTGAGACTAGAGGGCGTCCTAGCGCGTTGGATTCTCAACGCTCAGCTCAACACCGAGAGTTGAAAATCCGGTGCGCGATAAAAATCCCGCCGCCATATTTTTACGTCCGTGCGAACGTGGCCTTACTGTGCATCTAGACCGCATGCCTTCTCAGTCCGTATAAATACATGATCGAGGCAGGACGTCACGATCACCATGAAGCGATCACCCGTGACTACGTCCAGAGTTACGTCTCGTATGCTGCATTGCAATCCCCTCTCTGATAGTGCGTTCAAATACCTGTCAGCAGTTAAGCCCATATTACTGTGCATTATGTTGATGTTACAGTCGCCAACCATAATTATGTTGTTTCGTTTTGGTATACTTTGGATCTGTGTGCCTAATTTCATTATGTATTGAAATATCACAAATCATGACCATGTCAGGTAATCAGCTGAGCAACACAGGCATTTATGAAACTAGCCCATGAAAAAATTTGTAAACTACACTGTTATGAATGTATCTCACGAAAGTTTACCTAATATTAAAAAAATCCTCGATAAATACCTCGTATCTACGAGATTGAATGTGGGCATAAAATTGTTCTATTTTCGGCAAGGACCTTGTTTCCATGCAAAACACGATCGTCGCCGTGATGAGGCTCATGCGTTGTTATCATAAGGGCTATGTCATAACATACGACGTGGTAAAAAAGAGATATTACTATTGACATGTAAAGAAAATATACAGTCAAGATACACATAATTAACGCCATAAAAATAGATTAAAGCTACCGAGCTCTAAGCTAAAAATGCACTCAAAAGGTACCCTAGTTATGTCAATTAAAGTATATAATAAATTACCGGAAATAATTAAAAATGAACAAAAGTTTAATACATTCATAAATAAATTAAACAATTTTTATTAACTAAATGCTACTTTATATATCAATGGATGACAAATTTTATACTATTTTAATTGTTAAATTAATTTAAATAGGTACGAAGATTTTTTAATTTTTATACTTGTGTTAGATTGTGTTAGATTTAATTTCGGAGGAGCTCGTGGCTAAGTAATAGCAGCCGCATGGGTCGATCCATCAGGTTAAGCTACGCTTGCCGGGCTTGGTCCGTGGATGGATGACCATCTTTACATACCGAGACTCCTCCGTGCCTCGGAAATCACGCTAAGCCGTTGGTCCCGGCTGTAATTCGTGGATCTTTGACAGTCGTTAATAGTCGTCAGAATCCCGAATGTCTGACACCAGTCTTACCAAGGGGATTCGTATTACCCAGTTACTGGGTTGTGGAGGTCAGATAGGCAGTCGGTCCATGTAAAATACTGGTATTCAGCTGCATCCAGTTAGCATAGTTGGGAAAAGGCTAGGCAGATTTTTTTTTTTTTTTTTTTTTTTTTTAGATTTAATTATTTTATTGATATAATGTTAGATTTAATTATTTTATTGATTGATTGTTAGATTTAATTATTTTATTGATATAATGTTAGATTTAATTTAGTTTTGCGTAATTTTAATTGTATCCTCATGCTGTGCTTCTATAATATGGAATTCAAATAGATGAATTGAATAAATAAAAGTATTAGCATCGTTTTGAGACTATTTACCACGACGTGACAGTGTTACTACACAGCAGCAGCAGTTCATTAAACACGATTACATTGGAGACTACGATCATAACTATGCAGTTATTTTCCTTTATTTGCTTTTCAAACTCAAACTCAACTCAAAGCATTTATTTCAAATAAACCAATTACAGGTACTTTTGAATTGTCAAGAGGTCGGTCAGTCAGAAATATGAATTACATATTGCCCATTCCAACGCGTAGTAGGTTCCTATGGAGAAGAACGGGCAAGAAACTCCACGGACACTCTTTTAAATCAGAATATTTTTATTTTAAATGTAAAGAATTATAAATATATGTCGGTATAACGCAAAGAATTTAAAATACATCATATTTCCAATAGGTTTAAAGACGTTTGTAAACTGAACCATTAGTTGTGCAATTTCCAGTTTTCTTAATAATGGAAAATTGGGAGTCAAATAAAATGATAATAAATCAACGTGTACGTTATTTACCTTTCGCCTGATATTTTTGTTGTAACTATCTCGTATGAATATAGGCTTCAAAGAGAGATATATAGTAATTGTTTAACAAAATCTCAGAATACACGGAAAGCGAGCTATTTTTGTAGGCAAGAAGCTAACATAACAAGTGAGTGCTCCGATAAAATTCGATGGAGAGCTAATAGCTACGCACCCTTACAATAATGTTCACATTCTTATTTAAAAGGACTTTTAGTTACAAGAGAAGCAATCACTCGATTTCACGGAGGATTGATTGATTCAAATTGGGTAGGTAGATTCGCCTGGCGGAGTAATGTACCTACTTATATGGAGGAATGTTAAAATGAGGATGAGTTACATTCATTTACAAAATTGAAAGTACTTTGTCTTACACGTTAATGAACTGCGTTATTTGAAGTTTATTTAGGATTTTAATGATTTTCAAAAAAGGGTTAATTATCAGGTCGGAGGAAGAACTGGTGTTAAAATCTTCGATGTCTATTTCCAATAGTCTACGTGTATTTCTTCTCTATCTCTCATCCATGTTATGGAGGTAGGTCATGATCAGGCCATTAAAAATGCAAGACGAAATCTTCGTAGAGGTACTACTCGTAAATAAAAATCTTAAATTACAGACGCACAGCCGCTGGGTCTAGAATTATGTTTTGCCCAAGAGTTCCTTTTACAGCATATATCAGAAAGTGTGGTCATATTTAAAACTGGGGTAAACACCATCAAACGGAACAACTTTCTCCATGGGACCAACATTGTAATCGCGAATAAATTATCAATAGTTCCATACAAAACTTCAACAAAATAATCAATAGTTCCATACAAAACTTCAATAAAATAATCAATAGTTCCATACCAAACTTCAATAAAATTATCAATAGTTCCATACAAAACTTCAATAAAATAATCAATAGTTCCATACAAAACTTCAATAAAATAATCAATAGTTCCATACAAAACTTCAACAATACTTACCTACTCGACCCAAATGTATACGCCGTATAACGGAGGTGAGCACTAAGGGCGGATTTTTGAAAATTCATCGATGAATAACTTGTCAATATAATAAAACAACACACCCACTCCTGGACTACTAGCACACACAATTAGTTCGAGTAATATTATTACACGGGCTAAGATATGATAAGCAACGGTAGGAGGGAGGTACAGGTATCCTGAAATTAAACCAAACACAGTTAAGTACACGTATGGTTTGAGCTAACGTTTGTATACTTAGATAATATTGAAACTCCTAGTAATAACAGGTGGATCCTGTGTAGAAACCGATACAAATTGCGCACTTGGTCACAACAGCCAACTAGCCGCAGACCATACAAAATCAGTAGACGGCCACATTCAGCCTGCAAACATCCCACTGCTTGCCAAAGGCGTCCCCCCATGGCTTCTGTTACTCTTAACACCTAGTCTGTTCCAAAACTATCTAATAAAAATGAAAACAAATGGATCAGAAAACATACCTACATCAATCAATCTGCCTAGCCTTTTCCCAAGTATGTTGGGGTCGGCTTCCAGTCTAACCGGATGCAGCTGAATATCAATATTTTACATGGAGCGACTGCCTATCTGACCTCCACAACCCAGTAACTGGGTAATACGATACCCCTTGGTAAGATTGCTTGGTGTCAGACTTTCGGGCTTCTGACGACTCGTAATGACTGTCAAAGATCCACGAATGACAGCCGGGACCAACGGCTTCACGTGCTTTCCGAGGCACGGAGGATTCTCGGTATGTAAATATGGTCACCCATCCACTGACCAACCCCGGCAAGCGTAGCTTAACCTGATGGATCGACCAGTGCGGCTG
Organism: Agrochola macilenta; assembly: GCA_916701695.1. Taxonomy (NCBI): domain Eukaryota; kingdom Metazoa; phylum Arthropoda; class Insecta; order Lepidoptera; family Noctuidae; genus Agrochola; species Agrochola macilenta. The sequence goes on from OU753553.1 coordinate 23,357,435, forward strand.
TTGTTACTTAGCCACGAGCTCCTAAAAAAAAACAACCTACCTATGGATGCCAATTTGTGGAACCACTTACAAATTGATTGATTTGGTTAATTGATTCTAATTTTAAATTCACCTTTTATAAATGTTTTACACGTGACAATTGAGGTGGATTTTATAACCTCCATTTTAGTCGATGATATTTCAATTACAATTAAATAACGGTTTCAGACAATAAATCGTTGTCAAAAGTGGTGAGATTAGGAAGTTAAAACCTAAATACAGATTAATGTGTTACTAATTCTCTTTAGTGAGCGTTTTTTACACTTTCATTAGATAGTCTTTGAACAGACCGTAGTTCCCTAATTAATACTAAACATACCAACAATTTTAACTCCATCTCTATGACTTTTTTTAAACCACCTCAAACTCATTAATCGCTGAGGCGGTTGATAAAATGCCTCACAGACAAGTGTCTGTCTACACCTCGACCACCTAATATCAGCGTCATTATGTCACTTGAGAAAGTTCAAGGCTCAAGGGGGCTAGGGTGCTAGAGGGTTAGGGGCTAAAAATAAACGCTAAGGATGGGGAAGGTAAAGGTCTTAGCTTGTTGTAGCTGAACAGACAGTTTTGTGGCATAATGAGGTAAGGTTGAGGACTTTTTGTTTAGTAAAGGGTTGATTTTTGTAAAGATTTCGGTCGTTCGGGAGAGTTGAAAATGTTTCTAAGATTATGTTAGGCTTGTGTTGAAATCATTTTCAATGTTTTAGTTTAAATGCATAATTTAAAAAAGAATATCTTAGAATAGAATTTCATGATTGAAGACGTCCACTGCTGAACATAGGCCTCCCCAAGCACCGCCACTTTTACCGGTTCTGTGTTCCCGCATCCAGCGGATTCGTGCGGCCTTCACAAGGTCATCGTATCATATCATTATATATGTATGTTAGCATTATCTACTTATGAATAAGCGCAATGGATTAGTTACAGCCCAAAGGTTTACTATAGTAGAGTTTAAAGTTTCAACCATTTTAATTAGATAATATTATCACTAGATAGTCTCGATCCTACAAGATACCAAACTTAATATTTAATTTAAAAAGTTGCGGCGAAAGGCGTAGGTACGATATATCTACATTTACCACCTGTAACTTGTAATCAATCATTCATTCATGGTACTTCCCTGCTGTCCCCAAACACGGAACACCCTCATAATATTCATCTGTCACAATCTGTATCAAATCGAACTGACATGTGGTGTACAGGGAGAAATGAAAGAAATCAATGATTGATAACATTTGTATGTACCGAATGTAATTTTCGTTGAGATTTCTCTGAATTCTGATTACTGGAGTTATCTTGATTGTGAGCATTCATCGTATTACTTATTAGGATGAGATGAGGAGTATGAGACCTTTTTAAGTGTTTTGTGATCTTGGTATAAATTGTTTTTAGGGTTCCGTACCTCTAAAGAAAATAACGGGACCCTTATAGGATCATTCGTGTGTCTGTCTGTCACAGCCAGTTTGCTCCGAATCGAATGGACCGATTAAGTTGAAAGGTACACTTATATATTTCTGTGACCTAAACACGGACGTGTAACGTAAATAAATATAAATGAATTTTCAATACGCGGGTCACTTTTGGGGGTAAATAAGAAAATTAAAAATAAAAGTTTTGCTAACTGTACCGTGTGACATATCATATGAAAGGACTTATTGCAAGGATCTAATATTTATTTATTTATTTATATTATTATTTATGTACACACAGTAAAATTGATACAAATACGACATAAACATAATTATGAGTACAAAGGTACTGCTTATTTCTTAAAAAAAATCTTCCAGCAGACCTGCGAAAGGAGAAATGAGAAAGAAATGTAGACAATAGTGTGTGAGAACAAGAAGAGTAAAATATAATTATGCGAAGTCTTAAACTAAAATTTCAAAATATACCTACACGTATAACGTATTAAATTAACATATACTTAAATAAATACATAAAGCTTAAATATATAAACATACATACTACAGGTATATAAGTACTCACAGTTGAGAGGAAAGGTAATGCTCTTTTACTCTATATTTAAATTCAGAAACAGTTTTTAAATCACGGCTAGGCGGAAGTGAGTTCCACAATCTTACTGCATGGACAGCTAATATATTTGTTTTAATAATTTTAAAATAAATGCTTAAAGATATGTGAGAAAATTTATGAATTTTGAGCATCCCTCCTTATCTCCGAAACTAGTAAGCCTAAAACTTTGAAAAATTATGTGTTTCTTTACTCATAGATTACATGAAAATCTATAAGAAGTTTATGGTTTTAAAATAACATAGTGATGTTATCTGTCATCTCTCAATATTGTGCGTAAAAACTTACATTTGCAATTGGAATGTAAGAGAGAACATGTTTTTCCACTACAATGTTAAGTTTGTTCTTCGGATAAATTCATCCCAACTATGAACCCTACATTGTGCGTGGTCCGACACGCACTTGACCGGTTTTTATTATATTTCTTGTAAAAATGCATTATTACAGAATGTAGAGAATAAACTACTGCGGCAGCACTGTCGCGTGCTGCGTTGTTCGGAATCATACCAATATTGTAGCCAACTTTCATGAAGGAAAATAGTTTTACTTTCACGTTCTTTGTAGAAGAGATCCATAATTATGGCATAAATCGGTATCATAGCAAGCATGGTACATGCTTGAATGCGCGATCCTTTTGAGCACGCATTCTCAAAGCTCGAAGCCCTGACCCTAATATTTTTGAAAACACCCTTAAAGTCTAATGTAATTTGACAAATTTTATACCAAATACTGGCTTTCAGACAATATCACACGTTCTATGTATAAAAACAATGGATTTCGGAACTACTACTAACACAAAAAATGTTCTGCGGAGTTATTTGAACAAGTTCCACCAATATCTGACAAGTAGCAGCAATACCCCACCAAGCAGTATTTGCAACACAGCGTTAATACTATTCGCCATGGTTCTGCTCCCAAATTGGAATATTTTCTGCATCCAATATCGTTGGCAGGGTAAAGTGATTGTATACAGGAAATGGAATTTATTATTTATTGTTAGTTCACGGCTCGTTTATTTGTGTTCTACGAGGTATAAACAAGGTGATTGTGAATATATTTCATGTTCCAAGCCTATTAAAGAAACGAATAGGTAGAGCTATCGTACCTCTTTTGATGCCTACTTTGTTATCTAAAATTGTTGACAGTTGGTAAATAATGCTACTTGCCATCTGTTAAGTACCTGTGGCGACATCTACATCGCCACATGTGACCTACGCATCAAAGACCTGACGTCACACAAATCCTGCATCGCGCAATTAGAGTTTACAGCGCGATGGACATATCTACGAGCTCCCGACTTCAACTTTGCACAAGCATTCGATGCTTGTGCAATTCTGGGCATAGTAACAGCAGAAATACTATTAACTTTCTACACCACAGTTTTACTTCAACTCCCTTCACAATAGTAAAATCAGTTTTTAAACAGCTGGTACGAAGGAGGCTGTTCGTGCGAGCGCCATTTTAAATCAAATAAGAGGCAATAGTGTTAATACGAGTCACATGTGCGGAGTAATTAAACCTCCGTATCTCGTTAGCAATGTGCGGAGGAGGCGCGAGTCCATTGTTACACGGCATTTTTTAATATTGACCGCAGAAAAGCACGCCGAAATCAAAGGAAATCTCCCCAAATACTTTTGTGGTGTATTTGAGTAACTTGATCGGCAAGTTTCTAAAAGTGAGTATTATACACGACGATTGATGTCGGGAACGCGGGACGTTGTATATATGCTAGTCGAGCGGTATACTTTGCTTGTGCGATGCAAGATTTTCTGTGACGTCAGTGTGATGCGTAGTTCGCATGTGACGTAGTAGATGCTGCCACAAGATATATAAAATGTCTTGAATTTTCTTAAAATATAATAAGTACGCCACCCACGACTTTTCACCCAACAACAAGAATTTTCTCCCACATATCAGAGGATTTGGCAATACGTTTTCAAACTTGAAGTTGGGGTTGGAAAATCTCATTCATTTATCATATAATCTATGATCCCGGCAGCTCCAACAGGCATGGTGGCAGTTCAACTACTAAAGAGCATAGTGCACAATGTGTGGACCGTAATAAACTCTTATAATAACATTGTATTTTCTTTACAAAACTGTTATCTTATTTACACTAGCCTAGCAGATTAACACAATCAGCTGATAATCCTTTCAAAAAATCTATTAAAAAAAAACATAGGTACATACATAAGCTATTTATTTATTTATTTATTTACTAAGGCACCAAGTCCCAATATACTAATCACAAATACATATAATTCATTCAAATCATTATATCATTAAAATAAAATAAGTACATTACAATGCAATCGATCATTTAAAATTAAATATGCACATTAAAATTCAAATTCAAAATTCCATACAGACACAAACTAAATTACATTAAAACTGAGTAGTCATTAAAATTAAATTTCATTACATTACATTATCACTTCAAAAAATATAAATACCACAATCTTTATCGTCGGTTGGCACTCAGATGCTATAATGATGATATTTAGGTACTGCAAAGTTATTGAGACGATAGAAAAAAGTTGGTAAATAAAATAAATCGTAATGGAAAACACGCTGACGCACAACTCTGTTTGAGGCTCGATTTGAATCTCGATTCAGCTGAAGAATGATTACAGTTCTGGAATAAGAACTATGCTCAACTTGTACTGATTCTATACGTAATATGAACCTAAAATTTAATAATTAAATGTCATGACCTTGTTTTGTTTCAAGATATTGACATTCAATTATTTACTTTTGTTATTACTTGCTCCAAGTAGTGAACTATTCAAGTTAATGTAAATCAAATGAAAATAGAAACAGTTTTTCAACAAGCTAAGTCTATTGGTTTGACTTTGGGCACGTTTTCTAAGAAAGTTTATTATGTTTGTGGCAATAACTTGACGTCGTGAGATCAATACAGACTAACTTGAATTATAGCGAAAAGCCCATGTTTTCAAACAAATTATTTCTAGTGTTATTGAACAGCTTGTATTGTGCTTCTGCAGAGCAAATGTGTAACAATTTCCACACGTTTATTTTCGCTGTTAATGTAAATAATTAATGAAAAATTAAATTGATGATTAGTTAACACTAATTCAGTTTACTCGTAAATACTATACTCATCATTGTAATTTTAATGTGAGAAGTTTTAATAGCTTACACCATTTTGCTGATAAAACGAAGATATAGCGTGCGGCAGAATCTAAATGCTACGATGGCAACACACAGTGGTTACCCAGCTAACTCCAGTAAACTCTCATTAGAATCGTCAGTTAGTCTATGTAAGTTACCCACCAGCGAGCGAATGTGCGCGCGCTTTAACTCGAAAGTTCTGTCAGATTGTAACTTGTGTGATCTATGTGATTATAGTGTAATTCCTAAGCACCAGTTTAGAAATCATATGATAATGAAAACGCGCGCCAGGAGTCACGCATCTCAGGGTGTAAGTTAAAATCCAATTATGTTTTCTCAAAACGCTCTTATGTTATTACCTACAAACTTGAGATTTGCTCCGTTGCCTTTTGACTCAAATTAGTTTCAAGTTAATTCGCGAAAAAGATTCTTTATCTCAACTTTTTCGATTACAAAAGGAAATAAAGTTTAGCGTTGCTATCGTTTAGAACGTTTACGTAAATGTATATCTTTTCTAATTTTGATATTATCTTACGAATGTACCTATTCTATTTCACGTTTAATACAATAGGGTACCTAATTCAAAATTATCCTCTGTTTATTAAGTATGGGGTTTTGATTACTGTCCATTCCATTGAATTTGACTGTGTGCCTAGCACGAACGCGAGGAGTAAACGTTACGTAAAATCTAATGATTAAAAAAAAATCTTTTAGCACTATTTTATAATATTCATATCTACGGGTGTTGCTCAAGGCCAGTGCACATAGGTGGACGGGGGGCAGAGTATTTTAAATTTACCATGTACGTATCTAATGTTAATAAGATATAGATTCCAAAGCTCTGAGACTTTAGGAGTATGAGGAACAGGGTGTAAAGTTCACTCATCCCCCATAGAAAAGGGAGGATCCTCCAACCAGACGGGTGTCGTGTCTGGCGGGCAACTGCCCTGAGGTTTGATGTTGGGAGATTCTATATATGTTTATCACGCGGTAAACTCTAATTGCGCGTTGCAGGATTTGTGTGACGTCAGGATATTATGTGACGTCAGGTCTTTGATGCGTAGTTCGCATGTAGCGATGTAGATGCCGCTACAGAGACCAACCACGGAGCACCAAAGGGGATTTTTCTCTGCGGTATTTAAGACCGCGCTGGAGGATACCGCGGCAGGATGCATGCGCAAGAGACCGCAAGCATACGATTGCGGGGGAGAGGCAGTACCCTCCGCATTTCCCTCGTGGCATACCGCGGGATGCCGCGGGATCCTCCTCGGCAAATCCTCCTCGATGCCATCCCCCGCTATCCACCGGTGTGCATTGGCCTTAATTGTGCTTGTCTCAAAAAAAATAACCCAAATTCTGTAGGGTAGTTGTATTTATGATTAAAAAATCGTTCAAATTTACGTCGCATTTAGATCGCGCGTTCGTGCTGGGATCTCTGGTTGACACAAAAAAAATGTAAGCCGACCGTCTTCGCCACCTCACCACAAAATAGAGGGAGTTTGGAAGTGCAAAGCCAATTCTTGAACCCTGCACCCAGAAGGATATCAAAAAGATTATAAAAAATAAAAGAAAGAAAGAAAGATTTATTTCTATTTTGCACAAACAAAACGCACATTACAAATTATTACATAAAATACACACACACAAAGTAGCCAAAAACCTCGTATTCAAGCAGTAAAAGTTTGTTAATTTTATCTTCTTTTTTTTTAAGAATATCTTCACGATTTGCGTCAAAAGTCAAAACGTTTCATTGCAAAATATATGTACAAATGTTGTTCTTACTTATGGCTAAGCAGCCTTTTGCAATTTCAGCACAATTTCTTTAGCATGAACTCGATCAACACGAAAAAATTTACAAAAAAAAAAAACTCTAGAATAGCGGCATTTCGTATAGGAGTATCTTGGATCAAAACTACACGACTTGACCCCGCAAATCGTCACTATAAAGATTACCATTATTATCAAACACCCTGCATAACAACAGATTTGCATGGATATTCGTAACTGTTTCGGCTTTCACTGTTAGAGATTCCTAGTTCTCCAGGGAGTGTGCGGGCTGCGTGACTCGAACATAGCACGATAATTCCATTAGCGTATGTCGAATATTTCTTGTTGCATTGATTGATTGATTGATTATGTTATAATCAATGTAATCAATTCTGGGTTATGGACTAAAACGAAAACGAAGCTTCGGTTGGTCCCTACTTTTTGACTGCGATGTTCGAATTATAGAATGAATTATTTTTCTGAAATCTTGCCTCTTTTTCAAATATCGTCGAGTTGTTGTCTACGCAATTACACCTATTTAATAAATTACCACTAAATCTCTATGTATTCTGCACTATTTCATTTCATAACTCATCCAATTATAATTATCAAAACAATCAAATATCGTAATATTTCTCGGTAGTAAGTTGCCGATACGTAAACTTACCAGCTTTCTTGTTTATCTGCGATCCACTAAATTAATTTAGCTTCTTGGAATCAGGAGGATACTGTGAAGGTTCAAAGAGATCAGCTTCTCTTAGAACACTTTCGGATATTATAATTTCATAAGGGTTCTTAGTAATTTCTGGTGGGTATCAGTTGCAAATTATAATTTTACAGTTGTTGTATGAGAATGAAAGTTTAGTTCATTCTCATACAACAACTGTAAAATTATAATTTAAAAATGATTGCTCCAACATATTGGTAATCGCTGTTTAGAGATATTTATTTACTTGTTAGTACGCATAAAGTTTGTGTGTTAGCCAGATTAAGTATATGAATTGAAAAACCCGACCAATTTTTTTTTTGTAAATCGTCCTGTTAAGAACCCAGGGTGTATACCCTGTACCTAGTCTAAAAACGGCTCTGGTTCACCAGAAGACTTCGAGTGGTAAAAGCAAGCGTGAATATTTAAATATTAGAATTTAAATATTCACGCTTGCTTTTACCCCATAAAGTAATTCACCTTTTTGTACCTTTCTAAACATGAGTCACTTCCCGGTAGATAGTACCGTCAAAAACAAAAGTCGATTAACACTGCAGTTTAAAAAATCAAAATGATGTAAAGCAAAATATTCATAAAAAAATTACCATGAACAGCTAAACATATTCATATTCATATCTTTATTTAAACAAACGCAACCTGTCGCCTGTATTCCCCGAAGGTCCCACATTTCGCCAGTTATATAATCTAAGCAAGCTGATTTAAAAAAAAAATATTATCGCTATCGGATCGATGTATATGATACTTCAGATAGTAAATTGACTAAGGATGGCGATTGACGCGTTCGACGCTTGATGTGGCAACACGTCGTGTCCAGGTTCGCAACAAGTCAATCGCCATCCTAGGGATGCCTCGTTTGGGCACGCCACAATTGCGGCGGTAAGGCCCCTCTTTGCGTCCTCACCTTCCGCCTGACGCAGGTCCTCACCGGACACGGTTGTTTCAGGAGGTTCCTGTTCAAGATAAAGCGGGAGGAAACGCCCGGGTGTTACCATTGTGTGGATCGCCCGGAGGACACGGTGGAGCATACGGTGGAGGTCTGCCCTGCTTGGGCGGAGCACCACCGTGTCCTCACGGAGGCGATCGGCGGCGGCGATCTCTCGCGTCCGGCCCTGGTTCAGGCCATGGTCCGGAGCGAGAGTGCATGGGAAGCCGTCACTTCCTTCTGCGAAGCAGTAATGCTCGCGAAGGAGGAGGCAGAGCGCGCGAGGGAAATGCAAGATGCGCGCCCTCGCGCCCCTAGTCGCCGCAGGAGACGCCCCGGGCGTCGGGAGTCGCGAGCCGACTTCCGGCCACCGTAGGCGCGGGCTTGCGGACGGTTGGCAATGGGTAGCTCGCCGTCCAATTAGGACCAGGCCCGGGTCGACGGCGCGTTGTGTTCCACGCGCGCCTCAAAGAGATGTCAGCACCAACTGACAGGGTCCGTAAGGGCCGATGCCTGCCAGGGTTGCGAGTTTGTCCGAAAGGGATATCGCGGCCCCGGCACACAGGCAACGGAACGAACACGGGTGGGTTTTAGTCAGTAAAAGTCTGACACTCTCTCTCGCTCCGCCCAGAGCGGGAGGAGTCATTTGATGATATCCCACCCAAAAAAAAAAAAAAAAAAGGGATGCCTCGTTGTGAAGTGAAACACGTGTCGATTTCTTACAGGGTACTTTATGACTCTTTAAGAACAGTTAAGCGGATTAGGTTAATAAATATACGTCGTCTGTTGTATTTTATGATATTTACTTGAGAGTAAAAGTAACAAGTGCTTATCGGCTTTTGCTGCTGACTGTACTACCAACCTTTCGGGTGTGTATGTTTCTATTAAACGGCCATCACAACGGTGGCCAGTAGTAGAACACACTCGGTACACAATATCACATGCTATAGCCGATCTATATTCGTAGACCTGACAGCCGATATTAGGAAATATGTGCCGCGTTGACTGGCGAACGGAAGAAAAATAGGCCCTATTTCTAGATGTAAGATAGATTTATTTTTATGGATGTACTGTGTTTATGAAGGATATATCAAAGCTGGTTTTCAGAATAAACATATTATTGTGTTGCTAGTGGAAAGTAAAGTTGAAGGATAAAAGACCCTCTATCCTATACTATTAAACGAGCAATATTTGTTTATATATATCTTTGTAATCACGTTCTCGAAAACGGCTCTAACGATTTCGATGAAAGTTGCAATATAAGGGTTTACGGGGGCGAAAATTTGATCTAGATAGGTCTCATATCTGAGAATATTCGTTTTCTGCATATCTTCACCCGAGCAGAGCTCGGTCGCCCAAAGTTTAGAACAAGATGAGAGACCTTAGAATAATGTCATGGCGCAGCATGGAATTAGTAAGTATCTACTATCATGGCATCATAGAATTAGTATGTCTATACATGGAATTAATATGAACTTTCCTATACTATTAAATGAGCATTCTCTATTTTCACCAGAGCAGAGCTCGGTCGCTCGGGTACTAATCCGAAAACTCGAGGCTAAATGATAACAGCAGCATGAGTCGATAGAAGGTTAAGCTACGTGGATGGGTGACCATCCATTGCGTATCGGGACCCCTCGGGCTGTCATTCGTAGATAGACAGTCGTTACGGGCAGTCAGAAACCCAAAAGTCTGACAACCGTTCTTGTAACTGGGTTGTGGAGGTCAGATAGGAAGTCGCTCCATGTGAAATACTGGTATTTAGTTGCATCTGGTTAGACTGGAAGCCAACTCCAATTAGTTGGGAAAAAGGTAGGTTGATTCATTTTGTGACACCCGCACTGCGCCTGCGTAGATTACGTCGAATGTTCCGCTTCTTCTTACAGAACGGAGGCCTGTGTCCCAGGAGAACATTGCTTACTAAATGGCTTTAATAGCTCGTCCACACACAAGACAAGAAGAAGCATATATATCCATGTCCGGCTTACTCTGACCAATCAGTCAGTTAAGTTACTTTATCGATTGTGTAATCTGGTCACTACAGTCAAGAGCTATTTATAATGTAATTTGTGTCTCCACTTATCTACTACAATTCAATAACACAAGCTGATATTTTTGCATACTTTGAAAGCTTCCAAATAGTTCAAGCTTAAAGCCTGGCTATAAAAGAGCTTGAAAACTTGTCGGGAATTCCTAAAATATGTACTTACAGCGCTATAGGGTTATTGTGGCGCGTGGCCAAAAGTGGAACTAATGTCGTCATTTTGTTATTTATGTTTGTCTGCATGCATTTTTTATTTATATTTTTCAATATTTTCATTAACTGTGGACCGATTTTGAAAATTCAGTTTTGATTTGGTAGAGGAAGCTTGCTTTGTGGTTCCATATAAATTTAAATAACATTGCTTATGTAGGTTTTGAATTAGTTTCGATAATACGTATTCAATCCACTTTGTGTATCTTGACGATGTTATAAAACTTTCTGTCACTGTTTTTTATATAGCAAGTAGTGATATACGAATAGGTGTGGGGCAACTAAAAGGTGAAAAATAAAAACTTTATCACAACGAACAAAACAACCGACTTTCAAAAATAATACCTACTACAAAATGAAAAATAACTTTAATTTCGGAAGTCGGTGCTAAAAAACTAATACACAGATCCAAAGACACTGACTTCCGAAACTAAAGTTATTAACGTCGTTATTTCGATTTTTATCTATGCAATTTCTGTGAAACAATTTCACAAATGTTTACCAAAAATCACCCTGTCAATGTCTATATCTATCGTAATGTCTATATAATGTCGTATCTCGCACACTGTTGTAACCTATGTTTACAAATAAAGAATATTTGATTTGATTTGATTTGAATGTCATTCAGGCCCCAAAATATTCTAGTAGTCTATGTGAGCTGGCAAGTGGGGTGATCTTAATTTTTAATTTGTGTTTTTCCGCTGCAGGGAAATGGCCTTCCCTTGCCTATTTCCACTTTTCCCGGTCTACTTCGATTGCGGGCCAATCCTTTGAGTCCAGATTTTGACATTAAGGAAAAAAAAAGTTTTTTTTGAGGCTCGCACAGGAGATCACAAATTAAACTAAACACACTCATTAAAACATTAATAATCAAAAAATAAAATAAAAGGAAAATAAAAACAGAAAGTCCTGTACGATGCCAAAAAGCCTATCTCAGCATTATGCTGCGACAGTAAAAAAAAAAAATGCCCATTGCCCAGACAGTGCACGCGTTCACAAAATAATTCAGCCACATTCATTCTGATTGCACCCATATGTTATAATTGGGCTCTTTATCGAAATGTTGTAAAATGTTCCGTTCATTTTCACGCAGCTATTCAGTTCACAATCAGTGCTACAGATTATGTCGTAAATGGCAAACTTGTACACTCTTGAATGTGTATCCGTGTCTGTGATCCTAGACTATAAAAATATTTACTTAAACGGCACGTGGTTATAAACTAGGACGTTCAAATGCAGTTAAATAAATAAAGATCGTTGCATTAAGTTGTGCCGTTGCGTCTTTCCATTCTATACAAGGCCAGAACGCAAGGGTGTGAAACTAATCGCGTATAGATTGGAAATCACTTTTTTATTATGGTCTTCCAATCTATACAAGAGTAGTACGCAAATACTCGCGTATACTTCGTAGTGACCTAATTCACTACCTTATTCCAAAATATACAGTGCCAGTACGCATACGGACTAATTTCTTTCTTTCTTTCTAATCGTGTATAGATTGCGACAAATTGTGAACTGGTATTTAACTTGTTTGTGTAATGCGCCTTGGGCTAAGTAGCCTACCTGGCTGGGAGCAACGTGGAAGTAGCGCTCGCCGGCCGCTACCGCGGCACCGCTCACTACGTTCGCTCGGCTCGCGCGCGGTTGGTCACAGTTCTAACCTAACCTAACCCATTTCATATTCCATTATCTGTTAGCTGTTCCATTTCACCCAGTTTAATTTCTTTTTAATCTATATTATTAAAACTCATGTCAAGCGTAAGTGATGTAGTATAGTTTGGAACCAGGATGTGCGCGTCCACGTCACGAACTATACACGAGCAGTACGCAAAATTCGTGTATACATTGTAATCACAGATTTAAAAATAGCATTACTATGTATACGCGAGCAATTTCCTATGGCTGCGTTCTAGGGCCAATTTAGATTGGAAATACGCTGTGCCGTTTCCTTATAAAAATGAAAGAGCAAAATAATTGTTTATTTAGATACTGAATGGCACAGAGAAATGATTTCTATAAAACATATGAAAGTAATATACTAGAATGCAAAAAAAAAAAACAATTTATTAAAAAAATATTCCGTAAAATTATGTCTATTCGGCATAATTATTTTTGTCAGCTCTTATGAAATCGATTAAATGTTTAAAGGATTCCAAAATAAACCATGATCACACTTCGCACAATTTCAAGATATATATTTAAAATTCAACTTCAAAGCAGTACAAAATAAATATATTTCCATGTATTTTAAAGTGTCTCATAAAAGCCTCGTTTAAAGTGTGTCAAGCCGCGTTCAACAGTTACAGTAACACTCGCTCGTTACTCTCCCACGTCAGAGACAAGTGCGATGTTTTATGCAAACCGCGGCATTTGCGAACTAAATGCCTGTACGGAACCACTGGCTGTAATGCCGGGTTCGGGTTATCAGTGAATAACAATATTGTCTGCTTTTAACTGAACAATTTAGAGGATTCGAGGTTTTGGATCGGGTTTATAAAAAAGCAGCATAGTGTTGGACTCGCATACGAATGGTTCCGTACAAAATTACGCCGAAAAAAAACGTTTCTTGTATGAGGGACCTTAGTAAAAAACAATATAACGAATAGCAAGCGCTTCTCGCCATCAAACTGGATAGTTTGGCGAGTAAAACTGTAAAAGCAACAAATAATATACCGATGTTTGAGAATAATAAAAAAAAAAAAAAAAAAAATCGTAGCTTTTGTCCGTGGTTACGCCCGCGTGTAGGTCAGAAATTATCCCATAGGATTGTACAACCGGGATAAAAAATATCCTATGTCTAAATTGGTAAAAAAAAAAACAGGTAATGATCTCTCCGATCAGTCGTTATGGCGTGAAAAGCTAACAGACAGACAGAGTTACCGTCGCATACTATTACTATGGATATCGATTCATTATACATTTTCTAACAAAGGTTCTTAGTTCTATTTTTTGTCCTCATGTCTCCGGCATCGGCATTTATACACCGAATAAACTTTTACTTGTATAACTTTTTATTTGTATTTCCCGTGCGTGTCCCAAATCTCTTTTTTTCCTTTCTTCCATTTCTATATGGCAGTGACTGATAAATGATTACGATGAAATGCGTAGATTTAATTTTATACATGGTTTTGAGCATCCCTGGTCCAGGATTTTCCTGTTTCAACACGCATTCGGACAGTCTGTTGACATACAATTAATTTATTCAAATAAACTTTATTCACAGCAAACTGAATTATTGTTGTTGTTCCAAAAACTTTTGACCAACATTTGAATCACGCAAATGTTTACAAACATACACTTTACAAAGTTAAACAGTGCTCTTAAATGTTACAAATATAGAGTTAGCTAACAATATAAAGTTAGAAACTTTGCAGTGAGATAGGTATATTATTTACTCACACAGTAAGCTTTATTTAGGGTTTATGTACCTTTCAAATGTTTGGTTTTCTGAAGACTTGTAATAAGCTGGTTGTTAGCGATACATGCCTGTATTGGACTTTGCGACCAGATTATTGTCATTTGTTTTTTCTATATTAATAATTGTATTGTCGTAAATACAATGATTACAACATAAAATAACTGTTTTGTATAACAATACTAGCGACCCGAAACTGCTTCGCACGGATTTAACGACTTGAAAAAACATCGAGATTTCTTAGTTATGTTGTAACTTTAATATATATATATATATAACGTATTATACACATAAACCTTCCGGAATAAATTCCCTAATCGATGGTGAAAACCTCATCAAAATCTGTTGCGTGGCTTAGGAGAACATTGCGTACATACAGACAAACACGAAAAGCGACTTTAATTTATCTTATGTACAGAAGGTTGTTCTTTAAGTTAACACCACTTGCCACCCTACTCAATCTGCCAAGCCTTTTCCCAATTATGTTGCAACTGAATACCAGTATTTTACATGGAGCGACTGCCTATCTGACCTCCACAACCCAGTTACTGGGTAACACGATACCCCTTGGTAAGACTGGTTGGCAGACTTTCGGGGTTCTGAGGACCCGTAAAGACTGTCAAACATCCAAGAATGACAGCCGGGACCAATGGCTTTACGTGCTTTTCGAGGCACCGAAGGGTCTCGGTATGTTAAGATGATCAGCCATCCACGACTGACCGCGGAAAGTGTAGCTTAACCTGATCGATCAACCCGTGCGGCTGTTATTACTTAGCCATGAGCCCCCTTGCCACCCTACTAATTTGTATAAATTTGAAAATCGTTTTGAAATAACCCACTTATTTAAGTTTTATGATTAAAAATTAAATGCGCCTGTAGGTACCTGTGGTCAGTGACAAAAGTCGGTAAACATTGCTACTTTTACACACCATCTTGATTGACACAAAATTATTCGATATATTGTATTTCAGCATTTCATATAATATACTCAATATTTTAATTACATATGCTGACTGCATAAATACAAAAAATACAAGAAAATCTAGTTTCTTAGATTTACGCATGCTCCTATGAAAAACTCCGAAAACCAGACAATCCCTCTTGGTTTGGAAAATCCGCCAACAAAGGACATTTTCCTTCATAACCCTGCCAACCACCGGTAATTACCGAAACCGAGATAAAAGGTAAAGCATCTTTTGTTTTGTTTCCCTCACAACTGAAAGGATTTAGCTGAAAGTTACAGGCTTATGCAGCCGAGCGCAAATCCCTCGAGGTACAAAGTAAAAACGTATGAAAGTTGCGGATAAAATGTATGTAATATCTGTGTTTTGATTTGTTGAACTTTGACGGATGAGTCTTGGAAAGAGTGGGGAATTCGGGTACTTAAAATGTTGTGAATTTGTATAAGTTTCGTAGTGGAACGATTTTTAGCACAAAGTTGCGAGCTCAAAATCGATAGGTAGGTAGGTATAATATTTATTATGTTAACAACTAGGTGGTAAAACGTCATAAACTGCTGAATTTGAACATCGTTTCAATCGCCAAACTTGGCAAATGGAACGGTCATCATCATCATCATTTCAGCGAAAAGACGTTCACCGAGGATAAGGGCCTCCCCCAAGCGTCCAGCGCATTCTCGCATCCAGCGGATTTTCACGACCCTCACCAGGTTATCGGTGCACCTTGATTACAGAGCGTTGCAAAATTGTAACGTTTGTAGCTTCTAGGTATTTTATACCCGCTTCAATCTACAGACCTTTCGAGAGGCATATTTACAGTTTGCTCATATTTGTGCTAAAATAATTCAGGCGTTGTAATATAGTATGCACGAGTAAGTACCGGAGCGCCGCTAAAAGCCGTATAGCTGCAATAACGTATTAAAATGGTTCCCGATAATTTTCCAGTGGGTAATTCCTGGAAGAGCCTTGTAGCACGGCTGCTGAAACCTATAGGTACAAAATTAAGCTAACTTTGCTACATGGGTCAAGCCGAGTCGAAAACTTCAGTTTTGGATTCGATTCCTGATTTAAGCTAAATACTACTAAAATGGGTTATTTGTTTGTTTGTTTATTCATGAACAATAAATTGTATTTGAAATTACATAATATAGAAAATAAAATAAAATTACATTAACACGTTAAACATTACAACATGCATAAATACAACATAATATAGGAATTTCATTATAGATCTTCAACAGCATAAATACACTTATTCAACAGGAAACTTTTAAGTTGATTTTTAAAAGAGCTTGAGTAGATAGCGCATTTTATATCTAGTGGCAACTTATTAAATAATATAACCGATTGAAACCTGGGACTGTGCTTCACAATATTCAAATTAGGCTGCACCTTGTACCGCTTAATGTCTTGTCTACGTGTGCCTTCTCTAATCTGCCGCTCTTCTGCTGTCTCATATTCATGTATATATTTGGCCATGTTACTAAGAAGTACAAATACATAAATGCTCGGCACTGTAAGTATATTCAGATTTTTAAAATGTTCACGGCAACTTTCTCTTTGCGGAATTCGGACCAATGTGCGAATTGCGCGTTTTTGTAACACAAAAGCTCTTTTGATATTATAGTCATAACTTTTTCCTCAAAACATTATGCTATATCTAATTTTTGATTCTACCAACGCGAAATATACCATTTTCAATTGCTCAGTGCTAATTTCTGTTCTAAGTGCTCTTAAAGCATAACATGCAGAACATATCGATGCATTTATAGCATTTAATTCTTTTTTCCAATTCAGCTGTTCGTCTATATGTATTCCCAAGAATTTAACTTCCTTGACGAGGACAATTTTGGCGTCATTCAAAACAACCTCTAAATCGTCCTTGTTACGGGCTGTTGTTCTAAATAATAGGATATTGGTCTTTGCAGTGTTGATTAACAATTTGTTCATATTGAACCACACGTGAAATGCTTGTAATGCTGCATTTACAGTCTCTGTTAATTTATCTATGTCATTTGCTGCTACTATGGCGTTAGTGTCATCTGCGAAAATTACTATATCAATGTCAGGAAAATTATGACTTTATTCATCCTGACATTTTATTGCTGGTGTATGTTTTGCGCCAGTTCTTCTTCCTAGCTAAAGCACTACGTAGTTGTGAAGGACGGGCGTTTTGGGCGACTGTCTTATGTAATATTGATATTTTGAAAAGTGCTGATCCTTAGCCAAGTTTGAATAAATGACTTTTGATTTTGATTATGTCTCCCATTTTAGTTTTCTAAATTAATTTAAAAAAAAAAAAAAAAATCTTGAACGTCTTTTAGTATCTGTTTCCCAAACCCATCTCGTAATTTTGTCTACAACTGATTTTATATTATTCATTTACTTTAACATTTTTCAATTCCATTAAACAATGTTCACGTTTCATCGTAACAGTGCTGAAAATAACTCTACAAATGTTACCGTTAAAGCTTTCGGCATTTCTCCACTTAAAGTTAAAATGGCGTGTGTTTCGCGAAAAAGCATATATTAAGCCACTCGTCTATTTTCGTCGCTTATGTTAAGTTGATTTAGAAATTACCTCTGGGGTGTGGGTAGTGTTGTCCTCCTGCAGGGAAAACGCTCGCACAGCGAGTGCAAGCGTACTTGCGACTGGCATTCGTACTTCCAAATCAAATCAAATCAACATATTTTATGTCATATAAACCTACATGGACACTTATGAAATGTCAGAAAATAGGTGCACGGTTCCAATTGGTCGTTTCCTATAGAGAAGAGAGAAGTCTACGGTTGCTCTTTTAAAAATAAATGGTTTTTATAATATTTTCAAATTACAGTGTAATACGTAATACGACAGGAGAGTGTCGGCCTGTCAACAAGTATCAGGTACTCAACAAAATAGAAAATGGTCTACAAATCTACAGTTTGTTAATCTATAATCGAAATTGTCAGCCTGCAACGTTCTCACATTTACAAAATATAAAAGAATCCATAAAATTTAAAGCCACTAATAAATAGTTGAATTTATAATTTATTGTAGGTACATTCCGCATCTATGTGTTCGTGTGCCTGTTATCGCTCGTTGGTTGTATGGAGACGACCTTCTGTTTTTGCCTCTGTCAGTCTGCTAATTACAACAAACAATAAGCGTCAATAAGAAGCGTCATTAATGGAATGGTCACTGGGAGGTTTTTAATTTTTGTCTGCTCCAAAGGTGAAGGAAAGGATAAAAGTGTAAACAAACCCTATTCAGGTTAAATTCTTACGAGAACACTCACTAAAACGAATTAGTAACACATTCATCTCGGCCGTAGCACAGAGAATCTCCACAGATGAAGGCGATTTATGGTCAAGTCTAAACTCAAGTGTTTAATGTGCGGCGACTCTCCTCAGTCCTACCCACCTTCCATCCTGTGCCGCCCTGTCACCTGTGCACTTGAGGCTCTCATTGATACTTCAGCGGTCGAGTTTGCGTGGCTGAATTTTGGACTTAATATAATATTTGAAATACAACAATTTTTTTTTTGCCATCGTTACGCTAAGAAGATCGTATTGAAGAGGTTTTAAATTTACATCTCACCAGTTTTTCGTTTGATTAATTATCATTAAGATATTAAATTGAAATTGAAATTGACAATTGAGAAAAATCATCGACGAAAATTGAGGTTATGAATAAATTTTATAACCTTAATTTTCTCAATTTAATTTCAGGTTATAAATTAATTTTATAACCGCAATTTTCGTCGATGATTTTTCTCAATTGTCAAATGAAAAACATAAATAAGAATTACGTGAAAGTTTGCTGCAGTTCCCATTTCTCGAATTAGCATTGAAAAAAGTTATACTAGATGGCTCTGTATTAAAAACGCGTATTAAATTCACACTTTCTCCAGCCGCATGGTTCCAATTTAAAAAACCCGCTGACAAACTAGTTAATCGCAAAGCAATTTTCACACCGATATCATTGTCGAAGTTCAGTCGATAACTTTCAAATATTAACATTGTTGCGTTATACATTTCTGACTGAGCATGGAAGCTCGTAAAATTCTCTGCAATAAGCGTTTATTATGACGGTTACAAATTGTAGAGACCGTTAATATTTTGTGACATATTGTTAAGTAGGCTACTGCGATCGATAGGTTAAGCAAGGGGGATTCGTAGCAGTTTGTGGACTTGAATGACACTGGATTGATCCCTAGTTCAAGACCATATGTGACAATAACACATTAATGCTGAGATCTATAAACTTTACATGAAAGAAATGACCCCGAATGAATATACAGAATGACCTCGCCCTTATCTCGCACTTTTTTTTTTTTTTGAGCGTGGTTTTTTATCAAATAACTTCTCCCGCTGTTGGCGGAGCTGAAGGGCGTGTCAGACTTTCACTGACTAAAACCCACACGTGTTCCTTCCGTTGCCTGTGTGCCGGGGCCGCTCTATCTCTTTCGGACAAACTAGCAACCTTGGCAGGCCAATGCCTGCCAAGGTTGCTAGTTTCCGGTCCGCTAGGGCCAATGCCCGCCCTAGCGGACCGCGTCAGTTGGTGCTGACATCTCTTTGAGGCGCGCGTGGAACACAACGCGCCGTCGACCCGGGCCTGGTCCTTATCGGACGGTGAGCTACCCATCTCTCACCGTCCGCAAGCCCGCGCCTACGGTGGCCAGAGGTCGGCTTGCGACTCCCGACGCTTATCTTGCACTTGTAGTTTGAAAGTTATGAGACAGGGACAGGAATAACGTTGAGCCAACGTACATGCTAAGTAACGTTTATAGATCTCAGCCTGAAAGTAAGGAAAACTTAAGAAAAATATAGGTGCTTCAAGTTTGACCCAGTAAAGTTAATCTAAGCCAACTGTCTGAATAAATTGGATAACAAATCTTTATTTTTATGAAACGCCTCATATTTTTTTTGTTTCAAACAGATAGCACTACCCTTGAAACTTCCACCCAAGTTGACAAACTTTTTCTCAAGAACATTATTGCTCTCGGAAAGCGTTCCCTTTGTCCTTCGAACTAGAGATTCATATCATCAACTTACGAGATAAGGACTCGAACCCAAACTTGTCCGCATTACGGTTGGATTACTACTCTTTGATTTACTGTGCCCAACTTCGACATTGGGATATTAACTGAGTAGTTTGAACCTGGTTTATAAGATAACTCTAACTTAGTGGGAACTTCTGATCTTCTGTTGATGTATAATCTTAATCTTTGGGTTTCCTATTGTCAGGCTCAGATTTATTAGTTCCTCAATGAAACACAATAAATTAATAATTTTGTAAAACTGAACCAAGAAGTTTCTGTATACTGAAGAAAGCTGCATGGGCTTAGCCGGAGTAGTTCTATTACTATGACGATTTTTTCAGCCATGCAGGATTGCTGTTTTTCGGAAAAAAGGGAATTTGTGCGTTTGTCCAGCTTTTATTTCTACTAAAAGCTTGTCAACCTTATCGTTCAGCTCAGGGCTAGCACAAACGATACGTTTTCAATTAAATAAATTAGTCTTGCTAATCCTAACTAATATTATACGAGTATAAATGTGAAACTGAGTTTCTTTGTTTGTTACGCTTTCACGCTAAAACGGCTGAACAGATTTGGATAATATTTTGCACATGGGTAGACCATGATCTAAGTTTCGACTTAGGATCCTTTTTATTGCGCTAACGATTTATAGTTTAAGTTTAACTTTCTAGTACTGGAATATTTGGCAAAACTCAATTATGCAGACACGGATAAACTACTAGAAAATTTCTATCTACCTACTCTAATGTAAGTCTCTTCCTTTACTAATTAATAATAGTGTTCACTTTATCTACTTTAATATTATTCGTTTATTTATTTCATAATCTAGTATTAAAATAATATACCCAAATTATTACTCTTTAAGTCATTTCCAAGTCCAAGTCAAATCATTTATTTCAAATAGGCCCATGCAAGGCACTTTTGAACGTCAAAAATTACAAAAATTTAAATTGATTCTAGTCGACCCTTCCAAAAGGTGGTTTTCGTATGGAGAAAAATGATTATCGGCAAGAAACTCCACTGTTACTCTTTTAAAATGTTTTAAAATATTTTGTATATGTAGGTACATTAAGTATGTAAAAGAATTATATGTGAAGACGATGCATCTAAAATTAAAAATTACAAATTACTATACCACAACAGGTAAAAAGAATAAAAAATAAATAAAAAAAGCAACGACAGATAAACTAATTACTTATGTGATAGATACATGGTTCTCACATAATTACAAACATTGTAAAAGTAAACGATTTTCCTAAAATTTTACAATTAATAAGTCAGTGTGTGAGTCATTGAAAATATTATATCTTCTTTCTAATTTAGCTTCTAATGAACTTATTGTTGTCTTCTTTTTAAATGTTTGATGTAAATGATTGGCCGAAACACAGGTTTTCATAAAACTAGATCAGGCAGGTCATCATTACAGTTAGAATAAAATTATCCTCGATTGTAATGAATCTAAATCATCATTTTACTTTATACTTGAATACATTTTTGTTTATATTTATTTATTTCTTCCGATATTCCCACAGGATTGAGACTTATGCGGATGAAACTGCGGGGCGCAGCTAGTTCAGTTCTAATTAATCAAAGACCGAGGTGATTAACGCTGCATTTAATCACAAGCCAATTATTCAACACAAGTTAAATTAAGTCCTGCACAAATAGTTAGACAAAACTAGTTACACACTACACATTAGATAATTAGGGCGGCTTTTCGACTCTGTAACCGGTTTTGGCTGGTTCAGAGCTGGTTTTATCTGGATTAATCGGGGTCGGCAGCGAAGTTTGGCAAGCCAGGCTAGCGGCTCGCTAATCTTGCTCGGCTTATTCTGGCCATTGCGGTTTGGCTGTTCGAGTTGAGTTCGACTCTAAAAATTTTATGGCGTGAGAATGGAGACTTTTAGGTGAGGCTTTTAGGGATTTTGGTCGGTGTACTTTTTTGGGGAAGGTGGCAACGGGTGCATTGAATGGGTGATGCAGGCGATGATACTTGATAGCATATTTAAATTTTATGAGGTTTGTTCTTTAAATATTATCGAGTTTAGGTAAATCTGCTGTTCAACTCAGATCTATCATTTTCTTCTTTTATACGTGTTATTCAATGTGTGTTGCGATTTATGATTTACCAATCATGCATGCAAATAAAAGAGTAGTAAATAAAGCCTACTTGGGTGAATATTTGGGTCAGTAACAGCTCGGCCCGAGTTAACTCAACCCGAATAATTATACCAGATACTACGTCGTCAAAACGCCAAAAAAAAGGGTGCGTACCGTGGACATGAAAAGTATCGACCTCTTAAAATATTGTTATATTTTTCGAAGCTTGTAAGAAAGCATGCAATTGCATGTCCTATTCTAAGTCGTACCACCATAATACCTAATTATAATATTTAAAAAAAAAAAAAAAACAAAGTGAAGTACTACTAACATAGTCTAAGCCTTATTTATTAACACAAGTTTTTGTTTATATTAAAATATGTTTAGGTTAAGGTATGTTTCGGTTCTTTACGTTTCTTCTCATTTAAGAGAGTTTAAGAAACCTTACATACGGATCCGGACCAAGTATGTAAGGCGAAATTTAGATAGAAAAGGTGGATGACAATGTTGAAGAAGTCAGGAACTTTCGGGTGATGCGACAGGTGTTAAAGAATGGTAGCTTTTTGGAGCATGTAAAGTGTGTGAGAAGGCATCTTTAGGGTGTTAAGACTTTGATTATTATTAAACCTTAAAACCTTAGGTCATCTTTATGCATGACCAGCTTTGTTCTAATTGCTGTAGTTAGCTTGAATTTGGTGTTTCAGCGCTTAGTTTAAGCTGAGTTATGTACAGCTGCTTTATTATTCAGATCATGGCTATGATCCGTGACGGGGCTAAGGGGAGCCAAGATAAATGTCAAAGGCACCAATTGAAATTATGTTGAATAAAATGGAAAAGATACGAGGGTGTGTAGAAATGTTGAAACCAGTTCATGGCCCAAAAATCTTACAAGACGATTTAGTAATTTTAGTGCTTTATTCATAGATAGTAACTGTCGTGAAAATGTGTGAATTTTGTCATTTTTAGGGTTCTTTACCTCAAAAGGAAAAAACGGATCCCTCATAGAATCACTTCGCTTTTTTTTTTAAACGCGTGGAAGGTATCAAGTTGAAATTAATATTAAATACGAGTTTTTTTTTTTTTTTTGGGTCGGAAATTATCAAATAACTTCTCCCGCTCTGGGCGGAGCGGGGAGGCTGCGTCAGGCTTTTACTGACTAAAACCCACCCGTGTTCCTTCCGTTGCCTGTTTGCCGGAGCCGCGATATCCCTTTCGGACAAACTCGCAACCCTGGCAGGCATTGGCCCTTACGGACCCCGTCAGTTGGTGCTGACATCTCTTTGAGGCGCGCGTGGAACACAACGCGCCGTCGACCCAGCCCTGGTCCTTATCGGACGGCGAGCTACCCATTGCTCACCGTCCGCAAGCCCGCGAAATACGAAAGTCTACGGTCCCTTGGAGCTCTAAAAACTTAAGCTTCTAAGACAACGCAATAAAAATATACACCCATTTATGCGACATATTTTGATACTCGCAAATAAATCAATACCTATGGGGTACTTCCCGTTGACCTAGAATCATGAAAGGCAAGAAACATGGTCTCACAGCACAAGTAAAAAGAAAAAAGTAAAAAAAAAAAGTCCGAAAATCATTAATTTGTAGTTTTATCACATTTTTTGTTTTGCAATTTAAAACTTACATTTGCAGTTGGAGAATTGACCGTGACGTATATCGATGGGAGAACATGTTGTTCAACTACAATGTTAAGTTTGTTTTTGGGATAAATTCATCCCAACTACGGAACCCTTCCTTGTTTTGGTCCGAAACGCACTTGGCCAGTTTTTTGTAAAAATATTTGCTACGTCGCGATGTCAAAAATGAAGAAAATAAGTAATTTCACTATTTATTCGAAGAAAATTCTCATTAAAAATTATTCTACTGATCATAAATGGACTTGCTCTTGCTCTAATTAAATGCATCGTGCTCTGAAAAGTAGTCACTCTTGATAGAAAATTACATATTGAGCAAAATGTTATTGGATAGCAAACATGCTGCCGGTCTACTTGATGGTAAGAAGCAAGCATTTGGTAAGTTAATGGTAAGTAAGCAATATACATCGATGCAGCTTTTGCTACCTCATCACCGTCCTCGGTTGATCGGAACTCCACACCGTGGCAATTTCGGTCAAGGCTAAGTCGGCCCCAGGCAGATATGGCTCTGCCAGGGTTGCGAGTTTGTCCGAAAGGGATATCGCGGCCCCGGCACACAGGCAACGGAAGGAACACGGGTGGGTTTTAGTCAGTAAAAGTCTGACACTCCCTCTCGCTCCGCCCAGAGCGGGAGGAGTCATTTGATGATTTCCCACCCAAAAAAAAAAAAAAGGCAGTTATGGCTAGCTTAATCTTAGCAGTTTTTCGAACAGCATAAGTTTAGTATCTAAATAAATAAATTTTGCACAAACAAAACCATTACTGCCATACCATAGAGTTTATCTCACGCTGCCGCTGCTGATTAAGGCCATGATATTAGGTACGGGTGGAATATTCTAAAAAAATGAAACCCTCAACATCAAAGAAAGAGTCACATTGAAAATATTATACTGTCCGTTCGATCTGTCCAAGAGAAAGCCTATTTCAACATGAACAGTAAGAAAAAGTAAACTTTGACAGATTGGAGGAAAAGAGCCAGTCATACTCTTAAGTAATAAAGTTATTTCACGCGTAGCTTCAACAAGTCGGCTGTGACGATAAATATTTACAATATTATTCTTCTTCAAAAGAAAGATCTTTAAGAAACGGAGGTAAGTCCTAAGAAAATGCGATTATGGTAACTTCGGGCAGGAAAGGACACTCACGGGGGAAATGAGATATTATCTTTGTAAAAAAAGACAAAAGAGATAAAGGCCAGAAAGACCAGTCTCAACAATTATCTAAAAATTCATACACATTAATAAATGGTGAAAACGTTTTTTGCAATTTGCAGGTAAATATGATTCGCGGCCAGTTCCACTGCCACTTCTGCAATTTTAAGATTATTAAAACTGTTATTGAAGATTGTCAACATACTGCTTGTTTTACTATTGCTATCAATGTTCGGTTCACTAAACGATTTGGTTGAACTATTTGGACTTTTTTTCGTTGTCCCACACACTATTTATCAAAGAACAAGAAGACGAACTTTTGAAATGGGTAATGACATCTCAATGTTATGAATTTTAAAGTCACTGACTAGAGTATTCTATTAATAAAGATCTTAAAGTTAATACCTACTTTGCATAGAGAGTTCCACACACTGACCCATCTATTTCCCCGCACAAGTCCTCAAAACATGTGACTTTTGGAACGGTAATAATTTGTCACCTCTCTATAAACTGTGGTCCTTCGGTACGCACCTACATTGTGACACAAACTTGGTAATGAGTCCCATGACATTGCTGCCTGTGTTCCGATCGCGCCCGTGGGACCCGGCTATTCACAAATTTTATGGCACTTTCATATTGTTGGAGCAAAAATGTTGGTACACAATGGGAACAGCGATTACTTACAATGAATACTAAATATAGTGTCAGGGGGATTGAATAGATTTGGTTCCGATAGTTCATGAATGCTTCTGGTGCTTATGATAAAAAGATGGTTCTTTAGGATTAACTTTAACTTAGGGTGAATAATTTACTTCTTTATGTGACAGATTGACAAACAGGTCGCTTCAGCTCACTTAATGGAAAAGTCGACCAAATACTTACCTAGCGATTTATCCGTGCATAGCCAAGTCTAAGCAATCAATCGACTGCGGCCCCAAGTGGGCCGCTGCAAGCACAATCTAGCAAAATGGAGGATTATAGATCTCACCGATACCCAGTGCGAATGCGGTGCTCCTGATCAAACCATGTCCCATATGCTGGAGTGTCCAAGGTGTCCACACACTTGCACTTCTGAGGACCTAAAAAATGCCAGTGATGCCGCGATGGGCGTAGCCACCTACTGGGCCTTACTTATTTGACATAATACATGTATTTACCATCGACTTGAAATGAAGAAAAAGAACCTTATTTTTGTATAAGGTTCATAAGCGGTTTACGCAAATATGACCATGTTTCCGAATTTCGTGTGAAGTTCAAGTAGTTATCAATTCGCTAAGCTAGCTATAATACTCATATTCTTTCCCTGTTGTATAATGTGATTTTTTTTCTTACCCCTTCCACCCCTCTTTATCTCAAAAAATGTTTCCAGTTTCTTTGTGACTCCCACACGACATTTTTAAGGTCATCAGATAACAATTTGAGGCTTAAAATGCCAATGCATTCCACAACTTTCCTTGATAAATCTTTTACTGTCCAGGCTGCTTGTTTGTGGAATGCATTACCAGTTTCAATAAAGTGCGCGCAATTGTTGTTGTGTGAAAGAACTTTTCGTTATTATTTTGTTTTCATCGTTAGCTGTAAATTGTAATAATCTATAATCGTCCTTTATTTCCGTTGCTTACATAGTTAGTATGCATGTATCTAAGTATCTAATAAATAGCGTATATTTGTGTAATTTTTATAGTATATTGTACTTATATACTTTTTATTTGCACCCAAGACAGCCCCCAGTTTATGTCTAGAAAATCACTGTCCATTCCAAGGTTTATTTTGTAGTGCATAACTTTTTATTTTTGTAATGTATAATCTGGTGTACTATAAAGTACATAAATAAACCTTGAGGTAATACATCAACCAACAATCAAAAATATGGATTTCCAAATAAGGAAAAATATGAACGTTTAAATACAGCCAGGAAAGTTATTTGTTAAAGAAATTGACACCCTACGTCAATTTACTACGTTATATCCATTTCATACAATTGTCAAAGAATGACAGTTGGAATTTAAATTTAGGTACTGTCAATTTAATTTAGTAGTCAATTAGCTTAGCTCCCATACCGAATTATTAATTTTGCTTTTTATCAACGTATAATTAAAAGTCAATAATGATTTAGGTATGTATCTTGCCTAGTTGCCACAAAAGGTAACTATAACCATCTATTTCAGAAACAATTTATCTTTGTTTTAGCAGAAATGGTAGCAGGATTGTTAAATCCATGATTAATATCTTACTGCGGTCAATCCTAGGCTCAAAACTAGAATGTTATTCTACATTGCATTATACAGGGTGACTTGTAATTTGACGTATTCCTTCTAAGACGTGATAGTGTGACCCATTTGTAACAATTAAGCACCTCATAAACCGCATAGTTCCGCTGCATGTATTATTCTTTGCCTTAGTGCTTCTACTAAAGGTACCGGTGTCGAGACTTTTCATAAATGATCCCAAACATCAAAATTTAGAGAAGTAAAGTCAGGTGATGTATGTGGAACTATTAAAGCATGTACGTGCGCTGTATGTTTCAATACACGCAAACTAAGCGACAACGGAACAGTGACCAGTGAGTAGACCGTGAGTCATGTTAAAAACTCAAAAACTGCTCCACGTCATGCAAATTTGCTCACTAATGCATCAAAAAATGCTTATTTATTATTTATAAAAGAAATATAATTATATTACAATAGTAACAATAGTTCAAAAGTTCACAACCGAACATGCTGCTTAGACTTTTTTTATGTGTGTACATTGACATTATATGTATAAATTAACTCGATGTTTTGTCAAGTCGTTAAAAGCTTGCAAAAAAGGGCGGTTACTAATAAAAAATAATAATGAAACAAAAGCGCATGTTGCCCAGATGTTACCACACTGCAAGCGGATATAAAACTGCCAAAGTAATGGAAAAACTTTATCTTGCGGGTAGTTTGATAGCTAGTATCTCAGCTGCAGTGAGGAATAGAGCTGTTTTGCCGCGAAACTTTGTCAGTAAGACGAGGAAAGATGGTCGTTTACCTCTTAACAACCGAGGCTTACTAATAATAAATTGGAACAACTTTTTTGTTGAATATTGAAGGCATTTGAAGGAAAATAATTTTACAGATTTTTCTGTTCTGTGCTCGTGATTTTAGATCTGTTGCGATTTTTGTTTTTATTCGAATTAACTTATCTTTTTCTCTTGACCTGCATCTCACCTGATGGTAAGTGATGATCAGGCCGAAGGCAGGAGCGTGCTTCACCCGGAATCCTCAACCACAGAGGAATTGGCTATCTTACCTCTAACTGCCGAAACACAACAATGTTGTTAGCATTGTTGTTAGCAGCAGTTGTTATTTGTTAAAAATGCTGTTAACATTGTTGATATGACGACAGACTTAGATAAGATGGTGGTAGCTAGCCAGGCGGATTTAGAACAAGCCCTACCACCAACTAAACCGAGCAGAAAATTTTGCCCCCTACTGAGAATCGACCCCTGGACTTCTAGGTCTGAGACAACTTGTCTAACCACTAGACCACAGAGGTGGTTAAATATTAATTAAAATATTTTATCTTTTTTGTAACAAATAAACTAGAGATACTAATAGCTAGCTATTTTAGTTCTCACTCAAAATACACTTCCCAACCTTAGCGCGCATCACGTTTGATGTTCACCGTACTAATTACTTACTATTTCAGGTTCAAAGTTACGTAACCAATTTAGTTTGTCTACACGAACACACCCAATGAATGTGTCTTACCTAATTAGACTGAAATATCTTCAGACTCTATTCTGTTATACCACAAAATAGATAGGTACAGAAAGCTCCGTTTAACGAGCTAAAACAGTCGCACACACACATAGACACGTCCGTACGGTGATCTCAAACAAATGCTAGTCGCGAGTGTGCTTGCTGTAGATGAAGCATGTCTATGTGTGCGTGCGTTTTCGAAATTAGCTAACGAAACTCCTCAGACGTGATGGATCGAAATCTAAACCGGATACAAAAAAAACAAAATTGATGTTTTTTTTTGGGGTCATCAACAGCAATTTAGTTTAAAATTTCAGTAAAAAAAGCAGTTTTTTTTTTAAACTTCACAAATGAGATGGGTACACACGGCTACACATCAAGCTATACATGTCCAGATTATGCTGATCTCGCATTGTATAGGATTTCCGTATAATGCGAGATCAGCTTTCACTGGAAATGTATAGCTTGATGTGTAGCCGTGTGTACCTACCTTATAAGAAACAAAAATAAAAAAATTTGATTCAACTCATACTTCAAAAGTAGCAATACTACCAGCGGTCGTTGACTCCAAAAATAATCATTAAAGCCTCGTGCAGACTGGCGCGATGCGAGTCTGACAAAATAATTTCTAAGAAAACTTCACGGTAGATCAATTACCGGTGTCACGCCGTCGCGTCGCGGATTAAATCACTTTTTAAAAAAAATTGTGGTGTTTATATATCCATAGTCATCACGGCTGCGGAGTTTTGCTAGCTAATTTAATTTGACCCTGTAGAGCCGACCTTCTTTACTATTCTGTGATTATTGTGTAGAATTAAGGATATTCAATGGAGTGAAATGAGTGTAAATTGCTTTGAAACTAAATGAGCTGGGATAGGACAAATAGGTTAGGTTAATGTTTTGGTAGCATCATTATTTGAATAGTTGGGTTTAATTGGAAACCAAATTATTGCACTGATAGAATTGGGGCTCAATTTGAGTGTTGGATCCGACTGTCAAAATGAATTCGTATACTACGACTCGTGTCGACTTATACACTCGTCGAAAATCACCTACCTTTTTTTTTTTTTTTTTTTTTGCTTTATTGGCCAACCAACAATTGTTTACACTGTAAATAGCTGAAGTAATATGTACCATAATGTAAGGTTAGTGTAAAATTTCTTACAGGTTAGCACCGCATGCCCCATAAACATACATATAACTTGTGCCACAAGCACTAAACTATAAAATCAATATATTAACTAAAATTAACAAGTATGAATTAATAGATATTACGTGATGGAATATAAAACTAATATTAAAAGCAAAACTAAAATTCAAAAGAACAAACAGAGACAACAAAATAGAAAAAAAATAAAATAAAAAAGGATATTATATTATACATTATTAGTAATTGTTCTGTGAAACTTGGCATATGAGTCTAAGTGCACGTCAACAAGATCGCTGACGCTATTTAACAATTTGCAAAGACGAGGAATGACAGAGTTTGCACCAAGTATTGTTCTGCGGAGCGGAGGGTGTAAAGGAGTAATAGGAGCACGAGGGAGTCTAGCAGGAGCCCGAAACTGAAATTTGGATAGTAATAGGGGACAATCAATTTTGCATCGAAGTAGCTTATATACGAACATGGAATCAATGATTATTCTACGTTTCTCCAATGAGACCATCTTAAAATAAGATAGTCGGGCATCATATGATCGTATTTTTTTTGCATTCGCATTCCGCTGGCATAGGCTAGATGCCAGAGGAATCTCTTTTGTATTCGCTCCAGGCGAAGAATGTGCGTGGAGTAATGAGGTCTCCAAATCGTACTGCAGTATTCTAAGATACTGCGAACGATACAGTTGTACAACAAGATCTTTGTCTGACTGCGCTTAAAACCAGCAACATTCCTCACAACAAATCCTAGCATTCTAGAAGCCTTTTTGACGACGCCCTCAACATGAGGCAAAAATGTCAAAGAGCTGTCAAAAAGAACTCCCAAGTCCCTTATTTGATCAACCTCTTGGATAACGTTAGGGCCCACATGGTATACGCTAGCCGTCAATTTCTTTTTCCGGGTGTATTTCACGTAGTAGCACTTTTTTGCGTTTAAGCTCATTTCATTATCGTTACACCATTGAACTAACGAGTCAACGTCCCTCTGAAGTAATGCTTTATCGTTATCAGACTCGATTATCCTAGAGAATTTAAGGTCATCTGCATACATAAAACATTCTAAGAATCTTAGGCAGTGCGGGATATCGTTAACGAAAACAATAAATAGAACCGATCCAACATGTGAGCCCTGGGGAACTCCCGAAGACGTCTTGTAGGTTCCAGATTGGAAACCATTAACTGCAACAGAGAAAAAACGATTTTCGAGATAAGACTTTAGCCAATTGTAGAGTGTACCGGTGATTCCATACACAGATAACTTGGACAGAAGTATATGGTGAGGCACGCGGTCAAAGGCTTTGCTAAAGTCTGTGTAAATCACGTCAATCTGCTTGCCGCCGTCGATGGCATCAGATAGCATTTCTGTAAAAGTTGCTAGATTAGTGCAAGTTGACCTAGAACCCACGAAACCATGCTGAGAATAGCTCAAATAGAGTTTGAAGTCTGCCTGAATGTATGGACAAACGAAGGATTCGAATACCTTGGCAAAAGTTGACAAGATAGAAATAGGTCTATAATTTTTGACGTTGTCCTTTTCATCAGTCTTATAAATAGGAATAACCTTTGCTTTTTTCCATAAGTCAGGGAAAATACCAGAGCTAAGAGATTTGTTGAAGATCTGTGATAAAGGGGATACCAAAGCGGGGGCAGACTTATAAATAAATATTGGCGGAATACCATCAGGGCCAGCGCCTTTACGAAGATCCAATAATTTAAGCTTGTTCAGTAGGGTCTCGCAATCAATCACAGGTGCCGTTAGTGGTAGACTGTTATTCTTCATATTATGAAGAAAATCGGACTCCGGTTCACCATGGGTCGCTTTCGCATCGCTAAACGCGGCGGAAAAGTTTGACGCAAACATTTCACATATTTGTGGACCATCGGATGTAGATACAGTTCCGTTAGTCATTGTAGCCGGAAAAGAACTAGAGCCGCCTTTTTTATCCTTAATGTACGCCCAGAAGCGGTTCGGATTTTTTGAGATTTCATTTTCAATGTCTTTTATGTAATAATAAATAAATAAATAATCATTATAACTGTCAGTAGCTAATTTGGAACACCGTTTGCCTAATAATTTGAGTTCGAGTTCATCCCTAGGGTTTTTATAGATTTTGTAACGAGATCTTACTTTTTCCTTTTCTTTTAAAGCTCTTATTAAGCTTTTATTGAACCAAGGAGGATATTTTTTATATTTAAAGGTAGGCTTGGTAGGCTCGTGCATATGTATTATATTTAGAAGCCTGTCATAAAACACACGAAGCATTTCATTAACATCAGCCATATCCTCGAATAATTTATCCCAGTTTATATCATATAGATTCTCGCAAATTTTTATGTAATCAAGTTTATAATAATTTATTCTTATAGACTGAGGGTTGTATGGAAGTCGGGTTTCTTCACTCGCTTTAAGCAGGATTTCGATTGGAGGGTGGTGGACATCAATATTGCTGATGGAGTTTAAGACCGCAGTAACGCTACCGGAAGATAAATTAGTTAACACAAGGTCTAATATTCGTCCAGACACATTTTTAATGCCATTAAGTTGTGTCAATTTATGCATGTAAGTAAAGTCTATTAGGACTTTACTAATGCCAGGAGGAATATAATTATTCACTGAGTCACTAACCAAGTTCCATTTTATGTTACCTAAATTAAGATCACCAACAATACATGCGTGCAAGTCTGTCTGTTCAAGTATTACATTACAGCTGTCCAAAAAATTGTACGTAATACAGGGGGTGGCAAATAGACTGCGCACAGAGCAATTCGACGAGAAAGTTTCATAAATGGTACTTCAATAGTTATCCAAAGATCCTCGCATTGGCTTTCCCAGTGAACCATACGTTTTGAATTAATTTTCTTCAATACGGCGATTAATACACCACCGCCATCCTTTTTCCTACCATCTCTATCTCTTCTGTATACAATATATCTATCGTCAAAAAGCTCCGCGTTCAGAACACCACTATTTAGCCATGTTTCAGTCAATATAACAATGTCATAGTTCTCTAAAGATAGTTGACGACAAAAATGATGAGTCTTCGTGCGTAGACCTCTTGTGTTTTGGTAATAAATATTAATATTAAGAGCAGAGAATTTTAACTAAGATTAATGCCAATGCGATTACAATAAATGATGACGAAAACTAAGTTAACTTATTTAAAGTGTTCATGTTTCTAACCAAGATGTGCTCTGATTCTTGTACTTTACGCATAAAAATTCTACAACCTCGAATCCACACAAATTTATAACCAAGTTCTCTGGCTTTGATCCTCGCGGCAGCGTACAGAGCTCTATATGTTGGGGACAGATGTTCAGTCACGAAAATAGCTGTTTTTGGCCCAGAGTAGCCGAGATGCACACTGTTCAGTTTATTGTCCTTATTCTTTTTTTTTGGACTGGCAACACTGGTAGCCGGTCGTCATAAAAACGACCCCTAGGTTAATTAATTTAGAAAATTAGTAAATAGTGGTTTATTTATGTTAAATTAGTGTATTATAGTCGTACCTAGTTATTAATAAGTGTAATCAGTGTTTATACAGTGTTTTTTGTCGCGAGAACTTCGCACAAAAGCGATAAACCGGCTGTTAACTCAACCAACCCAACGGTGACGGATTTCAAAATTTCGTCAATCCCGGGGAGTATTTTGTTTTATTTAACTTATTCTACTTATTATTTATATAACGCAGAACATCACAAAATACTGCTCAGGTTTCTGAGCGACGTCCATCACACACTGGCACGGTTTATGACTCCTTTTGCTTGACAACCAGTGGAAGCAAAATCGAAGACTAAAACATTCGCCCAGACAGTAAACACTACATAATTTACTACACAAAAATAGGCGCATTAGGCCTTATTGTTTATTATCTATTTAAACCTGTAAAGTGTCCTATACTTGTATTGTCAATCAAGTTTTTTTTAATTAAAGCAGTGTAGGTACATAATCTTTGTAACTTCACTTTTGTGTACCATTAGACATCACTGCACATCATTATTACTACATATTACTACACATACATTACCTCTGTTATGTTAAATTACTGAAATTGTGCCAATTCTTGTAATTAATGTTAATTACTGAATTGACAATCACTTAAAAATAGTAGGTAGTACCTACCCCCAACCATTTTGCAAACAAAATTTTGTTGTTTTTTTCCCTTTTATTTTTAATAATCTATAATACCTGTGAATAATTAAATCATCATCCCATGATTGACAGTACACACTCTTCATAACTTTTATTCCTTTGTTTCCCTTCTTAAAAAATTCTAAATAATATATAATTTTAGACTCCCAATAGTCCCTTCATCTTAGTACTTACTATCCACATCTTATCCCTCTCTCTTATTCCTTTTACTCACTTAGCTTTCTCTTGTCGCATTCCAGGGTGCCCCTAGGGTTGGCTTGTCATAATGTTGACCCGTAGAGCTGCATCCTTCGAGGAAAAACTGAAGGCTTCATTGAAGGAGTTAGAATCCAGTAAAAACCAGTGCGACCAGCTGCTACAGGAAAGGGAAGACAGCGAGGTGGAAGTGCAATATATTAATAAAAAGAACACTGAGCTTAAGAATCAGTTGGCCGAACTACATACTCAGCATATGGACATACTTGACCAGCATCAACACCTCCGTCAACTTGTGTCAAATTTCCAACAATGTAGTGACACCCATGAACTGGCTTTGAGACGGATATCTGAATTGGAACTGGAATTAAGCAGGGCCCACAACACAATAACCCGTTTGGAATCTCTCAAAGCCACGGAAGAGTCTGCGATCACCTGCAGTCTTTATGATGAGTTGGTTGGTAGCGGGTCTGGACCCACATGTGTTGAGCCAATTGTAACAATAGACTTAACTAATGATACTATCACTAAGTGCAATTTGTTTACTAGCCATAATAAGTTAAAAAAATATATTAAAATTAATAGATTGATTAGAAAAATTAAAAAATCATTAATACGCCATAAAGTTAACAAATTAAATACAAAACTTAGGCAAAAAAATCTAAATTTAATTCAAGAATTAAAGAACTGTAATAGTGAATTACAATTATGTAATACTATGTATGATACTGACACTCAGCACCTACAGGATGAATTGTTTGTTAGGGAATATGCTCTAAAGGATATCTTTAGTAAATATGAGGCTTCTCAACAAGACCTGAGTAAGCGCTTGCAGGAGGCTAATGAGTTGGCAGACCTGGTCAAGTACAATGCGGAGAGGTATGAGTCTCTGACAAATAACCTCTCTTTTAGCTGTGCCTGCTCCCATGAGCCCCAACCTCAACTGGTTCCACCTACTCCATCTGTGGCTCAGCCTGTACGTAGCTGTTTGGATGACAATAGAATTCATAATTTTATTAAGACAACTTATGTATTCTCTGACAAATATGGTCAAGGTTTTGGTAGTGTATTTAATCAGTGTTCGCAACAATATGTAATTAATAATTGTTCACCCGGTGCCAGTATTAGCCAATTAATTAATAATATTAAATTGACAAAAATAAACCCCGGTTCCACTGTTATATTATTATACGGGGATAGTTTAACTGTCAGGAAAAAAGACATAATTGAATGTGTCCATTTGATGTTACATCTCAATGAGACCAATAGTTGTAAATTTATTTTCTGTGCCTTGCCTTATTCTAAATATTTGTCTAATGAGAAAAATAGGCACATTCATAAATTAAATATGTTAATTTATAATAGGACTTGTCGTCACAATGAAGCTATTTTATACTTTGATTGTAATCAATTTATTGCTGATTACAAACTGACAAATTATACTATGTATTTGCCACCTAGTTGTAGGAGACAAATTGCTAATCTTTTAGCATACAATATACACAATGACACTGGTACTTGTAGTGTACCATCGATTACTGTTAGTAGTGGTACTAACACTACTTTTGATACGCCTTGTAGTTTAAACTATTAGGTGCGACAACGGATAAGCCGCATATGTTCAATGTTGTACATCAAAATATGCAGGGTCTGTCTGGCAAAGAACTAGAGTTAAGTTTATTTATGGAAAACTATGATGTTCAGGTGTTATGTTTGACTGAACACTGGTTGAAAGAACATGAAGTAGTGTTTATCAATGATGATTTGTTTACTGTACAAAGTGCATTTGTAAGAAAAAATGCTATTCGCGGTGGGTCTTTAGTTCTTGTTTCAAACAAGTTGAAATGTAAACAACGTCTAGATTTAGTTAATCTTTCTATTGAGCGCACTATTGAGTTGTCTTGTGTTGAACTAGAGCGATACGTTATAATTTGCGTTTATCGACCCCCATCTGGGGATTTTATTCGTTTCGAATCGGTAATGGAGGATTCACTCAATAGGCTAAAATCAAGTAATAAAAGCATAATTTTATGTGGCGATTTCAACATTAATATTTTAGAGGTTACTCCATTGAGTATTAGACTTCTCAATCTGTTCAGGTCTTATAATTTAATTAACTTGTTTTTTGAACCTACTAGGATCACGGCATCTTCGTCGACTTGTCTCGATAATATTTTTAGTGATTATGATGCCAAAAATAAAATAGTTTTAAGTGACTTAACGTCTGACCACTGTGGTTTATTGGCTAGCTTCCCTATGCCATTAAATAAAAAGCCTCATAAAATAGAATGCAGGCCTTATACAGCTACTCGTTGCATCAAGTTTAAAAACAATATAGCTCATAGAATTACACCATCTATAGTAGAACACCAGAATCCTAATGAAATTTATGGAGCCCTTTTTGATGTTGTGCAAAAAGAGTACCAATCTACTTTTAAGACCAAAACCATTAACATTAATGGCACCTCCGTTGGCTTTAATCAATGGGCTACTCCAGGTATTTATAAAAGTAGAGCGACACTATACGAGTTATATGGTTTGAAAAAATACAGGTTTGATACTCCTTTCCTAGAGTATGTCAAAAAGTATTCAAAATTATTCAAAAATATTTGTGCTTTTGCTAAATCTAAATTTTTAAGCGATACAATTAAAAAATCTAATAATAAAGTAAAAACCACTTGGAAAATTATTAACAATGAAACGGGTAAGTCGGTTAGACATGAAAAACAACTTGAGATTATGGTAGACGATAAATTAGTTAATACAGCAGCCGACGTAGCCGAGGCATTTAATGAGTTTTTTGCCAACATACCTATAACTACGACTCGCTCCTTGAATTCGTCCCCGTCTAAAGCTGAAAACATTTTGCATAGTAGTGTGCCTAAATGTAGTACCTTATTTAGCTTCGAACATGTAACGCCTCGTGATGTAGTTAATGTTTTTAACACACTCAAGTCTAAAAACACGGGTGATTACTGGGGCATCTCCATTAAACTTATAAGTAATATAATAGACATCGTAGCCCCCTATCTAGCTGTTACTTTTAATAAATGTGTTGATTTAGGAACTTTTCCTGACCTCATGAAAAATAGTAAAATCATACCATTATTTAAATCAGGTAATAAAAATGACGTTGGCAATTTCAGGCCTATTTCTATTTTACCAGCATTTAGCAAAATATTTGAAAAGTTAATACTCAAGCAGTTGCTAAAACATTTTAATTTAAATAGCCTCCTTCATAATGAACAATATGGCTTTACAAAAGGTCGTTCGACTACAGATGCGGGTGTTGCTCTGCTGAAACACATATTTAACGCATGGGAGAACTCGCAAAATGCTATTGGGGTTTTCTGTGATCTCTCCAAAGCCTTTGATTGCGTGCACCATGACACGCTTTTGCGTAAACTGCGTCATTATGGTGTGCTAAACGAAGCTCTCAACGTTATAAATTCGTATTTACATAATAGGTCCCAATGTGTAGATGTTGATGGTGTGAAATCTTCCGGGCTACCAGTTCAGTTAGGTGTACCTCAAGGCTCAATACTGGGTCCATTCTTGTTCTTAGTGTATATCAATGACTTACCATTCTATTTAAAGGGTATCTGTGAAGTTGTACTGTTTGCAGATGATACCTCTCTTATTTTTAAAGTAGACAGGAATAGACAAGATTTTGACGATGTAAACAGTGCACTCTCAATGGTTACAGATTGGTTTACGACAAATAACCTAGTTCTCAATGCTAAGAAAACGAAATGTGTAAAGTTCGCCCTACCTAATGTTAGAAATCTAGGTCCCAACATCGTCTTAGATAAAGAGGTGCTTGAATCCGTAAATTCGGCAGTTTTTCTGGGCATAACAGTAGACGCCAAACTTCAGTGGGGCCCACATATATCGAGCCTAGCGGGAAGGCTCAGTTCCGCCGCCTACGCCGTCAGGAAAGTAAGACAATACACTGACGTCGATACAGCTCGTTTAGTCTATTTTAGTTATTTTCATAGCGTTATGTCCTACGGTCTTCTGCTGTGGGGCAAAGCTG
The DNA here is from genome assembly GCA_916701695.1 of Agrochola macilenta. Classification (NCBI taxonomy): domain Eukaryota; kingdom Metazoa; phylum Arthropoda; class Insecta; order Lepidoptera; family Noctuidae; genus Agrochola; species Agrochola macilenta. The sequence goes on from OU753553.1 coordinate 23,395,878, forward strand.
CTGATATTCAAAATATATTTGTCCTTCAAAAACGAGCTGTTCGAGCTATTTACCAGCTAGGTGCCAGAGTTTCTCTAAGAGATTTTTTCAAAGATATTGGTATCCTCACGGTGGCATCTCAATTCATCTTCGCCAATATCTTATATATTAGGCAAAATATACACTTATACACTAAAAACAGTGATTTTCACAATGTTAACACTAGAAATAAGGACAAACTACGAGCTCCCTTTCACCGGCTTCATAAAGTTCATAACTCATTTGTTGGGCTTGGTATAACTTTTTATAACAAGCTACCCTCTTCTTTGGTAGATTTGCCTTTTAATGCGTTTAAAACGAAAGTAAAATCCAAGCTTTGTTCAAAGGCATACTATTCTATCAACGACTACTTAAATGATAAGAATAGTTGGTCGCTGTAGTTAACTCAAGACAATGTTTATGTTCTTTCTCCAGCTTACCCACTGACAAGTTATATGAGTTTATATAAGTAATTGTTTAATTTATTTGACTATAAAAGTCAAATTATTTAAATTTAATTATTGTTGACATTTTAAGTCAAGTTATTTTAATTTATTTTTGACAAAATCTACTCATCACACTGTTTTTTTAAGAGTTGTATTGCAATTTGTGGTTAGCTAGTGACCTCGACAATTGATCATATTATTTATTACTATTAGTAATTAACTGTTTGTTTATTTATTTTACCTCGATGGTCCTAGTTTATCATTTATAACTTCCAGTTACAACTATATGTAAGCGGGCACGCCCTTTATGCCTGGTGGCTTTTATTAAGATATTAAGTTCTGTTTACGTTTTGTTTTTTATTTCTGCCTGAGTATAGTTCTCGATGATTTTGTTTGGTATATTGGCGTGTGCTAGCTTATATATGGCTAATAATTTAAATTATGTTTTGTGTTGCTTAATGTAAATTATTTTGAATACTATTATATAGAATCTTTTTTTTTTTTTTGTTCTTTTAACTGAACAGACAGCTGTGCAGCTGGGGAGTTTGTTGCGCCACTTCTTCTTCCCAGCTAACGCACTAGGAAGTGGTGAAGGGTGGGCGTTTTGGGGGACTGTCTTATGTAATTTTGACGTTCGAAAAGTGCTGATTCTCAGCCTAGTTTGAATAAATGACTTTTGATTTTTTTTTTTTGATTTTTTTGATTGTTTTTTATTAAAATTAACAATAGACGCCAGGAATTGATCACGAAGTCGAGGAGAAGCCAGCTGTACTACTATTGAACGTGGTCTAGTATTATTTGGGTTGAGTTTGGCAACCCTGGTACAATGCAAAATATCTTTGTTTTCCACGGCACATCCAGCCACTTTAGAGATTTCCGACACAATATTAAACAGATTTTCGTGTTTCTTCTCAGGCAAGCATTGAATTTCAATATTGTTAGATCGAGTTTGCTGCTCCAGCTGATCTACACGCACATTTAGCGAATTAATATTATTGCTCATTTCAAGATTCTCCTTCTGCAGTTCTAAAATGGTCTCCTTAGATGAAGCATGCTCCTTTAGTAGGTCTTCATACTGACTGTTCATAAATTTCATAGAGTCATCCATGGCAGTAATTTTCGCATTGATGGGCTGCAACTCTCTGTTCAGTATTGCAGTCATGGTTTCATTAAATTTAGACAACATTATCGATAATTCAGTCTTCATTACTTCCTGGATAATATCGCGAACATCATCACGCGATAATACATTTTCATTTTCAGTAGTCGCCTGAGGCGGAGATCCAAGAGCTTGCCTTTTGCTCCCTCTGGTGGTCGATACATTACGCAGCGGAGCTTTTCCGTGCTTATTGGTGGGAGACGTGCCATCACCATCAGCCATGTTCAATTATTTTTGGTAAATAAAGCGTTAAATTACCAAATACGAGTTAAATGGCAGAAAACAAAGTAGTAAAGTTGTTAAAGTTAGTTAACAAAGTTGTAAAGTGGCTCTTATTGAACCGCTTTTAGTTTCTTAATGCAGTGCGGTAATGTGCACCACAGATAACTATTTACTAGTCGGAGTAATGAAATGGCAGCATGGAATTTGTATTTAAGAGGGTTTATCCGAAAAGTTAGCAACGTCGCCAATAACTGTCAAATATTTACCTGTTTTGATTATTATAGCAATATTACTGTATGGAAATAAGAAATGTGGCTAACTAGCGAATTAGAATACTAATAATGAATTGCAATTATAACATTGAAATTTGATGTTGTACCCGTTTTAGATGTAAAAAAGACATTTGGAAAGTTTCCAAATACTTTTTTACATCTCAAACTAAATATTCGGTGTTACGATATTAATTATTGCATTCCATAATCAATATTCTAGTTCGCTAGTTAGCCACATTTCTTATTTCCATGCAGTAATATTGCCAAATTAATCAAAACAGCGAAATATTAGACATCTATTTGCGACGTTGCCAACTTTCAGAATAAACGGTCTTAAATGCAAAATGGTCTTATAATTTATGAGTTTGTCAATCGTTCATGTTTTTGTAATATAAGATATTCCTGTAGTGCTACGACTGGATATTGTCTGCTTTGTGAGTATGAATATACGTTTTATTTTTATTTTTTTAATACGTAACTTAACTTTAACATAAACTTTTAATAAATGTTGTTTTGTCAAACAAAACAATTAATAAATATTTGTGTTTAGAACAAATATCAAAATAAAAAGAATTCAATAATTTAAAATTATCATTTGATTTTATAGTTTAAAAAAATATTGGTCTTGTAAATCAAAGTTAAGTAATTTACTTTGAAAACTTCAAAGAAAAAAACATAACTTTAATTTCATTTAACAGTTTAATAATATTTTTTGACTTTATTTTGCTCTAGAAAAGTCGGATAGAAAATACACAATTCTATTTTGAACTTAATATTAATTAAAAAGGTATGACTGTCTTGTTAGTGGCAATGTCGTCAAATAGTTACATCCACAGTTATACTGAAAGGTTAAGGTAGTTGTAGGCGTTTTCTTGTATAAGTAATATTAAATTATAAAACTCTTTTTAGCTTTGAGCAATTTAAGCCACAAAGGAGAAAATTTTACACCAAAGTCAATGGCAAACTAATCAATGATATTATTTAACACGATTGCAAACTGGCAAAGTTTAGCTAAAAAGTAGAATGTCACGTAACTATGCTACGCTACGCACCGCGCTGTGCACCACGCTACGCCGTAGCAGACAATTTGCTACGAAGACCGCGTGCTGCTTGATGGCTACGGAATGGTTCAGGTACCTATCAATCATATCAATTTGCGGTGAGTAAATCCACACAATCGATTGTTTTCCTATACATGTACAAATCTATTACATTTTCTAGTATCGAGGGGCCTTTGAAGATCTTAAAATACGATAATGGGAAACGCAAATCCGAATAAAATACTTTACCAAGCTTTTTATGGATATACCTGGCTTATAAAGAGGCTTTGAAGGCCAAAGGCCTTAAATCTGTGCCGTTTAGCGTGTCTTGGACTGGGTCAGTCCCTCGAGAGTGAGCGGATTGCCACTTCCAAGCACGCGGGCTACTTGTGCGCGTGGGCTATGAAAATAGCGGATGAAAGATTGAGACCTTTACGTTTTTATCAATGTTATAACTGTGCCGGTAATCGGCATTTAAATTATAATACCAGCCTATTTTTGTCTCACTGCAGGGTAAGGCCTATTCTATATATATATATATAGAGAAGTCATGAGCATTAATCACCACGGCCACACTTGACCAAGGCGGGTTGGCGATTTCAGACTTATGTTAATTATAAGTTCAGGTTTCCTCACGATGTTTTCCTTCACAGAAGTCAGTGATGTCCAAGATAAACATTAGAGACTACCAAACTGTTGCAGTTTTTAAAAGAAGAGTGAAAGAACACTATCTTTCCACTTCGTCATAGTTTCATATTTTGTATTTATTATTTTATACTACGAGTACATTATAATTAAGTATATTTATTTTAGTGATATTTATTTTAGAAGTATGTATGTAAGTTTATTCTCATATTGTATGTTTATTGTTAAATTAGTGAATAATTAAGTATTTTAATTTTATGTATATTATTTTATCTTCTAATCTTACACACGCCTACATCTCTTTAACTACTTTCCTATCGCAGGTATGCTGGAAGAGATTTCTTTAGAAATAAGCATCACCTTTGTACGTATTATTCTGTTCCTTTCTTCTTATCTATTTAAGTTATAACCTATTGAGTATTAAGTATTGAATTGAAAAAGTCACATTGATACTAGCCCGGATTTGAACCCACTACCTAAATCAGCGTGGAAGTCAGGCAGGTTTATACGAGACAAGTAATGTGACAGTAACCCAGTGCCCAATGTTCCCAGTAAGTCAGTCCAGCGCTGACTTGCAACTGGGCCCAGTCCAGTGCTATCTTCGTGCCCTCAAGTCAATCCAGTTGACCTACACATTTATTTTTAGGCCCAGTAGCTGCCCCCGCCTGACTTACTGCCGATCTCGTTTAGATGTATTCACTGACTGGGTCCGAAATTCCGAATTACTGGGTTCAGTCACTGCCATCGTATAAACCAGGCAATCAGCATGTTACCTTATAAAACAATAGTAATCGTTTTTGCTATAATCTTGTTGAAAGAATTGATTATACCAGGAAATTTGGCCAAACATAAACACCATGGAAATTAGGTCAAACAAAAACCATTTAATTTATTTTTTAATTAAATAAATCATCTAATAATTCATTTTTATAATTCAATTGTTTATCTATTTTATTTTTAATTATATGACTATCTCATTGTATGTTGCACCGGTCGACGAGTTTTTATTCTAAGGGTCGACGTCATAATGTTCTTGGCGGTTGTTGTCATGATATTAAGAACCCCACCAAAATCCATTCCGTTTCGTAGTTTAGAAGAACAACGCAGTCACACGATTTTTTGCATTGAAGACTGGAAGGACTGTCTATTTATAGAGGATAGATTTTTTATTTATTTATTATTTTAATTTTAATGTAGCTACTAAGACACAGATACTGGGTATTTATTTATTTATTTTAGTTTTTCTTTCACAACACACCACACACACTGATCTAAGTCACAACATTTTGATTGATTTTGTGAGCTTTTCATGTTATCCTATCGTTTACTACTTACCTTTAATTTATTCTGTTAATTTAATTTATTACAACGGACACGCACTTCCCTGTCTTTATTATTCTAGCGTATGGCACTCGTGGGTTGCAGCTGAAAATCAGCGTAAGGTGGTACACTTTGTGTTGCCATCTGACATTTATGCTGAGCTGAGGCCCTATTGGCATTATAATCATTGTTTTTTGTATTTTTTTTTTGTTATAAGGTGTATTTTTCTGCTCTTTGCCAATAAACGCATTTTTCTTTCTTTCTTTCTTTCTTTCATAATTAAAATTTCCTAATTATTTATTTTCCGATGTAAAAGATTAACTTAGAAAGTTAAAAAAATAATTATCCTTAGGTATTTACTATTTTGTAGGTGACTGTTGACTGAAATGTTCCTTCTTAATTATGTAATTAGTAGGCTAAGCAAATATTCAAATATTTGCCTTATTTATCCTTTCGAATCAATACTGACGCGCACAAAAGTATTTTAAAAAACCCGTTTCTAAAATCGCTGTTCTCCTGACCCCGAGAGTAATGTCTGAATCTACCCAAAAAGACGTTTGGGTTTTATTTAGTGTGAAATATATATGGTTGTCGGAGGCAGTCCATATGGTGGACCCACGGATATGGAGGCCTGGCTATAACTAGTTGGGATCAAGATATTATGAGCTCCAATAACTTGGTGAAAGATTTGAAAAGCTACTATTTTTATATACATATATTCTAATATGAGAAGAAGCGGATCTTGATCATGCTGATGTAAGTAAAATGCTTTCAAGGAAACTATCTATTTATCTTACGCTGTGTTACTGGCTGTGCAGTCTCTTCTTTTTCGTTGGGTAGTGACTAACCTGGTCTCAGATTATATAGCCGCCCATGGGTTTCTGACTTGGCTTCACATGCCGACGAGAAAATTCTCAGGCATGCGGCTATCCTCATGATGTTTTCCTTCATCGTTTTTGAAGCTAGTGATAATTATACAATACGCACATGAATCCGAAAAGTCAGTGAGAAGTGGATATTTCTATGTGATGTGTGTTTTGACGAGAACTTGGCAATAACTAATTAAATTCTTCTATACAATGTTGCCCCTGGGCAACAGCCCGCCCGTATTTTTCTGAATATTAATGAAACATTATCGAAAATTAACTTATTTTTAATATTTTTCATGTTATTCAATTTTATAATTAAATTTCATAGTAGCGTTTGCCAGATCTCCTATGTTATTGGCTCGATTCTGTTTATTATTTCTAAAAGCTTATGAGTTATTTTATTGGATTAACTAAATTTTTTAAATAAATTTTGTCGACTATGTAATAACGGAGGCGAAGACATTTTTTTTCTAAAAAAAACAGTTTTTATTTTAAAAAAACATGAGTGTAAGTCGATAAAATCATAGCGAGATATTGAAAAAAAAAACGTTTAAATCCCCCCTTTTTAAGTAATTTTTCGATCATTTGTCATGAATATTCAGAAAAAATACGGGCGGGACATGCCCATGGGCGGCATTGTATAAAGGGTATCTTCTTTATGAATTATTGATACTATTATAAGCAGATATGCAGATTCGCCCTGTCCAAGTAGAAGGATATAAGGGCTGAAAGGTACATGAGATTTTTTAACCTCGTTTTCGAAGTCGGGCACAATGCGAAGGCACGTAGAGAAAACCAAACTATTGCAGTTGTAATGAGCCAAGTTAGATGGAGTTTATGCGCCTTTTAGTTTGTTCCGTCACCAACAAAAACACAAGAAACTTATGTTACATCAAAACTTTCCAAATAAAACTAAGTGGTTTGATACTGCTTATAATTCTGCCCACACCATGAGGAAAAGCGAGCGTTTAATTTTTGTGACGTGGAAGTGAAAGAAGGGCTACGGATAATAATTCCACGTTTTCATTCCAGTTTTCGGTCTGTTTTCTTTCGTATATTGAATACCCTCGGTTTTTTGGATATCTTATTTGTCAAGAAGAAGGCCCTTAAGGACGTGCACTGACCTCATTAGTGAGATCAGCGCTTGTAACTGGCACAGATGACTTATTATAAGGTGCATGAATAATAGGAAAAAGGTATATATAATTATATGTGACTAACTTTATGTGTTTCTCTTTGTAAAATAAACTTATTGTTATAAAAAAAAAAATGTAAATCAATTTTAGATGTACGGTCGATGAAGCTATTAGTTTAGTCAAATATTTCAATCGTACGTAGATTTGCCCTGCCGCGTTAAAAGATGGTCGCTTTTTTGTTTCGTTTTGACACCTCTGACACACAATATCGCAGATACTTGACTTGATTGTCATGGAAACGCCATTATTATTGTGCGAAGTCACTCTTCTCAGTGTGGACACTTTTTCGCGTGACGTAGTACGGTGAGGGCACATCTACGATTTAAATCTTAGGTTTTAGTAGTAAATATATTCATCTTTCTACTACACAGTAAATTTTCTTTTTTATTACAACAACCTTAACTTAAAAGAGTAATGAGTGCAAAATAGTTTATAAGTAGTTGCAAGTTAGCTGCCTGTATATCAAATCGTTTGTTCAACTGTGCGTAGGTTTGTGTAGTTTCTATCTCAAGAAGACAATAGATAAAATTGGTAACAAATTATGGTAAATGTTGATCATTATTGTAATTCTGAAGGGTATTTTCGGTTGTCAATAACAAGACCCTATAGGGCTGTGGTTAATATGCAAAAAGGCCCCTAAAACAGTGACCCATTGTCCAAAGACCCGCCTCCCAGCACATTCAGTAGATGACGACGAAATGATCTCTTAAGCACAGTTACAATGGAATTATAATAAATTGGGACATTAGCTGTGACACGACGGATGACATGGACGTGGGACGTTGGGAGCGCTAGGGCTGGTGAAGACGAGACTATGGTAAGGTAAAGTCTGTTCTAAAATATTTTGATGAAACTGTAAACAAACCTTTTTCAGGTTACAGTCTTACGCAATCACTCACTAAAGGGAATTAGTAACACATTCATCCGTGTTTAGAAGGATCAACTTTAGAATAGAATAGAATAGAATAGAATATTCTTTATTATGTACACCATAAAAAATACAGATAAAAATGTAGTCATTTAAACAACAACTCAACAACTCAATTCAACTTTATATTTCATCACTTTTTCCAACAATGATTGTTTGAATAACATTATTAAATTATAATTGAAAAGTCATCGACGAATATTGAGGTTATAAAATATGTCAAATGAAAAACTTTTTAAAGGTGATTTTAAATAATAATTTCGGGTATAAGTAATCAAATAATCAAATCAAAATACATGTTTTTTAATAGCACTACACATTGGCATTCGAAGGTACGTGTACATTTTCTGATCCATTTGTTTACATTTTCATCGGATACTTTCGGAACAGCCGTGCTATTCTGTAAACATCTCATCGTGAAAACTTGGGTGAAGTGAGCTTGATGTGAGCTGTCACTGTACCTAAAGCCAAGGATTGACACTATTGACAGCTCACTTCATGCTCACTTCACCTCACTCTTCACGGTGAGACGTTCACAGAATGGATCTACAGATGTGTGTCCAAAAGTTGACCGAAACTCCTAGGAAATAATTTTTCATAATTGTAATTTCTTCGGTGACCTTCAAACTAATGTTGTCTAAGGAAGAAGATAGATGTTTGTGGGATAATCCTTCTTCGGTTCTCTACTTCTCTAGTTCAAAAAAATCCATGGTTTCGTTTTGATGGCTCTTTCTATCACCATTGTTTTGTAATCTAAAATTCTCATCTCCAACATCATTTATCCCGGAAATCCGGCTTTTACCAACCCTGCTCCCTGGCCGAGAGACGCGAGCGCGGGAAAATCCACCATTACTAAAATGGGGACGTAATAGTTCTGTCACGCGGAGTTTATGTGACAACAGATTATGTTCGTTTTTCCGCTTTCCGCAGTTTATGGGGTAAGCTGTCTATAGTCTGTATGGGCTAGACTTATGGAGGGTATGTTTTGATGCCGTTTCCGCGAAGGGTAAGTGGAGACATTGTAGGCAAGGTTGCACTCAAGTGGGGGAATAATTTGGTGATAACGAGTTGGGATATGTTTTGTTTTTGTTTTGGTTAGGATACTGTTATTAGACGCCTAGCTGTGGTGACCACTTTGCCACCTAAACTTAAGCATTTAAACATCATTTCAGCCGAAAGACGTCCACTGCTGGACAAAGGTCTCGCCCAAATGGGTTCACCATAATCGCCACGCTTGGCAGGCGGGTTGGCGATCGCACTATGGCGTTGAAATGCTTAGAGAACTCTGCTGCCCATTCTCTAGTGAGTCCCTTAGTCGCCTTTTACGACACCCACGGGAAGAAATGGGATGGTACTATTCTTTACGTCTGGCACCACACGGAACCAACACTTAATAATTTCATATTATTCTTACTGAAACTCAAACTCAAATCATTTATTTCAATTAAACCATTTACAGGCACTTTTGAATTGTCAAGGAGTCGGTCAATCAGAAACATGAAGCTAGTTTCCCATTCCAAACCGTAGTAGGTATCTATGGAGAAGAACGGGCAAGAAACACCACGGACACTCTTTTAAATAAAAAAATCGTTACCAAATATTGGTTACATCATTTATGTTGAAATTGTACATGTGACAACAATGTATGTAGAAAGATGTGCACGTTAAAAGCGTCCGTAATAAAAAGATAAAAACAAAAAACAATTCAAAGATTAAAATAAGCCATTGCAGCTATGAGATGACCAGTCCCAACTGACGGCACCCGTTCATGAACATGACGCATGGATTAGGAACATTCAGCTCAACCATTTTGAAGGGAGCTAAATGATCCAACACACGCGACACCATCAGCGAGACATCTGAGTGACCACGACATACTCTCAGCCGTCAGGGCACATTCAAGCCAATGAAAGACATTAATCGGTAAATGGCAGTTCTATAGAACGAGTACATAGTACTCACACCTGTGCTATGCAATTATACAATACAAAGGAGATTGAGTTTATACAACACAGAATGTATTACATAACCTCACACCTGGTTTCCTTGTAGGGTTACGCACAGATGGTACACCCACATTTCGCCAGTTATATTTAAGACCCATGAAACACCCACAGACCTTGCCAGGTAATTGCCACCATCGGGCACCAATCCAGACTGAGAAATTCCAGATGGAAAAGCCCAATAACACTTTTCCCGACCTGGGAATCAAACTCAGGACCACATGCTATGCAGTAGCGCTTGCAACCACTATACTAACGGCGCGCAGTCATGAATGAGATGAATCAGATTTTGATCGCAGCTTTTAGAGGCGTGCGCTTTGAAATCGCCAACCCGTCTTGAGCAAGCATGGTGCAATGCTCGTGGCTTCTCTACATGAGAAAGAGTCCTGCCGCTTAACCCTGCAGTGGGACAACAATAGGCTGGTGTTATTACGTTAACGCTTAGATATGCCTAGCATTGGTGAACACTGTAGGACTTCATATTTTTCTAACAGTATGTATATCTATCGCAGCCATCTGGTTAAATTAGCCAGCTAATTGGACGCCTAAGCCATTCATTAAACGCCATCCAATTATGTAAATACTCGTAGCTGAAGGACAACTAGCCAAATCATTGAGCGCAACGTTTAACCAGATGGCTGTATGGCGTGTAGTCATTTAGTTAAACTGGGTGAAATAGGTATAGGTTAGAACCAGTGCGCTATTTCCAAGTTGTTCGCAGATTTTTTTTCACCATTTGAATCGCTTGGCTAAGTTTTGTTCATTCATCTTCAAAGGGCTGACTTTATCTTCTCTCTTTAATACGCCCAGTGAATTATTCTAATTCAATTAACTACTCGTATCGGCCTAGGCATTCTATTGGGTGCTTAGTTTAAGCAGATGGCTGCGACATGTCTAACAGAATGTGTATTATTTATTTCGAGAGAAAGAAATAATAAAATTGAACCTTTGAATATAAAATCCTGCAAAAATCTTAATAATTGAAAATTTGATTACTTAACCTGACGCAATGTTCAACACAAACAAATAATTTTAAAACAAAACGGAACTGAATAAAAAGTACTTGCAAGGAAAATTCAGTCTAACAATGTTTCAGTTTTTCCCCATAGGTATCGGTAAAAATATTATTTGAGTCGTTAAATTCTTTTTATTGTCAAAACTTTTTACAGTGACTGAAATAATTGGAAGCGACGGTAAAAATATCGAAATGGGCACTAGGAAAAAAAACATCAAAGCTTTTGCTGTTAATTGGCCATGACGTATTTTTATTCAGACTTACGCCGCAAAACCACCAGTTGGTAAGTGGTGAAAAAGGAATCTCGGTGAGACTGCATGAAGCTTGTTCATGCTTTATGCAATCACACGGAGTGTTTTCAGCCTGCAGAATTGTTTTGCACAATTTTGTTACCTACGGTTAAAATCAATTTCGCTAACACTAGACGACACCAGGACCTAAATGAATGCCAAACGCTGTTCGGATTTTCTACTTTCGGCGCTGAGCCGAGCGTGGATAATTAATTCAACAGCACGCCTTTGTTCAGGCATTAATTTAGGTGTTGCTTAGTGTTAGTGTAAACGGGCATACGACAGTAAAAAAAAACGCACTGAAATAAAGTTTCAAAACACTGGAACAAACAACATCAACAAGTAAATCTCCGCAGTGGTCTCAAAACAAAAAAAAGTCCTACACTAAAAAACACATCCCCATTTACGGTCTTTCTAAATGAGTCTGAAAGTTAGAAACTTTAGCATAATGCACGCGGTCGTTAGTAGCCAGGAAAATGGAAAATAACTGTAGAAATAAATGTTACTGTTTAGTGTATAATGCTCGGGTGGTTTTACACGTCTTCAACAACTTCAAAGTTAAATAAAATTTAACGCTCGTCTCTGGGTTCATGGACGTGAAGCTTGGAATACTTGTTTGGCTATTTAGCGAGTGACTGAACAGAGCTTAATTTAATTTTGTTTTCAGTAACTATGCCATGGTAATCTGCGTCATTCCCTTGCATTTTAACAGAAAATTTTCAGAAAAATAATGGTCACGTCAAGAGTCTATTTAATCAAATCGACTGGCAGTGACAGGCTACAATTCGAAAAGTTTCTGTAGTGACTTTTTGGCAAATATGACAATATTGTTACTTTTTGACTGATATGACAAAAAAAAAATTGTTGACTTTTGAAAAACGTCATACTAAATAGGCCCAGATTAGAAAATAAAAGCAAATTAAATTTAAATGTGACTTACTTTTATACGTAAAAAAGCAATCTTTATGCAACCTACATCTTTCAGCACTAGGTAAGCATAAACATGTAAACATCAATAAAATTTAAATAAATACACCATATCGTTTACCGCGTGTCAGCGTCAATCGCTCCCCGCGAACAAAGTCGGAAAGGAAAAACGGAACCTACAAGATATACGAGATCAATTTACTTGAAGCTCTTGTCATGTAATTACGTCACGCCTCCGGGAAGTCGCTAGATGTGCGCGTTTTCCATTAGTCGCGTTATCTGCGTCGTGTACAAATGCGTTTAGCGACGCATTTCTGTTTATCACAAGGATAACAGGATAAATGACGTCATCTGGGCTTCTGTCAAGGGGCACGTTTGTTGTTTTTGGTAGGCGTGTTTTGTAGTTCCTCCTTTTTGCACGTAGGTGGAGTTATTGAGAATGTGTGCCTCATTTCCAACTGATCTTTCGTCTTTGTAGTACAATAATTGAGAAAGTGTTTCCTTCCTTCTGTAGATTTGGACTATATGAATCGAGGAACCAAGCAATTCAGGGGTAAATAAACATGTTACAATTTTAATGCTTGATGTACAGTCACGAGCACCAATATGTATCCACTTAGCAAAATTCAAAAGCGATTTTCGCATGGAATAACGACTGCCACTTTGAGATAACACCTATTTCATATTAGTGTGGGTTCCAAAATACTATGTTCGTAACAACATAAAATTACGATCACCACAGTAGGAGAAAATCACTTTTAAAAGTTGCTAAGTGTATACATATTGGTGCTCGTGACTGTACATCTAATAAATAAAATTAAAAAACGCGTTTCGTGTCTGTTTGTGTGACAACGTTGTTCTTCCAAACTACGCAACGGATTTTGATGCAGTTTTTAACTTTTTTTATTTTTATTATTTTTCAGTTTATAAAACATTTTTAAATAAGAAATCTCGATGTTTAAGTCCTAAAAGTGTCGGGTCGCTAGTTAAAGTATAACAAATTAATAAGGATGGAGATAGATACACATTGTAGGGGCAATGCCATTTTATGTCCAGGCATTCACTGTTCATTCCAATGTTGCCTGGAAGAGGTTGGAAAGCGATAAGGCCGCCCATTGTTTGTTTTGTAGTGTTAAGTCTATTTTTGTAATGCTTGTTTCTGGTATAGGTACAATATAGCATAAATAAATAAATAAACAAGGGCACCAGGTAGGTTCTACAGGACGTCTAGCCGTTTATTTTGAGTCAATATGAGATTCTGGAAAGGACATTTTTTTGGAAATGCAATGCAATATATTGCAATTGCATTGCAGCTACGTCAGATTATTTTGTTAAGCCTGTACTACACTTCTCACGAAGTTGATCGAAGTTAAGCGAATACGAGAGTGTAGAAGGGCATTTCGGTTCGCTTCGTGCAACCTCCGCTCGCTTCGGGCGAGTTCCAATCGCTATCGGTTTTTGCACCCGAGTCAAGGAACCATCCTGTAGTTCCACGAGTATGTAGTCACGTATTTCGAACTTGTAGTTCTTATGAGCTGTCATTCCATGCTAGTGATTGACACTATTGGCAGCTTACCTACTTCAAAATCTTTTCATTTCATATCCGGTAAGTTAGTTTTTAGCCTACTGCTGGGCATAGCTCTCCCCTATGCTTTTCCAGTTTTCCTTTCCCAGCGAATCGGTCAGGAACGAGTCCAAATCGTCATACCAGCATTTCGTTTTTTTCACGTGTGACGATCCTGGCCCACGATTGGCATTGGCCAGATGTGAACCGGCCAATCCCATTTGGGTTAGTTAATCAGTTCTTTTGTTGGAACACACGCTCGCCATCCACAACACCAGTATACTCATCACAAACTTTGCGGTGATCACAATTTACTCCAATATTGTTGATTTTAGCTCCACCGTCTCCTAACATAAGATTATTGGCTGGAACTGTAAACGTGGCCTGATGTCGCGTCCGAGGCTTTTAGCGTGATGACTTTGTTTGTTGTTATTATTATTGTTATTCTTGTTTTGTTTTTAAAAGGTCTGTTAGGAGCTTAATGTTGTGCATTAGGTGACGTAGGGTTTGGAAAGGTTCTATTGTTATATATTATGAATTGTAAAACTACTTTTATACCTACATAAGTGAGAGTAGAGCTTCTTTTGGATATGGTTTACTCCGCATTTTAGGTATGAAGCTGCAAGTAACCGGCGCACAGTGGGCCCATACTGAAAATTAGTGAACTTAGGCAACAAAGTTCCAATATCGATGCGATTTTTTTATATGACGTGTTATGAAATTCCTTATAACTTTTACTCTTATAAAATTTCTTCTAAAGTTGATAGTTTGTCTTGAAAAAAATTAATTAGATTTTTTTGTATGGAGCGAATCACGTTAAATTTTTTTTCTTCATTTTTGCTAATATGTTGGGTGTGTGGCGTGAGTATATGATAGCTAGGATCATTCTATATATACGAAAAAAAAATCAGCGCCGGCCATCCGCGGCAGCGCGAGTAAACATTCGGTAAAAAAAATGGTTTGAAAGATTTTTTTTGCCATTTAAAATAAATTCAAAGTATATTTTTTGTCTCATTTGGCTGTTTTGACCTTCTTTTTAGTTAAATATATAGTTTTAAAGCGCATAGGTACTTATAACTAGTAATTCTGGTAGAGATTTAGTTATTATTGCACGTTATCGGTAGCACCTGCATTGTGATTGATGACTCATTTGTTTGTGCGCTCGGCTAAGCGCATAACAAACGAGTCACCGAAAAACGCTTGTCTCTGATTGGCTGTGTTATTTTTTGTAACTGCACGTTATCTATTGTTGAATAAATATCGTAATAAGATTCAGGTTATACTAATTTTGTTAATGATAGGTGAAATAATTTAAATTTACGGGCAAGTCGTTGATAATCTACATAATCAAGCGTATGTACTTGTATATTATAGTATAAGTTATCGTACGTATGCTCAATATGAAACTGTGAAGTAATTGTAGCCCTGAAAAGGGCTGTTTGTCATATTCCTATCCCTGATGGGCTTTTGTGGGAATAATCTAGAGCCGGATCACATTATTACTTGTTCCAGAAGTGCTAGTGGGTCCGGAAAAATTTCGGACTCTGCTATGAGGCATTCTTCTTCCTCCATAATCTCACTTTCACAGGGAGGCTCAGTCAGTCAGTCTGTAACAACAGAATTGCTTCAGGCAACAACTCATTATGAACCTGTTTCGTAATTTTATGCCTTATATAGGATATGTGGGGATCAGAGCTTATTAGAAGTCCATGGAGGATGTCTTCGTTTGTTGCTATGCTCCCCGTTTTCCGAGTGTGCCTCTCCCTGACGTTTCTGAAGTCCTTATTACGGGCTTCCGAAGCTTCTTCAGATAAGGTACCTAAAACGAATAAGTACATACATTTAAATTTCAAAACGCAATCGAGTCAAATAATACATCAAACTATATTTATTTTTTACTTACCGATTGGAAAAACACCAAAGTGGTTACAGATGTCTGCACCGTGCATTAGAAGTTTATGTACGAGTACACTAACTGGCATGTCAATCAATCTGCCTAGCCTTTTCCCAACTATGTTGGGGTCGGCTTCCAGTCTAACCGGATGCAGCTGAATACCAGTATTTTACATGGAGCGACTGCCTATCTGACCTCCACAACCCAGTAACTAGGTAATACGATACCCCTTGGTAAGACCGGTGTCAGACTTTCGGGCTTCTGACGACTCGTAACGACTGTCAAAGATCCACGAATGACAGCCGGGACCAACGGCTTAACGTGCTTTCCGAGGCACGGAGGATTCTCGTTATGTAAAGATGGTCACCCATCCACTGACCAACCCCGGCAAGCGTAGCTTAACCTGATGGATCGACCAGTGCGGCTGTTGTTACTTACCCACGTGCTCCTCCGCATGTAGTACCACGAATAGTGTTGCACGTACACATCAGCTGTTTCTCTACAGTATCTTCTAAATTTTTCACAGTCAATGTTTTTGCCTGATGCCTGGCTTGTAGAATAACGGAAAATCTGAAAATCAGATTTTCGTCAACTCCCGTTATTCTGGATGATCTTTTGTAATCTTGGAAAAAGCGCCTCGCAGTATTCCCGTCATTTTTAGTTCCAAAACCCTAAAATGGGAAAACAATACTGTAATATACAATACATAGAGATATAATACACAAACAACATAAAAAGACCGAAATGAAATACATACCTGTTTGACTATATCAATCAGCATTCCAGTTTGCTCCCGAAACTCTTGTTGCGTGTAATTTTTTTATGGTTGTTTCAAAGCCTTATGTTCGCCTCGAGCAGTCCATCGTTGAAAATCCAGATTATAAGATATATGGGGAATACATTCCATACACCGAATCTTCATATGCAGTGAAGAAATTCCTTGTTTGTAAATTTCTTCACGAAGTGGTTTGGAAGTCAAAGCGTCTAAATTATTCATCTCGCTCGGTTTTGCCAAGCAAATGGGACACGTTGCAAATGATAGTACTTCAGCAATAATATTGGCCACTTTTCTATCAATCATGGTCATATGCAATTCATGTGATACAATAATATTTCCACACTGTGGAGATATTCGTTCATCAATTTGTTTTTTCATCTCAGACTCTTCAGACTTTATAAAATCAGCTGTCTCCGAAGTGAAAGTGAACTTCACTGGTCGACAGTACAGAGTTGAGCAAGGTGTGGGGTTCTCCCAAACTATATTTTCATTCCCAGATGATGGGCTAGTAGACACTAGCCGAAGAGGGACGATGCTTATCATGACTACTGATGAATCATCGAACTCTGCAGCTGTGTTTGACGTTTTCTGTTTATAATTACTCTGCGACGAAGAACCATCAAGTCCCCATTTCCAGGTCAACTTGAGTTCTTCATTTTGTGACCTATCAACAGAATTCATATCTAGTAAAATCCTCTTCACAGTGTGGTCCAATAGTGCTTGCAATTTAATGCGAGCTCCTTTTTCGGTAATCTCCATACTCTCTTGTGGTGGGTAACATCTTTTCTTGGCATTTACAAGCTTTGGATAAAATGGAAAGGCAGTACAGTTTTCTTCTTTCAGAAATTGTCGAAGACCTAAGTACTTCCATTTCGAGAGCGCAACTGATGTATAAAGAGCTAAACACTTATCTTCAGAGATAATACTTAAGCTCTGCTTTTTGAATAGTCGCTCGTCTACTTCGGATAGCGCATCTGGATTACTGGAAAGGTTTTCGACCATTTTTGCCAGATTCGTTTTGCCGTTGTCTTTCAATTTTGTTATGTACCAGTGCTGCAACTCTTCCTCGGAATTTTCTTCTACTATGGAAGTAGAACGTCTTTTTTTTTGCTTATTACTTAACTCTTCGAACGGTTTTCTGTGGTCGTTTTCTGTAGATGTTCCCGCTTCCGCAGAACATACTGCAAGAGTAGGAACATGGGAATCTATATCCACAGGCTCAGATAAGGCTGCGTCCGAAAAGCCCATCTCACTTCTCAGGTCAACACTGTCACAAACAGGCCAGTTGATGTTTTTTTCTAACCACTTGCGACTACTTACACGATTCATAAAAGTTTTTTGATTTCTACTTGCCTCTATTCAATTTTTTATTTAGATTTACACAAAAAAGTCGACAGAACTCCTTGATTCGGTTCTTGTTTTCTTCAGAAACTTCGGTAGTCAAGACAGAAATGATACTTTCACATAGAAACATATGATTTTTCAGCTCACCGCGACTTCTTAATTTCACAAAAAGATCTAGGTTGGTACAAAATCCAGCCATAGTTCTAATGTAAATATAAAAATAAAAGTATTTCACTGTATTCACAAATAAGCGACAAGAGCGAAACTAGATGGACTTAATGAATGTCTTTATATTTATAGTCAGTGTTAATTACTCAAGTAGTGGACATATAACAGTGAGTGAAAATTATTCAGCCAATCAGAGACGAGCATTTTTCGATTACTCATTAGTAATGCGCTTAGCCGAGCGCACAAACAAATGAGTCATCAATCACAATGCAGGTGCTACCGATAACATGCAATAATAACTAAATCTCTACCAGAATTACTAGTTATAAGTATCTATGCGCTATTAAAACTATATATTTAACTAAAAAGAAGGTCAAAACAGCCAAATGAGACAAAAAATGGCAAAAAAATCTTACAAACCATTTTTTTTTTACCGAATGATTACTCGCGCTGCAGCGGATGGCCGGCGCTGATTTTTTTTTCGTATATATAGAATGACCCTAGCTATCATATACTCACGCCACACACCCAACATATTAGCACAATTGAAGAAAAAAAATTAAACGTGATTCGCTCCATACAAAAAAATCTAATTATTTTTTTTCAAGACAAACTATCAACTTTAGAAGAAATTTTATAAGAGTAAAAGTTATCAGGAATTTCATAACACGTCATATAAAAAAAATCGCATCGATATTGGAACTTTGTTGCCTAAGTCCACTAATTTTCAGTATTACCACTGAGCGGCGGGCCCGTCTTGTCGCTGACGAAAAAAAAATCAGCTGTTCCCTACATTTATGTTCGCATATCTCGTCGAAATGTAGGGAACACCTGTTTTTTTTTTTTCGCGATTTCAGCGTTGCTCTCATAGTGAAAGTTGTTCATAATGATGAGTACAATGACCCATTAAGAGGTTTTAGGGTAAACAAAAACTAAGCCTGTATAAGAATGGTGAATAGTCTCATGTTTCTGTAATTTAAACATCGTGAAAGACCCTTCATACCTTTGAAACCTGCCTCACCAATATACATAAATAAATTCCTTACTTTAATTTACTTATCTACCGGAGAATCATCAGACGTTACACAGTAATCCCAAAGAGTTCAGCAGGGGTTGAATACACCCACATTTCGCCAGTTACGTTTAAGTCCCATGTAATACGGGACGAGCCTATTGCCATCAACAGAACACAAGTCCAGACACTTTGCAATCGAACCCAGGGTCTCATGCTCAGCAGCAGCTCGTGCGACCAACGAGCCAGGCATGAGACGTCTAATAAACCAGAAACAGCTATTAGAAGTTAGTGATAAGCACAAACAGCATGCATCCACTGAACTCGTCAGTACTACTAACACAAATAGAATATTCAATATGGCGGGACAATTGGGTACCGTTGGCAGAACAAATGTAGAAAATATTATAATTACGTATGAAAAAAAAAATTTAGCAGTTGCGGCGCAGTGGTAACGGCTCCCGACTTACGAGTTGTAGGTCGTGGGTACCCAGATAGGTAGGTGCCTTTAGTTTGTGTCTATAATTTAATTACGACTGCTCTCAAAACATTGAATGTAAAGAGGTATGAGGAACAGGGTGTAAAGTTCACTCTTCCTCCATAGAAAAGAGAGGATACGGTCAACGTTGTAATATACTCACCGCGCGGTAAACTCTGTTTACGCGATGCAGGATTTTGCGTGACGTCAGTGTGATGCGTAGGATTATGCTATATAAATAATTATTTTTGGAAAGATAGGGATACCACGAATATCGACGTCTTGAAAAAGTGGAAATCACTTGTAGCAGATTTTGCTTTGTAATGCTGTTTTGATTTTTGTGTGGGATATCATCATCTGACTCCTCCCGCTCTGGGCGGAGCGAGAGGGAGTGTCAGAAAAAACCCACCCGTGTTCCTTCCGTTGCCTATGTGCTGGGGCCGCGATATCCCTTTCAGACAAACCCGCAACCCCAGCAGGCATTGGTCCTTCCGGACCCGGTCAGTTGATAAAGTGAGCATCCCTGACTGACAGTTTCAGGCTCATAAAGCTAGTATAAAGTTTTGATTAATTACAAGTTTCTCTAAGTGACTTTCTTGTTACCACGATTTTTTCTGGTTATTACCGGTGTCACTAAACATCAAGAAGTAATTTCTTGGTCATTGGCAATCAATATGTACCTAATATTAATCCGCGCATACTTTCACATAGACTTAGTAGTTACCTACTATAATCTACCTGGAGATCGGATTTGTGATCGGTTGCGTGCAGTAGGCTCGCGCCCTATTACATGGCACTTCACCATAACTAGTGAAATGTGGGTGTACCTACTAGGTGTCATCATCATTTCTACAGAAGGACGTCCACTGCTGGACATCGGCCTCCCCCAAGCACCGCCAGTTCGACCGGTTCTGTGCTTCCCACCTCCAGCGGATTCCTGCGGCCTTCACGCTAAGTCTTCTTAAGAACGCGGAACTACTACTAGGTATGCCTTTGCCGAACACTTCGGGGAGAACAGCCGTGATGTCATGTTATAATCTAACTAACATTGCTTAAAAAAAACTGACAACTTAGTTTTTCCGCTGACCCTACAATAGCACACAACGCAATATGAACGACGCGCTCTGAAATTACTTGAGAAAGTTTGGGCGCTGTTTAAATACCTCTCGAACGGTTGGATCAAAGGTTCATACATACTGTAGGTACATGTACAGTCAGCAGATTAAACGGTGTACGGGTTCCATAGTTTTGAACACGATTTCAGTGGTTTTGTGTCGGGAGTGCTTTAGCTTTGCGATTTGAACTGGGATTTGTGAAATATTTCATTTTGCTCTACTTACCTAAAATATTGTTTTGTATAAGACTTGTAAAAATGGTTTATTATGGTATGGGACTATTCGTTTTGATGTTTAGCTAAGCAGACAGATGTCTGTTTCTATACATTGAAAAACGTCAATGGCGAACAACTTGCGTTATTTGATTCATTCCATCTCTTCATATATTACTATAGATAATTGCTCTATGTAGGTAGTTTCTATGAAAACTTACACACAAATTCTTGAACTGGCTTCTCACATGAAAGCATCCCGTGTTTATTTTTGTCATAAAAATGGCTACTAAATGGTTATTTATTTAAAAAACAACCGAATTAAAAAAAAATCTAGAAGTCAAGTATGTTTATTTTTATTTTTCACTTTTTTGTTGTAGTACCTATCTCCACAAATTTCTATACCCCTACTTGTTAGGAATGAAAAAAAAACTTTTGAAAGCTCCTCCTTTTTTTGAAGTCAGTTAAAAATAACAGCTATAATGTTCTAGTTAATATTAAAAGCCGGCACTACGCAAATGTCCTGGAGAATATGGGTCGTATCAGAATTTCTCCTCTAACAGACAGTTATACAAAGTAAATGCACATCATGCGGGCGTTCTGTCTAAACTTACCCTAACTTATTTTATGAATATTTCTGATAAAGTTTTTAACAAAGGTAGGTAAAGTAGGTGCTTAACACATGTGCACATACATTTGGCTTAGCGCTACTTAGAGTACTTTTTGAATAAGTAAGTACCTATTTGTGAATGTGAATGAAATTTCTTGTGTTAAAGAGTTCAATTTTGTTGTGTTCATAACTTTTGCAATTTTGATAATCGTGTTTGTGTCACCTTGTACAAAAATCGATAAATTTTATCAATCTCTTATCGATCTCTTTTTTTTTTTTTTTTTTTTTTTTTAACAAAGAAGGGAAACCTTTCAGCTATTAGTCATAATCACTATGTATATAAATCAATTGCTGTGCGTTACTCTCACAAAAACTCGAAAATACCTCGTCCGATTGTGATGAAACTCTGGTAAGTTGTGTACGCGCCGGCCAGAGAAGGTTCCTAACAAAAAAAAAGGCACTGCAACGCATTTGCTAGTAATCAATATGTATTGCATGCGGAACAAAACACGTGACCTGCATAGCAATAATTTAAATTAACGAAAACACCGCAAAAAAAAAACATATTAATCTGCGCCACTATACATCAAGTCCCAACGTGAACACAAAAACATCCACTCGTCATATAACTTTCTCAATTACACCACAGTGACCTATGATTTAATGATACCATCATACCGTCGCACAGTGCTCTTTTTCTCCGCCACCCCAGTGCTCCAAAATTATAAATCACTCAGACAAAACTCAACGAAGTTAATTTTCCTCTCATTTGCCTCCGAAAAAGTCAAGACATTCAAAAAAGTTCCGTAATCGCAACAATTTTTTAAAGTCGTGACCAGTTTAAGGAAATATTACCTAAGTGTCTACGGTTTTTTTTCGTTTCAAGCTTGAAAGACGCTGCTGATATTTTTTTTTATATTTTTTTACTTTTTTGCCAGTTCCTTTATCTAAAGGGTGATTTCTCAATCGTCAGATAACGTTTACTTAAATGAAGAACCACCTTCTGCCTGCGGCGTTGCCCACGTGGACTCAATTTGTTTTTCTAAAATAATAGTAGTCTAACTTACTCCTCAAAACATCAGCTCTATGCCAGTGAGAGTCCTGTCAAAATCGGTCCAGCTGTTTCGGAGATAAGCCGGAACAAGCAGACAGATAAAAAAAAAAAAATGTTGTTTTAGGTACCGTATACACTTTTTAAGCATTAAGTCAAAAGCTGTTATTCTGACATTACAAACAGTCACTTCAATTTAATTTGTCTGTGTATTGTATACAATCATGTATACATTTAATATAATTTGTTATAGAATAATGTAACAGATTTGACATATTTGTTTTCAACCCAAAACCTGTCAACGTTTCTTTTCCAACAACATTTGCTATCGACACGCTAAGAAAAAGACCGCCATATTTATTTATTTATTTAGAAAGAAAGAAAAATTGTTTATTCTGCACAAACAAAACGCACATACAAAGACAAAAACACATAAAATACACACTTACAAAAGTAGCCAAAAGCCTCGTGTCTAACCAATAAATAAGAATATAAAAAGTAATACAATGTTTTTCATTGGTAGCTGTCAAGGCCACGGGCCAAAGACATCATTGCTTATTATTTCTGGGATAAAATATGTCTTACCATTGAAAAATGGGCCCTAAATGGTAAAAATAAACTGTAGGTATGTCAAAGGCTAGTTGAATGCAGAAACACTTCTTAAACAGCCATCTTAGAAAATTAAAGAAAGGTCTCATATGCATCGCTTCTTCAATGAAGAGTCCTTCAATAAGAAGCTATATACCATCCCTTTTCACTATTTTCTTTACCTATTCCCGTCTCCAAGTAGCATTGCAGTATTCTGATTTAAATAGTTCCGTGCCGGTGAAATTACAGCCGCACGGGATATTTTAACTTTGCCTTTAAGGATGGAAATGCAGTTGCAGAGACTATATGAGCCGTCTGTCAGTCGTAGGCCGCGTTATAGCTCCTACATACTATGCTGCACCTAGGCCCTAGCACCTAGGCCCTGCCGCACAAAGCCGCACAAAGTATCGCAAAGAAAAATGAAGGCGCAAAAGCCGGGGGTACGTGCTGCGTGGCAAAAGCCGGCGGCAAGGCCGCCGGCTAATAGGGATGGTGCCTGGGTATAAAAATAAAAAAAACTAGTCCGTCAGTCAGATAATACAAAAATATTAGACACGTATTTTTTGCTTTATCATATTAATAAAAAAACGCATTTTAAGTCGGGAAGTGGGGGTTGCTACGTCACAAGTAAGTATAAAATCTACATACTCGTGACGTCATGGCACATTTTAACTCAATGTATCGCCGTAATCTTTAGATAAAAAAAGAAAAAATACGTGTCCAATATTTTTTAATAATCTCCATGAGGGACTAAAAAAAAATTGTCATCGTCCCTATTGTAGTCTATCACAATTAACGTTATGTCAGTTTTTGTTCAGAAAACCAGAAAAGCGCCCTTTGTCGGCGCGACCTCACGTTCAGGTTCAGCGAACAAAAAGTTCGAACGATCGTGTATTTGTGCACGCTGGTCGCTTTTAAAAAGGACGCGGGGATCTACTGCATAGCATATACCGCTGGGTCTAGAAGCATTACATTTTGCACTAGATGTTCCTTAATAAACGAAGGTGAGGTCCTACTATTCTGCTGTGCCCGACAGGGTCCATAATGATCACATATAATTTTAACTTACCACCTAAGTACACATTGTAGAATGCAAATAAAGTATAGCACTAACACCACTATATACACATTTTAGAAAAATCATCTGAAGTATGGAAGTTCGTTATTTTCATATTTAGAAACATGGAAGTATTAGATTATTGTTCGTAAGTAACCCGGCGGCGTAATGCCAGACTGTATATTACTACAGACACGGGTTGCTCTGTGCTCGTAGGTAGTTTCCTTAATTAATGAAGAAGAACGATAATCTGTATTAAAATACAATTTACTTTAGAATATTGGAGCAAAATACATACAAGTACAGACAGTCACAATGGCGTTTTTGTCAGCTTACAATGTTACTTCTACTATTATTACAATTCAAAAGTGCCTGTAAATGGTTTAATTGAAATAAATGCTTTGAGTTTGAGTTTGAGTTTGATTAGGAGAAGTTAGAATGCAAGAGATGCTCGGGACTAGGGGGCACCCTAACTCGGTCAGACTAGGTCCCAAGGGGTTGGCGGGGTCTAGTGAGGGAGCGAAGCGAGCGAACAAACACCCCGCTATCGCCTTCGTGTTTTTTTTTAAATCCATTCAGATATAGGAGCCCCACTGAGCGGAGCTCCGCCGACTACGCAATCGCCGTCGACTACGCTGTCGCTATTATTGATTGTAGTTTGCTTTGGAAATGACGCGCATAATGTATACTAATAAAGAGAATGTCTGTGTTGAAATACATTTTGCTCTTTAGTGTAACGAGTACAAAGCGGTGCAGCACAGATTAAGGATATCTCTGGGAATATACAGTCTGGCATTACGCAGCCTGAGAACCTTCCGATGGGATATCCCAGTATAAGTATGTATGTTATGCCCACGTACTAAAATGTAAATATTCGTATGTCGCTTTTAGCTGCGGAAGTGTCTTGAACATAATATACTTACCTACCATATTCGACGAATAAATGTCTTGTCTTTGACACACGACTTGTTACTAAAGAAAAAACATAAACGTAGTTTAAACCCGTGTGTAAATATCTACAAAGCACATTCATACGCTCAGTATCAAACAACTTATGAGTGCGACAACTCTTTTCCTTTCTACAAAGCCAGGCACTGTGCTGTCGCTTTAAAGAAATATTAATCCATGAGAAACAACTCAGATGGAGTGAATTTACAGACGTCTGTAGTAGAGAGCGGGTGACATAGCTCTGAATAGTTTGTGTTTTATTATTTTCAGAGATAAACTTGTATGTATTTGTGTTACGTTTTGCTTGCATTTTGTGTGTGGTATGCGCTTTTTTACCCGACTACGGCGAAGTAAAAAGGAGGGTAATGATTTTGACCGGTGTGTTTGTATGTGCGTATGTAAATATGTTCATCTGTTCCCTCATAACTTCTAAATTACTTATCATAATTTAACAATGAGGTATCGTTGGAAGCGTCTTGATCGTCCGCAGGTTATAGGCTATGCGACGGCACATTGGATATGGCGCCATCTAGAGGACATAAAGTCATGTACTGCTGGGGAGTTTGTTGCGCCACTTCTTCTTCCCAGCTAGTAGGGTTTTGTTTGTTTGATAACTGTTTTCCGTAAGAATAATAAAATAATTATTATTTCGAACGTCTGCTAGTCAAAACTATACTTTGTATCAATCATCTTTTATAGGTTTCACTAACTAATTAAGGTAAAAAATGGGGTAAAAAATACTATATATCAACCACCCCAAAGTTTGGTACGCGATCAATCAACCAAACTGTCAATGCAAAACCACTATTTTTATTCACTCTAGTTTCCATAGCACACTAACGACCGTCAGTAAAAAGTTCTTGCACTACGAAGAAACATCAAAAAATCCTTTCGCACATTTAAAATGTAAAACACCCCCAAGAGCTTGACAAACTTTAGTTAGAGTTTAAATATTCAGTAATTCTGGGTTGCTAAGACATTTATTCTTGAATGCAAATGGCACAAGCTTGGCAAAAGGTACACTTTTTTATTACTCGGTAACAAATTCAATTGCGCTTACCGACCCTTATGTAGTACGATTTCTTTCCAAACATAGTGAAGCATATGCCCTGACCAGCTGCGTAAATATGTTTCGCTCCGAGTATAGCATAAGTTTTTCGAAGACATGCGACATCCACCAACCGGCACTGCGCAAGAGCACACATGGTGGATTATGGCCCACTCCCTTTCACAGAGACCTGTGTCCCAGATTTTGGACGTATTTAGGCTGATTAAGCTATGCTTAGTTTATGCTATGAATTGTTTCCACTGCGTTATATTTAGATTTAAAACTACCTTAAATGATGGTCTACATACATAACCAGATACCAGTAGTCCAACTGCAAATTTCAGTCAAACTGCTCTTTGATAGGCTTGTTTTTCCAGAAACAATAGACAGAACAAACAAACACGGTCGGTCGGAAAAGAATGCTCCTGTTAACAAAGTATACGATTGATATTACCTAAACAAAAATGAGTGAACCTTCTGTTCTCACTATCTTAGACCAGCCATTAATTTTAGAAAGCTCTAGTCTAAAACTGCGATGTGTTAAAATTACTCGACACTTCATTTAGAGCGAGTCACAAGCGTATAAAGTATCTGTGCTGAGAGTGCTCGTCGTGAAGTGTGCATGTACTGTTTATTTTGCTAATTACTTAGGTACTCGCTTTGATTTGTTCTTTTTTACTTTCTTCAATGATAAAAGGCTTTGCTTAGGAATATTGAGAAATATTTCGCAATTCTGTGTCACTGTCCATTTATGATTCAAAATCAAAGCATTTATCTCAAATAAACGAATTACAGGTACTTTTGATTTGTCAAGGGGTCGGTCAGTCAGAAAGATGAAGTTAGTTGCCCATTCCAAAGCGTAGTAGGTTCCTATGGAGAAGAACGGACATTACGGAAATTACGGTGTTATTTTCAAAATGAATAGAGTAGAGTCATCTCAACTCTCTCCCTTGAATTCGTCTATATGTATAGATATATATTATAGTAATTATGTATGTATTGTATGTGTATGTAGTTTGTAACCTATTTATGTACTGTTGTACCTATTTTAGTTATAATGCATTAGATTTTTTTTTTTTATTTCTTTGGTCCTCTCAAATAGAGCACTTGCCATCTAATCTCTTCACCACCCTTGGTTGACTGGTAGAGAATGCCCTTTTTTTTTTTCTTCGAGCGTGGGAAATCATCAAATGACTTTTCCCGCTCTGGGCAGAGCGAGAGGGTGTGTCAGACTTTTACTGACTAAAACCCACCCGTGTTCCTTCCGTTGCCTGTGTGCCAGGGCCACGATATCCCTTTCAGACAAACCCGCAACCCCAGCAGGCATTGGTCCTTACGGACTCCGTCAGTTGGTGCTGACATCTCTATGAGGCGCGCGTGGAACACACCGCGCCGTCGACCCGGGCCTGGTCCTTGTCGGACGGCGAGCTGCCCATTGCTCACCGTCCGCAAGCCCGCGCCTACGGTGGCCGGAAGTCGGCTCGTGACTCCCGACGCCCGGGGCGTCTCCTGCGGCGACTAGGGGCGCGAGGGCGTGCAGCTTGCATCTCCCTCGCGCACTCCGCCTCCTCCTTCGCGAGCATTACCGCTTCGCAGAAGGAGGTGACGGCCTCCTATGCACTCTCGCTCCGGACCATGGCCTGAACCAGGGCCGGACGCGAGAGCGAGACGCGGATCGCCTCCGTGAGGACACGGTGGTGCCCCGCCCTCGCCGGGACTTCCACCGTATGCTCCACCGTGTCCTCCGGGCGATCCACACAATGGTGACACCCGGGCGTTTCCTCCCGCTTTATCCTGAACAGGAACCTCCCGAAACAACCGTGTCCGGTGAGGACCTGCGTCAGGCGGAAGGTGAGGACGCCATGACGCCTCTCTATCCACTCCTCAAAGAGGAAACTTATCGTCGCAATTGTGGCGTGCCAATGGTAGAGAATGCCTAAGGCATTAAGTCCGCCTTTGTACTTTTTTGAGTGTGAAAAGTTTAAATAAATAAATAAACGGACAAGAAACTCCACGGATACTCTTTTAAATCAAAATATTGGTATAAAATATTGGTTACATCAATCATGTTGAAATTATACTCGTATACTACGAGAACAATACAGAAAGACGTGCACGATAAAAACAAAAAACAATTAAAATAACCCGGGGCAGCACTACTGACGGCGCCCGTTCATGAACATGACGCATGGATTGGCAGAATAGAACACAATACAGTATCAATTCTAATGTAGATTGTGAAGCTTGAATAAGCCAATATAGGAACCTATTACAAAATGGTAATTACAATACAGCTTTACTTGCGAAAAGTGTTTTCAGCATGGGTCCTACCATTTATAACAAAATACCGAATATTATAAAAAATCACCCAATCCAAATATTTAAAAAGAAACTGACAGCCCTATTACTTGATAAGTGTTATTATTCAATCAATGATTTTTTAAATGACCCTACTCTTTAGATTTAATTATTGACATTGTATTTCTTTATTATTATTCTCATTAAGCTAGCTTTAAATTCTATAATTTTTTAATTAATTAATTTGTCTTTTGATTTTTATTCGATTTTGTTAATAAAATTTACGTTCAATGTTTGCATGCCTAATTGGTAGATTGTACAGGGATCTCAACATTTTGTAAACACCTTTATTTATGTACCTACTTTCAAAGCAAATAAATGATTATTATTATTATTTTGTGTATTTAAGATGAGGGTGTGTTTTCTTCCTCCAACTGCATGAATTTCCTAACTATTCTGCAGGTGTTTAAGATGGCAGCTTTCTGTAGGTTGATATAAACGGATTCTTCTAAATCTATTATTATTATTATTATTTTTGGTCTTTGACATTTCTCGGGACCCTGGGGTCCCGGACCTTTGGAAGGCGTACGAGGGGCCGAAGCCAACTCGCAGAGGCCCTTTAGGCGTTTTAATTAAATGAGGCACCAACCGACGATTATCCCTGTTTGCACTACGCAAATGCACCCAAGGACAATCCCCGGTTGGTGTAAGACTATTGCAGGATATGGAAACAAAGATATTGGACTATGTGTTTGGGTTGCTTAAGTTGACTTGTGACCTGGAACTATAGAAGGACTATGGCCCCTGCCTGATCAATGTTTCATATGTACACGGATAAAATGGCAGGGGGTGGCTTACACATTCAATAATGGGCCCCCGAAAACTGTCGCTAGCACATAGTAACGTAGCGACAAGGGGGCAACATGTCCTGAGGTGCTTGAGGAGTGGAGAGGTATTCCACGGCTTTCAGAACAATCCCAGAGCCCGGAAGATGGTCAAGATCCCTACGAGCACTTACTGGAATACTTCCTTCCTCCGAGCACGTTTGCTCTTGCGATTCTCCACTCAAGCCGGCCAATTAAGGCAAGAATGAGGTGGGAGCTCTGTTCCTCGTCAGTGTTCACTCCAGCCGGCCAATAAAGGCAAGCCAGAGGTGAGGAACAAGATTTCTCCCGGGAGGTAGGGTCCGTGGGGTCGCTACTGCCCAACAGCTCGCCACACGCTGCCCTGCGGGTTTCTGTATCTCTCTTGGTCTGGCCCCTCATCCTAGACCTGTTCCGGCACAGTAAACTCTACCGGCACAGACCCAGAGTTTGGAGCGCGCAAGCCCCACCACGACGTCAACGTAGAGATACGGCGGTGGGGTTATTATTATTATTAATAACGGGCAGCATGTGTACCGAAATCTTAAATGACGTTGACGAATAGACGGACTGCTCACAAACAGAAGTACCACATTTTTGACACAATCTTATATAAAGAACCGTTGAAAAGTATTGGAAATTTAAGCAAAAAAAGATTTCCGTTTCATATCATTTTGTAGTACGCGCGTAAGAGTAATGTTACCACTACCGCAAATTACGACCTGTACAAAATTACTTTGTGTAAATTTGGCGCTTTTCTTTGTGCATTCTATTTCATCACCACTGCTCTTAAAACGGTGTCATAATCGCGAGGAAACCGGCGTGTTCCTCAACCAAAAATTCGAAGACATGTGACATCTACCAACCCACACTGGGCCCGCGTGGTGGATTTCGGCCCACTCCCACTCACAGAGAGGAGGCCTCTGTCCCAGCAGTGGGAATATTATAGTCTGATAATGCTACGCGCATAGTAAATAGTGAAAAAGTAGTCGCCGAACAAAAATAGACCTACATTTATAAGTTTTCGAACTAGTTTTCTCTGGCACTCTATCAAGAAAAAGCACACAGAAAAGATAACAAAACATTTAATCTTAATGAAATAGTGTCTGGTCAGCAAAGACCGAACATAATCCAAGTCTTAATGTCTGGCAGGCGACGCGACAGGCTCGTACTAGTCTAAATAAAAATATGGCGTCCGCAGCAGATGTCACGACCACGCTAAGCTTTAATTTATCACTTCGCTTAGAGTAGGGGGGCAACGGGGTTCAAGATTTTGTGGGTTTTTTAAATTACGAGTAGGTACGTTATGGAAAATATTTTCTTTCGAGATGTTAAATAATAATAATAATAATAATAATAAAGTTTATTATTCAAAAAGTAACAATACAATGTGACATATTCGGTGAGCCACAAACTAAGCGTCGCTTGTATCTTGTGGCTCTGGAGTGCGAATTTTTCAAAGTTATAAAAGTTACATTACATTACGGTGTCGTCGTATGATAATTTTAAAAGAGCTGAAGTTAGGGTTTTTTTACAGGTCATGGTTGAGCAGTCTTTTAGGTCGCAGATTTTCAAAACTTTGTTGTAAGTGTTGGGATGGGAAAAATAGGTACAGCGTCTAGCTAGTTCGGATTTGGCATTTGGTATGGGTACTCTGAAGATACGCTTGTTTATTATGTCGCTATAGTCGGGCCGTTTTTTTATTGTATCGTGATATTTAAGCGTAGCTTGGAGTACAAATATTTGTCGTACCCTGAGAACTTGAAACTCATGGTAAACAAGGTCTGTGGGGAATCTGTAAGGTTTTTTAAGTGCAACCTTGATCAGTGCCCGTTGTGCCCTCTCTAATGTTATAAATGTGCTTTTACCAGCACGTCCCCAGATGCAGATACAGTACTGCATGATTGACTGGCAGAATGCGAAGTAGACCATTCTCAAAATATCGATAGGAGTACAGTCGCGAAGTTTTTTCAAGACGTGTATTAGTTTACGTACTCTGGAAGAAAGGGCATAAATGTGGGCTTTGTACGTTAAGTTGCTGTCTATGGTTACCCCGAGATATTTAATCGTGTCAATACGTTCAAGGACTATGCATGCGCAGGGATGCTGTGTCAGGTGTGAGGCAATATTGTGTTTCTGTGGGCAGGTGTGTATTTTTAAGGACTTAGTCTGAGAGGCACTAGAGGAGCTTGTTTTGGAGAAAGCAATATATTTACTTTTACTAGCGTTTAGTGTCAGTAGGTTAGTGTCTAGGGATTGCGCTATCTGAGTTAGGCCTTGTTCCGCCAGTTGATAAACTCGGTCCCATGACGTGTCGTGGAAAACGATGGCTGTGTCGTCAGCGTAGGATATCACTGTAGCGTTTCTAAGAGGGAGATTTACTACGTCATTAATATACAGCGTAAACAACGTTGGGCCTAGGGTACTGCCCTGCGGAACGCCAAACGTGATAGGAAGTGACCTGCTTTGGTGATTGCCTATTTTACAATATTGATACCGCGATGTTAAGTAGCTGCGAAACCATTCTAGAGGTGTTCCTCTTATGCCTGTTGCCTCGAGTTTCTTTAAAAGCAGACCAGGTGACACGGTATCGAATGCTTTTGCCAAATCAAGAAAGACACCAACACAGCATTCTCCATTTTCTATGTGGTGCGAGACTTGATTTGTCAAAAGTGACACCGCGTCTTCGGTTGATTTTCCCCGGCGAAATCCAAACTGCCTATCTGAGACAATGTTGTGCTTCTCTACAAAATTTACCAATCTCGTGTTTACAATTTTTTCTAAAATTTTAGAGACTATACTCAACAGGGCGATGGGTCTATAGTTTTCCGGCAAGTCTTTGGGACCACTTTTGTAGATAGGGGACACTGCAGCAATTTTCCAGGAATCGGGAAAGACACCTGATTCTAAACTTAAATTAAAGATGTGCGTAAGTGGCTTTATTATACTTTCTCGGGAATTGATTAGTAATCGAACGGTTAGTTGGTCTGGCCCTGGTGCGCTGTCTATTTTCAAGTTGCGTATTATTAAATGATCGTGTTTGCTGTTTCGGGCAATGATGAGGGGCCAGTAGATAAATCTACCTGTGTGTGTTAGCAAATGATCATTTAAGAATAAACAAATCCTCAAAAATTCTCCGACAAAAATAAATAATAGGCAATTTTGTAACACTACCTAACCATCTGCTCTGAAGTTTTCATCTGTTCTGAATTTCAATACCCCACTCACTATAAAAAAATAAAACTCGCTTTCAAAATAAAAGCAACAAAAAAGCCTGATTCAAAAATAGTATCTCCGAAAAATATCCAACATGGATGCCATACCTTGCACTACATTGTGTGTCGGAACATAATATCATGACAAAATTTAGTGCAACCCGGGGCCCGTTGATTTAATCTACAAAAAATACTCGTTTCACCCCACTGGGTTTTTGCAAAAAATAAAATTAGGATGGCCTCTCACTGAGCGTATCGTTATAGAGATTTTGATATCGCTTCTGGTGCAAAGGAATTTCTAGTAAAAGGCGTTTGGAGTTTGTCGTGGAAAATGATAAAGTAGGAATTTTATTAATGAAAAAATTGCTTTTTTTTCTTATTCCCTGCGGAATTCACGAGGGAGGGAGAGGCGTGAGGTTTTGGTGAACTTAGTTATGAAATAGTTCACATTGGATGGGGAGAAAATACGATGGGTATTTTTTTGAAATTTTCTCTAGAGACGCTGATTTAATTTCAACAGTAGGTATCAGGAGTAGGTTGTCTTGTCTGTTTAGAAAAATACCTTCATACGTAAATTAAGAAATTCAAAGTCTGAAAAGATAACGTTTTTCGGTCAGAGTAAATTAATCTTAACACACCGAAAGATTATTAAATATCTTAATTTTCAGACCCTAATACATTTTCTATGAAAACAAATTTTGTATTAGGTATATTACGTATCAGCAGTGCTTCGCACGGTTTTTACGACTTACCAAACATCGAGAATTCTTTATTATTTATGAAATTTTAATATTATTGTATAATACACATTTAAAACCTTCCGGAATAAATTCTCTAAATGATTGTGAAAACCGCTTCTATATCCATTTCGTAGTTTAGAAGAACAACGCAGTCACACAGACAGACACGAAAAGCGACTTAAATTTTTATAATATGTAAACATATACAAAATTGTGTTAAACGTGTATATAAGATATGTATACATATATGTATGAGCTAGTGTTTGTTTCCACACAGTATGTTCCACATAGTGTGTGGAAACATAATATATTATGTTTGCACTTTCAAGCAACATGAGGAAGAAAATATCGGAAAAATTATATTCCGACTAATAGTCTGTTACTAAAACGAAAATTGTTCCCCTCTATTGAAAAACGACTTAAGAAGCAAAAACAAAAACCTGCCACTATATTTGCTCTACTCAAGTCGCAAGGAAATAAATAATACTAAACTTAAATTAATAAATTAAAGAAAAATCAAAGCATTTGATTGAACTTTAAAATTAAATAAGTCAGTTTTGTGCTCGAGTACCTTTGCCAACCAAAAAAAATCTGTTATGCCCTTTTAATTCGAGTTCATAAAGGTGCTATCATCGGGAGCAATCGCATAATCTAACAAACCAAGATTCCACTGTTAGCTAGGGTTTTGCAAGTAGACTGCTCAGACCGTCAACTGCTAAGTAGTGTAAAGAGATAATTGAAACCAGCAGGATACGTTCATAGATGACGAGGACGAAATGCTATTCCATACATAGCCTTGTATCCTACTGTAAACTTTATTACAATAAAAATTACAACTTTTAGTTAACAACCTGTGTTTTCGATTCAAATGAAATGTTGCTTGATTTTTGGGACAGCCTTTATAAGCGCAGACAATTTTAGAGCATCAAATGTTGTCCATTTATCGTTAATTAAAAGATATAGTTTGGATTACCAAATTATCTACCTTTCAAAATTTATTCTATTATACCAGACTCCTGAATAACAGAATTTTGATTTGTGTTAAATGAAACAATAAATATTACGAGGGTAACGTCGCTTTACGACGACGTCAACGTTGACATTGTGACGTTAATCCCGACAAAGTAACTTTATGTGGTGATTGCGTGGTATGGTATATTAAAATATTTAATTTAAGGAAACTGAGTAGCTTGAAAATGTTGTTTACTTTGATAAATTGGAGCAAGATTGTAAGTAGAGGTAAATTTTTATTATTCTGGAGCTGTGTTGTTAAAAAAAAAAAACAATTAGCATTTGGCTTAGAAGAAAGTGAAAGGTCAGATAACGGCTGATGAAGATGGATGAACGAATGGCGTTGACCTCGAAATAACGATAATTTTGATTATTATTTGGGTCAAATCTAATTAACGTGGACCTTTCTTGGTCGTCGCCTTCAAAGGAAACCCTCGTATATTCCTTGTTCGTTAGTCAGCTGCCGTTTGCAGGACGCTGTGTAGTAATTTTCATTAAGCTTCTGCGTGCTCCCTTTTAGAACCCGTTCAGGGCCTCGAGCGATGCGATTTGCTTCATGAGACACGTGCTCACGTCACTTGTTTCCGTCCGTCGCTCTGCAAGTCGAGTTGCGCTGACTTGTAACATGCTCTAACATCTTTCATTTGTTTTCTCGGCAATTGCTTTCGCAAGACGCGTGTCGTTTGAGCGTGTAGCCCCTGACCATAGGTTACTGGTTAAATGAGGTCACCTCTCGGCTATCAATACCTATCCATTTATATTTCTTAATGTGGATCTATTTAAAAATGTATAGATGGCACTGCACCGCGCCGATGCACGCTGCGTGATAAACTTTAGCTTTCACAATTACATATTTCACCTTTGACGACAGAGGTAATGCAAAATCAGAAGTAAAGAACTGAAAAATGAATAGGACCTCTGAGAATAGGACATTCCGAATAAATACTTTTTGCTCGTCTATACGTTATTTAAAAAAATAAAAAATCTGTTCAGTCACAATTGACAACAAAACGTCATGGTTTAGAGCAAAAATTAAACTCGTCTAAAAATATAAACTTCTATAAAAACAATAATGTTTTAACAATTTATTCACGAGTTTTTTAATGTCATACACATATTGTCTTTATTGAACATGGGTGATCGTTATTATGCAAAATGGTCTCCTGTAATTCGAGATCTGGTGAGTTAGATTTTAGTTTTTTTTTTATTTGACATCTTTGCCTACGAGACTATACAAATCACGTATATTTTTTAATAAAAGGTATTTTAATTGATAAAATGTCTTTTAAATTATGAGACATTTTATTCTACAAAATAGTGTATAGAAGACTCACTTTTACGTTATAGAAGATAGCCATATCTTGTAGAATTCTATCACGTATCCAGTAGCATATTCTATATCCATAAGAGAAAGTTGGCCTTCTGCGATTGCCTTACTTCGTCAAGTTAAAATTATGTGGTATGTGACAAAGATCGGTGTGTGAGGAAATTACAGGGGTATGTTAATGAGGCGTTTTTCCTTTACAAGGCGGAAGAAGGTAGGCTTCGTAGTTAATTGCGTTTCCGGGCGAGAACGGTACGGTGACGCTTTGTTAGATTTAAGCCGTTAATTGCTTATATTAGGTTGTTTTGAGTTTAAGAGTGGGAACATGTTTTGTTTGTTTCATTAGCATGATTTTCTGTAACAATAATTTGAAGCAAGGAGGTTTTTGGAGGAGGTGATACTTTCTAGGCTAAAAGGATTATTATGGAGACGAATATTCTTACAGGAAGGGTTTGTTTTTTGTTAATAAGGATCTTGCAAACCTACATGTTGGACAGGAAGGTTTTTTCTTAAAGCAAAATATTGTTCAGTATCCCGTAATTTTTGGCTTTTATTTATTCAGCCTAAGAAAGTTCACTGTAGGTATAAACATCTTCTAAGCTACAGCATAACTATTTGCCTTCTAGTCTGTTTAAAGATTTAATTTTTCACACTATGAGATATATATCCCGAGATAACAAAAGTGTGATGTAATATTATATTACATCTCAGTGTAAACGGTTCCATTTAAAAGTACGGTGAGCGATATTAATTTATATCTTGCGGTGTAATATATATCTCATAGTGAGAAGTCAGCTTTAAATAACCCAAAACATTCCTACTCACAGATTGACTGACTTAATAATAAATTCATTATTGTTGTTAAAAGAATAATTTTTATACATTCAATTATCTTTTACCTTTTGGTAAAAGAAAATTGAATGTATAAAAATTGGGTTAAGGTGGCATTATCAACAGCAAATCCCCCCTCAAATTCAATTAACTAATTTAGTAACTGGGTATGGAATAGCAATAAAATATTTGTTTATGACTATATTTTCTTCATATCGTGGAACGACTTTTATAGCAACGGTTATATAATACATATATTATCGTACGGAAGGAGTATTTTTTATGAAGTCAAACAACATAAAGTAAATGCACGGTCTCTGTGGTTGATGGCTGTTTCAGCCATTTCTTATGTTATCTTTATGAAGAATGAGCGTTTATTCTTGAGCGTTGTACTCAATTATTTAGGAGGACATGAAAGTTTTATATGACTTCATAATATTAAGAGTTTTGTGATGAAGATTTCCAAATGCGGTGGGGAAAAAAATACCGATGCTTCCTTTTTTTGAAGACATGTTTTGTGCATATATATTATTTAAATAAGTCTACATTTCACGAAGTTTTGTAAAAGACCTCAAATGTTAATTTAGGTCTCGAAAACTTGGGTAATACTTGCGTCACAATCATCATGTGTAGGTACCGATTATAATTGTGTTTTTGAAAATTAAAATTGAAAAACGAGTTGTAACCACAGACAGCCTGCCATCTTGAATCAAACATTATTATTTTATAGGTACATAATGAAAAAAATATCATAAATAAACAGCTGTTGCCTATTTTGTAAAGTTTACGATTGTTTTTCACGTGATCTAAACTTTATGTTAAGTAATTAAAACTACAATATTATGGTAATGTTACAAAAGAATACAAGCAAAAGACTAATTATGTCCTTACAACTTAATTTAAGAATTTGTCGAGAAAAACAATATTTACAGTGCCTACGTTAGTTCGAAATCATTAACTTTGAGCGTTCTATATAATGCAGAGATAACTGACATTGCAGAGTTTTGCCCAAAGTCTGCAAACTGACTCTTGGTATATTTTGTTTGCAGACTGGCGCCTAGACAGAAGTCTACATTCGTTGCTGGTAAACGCCACTGCCGTCATCGGAAACTTGGCCAGCGACATGTACACAGATCACGTAGAGTGGCAGGGGGATATGTTTGGCAATGATGTACGTAAAATCATTCAAATAATTGAAAATCACATAACGTTTTTGACCTCTCAAATATTTGTGAGTGAAACTTTGCAATGTCACTTAAGTCTGTCATTTATTTCACATCTCTGCAGAACTACTTTTTAATAGTAAAATCTAGGTTTTATGGAAACATGTTTGAAGCACTACTTGGTCATTAAAACAGTTGGTAAATACTTTTTGTTAAACTGTTTATTATTCTGTGTTGGGACCTTATGGGTATCGTGGTTAGAGAAGGAAAGTAAATGAAATTCAGGTGTACAAGTTATAGTCTATTCATATGACCATCAATATAAAGCATAATGACGTTTCTTATACTAGTTACACGGTACATAAGTTATTGCCACGGCGGCGGCGCTGGGAAAACGACTGGCCGCTATACTCTATGCGCGGGGAACATTGCGTTTTGCACCACTAGCATCATTGCTACCTTATATACTTTTTGGTATTGGTATACCTATTGGTACGTAGTCCCTACATACCCCCCCCCCCTTTAAAAAATATAATTAGGTTTATAAAGTCGTAACACAAAACCACTTACATTATGTTTGTATAAAGAAAAATAATCTGTTTATCATTTCGTTGGCGATCGTCTTGCTTACGTGTGAATACATAGGTACTTACATTGTAGTTGCAGAAAAAAAAACCCTGCAAAGGGACTTTATTCTGCAGACTATTTTCGACATAATAATACATCTATTAGGCATTGTAACAGCTTCAATTTCACGCCTTCCCCTTAATACCTAGGTCTAATATTTTGTGTTAATCGGATAGGTCATGACATAAAGAGGCGCCGTAAAAAAACTTTTTACAAAAAAAGAACAACCGACTTCCGGTGTCTTTGGTTTTGAATTTTCGTTTTTTGCCACCGACTTCCGAAATTAAAGTTATTTTTCTCTTTGTAGTGTTTTTTTTTCGGAAGTCGGTTGTTTTTTTTTGTAAAAAGTTTTTATTTTTCACTTTTTAGTTGTGGTGCCTACCCCACACAAATTCGATTACCAGTACCTGCTATGTAAATAATAGTCACAGGAAGTTATAATCATATCATCCACATAAACTAAGTGGGAAAAAATACGTATTATTGAAGCTTACTCAAAAACTATCGCAGCAAAGTTAATAAAATTGATATGGGACCAATCCGGGAGCATACCCTTTCAAACAAAAAAAGAATTTTCAAAATCGGTTTACAATTCACGGAGAAATCGACGGACATACACAAAAAAAAAAAAAAAACATACATACATACGCGTCGAACATAATATATAACCTCCTCCTTTTTGGAAGTCGGTTAAAAATGAAGAAATAAAAACAAAAAAAAAACCGTGAAATTTGGCAAGTGTTCTGGTTTTAAACATTATAATTATTACATTCAACTTTTCTCATATTTCAGTTCACTATTTCACGGTCGTCATGTGTTAATGGTTGTCGAGAGGGAGAAAGCCGCCCCGCATTGCATTGCATCAAGAACTGGTTGCGGACCCATGAAGAGGCACAGGTAATGTTAAGTTATCGAGCACTAACTTTGGAGGCCGAAAATCATCCTACAGGAACGTATTATATTAATACCGGAATTAAGTATCCTATGGAATAATCCAGGTCATGGTTTACCTAGCAGGTAAGGCGTGAAAAGGACACAGACAGCATTTCCCATTTATGATATTACTACCGACTCGCCCCCTTACTTTGCACGGTTTTTACAACTTTACAAAACATTGAGATTTCTTTATTATATTATATACACATACACTTTCCGGATTAAATTCTAAATGATGAGGAAAACAGCATTAAAATCCGTTGCGCAGTTTAGAAGAACAACGTGGTTACACAGACAGACACGAAAAGCTTTTATCCGCGCAGCTAGCGTGGCTTACCTCTCCGTGCAAATGAATCCACGAAGCTAGCGTGCCTTACCTCTCCGTGCAAATGAATACACGAAGCTAGCGTGCCTTACCTCTCCGTGCAAATGAATCCACGAAGCTAGCGTGCCTTACCTCTCCTTGCAAATGAATCCACGAAGCTAGCGTCCCTTACCTCTCCGTGCAAATGAATCCACGAAGCTAACGTGCCTTACCTCTCCGTGCAAATTAATCCGCGAAGCTAACGTGCCTTACCTCTCCGTGCAAATAAATCCACGAAGCTAACGTGCCTTACTTCTCCGTGCAAATCCGACGTAGCAGTGGAATTGCGCCTTTAATCAAGCAATCAATCAAGCCTGTAGCTGTTCATTGCAGGATATTTTTTTAAACTTTTTTATATCGTTGAGGTTTTTGTTTTGCGGTTTTATCGTGTGATTAGTCTTTTAGAAATCTAGACTATGAGCAGAAGAGATGGATTGCATTCCTTTATCATGTGATGCCGTATATTATTTTGGTTATGAATTAGGATTTCCATTCACCTAACCGGCAGCTACCTTCTGCAATTTTTACTGATTGCAGCATACATTGGTTGGAGATCCTAAATAAATAAATAAATACCTAAATATTGTTATTATTTGTTTGTCTCGTTGGTCTAGTTCTTGTAAGCGTGTCTGCCGAGCATGGGGTCCATGTGGTATTGGATTTTTAAGAAGCCCGAGTCTGGATGTGTTCAATTGATAGCAATAGACTCGCCCATTATCATCATCGCCATAACCTAATTAATTTGTGGGCGGCACAACAAGTCTTTTGTCTTCTGTCATTAGTCTTTTGTCTTTGTCTTTTTCTTCTATACGAGTACTTCTCTATTAGTCGTCATCTCGGTGGTCACCCTCTTTCTAGCCATATCATCTTTCTCATAGTCCATCCATCATTTCTTTGGTGTTGTCCTACTCGTATAGCCATCCACATTCATAAATCACTCAAAATTTGGTATTTAAACATCGTCTATTATTCAGATTGCGTTTGATGACCGATGGCCAGCATTAATCTTTATATTGTTTATATTTCAGGTAATGCTAGCCAGTATCCTGGTCGTCGTAGGTCTGTGGTGGCTGGTGCGGGCTGTTCTCACACTGCTTATAAATCTGGTCTGTCCCTTGTTGGTCGTCATTCTAGCAGTGGTTAGTATAACCTTCAGTAAATTGTGGATAAATTATCAGTTGCCAGGAAACTGGTCATAGCGTTAGATTTCCCTAAACATACATAAACCAAACAAGTAGTGTAACCAGCCTACAATGACAATGTCACTGCTGGTATACAGGCCTCCTCTCTGCGAGAGGCAATGGGCCGTAATTCACCACGCGGGGGCAGTGCAGGCTGGTGGATGTCACGTCTTTAAAATTTTCGGTTTTAAGACGTTTCCGTTTCCTCGTGCTGTGTTTCTTCACTGTTTTCGGAGCAGTGGTGATGAAACAATTTACACATAGTAAAGTCCCTGTCTGATTTCGAAACCTACGACCTCGTAAGTCAGGACCGTTTCCACTGGGCTACAGTTGCCAAACAAGTAATGTTGTTTAATTTCCACAGGTATGCGTGCCCCAGCTACGAGCGCCGTTATTAGGTCAAAACTACCCACTACTAGCAAACCTATTAAGGAAAATACTATTGAAAATGGCAGACAACATTAGAAGCTCTTAATATTGAATTTATGTTAAAGTGAAAAGATTGAAGTCAAAATTATAGCAATTGGTTTTTTTATTGGCATGTATTTAATCGAACCAAAATATACTCGTAATTTCCATTTAGCTTTCCTAAAAATATTAAACTTTGATATTGAGGCGGCATCTACATCGCCACATATACACTACGCAACAAAGACCAGTACCTTATTTTTCCTTAGCACTATGCCGGCGGCATGGCTGCCGGCTTTTGCCGCGCGGCACGTACCCCCGGCTTTTGCGCCTTCATTTTTCTTTGCGATCCTTTGTGCGGCCTGGGTGCGGCATGGCCGGGCACGTCGCGGCTTGCCCAGTGGCAGGGCCGTCGACATTGCCGGCGGCCATGCCACCAGCATGGTGTGTACGAGGTATTGCGCGATCAATCAGAATCTAAATCGATTAAAAACAGATTGCTTCACAAGTTCGAAAAACAAATTTGCTCAACAACTTTAATAACGCAATGAATGTTGTTGAACTATCAAAATGAAACAGATTAGTCGTAATCGTTTACGAAAATTTGTTGCGAAAATTAGATAGCTGACGTCACACAAAATCCTGACATCACACAAATCCTGCATCGCGCAAGCACAGTTTACCGCGCGAACAACAGTTAAATTTAACTTTCTGGCATAAATCTTTGGGCATTTGCCCGCCAGACACGACACCCGTCTGGTCGGAGGATTCTGCCTTTTCTATAGAGATGAGTGCACTTTACACCCTGTTCCTCATGTCTCTAAAATAAAATGAATGCGCCCCTTTTTTGTGAACACCAAGAAAAATCCTATATTGCGAGTGCTAATAATATACTAAAGAGCCAAGTAACTGCGCCCAACTTGGATGTAGCGCTCGTTCGCCAAAATATTGAGTATAGAGTGCCTTGGTAAGTAGGTACATAAGATTGTGGGTTGACGTTGGACTAGTAAGAGGTAACTCTTAATAAGTCAGTTACCTAAATAAGAGGTGGTGCTCGGGGACCAAAAGCAATAATATTGAACTTGCCTGGCAATAGAACGCGATATCTGGGCATCACTGATAAATAACGCGCTTAAAAGCACACACATTATTATCATAATCACTTTTTAATGTGTGGATCACTACAAACCTATTAAATATACGAAATGTTCATAAATAATAGTGAAAATCTGGAAATATTTTCGAATTCATACAAAACGTCAAACGACTAATATTCTTTTTGTCTCGGCACGTGCCACGCAGACATGTGTCTGTCTGTGTTCTGTCTCTGCGTCTTGTTGTAGAGCCAGCAAAGATTTCTGCGCGACGCGTGCAGGTCGTCACTTGTTTTTTTAAAAGCTTTTATTTAACTTGCAATGTATGTTTGTTCGCGTGGAATCTTGCAACTCAATTTTAAAGCAGATATCTTCAACCGATTGAGCTGAAATTTTGTATGCACGTTTAGTTTGGATGACAATACACGATAAGCTATGTGACGTCATTCTAAATCCAATATGGCGGACCATCCAAGATGGCGGAATAGTTATTTTTAATGCATTTCTACAATATGGGTATCAAATGAAAGGGCTTGTTGAGAGTAACTTGAAAATAATGTGACGTCATTCTAAATCCTATATGGCGGAACATCCAAGATGGCGGAATAGTTATTTTTTATGCACTTCTGCAATATGGGTATCAAATGAAAGGGCTTGCCGAGAATAATTAAAAATAACTAAAAAGTAAAAAATAAATTAAAAGCAAAAAAACCTTTTTTAAAAAAAGCTTTTATTTAAATGCTCTAAAAGAAGAAAATAAAACTTTCTTTTAAAATTGTAACAATCAACTTATAACCTCATTATACACAATTTATAGGATCATAAAAGCTTGTCGCGAGGCTTGCAAAAAAAAAAATAACTTAGCAGATTAAGGTACCTACTCAATTAAATAGGTACTACTTTATTTACACAAGTAAATCGCGCGACAAGCTTTTATGATCATATCAATTTAAAAGCATTTAAATAAAAGCTTTTTTTTATAAAGATTTTTTTGCTTTTAATTTATTACATAATTTTGTTTCAATGACAGATCGTTTGTAGCTAGGACGCAAATGTGTCTGTGTAGCTGTGTCGCAGCATGGGCTCGTGGCCTATGTCTGCCTCGCCTGCACTACCCTCCAAAATCTGTAGTGTGTTGTGCTGCGTCCCCTACGTCGCAGCATACGCTTAGCCTAAGGAAGGCCTTCCAAAATTCAAAATTCAAAAGTCATTTCAAAATTCAAAATTCAAAAGTCATTTATTCAAACTAGGCTGAGAATCAGCACTTTTCGAACGTCAAAAATTACATAAGACAGTCCCCCAAAACCCCCACCCTTCACCACTTCCTAGTGCATTAGCTGGGAAGAAGAAGTAGCGCAACAAACTCCCCAGCAGCACAGCTGTCTGTTCAGTTAGAAGAACAAAAAAAAAAAGATTCTATATAATAGTATTCAAAATAATTTACATTACGCAACCCAAAACATAATTCAAATTATTAGCCATATGTTAGCTAGCACACGCCAATATACCAAACAAAATCATCGAGAACTCAACCAATCAATCATCGATACTCAGGCCGAAATAAAAAAACTAAACGTAAACAGAATTTAATATCTAAATAAAAAAGCCAGGCATAAAGGGCGTGCCCGCTTACATATAGTTGTAACTGGAAGTTATAAATGATAAACTAGGACCATCGATGTAAAATAAATAAACAAAGAGTTAATTACTAATAACAGTAAATAATATGATCAATTGTCGAGGGCACTAGCTAACCACATATTGCAATACAACTCATTAAAAAACCTTGTGATGAGTAGATTTTGTCCAAGAAAACCAACGCTACGCAGATTGCTCTAATAAAATAATCTAAAACTTGTAAAATATACTTCTCCCTGTTTGCCTAGCTCATCTTGGGTTTTTAGGGTTCCGCAGTAAACAAGGAACCCTTATAGTTTCGCAATGTCCGTTTGTCTGTCTATCTGTCCGTCTGTCTGACCGCGGCTTAGTT
The DNA here is from genome assembly GCA_916701695.1 of Agrochola macilenta. Taxonomy (NCBI): domain Eukaryota; kingdom Metazoa; phylum Arthropoda; class Insecta; order Lepidoptera; family Noctuidae; genus Agrochola; species Agrochola macilenta. The sequence continues at coordinate 23,440,140 of OU753553.1, forward strand.
CAGAGACGGTAAGTACTAGAAAGCTGTAATTTAGTGGTAAAATAAAATCAAGAAAAAAAAATTTTTTTAGGGTACTTCCCCTACACGTAAAGTGGGGATGTTTTTTTTTTCTCGTCTACCTCATGTTGTAGGGTATCATTAGAAAGGTAGTTCAAAAATAATGTGAGTTTTGATAACCATTTTTGGATTCAGGAATCCGTTTGTGAAATATTAAGCTTTTAACTGAAGTTTTTTGTTAGAGTCAAGTTTCCCCCCGCCCTGCCAGCTAAATGGTTTTACTTGGATTTGTGAAAAAAATTACAGCAGTAATATAACCAAATTAAAAGGAAAACTATCAAAGCTAAGTAGGCTGTACAGGTTAACGAGTAATAATCAACCAACTTAAATTTGCGGTTTGAAAAACATGATCTCCCAGACATTCCGTATGGGAGAACATGTTTTTCAACTACAATGTTAAGTTTGTTCTTGGGATAAATTCATCCCAACTACGGAACCCTTCATTGTGCGTGGTCCGACACACACTTGGCCGGTTTTTTAACCATAATCAAGTCTATGACTAGTAATTCTGCTGTTAAGCCTCAATCAAGCTAGCTGTCGCTTCTGGCCCGATCATACATGAAAAAATAAAAATATTATAGGTATATTTTTATTTTTTCACGCCTGCACTTGCCTGAAAAATTATGTAAACTTCCGAGAACTTTATTGTTCTAATGAAATAAAACAGTAAGGAATAAATTTTTCAGTGCCAGTTGTAAAACGCCACGCAAAAATTTAAGTTAAATAAGTCGCTTTAAAGTTAGTTTTATTAGAGAATTTAGAATCATTTGCAGTTTTATGTACTGGCACTGTAGGAGTAATGGCATGGGGTACTAAAAGTACTGAGTTGGTACTTGAAGTAGTGGATTCACTCATTTGTTTTTCTTGCTGTTGACGAAAGTTGCCCAGAATATGTATTTTAGTTTCAAATATATAGGAAACAAAATGGGTATGATAAAGGAAACGTATAGCGGTTCTGTGATTACAAAAAAAAAACAAATTGCAAATCTTAAAAATTTTGGTTTTTGTGATACAGGAACTCTTATTACAAGAGCTAGGGCTAGACAGACGTCTGTGACTTTGAAGTGTAAAAAAAATAAACGTGTAAACGCAATCGTTTTTTGAACAGGTTTATAAAAGCCTTGCTATTAGAAAACGGTAGTAGGTATATACCTATAAGGTTGAATGTCACTTGCACGTTAAAACGTTAAGGATTTTTTTTTGCCTTAATTCCAATGTGAAAGTTAGATAGTAATCTAGCCTCAATACAGAGCTAGCAAACAGCCGATCTCCCAAAATAATCTACCACGCATAAACAACCTTTAAATCGTCATCAGATAGATCGTCACAGATAGTTTCAATATTCAGACAGTTTTTGTTAAAAGGGTTTTAACATTACGAGGTCGACTATATGTTGCGTAGTGTTGCTTCTTTACTATCTTATTAAAGAAGACAGTTAATTGATTCAGGCGTGACCTTGCGGAAATCCATTGTAAAATGCAATAGACGTAGATATATTTAGTAACCTATTCCTAAAGAGTCATAAAAAACCCTAGAAGAAATCGACTCGTGTTTCACCTTTCAACGAGACATCCTCAGGATGAAGATTGACTTGTCACGAACCCGAAAACGGCGTGTTGCCACGCCGAGCGCCAGGCGCAGAGAGAGCCATACCGCCATACTATATTATTGACTAAAGCGCAGGCCACACTGGAAACGAAGCTAAGTTCGTTTAGCTTCGCTCATGTAGCTACCGCGTCTTTTGATACTTCGGGTTCATAGTTCGCAGTGTAAACGCGAACTATGAACCCGAAGGGCGAAGCTAAACAAACTTGGCTTTCTTCCCAGTGTGGCCTGCGCTTTCGAAGGCAAGGGGTAGGTATCATCAATTTATTGCTGATATAAAAGTTAGGTTATTCCCGAGCCCCATGACCTGTTGTCACTTTAGAACCGCAGTTACTTTTGACCCAATACTGTTACTTTGCAGCTTGCAGCGCTTCGTTGGAAATAAACCGTGTTGGCAGGATTTAATTCAGCGGAGCCTCGCGAGACACCTATACGAGCGCGACTCTAACTGTGGATCGTAAACTGGAAATTTGTTCTAGGGTTGGCAAGAGAGCTGAAAATGAATGAAATTGGTTTTGGTATACTTGACAGGAGAAGAAGCTTTTGTCTACAGGTAGCTATTGGGCTTAAGAGCGCACCGAGACAACGATACGCAATTGCGAAATAATTTCGTTCGTTTGATACCTTACTGCATCATTATTACTTAACCTTTAATTATGAAACTAATATGTAAGGTATTTAAGGATTCACTCTATAAATCGTAAACTTTAGAAACACAATTACTTGTAGTTTCCTGATAGAAAAAAAAAATGAAATAATCTCTAAAAAACAAAACAAACCCTTAGTACGGCGTAAATGCTTCACGGAAGGTAATCAGTCAAACTCAAACTCGAAAGCATATTTCAAATAAACCAATTACTAATATATTGTCAAGGGGTCGGTCAGTCGGAAATAGCTAGTTGCCCATTCCAACGCGTAGTAGGTTCCTATGGAGAAAAACGGGCAAGAAACTTCACGGACACTCTTCACTATCAGTATTTAATATAATTATTATATTATTTAATATATTTTATTTATTTAATAATAACAAAACTACATGTTTTCTATAATGTATACATTTCACATTTTAAAAATGTGTGTTTGTTTTAATAATACGAAGCAAATTAGCCCATTCTTTATTCCGCCCATCCATTAATTAGCGCCAGAAGCTCGGTGCGCCCTTAAGGGTTATATTAGTTCGTATATGCGTGACTGCATTCTATAGTAAATTCAATATAAAGTAACATCATACCTTTGTTTCTCAAAAAAACCTAATTTCGTCAGTTATGTTATCCCACGTTATATGGAAATAGGTGTTACCAGGTCCCAAATACCTCATTTTCTGATGGAATCACACTCTGCTATACAAATAATCTGGTTAGCGCAAAAACCACGAACTTCACAAAACTTAGACAAGATAAAATAATTCTTAGCGTATCTTCAAGAAAATAAAATAAACTGAATACATTTAAGAGCACTTATATTTGAAGCTATACTTCGCCATCTGTCACACAGGCTGTGGCACGTGACGAGGGTCGCTAGATCTTCTGGATATTGTATACACGGTTCGATTTAAGTACACGCCTACATACCTTAGAGCTAGAGCCAACTTAGGGCTGGGCGTTACTTAGTTTGGGACATACTGAGACGGATGTCGTGACATTACATCTCACATGTCACCAGATTAACCCTCTGGGATTTGCCAAAGATTTTTTATTTGGAATTCCATCTTAAATAAAATTCCGTTAGCTTTACCACTGATTTTAAAAAATCTGTTGTAGGCGGTTTTTTTTTCAGTTCGACCCGATTTCACCACGTCATAAGCTCATAATTGGCGAATTGCTTCGGGTTAATCCAAAATAAACACGAGTCTAAAACCGCAAAGATTAAAAACTTGATTTGCAAGAAAACAGTATCTAGCCAAATTATTTAACCATACATCTCAAATAATTCAACAGAGAACTGTAACTCGATAAATAAACACAAGTACGACACTTTGACATTCAAGTGCAGTTCACAATGCTTGCCGTCGACGAGCACAGACGAGCACTCGAGCACCTGAACACAAGAGCGATTGGCTCGAGCACCTGCACTAAGCTCGTATTTGCTCTTTTCGTGCTCGTGATCGTGAATATGGAAATAAAAGTCCTTGCTCACGGCATGTGGTATGCATGCTATCATGAATTTACTTTGTCTCTGCCCGTGGATTTGAATAAGCATCAGCAATTTTTCTGCAAGCTATTTACATAACTACATGAAGCCAGTTTAACATCAAAGTAACTCTGTCTGTCTTACCGGCTAAACTGATTTGGATGATATATGGCACACGGATAAAACGTGATACTTTTTATCTCGTTAGTACGAGTATGTTCCCGTTGGATAATTTCCAACATGTACGCGATTGAAGCCGCAGGCAAAAGCTAGTCGTCTATAAGATCCCTAAAGTAAGTCCAGTTATAGTGCTTACCTCCAAAACAATTGTCGACATTTTACAAGCTTTTTTACACATCATGTTTGTGACATCCTTGGGGAACAATATAACATATCTATGACCCTGACAGATGCTTCCAAAGGTGATGGGAATTTGATGGCACACTTTTGTCGTAACATTACTAGAGAGTATTTCATCTAGAACGCCTGGGAAATCACGCGTGTGCGCTACTGTTGGAAACCGTTTTGTGTGACTTTGAAAAGGTCAGGTGGGAAAGTAATTGTGTGTTTTTAATTCGTCATATATTATAGTCGTGTGTTTTGAGGTACCCGTAGAGAGCGTTTTTATAGTTTTAGCGTGGTTGACAAATTGTCATGAAGAAAGATTTGGTTCTTATAAAGTTTATTTACGCTAGTTTCCAGCAACAATAACTACTAATGTTACTCAATATACTCAATACTCAATATATTTATTGCTTCCACATGTGAACTTAGGTGGTAGGTTTAACAAAATAATATGATAATTGTGGACCCTGTCGGGCACAGCAAAAGTAGGAGAGAGGAAGAGGGCTTTTAATTTTGTTTACTTAGTTAGTACCTATTTATTGTAATTATTTTATAAAACTTGTAAATTAAAATTTGTCATTTAAATAATCATTGATATCATAATAGCATTTAGTTAATAGGAATAGTTTTAATTTGTTTATAAATGTATTCAATTTTTGTTCATTTTTTATTAATTCTGGTAATTTATTAAATATTTTAATTGACATGACTAGTGTACTTGTTGAGTGCATTTTTAACTTAGAACCTGGTAAGTTTAACCTATTTTTATGGCGTAATGTATATTTAGACTGTATGTTTTCTCTTGTCGTGTAAAAGTGCTGGTAATTTCGAACGAATTTGCATATTTCTAGAATGTATAGGCAAGGGAGGGTAAGTATTTTATTTTCTTGGAAATGAGGTTTACAACTGTCGGTGTCTTCTATATTTACAAGGATTCTTATTAATCTTTTTTGCAATGTGAAAAGTGTCGGTGCATCTGTGCTGTTTCCCCACAATATTACGCCGTAGCTGAGCCATGCATGTGCGTACGCATAATATGTAACAAGTGCAGTTTTAAGGTTAGTGGTCTTTTTGACTTCACGAAGGGCGTATGCAAATTTGGATAGTTTGGATTTTATCTTTTTAATGTGTGATTTCCAATTAATGTTTGTGTCTATATCCAGGCCAAGTAAAGTAAATTCATGAACGACTTCTATTGTTTTTCCGTTGTAAGTGAAATTTATGTCTTTTTAGTTTAGTGGGGCTTTTTGTCGGGGGTGGAAGGGAATTATTTTAGATTTAGAGAAATTAATTTCGAGTTTATGGTCGTTCATCCAAGTTATTGATTTATTTAGTATAGTGGTTAGGTCCTCGCTCAAGCCTACGTTGTTCCGGCATGAAGTTAGAAGCGATATATCGTCAGCAAACAACACACACTGCCCTTCTATGGTTTTTGGAAGGTCGTTTATGTAAATAAGAAAAAGCAGGCATCCAATTACAGTTCCTTGGGGAATAGAGGCGTTAATTGCTTTACTATCAGACTGAATATTTTGTATCTCTTTGGTATTTTCATTATAAAATTCAATTTCGACCTGATGTTCTCTATTTGTTAAATACGATTTAAACCATTCATGAGTTTTACCGCGGATCCCTATACCCTCCAATTTATTTAATAGTATGTCATATTGCACTTTATCGTAAGCTTTAGTCATATCTAATAGTAAGCCTACGGCGTATTTTTTGTCATTTATTATATTTAAAGCTTCCTGTATGTATTTATAAATTGCTAGAATAGTCGATCTGTTTCTGCGAAAGCCGTTTTGGCATTCGTTAAATATGTTATATTTTTCACAGAAGGAGTAGACTCGATTGCACATTGCTTTCTCAAAAACTTTTGAGGCGGTTGGTAAAAGAGCTATTGGTCGGTAATTACTTGGATCTGTTTTCGAGTTTTTTTTGTGGATTGGTTTTATTAATGCTTTCTTTAGATAGTCCGGGAAAGCGGCGTCTTCGAAAGATTGATTTACTAGCAAGTAGAAAGGTAAAGTAAGTTCGTTTGCACATTGTCGTATTAACATTGGTGGTAACTCGTCTATTCCATGACTTTTTTTACTTTTTAGGTTTTTTAATAATGAGTTTATTTCACCGGGGTCTACAGGGCTGAGAAACATGGTATTTTCTGTGGGGCAGAGCACTGGGGGGCCTCGCGGCTCATTGCCAGGTGGTTTGTTGCTACCTTCGCCGATGGACGCAAAGAAGCTATTAAAAAAGTTAGCTATTTGGTTAGGTTCAGTGACATTTATATTATTTATTTGTAATTTAATATTATTTTTATCCCTTTTTATTTTCTTATTTGTTCTTTCATTTATAATACTCCACATAGTTTTAACTTTGTTATTTGATTTTTTAATTTTATTAATATACTGTAATTTCTTTGCTGTGTTCTCTTATGTCAATGTATATGGAATAAATGTGTTGGGAAATACAATTTCATATATGTTATATTATTAAGAAAAGAGGAAAAGGACTAGCCTTTAATTATCATACAACAACAACAACAACATAATATCACGTCTGTATTCCCCGAAGGGTTAGGCAGAGGTGCATCTAAAGTACACCCACATTTCACCAGTTAGGTTAATTGTCCTACTGCAACGCAAATATTTTTTCTCATTCAGAGATGTCACAAAACTCGAGAGAAACATGCTTATCGAGTGCTGGCTTTTTTATAAAAAGAAAAACAGAATGCAACAGAACATTTAAGGACTTGACTAAAAGTCAACAACTCGAACATTTATGTTATGTTATGTTCGATTTGACCGGACCGTAGGACGCAGAACGCATCCAGTGTGACAAGTCCCTTATTAATAAATTAGGTCTCGTACAGACATGCGCGACGCGACGGCGTGGCACGCGATTCAAACAATACAATTTCTAAGAAAAGTTCTTGGTATAATAATAACCGGTATCGGTATCGGTATCGCGCCGCGCTAGTCTGCACGATGCTTTAACACTTTCGATTCATATTACCTGATACTATTTATTTTATAAATAATGTATACCCGGAGAAGTCAGAGCCATGCGTATTGCTCATAAAGGCATCGTTATTGCAGGAAATATTAATTGTTTAGCGCGACAGCTGCATTTTATGACTTTTTTATTAATTAGTAATTCCTGACTGCGGTTGTGTCCCTTATAATGTTGCAAAGTTTTGCGATCATCGGAGAGATAGTGGGTAAACGCGGGGCTATCAATATAGATATTTTATTGGAAAAAGGCTCTCTGTTTTCCTACGAAAATATGATTGAGTTAGGTATGTGAAAGATAATGTTTAGGAAAGATTAAAAAACTGAAGGAACGGCTGATAGAGATGTTAGATTAGATGCTGATTTAGTTATAAGTATACAAATTATGTAATAGGTATGTTGAGACTGTTTTGTACTCGCCGTCACTTGTCCCTACATAAAGGTTCATTAGAAAGCCAGCGTCAGACAGCATCTGTCTGGCATTAATGCTGAAATGAACCTTTTTGGCGCAGCCGTGACGCACACACTACTCGTATTATTGTTAAATATTATTGTCACTTTTTTATTTTGTATTTTGTGTTTCACGAACTGTGTCCAAATAAACGTTTTTCTTTCTTTCTCTTTCTTTCTAGATGGTTGCGAGCATGCGTGCGCGCGCGTAAGTATGCGTTTGACAAAGGAAAGTTGTCGTTGAGCTACACTATTACTGAAAAATGTGTGCACTGATTGAATAAGTCCACTCAAATCTGTGTGGTTCTTTCCTCAAAACACCGTCTCAGACCGTAATCTCCATGGTCCTCATATGGCCTGACCAGGATTACCTATGTCTGGACTTTAAAAGAGACTGTGACCTCTGAGTTTGTTCCGGTGTTTCTTCTCAGAGTAGTCGGGTAGGAAACACAGATCTCATCTAGTTTTAAAACATGATTAAAGTGTTTTATTGGACCAATTTACAGAAATAAATATCATTTATCTCTTGCCAAGATGTTTCTACCTCATTCATTCGTGACTTTAATTTAACCTTTAACCGTAAACCAATGTTTGAGAATAAGACAACTGTATTTTATTACTCGTACTGTCGTAACCGTGGTTGGGTAAGTTTATAGTTTACAATATCATTACTACGGGATAGCGCGTAATGAAATACTAAACGCGATCGTAAACTGTTAAATTGTTGCCTTTAAACCTGGAACTGTTCGGTTTGTGGTACAGTGTAAGATATAGTAACCATTTTTATAGTAAGGTCCGAATTTCAAAAATCCTTTCTTAGTCCGTCGTTATTGTGTAATGGAACTATTAGGGCCGAGTCACACAGGAATGGCAGCGGCCGGCAGCGGCTCCCAGCGGCCACCAGCGGCTGCCAGCGGCCCCCGGCGTCGCCGCTGATGGCCTCGCGCAACCTCCACATCCCACGCGCCTAGTCTCCTCTTGACTAGTTTAGTTTCTACATTACATACGTGCGGCCGCCCGCGGTGCCGCGAGCGGCCGCGCGTCGCCGCTGGCAGCCGCGGGCAACCTCGAGACCTTTCAAGTTTTTCAAGCGATACTGGTCTTTAAAGTATGTAGATAAAGTTCAAAATTATTTCACACTGAAAGTGCTCGCTGCGTCGCTGCCGGCCGCTGCCATTCCGGTGTGACCCGACGCTTAAGCATAATTTCATGATTCTAGAACCAGCGGTTAGACTGTCCGTTGTCTGTCAGTGAATTTAAGATTTTTACCTACTCTCATATCGTAATATTCGAATTATAAACTTCAAAACGAGTTTATATTTACATACTTTTTAAAAACAATACCGACATTTAAAAATAGAATCATATTATAACACCTTTTTTCTAACAAAATAATGCTATAAAACAATTTTTTTTCTATTACGATACAGGGCAAATCCAAGAAATTAATATCACCAAGGAGTTTCCATCAACTTTTGTAATGGAACGTTAGGCTGCCTGTCCACTGGAGTGGAGACGAGAGGAGCGGAGTAGCGGTGTGCCAATATTAACCAATGGAATTGCATAAAACCTCCGCTCCGTTTCAGTGCACAGGGAATTTGCGTACTAGTTTAAAAATTCATACAAAACCGGGAAGCGGAGCGGGGAAACGAAGCGGAGAAGCGGAGAGGGGAAGCGGAGCAGGGAAACGGAGCGGAGAAGTGGAGCGTGGAACCGGAGCGGGGAATTATTACTGGTCGCGTGAACTTGGTCTAGCTCCGCACAGTCTGTAACTCCACCCCGCTACCTCGCTCCGCATCACAGGACAAACACTGTCCGCAACTCCGCTCCACTCCGCTGCCATTCTCTTCTCCGCTGCCTCCCTCCGCTTCAATGGACAGGCAGCCTTAACGGGGTACAGCAGCACCGCTCTAGCGCATGCGCGATGGGTGCAGGCGCCATTCATACGTGAAGTTGTGCTGAATTTCGTGGGATTTTTTTATTCTTGATCTTTAACTTTGATCTTTTATTTTGTAGGTTCAATCCCAATGTATGAGAGTAGATAAAGTAGTGTATGAAACTGCACATAACTAGGTATTAAAACACTCGTGTGACACACACACTCGTAATTTAATACCCCTCTTTATGCAACAGCTTCATAAACTATGTACTATTATTAAGTAGATCAGATACTTATTGACCTCATCATACATCTGCACCAGATACACGGTCTACGTCTAGTTTAGCCTTCGAGCCTAGTTTGGACTATGTTAGTAATTGCCTATTATGCCTGAAAAACAACAAATTTTGTCGAGTAGTTTAGTAGTAGTTGAGTCAATTAATTTTGTTTTTCGAGTGAGTAGGGCCGCCCACCATGCGTCACTAGTCACTAGATGATCGTCTAAACAAACCTGAACCTGTGGAAATTAGTCAAGTTCATTAGCTACTGCAAAAATGCCGTATTTGTGCACATTCTCACACGGAAAAACATATTTTCTACAATACTAGGTCTAGAACGTATAGTTATGATAAACATAGTTAAGATAACGAGAATTTGTTCTTAGCAACAAGAACTATTTAAGGTGAAACTGCAGTTGCAGCACGCGAAATTCAAATTTTCTTACGGTTTTTGCAATTTACAGGTCAGTGTCAGGTTGTATCTTAATCAAAATATGATTCGCGACTATACGAGTATCAGGTATGTAATTATAGAATTATAATTATTGGAATCATTAATAGCTCTCTCTGAATTAGATTTGTTACATAAGAAAAAGTTCATATGTAATGGTTCTAACTTAGAGAGATGTCAAGATACAATCTGACACTGACCTGCAGATTGCAAAAAACGTAAGAAAATTTGAATTTCGCGGGCTGCAACTGCGGATTCACCTTAAGCAGCGACTGATCAAATTGCAAATAGAACTCCAATCATATGCAGGTTAAGGGGAGTTGTAGATGTATTGGTACCACGCTGATATACAAACGGATTCCTGACCAAAGCGAAGGTTCTCTCACATCAATGACTCAGCTGTTAGTGACAATTTATTTAACGCCCTTCTAAATTTAGACGAGCAAATTAATGAAATATTCAGATTTTAAGAATAAGGGTCTCTGTGGCAATGACTTCTAAATGGCCCTTTAAAGGGAAAAGGTCTTAAAAGTTTTTGCAATACTCGGAATATCCGGGCCCAAACCTATTTAATACTTTAAATTACTTAGCGGAATTCTCGATAATTCATAAAGTATTGGCAAGAAATTAACATACAGATTGGATGAAAACTTTTGGTAATTATAGAAGTATCGTAAGACGGAATAGAAATCTGAGATATATTCTAGCATCGCATAATTTAAAAAACAGAGTTCGTAAGAAAGAAAAACTTTTTATTGGAACTTGCACTTGAAAAAAGAGCAGCAGTTGCAGTTTTAGTTAAAAGAGTGTCCGTGAAGTTTCTTGCCCGTTCTTCTCCATAGGTACCTACTACGCTTTGGAATGGGCAACTAGCTTCATATTTCTGACTGACCGATTCCTTGACAATTCAAAAGTGCCTGTAAATGGTTTAATTGAAATAAATGCTTTGAGTTTGAGTTTGAAGATAGTTACACAAACGAAACATTATGATAATAATGTTTTTTATTTATTAAAACAACAGTAGTTATAGAAAATAAAGTCATGTTTTTTTTTGTTTTGTTTTGCGATAGTCTTTTGGCCAGGCCAAAAGACTATAAAAAAAACATGTGCGTCTTAATCTCCTAAGTATTGTCTATCCTAATTTATAGTTCTTGTTATCATTCAATTTCGAAGTCAGCCTTCCCTAGTCTCCTGAGTAATTTCAGAATCAGTACTCTTAACTTCAGGTTATTACCAATACAAAATACAGAGACTAGAATTGCATCAGTAAAATTCCTGACCACAAAACGAGACTGTATCACCAACTCCCAAACAAAATTATATCATCAGAACCCGATTCCTTACAATCGTTCCCTCCCACGGGGATGCAAACTATTGCCACAGAACCGATAGGTACAGAAAGTCAGCTCCATCCAACGAGCGAAAATGGAGGCACACATTGGACATGGTTCACTTAAAAGCCCCGTTCGCAGCTTCAAGCGATGCGACGTGCGACGCCAATGAGTGTTTTCACGAAAATTCACGCCGCCAGTTTTACAAGAGTTTTTCCATTTCGACAATGACTGACATGAATCACAATGAATATAAAATATAAGATGACGTTGATCATTCAGTCACGACTAACGAAAATATAGACACATTGACACTTTTGACAGGTGCCCGGTCTTTGCGTCTTAGTGCTGCCACCTAGTGAACGTCATTTCAGAAAATCGTCATTGCATCAAACGACACTCACACGCCTCACCTGTTTCCATCCGTCGCTCTGCAAGTAGCGTCGCGGTGACTCGTGTTATGCTGTACAACTTCTGTGATTTGTGTTCTACGCAGTCACTGTAGCTAGACGCGTGTCGCTTGAGCGTGTCGTGGCCACGGGTATAGCGATAGCAAGCGCACACGTGACTGTCGTTCGTTTGAGATAACCGTACGTACGCGTCTATATTTGCGTGCACCTGTTCCTCTCGTTGTAATAAGCTTGCCTTCTGTAACTTTCTATTCTGTGTTATGGAACAGCAGCAAACCGATCCGGATTCCGATTGGGAAGCAATTGAATCGGTCGCAGCGTTAGTTCCGGCTATTAGCTATTCATAGCTTCACACTGGACGACGGACCTGAAACATTGGTTTTATGGCCAATGTAATGTCTTGCAGCCTCAGCTATTTTTGATGGGCTATCGATGGAATTTTTGAAATGGTTTAGAAGGAGTTATACCTCGGTTTTGAAGTTTATTTTGCTCGTAGTTTGGAGCGATGATATTTTCAGAGATTAATTGACTTTATACTGACAGGAGGAACAGCAAAAGCGATTTGTAGATGCTAAAAAAACTAATCAGAAAAAAGAGATAAAACCACACTTTCGTTCGCATGTTTTGCTCAATCTCTAAAGTACACACTTATATAAGATTTTATTATACAAGGCGGTAGTAAATAAGAATAATATAGAATATCGTACATTTTTACAAGTTAGTGTTGAAACATAAATATTTGCGCGGGATGCCTATCTTCTGCTTAGTCAACGGAATTTCATTTAGGGATGGTGTTATTAGAAATTAAATTAAATTTATTCGGAAGAATTGTAGTACATTGGTTAGTTGGTTGGTTTTTTTAACAGTTTCTAAAACTAGCATGTAAGTGGTTAAAGATGGTAATAAAAACACTTTTTACGTTTGCGAGACGATTTTCCGTGTGGTTATCAAAAAAGTCATAATTAGGTATTATGTAAAGCCTTCGATGAATATTGTGTGGTCTGAACCTGCAGCACGAAATAAGCACCTAGGTTCACACTAAAATACTTCAAATGGAAATATCTAGTCGCAACGATACGAACTCTAGTGACGATTTGCTTAAAATGTAATAAATTCTATAAATTACTTGCAGTGGTGAATAAGGTTCTAATTGCAAGTTGAAACTGACCTTTAGCCGCAAAAGCTAGAATTGACAATGGAAAAATGTATGTTATTGTAACTAATAAGTTCGTTATTTTTCTTTCAAAATGCTGAAATCTGAATTCATATTGGATTCCACGAACTCTCACAAATAAAATTTACATTAATCCACGATCAACTGGTTTATATTTGTACACTGGCTTTTATACCATTTCGTTCTCTCCATTAATGAAAATAATTGGTCACGAAACATGAAACACAGGACTGTCTGTGTATGTACAGTCTCCTTACCATTCCTAGAAAATAAAAATTTTAACCATTGCATTCTCGTCAATGATTTACAAAAGTAACCACCTACAGTTAAGCCAGAAAAAGTATGCGCTTCGGTAATCTTCGTGTTCGGGGGGTTCCCTAAAGAGGCAAAGCATCGTTTTGTTCATGCGCGCTTTGTAATAGTGCACTTATCAACGCGCCTCCGGATTTCCGAAGAAAGGAGATCATTTCCGAAGCTCATACTGTTTCTGGAAAATCTGTACGTTTTATTATTAACTGTGCCTATGTGACATCATCATCCAACTATCTCCGCGCCCAATATTGCTCATCCCCGAACTTAGGGGGTGGTCTTACTTTTTCAACTACAACCCCTATTAGGACCCTTGCTTGTCCCACTTATGCATACCAAGCCGTCCCACCGTGACTTGTGTTTTATCATTCAGTGACTTGGTCCTTTCGCCTGCCTTTATTACTGGTCCTTTTGCCTTAGCTACTGAAAGTCATGATATGTGAGGGTATGGATGTTACTTTACATTTTTGTTGGAAGGTTTTACTTGAGTTATTTAAAGACAAGCGACCCTCCCCTGCTTCCCCTGTGTGTAATGTAGGAATTAATGTGGCGATATGTCAAAACGACGAGGTTTTGTGCTTTAGCTGTGTTAAATATTAATTTATTTTACAATTTATACATTATAAACCTTTCGGAATATGTAAATTCTCTAAATGATGGCGGAAACTGCATCAAAACCTATTGAGTCCTTTCGAAGAACTAAACAGATACGAAAAGTCCTATAGGTATATATGATTGTAGATGTGGGTTTTCATATTGTGTGTGGTTTCATAGAGATTCCTATTGTGAGTGAACAAGAATAAGAGTTCCTTAGTGTACTGCGACAATGCTGTTCAGTTTCACTACAAGATTTAAAAGGGATTTACATTGTAGTTCTAGAATTAGTTCTCAATACTCCACTCAATATTCAATCATTTAATGCATTTCACAATGTATACTTAGGTGATAACTTAAAATAGAATGAGGTCTTTATGGACTCTGTTGGGTGCAGGAAAGTAGTAGCAGAGAGGAAGATTAAGAGACGCCAGGGCGACGTCGCTAGCTACGTTGCCATGGCTACCTCTGGCTACCTACCGTAGCCAAATGAGGTTGCCAAATAAGTAGCCAATACCACGCGGGCGTCCGTTCTGGCGAGCAGTTGTCACTGAGTGAGAGACGTGTAACTTAGTTGTATACAAAATACTGGTGACTTGAGTATCCAGTCTCCACGTAGAGGCCGGTCAGTCGTGGCTACGCTGCCAAATTGGTGACGTCGCCAGACCTTAACTAAGTGGGTTAACTATCATATATTTCAATACGAATTGTTTAGATACGTAACCGGCGACGTCGCCATCATGGGGTCCCAGTGTGTTAGCGTTCTTAATATTATAAGAAGTTACTTTATTTACAATTTTGTATGATAATTACTCTTTAGGCGTTAACACTAACAACTTCAGTTTAAAAGTTCCTTCATCTTATTGGCCCAGAAAAACATGATTAAGGCCAAATCCAGGTACAGCCATACTAACATTACGTGCCGACATACAAAACAGGGGAAAATTACATGAGACACATACTAAACACCCTAACGCACCCATTTACAATTCACCGAATTAGCATTTTCACCGTATTGGGGTACATAACGTCTTTACCTCGGGTTTTACAAGACGGAGGGACAAAGGTAGTAATTGACCTTGTTACTTTTAATGGCCGAGACCCTTGAAGAATGTTTTTTCTTGCTGTTTTTTAAGGAAATAACAGGAAATGGAATTTTATATTAATCTTTTAAACATGATGGATCAAGAGGGGTTCGTGGCTAAAGAATAACAGCCACAGGAGTCGATCGAAGGTTAACGCGCTACGCTTGCCGCGATCGCGACCCCTCCGTACCTCGGAAAGCACGTTAAGCCGTTAGTCCCGGCTGTCATTCGTAGATCTTTGACAGTCGTTAGTAACTGAGTTGTGGAGGTCAGATAGGCAATCGTTCCATGTAAAATATATTCAGCTGCATCCGGTCAGACCGGAAGCCGACCCCAACATAGGGAAAAGGTTAGGCAGATTGATTGATTGACTTTTAAACTTGATTAGCGTGAAATTCTTTTATTTTACCATCTACACAATCTAAAATCATCTTCCTACATAAACAAAACTGGGAAAATGTGGGTGTACAATAAGTCACCTCTACCGAACCCACCCACCCTATGTTTAACATCTACCTAATATGTATTATTATTATTATAAATATGTATCGTATAATTTTGCAATGTTTGTAAATATGTGAGCACCATGTATCTATCTATCATAATTAATTTATCTGCAATTGCTTTATTTTTTTTCATTTTTTTTTATTTATTTTTTTACCTATCGCGGTATAGTAATCTTATTCTAGATGCATCGTCTTCACATATAATTATATAATTAATGTATACAAAATATTGTAAAAACATTTTAAAAGAGTAACGGTGGAGTTTCTTGCCCATTCTTCTCCATACGAAAAGTACCTTTTGGAAGGGGCGACTAGAATCAATTCTATTTTTTTGTAAATTTGACGTTCATAAGTGCCGTTTATGTGCCTAATTGAAATAAATTGTTTGACTTTGACTTTGACTTTGAATTAAAAAAGATGTGTATCGTGGGGTTGCGTTATTTTTTACATGCACAAAACACCCGGACTCCAGACAAGGTACAGGAATTGTGAAACTTATTAGTCTGAAAACATTTACTTTTAAGTTGGTCTTGTGTTCGTAGCGTATAAAGCAATCGCTCAATCACTGCTCTATACAAGACATCAAAAGAAAACCAATTCTTGGTGTATCTCCTTCAATTCCCTCGTCCCCACTACCATTATATAAATTGTAATCAAAATAAAGTCCTAGCCTGTTATTAGGTAGGCCGTCTTAATTTCGGCCGCGTTTGTCCCAGAACCGCAACGCAATTCGGGGAGCCCACGATTCGATTTATCGGTCGTTTCCATGTCCATTGGTATGTACGTTTGCACCCTTGGCACTGACGTATAGACAGATGTACTAAGCCTATGGCATGTTGTATGACTTGGATGTGTGTGGAATAGTTCTCAACAAATATATTACGTTTACCTGTTGTATTGAAATACGGTCTAGAATAACCCCTTTTCCAGAATGCAATAGGTCCAAATTTGAATAATTGCCTTCAGGAAAATGCCATGGTTTGTTGCCTTTAGGGTCTATCTGTAAATTAGTAGTTAAATTACAAAACTCTGTACTTTAAGATACCACATTTTAGGATGCCTGAATACTGATATTATCTTAAATCGAAAAAAATATGATGAATTTCAGACCAGAGGATTTTATCGAAGATTGAAAGAAAATTTGAAAGGAAGAAAAAAATCCATCTTGAAGGACCAGAAAATATCTGTTATCTTGATGAATAGGACCAGTTTTTTAACAAAAAGTAACCTCGCAAGATAGCATAGAGTACAATTTTAAGGTTACGCCCTAGGTTTCCAAAAATGTTTTTGTATTCTTTATGACACACAACTTCGTAAAAACAAGATTGACTTTGAAACTTCCATTCACTCTTCCTTCTAATATGATTAAACGAATCCGGATATTAATATTAATAACATAATCTTCTGCCAAAACTTGTGCCAAATATGTCTCTATTTTCTTCAGAAAAAGTTATAATTACTTATGTTGTGATACCAAGACCGATGCCTCACGAAGTTTCCCGAACAAATTAGTATTCTTTCTGCATAGACCTTGAGTCGTATTTAATTTTTTCCCGGGACTCCTGTTTTCATTATCCGGAGATCAGTGCTTGCATTACTATGCTAATATACAAAAATATTGTACAATAATTTTGTTTCTGAAATAATTTGCGAATTTTAGTAAGGTTGGAACAGTTTAAATAAGAAAAGTTTTTGTTCACTGAATCTATAAGTTAGACTTTACCTTCAGAATTTTCTTGAAGGATTTTTTCAGCAAATCCTTTCTTTACAATTGTATAATGTGAAATAGGTCATATAGGTATTGTTGTGAGGACTTTTCATTAGGATAATGAAAAGTTCTCACAACAATATATGACCTTTTTTCCCTTAGCTTTTTATTTTGTTGAGAATAACTTTCCTCATTGTAAAGTACAATACATTTCAAATCAATTAAAAGTTATGTATGAAAAGTTAATTAAAAGTTGGATTCTTGACCTTTTATATTATTATTATATTAACTGTGAAGGGCTACGTATTAAATTTGTTTTTTAGTAAATTTATTTTTATTATAAAAACAATTAAAACATAACATCACCCGCGTTTTCTGCAAGGAATTCGGCAGAAGCCCACACTTCGCCAGTAATGTTTAATGCCCTTGTAATAAGGGAAGAAACCGTCAACCGGTTTTAGATGCTGACTCCAGGCTTCATTATGTAATATAATGCCCGACTTAGGGATTGAACCCAGGACCACCTGCTCAGCAGTCTCGCTAACGACCAACGAGGTACTCGTAATTATCGAGACAGTTTTTTTTTGGGTTAATGATATCCTAAGAGACTGACCTGAATCCAAAGGCGTTTTTGATTAAAGATTATCCTGGTGGCCTAACCCCATAAAGGGCAAACAGGAAAACACCCACAAATCATGCCGATCCTAGTACGTGACTAAAAAAACAATTTTCATCCCGTCTCCTCAGGGTATAAGCTGACATCTCGTATCTTAGGAACCACGGAGGAGTTAGTAAATGGAGTGCTACTAGTACGAATATATTTTTCAGAATCAGGTTTTATGTTCAGACGCTTGCCAATACATTGAGTGTTATCTTTTTTTTGTTTCGACAGCGCAACGTTAATGCTTAATTAATTAGGATGCCTTTACTTCATCTCCTAAAAAGAGGTCAAAACCACGTATTCAAGATAACCTTTATACCAAGACTGTCTATTTTCATATTTTCATTTGTTTAATAAATGGTCATTCCATTTACTCTTACTACTCTGTGTTATAAACTAACACAGTGCCACTTCTTCGTATCTTATATCTGTAGTATCGCTGCGCGTTGACAAAGGGTCCGAGGACTACATTTTGATTTGGGCAAACACGGCTTTGATATAAGTTGTTTTCACACTGTTTTACTCAAAAAGGTAGCTCAGAATTTAATGTTAACAAGCGTAAGCGGTTTATTTTTGGGTCTACGTTTTAGGTTTTGTATTTTCAGGATGATGCAAGATTGTTAAAGAATATTTTTTTTCTTTACTAGCATAATTTTAATGCACGGGCATTTGAATTTGTTATTAGCCGGAGTAAGTAATAAATCTCTCTTTGACAATTTATTATAAGTACGAGAATTTATTGGTCTTTCTGTACATTGGCGTAGCTCGCGTAGCAACTTCGTAGCATAAAAATGAGCTACGCCGTAGCTAATGCGTAGCTAATGCGTAGCAATATCAGCACTCACATTTTCAACTCTTTCATATCGTAATTAATTTTGATATATTACAGAAAATCATGAAAATTCCAAAAGTAGCCATTTTATTGAAAACGTAAATACAAGTTATATTAAACTCGCCACAAGCCGCATCGTCCATTAAATCATTATTCATCTGAATTCATTTTGCTCGCAACAGTGAACATGAAAAGGGTATTCGGATTAATTTATAAAAAGTATGAAGGAACCATGGGGATATTCCGTTTAAAATGTATTCTCCTATCAATCTGCCTAGCCTTTTCCCAACTATGTTGGGGTCGGCTTCCAGTCTAACCGGATGCAACTGAATAACAGTATTTCACATGGAGCGACTGCCTATCTGACCTCCACAACCCAGTAACTGGGTAATACGATACCCCTTGGTAAGACTGGTGTCAGACTTTCGGGCTTCTGACGAATCGTAACGACTGTCAAAGATCCACGAATGACAACCGGGACCAACGGCTTAACGTGCTTTCCGAGGCACGGAGGATTCTCGGTATGTAAAAATGGTACCCATCCACTGACCAACCCCGGCAAGCGTAGCTTAACCTGATGGATCGATCAGTGTGGCTGTTGTTACTTAGCCACGAGCTCCTAAAAATTTATACTCCTATAAATATTAATAAATAGAAAGATGATTGGCTTTTCTTCTCTCTTAAAAGGGTAGGTAGCAAACTTACTTAGCTAATGATATCTTTCATACACATACAAAAACTCACGCCCTTTTCCCACGAGGGTAGGCAGAAACTACGGAACTTACTTATCTTTACGTACTCCTAGTTCTATATTTAAGTCACCAGAGGAAACATTAAATGTCTTTCAATGGTCCTAAGCGCCACTTAGGACCATTGAAAGACATTTATTGTTTCCTCTGGGACTACATTGTTTCCATATATTTCAGCAGAAACTTAAAAGACCAGATTCACAAACTAAACTTCAACCCCGCGAAACCCCGTAAAAGTTATCACGCAGCAGCCAGAAAAGCTTATGAAAACTAAATCGCGGTAATCACTTATAAGTATTTTCATTTCACCAGAATAATTCGCTTCAGCCCGGGAAATGTTCGACATTCTCAAAACTCGATTAAACTCCGAAACTTTCCTCGAAGTATGAAATTATTTTATGCTCCTTCCTGCTTCGGTCTTCTGTGCTTCGCTACTTCGTGCTTCGCTCCCGTGAAATGTTTTGTATTAAGACTCGTATTGGCTGTGACGAACTCAAAGGAGGTATTAATTTTCTGTCGTGTGTGGTTTATTCGTTATGATATGAACATAATTATTATGGTAATTTATCTTTGCAAGCGAGATGTTATGAAAGGCAACTATGATGGAAGGAGATTGCGTTGGTTTCATAGAAATGCACTTAGAGTCGTCATTACGACACATGTTTGTGAACGTCTTCTTTGTGAGTGGTAGCTTTTATATGCAGAAGGTAGAG
Source organism: Agrochola macilenta (assembly GCA_916701695.1). Classification (NCBI taxonomy): domain Eukaryota; kingdom Metazoa; phylum Arthropoda; class Insecta; order Lepidoptera; family Noctuidae; genus Agrochola; species Agrochola macilenta. The sequence goes on from OU753553.1 coordinate 23,460,412, forward strand.
GACTGAAAGTTGTTGTTTTAGTGAAAGTAGTATTTGTTGGCGTAGGTTTAGTAAAGCCTGCTTTTCCGACATCATGTTTCATAGATCATGTTTCAGTACTAGCGAATGTTTGCATTTGAAGAAAGTTATGACTCGAAAGTGTGATTGCTAGCTATGGTGTTTTATTTTAGTTGAAAGCAAAAAACTATGGGCATTTGCAATGACGCGATTTTTTCAAACCCTTGCTTTACTAACGCTTTAATCCATGAAATCCATCTTGCTACTCGATACATGCCGATACATTTGCCGATAACCCTCCACTACAGAGGTTTATCATGTCCCCTGCCCTAAATAAACCCTTGCCTACACGGCGGCAATATATCACGCCAGCCGTTGGTGGCCGATATGATATGGTCGTTAAGTTTATTTATTGTTTTTCTCGTGGCCGACCTATTGTGTGGCCGTAATAGGTTCTGATTTTTAATTTATGTAAACAAAGGCATATTTTTATTCAATTTGTGTACAAAGAAGAGAGATATTTGATGGCATTCGTTAGAGGTTTTTTTGGAAATTGATCAGAATTATTCAATGTTAGTTTCTACAATATACTGTTTTTGGGAAACTCCCACTAGTGTAATTTTAAGAAATTCGTACTTTTAATATTAAATTGGTAATAATAATCCCTGCTTCAAACAATTTCCCCATTTTGTTCAATAATTTTTTTTATTATCCACGTAAACTAGAGAATAATTGTTTTTTTTATTATCTTTGAAATTTTTACCGACAATGATTGAAACAATGGAATTTAATATCCATGTCGGCAAATTGTGTGTCTATCTACAAACTGCTTTTGTCCTACCTCTTTGTTTAATGTCCCTGTCACATTTTTTTTATCAGACTCCTCATAAAAAGCAGCTTTACTTACCCGAAACATAAAGGAGATTGCTGATGTACTCGTATGTAGCGGTTTTAACAGCGTTTATACAGAAAGTGGGCAACATCGCAAATAGCTGTCAAATATTTCAAATATTGATTGTGAAATGCGATAATTATTATCGTAATGCCGAAGTCTTAGATGTAAAAAAGGAAAAAAAAAAAAAAAAATTAAATTAAAATTTGGAAACTTTCCAAATTTCTTTTTTACAAAAACGGTTACAACATACAATTAAAATTTTATAAAAAATTGCAATTCATTATTAATATTCTAGTTCACTAATTAATTTTCTCCTCCTTAAGACTGCCTGTCCATTGAAGCGGAGCGAGGCAGCGGAGAGGAGAATGGCAGTGGAGCGGAGTTGCGGACAGTGTCTGTCCATTAATGCGGAGAGAGGTAGCGGAGCGGAGTTACGGACTGTGCGGAGCGAGGTAGCGGAGCGGTGTTGCGGACTGTGCGGTGCTAGACCGAGTTCACGCGATGAGTAATAATTACCCGCTCCGGTTCCCCGCTCCACTTTTCCGCTCCGTTTCCCCACTCCGCTTCCCCTCTCCGCTTCTCCGCTCCGTTTCCCCGCTCCGCTTCCCGGTTTTGTATGAATTTTTAAACTAGTTCGCAAATCCCTGTTCACTGAAGCAGAGCGGAGGTGTTATGCAATTTCATTGGTTAATATTAGCACACCGCTACTCCGCTCCTCTCCTCTCCGCTCCAGTGGACAGGCAGCCTAACAATACAGTAACCTAAAACAATGTCATTGTTATGTCTTTGCAAACTCAAGCGATGTCCAATTAATTTCTAAGCTAGACTACAACGATGTTATTGTGTTGACGGCGATGGCTCCTTTGTTACAGGTGAATATTCAGTTGGGTACTAACGGTGCACCTCTGCCTAACCCTTCGGGGAATACAGGCGTAATGTTTTGTTGTTAAGTTAAGTAGACGATGCCTCTATCGGCAGCTGCATAGCTTTGGTCCTTTGATACAAGTTAGATGCAATTTAATGGAAACCTGGACAGTGGAGCGATAGTATGTGTTGGTAAACCTCTGTCACACGCAGCGAGAACTTGCTGTGTATGACAGGCTGTTCGTTGCGACTAGATCACAGATTAATTAGCCGCGAGTTGAATTCGCCGCAAAATTCAAAATTCTAAAGTAATTTATTCAAACTAGGCTGAGAATCAGCACTTTTCGAACGTCAAAATTACATAAAACAGTCCCCCAAAACGCCTACCCTTCACAGGGATTAGAATTGAGCATGTTAAATTTTAGTCGCGGTGTATTCAACTCGCCGCGACCATTCGCTGTGTTGCACCCTGCCTCGCAACTTGCTGCGCATGGGCGTACGCAGGGGGGGCAGGGGAGGGCAGCTGCCCCCCCCCCCCCCCCCCCCCCGATTTGTACCTACCTACTGTTACGTTAGTCACGTAAAGATATACTTTACAATTACGAGTACAATATAAAAGCATTAATTTTAGAAAAAACCGCGCTGCGCGGCCGCCAACCGCGGGCAGACGGTTTAAAAGGAGCCAAACATAAGCAACGAAAAATATTAATTCCATAACCATATCAAACCACGTAAAACATTCGCGGGTGACCCGGCCTTAAGAGATTTCTGATTTGCCCCCCCCGTGCCAAAAGCAGGTGGGTACGCCCATGTCGCTGCGAGTTGCCATTCCGCTCAGCGCGCCGCTGTGTCGAAATTCGCGTGTAGAAATCGCTGTGTGTGACCGAGGCTATGCAACAGTTAAATGCTAAGATAAGATTTTTATATTTGTAACATACAGTACATACCAAAGTATGCAAGAAATAATGGCAGTTCGAGTTCAATCATGTTTGGACATATGTATCGATGAACAAATTTTAATATTTTCATTACAAATTAAATATCAAGTTGGGGCTTCAGTGATCTTCAATGAAACTCGGGTATCGAGGTATGGTTGTTTAATTTGGTATAAACTATGTTTTACAATAAAGATATATGCGGAGAGTACGAGTACAAATTCGTGACGATGATAAAAAAAAAAAAAACATACATCCTCCCCTCGTTGAAACTCAGAGGATTCAAGCCTTCATTAACTCCTCTTCGGTTGATAAGGGGCAGATGCAAACCAGAGCACCGCATAGTTTCTCTATTAGTCTGTCATCTCTATTATTTTGTCTGTTGACAAAATCTACTCGTCACAATGTTTTTTTTATGAGTTGTATTGCAATATGTGGTTAGCTAGTGACCTCAACAATTGATCATATTATTTATTGTTATTAGTAATTAACTCTTTGTTTATTTATTTTACATCGATGGTCCTAGTTTATCATTTATAACTTCCAGTTACAACTATATGTAAGCGGGCACGCCCTTTGTGCCTGGAGCCTTTTTTATTTAGATATTAAGTTCTGTTTACGTTTAGTTTTTTTATTTCGGCCTGAGTATAGTTCTCGATGATTTTGTTTGGTATATTGGCGTGTGCTAGTGTGACTGTGTGCCATTTACTCTAATTTAATAACAATATATTATGATATTTATTTTAAAACCGTCACTTAAGGGCCGATTCGAGGTTCTTAAGAACACATTAAATCTCAATTTTATGGGTTGACAGCTCGACACGTTACCCTAATTAATAACAAAATATCCTATTTCTTCAAAATGTTAAAACAATATTGAACCTCTTACAAACCCATTCCATTTATATTTTATGGGCAGCGACCCGTAGCCACTTCCTACAAATATTCTGAGAAAGCAGGGGTGTCAACATGCGGTTCTTTCAATGTAAACTTACAGCTCTCGATTTTCATGCTTGAAACTTTAAACAACAAGTTACATATGAGGATGGATGGATGGTTATGAAACAAACTTTCAAAAGTCATGCAAAGCCGATGTTTCCATCGATGTAACTATCAATTATCCAATAACTGCAGTTTTATTATTGGATTAATTATTTTATTATTCAAGCTAGCACCTAGCTAGAATGCTTTAACCGCTCTCGTACTGTTAACGTACCCGGGCCGACCGAAACTCAATATATTCTGTGCTTAAATATTTGTATGGTTTATAATAAAATGTATATAAATAATAACTCGTCGTCGGTCTCAAAAGATTCACCATCCCTGAGAATGCAGCGAACATCTGTTAAAGATCTAGTAAGGCAATTCATACCGACCCTTTTAAAACAATTAAGAAGTTGTGCACAAAAAGAGTCATAAACCTATTCTGCGAAACGACCAAACCGTCAACGTGGTATTTTTTAGGAATTTAGGGGACTGAGGAATGAAGCCCGGGGGTTGGTGCGAGATCACGAAAGACTACGGACGCGGGTGAAGTTGGGAAGTTGGTTTTAGACCACGGTAGGGTGTGGACGTAATATTAGGCTAGTTATATTAGCAGACTTGTTGAATACCAGAGGCCATGATTGTCCAAGTGGGCTGTCGCAAGATAGCGAGTATTATTTATTAAGTTAAATATAGTTGGGTTGAAGCCCAGATTAGACTAATGTAGTATTCAACGAAGTACGAGTATATGTGTGTGCGTGTTCGTGCGATTGGGTGAGTGTGTGCTTGTTGGTGTGACTGAGTGAGTATTTCATTATAATTATTATTCTAGGCTGGTAATATAATTCACGTATCATAAGTTCTTGTAACTCAACACTTATTTAGTATCGTGTTTTATAACTAATGCTACATTCTCGTGTATTACGTGTCCATATCCTAATCCGTACCTTGGCAGATTATTGTCACTAGCAGTTGGCTATAGGGAAATGGCGAAGGCCTTCCACCATACTTGACTGGGCAGTAATGCTTCGACTGTTGACTTTGAGATGACGCACCACATTTGGAAGGCAGAGCCATAAATACTCACAGGTCATTTGGAATTGATCTAGGCTATAAAGCCAATCCGTAATTGCATTACAAAACAACCAAACGTTAGTGACGATTTCTGTTTCCGAAAAGGTTTTGCCACAGAATACCTTGCGTGAGGCGTGTTGACACATATTTCCAGGGAGTTGGGGGTAGGCTTCACTAAGTACCCTAAACTGAATTGGTAGACGTTCGATGAACGCTAGGGAACGTATCTCGATAAAAATACCCTGTCCGTTCTGTAGGACTATTACTAAATCGACACTGTTTATCGAGACACGCTATTGGGACGCAATGCCGCTAACAGCCGCATCGCATCCTCTTAATGGGGCAGATTAAGGAAATATGAAGTGACGAGCTACCACTTCGGTGTTCACCAGGTACGATCGTAGTGTATTCTGCTAGAGACTGAGTCTATGGTGCGCTTGTGCTAGTTTCGTGTTAACTTTGTAAAAATGGGCTAGGCTGTCGTAAGGGTCTTTCATATTAGTATGCAATTAGAACTATTCAATATTAAACTTGTTTTCCTCAATGACAGTTGGACTTCACAGTACTCTGTCTTAGGATTGAGTAAAACATTTATTTAGTACTTAGGGAGCGTGTTCCGTTAGAATCGTATTAGTTCCTCAGAGGTTCTATGCGCTAGGTCTAGCAGAACACGTACAATGAGGCAAACGTTGTTATACGGTTCCCGGTCTCAGTGAAGTGGGTATATTGTAAACAGACAAATTAACGTAGTAGTACGTAATCGTATTTAAAGTACAAGCGTAACGATCCCTTTACCCCTTCTACCTTACCAAGTCTGTATTGCAGATATTGGTGCTCAATTGCGAGAGGAGGAGACGTTGGCGTTCCAACATTTATAATACTAAAACATAATATTATATTATATACTTTTGCATACCCTCTTGTCTTCTTAGCTTCATATTATAATACTTGTGTTTACTAACTGTGAATTCCCAATATTAACTTCATTGTCCCTTCCTTGTCCCTAATCTTCCGAGACGGAACAAGGTAGTTTAGTCTATGGGAATGCTTCTCTTTCTTATATCGGTGGGAGGGTGACCAGTCTGGGACGAGCCCTACAGAACTGTGCGGAAAGGAGGGGCACAGTTCTTCCGATCCAAACACTAATATTAACACAATTAGGAAAAACGAAAATTTTATCAGCCTAGGGTAATTCAGGTACTGTCACACTAGCTAACATATGGCTAATAATTTGAATTATGTTTTGTGTTGCGTAATGTAAATTATTTTGAATACTATTATATAGAATCTTTTTTTGTTCTTCTAACTGAACAGACAGCTGTGCTGCTGGGGAGTTTGTTGCGCCACTTTTTCTTCCCAGCTAATGCACTAGGAAGTGGTGAAGGGTGGGCGTTTTGGACTGTCGTAATTTTGACGTTCGAAAAGTGCTGATTCTCAGCCTAGTTTGAATAAATGACTTTTGAATTTGAATTTGAATTTTGAGTGTAATTGATGTCAAATACTCGTGAAACCTCATCTTGACCTCGGAAGAGCCTTGCAATGCGTCCAAGCCTCCAGCTCAGGGTGGGACACCATCTTCCTGCAGTAGCACCATGTCTCCAATTTTGACTACGTTGGTGTTTGTCTTCCATTTGAAGGGAAGTTGCAACATGACGATGTACTTGCATTGCGCCAAAAATGTTGGTATATTTGCTGCAGCGTGGCATAGCGCTGCAAGTTGGTTGAGCGGCAATCTTCCAAAGCTGGTTCAGGCAGCGCGGTAAGAGCACGACCAATGAGAAAATGTCCAGGAGTAAGGCAATGGAAATCGTCAGGAGAGGTGGATAAGGGACGGAGAGTTCGAGTTTAAAACAGCTTCTACGTGAGAAAAAATTGTTTTTTTTAAACTTAAATGAGAATTGCCCATTATTCGCCTAGTATGAAATTTTGCTGAACGGATACCAGCCTCAATAATAAAATCAAAAAGAGGAGCGTAAGCTGGTGAAAATGTTGACTTAAATTATAATTTGTTTCGGTATAAACAAAACAAAAATCCGTACGGCGGGTGTCTGGCCCTCTAGGCGATTATCACGCAGCACCGAGCTTCGCCGCGAAGCGCGGGGCGGCCTTGGCAAAAAATCTGCGCGCAAGAGTGCGTCCCGCGAGCAGGTTGTGTTTTCTATACAAACTGATACAATGTTATGACTGCCGCCCCGCGCTACGCTATGGAGCGCGGTGCAGTGTGATAATCGCCTTAGAATAGGAAACATACACACACACACACTGAACGTCTTCACAATTAATAGGCGTAAATATGTAGGCACAGTATAAATAATAGTAACAGTATTTTGTCTTCATAGAAAACGACCGAAACGACGCGCTTCGGAATCTCAGTGTATCAGTACGCAACAGTCTCGAGTGCGCGGCAGTTACGCACGGACGCGGAAGGTTTATCTACTGAGCGGCTGTAGGTAATTATTTCAAGATCACTGCCAAGAAATAATACTGTTACTTTATAATACTATGATGTAGGTATACAATTAATTAAGGAAACATAATATTTAATGTAAACATTTATCGTAGCGTTATGTGTTGTTGATTAATTTAGATGTAGGTATTATGTGACATTACAGTTTTATCTATAGACCATCCTTATTATTTTTAATGTCATGCAATTTATAATGTTAAATTTTTTTTTTGTCTTTTTTTGTCTTTGTTCTTATGCTATGTTGGAAAAAATCATTAGTCAAAGTCAGAATGGTAACTCACTTAAGTGATTTCACAAATTCAATCATAATCGAGGATGAATCCTGTTACAAAACTGCCAGAACCTCGTATTTCATACCACCTTTATCCTAATGTTCAAATCTCACAAGTTTACGACCTCTTCCGAACATTAACGGGATGATATCTTATTATACTCTCTCATAATAACCTCAGATGATTTCAAATTCAGACAGGTTTATCTTAAGGGCTCAAATACATAGATATTGTCGGTTTGTGTTTATAATCTTAGCTAGCTCTCTTATCTAGTTATCTCGCAAGTGAAATCTTTAATTTGTGTGTTTTAAATTAATATTTTACTACTGATTTTGTTTCAGTGCAATTGAGAACTTAGAGCGCCTAAAATTATAACTCAGCATCGACTGAAAAATAAGCTGAGTGTATTTGCTATCATGAATGTGGAAACGAATACTCATTTTAAATAAATAAATAAATTTTAATTAAAAAGAAAACTAATTAAGAATTTGGAATCACTATTTTAAATACAATAATTATTTAGGTAATCGAAAGTCTGATCTGGTCGTAATTTCCGCGAGAAAATAGTCCCAGTATTGTGATCTAGACAAACACACATACATACTTATATATATACAAATAAATAAATTGGAAGTATCTGTTTGTAATGTCTAAATATCAGTTTTTTATTAAATGCATGAAAGTATATACGGTACGTGTAACAAAAAATCTATTTTTACATTTTTACTGTCTTTCTGTTTGTTTCGGTTAATCTCCGAAACGGCTGTAGGCTAGACCAATTTTGACGGGATTTTCACTGGCAGATAGCTGATGTTATAAGGAGTACCTAACGCTTCTTTTACTTTAGAAAAAATATTATTGATGAAAAAATGCATAAATATAGAAAACACACATGGATTAACACATAGGGTACTTTTTATCCTGGTAGTACATTCCCGTGGGAAAAATTATGATGTTAAAGAATTGCAAAGTACCTTTTATTGTAACTTCCTCTTAATACCTTCTTTGCCTTTTTGGTCATACTTAGAACAGAGAGATGAAAAGACCCATCAGGACGGTCGTTTCGTGAAAGTATTAAAATTTTCTGGGAATGGCCGCGTAAAATGATTTTATGTTTGTGATTACACCAAAACAAAAGATTTTCTTTAATGGAAAAAATAATGGCAGTGATATTCATTAGATAGCCAACAAAATCATAAATTAAGTTTCTGGTGTCTAAGTAGTTTTTGATAAACTGTATTGATTATCGGGCTAGTTTCCAATAAATCCCCATTTTCGACAGAAAACGTTTGATGAATCATCATAATGGTTTATAAGAAAAGTTACGAAAATTCTTAGTTTCTGTCCCTTATTGAGCTAGGACCAGTCACCTCCATAACCCACATGTCAGCGCAAGTCACTGACAAACGAACATGTTTGGCCAAGTTAAATTAACTTGCGGCCATGCAACCGCACTGATAATTAAGTAAGCAATAATAAGCTCCCTTTGATGTGAGCCAGTCTCTCATATTAATATTAGAAAGGGGCTCAGTTTGGTTGGGGTAAAAGGACCAATAATTTATACATGATTTATTACCGTATTATATTATCATTTGCCTTAGGTACGCAAAGTAGATCAAAGAAAATAATCGCTAATGAATAAATATTAATTAGCTAAGACTGTATGATCAAATTTTGTTTTCTATTAACCGCTGAAAGGTTCTGGAGTGGCAACCTTGTATCGCAAGACGAAGCGTTGGAAGGCCTCCCACAAGGTGGACCCATGACCTATGGGAAAAGTTTTTTGCGATTTCTGACGTTTCTAGTACTCAAACCTCCGTTGGTCCAGTAGAGTTTTTTGGTCCTTATAATAAACAGGATCGATTGGCACCAAAAAATGTTTTTGTGAAAATTTCCCATTTACTTGCTGACTGTACATTTTTTTCAAAATCTGTGAATGCAAATCGAAATCTTTCAAAAAGTTAAGGATAGTCTCTTAAGACCGTTTTCTTGTAGCTACAACGGTTAAGGTAGCTCCTCCTTTCTGCCCCATCACAAAAATCCACCCTGTAAACCTAACAATAAAAATATAAGGACCACAACCTTTAAAAGAGTTGATAAATGAAGCAGCTGTTGAGCAGTTCTTTTTTTAAGCACCAATAAACTAACACTATACAAATATAAATTGCGTAATTTTTTAATTGACAAAGCTTACTACACGTTCCAAGATTTTCTTAATAATTAGTACCTACTCGTACAATCTGTCACCAAATACACCTAAATTTTATTTTGTAAGATTTGCTTTATAAGTAATACCCAAGAAATTTGTTATATTATGCAGGACATATGGAACTGTAATTTATCTAAAATCTGTCTGTATTACCCATGTCCACAATAAAAAGATTTGATTTGATTTGTATGCTCGTAGGACCAAAGTAATGCGCCTTGCTAGCAAAAGGACTTTTATGTCGTAGAATAATAAAGTTCTACATTTATATTTTTTTTAAGATATTACGTATCCATGAAAATTAACATTTTCCCCGTGGTTTTCCTTTTAAAATACTTATACGATGTGAGGAATGAATACTAATATAATATCATTAGGGGACGCTCTTCGAATACTGAACGTATTCGTTCGAGTCCGCTGGGAACGAGCCGGTATTGTACTATAGAAATATATTCTCGAGTACAATACCTACACTGCTTTTCTTCAGGAACTTTGAATTTCTTTACTTAATTAAACAGTATTATAAGGTTTTTCGAGATTTGGCAAGGAGTTTGTATCTCATTTGAAAAGGTAAGTGAGCCTTATCGAATTGCTTCATTAGCTTTAAAGTTTAAAATCAGGTCAGACCGAATCAGATGTTATGTTGGATTTTATTATGGTAGCAAAAAAATATTATTGTTATTATTACATCATTATGAATTTCCGCTGCCGGTGAATGGAGATTACTCTCCCTTTGACCTCTACCTTATAAGCGATATTATAATAATTACAATGCGTAGACGGTATGATGATAGTAATATGAGGTTTGAGATAAATTTATTCTCCTATGAATACAATAATTAACATACATGAGAATATTAAAACTAAAACATAAGTCAATACTGTTGAGTGTTTTACAAAAACTAGACATTTGTACAATAATTATTTTGTGCGTAGATCAAGAAAAAAACAACTCAATGTTCGCTTGATATATATATATATATATACACATGGGCTCAAACACCAAATACAAAAGAATTACAGTATACTTTATAGGAGACCTAAAGCCTGTAATCCCGGAAGTGTTAGGCAGAGATGTACCTACCTACAATAAGTACACCCACATTTCGTATATTTAAGTCCAATGTAATAGGGGGCGAGCCTATTTCCATCAACTGGTCTCTACTACTATCTAGACTCCAGGCTGCTACTGAGGCGCGGGCCTGCGTACGGTGAGCGATGGGCAGCTCGCCGTCCGATAGGGACCAGGCCCGGGTCGACGGCGCGTTGTGTTCCACGCGCGCCTCAAAGAGATGTCAGCACCAACTGACGGGGTCCGTAAGGACCAATGCCTGCTGGGATTGCGGGTTTGTCCGAAATATCGTGGCCCCGGCACACAGGCAACGGAAGAAACACGGGTGGGTTTTAGTCAGTACTGATTACACACAACCCAAGGCTTATAGACCCATAAGCCTGACATCCTTTTTACAGAAAACCCTCGAGAGACTCTGTGATAGGTACATCCGAGATGGACCTCTCCGGGCAAGACCACTGCACAAACAACAGTGGTTTCCAAAATTGAGTGCGCAGTGGACCACAAATGCTCAGCACTGGCCGCCTTCATTGACATCGAGGGCGCCTTTGACAAGACCATGTTCAACAGTATAAACATGGCCCTCGACAGACACAGCATAGACTCGAACCTGAGTGGCTGGATCACCAACATGCTCAAATTGAGAGCTGTACAAGTCACAGTAAATGACACTACTAGGGCCATCGTTGCGAAGGGCTGCCCGCAAGGGGGCGTCCTCTCGCCACTACTATGGAATCTGGTAGTAGACAGCCTCATCAAAACACTCAACGACAAAGGTTACTTCACCGTAGGCTACGCCGATGACATAACCATAATAATAAATGGGACACATGAAAACACTCTATGCAACCTTATGCAACAAGCCCTAAAAATAGTAGAGGTATGGTGCAACAAGCACCAACTCTCAGTTAACCCCACAAAAACCGAACTAATTCTCTTCACAAAGAAGAGGAAGTTGACGACACTACAATTACTAAGATTCTTTGGAACAGCCCTAAGTCTATCAACTGAAACCAAATATCTGGGCATCTTCTTGGATAAACAGATGAACTGGGCAAAACAGACCAATTACATCACTACAAAAGCCAGCAAATCCCTGTGGCAATGCAAGCGACTGCTTGGCAGGAACTTGGGGATTAGCCCCAAGGTCACCCACTGGTTATACACCACAGTCATCCGACCAATTATCACATACGGCTCACTGGTCTGGTGGCCCAGGACAGACCTGAGCACAGCTCAAAAAGATCTCGAAAAACTGCAGCGATTTGCTTGTGTTGCAATCACTAGCAGTATGAGAACCGCACCCACTGCCGCCCTACAGGCCATGCTGGGACTGCCGCCTCTGCACCTTATCGTGCGGGAGGAGGCAACCCTGGCCGCCTTTAGGCTCCATCTATCAGGAACCCTAACCAAAGACTCCAGAGTAAAGCACACACGCATAAAAGAAGATGCGATCAAACGAAAGCCAATGATGGCATCACCCTGCGACAAAGCCCCGAAAACACACCACTTTCAAAGGCACTACAGTATAATACTCACAGAAGGACAGTGTGACTACTCAGGCTCGAAAGAGATGAGGGTATACACCGACGGATCGAAGACCGACTCCGGTACTGGAATCGGAGTCTTCTCGCACGATCTGAACATAAATATATCCAGACCGCTGGGAATGTTCAACACCGTCTACCAGGTGGAGTGTGTGGGCATCATACAAGCGGTCCACGCCCTAGAAGCCAGGAGGGTTACGGACACCCACATACGTATACTCTCCGACAGCGCCTCAGTTCTCCAATCCCTACGGAAAAAATATATTGAAAAAAAAAAAAAAAAAAATTGTTTATTCTGCACAAACAAAACGCACACAAAAAAAGCAAAAATCCAAAATACACACATACAAAAGCAGCCAAAGACCCTGTATTCAACCATTAAATAAAATATATAATATATAACCTCGAAGCTTACACTAGAATGTCACAATGCACTGGAACAAATAACGGTATCCAGTCGCAACACGGTGACACTGCAATGCATAAAAGGACACAGCGGATCGCTAGGTAACGACGCAGCTGACGAGCTTGCTAGACGGGGTTCCAGCGCGGCAGTTTGTGAACCCGAGCCTATCGTACCCATCCCCTTCAAGCAAATACGCAGGTGGCTACAGGAGTTCACCCACACACAAGCGGGGAACTGGTGGACCTCGACACCGGGCTGCAGGCAGTCCAAGGAAGCTATGCCATCTTTGGATAGTGGGCTGACCAAGCGTTTATTACGCCTGGACAGGAACGGCCTGCGCCTGGTAACGGGGACCATCATGGGACACTGCTCTCTAAACAAACACTTTCACACAATAGGCATAACGGACAGTCCTCTGTGCAGGGCGTGCATGGTGACTGAAGAAACCGTCGCGCACGTGCTCTTTGAATGTGTGACTGTGTGCCATTTACTCTAATTTAATAACAATATATTATTATATTTATTTTAAAACCGTCACTTAAGGGCCGATTCGAGGTTTTTAAGAACACATTAAATCTCAATTTTATGGGTTGACAGCTCGACACGTTACCCTAATTAATAACAAAATATCCTATTTCTTTAGAATGTTAAAACAATATTGAACCTCTTACAAACCCATTCCAATTATATTTTATGGGTAGCAATCCGTGGCCACTTTGTACAAATATTCTGAGAGCAGGGGTGTCAACATGCGGTTCTTTCTATGTAAACTTACAGCTCTCGATTTTCATGCTTGAAACTTTAAACAACAAGTTATGAAGATGGATCTAACCAAACTTTCAAAAGTCATGCAAAGCCGATGCTTCCATCGATGTAACTATCAATTATCCAATAACTGCAGTTATATTATTGGATTAATTATTTTATTATTCTAGCTAGCACCTAGCTAGAATGCTTTAACCGCTCTCGTACTGTTAACGTACCCGGACCGACCGAAACTTAATATGTTCTGTGCTAAAATATTTGTATGGTTTATAATAAAATGTATATAAATAATAACTCGTTGTCGGTCTCAAAAGATTCACCATCCCTGAGAATGCAGCGAACATCTGTTAAAGATCTAGTAAGGCAATTCATACCGACCCTTTTAAAACAATTAAGAAGTTGTGCACAAAAAGAGTCATAAACCTATTCTGCGAAACGACCAAACCGTCAACGTGGTATTTTTTAGGAATTTAGGGGACTGAGGAATGAAGTCCGGGGGTTGGTGCGAGATCACGAAAGACTCTCGCGTCCGTACGCGAGAGTCCAGGCTGGGGAAGGGGAAGTTGGTTTTAGACCACGGTAGGGTGTGGACGTAATATTAGGCTAGTTATATTAGCAGACTTGTTGAATACCAGAGGCCATGATTGTCCAAGTGGGCTGTCGCAAGATAGCGAGTATTATTTATTAAGTTAAATATAGTTGGGTTGAAGCCCAGATTAGACTAATGTAGTATTTAACGAAGTACGAGTATATGTGTGTGTGTGTTCGTGCGATTGGGTGAGTGTGTGCTTGTTGGTGTGACTGAGTGAGTATTTCATTATAATAATTATCCTAGGCTTGTAATATAATTCAGGTATCATAAATTCTTGCAACTCCACACTTATTTAGTATCGTGTTTTATAACTAATGTTACATTCTCGTGTATTACGTGTCCTTATCCTAACCCGTAACTTGGCAGATTATTGTCACTAGCAGTTGGCTATAGGGAAATGGCGAAGGCCTTCCACCATACTTGACTGGGCAGTAATGCTCCGACTGTTGACTTTGAGATGACGCACCACATTTGGAAGGCAGAGCCATAAATACTCTCAGGTCATTTGGAATTGCATTACAAAACAACCAAACGTTAGTGACGATTTCTGTTTCCGAAAAGGTTTTGCCACAGAATACCTTGCGTGAGGCGTGTTGACACATATTTCAAGGGATTTGGGGGTAGGCTTCACTAAGTACCCTAAACTGAATTGGTAGACGTTCGATCAACGCTAGGGAACGTATCTCGATAAAAATACCCTGTCCGTTCTGTAGGACTATTACTAAATCGACACTGTTTATCGAGACACGCTATTGGGACGCAATGCCGCTAACAGCCGCACCGCATCCTCTTAATGGGGCAGATTAAGGAAATATGAAGTGACGAGCTGCCACTTCGGTGTTCACCAGATACGATCGTAGTGTATTCTGCTAGAGACTGAGTCTACGGTGCGTTTGTGTTAGTTTTGTGTTAATTTTGTAAAAATGGGCTAGGCTGTCGTAAGGGTCTTTCATATTAGTGCGCGATTAGAACTATTCAATATTAAACTTGTTTTCCTCAATGACAGTTGGACTTCGCAGTACTCTGTCTTAGGATTGAGTGAAACATTTATTTAGTGCTTAGGGAGCGTGTTCCGTTAGAATCGTATTAGTTCCTCAGAGGTTCCATGCGTTAGGTCTAGCAGGACACGTATAATGAGGCAAACGTTGTTATACGGTTCCCGGTCTCAGTGAAGTGGGTATATTGTAAACAGACAAATTAACGTAGTAGTACGTAATCGTATTTAAAGTACAAGCGTAAGGATCCCTTTACCCCTTCTACCTTACCAAGTCTGTATTGCAGATATTGGTGCTCAACTGCGAGAGGAGGAGACGTTGGCGTTCCAACATTTATAATACTAAAACATAATATTATATTATATACTTTTGCATACCCTCTTGTCTTCTTAGCTTCATATTATAATACTTGTGTTTACTAACTGTGAATTCCCAATATTAACTTCATTGTCCAATCCTTGTTTCCTAATCTTCCGAGACGGAACAAGGTAGTTTAGTTTATGGGAATGCTTCTCTTTCTTATATCTTTGGGAAGGTGACCAGTCTGGGACGAGCCCTACAGAACTGTGCGGAGAGGAGGGGCACAGTTCTTCCCCCTACGGGGAACCGATCCAAACACTAATATTAACACAATTAGGAAAAACGAAAATTTTATCAGCCTAGGGTATTTCAGGTACTGTCACAAATGCACAGGCGTCACCCAGAGTAGAACAGAAACCCTCGGGTCACCCAGATCTTTCACAGAAGTTCTAAACAAACCAGAAGCATTAATTAGCTTCTGGAGGGAGGTGGGCTGGTTGGGGGAGGAGTCATTTGATGATTTTCCACCCAAAAAAAAAAAAAGGCTGCTACTGAGAAATTGTTGATCGGAAAATCTTGTACCACTTTGGCTGACCTGGGAATGGAACCCAAGACTTCATGCTCAGCAGTAGCGCTAGCGACCACTAGACCAACGAGGAAGTCCCAGTGAAAGAAGCCCCGGCACATACGCCCAAAAAGATAGAACGGTATTCCACACGGGTTACAGTCAAATCCATAATCTCCCATAATCTGTTGTTTAGCAAAGCCCCCAAAAATACCCTGCCGTTGTAAAAGAACAAGGCTTAAACGCTCATCTCTTACCAGTAACAAAGGCGAAGCGGCTCTATTTCCCTAGTAACTTAATAATAAAAAAGTAAATATTTTTTTAAGATTTCAGCCTACAAATAACCGAGAGATGATCTATTCACTGATATTATTCATACCGCTTTGGTCCTTCTTTACAAAGCGACGAACAAAAGGACCTATGAAAAGAAAGTATTTTGACTTTTAATAATAACCAACAATAAGTATCTAATGGTGAGGCTTCATGGAGATACTGTGAACAAAGGATATCGTTCACCCGTGGATAACTTCTTCTTTACTTTGATTGGCCGTTTTTGCCGTGATGATGGTTGTTTGATGGGGAAGTATAAACATAATGGGTACTTTATTTTTTGTTGGTATTTTTGCTTTAAAATGACGCCCACTAACATAACTGCGTGGGTTACCATTATTACATCAGGAATTTTCATCATAACTAAGACATCTTAAAAAATATGGGAACATTTTTTTATAAAAATAAGGTCCGTGAATGCTAAGCTAATCTTGAACTCATTGCAATGCAATTGTTACGATTTGAGAGACGTGCACGAAACTGGGTCGCTAACTTTTATGTGACATGAATATTTTAGATATACGTATCTACCTACTACATTCACGATGTCCGCTTGCTCATATCGTAATGTAAAGGCGAATGGGTCAGGTACAAAATGTTAGGGGTGCTACATTCTCCTTCGAGTCCTGACATTCTATTCGGCAGTATTACAAAGCCAACCCGAAGCAATTACTACACATGTCATATTCGGCTTTCATTCAGCTTGTGCCGATCGGCAAACTCTGTTCGGCATCAACGCTCGCTAAATCATGTTCGGGTCGACCGGGTACAATTCTAAGCCGAGCGGTTTTTCCCGAACATAGGTACATCCGGGGTGTCAGGGACATCGACGCGAAGCCGGCTACCATTTTTTTTTTTTTTTTTTTTGTTGGGAAATCATCAAATGACTCCTCCCGCTCTGGGCGGAGCGAGAGGGAGTGTCAGACTTTTACTGACTAAAACCCACCCGTGTTCCTTCCGTTGCCTGTGTGCCGGGGCCGCGATATCCCTTTCGGACAAACTCGCAACCCTGGCAGGCATTGGCCCTTACGGACCCCGTCAGTTGGTGCTGACATCTCTTTGAGGCGCGCGTGGAACACAACGCGCCGTCGACCCGGGCCTGGTCCTAAGCCGGCTACCATGGATTCAGAATATGATTCTGAACGCCCCTGCGTTGAAATTTTTCGTCAGTTATTAAAAAAAAAAAAAAGCTGCTCCATATATTTTGACCGCGTAGGTATTGCACTTTTCTATGAAACAACAGATTTTTTTTTTAATAACCGACGAAAAATTTCAACGCAGTGGGGTTCAGAATCATGTACTGAATCCATGGTAGCCGGCTCCGCGTCGATGTCCCTGCCGCCCTGTATATCTATTAATTATATTCAATTTTGCTACCCGGCTGTGCCGAATCATGCCGACTCGAACGCTTGTTCGGGTACACAACAGGTAGCATCACTTATCATTCAGGGAATTCCCGGTGATGCATTCGCTTTGGCAGAAAGTAGAAAGTTTTTAAAGGCGATTTATATTAGGTGGGATTTATATTAGTGGCTTTATATTAGCGATGCGAGGTGTAAGGTTTACAGAACCTTACACCTCGCATCGCTTTTAGCGATAAGACCGCCCATTGTGTCACCCTATGTAAAATGTCTACATTTATATCTGTATTTTTTATGGTGTACATAATAAAGAATATTCTATCTATCTATGTATCTACACCTAATATAAATCTCTAAAATCTTCCGGATTAAAAACGCAATTTCCTTTTTCAGGTATTAAGGTCCAATCTGCTATTTTGAATCTAATGGCTTTGCTATCTAGCTGTGAAAAGGAAGCCTAAAGACAGAGATACTGGTTTATTGTAATATATCAGAAGCTGCTGGTATTATTTCTATAGATTTGGACTATAAGTTTTAGAAGTGAAACATAAATAAGAGAGACAAAAAGAGTAGGAGAAAATATTACCTAGACATGATTCAAAATAACGATTCAACTAACATCATGAAATCAAATCCCGAACCCCAATATACAGACTATATGTCCAGTTTGGGGTTTTGGTCGACTAACACCTATGTACTAGATAATATTTAAGCCACATAAGAACATCTCAATTTGTGTCCAATGAACATGCTTATGTATTGGAACAACCGAGAAACAATTTTGTTCTATTTCAATCAGAAATGATGCTCCGCAGGAGAACCAAGGTAACTGACATAGCCCGGACACATTGCTCGCAGAACAGATGGCCGATGGAGAGAAACGTCTTGAGTGGCGATCACGTACCAGAAGACGTAGCGTTAGAAGGCCTCCACAAGGTGGACCGATGATCTTGTGAAGACCGCAGGAATCCGCTGGATGCAAGAACCACAGAACCGGCCCCATCAGAATACTAGCGCTGTGACATTTTTTTTTAAATGTCGCATCCTTTTGGCCTCGTACAGGACTGCATTAATTTTAAATTTTACTTCGTTTTTTTATTGTTTTTTCTTTTTTATTTATGTTTGGTGTGTTTTTAGTTTAATTTGTGATTCCCTGTGCGAGTCTCAATAAATACTTATTCTTTCTTTCTTTCAACCGGTGGAAGTGAAGATGCTTCGGGCTTATGTCCATCAATAGATGTCATTCGGCTGAAATGATAATGATGATGATTTCGATCAAAACAATTTTAAAATCCACCGTAGATTTAGCTAGTAGCAAGAAGTCGACTACAAAACATGACACAAGCATCGTATAACATGACTGTCATCATCACACATCGTTTTATTTTTTATTTTTACGTAATAATATAAGTATCACATAACAATCTAAAGAGAACGTAAAGGTTCGCCACGTAACACGTTTACGTCCCGTGAGCGTACGCTTGAGGAGCCATCAAAAGAACCTTTTAAGATATAATGCTGTCCTTTTTATATGACATCAAAGTGTCACCTGAACTATACGTAATGAAAAAAAAAACCTATTAAAGGCATGTACATTAAACTCATATACAAGTCAATGGATTCAGGCTAACATGGCAGTCATAAACTGCTACGAGTACAAAAAAACTTTAATTTTTATAGTTTTAGTACGGTTGTGTTTTAAGATTTATTTATAGTTAATTAAAACGGTACAACATCAATTACATTAATTAACATAGAAATATAAAAAGATTAATATTGACAATTATATAATTTAATTAAACTAACAAGAACCACTCCCGCTTTCACTAAAACGAAAGCTCATGGACATGTGCATTCTTCCCACCCTCACCTACGGAGCGCAAACATGGTCTCTTACAAAGCGTCAAAAGTCCGCACTTGGGGTCTGCCAACGGGCTATGGAGCGAAGCATACTAGGTGTCAAACTCACAGACCGCACTAGGAGTTCCTAATGCGGTCTGTGAGTTTGACAGTTTGAACGAAGTATAGAGTTCTATACTTCGTTCCAAAACACAAATAGCAGATGCTGGCCGCACAGTTGCTGGACTAAAGTGGAACTGGGCTGGCCACATCTGTCGCATGTCGGACCAGCAATAAGCAAAAATCACATTTTTTTTTTTTTTTGTTTGGGAAATCATCAAATGACTCCTCCAGCTCTGGGCAGAGCGAGAGGGAGTGTCAGACTTTTACCGACTAAAACCCACCCTTGTTTCTTCCGTTGCCTATGTGCTGGGGCCGCGATATCCCTTTCAGACAAACCCGCGACCCCACCACTCAGTGGAAAATCACCACTCAGTGGATCCCAAATAACAGGAAACGACTACGCGCCAGGCCCAAAAAGAGATGGCGGGTTCAGCTGTACCCCCTTCTCAAAGGATTGGCCCGCAATTGCAGTAGACCGGGAAAAGTGGAAAGAGGGAAGGGAGGCCTTTGCCCTGCAGTGGGACAACACAGGCTTATAATAATTAAACTGACATGGAACAGTGGACTCCCTTGCATACTTTCTCTCACAGAACACCAGACATACGAGTACGTATAATTTTATTCCATTCATCCGCAAACACGATGTATGACTTTCAGGGTTCCGTACGCAAAGGATGCCGACCGGACTCTATTACTAAGCCTCCACTGTCCCTCCGTCTGTCACAGGGCTGTGTCTTTTGAACCGTACTAGGTAGACACTTGAAATTTTTAAGAGTGCGACTATTATGGCCGCTATAACAAGAAATGTAAAGGAAAACTATCACAGCTAAGTAGACTCTACAAGTTAACAAATAATAATCAACCAACTTACATTACTGTTAAGTATGTTCTTGGGATAAATTCATCCCATCTATGGAACCCTTCATTGTGCGTGGTCGGACACGCACTTGGCTTTTATTATTTAAATGATTTTGCGGAGTGAACCATTCTGTGACTATTTGCACCTCTGCCTAACCCTCATAGGATAAAAATAAAAATGTTTATTGCATTTACACAAATTCTTAATACACATGAGTTGGCTTGAAAAACAAAAACAAAAGAAAAACCAAAATAATTTAAAAACCAAAATAATTTAAAAACAAACAAGGAACACAGAGAACAAGGAACAAGGAGCGCAGTTGTGTGTTGTATGTGAGTGAGTTTTTGAATGTGTGTGTGTGAGAGGGTGTGTGTGCGTGTGTAATGGTGTGAATATGAATACAGGTGTAATGTAATATTATGGAATTACTGACTGTGCTAAAAAAAGGTCCTTCGAGCAATTAAAATTTAAATCCATCGCATTTTGTATTGACCTGTCGCTATTAACTTTTATTATCCAACTATAAGTTCGTAATTTTCACAATGAAATTGACGTCAAAGAAACTCCGAAAATCAATTGTCCCAGCTCAGAATCTAATTTTCATCGGATCTGTATATTAATTAACAAGACGTCCAACGAATTACTTCAGAAGCGGGTCAATTAAAAAAGTTTTGACTAATGGTGAGCCTAAGAAGCTGTACTTAATGGCGAAAAGTATCGGATTTTATGACTTGTGAGCGAAGCTTTTGTTTCAGTTTGAATTGAATTTCGAAATAAGTTAGTTAATTTCCCTGACGGAAGTTTTAAGAAATGGTGAGGTTTATAGTTATGGGACTTTGGCGGTTTGCAAATCATTGCTTAGCGGCGCAAAATGCAACTCTATTAATACAAACTGAGTGTTTTTTTTAAATATAGTTTTTTTTCTGCTTTCTGCTATGGTGGCAGTGGTGGGCAAAAGGCTTTCCTTTTAGCTTGCAAATAACCCCTATATTTTACACTCTACGTCAAATATGAAAAATGGATGAGTAATCGTAGTTCGTTGTTCTTGGCATTTGACATAATTATTTTCCACCTACACCTTTTAAATCTCAGCGCTGCAATCTTAAAAATTGGTTTTTCCATCTAATAGGTTAATAACGTTCACCACAAAGACAGAAAAAAATACTTATTCATACGTGACAGAAAAACGAGAGAGTTACAAAAACAAATACGACTTACTGATAACCGACACCACATTCAGTACGCAAAACATATTTTTTCTGTAACATCTCTTTTAATATAAACTCTACATACAATACTAAAGTCAAGGACTCTATCGTAGAGAGCTCTCTACGAAGCATTACTTTTATTTACTTGTTTACTCTATGTATTGTGTATTTAGTCAATGTAGAGCAAGTGCTCTATTTCTATGTTGAGATAAGTTTATTTTATGTTGGTTCTGAATAAGAGCAAAGAGGACCTATGTCGATAACGTAACTGTTCTATTAAATTCATAGGTTTTATTAGTACGCAGTAGGTATACCTTCAGAAATAACTACCCCTTCAGAAAAATTGCTAGTAATGCTATGCTTTGTCATTTGTGTTTGCAAAAGTTTATCTGAACTACCAACCACTTATTATTATTATTATTATATTAATACGTGAAGCAAATACTTTGTACCCCTTTTTACGAAAATAACGCGGACGGAGGAGTATGAAATTTGGCAGAAATTTGGAGAAATGGTGCAGAAAGCTAATATTTTTATAGAATATACATTAGAAATAAATTAATTAATAAAAAAAACATTACACACACTACCACGCGTTTGAGACAAGATGGGTACCTTAGAATCATGACATTTAATTGAATTATGGTTGAATTTCGACCTCTGGGCGGCAATGGTACCTATTACTAACCTACCTTTTTATACCGCTGAACTACATTGCTGAGGTTTGAAAATTATTATGTGTCTCACTGAGTGAATCCTACGGTTATAATTTTGAACCCAGGCAGTCGCTTTACGTTGTATTTCATCACCACTGCTCTCGAAACCCGCATGTGCTAGAACCAAAAATTTGAAGACATGTGCCTTCCACCAACCCACACTAAGACCGCGTGGTGGATTATGGCTCACTCCCTCTCACCAAGAGGAGGCTTATTATACGCTGCTTATGCTATGTGTGTCAGTGAAGTTAACAGTCAACTCTATACTTTTTATTAAACGGGCACAAATCCAGACTCAGCTACATAAAGATATTCTAAACGATAAAATCTAACAACACTCTTTGTTCGACCCTGAGATCTCAAACTGAAACTTAAAGCATTTATTTCAATTAAACCATTTTCAGGCACTTTTGAATTATCAAAGAGTCGGTCAGTTAGTTAGAGAGTTGAAGCTAAATGCCCATTCCAAAACGTAGATCTCTATGGAGAAGACGGGCAAGAAACTCGATCGAACTCTGGACCCAACGCTCAGCCGCCGCGTTAACCACCACTAGCCCAACGAGTCAGTCATATCAAAGTGAGTATTATATCATTCCATTGAATTTTTTGAGTTCAGCGTTCATTAGTCCACTGACCATAATCTATTCCAAAATATTCGGTTTTGGTTTAAGAAGACAACCTCACTAGACCAAAGTTATAGTCTATTACACTCGTCATTCATATTACTTACTAGCTGCGTCTCGCGGTTTCAACCGCATAAGTCTCGATCCCGTGAGAAAATCGGGTTACAAAGTGATCTACCCATGTGCATTCATGCATTTCATCCTTTTAGCGTGAAAGCATAACAAACAAACATTATAAAAAAAATCAAATCATTTCTCTTTAATATAATATTGGTTTAGAAGTTAGAAAATGTTATCAAAAGAATCAACCAAAGCTAAGAAAAACGCTGCACATATCGCTCATTCATGTAACCACACCCTTATTCCAATGCGGTTGCAAGTTTAGTTCGGATAAGTGCTCGGGTTCAGTAGCGAGTACTTGTAAGTTAGCACTAAACACTTTGAGACTTCAACTTTAACGGATAACAAGTAGTTATGATAACAATTTTAGTCAGTAACAATTCCTTCTGCATATGTGGCTTCCCTGGTACCTCATTAACGGCATAACTATGTAAATGTCTATTAACTGCTCCCAAATTACGATGATTATTTTATGTTATCTTTTTTTTTTACATGCTTTTATTAAATTAGATTTGTTACAGTAGCAGTAGTAGTTAAAGAGCCGATTCCACAAGTATAAATCTAAAAGTGGAAATTTATCACGCTGAAGATCCTCATCAGATCTTCACAATTTTTTTTTGAGACCAATTTAAAGTCAAAACCTTTCAATAAAAAAAAAAAGATCCATCGCAATCGGATCTCAAAAGGCGGATTTATCCAGTAGCCCTCTTTTGGCCCCTTTTTGGAGGAAGTATCCCTCCGATCAAAAATCCCCGACGACGAAAAAATTCTATAAAGTTGTAAAACCTGTATATCAAGTTTCGTCCAAATCAGTTGTAAAATACGACCTGTACAGGAGTACCAACAAACACACACGAAAGCAAATACGCTTCGCTCGCTCGGTCCATTGTATGAGCTGAAAAAGACCCCTGTGGGGGTTTATTAGGTACAAGTTAGACGTCATCGGAGAGGACCAGAAAATGCACCACGGGAAGGCCGCGGAGTTCGCCAAAAGTCTGGCGATCTGGAGCTGGTATGTAGATTTTAACATTTTAGAATATGATGAAACTAAATACGACATTAAACGTCAGTTAATTACCACTCTCGTAGTAGTCCAACATAAATGTTACTGAAGTAATTTGAAATAATGAAAAAAAAAGACATTTGTTACCTGTATGAAGAGGTACTGACTCAGCCTTTACTAATTACAGAATCTGCCCCAAAACTCATGCGATAATATGAAAACCCACATTTCCTTTGAAAATTGAACAGCTCCAACGCAAAGTAAATTGAAACAACTTAATAACCGGTCGCTCCCCCGACACACAGCTAGTGCCAACAGTAAACAGTATCAAAACTACTTGATCCGCGACTAACTTTCGCTGTGAGTACTTTCAACGAGTTCAGCGGTAAACAGGATACTGTTTGGTACCTGGGACCTGGATTGTTCTAAATTCTTGAAAAGGTTCTAATTAATAGCTTGTAAATTTATTCACTCACGATTTACTTTCGCTAAAAGTAATTCTAGCGAAGGAATAATATCGTGAGTGAACTTTATATACATAGTTAAAAGACAAATAAATATAAAATTTAAGAGTCTGTTTGTAAAACCAAAATAACAGCTTTTTACTAAATGCATATACTCGTATAAGTATATACAGTACTCATAACAAAAAACAATTTAATAAAAAATTGTCTGTCTGTTTGTCTTGTTTCGGCTAATCCGAAAAGGCTGGACCGTTTTTGACGGAACTTTCACTGCCAGATAGGTGTTGTAATAAGGAGTAACCTAAGCTACTTTTATTTTAGAAAAAGAATTAGGGTCCACGCGGACGAGGCCGCAGCCAGCAGTCAGTTTTTGAAGATATAAAAACAATGTCTTACACGCACAAGTATTCAGGTAATTGTCACTAATGTCAACTGTCAGTCACCGTGAGTGACGGGAAGTAAAAGCTGAAGCGTAACCTGCCGATTTATATAGTAAAAATCTCATCGTGAAATCTTATGAGAAATGAGCTGTCATTCTGGGAATTGACATGTAGAAACAACCAGAATTGAAACGGCAGAATCGCTAAATAAGCGTTTTATTTAGGACTGGAAATCACTATTACACTATAACCTTAACTATTTTGAACTATTAAACGGTGACATTTTTGAAAAATAGACCGTTGGACTAATATTGTCTGGGACTTGGTTGTGATGGTGAGCATGTATCATGTTGCTCACTAGTTTATTTATTTATTAGTATTTAAACTATGACTATTGAAACGTTTTGTACTTCCCGCCACTTGTGCCTAAACGTTCATTAGAAAACCAGCGGCAAACAGCATCTGTATGACATTAATTCTGAAATGAACCTTTGCAGCCGTGAGGCACACACTATTGTTGTTAAAACATTATTTTCACTTTTTTATTTTGTGTTTCGCGAACTGTGTCCAAATAAAGGCTTGTGCAGACCAGCGCGACTTGTCGCGCGACGCGACACCGGTTATTGTTATACTGTGAAGTTTTTTTAGAAATTGTATTGTTCGTGTCGCGTCGCGCGACAAGTCGCGCTGGTCTGCACAAGCCTTTAACGTAATTCTTTCATGTGAGTTAATTGTGATAACACGTAATAATCTACAGTGAGGAAAACTGGATTTATCTAAGGCAAAGTGTCATGGGAACCCAATGGTTTATCTCGGTTTGAAAGATCTTTCCCCAGCAGGCTGATTTATAATATTATTCAAGGTCCTTATTAACATTGTTATATTCAGTTGACTGTTCTCACTCTTATGTATACAAATTTAGACCAGTTTCCATAATTTTGACCAATTTTATATGGCCTTTGTGAACTGATGATATTTATCTTTTTTAAATCTCATATTATAAGTGCATAGATTTTGCTGTCGGGTCGAGGGCTTAACATTTTTGTTGAGGGTTCATAACATAACTATGTATGTTTGTAGCACGTAATATTTCAGAAATATATTTTTATTACTTTTATTGCCTCACGCACGGAGCCTTTTATTTGTTGAGAGGTCAAGATTGTTGTTTTATGTTGTACTTCACACTTAATATCTAGCCAGGTACGTAGCAAAGTCGTTTGGGCCGTCATAAAGTGATTTAACACACATTAATGAACACTTGCCAAGCTATTTTCAGATATAATGTTGTTCGCCGTTGTACTTCTTAATAGAAGCCTTATGAAAAAAAACAACTGAGGTATTTTAGTCCTTACGGTCAAAAATCAGCACCATCCATTGCTCAATCTTTGATGTTTTTGTCCGAGTAAAGTGTTGGAAAAAAACTAGTTTCATTTTGGATCAAAAAACGATATACAATGAAAACTAGATACAGTTCAACTACCTGCCATTATAGCCACTTGACCCTCTTCATCATTCAAAAGATAACAAATCGACGCTAGAATCTGACACAAGCATGATAAAAGGTTGCCCTTAAATAAGTTCTAAAGTGGTCCTTTAATATCTTATAACGTGAAACATATTTCATATTTATAATCTATACTATAATATTGTATGTACATGCGAAAGTAACTCCATCTGTCCGTCTGTTACCTCTGCATGCCTTAATGGCTGAACGGATTTCGATGAAATTTGGCACAAACGATAGACCATGATCTAAATTAGGACTTAGGATACTTTTTATCCCGGTAGTTCGTTCCCGTGGGGTGATTTCCGACATCCACGCGGGTGAAGCTTTTATTATATAAATAATTGATGTATTGACAGGGAGGAAGGGTCACGAAGACCAGAGCTATTTATGTAACAATATGTTGGCCGGCCGGTTTTTTGGTCCATCGCAAGGTCAAGCAACAGCTGCTGTTCAGAAATTCGAATAGAATTATTATGTACTATTAAAGAATTTCATATCTATACACCGTAAGGAATATTTCTGCTTGCAGCGCTCGGCCGCTATAGAAATCTCATCAACCAATAGTATCGCAGCATCAGATTTTTGATGAGTCCTAAAGTATAAAAACATTTAAATTAAAAACTTTCTCATCTTTGTTATTTTTATTATATTCCTAGTGGTCAAAAAAGGGTCAGACTTCTGTTATCATTATGTGAAACAGATGTGGTCATCGTGTTCACGGGATTTTGTTTTCAAACTGCTTAGTTAGATGTGACATTCTTTGATAGTACCTGATAAAGGAATTGATCGTGTCAGGTTTTTTGTTCCTTATATTATTACCGTGCTGGACAAAGATCTGTAGGTATAAAACACATTTAACTAAAAATTAATAAAAAAATGAATAATAATATGATGAATATAAATTTTGAAAAATGCAGAGGGAGAGGGTCCAATAAAATATGAAATGAAAGAAAAAGGAGTAAGTGACAGCTGACAGGAGAAATTGGAAGAAATAAACGTGTTGCGCCCACCCCAAGTAACAAACGAGGGCAGGAAGATGATGCTGGACAAATATGGCCCTCATATCCGGCCACGCCTCGAGAGATGGCCCTAATATTAAGAGATATTTGCTGTCTTTACCAATAAAATGTTGAGTGATTAAGTATCACAAAGAAACGAAATTGCCTTTACTAAGTGTGATGAAAATTATTTTTTCAGTATAACAATACAGCAGCTGAAAGTATTTATTTCATCCTTGAAACTAACTCTACAGTAAGTGCGAAGAGCCAAGACATGGAGCTAATTCAGCACAAAGTTAGTTGATAGAGATGTCGCAGTCAGAATTCGTCTAGAGAGATTTCTGAAAAAATACTAGTTTTTGGGCTTTAGCAGGGATGAAATGAATGGATAGAGAAAACGTAAACGTAAACGTTTAATACCTCAAATAACATGGGACAAGGGTTGGAAGTTGACGATGATGGGCTTTAGTAAGTCGCGCCCTCTGATCTTATAACGCCCATTTTAATATTACTTTGATCCAAAAGCTTGTTAATATTATAATAATAAAATAAATAATACATGATAACACAAACAAAAAATAACTTTGTTTAGGTTATAAGAATTTTTTTTTTTTTTTTTTCAGGCCGTTACATTTTTTAAAGAAAGAAAGAAGAAGGAAAATAGATTGGCACGGCTAAAAAGTAACTGGCCCGGCTTATATTTCTTTAGTTTTATGGGGTAAATAAATTATCCATATTTCCTTGGATAAAATACATAGCAATGGGGATTTATTTTTCACAAACGACGTGGAAACGTATTATCTTTTTTACACAAATGGGATATAAAAAGACTATTTTA
The DNA here is from genome assembly GCA_916701695.1 of Agrochola macilenta. Taxonomy (NCBI): domain Eukaryota; kingdom Metazoa; phylum Arthropoda; class Insecta; order Lepidoptera; family Noctuidae; genus Agrochola; species Agrochola macilenta. The sequence goes on from OU753553.1 coordinate 23,488,717, forward strand.
AGTGGTTGAAGCTTTTACGCTTTGACTACTACATTCAGCAGTAAAGGTATTTACTGCACACCGCTATTTTTCAATGCAGTGCACAGAGATTTACATCCAAACTTTATTGCAAAACTCGGCATCCTTCAAAATGACAGAAATTGCAACATACCACAGCAGAGTTATATCTGTTTATACGTATATATCTGTCTGCTCTCAATCTACTTTATGTACTCCAAGTAATTCAGTAAGCCTTGGTTAGCACTTGCGCTTATTTAACGCGACGATTTTTTAAACACGCCCTGAATTTTCAACTCAAGCTATTGAGCCGAGCATTGAGAATCCAAATGAGTGCATCCTAGCGCGTCAGGAAAATACACTGGTGGATTTTCAGCACCCCAATTGCAAAAAAAACAAAAAAAAAAACATTGCTTCACAAGATTGCAAATTTCGTCTGCTCGACCACGTAAATAATGCAAATGTTGGCGAATTGTCAAAATAAAGTGCATTGAAATGATAAGAGGTCTCAGCGCTAAGCAGTGCGTTGAAAATCCAGTGCGCGATAAAAAATCGCTCGTGAGTACGAGAGCTGCGAGGCGTTCACTGAAACTGATTGTGTAATTTGTGTATCTTTACGTCCTGAATGAAACTTGTGTTTATGTTGTGTACTTGGTTTAATACCCTGATGCCAGTAGTTGTGTTAGTATTTTAGTGCTTGCAGTAAATCTTGTTTTTGTACAGGCTTATTAAGCTCTGGGCACACTGAGGCCGGGCTGAGAATCCCGTGCGCTATGCGGGACGCGACTGCGCTCGTCGATTGTTTTAATATTAATAAGTCACGCGACTATGTGCGCTAGTTTGAACATCTTCTTGCGAGAGAATTTCATCCTGCATCCGGTATTTGCTTCAGTTAGGTGATGGAGATACTATTGTTTTTTTTAAAATGATAATTGGTAAGTATTTATGCCTGTGAAATGGTTAAAAAAAACCGGCCATGTGCGTTTCGGACCACGCACAATGAAGGGTTCCGTAGTTGGGATGAATTTACCCCAAGAACAAACTTAACTTAGTAGTTGAGAAACATGTTCTCTAATACATCGATACAAGTCACGGTCAATTCTCCAACTGCAAATAAAAGTTCGCTATCGCAATAAAAAAAATGTGATAAAACTACAAATTATCCATTTTTGGACTTTTTCCTTTACTGGTGCTTTGAGACCTTGCTTCCTGTCACATTTCATGATTGTAAGTCATCGGTCAAGTATGTTTTGATTTATTTGCGAGTATCCAAATATGTCACATAAATCGATGTATTTTTTTGACAATGACTTCTCCCGCTCTGGGCGGAGCGAGAAGGCGTGTCAGACTTTTAACTGACTAAAACCCACCCGTGTTCCTTCCATTGCCTGTGTGCCGGGGTCGCGATATCCCTTTCGGACAAACCCGCAATCCCAGCAGGCAAACTTCACCCCCTTGCATTGTATTTTTACATTACTGGGGGGTGTACTTTCTCTGGAGCCCACTGTACAAAGTGATCCTATAAGGGTTCCGTTTTTACCTTTTGAGGTACGGAACCCTAAAAACAATGTACACGTTTTTTTTTTTGTGTGGTAATTTATCAAATAACTTCTCCCGCTCTCGGCGGTGCAGGAGGGCGTGTCAGACTTTTACTGACTAAAACCTACTCGTGTTCCTTCCGTTGCCTTTGTGCCGGAGCCGCGATATCCCTTTCAGACAGACTCGCAACCCTGGCAGGATTGGGACACTCATTGATACAGTATTATAATGGAACATAAATTGTAGCCAACCACATAATCTTGACGATGTTTACATCTTTTAGAGGTTGACTGTGAAAAGTTCGGCATACAACGTCGTATGAAGCAATTAGTGTGAAAGCATTGGGCTCATTACACCGATCGCTCTGATGGTTAGAGATCGTAAAATTTCGGGCCCGAAGTGTTAGTATCGCTTATGATTTTCGGCGTAAGGCCCTGTTTACGGCGTCGAGCGATGCGATTTGAAAGAAAAATGCGTTTATTGGCATTACAGCAGAAATACACCTTCAGTGAAGCATGCACGTGTCGTTTGACGCAAGTGGTTAATAAGTTACTTTCGTCAAGCGACACGTGCATGCGTCACTTGTTTCCGTCCTTCGCATCGCGGTGAGTCGTGGAGTCGTGGCATGCTATAGACAACTTCTTTCATTTGTTTTCTCCGCGGTCGCTGCCGCAAGACGAGTGACGCTTGAGCGTGTAGCTCGTGGCCACAGGGTTATGCTTTTCGACGTAAGGGTACGGTAAGTAGCTCTCTATGTTTTTATTTCTGCGAGGTTAAAGGGCAGTTATTGGGTGTTATTGATATTGATTGACCTTGGGAGAGTTTGGGTGTAGAAATTGGATAAAATATGAACGAGTGTGCACTCATTTTAAATTATGAACAAAAGAGAACGAGTAGTTGAGAGACACGTAAATAAACTTTCGCTTATTTTATGAACCTTTTCTTGTCCAAGACTGAAAAATGTAGTCTTGTTTTACTCTCTCTCTCTTTTGTTTTCATTCATTCATTGTATTTCTTGACGGCATGTGAATCCAAGTCAGAGACCCGTGAGCCCATGGATGACTAGGTTAGTCATTAACCACACGAAAAAGAAGACTAAAAAATTATAATAAAAATAAATAAGCTTGGTACATGTCTGTTTTTTATGTCATGCAAAAACAAAAAAAACAACTTAGTGTAAAAAAAAAAAAAAAAGATGTAAGTTAAAATATAGTTCCGTCTAGAGCTTATAATACCCCAAATTATAACCCTCAATCATTCCAACCCCTTCCGAAGTAGAAACCTAATCATATCTGGGTTGGCATCCAATCTCATATGACTTCCGTATTTTCAGGACCCTCTATCATGCAAGTGACACCCAGAAATTAAACTAGTTCTTCAAAGTGTACAGGAAGGGCCTCAGTACATTATCTAAGTCCGACTGAGCAATTTATCCTCTCTCGGAGCAATATAACTTAATAGGGGTGAGGCACTAAGCACACGAAAAGTTAAGTGGTCCGGTACAAAACTGACCTTTGTGCTCGGAGCGTAGATCAAAGAAAAAAGAGATGTAACTAGGGACCAGTGCGGTACTTAGGAATATTATAAATTAAATAATTCCAAGGATTTTTTGGTCTTTGTATTCGGTTTTTTTTTTTGTGAAATATAATATGGGTTGCTTTGCTTGGGTACCTTTTGTGTTTGTATTCTTTTTTTCTCTCATACAACCAGTCATACCAAGAGATATGGTACAAATAAGATAATATCGCCTGATAGATTCTCGATTTTTGCATAATTTATGGTGGTATTTGTGGTAATTTATGGTATTTGTGGTATAAGTATTCTGTTTTTCACCACAAGAATTTTTTCCTAGTTACTACCTTAAATACTTCCAAAAAATACTTCCTCATTATAATGATCCTTAAACATTCTTGTGTATAAAAAGGTTCGACTGAAAATCCTCGAAATTATTTTGAAAATAATCATATTTTTTTATTTTGAGGCAAAAGTATCTTCCTTGTTTCCATAATCTGAAAGAGGAAAGTCAAAATGGCTTCTCATTGTCGGTATGCCTATTTTTACAAATAAAATTCTTCGCAATGAAAATGAGGGTGGGCTCTTAAATGATTTCAGTGTTCCGTTATGGTTCCCAGACAATTGCGAATTCCTCATAAAATACCCGTAATAGAGTCAGAATTAGGTATTTTTCTTTAGGGGTTTTGATAAAGAACGAAAATGGACATAAGACTTTTATAGGTAGGTACTTTTTTTATACGGAACCTTTATTAGAAAGTGCGAATAGTGACAGACCTAAGTGCTGCATAGATTACTTATACAAGGCAAAGATTTTTTTTTTAAATAGCCTGTAATATATTATTCAAAAGTTTCTTAGTACTTCATTAGGTTTTCACAGATTTTAATGATAATAATAATTAGTACATATTGAAAACGGGAGATCCTTGTGTTTTATATTGTTCTCAGATTTACAAGGAAAATCCTGTAAAGGCAGAAAAACAGCAGTAAAACGAAGCAGCGAACGTTTTCTTAGCTTTTCTTAGTTTTATTACCCGACTGTAGTTATTACAATGTTGTTCTCGGAAGTTTTCAACTTGTTATTACTTACCTGTACGTAATAGTTAAGTTTATTTTAAGAAATAATACCTAGTTATAGATAGATTCATAGGTTTAAAAAAGCCACTCCGTCTGTTCCATAACGTTAATAACGCAATTAATGTTGGTGAACTGTCAAAAGGTATTGCATAAGTCAATCAATCTGCCTAGCCTTTTCCCAACTATGTTGGGGTCGGCTTCCAGTCTAACTGGAGGCAGCTGAATACCTGTATTTTAAATAGAGCGACTGCGTATCTCCACAAACCAGTAACTTGGTAATCGATACAACAGCAACTTGATAAAACTGGTTGTCAGACTTTCGGGCTTCTGACGACCCGTAAGGACTGTCAAAGATCTACGAATGACAGCCGGGACCAACGGCTTAACGTGCTTTCCGAGACACGGAGGAGTCTTGGTATGTAAAGATGGTCACCCATCCACGGACCGGGGTTGGTCCGTGGATGGGTGCAAGCGTAGCTTAACCTGATGGATCGACCCGTGCGGCTGTTATTACTTAGCCACAAGCTCATTGCCATTGCATAAGTGTGTGTGTGTGTTTTGAAATTCTGATTGTAACTACCTGGACGCGTTTACTGTGGTTTATATTCATCGTAAGCCCGATTCTGTTTGGTTCATGAATATCGCCTCCAGTAGAGACCGCAGCTAGTTTGGAATACCCGACATTTACATTTCAGTGAAACTGAATATGAATGAAGAGACCCGTAGGAGAACCAAGGTAACCGAAATAGCTTGAAGAATTGCTAAACTTAAGTGGCAATGGGCAGGACACATTGCTCGCAGAACAGATGGCCGATGGGGCCGAAAGGTTCTGTAGTGGCGACCGCCTACCGGAAGACGTACGTTGGAAGGCCTCCCATAAGGTGGACCGATGACTGATGATGGACTTTTGTAGGCTGCAGGAATCCGCTGGATGCGGGAAGCACAGAATCCGTCGAAGTAGCGGTGCTTGGGGGAGGCTTGAGATTACTTAATTTTTTTATTAATCGTTACTCTAGCAACCTTCCCAAAGATAGAACCTTCAGTCAAAATGGTTGCAGCCCCATCTAAATAGGCATTATGTTAGTAATTGTCAATAGAACTTATGTAAGTAATATACCAGAAAAAGATTTATAGCGCGGGGCACAATATACAGACTTTTAGACCACGATAAGGCTCTCAGACCGGGGCTTATCGATCGATACGATACTCGGTGTGGTACAAGTTGTTGGTTATATTACACAATTGTTATAAAATAAAGTTAATAACAAAACACTATGCCTGTTTTCCCCGAAGGTATAGGCAGAGGTACATAGTACACCCACATTTTGCCAGTTATGTTTATGTCTCATGTAATAGGGGGCGAGCCTACTGACATCAACGGAGCACGTATCACGGAGCACGAATTCAGACTTCGTGCTGCTACTGAGAAATTTCTAATGGGAAAACCTAGTAACACTTTGCCCAATCTGGGAATTTAACCCAGAACTGCATGCTCAACAGTAGCGCTTTCGTCCACTAGACAAATGTGGAAGTCTAATAGGAAAAAGTAAACTAATGAAAAGGATATTAATAAGCTGGAAGTGGTTGCTGTTAGAACCCAAGTGTACATTTAGTGCCTGCTTATACGTGACTTCGAATATACGACTGAATTATAAAGTTACATCAAGTCTATGGCTCGCGCTGTCTCTGGTCTCTGACACATTGAGGTGTTTTACAGAGACAGTAACTTTAAGAACCACTTAAGGTTAAGTGTCGATTGAGGATTCAAGGGTTAACCCAGTAAAAAAAGTCAGTCAATTTTTATCCCAGATCTAACCCAACACCTGATATACTCTTTATGAAAATATACGCCAACTTCTTTGGACCACTAGCAAAGCCCAATAAGCCTTTTATAATGAGGCCCAAGGGGACCGCACGACTCCCAAGAAACAACGCTGCCATAAGCATAAACAATACATTTTGCTACGATGTTTCTGCGCACACCAGACATTCAATTAGCTAAATTTGAACCCCATATTCAATGTATATTGTTATGATGTTTTAGAGTACTGTAATTTGGATAAGAGCACTATTTTATGGAAGATTTCGGGTTATCTTGTTGTATTTTATTCTTAACAATGTGTGCATAGACATTGTAAGCTTATGAAAAAGGAATAGCCATATCATAAATTAAGAAAATGCTAGAATATTTTGTACCCTAAATTAATCATAATTAAATTGTTATTCTGTGATCTGCTATCCAGAATCTCACTAAGTGGCTGTCAAGATTTTAAGTTGTATCTAAGTACTAGACAATAAAGCATTATTATTTCCACTCGAGAAATTGTTAATAGGACAAACTAAAATTTTTTACAAAAAAAAACAACCGACTTCCGAAAAAAACACTACAAAGTGAAAAATAACTTTAATTAGAAGTCGAAGTCGGTTGTTTTTTTTTTTGTAAAAAGTTTTTATTTTATACATTTTAGTTGTCGTACCTACCCCACACAAATTCGAACACCACTACCTAAATAACAGTCACAGGAAGTTATCATCATATCATCCACATTATACTAATCGGAAAAAATACGTATTATTGAAGCTTACTCAAAAACTATCCAAGCAAAGTTAATAAAATTTATATGGGACTAATCCGGGAGCATACCCTTTCATAAAAAAAAAGAATTTTTAAAATCGGTCCACAATTGACGGAGAAATCGATGGACAAACATAAAAAAAAAAAAAAACTTACATTCGCGTCGATCATATAACCTCCTCCTTTTTGGAAGTCGGTTAAAAAGATCTTTCTAGATCTCTCATAACGCCCTACTCATTAACACGGTATTAGAGGAAGGCCTTGAAATATATTTTTTTCCAAAAAAATTAATTAATTTCTACAATATGGCGGACGAAATTGGTTTTGGTCTGACTATAATCTCATTTTAATTGCCATCAACGTGTACGAGCTCTTATATAATGGATTTGATATTTGATAGCTGATTTCGGAAAATGTAGGTATCACTTTTCTCAAATACAGTCAAGGAAATTAATTTTTAAGCAAATTGACACCCTTCGTCAATTTTCCGTGTAGATGATACAACGGAATGTAAAAAAAATTGTTGCGATTTGAATAAACAGACAATTTAAGATGGGAATTTGCTTAACATTAATACTCCGAGTTAAGTCAGGGAAACTACGAGTAATTGTCGATTGTCAACGTCAATTTTCCGTGTTATAGTCATATCATTATCATGTGTGACTGTCAAAAAATTACAGTTGTGATTTGAATATACGGACAATTTAATTTAACTTTATTAATTTAGCTTCAGGTCCGTTTGTTGTTGATTTACGATAAATAAAAATATTGAAATTATATTAAGTTTCGGTGAAAGTCTAAACTGTTTTCAACCAATATTTTAGATTGTGATTATTTATGTCTAGTTAGAGGGTCGCGCTGCAAAAGTACAAAAAACACAGTCCATCTTTATTATGCTGGTGTGCGTGACACTGGTTGATGTATTTGCGTGTATTCTGACACGCAAATCAACCGGGAAATCACGCAAAAAAGGCCCAGTACACGTTGGCTGAGCGGCGGGCTCGCGAAACGTATACTGGGGGCATAGCACTCGCGCCACGTCATTGTGCTGTCATTGTACTTTTCTAGTGTGCGTGCATTAAGCGACTAACAGTAATTGGACGCCAGACATAATTTATATCTTTGATTTTCGAGTAGGTACACTACACTTTAATTTCAAGACAACAACAATTTCGCACAGTGTTTGAAACACTAGTAACTTCATGGCTACCTAATAAAGCTTCATATTATATTTATACCCGATCTACGAGGTCACCGACCCCACCCCATTCACTAAAATTCCACGGACTGAGATTTAAAACACGCTGTAACAGCGATATTAATGTTCGTTTCACCTTTTCATTGGAACGTTTAACGTCCTTTGACGGCGCGGCATTTGTTTGAAGTGAGAGCGAGAGGAGTGGCTTTAGAAAGTACGATCAAATAAGCGTTGCCAGTTGAAGAGGTTCTCAGAAGGATTTAGTCTAGTTATAGGGTTGGTTAATGGTTATTTATGTGATTTTTGGAACGTTTAAGGTACGTACACGGATTAAGGCTCAATTCACACTGAAAGCGTATCTATATTTTTTGTTACTGTACATAAAGTTTATATTGCCTTGTCATTAAAACTGCTCGCCGCGTTGCTGCCATTTCAGTGTGAATTGAGCCTAAGAGAAGGGCCAAAGGAAGGAAATCTGCTGTGTGGGTTTCATTTTTCGTACTTATTTATTTTGGAAAATATTGATCTTCCAAATACTTTTTGATCTTGCAATGATGATCGCTAGGCATACCGTTTTTTGTCGTTTTTACGAAATAGATGCGATAACTGCGAAATTTTGTAAATAGTTCGAAATGTTGTGTTTTTATACTTTGCTACGAAATTTTGAAGAAAAACATTTTTTAAACGCCTCAATCCCGTGACATAGGTAACAAAAGAAAATAGTTACCCTAGATTTGCAAATGCAGTTTTACAAACCTCCATAGCCCAGTCAACTGTGTAAACTCTGAAAGATAGTTTAATATCTACAATATTGTCATATTGACTTTGCCTTCGGTCATAAAAGACAATATAAGTATCAGATCGGACGACGCGACTTCCCAGAGGTTATTAAGCAGGAAAAACCACAATGTTAGCTTTAAACAAATTTTGCAATAGATAGTCAGTTGATTGATATTATGATTATTTAAGCAAATAAATACGTGATTTTAAAGGTTGTAATTTTTTCGGCGATTGAAAGCAAAATTTTGCCTTTTGAGTTTATATTTATGCGAAATTTTGATTATTTTATTTGCGAAATAAACGTACCTAACCTTAATGAATAATAATAGGCTCGCGGACGGAGTCGCGGGCCGATGCTACTTAATTGAGTATAGAAAGACGATCTATGAGTATGTTTAGGAAATCGATATCAGAATTATTTAAGGATCGATTAAATCCATTCCATTATTTTGATACTTTATTATTATTACTTATTTATTTCAATCAACAAATTAAACAACAATAACAACAAACAACAACAACAATTAACAACAACAACAAATACAACACAAGACAATTAAGAAAATTTAACAATAATCAATTTTTTATTTTTTATTTACATTGTAGAGCATGGTGGCCCAGTGGTAACGGGCCCGACTTACAAGTCGTAGGTCATCATTTCGAACCCAGGCAGGGACTTTATTTGTGTATTTAATTTTAATACTACTGCTCTCAAAACGGTGAAGGAAAACATCGTGAGGAAACCGGCATGACCTAGGACCAAAAATTCGAAGATATGTGACATTTACCAACCCGTACTGAGCCCGCGTGTTGGATTATGGCTCACTCCCTCTCACAAAGAGGAGGTCTGTGTGCCATCAGGGGCAATATAATAGGCTGATTATGGATGAACTATAGGTAAGTAGGGCAATGTTAAATTACAACTAAATAGTTATCTAAAGTATATTCTTGAACTATTCTGTTCATTCCAAGTCTCTCTAACTAACAAGATAAGCCGTAAGATGACTTCAAATAGTTTCAAGTAAATGTATGTAAAAAATAATTGGATTCTAAAACCAACGCTTATCAATCAATCTTGTTAAAATATACATCAGATTTTATTTCACGGGTTTTATTGGTGTATTCGCTAAAAAAAACCTACATTTAAAATAGTACGCGAGGGCTCATCCCATATGCGACTAGGTGAACCCTCCAAGAGGGCTCCCGGCACTGAACGTGTTAACGAGAAGTATTCTGGACGTCTCACTTACCTACTTCACTAGTACAGTCACGAGCACCTATATGTATCCACTTAGCAAAGTTCAAAAGCGATTTTCTCATGGAATAACGACTGCAACTTTGAGATAAGACCTATTTCATATTAGTGTGGGTTCTAAAATACTATGTTCGTAACAACATAAAATTACAATCACCACAGTAGGACAAAATCACTTTTTAAAGTTGCTAAGTGTATACATATTGGTGCTCGTGACTGTACCTACAGCCTTTTATACTTTACTAGTTTCTGCTCACGACTTCGTTCGCGTGGAAGTCGAAAATCACCACAATATACTAAAATAACAGCCACATTTTCCCGTGATATTACGTTGTTTTCGCTTAGCTTTCTTTTTGCTCGGCTTCTAGCGCCATATCGTGATGTTAAATAGCTTGTAAGTTGATAAATAAATAAATAAATCTTTCTCAAGAATTTGGGCTATCGAATGAAAAAACAATTTTTCAAATCCGATTGGTAGGTCCAGAGATTAGTGCGTTCAAACAAACAAACGCTTCGGGATTATGAATCAATAGGGTGATAAAGCAGGATTTACATATCAACGACGGTTTTTTACTTGCAGAAAAGCATCCAGAAGATGTTTAAACGATGCAAAAGGAGTATGTAAGGATGATGGCAGGTGGCGTTCTATATATTCTGCCTGCCAGAAGACGAAGACTATTCTCTTATTTAAAATTTGCCATTTCAGTGTGAATTGAGCCTAAGAGAAGGGCTGTAGGAAGGAAATCTGCTGTGTGGGTTTCATTTTTCCTTTGATCGGCTATAGCAGTGGATATTGTGACTTTTAGTGAGATTGATTTTTGCCCTGAAGAATATAGCCTGCTTATTTAAAGAATAGCGATAAGGTTATCACATTATTAGTCAATCTGCCTAGCCTTTTCCCAACTATGTTGGGGTCGGCTTCCAGTCTAACCGGATGCAGCTGAGTAATCAGTATTTTACATGGAGGGACTGCCTATCTGAGCTCCACAACCCAGTTAAGGGGTAACAGTACCCCTTGGTAAGACTGATTGTCAGACGTTCGGGCTTGAGACGACACGTAACGACTGTCAAAAATTTACACGAAATAAACCAAACTTAATTATTATTATTTATTTATATTTCAGACAACATGATCCATTTTGTTAGTAAAAATTATGCTTAAAACTATGTTAGTTCACACATAAACGCATACAATGTTTAAAGAACGGACAGTCATACCTGTCCGCTATCACACTCAGGATGCTGTTGCTACTCACACGCACCCTGTGCAGCAGGGACGCCGCTTTCTTGCGTAAGATTGCCGCGAAACCATCAGTGCGTGCTTCCATGAACATGGCGGACGCGCTGCAAAACGGCGGGAGCCTAAGCAGCATCCTGAATGCGTTATTATATTGGACCCGCAGAGCATTGACAGCCCTTTGCGTATATGCTGTCCACAGGCTGCTGGAGTAAAACGTCTGACAAAAGGATTTAAATAACAAAATCTTAATCTCTTTTGTGCAGCGTGCAAACCTGCGGGCTAGCATGTTAGCCCTGACCGTCAACGCTCTGCGTTCCCTTTCCATGTCACATTCGTCGTTCAAAGAGTCTGTGACTATATGAATAATACTATTTATTATTATTCGTTTACTAACTTGACGTAAAAGCGGCAACATGGCATACGGCAGCGACATGAGCCCATGTCCTACGTAGTATAGTTACCTATTCTGTGTATGGACTCGCGCACGGGGCGAATGGTGTCAACAATTAAACACAAACTTTATGGTATTGATTTATACAAAAAAAAAACACTCTAATTACTCAAGTTTAATAATCTCCACTTAGGTGTTTAATTAATTAAAATCTTTACTGACATCGTTAAGTTCTTCAAGATTGGTAGACATTATCCATGTGAGACTAAAAATTTATCCGGACTCGAAGTTCCGTCGCCGGTCCGTAAACGAACGTGTGTGAACGACTTGACACCTATATTATTTTGGGGCCCTTGATGGAGCATGGCCTGCCCACGTCCCGGGGACGGCACTGAGATGTGGTCGGCACGCGATTGGCTATGCCATGCTGCACATTTTCATGACAACGCGACGAGAGTGCCATCTACCAAGAACTAAGCGCGCGTAAAGAACACATGAGTCTGCCGCCATTGTTCTCACAAAAACAATCTGTTTATTGACTCCGTGAGTGAGAATCGATAAACTAAGGACAGATTGTGCATTATCGTGTTTTGTTACTCGCGACTGTCTCCGTGATCAATCTTTCACTTAAAGAAAAATTGGGAAGCCGGTCGCAGCAGAGAAAAAGTGAGTGATACTTGGATTTTACTTTGTTGAATTTGATCCTTGAACGTAGCTTCTGCTAGTTCACCCAAATAGTAGAAGCTACGTTCGTACAGCACAACCTATTTTCGTTCTACAACCAGCTTATTCTGACAGTCTACACCTCTATTCCACAAACGTTCTCTAATCATCACGCCAGCTACTGTCTGATCCACCATATTTTTAAGTTTCACGACAAAGTAAATAAATTCCACAAAATTAAATAAAAGTTCCAGAAAAGTTGAAAAGTATCCATTCCACTTAATTATCGTCTTGTTCTTATAAACTGACGCCCTAATGGGCTATTAACGGTACTTCACAGAAACAGCCCATAATTTGACTCTGTTTATGTTTATTTTGTTTTATGAATGTTCTTGTTATTTATTATATTCGTGTTTTATGTTTGCAACTTGTTGATCATCTTGGTTAAGGGTCCCGGAGGCTATAAAAGACAGTTAAAAAAAAAAAAAACATGTCAAATTTTTTTGGTGGTTTTTTTTTGTCAATTTCTGACGTAAAAAACTTTAAATAAAAGAATAGTCTCTGTCTGAAAACACAATGTTCAGTCGTTTTACTGTGTTTTATAACACGGTTTTAAACCTAATCCCGTTAACCGTCCGCGATGTGTCTACCTGCCATGTCTTCTCGAAAATTACTTATTTACTTGAAACTATTTGAAGTCTTCTTAGGGCTTACGAGTATCTTGTTACTTAGTGAGACTTGAAATGAACAGAATTGTTTAAGAATTTAGATAACTATTTAGTTGTAATTTAACATTGCTCTACTTACCTATAGTTCATCCATAATCAGCCTATTATATTGCCCCTGATGGCACACAGACCTCGCTGTGAGAGGGAGTGGGCCATAATCTGCCACGCGGGCCCAGTGCGGGTTGGTAGATATCACATATCTTTGAATTTTTTATTCTAGGACATCCCGGTTTCCTCACGGTGTTTTCCTTCACCGTTTTGAGAGCAGTGGTGATGAAATTAAATAAAACAAAGTAAAGTGTCTGCCTGGGTTCGAACTCGTAACTCGGGGCCGATACCGCTGGATTATTATTTAATTGTAGACAATCAAATAAATTTTTGACAATGTTTACATCTTTTTGAGTTTGACTGTAAAAAGTTCGGCATACAACGTCGTATGAAGCACTTAGTGTGAAAGTATTGGGCTCAATAGACCGATCGCTCTGATGGTCGGAGATCGTAAAATTTCGGCCCCGAAGTGTAATTATCGCTTATTCTTTTCGGCGTCGGCCTCGAGCGATGCCACTTTGCGTGAAGCGATCCGTACGCTTCTCTTGTTTCCGTCCGTCGCTCCGCAAGTCGCATCGCGGTGACTCGTGGAGTCGTGGCATGCTATAGACAACTTCTTTCATTTGTTTTCTCTGCGGTCGCTGCCGTAGGACGCGTGTCGCTTGAGCGTGTAGCTCGTGGCCGCAGGTTTATGCGTTTCGGCGTAAGGTTACGGTAAGTATGTTTTTATTTCTGCGACGTTAAGAGCAGTTATTGCGTGTTATTAATATTCATTGACCTTGGAAGAGTTTTGGTGTAGAAATAGGATAAAATATGAACGATGCCGCAATAATCTGAGTACCTACTACTCAGATTATTGCGGCATAAAAACTCTGACACCAGTTAATTCACTAACCACACGAAGAAGAAGGAGACTGAAACCCTGCCTAGGTTTGAACTCACGACCTGTCAATTCGTAAGTCGGGGCCGATACCACTGGGCCACCCCTCCTCTGCAATAACACATCTGCCTAGCCTTTTCCCAACTATGTTGGGGTCGGCTTCCAGTCTAACTGGATGCAGCTGAATACCAGTATTTTACATGGAGCGACTGCCTATCTGACCTCTACAACCCAGTAACTGGGTAATACGATACCCCTTGGTAAGACTGGTGTCAGACTTTCGGGCTTCTGACGACTCGTAACGACTGTCAAAGATCCACGAATGACAGCCGGGACCAACGGCTTAACGTGCTTTCCGAGGCACGGAGGATTCTCGGTATGTAAAGATGGTCACCCATCCACTGACCAACCCCGGCAAGCGTAGCTTAACCTGATGGATCGACCAGTGCGGCTGTGATTACTTAGCCACGAGCTCCTCTGCAATAACACATAAAGTATCAAAATAATGGTATGTATTTAATCGATCTTCAAATTCTCATATCAATTCCTTAACATACTCATCGATTGTCTTTCTATACTCAACTAAGTAGCTTTTGCCGCCTAACAATACCTAAGTATAGATTACATACTCACTGATCGTCTTTTTGTTATCCTACCTTAGCCTACGTAGTGTGACCAGCTTGGATGTAGCGCTCGGCGGTCGATCGGAATGCGATCATAATCAAGGCTTGTGCAGACCAGCGCGACTTGTCGCGCTGGTCAAGACCAGCGCGACACCGGTTATTGTTATACTGTGAAGTTTTCTTAGAAATTGTATTGTTCGTGTCGCGTCGCGCGACAAATCGCGCTGGTCTGCACAAGCCTTTAGAATATCAAAAGTATTTGGAGGATCAATTAAATATTTTCCAAAATAAATAAACACTAAATATCTGGCTACAGAAAATACCTATCAATCAACAAATAAATCATATAGGTAGGTAAATCAGATTCCTAAATTACCAATTTAACGTAACCTTTGATTTCAAAGAGTTTCTTTCTCAAACACAGCAACTAATTAAGGGCTATTGATATAAATAATTAAAGCTCCTTTACAACTCTTAATATAAATGAAAATCTCTTTAATCAAAATAATTACTTAAGTATCTCAAAATGAGATCAAATTGCTTGTGAAAATTTCCGGCATTCTTGCCCATTTGCCACGAAATTATTACTTTGAATTATTCTAACAACGTAATTGCTACCTGTACCGAAAATCAATAATTTGATCTCCGACAAGACATCAAAGGACATAGAAAATTGAATTGAAACAAGGCTCTGATAAACAAAATCAAAACAACTCCAAAACTTCGAAATTCAACTCTAGTTCAACCACATAAAGATCAAAATTCGGATTTGGAGTTGGGAACAATTTTTGGAGTGGTAAATAAGGGCCCGGAAATTAAAACCGGTAAATTAAGAGGAGACAAGAAAATATGATGGCGTCAAAATCCACAGGTCTTTCTTGGAATAAATGTGGAGTCTGAGAGGGGAAATTAACAATTATTTTAGAGGATTCTCTTCCTACGTTAGCAGAATAATGTTAGTTTGTGAAGTAAGTGAGATTTTTATACGTTTTAAATTTTGGTCTTCTTATAAAGGTTTTGTCACAGATCCATCACATTTAGACCTACCTCGAATTCTCAAGACTTCCTTTACCTCAGCTTAGGGAATACCTTATTGTAAATTTTTTCTCTGGTTAAAACTAGCCAGGGTAAGTACTTCCCTTAAAAATACAATAACTTTCCTTCATCTTCCTGAAGATTTTGCACAAAAAATACCTCTTACCCTACCCAAGTAAAATCTCAACAGGAAAAAATCAAAGCTCCTTATGAATTTAAACAAAAGGCACTTTACGTATGCATGAAATAAGCTCATGTTTCATTCAGCGACATACCGAATGACGTCACCTGTCATGGCTGACGTTCCCTCCAAAACATTTGATGGTAGTGCAAATGTTCAATTTTTTTACTTTTATATGGGGATCAACATTGGGTTCAATATTATATGTTGTTTTGAGACTTTTTATATTTCTTGTTTATTAAAAGCTGTGCGCCCGATGGGATTTCTATCGGCAAAAATTACAAACTCTCATACAAACCTTAATTTAACCCCTCTAGAGGGCGAATTTTCAAAAGTCCTACCTTTGTGCACACTTTCGTGATAAGGAACTCTGATGCAAAATATGCTTCTAGGCCCAGCGACGCTGTGGGTTGTCTCTTAGTGAATGAATCAATTAATTGTAATTAGGAAGGTTCTGGGAAACTTACACTTTACCTAGAGCAACTTAGGTAGGCCCCCGACAAGGCAGGACAGGCAGGAGGCAGGAGGACCTGGTGAAGATGTCGGGAATCCACTAGAAAGCAGAAGCACACGACCGGTCGATGTGGTGACGCTTGGTAAAGGCAGTGTAGCTACGTTTTTATTTAGTATTATTTTATTATGAGCTATGGTTACAGTAGGAGCAAACTCAACCACAACTCAAAAACTCAACAGTAGGAGCAAGCTCAACCACAACTCAAAAACTCAACAGTAGGAGCAAGCTTGCACGTCAGTGACTCTGACAAGTTTTTGACACTATTATTATTATGTTTGTAGTACAAACAAACTTTATGCTGAGTTAATTAAGTCGCTTGTCACCGGCAAAGCAACCTCGTTACTTAATACTTTGAGTACCTACGTCGTCGAAGATAAATCGCAGTTCAATGGACTTGCCTTAGTGACGATAATGATGAGTTGAAAACTTGACTCATAACATGCGACGCGCAAAGTTTTAACGTTGCACAAATGCGAGTGACATTGCCAGATGGCGCTAAAAGTCGGTCGCCGTATTACGGGACATCACTGTTCATCAACGTTGGTCATTGTTGCGTGTCATGTTACAGTGCAGAACGTAAAGCGAATTATGAAAACTTTGTGCTCTGGGTAAAGTATCCAAAATTTTGTAATATCAGGATAAAGAAGAGCGTCCATGGAGTTTCTTACCCGTTCTTCTCCAAGAGGTCAATATGTTGGAACAGGCAACTAGGTACACAAAAATTCTGTAGGTAAGCTTCAACTTCAGTGGTGGCGCGGACACTAGACAGGTCTAGTGTCCGCGCCACCACTGAAGTCCGGCGGGAAATTGTGCATTTTTTTAAATACAATTTGTTGTAATACCATAGACACTTGCGCCGCATCTATTGGACTTGAGTGGTGGCGCTGACTATGACCGCCTCCTTGACAGTTCAAAAGTACCTGTAAATGGTTTAATTGAAATAAATGCTTTGATTTGAGTTTGAATGTTCTGTCTTTTTCAATCAGTGAAAATATACATAAGTAGCTTTTAGTTAAAAAGAGCCAACCGCAAAGCGTGGATGACTGCCCATAGTATCATCATCATCATCATCATTTCAGCCAAAAGACGTCCACTGCTGAACAAGGGCCTCCCCCAAGCAGCGCCACTTCGACCGATTCCATTCGCCCATAGTATGCTGAATGTAATTTACAATTCATTAACCCTGTATTGTTGCGTGCATATTCGTCGCTCAGTTGATAGATTGGTTACTCGGTAAGAATGTAAACCATTTCAAAAACCTAATAAAAGGGATTATAAGAACTCAACCTCCTAAAAAACACAAATACCGAAGTTTTCCGAGAGCGTGCGAACACAAAAACTCTTCCGTTACCCCAGAGGATTAACTCCAATAACTTCATACCTACATATCAAAGCTTTGTGTACTTTCCCTTTTAGAACTAGTTTCCGTCGTATATTTGGGTATACTTACTTCAAACGAGGCCAATTTGAATAGCACGTGATTCTGATTTTTATGTGCAACTATTAAATTGACTTTTTAGCCCTTTGCCATTTGAGGTCATTCGGACTTAACTTATCAAACTACTCACCAGTTCAATCAATCAACTATTATTCTTTATATTTTGTAAACATAGGTAAGGTGTAACATCTTACACACTGTTGTAAGTGTGTAAGATGTTACAATTGTTATACAGCATGTGTGCTTACATTGTGACATGCTTTGTCAGCATTCAATGTCAAACATAATTATTACATTGTTTGCGCTGCAGACCTAACATTATAATGTGATTTAAATGGTGATAGTTTCATGCAGGAACTATATCTAATATTCTGGTAGATTAAATTCACCAGTAACATGATCACATAAATTGTCTTCGCTGTTGTTAGACTCGCACTGGGCCCGCGTGCTGGATTATGACCCACTCTTATAGGCTGATTATGGTATGTCCATCAGTGGACTGCAATGACGGCCGCGAATTACGACTTGTAGGTTGAAACCTGACAGACGCTTTATTTTGTGTAAATTATTTAATCATTAATGCTCTAAAAACGGTGAAGGAAAACATCGTGAGGAAACCGGCATGGCCTAGAACCAAACATTCAAAGACATGTGACATCTACCAACCCTTACTGCGCCAGCGTGGTCGATTACGGCCCACTCCCTCTCACAGAGAGAACCGTGTCCCAGTAGTGGGAACAGCATAGGTTGATTATGCTATGGCTTACCTTTCACTGAGGCTATGAAGGCACAAAGGACGACAGGAAGGGATAAAAGAAAAATCACAAAGATAATTTTCTCAACTTGTTTATTTAGATAGTCAACATATTTCCTTCTATCATCGACGACATAGTTCATTATATTACAATAATGCAGTAAATCAATCACAATGCCATAATTAGTTATTATTGCAAATAACTAGAATTATCAATTTAATAGGTTATCGAAAGCAAATCGAATTCTTCACAATGTCATTGTTATTTATACGGTAGAATATTTAAAAATAAAACACAGAATCATAATTTATTACAAAAACTAGCTACTAATTTTGCCTTTGGTGTCCGATTAGACATTTTGCCAATACAAGTCTGGGCGAGACTGAGCAGTAGCATTTGAATCATGACCTACCCGGATCTTTGCAAATACCTCTTTTACCGCCTAGCTACGGGCCATTCGCTACAGCGAATATTCGCGCGGTGCAGACGGCGAAGCGTCTAGCGACTAAAACAAATGTATAGAAATGTACTAGTCATGCCACGCAAACCGGCGAACGGCGGGGCGACCGGCGAAATTTGCTGAGCGAAACGCACGAGCGTCTGGCGGCGCGGCGGGCGATGGAAACAAATTTATGAATTAGTACGGCGCCACGGTGTCGAGCGGCAGACGCAGCGAATAGTGCAGAAACCAAACTTAGTTGTATTCCCCGTGAAATAATGAATACTGTTATTTTTTTGCCGAAATTGCTAGTCCAGCTATCCTATCTGCATTGACTTTTCTCACCAGTTGTGGTTGAATATTCATAACAATAGTGTTGCCACTAATTCGGGTATAATCAAAAAAATATCTGGTTATAAGCAGTTTGTGTTCTAAATATTGTGTCTTGAACCAAAACTACTACTACTCTCCTTAGATATTGCTTATATCGAGATAACTTATAAAGATATTTCGCTCTCGGTCTATACTGGTCGCAGTGGCGAACGCTACTGCCCGTGGTGTGCAAACTTTGCTGCATGGATTGCCGCCCCGCAAGATGCACCGCCGCCGCCGTTCGCGACGCCCGTCCCCGTGGCTAGGCGGTCAAGGCGACACTAAGCGACTTTTAATGATTTTAAACTGAAGATCACGTCTAAACAAGTAGTTTTTATAATGATTTGGAAAAAAACATATAATAAGAGCATTTTTTTAATAACTTAGTCTGTGAATATTCTAGATTATGTTTATATTACATAGTGTAATTAATTTGCAAATATATGTCTAACGCGGATAGAAAACTGAGAATCACGCAAAAACTATCAAGCGTATTTTTCTGAAACCTTCACCATTTTAAAGATAATTTAATTATTTATCTTTTAATATACGTGTATTTTTAAAATACTTTTTGATGTATGTACTCGTATAATAAATTAATAATGCGTCTAATTTGGGGCAGCGCTATTTCGGTGAGTTGTATTGCTGGCTGGACGTACGATACGTTGCGTGAGCTCAGCACAGAACACGCGAGCTAACCACTCAAGGCCGCTGGCATATAACGGCGTCTTAAAACAAACTACCTACCTATTTGATTATGGAGAGGGTTATACAGATGAATATAATAATGTATTTATAGGCCTCGCCCTACCTCTCTTCCCTTGCCTCACCTAATTTCACATTCAATATTATTGATTGGCGCACAAGTCACGCCTCAGGATGACAGCTACCTGTCATTCACATACCTACCCTTTGGGATATAGTTAATGAGCTGGAGCTGACAACCTGTTACGTTATTTACCTATAGGGTAGCTTTATTCAATTTCAGACATGGTGAATGCTGAGGGCAGAACTGTGTATGTAAGTTGGGTTTAAGCTTGGATAAATAAAGAAAACAAACAACATCACGCCTGTGTCCTCGAAGGATTAGGTGTACCTGTAGTGCACCCACATTTCGCCAGTTATGTTTAAGTCCCATGTAATAGGGGGCGACCCTATGACTAGGAAACTGCAAAACATTTATTTTAGGCCTCCGAGGCGATAAAATATTTATTTTGTCATTAAATTGTACGCGATAATACTTTAAATTCGCTAATATATGTACGACGTATTTTTTTTTTAATCTTTAAAAAACCTAAACCTTTTTGGGCCTTAAATATCCTACACATTTCCGAGCCAGAATCACATTAATTCGTTGACTGTTCCTTTGTCATAAAATACCTAGTAATTTCACGGAGATCAAACGGCAGTCGCGACGTTTTACATACTCATATCTACCCGCATCTATTTAGCGTGAAACGAAGTACTAGGAAACGACCCTGACACAGCAAACAATTTCATTTTCGACTTAACAGCCTGGCGAATTTACGCCGAAATATAGGCTTACTTTGCATTAATTTAAAACAGCATTTTTTTTCATTTAACGTGTAGGTCATGAACAAAGGAGTAGGTATGTTAAAATGAATACCGCGAAAAGTTCACCCCAGCGGGTGCGTTTTTTTGCAGCTTTTCCAAATTAAAGAACAAAATTTTAAGCACTACCACATTACTAAATTGTCCATTCAAATCACAACTGTCATACATTGACAGTTGTATGCAATGGTTATAACACGGCAAATTGACGTAGGGTGTTAATTTGTTTAAACTCAAAGCATTTATTCCATTCAACCATTTTCAGGCACTTTTGAATTGTCAAGGAGTCGGTCAGTCAGAAAGATGAAGTTAGTTACCCATTCCAAATCGTAGTAGGTCTTATGGAGAAGAACGGGTAAGAAACTCCACGGACACTCTTTTAAATCTTACGAATGGATTGCTATGGCTGTACCTAGCTCTGATAAATATGATGTAACAGGTGGCGGTACTATCGGATCAAGGCCTGGCTTTAGAAGGAGGACTCAGCGCGGCTTACGGCCGATAGGCTTTACTGTAAGGATCTACCCTTGTTGATACCGGTATTAACAAACGCTGTGAAAATAGAGGTGTCTTTGATTTTAGCGCGGTGAAGTGGTGATTTAGTGGATTTAAAACGGATTATAGTGAGACATTACAAAGAAAAGACAGAAGTGTTTTTAAAAACCGGCGAAGTGCGTGTCAGACCCCGCAAAATCAAGGGCGGAACCCTTCAAGGAAAATAAACATTGACTGCTCAATTTATTACATCGAAACATTTTAAAGCGATTGATAGGTTAATCGCTAATCTGTCCTGGTAAGTAACGAAATTGATTGATACGTCTAATCTCCATCTATCAAACGAGAACTTTTACGTTAACACGATAAAGTTCTCGTTTGATAAATTAATGTTTTTTAATCTTTAAAAGAATTCCATTTTATGATAGGTCAGGTAGTATAAAC
Organism: Agrochola macilenta; assembly: GCA_916701695.1. Classification (NCBI taxonomy): domain Eukaryota; kingdom Metazoa; phylum Arthropoda; class Insecta; order Lepidoptera; family Noctuidae; genus Agrochola; species Agrochola macilenta. Next base: position 23,510,468 of record OU753553.1, read on the forward strand.
TTTTCACAGTATAAAATAAATTAACCACCGAGAGTGCATCATGTTTATTTTACGAGAAAACTTCAAAAAATATTTTATACTGTACCGTCATTTTTGGTGTTGGAGTAAATAAAGTTTATGTATTTTTGTTCCAAAATCATCAGAGCTGGTTCTAGTAGTTGACCCAAGTAATTGAATTATTTCTGTGTTAGGTATTCCCATTTGACTGTTCTTTTTCTTTATAGTGTGGTTAGTGACTTAGCTGGTGTCAGAGTTTTTACGCCGCCCATGGCTCTGACTTGGCTTTACATGCCACCGAAAAATATCTCTCAGGCATTCCTCACGATGTTTTCCTTCACCGTTTTTGAAGCAAGTGATAATTATACAATACGCACATTAATCCGAAAAGTCAGAGTTGCGTGTCTTGGGTTCGAACTTGAGAGCTATGACTTGGCAGTCCAATTATAATAAATTAAAATAAAATTCATTTATTTCTTGTGGTCTTTGACCCATATATACACAATTTTGTCAATTTTATAGGTGTCACTATTTGTGCAATGAAATAAGTGACAAATACATAGTTGAATGATTATTAAATAAATAAAGTAAATTAAATGACGTAAAAATATGATTAACAGATAAATGTCAGATCAAATCAATTAATGTCAAAAGCACAAAGCAAAATAATAAATAATGAAATAGGACAATGTATTAAATTAAGTAAATGAACTGTTAACCAAAAATCACATAACATCAACGTTTTCCCAAAACTTTACTCCACCACTAAGACAGTTTACCAGAACTGACCTAGATTTTAACCCTAAGCTACCAAAAACTCCGTTCTTTTCTACCCAGAGAGTTAGCTGTCTCTGCTAGTCTATGTTGCAGTGCCCAGGTGCAAGGGAATCTTTATCAATGTGTCACAACGCGTTCCGAAGATGAATCGCGGCTGGAAACCGCTCGGAAATAGGGTTGTCGAGCCAAGAATTATAAATTGCTATTTTAAAAGAGTTACTCGTATGTATAATTTAAGTTGGAAATAAAATAGTTTGCTGTTCTAGGAGTAGTTATATAGTGATTTTACAAAATAATGGTGGTTTTAAAACGTTGTTGATGTATAACATATTATTATGGTTTTAACTGAGGTACTTGATTCTTATGAAACAAAAGTATTGTGCCAGCTTTTAACATGTAAGACATAAGTGTAAGACCTACTGATTTTCTTATTAAGTTGAACGAGATAATGGTAATCAACAGTAACTAAGTGCCTTTAATTTACTTTCAGACGTTTTGATTAACTTACTGTTAGTAGGGTTCTTTACAACGCTCTATAATCCAACACCCTAATTGCGTAACACACTTTCACATTTTGAAGGATGTTACTAATCCATTGCTTCGTACTTTCGAAAAGTTTGTCTGCTTAAACAATTTAAGTAACGCAATGAATTTTTTTGAACTGTCAAAATGAAAGCCACTGCTTCTGTAATGTGTTACGAAATTACCGACAAAATTGTCACAGACAAATGATTGTCTTTTGTGTTTAACAAAAGTGTAAGAAGAGTATAATTTTCCACACTTGGCAGCCCTACTAGAGAATGACTAAGACTTAAAAAGTCGATTTTTTCTGTCACGGCCAACGGGTGGCAAGTTATGTCTCTAGTAAAACTGTCCACTTTTGTTTCTGCTTTATATTTTTCTGCAAAATGGAATGTTTTGATATATTATTATGCAGATATGTTCCGGTAACTTCTTAGCTCGAGGAGGTTCTTAGGAGGAGCTCGTGGCTAAGTAACAACAGCCGCACTGGTCGATCCATCAGGTTAAGCTACGCTTGCCAGGGTTGGTCAGTGGATGGGTGACCACCGTGAATCCTCCGTGACTCGGAAAGCAAGTTAAGCCGTTGGTCCCGGCTATCATTCGTGGATCTTTGAATGTCGTTACGAGTCTTCAGAAGCCCGAAAGTCTAACACCAGTCTTACCAAGGGGTATCGTATTACCCAGTTACTGGGTTGTGGAGGTCAGATAGGCAGTCGCTCCATGTAAAATACTGGTACTGGTATTCAGCTGCATGCGGTTAGACTGGAAGCCGACCCCAACGAAGTTGGGAAAAGGCTAGGCAGATTGATTGATGTTCCGGTAACTTCTTACGAAGACGCGGAGACAAGGAAAGTTTGGTGATAATTCTTTCTGCACATGTGGCTTCCCGGTACCTCATTTACGGCATAATAAATGTCTATTAACTGCTCCCAAATTACGATGTTTTTTTTTTCATACAGGAAGTATGAAAAACACATTACATAATCTTTACAATGCATTGGCTCGAAAAGAGCCTTTTCCAAGCAGTAAATTAGTGCGGAAAGTGTCACTTTTTTCACTAGTGCTTTTTACTTTTCTGTTTTATTTTTATTTTTGTGGCCGTCGTCAGCCCATTGCAGAGTTTTTATTATTTGAGAAAAGTTTTACAAATCAGATGATGATGATAACGATGACGATGGCTAAGGCGATGGCGATGGCAATGACGACATCGATGACGAAGGTTTTAATTTTTAATATTTGATTTATCTTTTATATAGATTATTTTATATTTTGTGATTGCGAGAACGTTGTAGGCTTAATAGACTGTAGATTTGGAAACCATTTCCTATTTTGTTAAGCACCTAGTTCTTGTTGACAGATCTACACTGTCCTCTCATACCTATTAACACTGTAATTTGAAAATATTATAAAAGTCATTTATTTTTAAAAGAGCCCGTGGCGTTTCTTGCCAGTTCTTCTTCATAAGAAACGAACAATTGGAACCGTGCAACTAGCTTCTGAGATTTCAGAAGTGCCGATGAAGGTAAAAGGTAAGGAAAATAAAAAATAAAAAATATTTTATTTCACATAAGTGAAATAAAATATTTTTTATTTTTTATTTTGCCTTATGTTTTAAGAGTAGAGATTTGAAGTACCAATAGAAATATTTTAAGTGGTCAGAGATACTTATAACTCACTCATGAACTTTAAATTACCAATAAGCGTCATTTCAGTAATCTGCGTCGTCGATAACTTTTCCCTTCACTACGTCCTTCCATTGATACGGTCTTTAGTAAAAATATACTTAATTAAATTATTAAACAAGATTTTGGTAGAATCTGAGTTTTGGCCAAAATGTAAGCCAAACACGAACCACTAAATGGATATTGAGTAACTTGTTGCCAAGCCTTCAGGGAATTGTAACCTTAATCTAAATTAAATATACAAACTGCACCTAACAAATTAATTCCAGACCAACACGATTATTAATTTTGCATTTAAAGCGTACCTAATACAATAGATAATGATAAATAAATAGATAATGTATTATAAACCAATTAGAAATAAATCCTAAAATTGATAAGGTTAATTTAATTACATAGCTCAATGTCTGCTTACGATAACCAATCAAATGATACTTAATATCATTAAAAGCTTTACAATGTAATCTATTTACAATATTTACATAATGTTTATATTAATTTTACATTAAAATGGAATGTTCGGTAAAATGGCCACTCAGTGGCATAAATTGCAATATTTTCTAGTTAGAACCCGTTTTATACAGTCATTTTATAGATAAACCAGTTTGCTTAATTGTTTGGATTGTTTACAGAATGACTGAGACACTGGTTTGCAATGTATGTGCACAGTAAGATTAAAAAATTATTAGGATTCACGATATTTACAATCTTTGGCTTAATGATATTATTAACTCTGAATTACATGATCTCATAAAGTAATATTTCACACAATTAACACTGTTGTGACGTATTTTTGACGAATGGACATATTGGTCGTCAAAATTGACAAAACGCTGATTGTTGCCAAGCCGTCAAAATAGCAGAACATTGATTGACATTTCAACGTACCGCTCAAACTGGAGAATAAGTTGAAGAATAATAAAAAAACAGGCCGTTCGTCATTCGTTTTATTAGTTGAATGTAATGGAAATTAATATTTTACATCGGAAAATCAGCATAATTTTTTATAAATTTGGGAAGACGTGATAATAGTAGAATGATAACACTGTTTTATTTACATATTTTCATATTTAATTAAAGTTTAAAAGTCTATGTTCAGAATAATGTTCAAATGGAATAGTTTGATTGATATTGACTATATAGGTAAGTGTTAAAAATGGATTAAATATCTATTTAAAACAAACGAGCACGCTTTTATTTCAAACTATTTTTAGATTTATTATTAAAAACGCTACTCATTGGAATTTTACGTAAGTTATACTTTTAGCATTGACCACTTGATCTCACAAATATTTTGGTCAGAGTTATTAATGAAGATTATCGATAACCTGATTTATTCAATATATTTTTCTTTCGGGCTTATGATAAAAGTATTTAAATACGTATTACAAATTACATACAATCCGTATTAGCGTAAATGGCACGTCATTACTAGGTATATGTACAGTCGTGATGTAATATACATACTTAGTTATACATGCTTACTTATATACAAAAAATACATTCACTAGTTGTCTTTCATCGTGGCTCGAATATTTACAATTTATAAGTGAGAATCAGAATTTTGTTATACATATTATATGTATAAACGGTGTTTTCAGTGAGACACATACGTTGTTTTGCATATAAAAATTGTGGAAAATATTTGCAGTGACCGTACTTCGTCAAAGATGAAGGTAATGAAATCGGACATTCGGGTAGGTTGTCTCAAAATAATAGGCTAAGGTAGAAAATCAATCATTAGATAGGGACGATTAATCAATACATTTGCCAATTAACCACGGATCAGAGTGTGCGTAAAATAGGAGCTCTAGAATTATTTGGAAAATTCTGACTTTCACCTCTCTTAACCAGTAATGTTATATCTAATACAACATTAAATATTACTTCACGTTAAAGCGTTTCATTGAGCGCTAATTTGCAAACAAAGTATCTAATATACGTTTATTTTTTATAGCTCGAAGTTATTACGAACTAAAATTTTTGGCATGGATTCCTATATTGTTTGATGCAGACATTGAATGTGCGAGTCAGTTAAGGAAATGCATCGCATTTTAAATCGAGTGTTGCAGCGGCATTTTAGGTCCCCTGTTAAAATGACCGTAACAGGGTGCCTAGAATGATGTTTCACTAAACGAATCTGCCCTCGCCGAGAGTATCCAAGATTCGATTTGAGCATTACGTTACAATGCTCGAATGTGAACTGTTACATTACAGACGAATGCTCCCGGTGAGGGAGCGCCTTTAGGTCACTATCCTTGCGCCAACAAAACAGCGTTTTACTTAATGCTTATAATGTGCAACCAACAACAACAGCATAATAGATATTTTTTATATATAATTTAATTTTTTTTTCTAAAAATTGTTCTGAAAATATTAGATATAACATAACAACATAACAAACAATAATTTGTGATTACATCATCAATTTAGGATAAAATATTGCAACACTTTAACAAATTATTAGCAATAGGTATTGCATAAACTTCAACAACAATATCTGATAAAAATAACCAACTATGTCATAATCAAAGAAATTCTTACCAGTTCCTGAATGCAGGTGCAGTTTGCAGGCATTAAAGATTCTTGCATTATAACGACCGCGATAACTACTTCGAAAACATACCAGAATAAAATCTGAAACTTTAACATGAATGCTTGCACAGTGAATTATTACATTACTCGGCTAATGAGATGTTTATAGTAAACGCGTTTTAGCATGGCAATTGCGGTCATTACCCTTTCACTAATATCGCTTTGTAGGTACCAACCAGCACCCTAAATTCGTAATACACGATCAATCACAATTTGAATAACTTTGAAAGAGATTGCTAAAGGCTCGCATGTTCAAAAAAAAATCTGCTTAACAACGTAAATAACGCAATAAATGTTGTTAAACTGACAAATGAAACAGCATTAATCATTTACCGAAAATGTGTTACGCAATAAAATAATTATCGTTTTTCATTAGTAAAAAATGTTGAGACATCGACGTGCTTTATTTCTGTTTTTGAAATGAAGAATGTAAAAAAAATGGTGGTCAATAACTACTGTTGCCAATCTAAAACGCGACAACTCTAGTCATTTCGCAAAATGTTTTCCAGTCATTTTTGAAGTAATTTCAAAATGTGATAGTTGTATTGAAGTTAAATTAATTATTTTTGCTAACTTAAGATTGATTAGGTTGAATAAATTTAAAATTATGTCAATAGTTTACTGTATATCTGGCTATCAAAAAAAGAATTAACATTTTTTTTTATTTAGGAACAATATTTTTATGCATTAATAAAAGTAAAATCACTACGTAGTAAAAATAACCGATTTGATTGACAGAATTATTGCCATATAGTAAAAAAAATCGTAGGATGAATCCTAGGAATCTAATTGTTACTAACCGCAGTAGCTCTTGTATTGAACCGGCGTAAATAATGCCAATATCGATAAGATATATTCCAACACTTTGATTGAGCGCCATAAGTTTTGACAGCTTTGTATAGCATAGCATAATTAACATATCTAAACTGCGTTCAAGAGCTGTCAGTGTCAGTATTCCACAACGCGGTTTAGATGTGCTGATCGTGTTCAGTTTGATTGGTGAATTCTGCCCTTAGTACCTTTCAATACCTAGGACACATCCAATTTAAATTTTATATTACAGAAAATTAACTCAAACATTCAAGCATCCAACCTTTTTAATAGTTTTCATTTAAAAGTTAACATTAACCAGAACAACACACGAACACGGAAGTCCATTGATATGCATCTTGGAAACTATTATTAAACGAACATACATATTACTAAGAATCACAGTAAGGACTAGCTTTTACAATATATTACTAGAGGTATGGACGTACCAAAGATTGATGAGATAAATTCAATAAGCATGTATTTGCTTGACCTGCCGATCAATTCTGTAAAAATATGACCATAGAAAATTTGATGAAATTTAATGAGCTTGAAGTGTCAATAGTGTTAATTCCTAGCATCAGGCGGTGACAGCTCACTTCAAGCTCGCTTCACCTTAGATTCCCGGTGAGATTTTTACAGAATAACACGGCTGAACTTGAAGTGAGCGATGAGATATACAGAATAGATTTACAGAATAGATTGTAGTAGCAAATTCTTGCTACAGGATTTTTTCCTACTAGTGGCAGACATCTTATAGTTCGTAATATAATCGTTTCGGGATGACTCAATACATCAATATGATGCTGCAGGTTCATAAAAGCGTAAGTTTTCAAAATTGAAATGTTTGTAGCATACTCGCCTAAAACCAACAATGTCTTTATCGTTTATTTTTTCTTAGTTTGGATTCAACAAAAACTTATTTTACGCCGTAATACGAAAACAAAATTGTCCTTACGTACTTTGCCGTATGTTTTATGATTGGCAATATAAAAAGCAGCGAATATTTAGTTTCTTACGTTTACACGAAAACCTAATGATATTGGGATGTAAAATGTTCTGGCTATTATTTTGACTTGAGTCGAGGTAACAGTGGCTAATTCGCGGGGAAGTCTGAAAGGGGTACCGTGAACACTGGCAACGTACAGGCAACTAAAGGAATACGGGTGGATTTTAGTCAGTAAGAGTCTGACACGCCCTCCCGCTCCGCCCAGAGCGGGAGAAGTTATTTGATAATATCTCGCCCAAAAAAAAAAACAATGGCTAGTAGTTTTGTAGTTTGTTAGTTTTATAGACAAAACAGTTCATCAAAATAACCACATTAAAATAAATCCTCCTGCAAAACCAGAATGCGCCCTCTCAAAAGTCAACTGTCTAGCTTGGCATATCGGGACTTAAGCCCTACAAAAGTCCTGTAAAATTACATATATTATTATACAAAATCTGCATTGTTAGTCTGAATGGAGTATGAGACCAATTTAAACTCTATGATATTAGTTTGCAATTCAAACCGCAAGCGATTATTGCCTGAACTAGCGATAGTTACACTATTGAACCGAAATCCTAACTACAATTCCATTTCCAAGTAAAACGGATTAGGGTTTCCAGTAGGTCTAATCCGTTCATGGTCGGATTAGTTACATACTCCAACTCCTACCTAAAATAACAACAAGGTCATAACGTGTCTGTCTATCTTTACAATAAAATACAGGAATTGGGTTTGTAAATGTGTCTAAAGAAAAAGGAGGTGGAAATGTTGAAATGACGTTGAGAGCGATCGATGTCTTAAAGCGAGCTTTAATGACAAACGCCAATTGCTTAAACTTGGCAGGCAATATGGGTACAGGTACAGAAAGTCCAAACATTTTTTTTAACGCTTTTAAAATTTGGTTTGTATAATTACATTTTTGATCTTAGTTGTCAAATATTTGGACTAAACTCACACACGACCGTTACAGAATTCGCGGGATGCAATGTATGCATTAATTCTTCTTTTCTAAAGATAGATGTGGAAATCATCAGGACCCAATATCCTTATGCGTAACATTAATGTCAATGATTTATACTAAGTATCTGCAGAACAGAGTACATGAAAGTCTCATACATAATAAACACCTAAGTTAATAAAGGTTTGGACAAAAAGTTCCGTCTATATCTTAATGGCAATCACATAAATTGTTGTTCTTTTATCGCGATTCAAGAGAGAATCAAGTTTACGGGCCTCAGTCACGAAACAGACTCGAATAACTGCAGTCCAAGATTGCACGCGGTTTAGCGATACCTCTATTTTCTTCGACATCTACGGCATCGGTATGAAATAGACCTTATGCTCATTATTTGGTAATAAAAGGGTAGTTGATTGTTACTCTATTACAATAGTGGTAGAAATTCGATAATGGAAGCCATGAGATAATGCGCTGAAAAGGTTAGAGTTTTAAGTCTAATCCTATTGAAACGTTGTGGTAAATCCACTTCCTACGCAAAAGTATTTTCAGGTAAACCTGTAGGTGAGCTAACTTGTTTTCCAGTTTTGTATATTGGATTATCACGACAGGGCTGGAACTTCTAAATGGTTAGCTAAGTAAGTCAGTGTTTGGTAATTAAGCGCAAAAATAATGTCAGTTGTATCTACGAAAGATTTTGTTACGGTTGCGTTAGTCAAAATTCTTAAACAATCTTTGGTGCATCCACACTTTACCTAATGAAAACATAAGTACAGTCTTTATTTAGACAGTGACCTCTTCAGTAAAGCGACTCTTATCATCTAAATTAATAACTATAGCATGAGTCCTTGCGTGTCCTGATCTAACACCTTTAACAGTCTCAGTACTACTGGGACTTGACTTTAATTCACTAGTTTTCTCACTCTTATTATTGTAACCGTTACGACTTACTTCTGGTGGTCGGATATCACTACAGTTTTCTTCTCCGGAAATTTTGAACACTCCATTTTGTTTGTCTTCCTTTGGTTCCTCGTTAAGTTCTGTGCGTTTTTTTGGAGAATCAGTCGTGACGTCTGTCTGGCTTTGCTCTGCGTTGCTGTTGTCTGTGCTTTTAGTTGGACTGAAGGTCTTATTTTTATAAGCGGGAGGAGCTTCGAAGGGTAAGTCCCTGCCGCTGCTTGAAGACTCTTCGGCTGGTGTGACGGTACACATCAGCCTGTCTGCTACAGCACTGAACACTGTGTTCAGTTTCAAAGGCGCTGAGTGGTCGGATGGAGGAGGTTTTCTATCATAAACTGCTGCAGCGTCCTGCATGGCACCTATTCTTCGAGATATTACAGCTCCAGGTCCACAACGCTCGCGAAGCTTTTCTAACTGGTTGCAGATTTTTCTGAACTCCTCCTTTTGGAGAGAAAGATTTTATGATCAATATTTAATTTTGACGTTAGTACCTATAAACATAAATAAATTGCAAATTTCTAGTAAATATTATAGTAAAATTTACAAAGGTCTGTTTTAAACAATCAAAACACTTGATTTACAGCCTAGATTCAAACTACAATGCCTACACGTTTTCAGCCTAGCTAAAACAATGAAATTCTCGTCTAACCTGTCTGGCAGATTCTGAAAACAGAAAACCAATTTAATCCTACAAAATATAGCCTGAAACATCAGCGTATCATTTGAGGTGAAAAATAAAGTAATTGGATGCTAGACGTAAATAACGGTAGGTACTCGCCGTGAGCATTCGCTTCACGATTGTATTTCGCAAACATTCGATGCGCGAACATTCATTAGTGAAACAATCATTCGTTAGCGAGCAAAAACAAATACTTAATGTTCTGTACATTAAGTATTTGTTTTTCGCTCATTTCGTGAATGAATGTTCTTTGCCTAACAAAAGCTAACGCAACGAATGGAAAATAAATTGGTTTGGTTGGTTAATGGAACTGTAATTTATCTAACATCTTTCTGTATAACCTATGGGCACAATAAAAAGATTTGATTTGATTTGATTTGAATGTTTGCACAATAAAAAGATTTGATTTGATTTGATTTGAATGTTTGCAAATCAAATTCGTATAGTGAATTCTCGCGGCGAGCACGGTCTTTAAATGGCATCTTATCACAATAACGTTAGTATGAGAATCTTTAAAATACAACTACAGATACAATTAAAAAAAAAATTAAAAGAGTAATGCTCACCTCAAGTTCCCTCTCAGTCATATTGTCGCAGAACCTCGCGCTGCGATTGGTCGTCATAGTGTAGGTAGAGTCTGCTGGTCTCGATCTGAACTTCCCTGTCTTCTCTCGCTCGTCTTTGCCGTGCCCTTTGTAAACCATGTAAGCCTGGTAACAGAAATGTTTGAGTAAGCAAATTGGTACAGACTTCATCTAAGTATTTTGAGCAGAATCACCAAAGTTTCTAGAGTCCTCAAAGTACCTGCAGTTCATTCAAGTTTAGTTTTAGGAACCATAATTTTCCTAAGTTCTAGGACCATAGATACGATAAAAAAACCCATGGTAAATGAAAAACATACAAAATGTTGACAATCCAGTTTCCTCGAATGTTGAAACAATCTAAATATCAGTCCTGAATAATCCCTAAAACAATGTACGTATATCAGTATCACAGCGCGCTGATAAAGGAAAAAGACAAGCACCTCTGTCAACACACGCGATGTTCGTTAATGAAAAATCGTATTTTCCTTTTAAATTCCAACATGTTTGAGTTTGTTTTCTTTGATGTTGAATATGTGGTGGATCGTCAGAGACACGTAAAGATGGGATTTCCGGATGCGGAAACTCTGAGACGCATTTTGCCTCAACATTTTGGAAAATACAGATTGAAGAGATTTCTCGATAAACGTTGTCGGACGGGACGGATTTCCCTGCTTTCTAGGATTCCGTACCCGAACGATGCCAAACGGAACCCTATTACTAAGCCTCCGCTGTCCATCCGTCTGTCTGTCAGCGGGCTGTATCTCATGAACCGTAATAGTTAGACAGTAATTTTTTTCTCAGATTGTATAATAAAATAACAAACACAACGCGATAACATTTTCTTCTTAACCCAGCCACAAGATAAAACAGCATCATATAATAACGCATAACGAGCGGAAAGCAGCAGCTCTTGCCAGCTACTTTGGGATCGCGGCCAAATTAATATCCATAACTGCTGCGACGACTTAGTTACTACTTAGGTGGTCAGCTGCTTATTTATGCTGTAAAGTTGGCTAATATGAGGGGTGGAAAAAAGACGCTTAACGAAGGCAAGAGTCACTTTTTCTTTCCGTCATTGTGATATTTTTTTCACTGGACCATACCTGGGAACCTTCTGGTTACGAAGGTATTTAGAATGCGTAGATGATGGCTTTGTGATGGGTTTTTTTAGACCCCGTGTTTAAGATTATTCGTCTAACTTTGAAAGAATGGTCAGAACAATGTCATAATCATTGACAATCTTTTTTCGCCCCATTTGCATTGCTGAGTTTCGGCCTTTTGTGTTATGATTCCCTGGTAAGAATTTCTGATCATAGACCAATTTTGATCTAATTTTGTTTCCTGCTGTTTGTGACGAGTTCTCGCAAAAATTAAAGATGACAAAGTTTTTCCGTTGATTGTTTATTGGCAAGCTTCACCCAAAAAGGGAGTGAAATGTTTACGTCAAAATCTGATCCAGGATTGATTATAAATTTTAGCCGATAAACAAAGTTCGGATCTCAAAACTTAACTGAGATTGATTGATATGCTTTTGTAGGAATAATTATTTATTATCGAAGGTTTAGTTATTAGAGCATAAAACCAGGTAAGGTAAAATCATTGAGCTTATGGTCCAATAACCTCGGGTTTTTGGGTTAGGTGTTAAAGCATCTATGAGTTTAGGTTTAATTAAAGTCTGAGGTAATAGGGCGTGTTGGTAGCCATTAAAAAAGGTTTACAACAGATGACGGGCTTTTCTTGATAACTATCATTATCAAATTCTGATATTAGAAGCAGGGAACTCTATACGCTTTGGAGTATATTATGCTGACAAAGTATTTAGGTTCTAACCAAATCATTTATGCATGTAACTTTTCAAATAGCATTAGCCAAGTTGCTTCGGATGCAATTTATCGTTACCTAAACAGAAGACAAACATTTGGTTAAAATAAATGCTTTCGCTCAAAGGTTGAGCATGACTCCTAGCCAGTAATTTAAATATCCACTAATAATAGGTAGGATCAAGTAGGTACTATCTGCAAATAAAACAACATCCTCACTGCCATCTCGATAGCCTTTCAAACGAGATTCTGATGAAGCAACTTATACGCTTAACAGTTTACCTGCCAATTGAAATTCTGTAACGAAGCTAATTTCGTTGCGAACTCCCGAGCAATCGGTTTAAAACTTCGTCCACTTTCATGATTCAATATAAAGTTTTACAGGTTTTTTTTTTCCATTAGCTACTCCCCCGTACGTGGGTACTTACGTAGGGAGAAAGTTGAAAGTGTTAAGAGTTTAGAACTACTTTCAAGAATAAAGAGATACACTTGTTGAAGAAAATTAATTTTGTATATTTTTTTTTTTTTAAGTGGTGTTTGGTGAGTCTGTGCTGCAATATGGTGCAGCTTGTTAGTTGGCGAAGTTACCTTATTGCCTACATAGGGTATTAACGACTTTGTAAAGCTTTTGATGAATAAAAACAGTTGAGCTTTTGAAATCCGCAGTCGGATAAGATAAGTTCTTAAGGCGACGATAACCGACACTTAATGATTTTATACTAAAGATCACGTCTAAACGAGTACTGTTAATGATTTGGAAAAAAATATATGTTAAATTAGAGCATTTTCTTTATAACTCAATATTTTAGATTATGTTTATATTACATACTGAAATTAATTTGTAAAGTTATGTCTAAACTTTACAAATTAATTTCAGTAAACGCGGATAAAAAACTGAGAATCACGCAAATCTATCAAGCGTATTTTTCTGATACTTTCACCGTGTTTTATTAAAATACCTTTTTGTATGTATAAATGAATAATGCGTCTAACTGGGACAGCGCTACGTACGATGCGTTACGTGAGCTCAGTACATAACATGCAAGCTAACCACTCAAGTTCACTGGCATATATTTGCGTCTTAAAAGCACACCCTGCGTTTACACTGCATGATTTATATCAGTATTTCGTTTGGATTTCAGATAACGTTTTAAATTGGGTTTTGTAAATTAAAATCGCAACGAAAACATAGCTGCTTCAAAGGCGTACATATTTTAATTTAAATAATCTTTCATTCGTGGTTCTATTACTTATTGTATAGATAATAATGTAACTAAAGTCCAGCTATTGTTAGTTTTAGTTTGATTACTAGTTGTAGCCGCACCGCAGCTGCATCCGATTAGACTGGAAGCCGACCCAAATATAGTTGGGAAAACGCTAGGCAGATTGGCTAGTTGTAGCCGCACACGGGTTTTCAGTCGTAACATACATACATTAGCCTAATGGCTCATTCATATTAATTAGCAAATTAATGACTGCACCCGTCATACAATTATGTAACAGGTAACTACGAAATATATCTACATAAAAATCTATCCATTTCAGTGCGTTTTCCAATTAGAGCAATAAAATGTGGGGAGCAATCGTTGTTCCGGTGTGGAATGTAATACCTGTAAAATCGAACGGTGAGTTTACAAGCAATATAGCAAAACTATTATGTGTCAAGGCTTTTTGACGATCCAATGTTTTTTAAACCTATGGGGGAACTATAGGTTTCTTTCAGCAGCGTTCTCTTCTTTGCTGGTAACTGCGAAGTCAGTTCTTATGGAAATGTTCACTGAGCATGAGGTTCTGGGTTCGATTCTCAGGTTGGACATAGTGTTACTGGGTTTTCCCATCAGAAAACCCAGTAACCCGGATTTGTGCCCGGTTGATGGCAACAGGGTCGCCCACTAATACAAAGGACTAAAACTTATCGGGCGAAATATGGGTGTACAATTGGTACACCCTTGCCTAAGACTTTGGGGAAAATAGACGTGATGCACTGCTATGTTTACTTTGACTCTTCTTTGTACGATTTCATCATAATTATCAGCACGCAAATTCTGAACCATGCTAACCGCTTACTATTCTCAAGTAAATTGTACGATTCATGGTCAAGATTTATCTAAATACATAAATCACAGTTGTATTATATTTTGAAGCTGAAAAACAACATGGCTTTGCTATACGTAAAGATAAATTTACTTAATTTATTTCTATCTCAAAGTGGTTCATTTTTATCTACTTGATATTGACGTATCTGATGTCTAAGTTAAACATCTTACTAAGTTAAGAAAACTATATACCGCGACTTTTAGGTACCTACAGCACCTGTAATTTAAGTTTTAAGCAACAATATTAAGTATCCGATACTGTAGAAGTTTGTTATTAAAGTAACACAGTATAATTATAACATCCTCTGTTTACTGTTTATTTTAATAGGTATTTATTTTAGTACCAATACTAAACATTACCAGTGCAAATTACATAAATCACTATCATCCTTGCCTATCCTTTCTAAACTATGTTGGGGTCGGCTTCCAGTCTAACCGGACGCAGCTGAAAACCAGTATTTCACATCTGACCTCCACAACCCAGTTACTGGGTAATACGATGTAACCCCTTTGCTTTGGTAAGGCCGTTTGTCCACCGCAGCAAGAACGTCAACGAGAACGAGATGACGTCGCTGAAGTAGCGACAGTATATTTACTATGGCCACGTAATCTCGTTTCTCGTTGACGTCCCATTCGCGGTGCGGTAGACAAATGTGTAAGAATCATGTCAAACTTTCGCGCTTCTGACGACCCGTAACGACTGCCAAAGATCCACGAATGACAGCCGGGAGCCCGGGACCAACGGCTAAACCAGGCAAGGGCGAGGGGTCTTGGTATGTAAATATGGTCACTTATCCACGGACAAACCGCGGTAAGCGTAGCTTAACCTGATCGATCGACCCGTGCGGCTGTTATTACTTAGCCACAAGCTTATCTAATTACATAAATCACTATGTGTGACAAAAATTGAATACGCCAGATCAGCTACCATTTTTGTTAACTGAGGTACCTATAACGATCGCCTATTTAGAAATGTATCAAAAATATAACTTTTTATTAGGATGTATGTCAAACTTAAAGCATTTATTTCAATTAAACTAACTACAGGCAGGGTTTTGAATGGTCAAGGAGTCGGTCAGTCAGAAAGATGAAGCTAGTTGCCTATTCCAAAGCGTAGTAACTACTTGGACATGCTCATACATGGAAACCTTGGCTACATCATTCAAGATGGTTATGTATACAGTTCCTAAAGTTGGTGCACTTTTTAACAATATCTAGGTTTAGTGCAAGTTGTTAGATATCGGTTACACCACGTTTTAGAACTCAATACAAAAACTAACTAGCTATTTGTTAACTGTCTCAATAAACAACAAAAACCGAGGGCAATCAATTGAATTTGCACGCAAAGTTAAGCTCGCTCGTTACAGGCGGGCGTCCCTTATAAATTCTATCACTTAATTTTTGGTATGCCACATACAAATAATTACACGTTTCTGCAAAGAGAATTATGTTTAAATGTTTGTTTAACAACCTCAAACTTTCTAATAAAATTAGACTCGAGAATATTTCAGAACGATGCTCGATTTAAAACCAGAATTGGGTAGTTTAATTTTTGATTCGAGCTTTTCATCATGAAATGGTCAATTCTAAGATCTGGCCACGACATATAAATAAAAAATTAATGCCTATTTTCCTTGGTCACGCTTGATCACGGCTGCTCCAAATTGGATAATTATTTTTTTGTTGTGTTCGTAAATCTCAAGACAAGGCTTATAGGATTCCGAAAGAGATATCGCGGCCCCGGCACGCAGGCAATGAAAGGAACACGGGTGGGTTTTAGTCAGTAAAATTCTGACACGCCCTCCGACCACAACCTCAAAAAAAAAAAATTGTAGGATAGGTAGGTGTAGGTAGGGTAGGTAGGTGGGTAGGTATTTAATTAGGTAAGTAGGTAAGTATGTAGGTAGGATAGGTAGGTAGGATAGGTAGGCAGGTAGGTAGGTATATAGGTAGGTGCGCAGTAGATACGTACTTAGTCCTACCCGTGCAAATTCGGGGCGGGCAGCTAGTAGTTTATAAAGTTGAAAAAATCACACCTATTTGCTCAACACTAAAAGGGTTGCTTTTCAGAATAAATATTTCCTCACGAAATAATGACCATAATGGCTACATGTTATGTTATTTGCGTGAGTGCTTTGTACCATTTGTGCTGTGGTAAAAATGTAGGTAAGTATACCCCATTTTTCGGTGAGTCGTGTAAGGTATTATTAATACATAATTGTTAAGTGTTATGTCTCCAGTATCCTACTAATGCTTTGAGTTTGAGTTATTAGTAGCACTGTAAATGAATAACGGCAGATTCCTGTGTCGCTGTCGCTTGCTTTAGTTTTTTGTTTAGATTGCTTTATTTACTACCACTTTAGTCCTAGATAAAGTTAAATAAACTAAGATGGATTATTATTGGGACTTATATGTTTGAGCCGTTTGGGGTTGAAACACGGCCATGGGGTCCGAGTGCCCAATTAGCTTTTCAAGACATCGCAAAGCGCTTGGTCGACTCTTCATGTGACCAGAAGGCTGGCCTATTCTTCGGCCAAAGAATCAGCATTGCCATGCAACGTGGCAATGTTGCCAGCCTTTTGGGCACTTTTCCTGTTGACAACGATGCGGACGAATTTTTAGATGCCCTATGATTGTTCCCTCGGTATCAAAACGTCCTAAACGCAAATGGTCCTACTAACAAAACGATCCATAATTGTTTCCCCCCCCTTTCTTATATACTTGTACATATTATTATTATTATTTTAAGTCTGTTAGTTTTTAAATCGTGTAAATACGTGTGTGTAAATAAAGATTAAAAAAAACAATACGAATTGTCCCTAGGTGGATTAGAAATAACTCTAACGTATAAATATAAATTTTCCAAAAATATTCGTAAAGCCACATACAACACAGAAGGCAGACCCCGGATTATGCAAAGCACCATAAAAGTGCAGGAAGCCCAAATAGGTAAGGCACCATATACACTGTGTCGTGAAAATTTTTATCATTAGACGACTGTGTTTTCTTGTTGTTTCCATTGTATTGTGACCACAGTAATCTATCTTGTGTGGTGAATAACTCCATTCAAAATACAAGTTGTGTTGAAAATACTAAAAACCTGAAAAGTGACCCCTTTTCAGGTTTTTAGTATTTTATACTTATGAACCACTTTTACTGAAATGAAATGAAATGAAATGAAATGAAATGAAATGAAATGAAATGAAATGAAATGAAATGAAATGAAATGAAATGAAATGAAATGAAATGAAATGAAATGAAATGAAATTGTTTATTCTGTAAATAGGATATCGGAATCACTTTTACACGTCATATAAAAAAATATTAAAAATAAGCTTGGTGAGGTCGGTGTTTCCTATCTGACTACTCTGAGAAGAAAGGCCGAAACAAACTCAGAGGTCACAGTCTCTTTTAAAGTCCAGACATAATCTTGGTCAAGTCATGTGAGGACCATGTAGATTAGTGTCTGAAATGGTCTTTTGAGGAAAGAACCACACAGATTTGAGTGGACCTGTCCAGTCAGTGCAAGCATTTGTCAGTAATCGTGGAGCTCAACTCAGAACTTAAGGAGCTCAACTCGACGAACAATACCAAGGAAAGGATATTTGGGTAGGCCGCATCAACTACTCAAACTGCCAGACCATCATTAAAACTGAGAAAGAAACAAAGAAATGAAAAGGGAAAATAAAAATATCCACATAGTCCTCACATTCACAATAATTAAAATAATATAATACTTTACAAAGTAATCGTGTCATTTTGAACATAATTTTCAACAATGTCAATGTGTATATAAAACTGGTTTATTGTGATGAATAATTAAAATGTCAAGTTTTATGGTTTTCACAAGGCTTAGCAGAGCGAGCAGCTCAATCCCAAGCTTTTTTATCTTCTAAATAATCAGAAATTTTATAGTACCCTTTTTTACAAAGTTTGGTTTTAATACAGTTTTTAAATCGTTTAATGGGTAAGTTTCGAATGTCAATGGGAAGTTTGTTGTAAAAGCGTATACATTGACCCATGAACGAGTTGCTTACTCTGTGGAGACGTGTGCGATGTACAGCAAGGTTGTGTTACTTTGGGACCAACACTGAAATCGTGAAAATTATGTTTCCTATGGAGCAGCAGATTTTTTTGCGATTTTAGGCTCTCATTATGAAAGTTGTTCATAATGACGAGTAAAGACAATTACACCTTTTCAGGTATTTAGTTATTTCAATTACACCTCGTATAAAAGTCTCGACACTGAAAAGTACGATCATCTGTTGTCACGACACACTGGGAACCATGTAGTGTGAAAGGTCAAGTGCAGAACCAACACAGAGGTACATACATACAGTCTGACCGTAACCTTACCGTGCCTACCTTGCTCCCAAAGATGAAGCAGAGAAGCAGCGTCACCGTCAGCTGCGTGTGGCAGAAGAAGATGATGTACAGGAGGTCCGGGTTCGCTGGGGACTGGAGGAATAACCTGGAAAGAAGGAGTTGGGTCAGCATATTCATAGATATAGTCTCGAGCATAAATTACGCAGTATAAATTACAGTTACGCAGTATTCATTGAAGGTGTTAGTAACATAGCATTTATCGATTCCGCGTATCACTGGTCAGTTTCCCTCAGCCGTCAGTTTATTTAATTCGCCAGTTTCGTTGATTAGTCAGTTTCACTGATTCGTCAGTTTTGCCGATTAGATGGTTGCGTTGACTCGACAGTTTCCAGTGTTTGCCAGTTTTCGTCGATTCGTCAGTTTATTCAATTCGTCAGCCAAAGTACAGTCGATTGAAAACTGCAATCAATTACTCCGTTATTAAAAGAAATGTTTTTAAATTCTTCGATCGAATTCATTTCCATTTTAATTGACTCAATTTTAAAATATTGTTTTTACGGTATCGTTAGGTAATAAATTCAGATTTATTTTAAATAATGTTAGAAGTTATTTTTTTATATTTGTTTATTATTTGTTATGTTTATAATACAAACTAAAGTATGATTTTAATAAGGCTAAGTATTCCTTACAGCAGATTAAATTATAACTATTAAGGCAACGACACGGTGCGGTTTAGATGATGATAATGAGAGAAGATGTAGTGACAAAAACTTGAAATGAGTATGCTTAGACGGTTTGGTCATGTTGAGAGGATGAATGAAAGGCGACTAACAAAAGGTTACAAGGCAGATGTGAGTGGAACGGCTGGGAGCGGACGCCCTAGGAGGTCATATTATAGTGACTTTATTGGTGATGTTCTTCAGAAAGGTCAGATGCGTAGTACTCGCAAACACGTAAACGAGGCAAAAGGAGTATCAGCTAAGATCGGAGCGATAAGGATCGTAGCAGCTGGCGTTCTGTAGTTTCTGCCTACCCCCATGCGAAGAAGGGTTGAGTTTATGAATGTATCTTCTCAAAATTGAAATTTTTATTTCAAGAGATGAATGGTTGTGAATTTTGCGTAACTGTAAGGTATAATAAAAATATATATACGTATGCTTGTGAATGTACAGAAGATACAGATGTCAGTAATTTTATTGCTATGGGGCTAAAGGTTTATAGAAGGCATATATTATATAGAAGAAGAAGGTTACTTAAAAGTTATGTGGAAATCGGTTGACCTCTTTTTTTTTTTGTGCGGGAAGTTTTCAAATAACTTCTCCCACTCTGGGCGGAGCGGGAGGGTGTGTCAGACTTTTACTGGCTAACCCATCCGTGTTCCTTCCGTTGCCTGTGTGCCGGGGCTGCGATATCCCTTTCGGACAAACTCGCAACCCTGGCAGGGGAAATCGGTTGACCTGATATGGGTATGTGATGCGGAGGTATGAGGAAAATGTCGTTAGGAAAGTTTTGAGTATGAAAGTGGATGCCTATACGAGTAAGGGAAGACCAAACGACCAAAGACGGATGGACTGTGTGAAAGGTGATATGGCTAGAAAGAGAGTGACTACCGAGATGATGACTAATAGAGAAATGTGGAAGAAAAATACATGTTCTACCGACCCTAAATAAGTTGGGTAATGCGCAGGAAAATGATGATATGGAAGAAGAAGGTCAAGGTCGCAAGTAAATTGAGATAATAGGGATGATGAAAAAAAAAAATTTTTTGTCCGTCTTTGAGAATATAAAAAAATATTGGACACGTATTGTTTCTTTTTTTACGTAATCTAAAGATTACGGCGATACATTGAAGTAAAATGTGCCATGACGTCACGAGTATGTAGATTTTATACATACTAGTGACATAGCGACCCCCACTCCCCAACTTAAAATGCGTTTTATTTAAGTATTTTTTTATTAATATGATAAAGCAAAAAATACGTGTCTAATATTTTTTTATTATCTGACTGACGGACTAATTACAATTTCATTTTTTTACCCAGGCATCATCCCTATTATGGGCAGTAAGATGACGATAAAGACTTACCTATCTTCTAGTATTGGTAATGATTGTAAATGCCTGTTTATAAACAACTAAGAAATCAATGTATTTTTTTTAAATAGGTATATCCGATTCATTGTTTAATTCTTACTAGTCAATAAATAAAACGATTTAAATACGAAACAGATTTTCGCCTAAATTATGATATTTCGAATATACAACGTGCGACGTGGGGGCATTAATTTAACACACGGGTAGGGCTAGTAACCAGTAATCACAACAAGTATAATAAGATAAAATATTTCATAAATAGAAAAAAAAAAAAACCAAGCGCTCGCCAACATAGGGCTCTCTTTCCTACAATTCGCCTACTCTTTGCACTTTGTTCGTTTTAATTTCATTGATGCGATATGATCCGTGACTCCGACAAATGAGCTCTGCCCTCTACAGATATTTAAGTACAGGTTGCTCCAAGATGCTATTTTATAAAATTGTTGATAGTAAATAATAACGTTTACTGAAATTTAAATATCTTCATAAAACGAAAACGCGAAACTGTATACGTGTGTCAAAAATTAATGTCGCCTTTGGAGCGGTATGCGGTACGTTGTTTATGAAAAAGACCAAGTATACATAGCTTTACATGCTAACATAAAACAACTACATAAGATTCCTAGAACAATACAGTATCACAATACAAAATGACTGACTGAACAACATCGTAATAACCTACTTCCTATTGCCTTGACGATAAGCAGTTGACACTAAAACTGTACCCATTCCCAGATTGCTCGGAAAAATTCCAAACTAGACTGACATTTAAAACTATGCTCTAAAACTTGGCAAGAAATGGCTGCTCACAACACAATCATTGTTTCACTCTGTTGCAATATCAAAAAGTTTGCTAACTTCTTCTCCAAGTTGATTTACTTTCTTACTTGTTCTACTTTCTCGACTAATCCATACTATAATATTATAAATGCGAAAGTAACTGTCTGCCTGTCTGTCACTCTGCGCTCGGCATCGAACGCGGACGGACGTGCTGCTGCTAGTGTGTGCGCGTGTGTTCCAGATCTCCTGAGTTCCGGCTCAGTGGCTCCTCCTGCTGTGGTTCCTGCTACGTGTATAGTCTGGGACTATCTTCAGTTATTAATTGTTGTCTTTTTCAAGACACAATTAATAAGTTTCTTATCAGAGTTGTACTCTAAAACGTAATCGTCGCGATTAAATCCCCTTCAGGGTAAATCCACAGTTTCGTGGTCCTCGGTGGAAACCTATACGGTGCCAACGAAACCGAGTGGGGTGTTGACCCAACACACCCGCCGAGCCCCTTCAGGGTGAGGCAGTCAATTGGACGGGTCCCAGTGCTCGGCCTTGGGGGATCTCCTAGTCGGCATTGGTGACAGTCTTGCCTCAACAGCCACACACCTAGTGTCGGTCGGGTGTGTCTACACCCGGCGCACTAGACTGGATAGGACCCCGTTGCACACTAAGATAGGCAACGGGCAAAAAGCAAGCTTAGGGCTCACCTTAAGTACTCAACCTCCCTGTCTAACCCGACAGGGAGGGTTTTACACATCCCCGGTATTCCCCCGGGGAGATAGGTGTAGGGAAAAACGTTAGGACAATAGGTTCCCAACTAGTAGTCAGTTTTAAACTCCATTATGGAGTCGGACCTCGTCATTTCCGAGGCTAAATTAGATGCGACTAGACGCATAAACACATCGCTTATCGATGTGATTAGGCAGATGGTCGCCCTAGAACCAGCTCTATGGCGGCAGTTCGCTGTAGAGTTGCAGATCCTAGCGCTGAACCAGGAGTGCTTCGAGTGCCCTCCTGGTAGCCTAGAACCCCCCCCCCCCCCAGTCCCCTATCAATTCCTCTGAGGAAATCACAACGTTTAGTGATGCCTTAGATAAATCTCAGATAGCAGCCAGCCCAGTCGTGTCAATGGACACTGACAGCCAGGCTATTCCCCCAAACCGCCCCTCCACCCCCTTCCCCTATATCACTATCTCCGACTCAGAGGACCAAGTCGCCTCTACTTCCCAATCCGACGACAACGACAATTTTGTCCGAGTCGAAGGGAAAGGAAATAAGAGGAAGATGCGGAAGCAACTCTCTTCGCAGGCCACTAAGGTCGTAGCGTTCGAGGAGCCCTGCCTCACCCCTGTCAATACCTCCGACACCCCAGCTACTTGCCCCCCCGTAGCTTCCCCCTCCACCACCCCCCGTCCGATTACGTCATCAGCCTCTTCGCAGGTTGCTCCCACCGCCCCTATTATTATTATTTCTGGCCAGAAAAAGGTCGCGCCTCCACCTCCTGTGTTCATTCAGGACAAGGAGAAGTGGACGGCCATCTCAAAGTGGTGTGTCGATCTCAAGATCGGCTACACCAATGCCCGCTCTACCCAACAGGGTATAAAAGTAATAGTCCCGACCTCGACCGACTACAGATCCCTAACCCGGCTTCTGAGAGACAGGAACGTGTCCTTCCACACGTACTCTCTCCCAGAGGAAAAACAGACCAGAGTGGTAATCAAAAAGATCCCTAAAGAAATCTCCCCAGCAGAAATTCTAGCCGACCTTAAGTCGCAGAATATTCCGGTAGACGAAGTGCACCGTATGCACCGTTCGCGCGGTAGGGAGGCATACGACATGGTACTCGTCGTGTGCTCCCCGATCGAAGGGCATAACCCGATCTTTAACGTTAAATCGATATGCAATCTCATGGGATTCTCTATAGAGAAGCCATGGAAAAATCATTCAATAGGGCAATGTCATCGTTGCCAATTATATGGGCATTCGCAAAAGTTTTGCCATGCGAAACCCAGGTGCGTCAAGTGCCTGGGCGACCACGGCACTGCTGAATGCACCCGTCCAAAGGACCGTAGCCAATGCGACAGCCCACCTAGCTGTGTGCTATGCGGGCAAGAGGGTCACACAGCCAACTACCGTGGCTGCTCTAAAGCCCCAAAAAATACTTCGCCCAAGCTGACGAAACGTCTTGACGATCGTCAGCAAAAGCAAAGGGAATTCCCTATCCCGTCATCTCAAATCCCCGAGCGGCTTAGCCCTCAGAGACCCAGCCCCTGGAATCAACTCCAGCACCGTCAGGCCTTCCCAGCCTTAGCGATCGCGACCCCGCCGCCCTTAACTCAACCTCAGTCTCAACCTCCTCCTAATAAAATTCCCTCCCTCATGGATCAACGTATCCTCCTCCCCGCGTTCGCAGGCCCTCCCGCGGCCCACTACAAACCCGCTCCCGCTCCCGCTCCCGCTCCCGCTCATAAAGCACGGCGCCCCACCACCGCCGCTCCCGCGGCCGCTCAGTTGTCCACTTCGGACGTATATAATATAATTTCAGACACCTATATGGCGTTCTGCTCCCCCCGCGCCGTACAGATGGCTCACGAAATACTCGTGGCCAGACAATCAGATAACTTCCCCATGTTGCAAAGAGTATTGTATGAATACTCTGATGTCATGCAAACTCTCCACTCAAATAAACCTCATAATGTCTAACACCAGTACAGCGAGGCATAAACCCCGATCCCTTAAAATAGGCATCTTCAATGCAAACGGCATCCGCGGTCAACGCGATGAGATCTCGGAATTCTTCCGCGACCATCAAATTGACCTACTCCTCGTTCAGGAAACGTTCCTCAAACCTAGTCACCGAAACCCCTCTATAGCGAACTACCGTCTCATCCGTAATGATAGGACGCGTTGTCACAAGGGCGGCACCCTTATTTATCACAAACGGGATCTGTATTGCATACCTATGGACCCTCCTCCCCTAAGTAAATTAGAAGTCACTATCTGCCGACTATCCATGACTGGCCATCAGCCGATCATGCTAGTATCGGTCTACCTCCCTCCCGCTACGCCGGCTGAGAATTTCCAACATATCTCAGACGATTTCACAATCCTATTAGGCATGTGCGACTCCGTTATCATAGCGGGCGACCTCAATGCAAAGCATCCCTCCTGGAATAGTACCAGAATCAACTCCAGGGGTCGACACTTGTTCGACCTCTCCACCTTCCTGAACTTTGACGTCATCGCTCCGATGACTCCCACTCATTTTCCTCACGACCCCAGATACTCTCCTGATGTCCTTGACGTGGCACTCCTTAAGAGTGTCAACTTGAGACTAGACTCAATAGAAACGGTGCATGAGCTTAACTCTGACCACCGTCCAGTACTAATAAGACTCGACTCCCGCATAGGTCATCGTCATCATGACCCCGACCAGCCCTCTGCTACAAAAAAGATAACAGACTGGAGGCGAGTAAGCGAACAGCTGAAACCCACCACATCCCCTCAGTTAGACTCAATCCCCAACAACTTCGATTCTATCGCCGACACGACGGCCGCGATCGACTCCCTCACGGAGCACGTACAATCTGTCCTGAACGACTGTTCAAGGGAGGTCCCAGCGACGGATAACCGTCGCTGGAAGCTCCCTGACGATGTACGTGCTCTAATGACGGAGAAGAACGCGGCCACCCGTGCCTACAGCAGCTTCCCCTGTGCCGCAAACAAAGCCCATATGCGCTACTTACAGCGAACTGTAAGTACACGCGTAGCGGAGCTGCGTGAAGCGGGCTGGGACAAGATGCTTAGCGAGCTAGAGCCCACTCAAAAGGCCTTCTGGGATCTTCAGAGGAAACTCAAATCCCAGGAGATCGCCACCATGCCCCCCCTGATACGCCCCGATAAGTCAATAGCATTCGACGACATCGAAAAGGCCGAGTGCCTAGCAGATAGTCTCGAGCTCCAATGCTCTCCCAGCTCTCAGCCAGTAGACCAAGCTCACCTCGCAGAGGTCGACGCCGAAGTCGAAAGCAGAGCCTCTCTCCCTCCCGTCGAAGACCCTGATAGTCCTCTGCCTCCAGTCGCTCCGGACGAAGTGCACGACTTAATCAAAGGTCTAAAAATTAGAAAAGCCCCCGGTTCAGACGGACTCACCAATAGGGTGATCCAACTCTTCCCCGCTCATCTCATTATGCTACTGACCACCATCTTCAATGGTGCTCTAAGCAATAATATCTTTCCCCAAACATGGAAAGAGGCCACTGTCATAGGTATTCCAAAACCTGGCAAGCCCAAATCAGATCCCACCAGTTACCGTCCCATCAGTCTGCTCAAAGTACTCGGCAAACTCTATGAGAAGCTTATTTATAAGCGACTCAGAGACTACGCCGAGACTAAGGGCTTAATCCCCAACGAACAGTTCGGCTTTCGAACCCAGCACTCTAGCGTGCATCAGGCCCACCGTATCATAGAACATATAAGCAGCGCCATCAACCGCGGCTTAATGACAGGCGCTATCTTCTTTGATATAGCGAAAGCGTTCGACAAAGTCTGGCACAACGGCTTATTGTATAAGCTCTACAAACTCGGTGTGCCAGATCGTCTCGTGCTCATCTTACGAGACTACTTGTCGAATCGCACCTTTCGCTATCGCATAGACGGAGCCCTATCCACCCCTCGTCAGATCCGAGCAGGAGTCCCTCAGGGCTCTGTACTCGCTCCCCTATTGTTCACGCTATTCACCAGCGATATCCCTAGAAATAAAAAGACTCAGTTGGCTCTGTTCGCAGACGACACTGCCATCTATTGTAAAGGTTTAGGTTCCGCTTCGATGCTTCTAAACCTCCAACAGGCGGTCAATAACCTTGGCGCCTGGTTTAGGAAGTGGAGAATCGAGGTAAATCCCGATAAAAGCCAAGCGGTCCTCTTCTCGAAACCGTGGCTAAATCCCTCTTTCCCCCGATCAGTCACCATGTTTGGCAAGCCGATCCCTTGGGCTACGCGAGCCAAATATCTAGGTGTGATCTTAGATAGGCATCTCACGTTTTCAGAGCACATAAAGGCGGTTCACTCGCGAGCCTCTTTCGCTCTCAGTAGACTTCATTTCGTATTAAATGCACGTAGCAAAATGTCACTCAGGTGCAAATTGCGAACTTACACCACGTGCATCCGCCCTATCATGACCTATGCGGGTATCGTTTTTGCCCATACCAAACCCCGATTCATCCATAGGTTGCAAACCTTACAGAACCGATTCCTCCGTAGAATCACGGGATCGTCATGTATGTTAGAAATGAGATCCTCCATCTCGATCTTAAAATACCTACCATCCACCAGTTTCTCAAACGCATGTCAAAGCGTTATTTCGATTCAGCCGTCAAACATCGCAACCCTCTGGTTGTCGAGGCAGCTAGTTACATTCCCTCTAGAATCAGTCACTTTCGCCGCCCAAGGCATATCCTCTCCGATCCAGATGACCCCATCACACTCCTACAGGAGAGCAATAGGGCCACAAGTACAGTGCACAAACACAACCGACACCCGCGATACAGACCTCGCCGTAGAGGTCCCCCGCGATCGCGACCCTCCCGAGTAAACGATACTCCCCCCCGACCCTTGCTCGTCGACGAAGCGCCAGCACGCGTTGCCGCTGAGCCTGTAGCTTTAAATTCCCCGATCAATAATCATGAAACCACCATTTTGATCCAGGCTGTCCCTCTTGCTGTCCTCCCCTCAGCGAATGCCCTAAGCCGAGGTTCGCACCCCACAGGGGGTGGCCCTTAGCGAGCATTCGCCTAGTTTTAATTAGAATAGTAAAATTGCCCTGGCTGGAGGCTTTGAGTGTAGAAGCTTAAGGCAGCCACAGGAAAGCCCGGTTAAGCAGTCACTACCTTAGTGGTAATCTGCGAGATGCCCTAGTTAGGAAAAAAAAAAAAAAAAAAAAAAAAACTGCCTGTCTGTCTGTTACCTTTCACGCCTTAACGCTTAGTGGCAAAAATAATTATATGTGGAATTATAATTTAAAAGAAGGTTTTTTATATAGTCCAGTTTATTCTCCTGTGGCACACACATAGACCATGGACGTGGGTTAGGACATGGGATAGTTTTTGTTCCAGTAATACGTTCCCGTGAAATAATTTATGACCTCCACGCGGGCGAAGCCGCGGACAAAAGCTAGTGTTTTAATAATATAACTTCTTTTTTGTTACAGCTGCAGTTTTTATCGACGAAGTTTCTTGTGATTGAATCTTATCAAGCTCTTTTTCCTTTACAGCTTACGAGCAGGAATGACAAGGATCCATCGCTTGTTCTTGTAGCTTTAGCGCTTGTGTAGAATTTTTATTTTATTTTTATTGCAGGGTTTTATCTTGGACGGGCGAGGATTGTTTACTACATTGAGTGAGTAATTGATCCGAAAAGTGTTCTTGTTTTACTTCTTTTTTGTCACGTGTGAGGAAGATATTATTATTTTAAAATAGATGAACTAAATCCTTGTTCTGAAAATAAACCTAAGCGGGGCAATACGTAACTGTTAACGATAGGTAAAAAGGAAAACGCAATAATATCTCAACAAAAAATAATTTCCTTTAGAATATAACCGAAACTCGAAAAATCCTTTAAAAGAACAATCTTTTTGTATTGTTAATAAAAAAATGGAAAATGTTATTTTAGGGTTCACCCCAACAGTGAAAATAAAATCTAATTGTTGGCAGTGGCTACTTCAAGAGACCGTTGAGAACTTCATCCAGACTGAATAAAAGAGCCAGCCTATTAAGTGCCCTAAGTCCTTCAAGAACTTAAATTTTACCCAAATGTTCCCATAAAGTCCGAACCCAGAACAAAGTGTCAATTATCCAAGAAATTTAGTCTACGTGTACTAAATCTTTTTCATCTTACAGGAACATAAATTGCCACCGTAACAGAATTGGATTTTTCTAAAGACAGTTATAGACGGTTCATAAATGTTCAAATAAAATTCTGTTGAAGTAAAACCCTTGTGAGATGCAAATCGCTCTTAACGACCGTCTATTTTGTGGAATATTGTTGAAGGATCAAGTGATTGAGGATTGAATTTTAATGATACTTTTGGTTAAGAGTTTTTACAGTGAATGGCAAAGTTATTTTAAAAAGTGTGATTGCTTTTTCAGTACACTGCTGCAAGGAACTTTTGGCGTCTGTGGCCGTTGGCAGACATTATTGAAATTCCTTTGTGAAATTATATTTAAAAATGAGCGAGCCTTATGGTAGTCGCATAGCATGTGTCTGAGATCTCACCTTGTTAATAAGCAACATTAAACGAGTGGGGCCTCGTCAAGGTCGTTTCTAATGGCCAACTCTAGCACCACGCGCGCTCATTCGTCCAATCAAATAGCGCGCGCTTCCCCGGCTTCCTGTAATACACTTCCGTCCCTTTTCACGAAATCACTCTAGATTAACTACAGAAATCATGCTTCTATTTTGTTTTTACACGGCTACACATCAAGCTATAGATTTCCAGTATAAGCTGACCGCATTGTATGGATATCTTATACTATGCGAGATCAGCATAAACTTGATACGTAGCCGTGTGTACTTGTGCAGCATAGCATGTGACGAATGAATTTTACATACATTACTTTATAACCTTACGAGAAAACCTACCGGTTCTCTTACGTATAGTAAACATTGGATGTTAAGCAGCTAAGTACAGTACTAGGTAAAAAACTTGAAATGAAAAAATAGAACTCCCAGTCTAAAAATAAGTCGTAATCTCTTCGTAATTTCGAAATAACTTGGTGGTGAATCCGGACGATGCCGATGCCGCAGGTAAGGAATAGTAATTAAATGAAAAGTTCGGGTTGACAGCCCCGGCGCCGGAGCCATAATCGAGTAATATTCATTAAAATTTGATTTATAACAAGTTTCTTTCTAATGGAATGAATTAGTTTTCAATAGAAAATGTCAGAGAAGGATTTAAATAGAATTGATTACTGATGAGATTATTGAAAAATAATTGAGGGATGAGTAGATTTAAATAATATAAGAGTGCCAATTTTTTGTTGTCGTTGAAACTGTAGCATAATTAGGGTTATTCAAACACGAGTGAGAGTTTAAAAGCCGTAGGATGTTTTTAATAATAATAACCCGAGTGTCATCCAACATTTATCTTTCAACGATGAGTACCTTAATGAGGAAAGTAAATGCTAGTATTATAGATATACATTAATACCTACTTATATAGGTATCTACTTTTCATTTCGATAAATTATGTTTTTACAGACAGGGAAATCCATTGTTATGAAAATCCAAGTCAGTCTATTCAATTCGCCGCATGATAACAGTGATAGCCTAGTGGTGTGACCGTCGGACTGTCAAGTCATCATAGGTCTTGAGTTCGAACCCAAGGCACGCAACTCTAACTTTTACCGGATTCATGTGCGTTTGTATAATTATCAATTGATTCAAAAACGGTGTAGGAAAACATCGTGAGGAAACGGCATGCCTGAGAGATGTTTCTCGACGGCATGTGAAGCCAAGTCAGAGGCCCATGGGTGGCATAAAAACTCTGACACCATGTTGGTCACTAACAATACAAAAAAAAATACCCTGTCTTTACTTATTTATTATCACTTACTTCAAAGACAACAACATTATAATCAGTTATTTGCATATTGTATCTAAGTAACTGTGACCTCTGAGTAACAAATAGCTTGCGCTTGGAGCGACACTGCCACAATAGTTTAATGAGTTCCGGGCTCTAAACTTTCTGCCGTTAGTTCTCTAACCTTCGCAAACTATCTCGTTTCTAAATTTTGAGCTAAATAATATAAGTTTCATTTTAAACCGATAGTTTGCGATACTTTAATAACTAATATTATAAATGCGAAAGTGAGTTTGTTTGTTTGTTACGCTTTCACGCAGAAACGGCTGAAGGGATTTGGATGAAATTTAGCACAGGAGTAGATCTTGACCTGGAAAAGGACAAACTTACATGGATATATTAAGGAAGACAGAGAGGAGGAATTCGTTGTAGATGGCCATGGAGATGAACCGGCTCTCGTTGAACTCCGAAGGCGCCTTCCGCACCATGATGCAGAGTCTGATGCCCCACATCAGGAATATCACCTCCACTGTTGGAAAAACATGAGAGGTTTATTATAAGAAAACATAAACATACATGGGCCGAGATATACAGTTCTTTCACGGTAATTTTATTTACCCCTGACAGCAACCCAAGCTGCAATTCAACAGCAACTTTACTACGAGCATAAAGATCATTGTGATTTTGAGAGATGCAAAATCAGAGGTAAAATAACTGTGAAAAGACTGTAATAATAATAATTTGTAAGTTCATTTCCGAATTAATGAAGTCCCAGGGAACAAACCAGACCTAGTCTCGAAAAAAATACGACAAAGACTTTAAAAATTATTGGCTTCTAAATCTGTGATAGTTTAACTTAGTGGCATTCTGTAAGTGCCCATATATACGACCGGCACGTTGGCGACGGCAGCCGCTGACGCTTCGACGGCTGCAGTTGGACGGTCCGGCGGCTGCCGTCAACGCGTCCACGGCTGCCGCCGACCAGTGTCGACGGCTGCAGGTGCCTCTGCCATTGGCAATTTGCCACTCGTGTAGGTATACTTAAGTTCACTTCGGTCTTCACACAATATACCGCGCGACATAAACACAAATCAACGTGGATTCACACTTTGACACCATCCGTAGTGATGTTTAGAGAATAACACTACGGTAAACAGAAAATCCTTTGAACTAATATAAACTCGAACATTTTACACAAT
The DNA here is from genome assembly GCA_916701695.1 of Agrochola macilenta. Classification (NCBI taxonomy): domain Eukaryota; kingdom Metazoa; phylum Arthropoda; class Insecta; order Lepidoptera; family Noctuidae; genus Agrochola; species Agrochola macilenta. The sequence continues at coordinate 23,541,899 of OU753553.1, forward strand.
TGTTTCTCACTCACTAACTCTCTCTGACATGTTAAACCGCTGAACATTCCTCCCCAATTAATACCCCCTCCTCCAATAGTCGGCAGAATCCTAAGAGAATTCGAAGAGGAAATTATATTTAACCCATTTCACTACAAAGTGCATTTAAGCTTAGTTGGAGTTGATTCAATAAGTAAGTAGTAAGTAGCTTAACAACCAGCTTACTTACGGTTTGTAGTTTTATTTTCGGTTTTTGAAAGTCTGATCAAGTTTGTGAACAGAAACTCGGTAAAACTAAATATTATTTTGCTATTTATCATCCTAACTAATATTATAAATGCGAAAGTGAGTATATTTGTTTGTTTCGCTTTAACGTTAAAACGGCTAAACGAATTTGATTTGATTTGACACAAATAAAATTACTTGACTTGACATACGTCATAATTATCATCTTCCTGCCCTTGTTCGATGTTACATAGGATTGACGTTTTCTTTCTTTTTTTTCCATTCCCCTCTGTCAAACGTCACGCTATCATTCACTCCTTTCTCATTCATATCATTCCTCATACAATGCATTCATCTTTTCTTTGGTTTCTTCCTCTCCCGCTCCATATCCCACCTTTAAATTCATCACTCTTTTAGTCACATAATTAAAGAAAACAAAAGCTTTCAGTTACCGAATACGTTACCAATAATGTGTGTAGAAATTAGTGCTCGGCGCTATGGTGACCAACACACACCTTTCTGGTATTGATAGGATATGGTAAAAGTTAAAGTCTCGTCTTATAAGGGAAATAACTATATTAAATCACTAACACTTAGTTACAAGAACTGGTACAAAAAGGTAACTATATAACTAACTTATTGGTGAAATGTATGGTAAATGGTAATGGTTTTGAGTCGTGGTGTCTCTAATGAGATCTGAACGCGAACTGGCCCACATTTATTTGAGATGAACGAGCGAATGTGCATATTTGCGTTCGATGCAAATTCAAATTCAAATTCATTTATTAATTTTGTGTACATAGGGTAAAATTATACAGATGTTATATTAAAAATAAAAAAATGTTGTTCCATACTATGTCCCGCCAGATGGCATACAAAATAACTTAGGTGTAAGAAAATTAAAACAAAAATATAAAATAAAGTCAATAGGTAAGTAGACGTCACAATTTCATGCCAAACACTAAGTTAATAATTTAATAATAATATGTCAATCAATTGAGACGGCACATAAACAAATGGTATTTAGTCACAATTTTGTATGCAATAATAGATAAAATAAAAAAATGTCAATATAGAATATTTTTATCCTAGGAGAGCAACATTTTAATTATTCAGATAGTTATAAAATTATATAAATATTATTTCAATTTGTCGTTAAGATATTCATTTACTGAATAATACGCCTTGTCATTCAATAATTTAAAAAGCTTACGTTTATACTCGTTCATGTTGCTGCTTGATACAATTTGATCAGGTAATTTGTTATAAAGCTTTGGAGCCATTGCATATATACTATTGTAAAGAAATTTGGTTTTAGTGCTTATCGGGTGCAACTTTTTTGAGCGCCGTTGACTTTTCACTGATTTATATAAAAACATGTTGTTTTTTACAAATATACAGGATTCATAGACATAGAGGGATGGTACAATCAATATTTTGAAGTTTTTAAAATGTGGCTTGCATGAATCCGTTCGTTTTATTTTACATATAGCTCGAATATATTTTTTCTGTGCTATTAATACCTCCCCAACCTTAGTAGCATTGCCCCAAAATATAAGGCCATATCGCAATGCAATTATGCATTTTCGCTGAGTGTTCGATTAACTCGAACAATGTGAATACTACATACATAGCAGTGCCGATTACATTTTGACATGAATATTGACGAAGAAACCCGAGATCGATCTATTGTTAAAGCGTATGGCGCCTAAACTGTCTTAAGGAATAGCTGAGCTGTGAAATTAATGAAAACCAAATCAAACACAGAAAACCGCCGGGATCCATGTAAAAGAAATGCAAATATTCTTCAAAACACTGTAGCTCTCGCTTTTGTTTCTATGTCGAACCAGAGAATCAAAAGCTGCATCCAGCTATATTCTTTTGCCCGTACTGTACCTCCATTTCGTATCAGCGTCACGATCCAAAAACTTTGGATGCCGTATCGACGCCTTTGAACGGGGCGAAAAAACGACTCGCGAGGGATCGTAGCGATGGATTCGTATCGAGTCGCCGTACCACCGTACCGTACCAAACGGGCGTCCAAACTAGCGTTCTTGGATCGTGATGCTAATACGAAACGGAGGTACGGTACGGACAATACTAGGCGGACATATATGGACGCAGTTTTAGAGCATTGTAGCGCCTTTTTCGGAACACCCACAAAATATTACCAGAATGTATAATAACAAATTATGTGTTAATTGGCGAAATGTGGGTACTATTACATAGGCAAACCTCTGCCTAACCCTTCGGGGATTACCAGCGTGATGTTATGTGTTAAGTTATGTGTCCGAGTGAATCTCGGCTTTGGGATCGGAAAAAATAAATAACTTCCATACAAACTCTCATAATATAATCTGATATTTAACTCTTTTTATGAATAATTTCATTATTGTGAATAATTCCATGCTTCTAGATTATGTTCGACAGTAAATTAATTTATTAATAAGTAGAAGATTACTTACATGTAGTAAAAGAATGGTCCCACCAATCGGTATTACAAAGGTACGCTTTCAGGTCGTCTTTCGTCCTACCTACGATGACAGCTGGTGGTGCGACCAGCGTCCGTATGGCCAGCAGAACACACGCCACGCCGACAATCACGCCGATTCGACGTAGGAGATACATGTCGGAGATCTTCACTGCTTTTGCTGACCGTACTTGGAATATTACTGATATCCTGTAGAAGAGAAAAAGAGCTTAATTTATATCTAATATTACAAATTCGAAAGTAACGCTGTCTGTCCGTCTGTTAAATTTTTACACCTAAATGGCTGAACGAATTTCGGCATTTTTGGCATGACATGGGATACTTTTATCCCGGTATATTAGTAGTAGTATTATTGTCATCGACGCAGTAAGTATTTCTAACTTGGTTTGTCATTAAGTGCCGAGACAAATGCTTGAGTATATCAAAACAGCAACTAGGTACGGAAGAATCTACCAGTTCTATACTTAGTGCAAAGATTAAATCCTAAGGCCCACAGAGAGTTGATAAACTGTAGCTATGCTCACGTTTCCACACAGTTATTTAACGATCTTATTTGAAAAGTTCTCCAAACACGAAGCTCCCTCTTTACTCATCTTAATCGGATTAGTAATCCAGCCTACGAAAACGTATCAGACAACCAGACAGGCTCCAAATCCCATTAGAAAATACTTACATAATGAATGCACGATCAGTTTCCTTAAACAAAACAGATCCTGTTATGCAAACGTTAGACTAAAGTAGATTATCATAAATTGGGTATGTAAACAGATTCCCTTTATTTACGCGTTTCTCAAGAGGGCCCAAAATTTAAAAGACAACTTGATTCTTATCCCGACAAGAGGACAATTTCATTCCGTCGGTATCTAATTAAAATAAACTTGATCCTAATCTTAAAGTTCAAGCCCAATTATATACTTGAAATGAGCCTTGGATTGAAGATTTAGAAAAAGTTGTTGATGTAAAATATACTAAGGAGGCTTAAAATGTTTCAAGTGGGTAATAAATTGCTTCTGAGAAAAATGTTCGTCGTCTGGTTGGAAATAATGAAAGAAGCGATTCCGAAAGTTTGTTCAGGACATCAAGACCCATTTAATATCAACTTATTAATTTTTACTGACTCGGTATTCTAGTGGGCGCAAGCGTTACTGCTGAGCCTGAGATCCTGGGTTCGATGCCTAGGCCAGGCCAAGTGTTATTGGGTTTTTCCATCAGGAATTTCTCAGTCGCAGCCTGGAGTTTAGATTCGTGCCCGACTGATAGCAATAGGTCGCCCCCTATTATATTGGGAACATTAAAAATAACTGGCGATATTTAGGTACTATAGGTTCACTTCTGTGTAGGCAAATCTTTCCGATTCCTATACTATTAAAGGGACCACGTTACGTGTTGTGACTCGCTACGGACGCCACGCACTATCTTCTCTCCTCCTTCGTGTTTGGTCTTTTCAAAAACCTAGTAAGGTGCATCGACCATTTAGAAATCTAGCAAGTCTCTGAGACTTAGGTACTAGGTTTTGAAATGGTTAATGTGACTTACTAGGTTTTGTAATGGTTAAAGTGACTTACTAGCTTTTGAAATGGTTAATGTGACTTACTGGGTTTTGAAATGGTTAAAGTGACTTACTAGGTTTTGAAATGGTTAAAGTGACATACTAGGTTTTGAAATGGTTAAAGTGACTTACTAGGTTTTGAAATGGTTAAAGTGATATACTAGGTTTTGAAATGGTTAAAGTGACTTACTAGGTTGTGAAATGGTTAAAGTGACTTACTAGGTTTTGAAATGGTTAAAGTGACATACTAGGTTTTGAAATGGTTAAAGTGACATACTAGGTTTTGAAATGGTTAAAGTGACTTACTAGGTTGTGAAATGGTTAAAGTGACTTACTAGGTTTTGAAATGGTTAAAGTGACATACTAGGTTTTGAAATGGTTAAAGTGACATACTAGGTTTTGAAATGGTTAAAGTGACTTACTAGGTTGTGAAATGGTTAAAGTGACTTACTAGGTTGTGAAATGGTTAAAGTGACTTACTAGGTTTTGAAATGGTTAAAGTGACATACTAGGTTTTGAAATGGTTAAAGTGACATACTAGGTTTTGAAATGGTTAAAGTGACTTACTAGGTTGTGAAATGGTTAAAATGACTTACTAGGTTTTGAAATGGTTAAAGTGACATACTAGGTTTTGAAATGGTTAAAGTGACTTACTAGGTTGTGAAATGGTTAAAGTGACTTACTAGGTTTTGAAATGGTTAAAGTGACTTACGAGGTTTTAAGGTGGTCACTACTTCACGAGGCAGTGACTGGTGTACTTACTAGTGCTTAAATTTATCTGCTTTTAGGTGAGTTTTCAACGCTGGAGTTTTTGTATTTGGAAGGGACTTAATCTTAATCCTGCTAACCTAGAGCAGGATTATGTAATAAAACGATTTTGGTAAAAAACCGTCCTTTACTACTTACTTACTACTAGGTTTTGAAATAGGACAGTCGACTTCTTCCTAAGTTTTTCTCTATATTTAACAAATTACTAATGTTTTACTTTTAACAAGACTCTAACCCAGTAACATTAACACTCCAACGTAATTAGCACACGGAACCCAAATTCAATGAAAACTGATTTCAATTTAAATTAAACAAATTTACAAATTCAGTCGTTTCACACTGACGGGATAACAAAATTGAATTTTGGACTCAAAATTGAAATTTCAACGTAGAAATAGGTAGGTATGCATTGTATGACCCTATGCGGGGTTTATTTCAAGGGCCGGTCCTAATTCCGGGCTTAATAACGGTCCGTTAGATTTTTGTGATACCTGTTTAAATAATTCGCTCTGTGCCAAGTTTTGACCTTCGAATAGGCTTAACAGCCATATTATTCTGGATAAAAATTTTGACAAAGCACAAATATTTAACTTATTAATATTAATAGCTAACTTTGTGACCTCCTTTTAAAAGTTTACATGGTGTTGCTACACCAAAATTGGCACTACACTATTTTGTTCTTCATTACTGGTGTTCCACAAATCATATCAAATCTTGTTCTAATTACCTGATCATATCAAAATTAAAGTATAACAACCACAGCTGACCCGGGGATTTAGCCGAAATTATAGTAACCAATAGGAAAAGTGACAAGATCTGTCAGTTTTATTCAGCGACAGTTCTGCCGTCACTAGGTCAGATAGATTTTGGAAAGTTTTATTAGACTCATGGTCAATGTGAACCACTTACCTCCAAGTCTTCAACATAAGAGCTCCATACGTGAGACAGAACCCGACCTCCCTCAGCCAAACCCTAGCAGTGCAGGTCAGGACCGTGGGCCTTCCGTACATGACTAGAGTGGTGCAGTAGATGAGGAGAGCACCCAAGACTATGACCCTGAGAAGAGCAGGACTTGCTGCTCTTACGACCTGGGAACAAGACATGAAGGTGGAGAAAATGTAAAAATGCTGTTAGATCAACAAAGGTTGTTCTAACTGTTTTTACCATTTCCTGTATCTAGTTTGAAACTAAACTAGATATGAGCCACAAGTAGAACGATCAACTGCACCTTAAACAATGAAATCGCCCCCTTAAAGCATTTTCATTCGTGAATTTCACGTAGCCATAATATCAACAATTTTTTTTTTTTTCACTTTTAGTCAATCTCAGTTTAGCACTTAATATTTTTTAAGTAAGTACAATTACGTGAATATCCTGAGTTAAAATGATTTTGTTTTACCTCTCATGAACCCGGAAATGTGCTCAAAACTTTTGGAAATGCTAAAACTTATACAAAATGAGGGAACTCATTTTGTATTTGCAATTTCTGCCGATAACTCGGTTTGGAAAGTATCTGTAGTACCCTGAGTACTTCAATTTCTGTTGACACCACAGAACTTGATCGATAGTCCGATATGATGGATGGTTCGGGAAATAAAAAAGTATCGAAACAGGAAAAGGATGTAGCCGCTTGTTTTTTATTAGTTTTTTTAGTATCGTGGCAATATTTTTCACTGTAAAGTCTACACTCTACAGTTCCACTGAAACATAGTTTAATTATTCAGATGTGTGTAGTCACTAGGTGTAATGTATGTATCAGGTCTTGGTCTTTTTCAAAAACTCACGATGAATAATGAGCCTGAATTGCTTCGTGTTACCAAGCCACCCAGACCTCATAACTCCTCAAGATATCCAAGCTACGTCTTTGTCTAGCAAAAATTTCGAAACGATCCTATCTAAATTCACTCTCAAATTCAAATTCAAATTCAAATCTTTATTGCATAACACATGTGTTTACAAGGTCTTAATAATTATAATAAAGTTCACATGGACCCTGTCGGGCACAACAATTCCATAAAAATATGAGTAGTAACATTATCCTTCAAAAAATATAATACAATTTTATTATCTCATTTAAATACGTGATATACGTCTTTGCAAATTCTCACTAGCTGTAGAAGTCATGAAAAATAATTAATTAATTTCAAATAAAATCACACAAATTAAATTATTCAACGATTAATTCATTAGATTAAAATTAATGTCACAGATTAAATTAGGTAATATAAACAGTCAAATCAAAAAGTCAAATAAAAATGTAATAAAAAAATAAACAATTCATTCAAAAAAAAAAAATGTCACATATTAATATACCTAATAGTATTACAGAATCAATAAAAGTCAAATAAAAATAAATGTCTAAAACTGAATTAATGGTGGAGGTCATTCCATTTAAATGTCATCATTAAAAAATTCATTAAGTGAATAGTAGCATTTCTCCACCAGTAAATTTCTGAGCCGTTTAATAAATATATTTTCATTTTGTTCCATTTTAATGTCGTTTGGTATTTTATTATATATTTTAATTGATGTTACGTGGGGGCTCGTGCTGTGTAATTTTAGCTTAGATTGCGGTATTACTAGCGTATTTTCAAACCGTGAACGCGGTGCATATCGGCGAGGTTGGTCTGCAATTTTAAGGTAGAAGTGTGGATATTGTCTAACGAATTTACATAATTCTAGAATATAAATAGATGTCAAAGTTAGTATGTCTAGTTTCCTAAAATGTGGTCTACAACTTACGTCATTGTCAATATAAACCATTATCCTGATACACTTTTTCTGTAGGATAAACAAGTCATTGCTATCTACTCTAAAACCTAGAACCGTCTAAAAACTTGCAAGGTCAAAGCTGGCATGAGTGTTTCAACTGTGTATCTGCATAAGAATTCGCCAAGATATTGGATAGCCCAGCGAAATACGACACGGAAACATGGTAAGTACTTACAGGCTTGCATGCTATCATAATTTTTGCCCAGTTACGTGGTTTTGGTGTTAGAAAAGACCACTATGGCTGTAAAATTCGATGTGAATGTACAATTTGCAACATTTAGTGCGGTGGTTACGGAAAGTTTTTGGTGTTTAATAGCTTGGCTTTTCCTGTTTTAAAGTGTAGGGAGATACTGCAATTGCTTGGTGCTTTTTCTGAGTGTGAACTTTTAAAAAAGGTAAGTACCTACTTTATTTTCTGTTTTAGGTAAAATACATGTAGTTTTATACTGTTCCCACTGCTAGGCCTCAGAGGCCTCCTATCGATGAGAAGTAACAGGCCGTAATCCACCACTCGGTTCCAGTGCGGGTTGTTAGATGTCACATGTCTTCGATTTTTTGGTTCTAAAACATGCCAGTTTCCTCACAATGTTTTCGTTCACCGGTTTAGGTAAAATCCTTATTTTACCTAAACCGGTGTAACCAGTAATCAGACAAAAAGAAACGTAGGTATTTTAAAATACAAGGATGGTTTTCTATTCCTGCTAGTGATGCAGCCTCAGAACTGATAAGGTAATAGTGATAAAACGTATACAAGAAATAAGAATTATAATATTGGTCTAACATTTGATACACGGTGTAACAGTCTGGCCACGGGACATTCGCGAGCGGGGAAGCGTCTAGTGACTAAAACAAATGTATAGAAATGTACTAATCATGCTACGCGTAGCAGCAAACGGCGGGAAGCCGGCGAAAGCCGAGCGAATCGCACGAGCGTCGGGCGGCGCGGCGGGCGACAGAAAGAAACAAATGTATGAATCAGTATGGCACTTGCCAAGTTGTATTCGCCGCGAAATAATCAATACTAAAACTTTTATTGCCGAAATACTAGCTAGGCCAGCTATTTGGAAGTCTGTATTTCATGTACTACTTGTCGAATTCTCCGTCTATAGCCCGATTCTTATCTTATCATGAACTCTACAATCTCTTTCAAATGTTATGTCTTGAACCTAACAACTACTACTCTCCAAGCGATATCGAGATAACTTTGATAAAGACATTCACTCTCGGTTTATATTATACTGGTCACGACGGCAAACGCAACTGCCCGTGGCTTGTAAACTGTCCCGCATAGATTGCCACCCCGCCTGCCGCACCACCGTTCCCGACGCCCGTTCCCGTGGTCAGGCCGTAGGGACATCGACGCGCAAACTGTTACCACGAATTCAGCTCAATCATGATTCTACCCTGGGGGATCTAGAATCATGATGGAGTGCTTAAATGTTACATCGGTTATTAAAAAATATAGCGCTAGATTAATGTGCTGAGTTCATGGCTACAGTTTGGGCATCGATGTCCCTTACACCATCTAAACAAATATTATAAAGAGAAAAGATTAAATTTTTTGTGTTTGCATATTTGTATGTTTGTTTGTTTGTAATGGATAAAATCAAAAAAAAATTGAACCAATTTCATCTATAGAAAGCTATCAGCGAGTAACTTAGGCGTATTTAATTACAAAATTGGAGATCCTTGCGAAAATTGCAATAATGTAACCCTTAGAAAAATATTGATGATACATAAAATAATGTACTACATATTTATAGTATTCATCATTTCTCACAAAAAAAGTACGTAAGGCTATTAAGTCTAACTGCTATAGTTAAGTCATAATAACCGTTTTGTGTTCAAATTAGTCAATCAAAACACGGGTAGAGTCGAAAGATGATGAAATTCGTATCATGATAATCTTTATCCAACTAAATAGTTTCATAATCAAGGTTGATTATCATTTCGCATATGACCCATTGGAGCCGAACAAAAGCAAAAAACTTAGAATATTCCCAAGGGATCGAGATTTATGCGGGTGAAACGGTGGGGCGTCGTTTCAACTTATAATTTCAATAATATACGTAATAAACTAGCTGTTTATTACGTACATTATTGAAATTATAAGTTAAACAATTTCAATAATGTCACGTAATAAATTAAATAATTAGGTTTAACCCGTCATGGCGCAGGTATTCCCTTAATAGTTGAGCTTTGAAACCCGTTTCTTTACTTGTCAATCTACATAATTACGGTAACGAACACACATGGAATATTACTATTACGAGGTACATAACATAACTAAATTACAAGATATTGATTGAACAGGTTTGCAAACATTATGAATACTAATTACGTGGGTAGCTATTAAATTTATGAGTTACCAAGTTATGTACTTGGAGGTTTCTGTAATGCGAGTGTTGAATTGCTGCATCATCAGTATTGAGCACAATGGTCCTTTTTGTATGAAGGTTGCATATAGTGCAGATTTTTTATTTTATTATTTTACAGCTTTATAGTGTGGGGTGTGTATTAGGAAACGTTTAATCCGTTTTAAGACGTATTTTCCACAAAAAAAGTCATTTTGTGTTGTGACTTACTAATGGATATCCGTAATATGCAGGCAAAGGAATACGAGGAGATAGTAAGTATGGGTCCCAACGTGGCGAAGACTAAAAAGTCCCTGCATGGGCCATAAAGCTTTCATGGGACTCGAAGTTATTCCATTACACATTGCCTCATATTCATATCCAATTTCAAACACAAGTTTGCCTAACACATCACCATCCCAAAAGTTACACCGTCAATTGTTTGGCAGACAATCATAAATACTTCTTCTTCCCCTTACTTCTTCAAGTTCCTCGAGGGGGGAAGTGGGGGACTGTACATCAATCATGGCCGCCATAAGCTGAAGCTATCCGTCACTGCCAAATTCATAATAAGTTTTTGCTTTCGACGTCATTACTTGAGGCAACGTGTTGTGAACAATTAGTGATGGCATAAAAAAATCTGGATTAGATATTGGACTTGAGGGAATTGAGGAAAAGGGAATTTCTTTATTTATCTATCGTTTTTGCCTACCACCCATGGGAAGAAGGCGTCAGTTTTTGTAGGTATGTTTGTATTTATCTATACTAATGGGAATCTTGGAGTGTGGAACAGGATCAGTTCAGAATATTTGTGTCATTTTCGTTACAACTGCACTAACTAGAATAATAGAATAATGTGTGACAGTGTAGTTATTTTATTAAGAAACACTGAATGTGCTTGTTAACTTAATAGTAGAGGATTCGAACCTGGAACGACTTTCACCCGTCTGTTTATTTGATGAAAAGTATTTTAAATCAAATTTAAACTACCATGTGGCCTGTTCTCGTCAGTAATTTGTCTCACTATTATTACCTACATACACGATCATATAAATAACCAGTTTATAAACCATACTTACCCTAACATGCCCATACTTTATAGTAAAATACACGATGAAAGGCAGACAGGATATCACCAGGCAGGCCAGCGCGAAAATCGTGGTCCTTACGACCCAATTCAGGGCTGCAACGCACGGGGAGCCGTCCAGGCAGGCCTCACAACCTTCAGCACAGGGGAGGCATTCGAAGGCATCAGGGATGGAGTAGAGGCTGCGTTGGAGCTAGTGGGAAAAAATAATTAATTAGAATGTTTAATTTCCCGGGTGGACGCGAATGCAGTTGTCGCTAGCGCTACAGCCAAATAAAGGCGCTGAGTCAATAAATAATTAAGAAATATATTTTGGTCCTTTTGCAAATGAGAGCGTATGCTTCCAATGATATACAAGGCGAAGAAAACTTGTGTACGGGAGGGATACCCTGACCCCATTTTATGACTGAATTTCTAAAAAGAGATTATGTTATGTAAATAAGCAGTAACGTTCTTCCCGCCACGCCATTATAACGATCACCGATATGTCAGCCAAGGATAATGATTATGTTTACAGGACTCTTAGGACCATTTATTTTGAGCTTAAAGCTTGAAACTTTACGGCACCTAGTATGATCTGGCTTAAGACGTTTTACCTAATCACCTGAGCATAATTTATTCGTCTTTCTCTAGCTTAAAACGTCGTAAGCAAGTCGTTGACACATTTATTTTACTCAAAGAAAACGTATGCGAAGTATTCCCAAAACAACGAACGACAGGAGAGGAACGTGTAAACTAGCTCCAGGCGATTTATTATTTTAATAACGTGTCGAGACGAAGTTACTTCATAAGCTTTCATAATATTAATATTAATTTTTATAAAAGAGCCTTTTTGTAGAATAATAACATATTTTAATATATTCGTCTGCGTAAATTATAACAGTGTTCAAAGGATTTAAATGTTACATACTTATGTAGAGTATACAGATAATATTTTTTTTTTCAACGTATTTTTCGTTTGGGAGTAACTACACGTAATTAGGTTTTGGGTACTATATTTGGCGGTCCATGTTCTAGTATTTTATTTCATGTATTTCTTTCATATATTCTGGAAAAACAGACTACAAGCTTATAATTTTTAGGATATTTTCATTTCATTATTTTTTGTATCGTCTGGGCTCTTTGTAGGTAATCTATACTAATAATAAACCTGAAGTGTTTGTTTGTTTGAACGCGTTAATTTCTGGAACTAAGTACCAGCCGGATTCGAAAAATTCTTTAACATCAACATCATCACAACTTTATTCTATTTAACATCACGCTGCGACCCTTAGCAGCCGAGCAAAAAGAAAAAAATATTATAAAGAACGCTAAACGAAAAAGAATTTATGGCGGACTCGGTGGGTCGGGGGACCGAGAAATTTTACGCGGTCGAAGTCGCGGGCTTAAGCTAGTATAATATATATAATAATATAATATTAATAATAGGTACTAGGCTGACAATAATAGCCTGAAGGCTATTGGCAAAGTTTCTTCAAACTCAACGCTGGGACTAGTTTCCTGTGATTGTTACAGACTTGTCTGTTACTTCGACACACATCGACTGAGAATAGTTAAAGCGAATTATTTTAACTCAGGGAAATTAATTGTAAAGCAAATTCACTGAGAACTTAAATAGCTGTCCGTATAATCAAATCACAACTGTAATTCCTTGACAGTTGTATTAAATGGCTATAACACGGAAAATTAACGTAGTGTGTCAATTTGCTAAATAGTTTATTTCCCTAACGGTACTAAACTAGCACAGCAGCCTCTCACAATAAAGCGAAAAAGAGTGGCGATTAATCTCAAACTTACCAACAAATGTTTTTCATATTCTTCCTCAATATCACTGCCATTGTAGTATCGGTTGTCAGCTGTGGTGTTAGGGAAGTAGAATCCTCTGCGACACACGCAGCGGTAAGACCCTCGACGGAACCCCAACCCGGGCATTGGGACACACTGAAACAAGGATTTCGGTTCAATACCGTTGAAGGCTAAACAGAATTAGATTCGTGACTTTATTTATTAGCTCATTATCTGGTAGAGTCGTGTGACGGGTCGTTGAGCTCCTTAAAATAGGATTGAGCTACATGATGATTGACGCATGCATGCCGTCTTTTGGGACAGGTCAACTCAAAGCTGCAGTAACTCTTTCTTCAAAAGGCTCTTCCAGACGTGGCCCTGCATTGTTAACTCACTAAAATCCTAATAATATTATGTTTGGACTTTAAAAGAGACCTGAGTTTGTTTCGGCATTTCTTCTCAGCGATCAGTCAGGTAGAAAATGCCGGCGCCATCTTGTTTTAAAATATTGACTTGTAAAAATGTCTTACAAGATCTACTACAGCAATTAACATTTCCCATGGGGTAGGCACAAACTACAGAACACCACCTGCTAATATAACTTATATCAAATCAAAACAATTTTTTTTTTTCATTTTCCCCTTTTCTTAAAAGTAGATGCAATCGGTGAAGATCAAAGAAGATTGGTACTACAAAGAAGTAAAATACAATAGGTAGCAATGAGTAAAAATAATAATGATTGTAGCGAGATAAACACAAAACTAGGTAGGTATTAAACGAACCTCGGAAATAACCACAGTCCGTAAGATTTTTTTTCAATATAAAACTGTTTATTCTAAACCCCTCCGTGCCGTGCCTGTCAACCTTCCCCTTCAAGAATTGATTTTGTACCAAAAATCCTGTATTTCCTATAGAACAAATGACAGCTTGTCCGCCCGTCTCAAAGGAACAATAGATGACGGATATAACCTTATGCCTACGTCACAAAATGGATGAGGACCACTTTTTATATTAACGAAATGGACCCCATGGGTCGAGGAGGAAATATTGTTTTATCTTGCTGCCCAATGTCGTAGATAGATTTGGCATTCAATGGTTTTTCACGACCCAATTTTGTAGATGCAATTTTGATTGGAAAAGGGATCGCCGCCCGCGCCAGCAGCGACTAGAGACGCTTTACTAATAATGGCGCTACTGAGCGCAATTGGTTATCACAGACATTGATAGAGTTGTCACGGTACTTCCGTCTGAATGAGTTAACGTTGAAGCACACTGACTCGCTTGGTTTGTATGTAAAGGCCGCCTTCGTTCTCGGTGGTTGAGAATTAGAGATGACTCGTTTGGCTGGATGATTCGCAGTTGCACAAGGTATTGGTTTCTACGTTTGAAAAAACTGCTTACTTTATCATGAATGACTAAAAGTGAAGAAATTTGGACTCCTATATTTGAGATTGCGAGGAAGCCTAAAGGAAAATGCATTCTGAGATAATCCGTTTTTCGTGAACAACGATTACAAGCTGCTGTTATTAACCATTACTAATTGCTATAACTGGCATACTAAGTATACTAGCTTATACATAACATAACGCTAGATTTAAAATAGTAGTTCTGCTACACTGGTATGATAGTTTCGATATATCGTTGCGAAGCGATTAGAAGTATTTTCATTCATAAGTTCTAATGGAGGTAGACGAAATTTCGCAGAATTACTAATAGGGTTAATCATTCGATTCGAGGCACCGTGGTTCTATACCAGGTTATTTTTATTACTTTTTACAGGTTTAATGTGAGCTTTTATAATTTCTAACGTGACGATATTATCGTGGACGTCGACGTCCATAAAATGTATGGAAATACGTGCCCGTTATAACGTTGTGGACGGAAATTTAAAAAGTGTCATTTATAATATTTCCACACATTTTACTACCCAGTGTTATCATCATATCGTCATCAAATGATAACATCATTTAACCACGAGCCCCTGCTTGTGTATTTTTTGTTGAACGGGTCACACGGGTCGATCTCAGGCTAAGCTATGCTTGCTGCGGTCGGTTTCTGGATGGTTGATCATATATTACATATGAAGACCCCTCCGTGCCTCAGAAAGGACGTTAAGCTGTTGGTCCCAGCTGTCATTCAATGATCTTTGATACTCGTTAGTCAGAAGCCCAAAAGTCTGACCACTTAGTCTCTTACCAAGGGGTATCGTGTAACCCAGTAACTGGGTTGTGGAGTGTAAATAAGGCAGTCGCTCCATGTAAAATACTGGTGTTCAGCTTCATCAAGTTAGATTGGCAGCCGACCCCAACATAGTTGGGAAAACACTAGGCAGATTGAGTTACAAATTAATTACTGTGAATTTCGTTACGTTGTCAACAAGCAGGTACTACATTATGCTGATCATATGAAGCAGGTATAGTCTGATACGCTATTTTAATTTAAAATGAGGATCAGAATCGAATCAATATCGGATTGAGATAATGAGATTTTGCCGATTTAAAAGAATTGAGACGAAATCGGATGCTGCTAAATATACTTTGAACAGGAATTGCTTGTTTCCGGTATTTTTTTCTTTGTTTATTTAATCTCATAAGACGGTTTTTTTTTAATTAATCCTAGAGAGCCCTTGGGTATAAATTTTGTCGAAACGGATTCATTTGGGAGATAAAATTATTTTAAACCTCGATGCGATAATCTCGTTTGGATAAGTCGACCTCATTCTAATTTTATAATTTAGTTAATCTATTTAGGTATGTAGACGAAAATCTTAAGTAGATAATGAATTGTTATAACCAAAAAAACAAGAACAGACACTCAAGCACAAGTTCAGATCAAGTACTTAAATCTATGACCAAAAGATTTGTGACAAACTAAGCTATGTTTAACGCGCGTCTAAAGGTTTTGCGACGCTAAACTTACAGATTCGAGAACTAATTTGACAGCTGTCAACTTGTTGCTGTTCAACGCAACCTCGAGTGCTGAGACGGCGGTCCAAAAATGGAAAAAAATTGCAGATCGAGGTCGTCGATCCAAAAGCCGGTATTTATTTGTTGTGACTGTGATATTGGTGATCATTGTGACTACCCTTGCAGTACAATATTAAGTTCATTAGCTGGGTTCAAAATATCTAACCCTGGCACTAATTGGTAATAATTGTCTAGAGCTCATCGAATAGAGAACATTTTTTTTTTCTTCTATCTTTTAAAATGATGAAATAGGGCGCCGTAAAAGTTGTCAGTTTTAGACCATTTTTGCACGTGCTCTATATTAACAACTAAACAAGACGGGTATTTGAAACTTGTGTATATTATGTGCTATATACTGTATATAATCAACAAATACCAAAAATGCCGATTCATAATGTACCTATTTTATGT
This sequence comes from Agrochola macilenta, assembly GCA_916701695.1. NCBI lineage: Eukaryota > Metazoa > Arthropoda > Insecta > Lepidoptera > Noctuidae > Agrochola > Agrochola macilenta. The sequence goes on from OU753553.1 coordinate 23,558,286, forward strand.
AAATATGGGTGATTTTCTGTAACAAAAAAAATTACCTTGTAATTCTTTAGGAAAATTTAAGAAAAAAAATAAAAAAACTTAATTTAGTATTTTCATTTATTTGCTAAATAATGTATGGTGGTACGGAACCCTTCGTGTGTGAGTCCGACTCGCAGTTGGCTGGTTTTATTTTGTTTAACTGGATTTTCTCAGTACAAGCCCGGATGCCAAATTTGTGCCACGTTGATGGCAATGGGCTCGCCCCCTATTGCATGGGACCTAGACATGGCTGATGGTGACAGTCAGAGGGTGCCTAACAATATTATTAACTTTAATTTACTCACAACTCCTCACCCGCATAGATAATAAGAGTTTTTGTTCCCTCAAGTTTCACTTGCCTTAGTACATACAAAAGAAAAGCCTGTATTTGCTATCAGACATCACATATTGTTCGATTTCTTTTAGCTTTTCTATAAATAGACGTAAACTGGCGGGCACAAACATCTGACGCACATCTTCTGACCCAAACCGAAAAGAATGAAATGTCTTACATATCTAGCTTACCCCAGATAATATAAAATGTTTAACAGAATAAACGCCTGGTTTTTTCGATTCGACTATTTCAGACATTTTAGAGTATCGAGCAACTGTTCTCGTAACAAGATTTTCAATTAGTTTACTAAAGACAAACAGTCTAGTAGTAAGCAATAACCCCACGTCTGCACGAACGTAAAGATATCGCGGCGGGATTTTATCGCGCACTAGATTTTCAACTCTCAGCGCAGAGCAGAACGTCCGTCCGGGAAAAAATCGCCTGGAAAGAATAAATTGAAATCAGTAGGTAGGTAGGTACATACTTATTTTGCGGTTTAGACATACATCAACAACTAACACTCACCCAAAGGAAAAAATACATGAATGTTCTTAAAAAATAATGGTTTCTTCCTATTCAGCTACACATTGTATATTTCCTGAGTTCTTGTATTCTCTAAAACCGAGCACAGGCATGAGACATCGGTACTTCGGCAGACATCCAAAGTGTTAGAACGTGACTTCTAACAATTCTAACCTTAGCCTTCGATTATATTCGAGTGCTTCTATAAATGGTTAGACTCGTAGACTTCCAATGTCGTTGCAGGTACTGCAATAGGAACGGAAATCTAGGCTATCTAATACTGTATGTTTGTGTTTACAAAAAAAAAACTTCTTTTTTGGCCATCCAATATGTAGCTACATATAGTTATGTCGTATTATTAAATAGTTGTTGATAGGTAAGACTTGTCGTGGCTATGATTTTTTCTTAATTTTTAATTTGTCTTAGGTATTTTTAAGCAATTGCTAACTGACCCTCATAGAACTTATCAGGCTGTCAAATTTAGGCACTTTTGATGGACATTTTTATTATATTTTAAGTGAAAAAAGTTTGCTACTTCGAGCTTTCTTCGCGCCCCGCTAGAATCTGGTCTTTCAAAACATGTACCTACAGCCTCCAGCACCGCTGTCCGCTCGTGTTTGGGTACGGAACCCAAAAAAAAATAAACAACATTTCGCAGAATAACAAAATGACTACACTTTTTCCTATACAATTAATGTAAGGACATTCAATAATGAAAAACCTTCATAATACCTATAGGAAAAAGGGTTGAAATCATTCATGTTTTGCCTGCGATTTGACCCTCAAAAGGTTCAGTAGCAACATACGGAGCTTTATGTAACACCCATGAGGAATAGGATAACATACAGATGCAAATCGTGTTAATATTGGTGATCCTTCAACCCCATATTATTTACGTGCCAACTGGTTCTTCGATTCGTGTTAAATGACTTAGGGAAACCGGGCGTTTCATGTTTGGGTATCAAAATAAATAGAAAGCTAAAAAAGAACAGCCGCTCCGTGCCTCGGAAAGCACATTAAGCCGTTGGTCCCGGCTGTCATTCGTAGATCTTTGACAGTCATTTCGGGTAGTTATAGAAGCCCAAGTCTAACAGACAGTCTTACCAATGGGTACCTATCTCAGTAACTGGGTTATGGAGGTCAGATTGGAAGTCGCTCCATGTAAAATACTGATATTCAGCTGCATCCGGTTAGACTGGAAGCCGACCCCAACATAATTGGGATAAGGCTAGGCTAGATTGATTTTTGTAAAATTATGTTGGACTTTCAATTCATGTTAAACAATTTGTCTGACAAAATAAATTGTCTAAGTGTGTACAGATTTGTTGACTAACTTTAATATATTTTTATGTAAAAAGTTCGAAAATTACTCGCCATTTTGATGCCTGAGATTATTTTCATGTTATGCAAAACTAGTCAATTGTTTTCAGGAACACTTTGAATGCAATCTGCCTCAAATAATCACACAAAGCTCTGGGCGAAGTATATGTCCTAAAAAAGAACAAAGAGTAGTAATCACTGTTTTCCTTAGAGTTGATTTGCAAGAGCTGAGTTGAGCTGAAAATATTTACACCTTGGTACAAAAAAATCGTTGACAAACTTAGCTCTATGGTTTGTAACAATCGGATCAATCAGGTTGAGTACAGCTAGTACTTCCTTTTACTCGGTCTTTTAGTTCTGAAAATATTCTTCAAGAAAACAAAAGCTAGCTGACGCAATGTGGATTACTCAGCCACAAAAGTCTTTATTTACGAACCTGCAAAGATACGAAAAAGTCTATGTGATACTTTTGTCAATATCATAACATAACATAATAATAGGTGTTTATGAAACTGTTGCCTATCAGGGTTTGTGTTTAAATTAGTAGTACACTAGTTTGAATAAAAATCAAAAGTCATTTATTCAAACTAGGCTGAGAACCAGCACTTTATGAACGTCAAAATGATAATACTGTCCCCCAAAACGACCGCCCATCACCACTTCCAAGTGCTAGATATTATACGAGTATTATGCAGTTTCAAACACTAGTTTAGCTAAACTCGTGCAATTTCGTAAGAAAACCCAATGAATAATTTCGTAAATATGGTGTCCCAGTTCAACATTTCATCGCAGGGGTAAACACCACAGTAACGTCCTCCACAGATAACACAATTAGTCATTAGGTACAATAGAAAAAAAATCATGTGTTCCAATAACTTTTTTAATTTTCTTCGAGTTACAAGTAGATAAAATTCAGATTTTTAATTTCAGAATAGAAACGACCATTATGAGTGTCGATAAATATGGAATTGTGTTAAGTAGTCACCGCGAATACTGAATTTTTGTTTAGTGAAATGTACTCTATCATACATTTAGCCCGATAATAGATATGAGATATATATTTTTATGTATTGGTGTTTTACAGGTTTTATTTTTATTTTGAATAATAGATTCAACTGGCTACAAACATTCGAATACTTACAAAAGTTCTAGTAAATATACCGGCTGAATTTTTTTACCGTCTCGAGAATAATATGGTGAGTTGTGTAAGTGGAACAGAAGTCATACCCGGGAATATTTGCTTAGTAGCATTGACCACGCGGGCGGGCGGGGATGCGCGAGCGGCTTGTATGCCTGCGAAAGGATATCAAAGAGGCCGACGGCAAGTGCGGCGACTACCTATCGGCCGCTAAGGAAAGCTACGAATTCATTGATCAATTCCGCTCATTTAGTAGGGTGCGTAATTTTTGAATTTCGATAATTTTTACAGTAAAAAAAAAATTAAAAATAATAATAACAATTAAGTTTCTGAGACAACTGCATACTTGTTAACAATTTACGGCCCTTCTCATTCTCTTGCCCTTATCCCAGTTTATTTGTGGTCGCCGCAAAATGTATTTTTCTTCAATATTTCTCTATCAGTCATCATCTCGGTAGTAACGATGGATGGGTCTGTGAAAGATGATATGGCTAGAAAAGGGTTTCTAGCCATATCATCTTTCACAGACCCATCCATCGTTTCTCTGGTCTTAACCATTGCAAATAAATCTACTATCATGGACACTTGGATATGACTCAGTGAGTTATGGCCAACGAAATCGTCCTGTAACGAATCGATTTTAGCCAATAGGGACCGCGTTATTTGTTTGTAAAGCTTGGAATAAGTACAACCTCACTTTCAGGTAGGTACAATAGACGGCACGTCGCCGTCTGTGGCAACACTTTGACCTTGAGCTGGTCTAGCGTTGTACACAGTTTCAATAGCATACGAAGCCAGCTTATACTGGGTTTGTAATCACCAGAGACCAGAATAGGTAAAGTATATTTACCTAAACTTCGAGGAAGTAAGAGTGGATAATACGCCTCCCCTAAAATCCCGGAATGATGATAATGACGTTTTAATCCCGGGATTAAAAAATCACGAAGTATTTATTGGAATTTTTTATGTAGTTTCAAATTATTGATGTGAAGAATCATATTACATTTTTTAAAGTTCCGTGTTAAGCTTTTTATACTTATAGAAAAGTGGGCTGGTTATTGTGTGTAAGTATTTACTTGAATAAATTGCCATAAAAAGAATTATAAAAAAAAAAAAAACTTTTTTTTTTTTTGTAAAAAAAAATATTTCTCGCTTTTTAGTGGGTCATTTTGTAATTTATCTAAGTTACAATAGCCTAATGTCAACTGCTCATCACCATTTACAAAATATTGCTTTTCCCGATACAGGGACGTTAATCGTTGAGGAGTTATCCCGGTACTTCACCATCAGCTCCTCTTCTCTATATGCATTGTGACGAGCATAAATAGCTTGGCAACCATGTTAAAGTAATCGAATCACAACCCGTGAAATACTTATTATTGAGTAGTTCCGGTGCAGCGGTGGCCATTTGTGGTCTTCATCATCAGTTCCACTTCACCAAATGGTGCTTTCCGAGAGCAAGTGTACGAGTTACTATAAAATATACCCAAATCGCTGTAGATAAATTGAGGAAACTTTTCAAATAATAAAGGCATATTTGAAAAGTTTCCTCGATTTCTCCAAGATCCGATCATCAGATCCTGGATCTTGACGTGATGACAATGGGACCACCTTGGTATACCCTTTCAACCAAAAATATAATTTTGCAAATCCGTCTACATATGACGGACTTATGCCCGAACAGACATAAAAAAATATAAACATCCGACTTGATAACCTCCTCCTTTTAAAAGTCGGTTAACAAGTGAAATATCCGATCAAATCAATATATAAATGTATTTACGTAGGTAATAAGATTTTACGAAATAATAATTTGTTTCGAATGTATTCACAGTGCAATAAATAATTTGCAATTTCTTTAATCTTGGGATTTAATCTTCATGTTTATGATTCCGGGATTCTAGAGGAGGTAATATCCACTCTATGTTATATACTTCCTCGAAGTTTAGGGAAATATACTCTAGCTATTCCGATCTCTGGTAATAACTGACGTGTGACCCCTTTTTTTTTCAATTTTTTTTTTGGGTGGCAAGTTGTCAAATAACTTTTCCCGCTCTGGGCGGAAGGCGTGTCAGACTCTTACTGACTAAAACCAGTTTCAGTTGCTTGTACCATCAGAGAATTTCATATCTAACCAGTTTCAAAACAAAATCCCGTGAACACGATGACCACATCTGTAACCGGCCCGGTTCTATTGTCGCCGAGCACTGCAAGCAAGAATAGTCCTTACGGTGGTTAGTTATGAACTTCTTCGATGGTACATTGCCAGGGGCCACGGTATCCCTATCAGACTTTCCCGCGACAGGCAGGCAGGCATCGGTACTAGCGGACCCCGTCAGTTGTGCTGACATCTCTTTGAGGCGCGCGTGGAACATAACGCGCCGTCGGCGTCGACCCAGACCTGGTCCTTATCGGACGATGAGCTACTTATTGCTGCTCTCTGTCCGCAAGCCCGCGCCTATGGTGGCCGGGAATCGGCCTGCGATTCCTGACGCCCAGGGCGTCTCCTGCGGCGGCTAATGGCGTGAGGGCGCGAAATTTGCCTCTCCCTCACGCGCTCCGCCTCCTCCTTCGCGAGCATTACTGCTTCGCAGAAGGAGATGTCGGCTTCCCACGCCCTCTCGCTCCATACCATGGCCTGGACCAGGGCCGGACGCGAGAGATCGCCGCCGCGGATCGCCTCCGTGAGGACACGGGCGGCGGTGCCCCGCGACGTGTGACCCCTACTGTACGTACAGTCCTTACAAAAGTCGACCACGATATCGACTATTCGTACGCACATTATTTAACTCATTTCCTTTTTTTTTTTCTTTTTTTTCTTCAGACAGAGATAGATTGCTTGAATATCTGTTTTCGTGTTAGGGAAAGTTTTAGATATAAAATGAATGGTAGGCGAAGGTCCGCCATTTGTTCGAGACCGACACGGTATCATACTGAGCCAATAGGAATAAAAGATTACGTGTTACTTGGCAGAGACGAATTTGGTGTTTATTGGAAACGTCTGTTTTTGTGTTCTGGTTTTTGAAGTAAGGAGGGCTTTTGTCCCAGTAATTCTTGAATAGTAAAGGCAATTTCGATATTATAATCGTGAAATAAAAAATTTTAGTGTTGTTGTAAAATTTTATCAGAAATATTTACATTATATACCTGTTTAACTAGTAATAAATTTAAAGTTCAATCATTTATTCAGTAACTTTTTTGAAGTTACTGAATAAATGATTGAACCCAGTAAACCAACCAGAAAATCGTAGTTTGGTGAATTGTTATTCCAAATTACCCGAAGTTTCTCAAATTTTCAAGCAAACGCGAGACTCCAATGCCGGTGGCTTGTAGATTATTGCCTTATTGAATTTGGTAATATTAGATGGCCGGTATAAAATTCTACGTGTCATACGATCAATTTACGGGTCTTTGTGCCAAGTTATATCGCAATGAATCCCTTCTATTTTAGGGTTATGGATGGAGTATAAAACAAGCTCATTTTGATATCTTTTGTATTTAGAAAACAGATTGTATCAGGTTTTATAGACCTGTTCTGGTTTAGGTTGTGAAATTTTTCACTTTTTTGCTGTTTATTGCTTCTTCTTTAGTAGTTGATTTCAATGTCCATTTTTATGAAATATATTTTTTAGTTTATCATGTACCAATTACATGTTTTTGTTTTATTAATTTTATTTCGTCATAAGTAATATTATGATAAGTATAACTACTTCCCAATTTTCTTAAATCATGTAGCCATTTACACAAAAACCTAACAAATAAAATTGCCGCTACATTTGTAAAAATAGGTTTGCTCGCAAACAGTTTGCGCTAAGTCGGGTAACAATATACGAGGGACAAACAGCGGAGCAGACGTCACGGTTTGACGGGATACGACTAGAAATGTCTTTCATGACCCTCAGAACCGACACGTATCAGCGTCAGAAAAAATATATTGTGAAGATTTTTGTATTATTCGGATACCTTAGATATTTTTTTTGCGAGATCGACTCAGTCGAAAAAGAGATGGGTTAGTCAGACTACTATGCATTTACTAAGTCATAATATTAGAATTATAATTTGAAGCACAGGGCACATTTTTGTTTGATTCCAAAACATTGTTGTTTCATGCCTTCCAGAGAGCTAAGTGTAATTAACTAATAAGCACGCTCAATTGACTTTGTATAAAGCTTTATAGCTCCTTAAAAATGTACACTTAAGAGAAATCGTAAACAGTCTCAGTAAAAATGCACGAACCGTGCAAACATGCATGATAGATGAAGTTATGAACCCTTCCGCGTTAGTTCAACCAATTCCAGGCTACTGACGTCACCCTCTTCCAGAATGTCAAGAACCTAACTTTGACTGTTAAGGTCTTATGACAAACATAACGGTGGAACAGTACCCTGCCCCAAATACGACCCTTTTGCCCTCAGAAAATCTGGTCACGTAGAAAATAAACAAAATGAACCACGCATTCCGACTCTCGATACATTATCGTAAAATAAGTTATTCGCAGAAATACCCGTGTTAGTAAATAAAAATATATATACAATTATACGTATCTACATGTGCCTTTGAGTACTCTTCGAAACAGTTCTGCTTGACTTGAAATGTTATAAAAGTAATATAAACGGCAATCTTGAATTTATTTTTCCAACACAAGAACAAGTTTCCTTGATTTAATTTGTTTTATTTTTTTATTAGAAGTTAAGCTACAGGAAATTTTTTGAAGTACCTACCTTTCATGTTATCCAATAAATTTAACGTTGGATGACACGCTGTTTTTTTCCAACTAATATCGGGTGAGCCCTTACAAAAAATATCACTGGCATCATTCAAAGTAGATCAGCAATCCAAGAGTTTTGGGCAGATGAATAGACGATTTGCAAAAACCTCCATATGAATGAAGACCTAAGTTTAGTCGTAGATCCTTATTTGCTGGTAAAGTTGAGTGGGCGGTATGGAACTAGAAAAATAATATGCTATCCCTAAATCTTGACCTTTTGGGTTGGAACCTATTTTTTAATATCAGAGCTTTTCTCTAAGTAGGTTCCACAAAAAGCTGAAATTAAAAGCAAGATGTTTTTTATGACATTGTGAGATTGTTAGGCTTTTCATACTTTTATAAAAATCTTGGATAGGTAACGTTACATAAGTACCTTCTTCCACGCTTAAGCCGCCAATATATTACATACGATGTTTGTATGTATACGTATATCGTAAAATACCCAAATAAAAGTTTGTTACAAAAACAAACCCTGTATTTGTTCCGATTAATTTTTTACTTTTTTTATTGCCAGGCCGATGTGTTTTGACGTAAACGTTTTCTGTAGAAGTGGGTATATTTTATTTTTTATGCTGGTCAACTTTTATCGGCCATTTATTGGGAGTAAAAATGAGTGCCTGGGGTCAGTTGAGCAAGGTACTGAAAACGTGTTGAAATAATTTGTATTGAGTTTGAGTGTTGTTTTGGGAGCTTTTCTGTTTTATTTTGTACCTCGAATAGGGCTTTAACTGTTTTGAAATATAATTGGCGCGGAATAGGCTTTTATTTCTTTATTTATAGCTAAAAGAGAAAGTGTGTACGTATATTTATGTAATACGCGGCAGGACACGTGTACAATTATGTTATAATAATAATTTAGTTTTGGTTTCAGTACCTAAGCAGGCTTTTAGGTTTTAGATTCTTATTTTATTTGTATTTTCAATAACGGTTAAGTTTGAGGTACATAATGTAAATAAAACACTGATTTTGTTTCGCCCCTTGTAAAATAAAATGTAAAACGTATCCTCCCTGTAAAACTCACCCTTGTTATGTAAAACATATCTATTTTGTTTCTAACCGTTGAAGAAACAAGTAGTAGTAAGCAGTAATTGAGTTAGTAGTATCAATTTGAAATTATTTTTTTCTTCCTCGTTTTATTGCCTTTAGTTTTCTTTTTACGTCACGTCGCAAGAGAACTAGACCCTAGATCCTAGATATATTTACTGTAACATTTTGTCCTTATTTCTCATCTAGTTTTCTAGTATGTTATGAGTTTCTCATTACTCAAAGCAATTGGCGCTACTAGTTTTATTATTAGAGATTTTCCGAGTTTATGGCGGATTGCTGACTATGAGAGTTACTTATCCTTAAGCAAATAATAATCCTATAAGAATCCTTTTCCTGGCGTCAATAGTTTTTCTGAGGACTAGAAAACTTTAATATTAGGTTAATAAAATTCATTAGTAGTAGAGTGTTCAAGTTTAGTGATAACAGAAAATCCTAGAAAAACCATAAGCATCCGGGACCTAAGGACCAAATTAAAGAAAATGGCTAGGGTTAGTCTTGAAATACCTTAAGTCTCGACGTTTTAGAATACTTTTGAATAATAAATAGTGGCAGTAATTTTAGAACTTGCGACTACAAAGACCAAGGTGCCAATGTCTAACTTGTCACAAGATTCCCAACGCCTATTTAAGCTCAACCGCAACACAGAACACGAAAGACGGATTGGGAACTGAGAACTTCTAATCTGCGTTGTCAAGACGTTTAACACGTTACTGTACCAACTAAATTGGGAATTGTCACGTTAACTGTAATTGTTGCCGGTAACCATAATTCGAATGAATGAGCTAATGCTATGTCTAATAGCTTAAGCTTCCTTTTAATTAATTAATTATTAGCGGAAATTAAAAGGAGTAGGTACCTATGTAATGATCGTGTGTACTTATGTAAGTAGCGTAACTACTTATATCACACCATGCTTGTATGCCTCGACGGGGAAGGCTAATGTTTAAATCCTATAAATCACTAGTTTTATCTATCATTACACCATGCTAATGTCTAAATCCCACCTACCTAACAGGGGGTGACCCTATTGCCCTAAACTGGCACAAATCTAGAATCCCAGATAATTAATTTAAGTTGACACTGTCATTTGATCACTATAAGGATTACTGAGAAGTTTCGTTTTCGATTAGAGTCTAGAGACATACTGACTCCATAACAGAATACCTAGGATATATTATTTTTACTAACAGAAAACATTGCGTTAAAAACGAGTGTATTATTTTTAACAATGTATACTCGTACTTATAATGGGACATACACAGGTTTTCCGTAAAGATAGGAAAATCGATGAAAAAAAGGATTGTATAGGATTAAATTCCCCTTACCCTGTTAACATGTGTAATGGATTAGGCGAAGAGCACGAGGACACATGGTGTTTGATAATATCTTCTCACGGCTTTTAGAGAGAGGCTGCCGTACAAAGTATCCAAAAAAGAAGCATTTTTTTGAAATTGTGATATTCTGTTTTTTTTGGAACATTGACGATAATACGTTTAATATGTGTCGGATTTCTTTGAAGCAGAGAAATGCGATTATGTGGTAGGTATTGTAATTAATGTTTTTGTTTCTATTATAGTCTACTGTAATAATCTTACTTCTACTTTTAAACCACCTCCTATATTTCTTCAAGATACCAAGGGTTTCACTGATGTGCTCTGTCAATAATAAAAATGTCTCGTTACTTTACCGACACTGATCTCATGTTTGGTGTTAGAAAAAAGTAGGTACTGTATAATTTTGTCGTCCTTCCCCGGACCAGTTCTTACTTAAAAAATCATAATGTCAATCATTCATTATCAATATACAAGCAGACGGACGCACAATAGAACTATGTTGATAGGAATTGATTTTATAACAGCGTGATACAGTATAGCGCGTTAATAATTCTAAAAACCATTTAATTGGTTTGTAAAACAGAAAACATTTTACAAAAGGATTTATATTTTTAATTCGCTTTTGAAAAATGAATGTCAGTGAAATATACATAGTTAGAGTGGAACAATAATTAAATAACATATGCTTTTGTTTCCTGGTGTTGTATTTCATGAAATAGTAAATTGAATGATTGATTCATTTGTGACTGCTTAATTGAATTTTGAGGCAAACATTTTTATTAATTGACCTATTTGGCGCAGCCGTGAGGCAAACAATACTATTTTAAAGTTTTTCTGTCTTTTGTTTTTGTGTGAATATATTGTGTGCCTTTACTTTAAATTATTAATTTATGAACACAATAAGAGTTTCAACGTGCGAAAGAGAATTCTGGCTTTGCTTGAACACTTGATGTTGTTGAACTTAAAAATGGCTCAGTGCTGCTAATCTACATCATTAAAATACATTTTTAACCTACCAAATCACATAAAGCTAGTTGTAATTTGAATTAATTAAAAGATTTTGAGAGATAACAGAGACTTGCGAGATCGCAACTGTATACTTTATTCATAGAGTAAATATTGACATTGTAGTATTGTACCTATAACATTTGTTGGGACTTACACAAAGTAAAGAAGAAAGTTCGCATTTTATTAAAGCTATTTTGCTATCTTATATATTTTCGTTTGCCGGTAGTTTAACTAATCTGTACTTAATTAACTTCAGAAAATTAGGTACATAAACTAACTAACTGACCTTTAAAGATCGGGTTAAGTAATTTAACGTCACTCAAATGTCAAGCTAAAAGGCAATACCCTTTTTTATTGGTCCTTGGGTCCACTCCAACAATCCAATAAACAACTAGAGCAGTCGTAACTTTCAATACGAAAGTAGAGTGGTACTAGCGAAAGCAATACAGATACAATAGTTCTTTAATACGATTGTGTGCATCGGGTACCTAGGTATTGATGATGTATTGCGGCGGATGTTTAGTGGCGTCTATTCTGAGATTCGGGGGGAATTGTAGTCTGGGAGAACAGGTATTCAAGGCTCAAAAACGATGCATAAGGGCAATGTGTAACATGAAAGTAACAGATAGTTGCGTACCTGTATTCAAGTCCCTAAATTTGTTAACATTCCCATCACTTTACATTTTCGAAATAGCTGTTTTTATAAAATCAAATATGCATCTTTTTAATAAATTGTCTGACAATAGAACACGACCAGTTAGAAGGCAGTATACAAACATGCTACTTGTTAGTGGTCATAACACTGCATTATTAAGGAAAAGTGTTATAAATATGTGCCCGGTTATCTTTAACAAAATACCCGATGGAATAAAAAACGAGTCGATTCCACTGTTTAAAAAGAAATTGTCAGTCTTATTAATTGATAAATGTTAGTACTCCATTTCTGAATTTCTAAATGATAAAACTTTAAAATTACCTAATTAATCCTGACATCTTTAAATCTTTATTGTATTTTATTGACCGTATTATAAGAATTTTCATATTGACAGTATATTGCACTTGTACTAAATGTTTGCATGCCTAATGTAAGGTAGAATGTATAAGGATCTCTAATTATTATAAAACATCTGCATTTTTTTGTACCTACGTTCTATGCAAATAAATAATTATTCTATTCTATTCTATTCTATTGCATAATCATAGCATAGTCAGCCTATTATATTACCACCGCTGGGACACAGGCCTCCTCTTTTCGAGAGGGAGTAGTCTATAACCTACCACGCGGGCCCAGTGCGGGTTGATAGATGTCACATGTCTACGATTTTTTGGTTCTAGGTCATGTCGGTTTCCTCACGATGTGTTCCTTCACCGTTTTGAGACCAGTAGTGTTGAATTTATTTACACAAAGTAAAGCGCCTGTCTGGGACCGAACCCACGATCAACAACTCGTCAGTCGTGGCCATTACTACTGCGCCACCATGGCTCTCAATCACCAATGCATTGACTTTATATTTATTCCTAAACTTTGCTTGAGAAGTCAGTCATAATTATGATTTTGTTTTTGTGGGTGTAACATTACAAGTTTATAAGGACATAAAACTGGACAGAATGGTAGAATATATTACACACAGTAGACTAATAAAAGGTAAACTGAAAATTTGGACAAAGCCAAAACAGGCCCTTATCTGCTAAAAGTTGCAAGAGCGATACATTAATTAATCTGCATAAATAAAACTAGTTGTAAAACTCTGTTGAGTCCCGAAGATAACAAAATTTCCATCGATGAATAGAGCCAATCTGACGTACAACCTCTTGATAACATAGAATCTGTTGACACAGTTTCATTTGAAAGATCCTTTTGTAGGTAATTATTTCAGTTATAATTGAAAACTAGGGCGCAATCAGGGGCAAATGGACAGGACTAGATAAACTTAAATCGAAGTCATTGATAATCACAATGATCGAAAAAAAAATATGGAAACTAATCAACTGAATTAATGAGTACGACTGACGATGAGACTTATCGAGAAAAATGTAAATGGTGTAGAACATTCGACATAGTTCTGGTAATCAACAAAGTGCGGTCCAAGGAATTAGTTTCCAAACTGCAATATCTTACAATACTGCTACCTAAAACAGAAAAATATTCAGGACGAAAATGTATGCACAAACTACAGTAAAAGTAAAAAAAACAAAATAGTTTCTAGAAATAAAACTCAGCAGTTTTCACCGTGACATATTAGATTTCGAAAAGTTTTGACCTTTTTGGATGATTCCCAATGTACCGTATTGCATGCAAAACTTTGAAATGTATTCAAGGTGCAAAACTAGAAATGTAAAAATGGTCTTTCGCGCAAATTGGGGCACCCGTTTGAAAAGTCCGATAAAATACGAGTTCCTTCCCTCCTACTTTCTTATATCTTTGACTTTTACTAGCTTCAACTTTAGCATGCAGAAAGAAAGAAATAAAATACATTTTTATTCAGCACAGACTAAGGCCCACTTACACCACAAATCAAATGACTGACAGAAATAGGTCGATGTTACGTTACGTTTAGGTCTAAATGCATTTAATGATTTGTGGTGAATTTTTCATTCTAAAAGTTGGCAACGTCGTAAATAGCAGTCAAACATTTACAATATTACTATATGGAAATATCGCTAACTAGTGAACTAGAATATTAAAATGAATTGCAATTATAATGCTGAATTTGATGTTGTAACCGTTTTAGGTATAAAAAAGGCATTTGGAAAGTTTCCAAATACTTTTTTTTACATCTAAGTCCAAAGTCAAATAATTTATTTCAATTAGGCACATAAAAGTAACTTTAGAACGTCAAAATTTACATAAAAAAATGAATTGATTCAAGTCGCCCCTTCCAAAAGGTAGTTTTCGTATGGCGAAGAATAGGCAAGGAACTCCACCGTTACTCTTTTAAAATGTTTTACACTATTTTGTATAAATTAATTACATACTGGTAATTACGCATATATGAAGACGATGCACCTAGAATAAAATAACTATACCACATAGGTAAAAATAATTAAAAATGAAGCCTGTCATTGCTTCATTTTTAATTCTTTTATAAACTAATTAAGTGATAGTTACATGGTGCTCACATATTTACAAACATTGTAAAAGTAGACGATTTTCCTAAAATTTTACAATTAATAAGTCAGTGTGAGAGGAAGTAATCACAGAAAAAAAAAAAAATGTCAAAAAATAAAAAATATTAATTATACAATAATAAGTTGGCAACCAGTTTGATTTTGTCTAGACTCTAAAATTGTCCTATGGAGCAGGACCACCATGTTTCCAACCGTTCTTATCTTGGACATAATCCTCTAATTTGAGCTAGTTTACAAAGTGTACTTTTTGTATGAGTTATAAAGGAGATTATTCATTTTGGGCTAAATTGTGAAAGTTATATTCAAACAAAAAAAAAAGTTAATTCCGTTACAACATGTTATTTTCTTCACTTTCACTATGGGACCTAATCCATTCCCTGCACTGTTAGACGAGTTTGAAAGATACTTGCAAAAGTTTTTTTTTTTTTAAGAATAATTGTATCTAGTATAGTAATAGCTTAGGCCAGTACACATTACAGATATCATTTTTACAGTGAAACTAAGGCTATAGGGTTATTCTGCACATAGTTCAGTATACGAAATAACGTTTTTTTCGACAGTACGTGAATTCCAGATAACCCTCACCCCCTTTGCATTGTTTTTACATTGCTAGGGGGTGAGGTTTCTCTGGAACACACTGTACTAGTATTAAGTGATTTAAATAGGTAACTGATTTAAGGTGTATGTGGTGCTTAATCACAAAACAGTGAAATAAAACAAACACATGTTTCTAGGTACATAAATAATACAATTATTTATTAATATTTTAATGTACAGCAAACGAAGCGTGTATGATAGCAATAGCTTACCTGAATAAAAATCAATTAAATTCATTACCCGTATCCATACATCTGCCTAGCCTTATCGCAACTATGTTGTGGTCGGCTTCCAGTCTAACCGGATGCAGCTGAATACCAGTATTTTACATGGAGCGATTGCCTATCTGTCCTACACAACCCAGTTAATACTGGACTGGACAGCCGACCCCAATATAGTTGGGAAAAGGCAAATGATGAGATTTATGATACATAATTATGTCGGAAATATATTACTGAGTTGACTAATCGGGACGCTAGCGACAGAGTCTACAACATTACGCTCGGCCCGGCTGGTGCTAAGCAGAGTTCATGGGTGGCGGTCAAGGGGTGAAGAAGTTTAGAAACTGTCTTGCATTCCGAATAGTTGTGTCGTGTAATTAATTTGTTAGTAAATTATAATGTTACGATATTAATTATTGCATTTCATAATCAATATTTTAGTTCACTAGCTAGCCGTATTTCACATTTATTGCCAAATTAATCAAAACAGCGAAATATTTGACATCTATTTGCGACGTTGCCCACTTTAAGAATAAAACTCTAAGGACACAACATAATACGCAAAATTGGCACCAATTGGTAATTTCAGAAAGTTTTTTTTAAATTGTTTTGCCAAAATCGATGTATTATCCTATTTGAATCCCGCATTTAACACACTCGACGACCAGAAGGCCAATTCTCGTACATAAAAAACGTTCACATTCTAGTCGCAATCTGTCAAACTTGTCAAAAATGTTGGTAAATTGATTCAATTTTTGACAGTTTGCGAATGAGATGCGAATGCGAACGTTCATAAATATTACGGGAATTGCCCCTCAGAAGCACCAACACAATATCTGTTTTGATACAACCTCCATTATTCCCAATACTATCAAAACAGACCTTCCTCTGTAACCAAACACACTAGAGACATCCATTTGAGAAGCAGCACAGTATCTTCAATCCTATTTATCGCGTGTTTGGTTTGCATCCCCAGCGACCACTTCGGGACGACCAGCGTATGCACAGGCGTACACAATGGCCTACGTTTGTGCAGAAAACGTTCAACGGACAGTATTGATGTGTTCCGAGAATTTCGTTTGAGCTGCAGTCTTGTATATGGTCTTCTATCAATCTTTGAGTGTTGGGTATTCTGTTATTCTCAAAGGAATTTATTTCGCTTGCGTAGTTTGCTTCACGTTGGATAGTTTAATTCTGAAGTTTCATTGATGTTGCCTTACTCATTTTTATACAGTTCAACTGAAAAAGATTTGCTTTGTTTGCTTTTAAATTAAAAACTAGACTTTTCTTATTATTCGCAGTGATAGTGCCGAGGACTGAAAATAATGTTAATAAACTGTTCCACCGCACTTATTCAAAATTTTGTTTCAGTGCGGTTAGTAGAAGAGCTCCAGGTGCGGTTTGGTCAAGTGCTGTTGAAATCAGTGCTCTGAGTGGAATGACTCGAAATTAAGTAGGTAATTTCAGTTTAAAAAAAAAATCTAAACTGAGTGAATAATTTTGTAAATCACGATCTTAAAAAGCATCGATACTTATCCCAAGATGTGTCGACTTCGACCTTCATATACAAATATTTGAAAACCTATCCGAAAGTGTGTTCACAAACACGTTTCGGTATCGAACATACTCGTAAAACGGTCCATAAAATAGCAGCCCTTACCACCTGACTACGATCTATCACTACAACATTTACTACTGTGGACCTAGCACGAACGCGCGTAGTAAACATAACATAAATTCGAACAATTTTAAAATTGACAAACTCGTTTCTCACTTAATAATTTCTTAGTTTAAACTTAAAGACTTTATTTATATCTTTGTATGATAGTAATTGCTCGTGGCTAAATAATAACAGCCGCACGGTTCGATCCATCATCCTCGTTACGGGTCGTCAAAAGCCCGAAAGTCTAACAACCAATCTTACCAACGTATTACCCAGTTACTGGGTTGTGGAGGTCAGATAGGCAGTCGCTCCTTGTAAAATACTGTTATTCAGCTGCTAAATATGTCTAGATAGACATATTTATATCTTTGCGAAAATGCTTACAGAATAGTTGTATTTTCAATAAAAAAATCGATCCTGTTTCTTTACGTTTGCGCCGCGCGTTCGTGGTAGGCCCTCTGGTCCTAAACAAGCACATTTTTCGCTCCTACTTCTGCTAAAAGATAAAAGAATGATTCTATCCCGACCTCCCTATGGCCTAACTATTAACAAACGAAAGGCCTCAAAGGTCTAAAAAATAATAAAAAAATAATATAAAAAAAAAAAAAAAAAACAAAAAAAAAAAAATATAGTAATTTAATTAATAATAATAATATTAATTTAATATAATTTAATTTAATAATATGGGTAAATAATATATTTGAGTTATCTTTTGGAAATATTGAGAAATTGTGTTGATATTCTGATTCAGAAATTGCTTTTTAAGGGGACAAGCCCCTTAAAAAGCAATTAGAATATCAGTGTATAGTAGCATAAATATAAACTAGAAAACTGCCTACTTACGTCTAGTTTGGAACTTTTTTGTAATGTTACTTTAGGGATAGACATGCCCGGGTCGACGGCGCGTTGTGTTCCACGCGCGCCTCAAAGAGATGTCAGCACCAACTGACAGGGTCCGTAAGGACCAATGCCTGCTGGGGTTGTGGGTTTGTCCGAAAGGGATATCTCGGCCCCGGCACACAGGAAACGGAAGGAACACGGGTGGGTTTTTAGGGATAGACATACCTAAGTTGTTTTGTTTGGATACGTGGGTAAACAAAAGGGTTTTATAGCTTATCTGGACTAGCAATCCGCCCCTGCTTCACACGGTTTTAGGACTTCACAAAACATGAAGATTTTTTATAAATCTCAATTAAGAGCGTGCATTCTGAAAGTTGCCAACATCGCATATAATAAATTGAAGTGACTTCGTGTCTGTGTGACCAAGTAAGTGTTCCAAACTATGAAACGGATTTTGATGCGGGTATAGGGGCATGAGGAACAGGGTGTAAAGTTCACTCATCCACCATAGAAAACGGAGGATCCTCCGACCAGACGGGTGTCGTGTTTGGTGGGCAACTGCCCAGAGGTTGAAGACGGGAGCTTGTATAATTATATGTCTAACGCGCGGAAAACTCTAATTGCGCGATGCAGGATTTGTGTGACGTCAGGATGTTGTGTGACGTCAGGTCTTTGATGCGTAGTTCGCATGTGGCGATGTAGATGCCGCCACACGGGTTTCGACATCATTGAGAGAATTTCTTCCGAAAGGTTTATTTGTAATGAATCTTTGAATCTAAGAGACCCGCAGACGTTCAAGACCCGCAGACGTTCAAATGACCTTATTGAAAAGGCTTTGGAATATTATAAATGCGAAAGTGAGTTTGTTTGTTACGCTTTCACGCTAAAACCGCAGAACGGATTAGGATGAAATTTAGCACATGGGTAAAACCATAACCTGGAGAAGGAAATAAAAAAATATAATTACGAAATTTTACACAACAATTAATTAACCTATTATTTTACACATTCTACTCTAGTGCAAAATAGTAGATTATACAACAAGTGAAAAAAAAAGGAATTTAATTCGAGGGACTAAGTTGGATCCCGATGAGCGGAGCGAGGGGTACAAGGACCGAGATAAATTATTTTTTCACGAGTTACACAAAACGTGAAAAAATAATTTACTCTACTTTTTACCATTGACTGCGAGAAAATAAATAGTAGTATAGTATTTATATTTATCTGTCGTAGTTGTAGTATTTATATGACTGCCTCGTTGGTCTAGTGGTTGCAAGCGCTACTGCTGAGCATGAGGTCCTGGGTTCGATTCCCAGGTCGGGCAAAGTATTATTGGGTTTTTCCATCAGAAATGTCTCAATAGCAGCCTAGGAGTCTGGAATTGTGCCCGGTTGATGGCAATAGGCTGGCCCTATTACATGGGACATAAAAACACTGGCAAAATGTGGGTGAACTAAAGGTACGCCTCTGCCCAACCCTTTGGGGAAACAAGGCGTGATGTTATGTTATTTATATGTCACATCACATTTTTGGAGGTATCAAATTTTCTACCATAATTGCTGCTTTAGAACGAAATGATTTCGAAGTCAGTGGTATTCAGTGTCTCATTTTCCAATGACATTAAATAATAAATTTAAAAAAATCTTTATTGCAGACAATCCATAAAAACTCGATTTTTTTATTTAAATAAAAATAAAAATTAATACAACCACGATAACAGATTGAAAAGAACCTAACTAAAGTTGGCGGGATATTTTTTATTTTATTTAATAGTAAAGCTTCTAGGAAGGAATAGCTCCATCTATCCAGCCAATAGGTACTTTCAGTACGGTTCATTTATTTTTGTACATAGTTTGTATAGTTCGTGCTTGTTCCAAATTCAAAATGCTTTTATTCTCTTGTGAGTAAAAGACAGTTTTATTCACTGTTATCGATGAATAAAATACCCTTTTTCGAGTGACAATGGTAAAAATATATTTATTATACAAAAGCATTTCAATCAACCTACAAAATAATACCAAAATATTGATTCTACACCAATTATTTTAATATATGTAATAATATTAATTATTATTATTTTTATTACTTATTCGTTTATTTCATTTTTACAAATAATAAAAAGATTTTTTTTTGATGTTAATATAAATATTAACATTATTATTAAAATTAAAATTAATACATAATAAGTATCAGTAACCGTTCTCAAAACACACTGTGTATTACTTTCATGTTAAAAAACGATAGTCTAGGATGGAATGGGAAATTCGATTTCAATCAATCAATCTCCACCAGTACAGTGCCTACACCTCTCATATTGCATGACAATATACTAAGCTATGATTTATTATGATTACAATTTCCAAAAAAGACGACGAAAATGTATCATGTCTATCCATAGTATGAATAATACATTGAAATGCTCTCGAAGGGCGAAAAGGTACCGTTATCTGTCACATTAGGATAAATTACCGAAGTAACATGGGTTCATCAAGTGCCTAAAATGTCATGAATTTGTCATGAAGATTGGCACACATTTGATCAAGAGTTTTTCTTTATAAATGTTTTACTTTTAAATTTCTTAGAGATAAAGCCTGTTTTGCACGGTGCGTTTTAATTGCTTGTGGCATACCATAATTTGAAGCAACAATAAAAGGCGTCCAAACAAGACGATTACGCTTAGACGATGCAAGATATTTGTTGTTTCAATTTTATTCTTAGCCAAAGGCAAGCGTCTTACATCGTGTAATGGGGCTTTAGAAACGTCACCGCTGTCATACCTTGAGGCGAAAGCGTGAAGGCAGCACGCGAAATTCTAATTTTCTTACGTTTTTTGCAATTTGCAGGTCAGTATCATATTGTATATTGATCTAAATATGATTTGCGGCCGTATCAAATGTTTATTGATAGAAATATAATCATAAAAATGATCAATACAACTCTTTAAGGGGTCTATAAAAATTTAATTAGAAATTTATTACACATATACATAGACATAACTGTTCAAAATATAATTTTCTCTAAGTTCATATAATCGCATTGAATGACTATTTAATGAAATCATGATATTTGACGATTGTGCTTACTTATGGAGTTGTATTGCTGATTTTAATGATAATACGAGTAATTATGTAAAGCCATATTTGTTACGGTCGCAAATCATATTTTAATCAACATAAAACCTCACACTGACCTGCAAAATGTAAAAAACTAAAGAAAATTTGAATTTCGTGGGCTACCTTAGCGCATGCCCCTTAAGTTAGTAAAGACTGTGGCGGCATCGACATCGCCACATGAGAACTACTCAGCACACTGAACGCAAAATCCTGCATCGTGCAATCAGAGTTTACCGCGCCTCTAGCATGTACAATCCCATGGGCACGTGGCCGCCCATATTTTTCTGATTATTCAAGATTTTTTTCTAAAATTAACTTTAAAAAGGTTTTTTTTTTTCTCCTAACCTTTTTTTTCTTTCAAAATCAATCCATCCAAATCCAATTTTGTTTTATGGACTTACTTACTTGTGTTTTTTTAAATAAAAACTGTTTATTTTTAGAAAAAAATGTCTTCGCCTCCGTTTTTTTTTCATAGTCGACAACGTTTAATAAAAAATATTAGTTAATCTGATAAAATTACTCATAAGCTAGAAATAACAAACAGAATCCAAATTGAGCCAAAAACATCGGAGATATGGCAAACGCTACTAAAAAAATAAAAATTGTAAACTCGTACAACGTCGACATCAATCGTCGGGCAGAAGCCCTATTGGTGATGAGGGACCTTTACACCCTGTTCCTCATACCTCTATAAGTCCTTTAAGATGACCTCTCTATGTCTCCAATGTTTGAAGCATAGAATAGTCCATCCGTGGGTGTAGCAAAAGGCAAGTATTTACGAGTAGTAAGCTTGTCCCATTGTTAAGTTAGTTAATATTTTCATACAATACAAAGAGAACACTGATGTTCATCGTCTTAACATAATTCTCTCCTCTTAGTGGGTGTTTAAGGTTAAGAGTGGTATAAGCCCGTCTTTTAAAGTGCTAAAGCTGTGACTAAGGGATGCATTTCTTCCTAAATAACTAGCTGAAGAAAGATTTAAATATTACTGTTATAATAGGCCATATTTAAACCCCCAGATAAGAACAGAACTACGAGTATGTTGTCATAACTACCGCAGTAGTTATTCCAAACAACTTCTCAATCTACCTCGTAATCTGTATGTTTCTCCAAAATTTTCTACAGTAACAGAATAGTTCGCAAGACCCGAAATGATTGAAACTTTTGGGCTATATATAAACCACGGGTAACTTTGCTTTTGCAGAGCGGTCTCGACCCCCAACTTGGATGATTTCGCTGAAATTGTTTCAGGTCTTGTCAAAGTGACCCTCGAAAAGAACCCTTTATGTAGACTTGGGTTAATGTAATTAACGGGTACAACAGAATTTGTGTTTATGTAATTAAAGCACAGACGCGAATCCCTAACCTGATATGGTTAGTCCATTTAAAGCCGTAACTGCCTACCTAAAACAGGACACAACCCCTATTTTTGAAATTAAAGAATAAAGTTTTAATAACCAATATAGCACACAAAAAAATTTAATGAAATATTCAATTACGAAAGTAGAGGGCCAAATATGCTTCCCACGGGAACCCTCTCACGAAACGGAACGTGGAACGAGGTCCCTGTTTTTTTACAAAGTTTGTGTTTACTTTCATCGCCTTTAGTGGTCTTGTGAGCAAATTCTAAAATATAAATAAATTTTAATAGTTATTATATTTCAGAATTTGTTAAAAACACAGGGCTATATTCAAATAGAAGACCTTTACCGATTGACCTTTTAAACCTAGGAATAATTTTGCCTTTTCAAATTAGTTACACAACACGATCGCTGTTATGTCCTTAATTCTTAGTACTTTTGAACAAAAGAGCGGTCGTTAAGAGAGTGGAATTTGTCTCAAAGTTCAATGAATCCTCATTGAACTTTGAGACAAATTCCATTGTCTTTAAAATATTGTTTGAAAGCATGAATGTATTTTTCGAAGAGTATAATGTTAAGAATGAAAAGTCCACTTAAAAGGATATATGAATTTGTCATTTTAGGAAGGTAATTGCTGCAAAAAGCTTTGATAAAAATCGAATTCAAAGTATCTTATACATTGCGTCTCGTGAAACAAAATGCTTTTCAAATTTTTTTCTGGTACGTCACGTCATAAACGACACAGGATTTATACATATAAACCAATATGGCGACGGAATACCTAAAAAAATAAACGATACTCACTTCAGTGGTCTGCTTCTTGCATTTATCAGTTCCGGCGAAGATGTTCAGCTGTGTTGAGCCAGACCTAATGGGGCACTGATCGATGTCCACTCTTCGGAGATCGATGTCAATGCCGCTGGTCCCTCTGTCAAAGAAAAAATAATCAGAATGTAATAATTTCAGTGTGTAAATGACCCATTTAAAGGCAAGAGCCTCATTTTGTACAGAGGAGGAATGAGCCCGCTTGATTAAAGGCTGTTAGGGACAACAGCCTTTAAACAAGCGAACTAATTCTATGGTGTCTAACTTAATCATGTCTTAAGATATACCTACACTGTAAGTAGGTAGTAGTAACATTAGTGTTCATCGTAAGTTACACACGAAATAATGAATATCAAAAAGTCAAACTTATATCTACGTCGCCCTATAATAAGCAGGTCTGCCTATGGTCTGTTCCAAAAGTAAAATGAAAATAAAAATAAAATGTTACCAATAATTTTGTTATTTTTAAATGAGATTATTGACGTTTGAAGTTTGAACAACGACGAATAAAATATAAAATAAAAACATTTAAAAAAATCCTTGTGGCCTGGGTCTTGTTATTGGGCTTATACACGTAGCAGACAGCTCCACGGTTTCGCCATTTTCATATGTTGAACCGTCTGTCAAACACCCTGTTTATAATTCTTCTGTACGTGTGTCTGTCACCTAACTCCTCCAAAACGGCTGGACCGAATTGGATGAAATTTTGTGTGTATCTGTATGGTTTAAAAATACAATTGCACCCGATAAGTGGCACTGTTCGGACAGGACAACGTCTATCAGGTTCGCTAGTATTGTAAATAATAAGTACCTAAAATGTGATTTCTTTGACGAAATAGGCTGAGGAAAAAATTAAGCATTCGTAAAATTTATTTCTCCGAAAACTCAATCTACATATTGAATCAAAACACTCTATGTTTTTACAAGTTTACTTCGAAAAATTACTATAACAGTGACTTTTTAACTTTATAAAATTCAGTGGAAGAATTTTGTTTTTCTTCTTTTGGAGTTGTTGTCAAAACTAAAAATGTTTTATTATGTTAGATGACTTTGGCCCAGTAGGTATCCAAGCCAATCATGGCATCACTTGCGGGTTTTTAGGTCCTCAGAAGTGTACGGCGTGAACATTTGGGACACTCCAATATATGGCACATGGTTTGGTTTGGAGCACCGCATTCTCACTGGGTGTCGGTTTGGTCAATACTCCCCCTTTTCACTAGATTGTGTTTGCATCGACCTACTACACGCAGTCGAGTGATTGCTTTCAGTAAAATATGAATTTACATTTTGATCGTTTGAAGCTTCGAGCTTTCAAATAAAACGCTCATGAAAACGGTCTTAATTTTCAAATATAAATACGATCTACCCTACTATCCTTATTTTTACTAATATAATACATGTGAAAGTTTGTATGTTTGTAGGCGTTGAAACGCCACATGCTACAATCCTTACATAACCTTTTGCTTACTCTATTTGCTCTGCAATAGCATTCTAAATTTGTTCCAAAAACAGCCTATTAAAACTCATAATTTTATGCTGCACGACACTCAAAACCGGAGTGATTTAACTTGTGCAAATCAAATTAAATTCCATCAAAAACTTTCTGGATTAAACTGTGCAAAGCCGTGTACTACCGAACTTGGCTAAATTTCAAATGGTATTCGAATTAGGAATCACGGATCATAACAACTGTGTTTAGAATCATAATGCGATGATTTATGTTAGAAGATTTGGCGTATAGAACGAGTGTGGAGACTTCGAACACTGTCTACTATCTTGTGAAGTCAGTGGTTTGTCGATTTTTGAAGTGAAAACTTGTTTACGCGGATAAGCGATTTTTGGTAGTGTACAAACTTATGGATTCGCGTCACCAACAAGCTCGCGCCGTCGTGCTGAATTGGCCCCCGTATATAGAAGCGCACCTAGGTAGCAATGACGAATGAGCGGCGGGACGCCGTGAGCCTTGAGGAATCAGCGGACTGTACTACCCTCCCGTCTCACCGCGCACATACCTAAGGCCCAGTACAGCGATCTCGGTCAAACTATAGCAGTAAGTTTGAAGGTCGCGAGTGCGTGCTCCTGTGTGTAATCGTATCGTAAGTGCATAAATTTACTAATATTAATATTTTATAAATTATTTATTCTATAATTTATTTATTTATATTATTGCGTGGTAAACGAATACCATATGGCTAGAAAGGAAGTGACACTGAGATGACGGTAACAGAGCAGTATGGAGGAAAAGACATATTGTGGCGCTTGCCGCAAATTAATTGATGATGCGTGGAAGTCGAAAAAGTTAGATTGTGGATATCTAGGAAGTTCCCTTCAAAAGGATCGCGGCCTATTACGAGGGTCTTAAAAATAACTTGTGAATTGTATAATATACCTGTGCCTACCCTATTAAAGAAAACAAGTGTGATTATAATGTGTTATTTTATTCGTAATTGTCTAGTTGCTCAGTGAACCCTGAATTACGTAGCCAAAACATACAGCCAACGTCGATGAATGTGCCAGTAAGTAGCATTAGATACGTTTAAATTGAATTCCGATTAAGCATGGGGCACCTAATCCAATTACACATCCAATTAAACTCAGTGACTTGCAGCACATAATGGACCTCTAATTATATGCGGCACTACATCTCCCTGACAGATTATGGTAATGTACTTCAAAGGACAGCGGACTTGGCGGCCCGTAGCATTAATATGACGTTTATATGACAGTTATACTAGACTTATATGACGTTTTCTAGTTCAGGGTAGTTTTCGTGCAAATTGGAGTGAGATGTAAAATTTAATGTGGTGTTTGGTGGATTTTTAAGCGAGGTTTTAACTTTAACAGGGCTTAAAATCTCATTTTTTTTGACTGCTATTCCTAATGTTAAACTTATTTGCTTAAATGCAAGAATGAGGAGAGGTCTTTCTAAACAGTAAAGGCAATTATGATAGTGATTTTAAGCTTTTATGAAATAAACACATATCATTCACTTTAAGTGGATACTTATAAAGTTTAAATAATCTCTCCCTCTCTCTCTCTCTCATATTTATATCTCATTGTATGCTGCACCGGTCGATGTCATAATATCTACGCCGGCTGCCCCTGAAAAACAGCGCTGGGGCTCTGTCTCGCATAGGGTCACAGCATTATGCTGGTGCGTTGGCCGTTTTGCGTCAATGTGACGCATATTTACCTCAACTTGTTCCTTTTTTTGCGTCATGTTTACCGCAAATAAACTAACTTTCTTTCTTTCTTTTATTTAAACGACCCACACTAATAACAGAATTGATCAAACATTTCAGAAGAGCTATATTCAGACTGCTTATCTGTTATAATAAATAATAATAATACCAGCCTGTTACTGTCTCACTGCAGGGCAAAGGCCTCTTCTCATACAGAGAAGGCATGAGCATAGATCATCACGCTTGCTCAAGACGGGTTGGCGATTTCAGACTTATATTAACTATAAGTCAAGGTTTCCTCACGATGTTTTCCTTCACCGATGACAGTAATGTCCAAGATAAATTCAGAAAGTACATATGAATTGAAAAAGTCAAAACAAAACAACCTCGTGCATGATAGTCTTATCTGTTGTTTATTGATAAATAAATACATACTTAAACTCACGCCTTCTAACACACCTACTACGATCCTTACATAGCTATTTTGCTTCGTTTACGGTACTTACTACGCATCTAGGTTTACCGTCTGACAGGCATTTTCCGCATTTGACAGGCATTTTACGGTTAAGACAGGCGTGCGGCCGGCTCTAAGATGAGACAGGCATTTTTGAATTTCCCTAATAAATGCACAGTTGAATAAAGAAAAGACTTACGACAATACAGTCGGTAAAAGAGTTATTAGTAACCCAAGAAAACTTTAAAAACGTTTCGTGTGAAGATATTTTAGAAAAAAAAGAACTTTTGTAAGAAAACGAATGTCTTCGGAAAAATATCACTCAGTGTAGTAAGTTCGTTTTTTTCTAAATGGTCGTAAATTGTTCAAACTTTGTAAATTTTAATAAATGACAGTCTTTAAAACTATCAGTTCCGTATTATTATAAGACTTACAGTTTTTTTTACAATTGACAGGCATTTTTCTGAAAAATCAGGCATTTTGTACATCCTAGACAGGCATCCTCCCTTACATAGATGGTAACCCTATACGAATCTGACCTTTCTAAAGAACATCACCGATAAGGTCACTATAATTATTATTATGTCCTAGGGCGTTCCGTCCCGGCGTTTCCACTCACCTCTGCCTTGTAAATACCTTTCATCAATCCTCTCAATATGACCAAACCATCTAAGCATACTCTTAATTAATAATCTGTTATTTGAAGCTATTAATACATGGCACGGTATAATAATTGAATGTACACAAAGACTCACAGTGACGTATTGTGAGTTAAACAAATATTTACTCAATAAAGGGCGTTTACATATTAAACAGTTTGCAACAATTTATGTGACTATTACCGTATCGGTGTGTGTGTGTGTGTGTTTGGCATTACGACAATTAACAACAACGTTCAGTTACTATAATGTGGTTGATTATTACAACCGATTAAACCCTAAATAACAGCCGAAAACTCGAAAAAAACTAAATTTTGTCTCACGTGGTACAAAGTTCACCGGGTGATCTAGTAACTTTATAAATATTGTTACTGTAACTCATTGGTTTTCACTTTGGTTTTGCACTCTCAAAAAACAACGAAGTTAAAATGTTTTATGTGCATGTAATTTTGTCACTGGCACCTCCCAACCGGAAACTTAAGATAGTTAACATATCACATAACAGAACATCAAGCCTGTTTTCCCGAAGAGCTAGGCAGAGGTGTACTTATAGTACAACCATATTTCGCCATTTCTGTTTAAGTCCCATGTAGTAGGGGGCGAACCTATCGCCATCAACCTGGCACAAATACTGTGAATTTTGTAATAGAAAAACTCAATAACACTTTGCCCGACCTGGGAATCGAACACAGGATCCCGTACTCAGAAGTAGTGCTTGCGACTACTAGCCTAACGAGGTAGTCGAAATAATTAATATCTAGACTTTGCGTAGGTATCTCAGTGAGTTATTCTATGGCGTGGCATCAAAGCACCAGCCTTTGTTTTTCGTTCATTAAGCATAATAACAATTGGATATTAATATATTTTCAAAACCTGATCAGCTAGAAGAGAGATCTGAAAACAACGCAATACTACAAAAGTTTGATCAAACGTTGTGTACGACAATTTTTTGGTTAAAATTACTTGAACAAAAAACAGGGAAAACGATTGTGTAATGAAAATAATAATAGCTACCTAACTAAATTAATCTGTGTTACTGTTAGTTTCCAAAAAAGTTGAATAGTTCGATAACTCGAAAACAACAAAAATCGAAAACTCAAATTAATGGCACCTCTATTGGTTTTAACCAATGGGCCACTCCAGGAATTTATAAAAGTAGAGCGAGACTATACGAGTTATATGGTTCGAAAAAATACAGGTTTGATACTCCTTTCCTAGAGTATGTCAAAAATTATTCAAAATTATTTAAAAAGGTGTGTGTTTTTGCTAAATCTAAATTTTTAAGCGATACAATTAAAAAATCCAATAATAAAGTAAAAACCACTTGGAAAATTATTAACAATGAAACGGGTAAGTCGGTTAAACAAGATAAACAACTTGAGATTATGGTCGACAATAAATTAGTTAATAAAGCAGCTGACGTAGCTGAGGCGTTTAATGAGTTTTTTGCCAACATACCTGTAACTACCACTCGCTCCTTAAATTCATCCCCGTCTAAAGCGGAAAACCTTTTGCTTAGTAGTGTGTCTAAAAATAGTCCCTTATTTAGCTTCGAACATGTAACGCCTCGTGATGTAGTTAATGTTTTTAACACACTCAAGTCTAAAAACACTGGTGATTACTGGGGCATCTCCATTAAACTTTTAAGTAATATAATAGACATCGTAGCCCCCTATCTAGCTGTTACTTTTAATAAATGTTTTGATTTAGGAACTTTTCCTGACCTCATGAAGTATAGTAAAGTCATACCATTATTTAAATCAGGTAATAAAAGTGACGTTGGCAATTTCAGGCCTATTTCTATCTTACCAGCATTTAGCAAAACATTTGAAAAGTTAATACTCAAGCAGTTGCTTAGACATTTTAATTTAAATAGCCTCCTTCATAATGAACAATATGGCTTTACAAAAGGTCGTTCGACTACAGATGCGGGTGTTGCTTTGCTGAAACACATATTTAACGCATGGGAGAACTCGCAAAATGCTATTGGGGTTTTCTGTGATCTCTCCAAAGCCTTTGATTGCGTGCACTATGACACGCTTTTGCGTAAACTGCGTCATTACGGTGTGCAAAACGAAGCTCTCAACGTTTTAAATTCGTATTTACATAATAGGTCCCAATGTGTAGATGTTGATGGTGTGAAATCTTCTGGGCTACCAGTTCAGTTAGGTGTACCTCAAGGCTCAATACTGGGTCCATTCTTGTTCTTAGTATATATCAATGACTTACCATTCTATTTAAAGGGTATCTGTGAAGTTGTACTGTTCGCAGATGATACCTCTCTTATTTTTAAAGTAGACAGGAATAGACAAGATTTTGACGATGTAAACAGTGCACTCTCAATGGTTACGGATTGGTTTACGACAAATAACCTAGTTCTAAATACTAAGAAAACGAAATGTGTAAAGTTTGCCCTACCAAATGTTAGAAATCTAGGTCCCAACATCGTCTTAGATAAAGAGGTGCTTGAATCTGTAAACTCGGCGGTTTTTCTGGGCATAACAGTAGATGCCAAACTTCAGTGGGGCCCACATATATCGAGCCTAGCGGGAAGGCTCAGTTCAGCCGCCTACGCCGTCAGGAAAGTAAGACAATACACTGACGTCGATACAGCTCGGTTAGTCTATTTTAGTTATTTTCATAGCGTTATGTCCTACGGTCTTCTGCTGTGGGGCAAAGCTGCTGATATTCAAAATATATTTGTTTTTCAAAAACGAGCTGTTCGCGCTATTTACCAGCTTGGTGCCAGAGTTTCTCTGAGAGATTTTTTCAAAGATATTGGTATCCTCACGGTGGCATCTCAATTCATCTTCGCCAATATCTTATATATTAGGCAAAATATACACTTATACACTAAAAACAGTGATTTTCACAATGTTAACACTAGAAATAAGGACAAACTACGAGCTCCCTTTCACCGGCTTCATAAGGTTCATAACTCATTTGTTGGGCTTGGTATAACCTTTTATAACAAGCTACCCTCTTCTTTGCTAGATTTGCCTTTTAATGCGTTTAAAACGAAAGTAAAATCCAATCTTTGTTCAAAGGCATACTATTCTATCAACGACTACTTAAATGATAAGAATAATTGGTCGCTGTGATTAACTCAAGACAATGTTTATGTTCTTTCTCCAGCTTACGTACTGACAAGTTATATGAGTTTATATAATTGTTAATTTTATTTGACTTTTTAAGTCAAGTTATTTTAATTTAACTTTAATTTATTTTTGACAAAATCTACTCATCACACTGTTTTTTTATGAGTTGTATTGCAATATATGGTTAGCTAGTGACCTCGACAATAATTGATCATATTATTTACTGTTATTAGTAATTAACTCTTTGTTTACTTATTTTACATCGATGGTCCTAGTTTATCATTTATAACTTCCAGTTACAACTATATGTAAGCGGGCACGCCCTTTATGCCTGGAGGCTTTTTTATTTAGATATTAAATTCTGTTTACGTTTGGTTTTTTTATTTCGGCCTGAGTATCGATGATTGATTGGTTGAGTTCTCGATGATATTGTTTGGTATATTGGCGTGTGCTAGCTAACATATGGCTAATAATTTGAATTATGTTTTGTGTTGCGTAATGTAAATTATTTTGAATACTATTATATAGAATCTTTTTTTTTGTTCTTCTAACTGAACAGACAGCTGTGCTGCTGGGGAGTTTGTTGCGCCACTTCTTCTTCCCAGCTAATGCACTAGGAAGTGGTGAAGGGTGGGCGTTTTGGGGGACTGTCTTATGTAATTTTGACGTTCGAAAAGTGCTGATCCTCAGCCTAGTTTGAATAAATGACTTTTGAATTTGAATTTGAACAACCCAATTTGGACCCCTAGTTATCGGATCAAAATTGTTGCAAATTAGCTCTAGTATCCGCTTTTGCAAGGAATGCACCCAGTTACCAATCAACTAGTAAAATAATCACCAATAAGACGAAACCTCATCGAGGCGCAAATTCTAACAGGCTATAGCGAGACCGTGTATACCACTAATTCCCCACAATTACCCATTTCCAGTTTAAGCGCGTGCAGTTCCCTTTGAGCGTATGCTTTGAGATGATTATCAACAAGTCACAGAGGCAGACACTGAAGGCTGCAGGTGTCGACCTCAGAACAAACTGCTTCTCACACGGACCACTGTACGTCGCTTGCACGTCATCGCGTCACCAGTCCTGACCCCCAGACTCTGCATATTTAGGCTGCTGAGACCATAACTACAAACGTACGTAGTATACAGGGAAATTTTATAAAAATGTGGCTGTTATTGTAGTATATTATGGTATCTTACGACTTCCACGTGAACGAAGTCGCGGGTAGAACAACCAATAAGATGTAGAGATCTGCCTACATTTTATGTAATTTTTGATGGCATTGCTGAATGTTAAAAAAATTAGACGAAAAGAAAACAGCAAAATTCATTATGGATTAATTTATACGCGTATCAACAAAAACCTCAAAATCACTTCAGCAGTGCTTCCTTATCAAAACAATAAAATTGATGATACTTTTTTATCACACCGCTCACCACAAGTACAAACAGTTTATCACTTCCGCACTCAAAAACACGTTGATTTAAAAGAAGTGAAAACAAAACTCGGTATTTCATTTGCCATTGAATTAACAAAATTTTCCAACAATTTTCATTTGGGGGAAGCAATATTTTTGTTCAGATTTATAGCCTAGCGGCCGCTTCCTGCTTTGTACTTTAGATGTCCATGATAAAGGCAATTATATTGAGGCTACTAAGAAGGAATTCATGCAGTTTGGGAAGTCGTATATTTAGTTAAAGTTGTATTTATTTAATAGGGCGAAGTTGTATAATTTAGTGTTAAATTCTTGATTAAGACATTTCTTACTTCTTGCCTCTTTCCTCAGAGGGCCTAGACAAATGGCATTCGCTTCGAAGCGATTCTATTTCGACAATCACTATCGCTTCAACGATAACGAAGTTTAATTGCTAGACAAAGTACACTTCGTTTCGCTATCGTCTCATCCATTGGTTTGTTCGATAAAAATTACATTTTGTCTTTGGTCTTTCGTGAGCAAACGTCAAATTTCGCGCTGTCGCTGTCAATTCTTGTTGTCAGTTAAACTTCGATAGTACGAGAGCCCACGACCATAACCATGTCGCATCGTTTTACAGCCAAAACCGTATAAAATCGTTAGTTTAGATGATTCTGAACCCGACTCGGTGGGCAGTACCAGTCAGAAACGTCACAGTTTAATGGGAGCCCATTTCTGTTATATCAAAAGAAATAGGCAGACGGTTTCATTACATTAAAAATGTACATAGGTTTCGTAATTTTAATACGAATAAGTTTGTTTGCAGACATTTTGCGTGTCCAATGTGGCCTGAGCGCATTTTCAAAAATGTCAAA
Source organism: Agrochola macilenta (assembly GCA_916701695.1). Lineage (NCBI taxonomy): Eukaryota > Metazoa > Arthropoda > Insecta > Lepidoptera > Noctuidae > Agrochola > Agrochola macilenta. The sequence continues at coordinate 23,591,207 of OU753553.1, forward strand.
AATTTAACCGATAGGTCTCACAGTAACCTGGTTCAATTTTTTTTAAATCTAGTTACCGGGGTTACAAAAATATGTTTTCTTAAATTTTAACTGATACCTTTAATTCCAAAAACCAAAAGAACGTTTCGAAGTCGCCCGGAAAACGCGCGGTGTTTGTTACGCTCCTATCCCTCACGACAGGACATTAAAGTTTTTAAACACGTTCAAAATGGTTCAACTCATAAGAGGCTCACACTTTCTTCTGAAAAACAATTTATTCGCATCAATTGACGAATGTCCACCTGAAAACAAAATTTTCAGACGGGTTGCTATTGTATTTGATTTTTGACTCACTTTTTTTTTTCATAATTTTCAGACGGGTTGCTATGTATTTAATTTTTAGCCTCATTTTTAACTTTCTCAAATGGTCTCCTTGGTACATGCGACGCTACTGGATTCTAAAAATTGTGTTTTTGGTATCTAAAATCTATCGTTCAACTCCATTCTTAAAATCAGACAAATTGCTATGAAACAGGTCAGTATTTGTTTTTGACATATTTCAAAATGCGGTCCGGTCAGACGTGACGCGAAAAATTTATGAAATTATTTTTTGTATTCAGAATAACTAAATCGAGTCCGCGTATCAGTGGTCAGTTTCCCTCAGTCGTCAGTTTATTTAATTCGCCAGTTTCGTTGATTAGTCAGTTTCACTGATTCGTCAGCGGTATCGATTAGACAGTTTCGTTAATTCGACAGTTTCCACTGTTTGCCAGTTTTCATCGATTCGTCATGGTGCTTTCCCGCTAAAACGGCTGAACGGATTTGGATGAAATTTGGCACGTGCCCACCTGGAGAAGGACATAAGATCCTTTTACTGTTCCTTTGAATTGTAATAAAATTTAATTTGCATGCATGCGTTACGACAATTGGATACTTAAGTACATATATGTAAGTATTTATATTATTATAAATGTATCATTATAATTGATCATCTGTATGTCACTATTGGCAAAACATAGCGCACTACCAAATATTTAAATTTTTGTACGTAGTTACCTATGTTTCATAAATAAATTATTATTCTTATTCTTATCCCGATATTCCCACGGGATCGAGACTTATGCAGGTAAAACCGCGGGCGAAGCTAGTTCATTAATAAAACTCAATCATACACAGTAGCTAGTCTACCCAAGTAATATCGATATCCAATAGTCTTGAGAAACAAATTTGAATAATTCAATTATGTATTTTAATGAATTCATCCCTCACTATCTGGAGTAATAAGATTGTCCAATATTAACAGTTGAGTTTTGAATAAAATTCATATTCTCGCCTTTAACGAGCAAGTTAAGGTCTAAATAATCGTAATAAAGCCATCTGAGAAATATTTAACTATAGTGAAACTCGTGATAAGAGAAAACCGCACATATTACTAAATTGATTCTTGACACATTTAATTATTGATGGATGGGCCCTGTTATTTATAGTCCTAAAATCTGATGAACCTAAGGACACAGAAAACTTCGATTTAAAATCACCTGTTTTTGGCTTAAAAGCTTACGCCAAAGTCGCTTGGAAAAAGCTTATTAGCGCTTAAAGCAATGGATTAGAACTTCAAGTTGCTACGGATAAACCTTCGCGAACCATGAAAAATCAGAGTCCATAAATCTCTTCTTTCATCCCCACCCGATCCCAATATAAAATAGTATTGCATATAACCCTGTTTACGCCCAAACTCCCTTCACGATTAACTTAGCAATATAACAAATTCTCTCAAACATTTTCCATGTTTTCCGAATCATAACAACTTGTTACAATCCTTTTGATGTTACAAAAATTTAAATAACACGCTGGTATTTGCAAAACACACAGTATATAGAGTAAAAAGATACAGTAAGACAAGTCAAAACATCGTGCTATGGGAAATTGGCATCATAGAAATGTATCTATATACATAATTGGGAAACAAATCAGATTTGACCTGCTGCAGTTATATACGTATTGTTAGGCATTTACGTGTTTATCGTGAGTCTCGGATCCTGAAGAAATTATATTCAAGAATTTAACTTCATTGATATAAATATAAAATAGAAAGAAAGAAAGAAAATGCGTTTATTGGCATTACATTAGCAGAAAAATACAACTTATAACTAAAAAAAAAAAAAAAACAGAAAACAATGATTATAATGCCAATAGGGCCTCAGCTCGGCATAGATGTCAGATGGCAACACACAGTGTACCACCTGACGCTGATTTTCAGCTGCAACCCACGAGTGCTATACCAAATAGGTCGAAACCACTCAGGCAACATTAAGGAAATTTCCTTTCCATGCCGACCATAGTGACAAAGTTGAAAAGTCCTTTACGACTGTTATTTTATTTACAAGAACATAATACCACGGATAATGACATTAATTAAAAATCTAGACATAAACTATAATAATAATAACATTGACGAAGTTGATACAACAAAATTTTTTAGGACTTACTATTGACAATAAATTAAATTGGAAGGCACATATAGAGACTATCAGCAAGAAAATAAGTACCTCAGCATATGCTCTGTACAAACTGACAGCAGTAATTAGTGTAGATGCTTTGCTCACCGCATACTACGGCCTGGTGGAGTCCATTTTAAGATACGGTGTTATCTTTTGGGGTAACTCGACTGACCGGGAACTCATATTCAAAACTCAAAAGCGTTGCATTAGGTCGATGTTCAACCTTAAAACCATTCAGAGTTGCAAGCCTCATTTTCAAAAATATAAAATCTTGACATTACCTTCGCTTTATATATTAGAAAATACAACGTTCTTAAGATCGAACCCTCATCTCTTTTCTCGCATGGCAGATCGATTTCCTCGTAATAGACGTGACAATAGCCAAATTTGCCAACAACAATTTAGAACGGCACTTATGCGGAAAAGTGTCTTTTGCATGGCTCCAAAAATCTATAATAAACTACCTAAAAGCTGGAAGCAGTTAAGTGACGCAGCTTTCAAGAAAAAAGTTATAAATTTTCTAGCAGATAGAGCTTATTATAATTTAGATGAGTTTTTTGATGAGAGATTTTGATCATGTTTTACTAATTTATTATTTTAATGATCTATTTTATCATGACATGTTTAAATAATTTGACTCAGTTTGACATACTTTATTTTATTAATATTTGCATGCCATTGTTTACGGCAAACGTGATGATCTGTTGTTATCTCTACTTTTAACATCTCTTGCATGCTGACAATTTGTGTTGTATGTATTGTACTCATGTTTGAGCAAATAAATGATTATCTTATCTTATCTTATCTAATGCTATAATTATTATAACGCAATTGGTTGAAAACTTCTCAACCTTATCATTGACGTGCAGTGAAAACCTTGTGATTGCAACAAACATTCTTTTACACGTGAAGATAAAAACTGTTTGCAAATTGGCTGACATTGACGTTCGCGGAGGTTCTCATCTCATCAATGGAAGGCTTTAGAAGCATCTTAGAGCACAGCTCTAAGATGACATTTTTTCTTTGTTCTAAATATGCATTATGAGGTTTTCTACATGTCATAACAAATAAATAAAAATAATACAGCTTGACGAATTAAACCAGCCATTACGTATACTTCATACATGGTGAAATGGCAAAAATTTGTATTTATACTTAACTAGCGGACACTACAGAAGTTGTCCTGTCCAAATTTCGAAAAATAGAAAAAAGTTTATCAGTTTTTTCTCAATTTGAACATTTTCCGGGAAACTATTCCAACTTTTCTTTTAATAAAAACCTAATTCGGTCTATAATGAACACTATATTATAATAAACACATTTAAAAACCAAAAATAGTCAAATCGATCCAGCCGTTCTCAAGTGATGCGCTTACCTAAAAACAGCATATCTTTTTTACTATATAGATAATAAGATAAATTGATGGAACTTCCTCGAAATAAGTCTTTCACGAAAAGTTTATCTATAAAGGTGTATCAAAACATAAAGCGGCAATCGTTCTTGGCTGCCGCGCTGTGATTGGACGACTGCCGCACGCGAACGCTTCTGTTAAATGCAAACGTCGGTTTCTACTAGAGCGCGGCAGAAATGTGTCCTGCCAACGCCGCGTATTTCTGCCACGCTCTTGCCACTCAATGTTTGGACACACCTTTAGGATAATTTCATATGGTGAGCAACACGGATCTCCGTACCTAATTCTTTTGAACAATATTTTTTGTACATATTATATGAGACTTGGCCCATATTAATCTTCAAATATTCTTACAGTGTTGTAATAAAAGATTTATAGTCAAAGGGATCGGACCGTTCCACGTTCATGGGAAATATGGTTCCCTTATCATTTTTGGGGAAGTTCGAGAGGAATGACCGTTATCCTATAAATTGATGGAAATATCGATCCCATAGGGTTTGTAAGCGACCGTAAACAGGTAAAACAGTTATTTGATCTTATTATAATGGCAACAAGGCTGATGGCTTAACTGTACTCTTCTTCTTTTCGTGTGGTTAGTGACTAACCTGGTGTCAGAGTTTTAAAGCCGCCCATGGGTCCCTGACTTGGCTTCACATGCTGTCGAGAAATATCTCTCAGGCATGCCAGTTTCCTCACGGTGTTTTCCTTCACCGTTTTTGGAGCAAGTGATACAATACGCACATTAATTCGAAAAGTCAGAGGTGCGTGCCTTGGGTTCGAACTCGAGACCGATGACTTGGCAGTCCGACGGTCACACCACTAGGCTATCACTGCTGACTGTCACTCTGTCCACCAATTATAATGCACAGTTGCAAGCCTATTCATATCGACTTGCCCACTGTTAAGCAATCTGAGCTTCATCGACCACAAGAGAGAGAGAGAGAGAGAGAGTTGTAGTTGATGGAACTCAGACATACTACAGACAATAATCGATGTTTAAACAAAAGAAAGGCTTTTTAGTTATTCAAAACGTCTTGTTCATATTATGTGACGTAAAGGGTAGTAGGTATGTGTCTCATTCGTACTGTGGGTTGTGTTCGTTATTGCGCAATAGAAAAACTGTTTGCAGTTCAGATCACATTATAATTTACTAACAAATTAATTACACCGTAGGTACACAAATATTTGTGGACGGTGAGCAATGGGCAGCTCGCCGTCCGATAAGGACCAGGCCCGGGTCGACGGTGCATTGTGTTCCACGCGCGCCTCAAAGAGATGACAGCACCAACTGACGGGGTCCGTAAGGACCAATGCCTGCTGGTTTATCCGAAAGGAATATCGCGGCTCCAGCACACAGGCAACGGAAGGAACACGGGTGGGTTTTAGTCAGTAAAAGTCTGACACGCTCTCTAGCTCTGCCCAGAGCGGGAGAAGTCATTTGATGAATTCCCACTCTCAAAAAAAAAAGGTACACAAATATTCGGAATGCGCGACAGTTTCTAAACGTCTTCACCCCTTGACCGCCACCCATGAACTCTGCTTAGCACCAGCCGGTCTGAGCGTTATGTTGTAGACTCTGTCGCTGGCGTCCCGATTAGTCATCTCAGTAACGCATTTCCAACATATGTACCTATCATAAATGTCATCTGCCTAGCCTTTTCCCGGCTATATTGGGGTCGGCTTTCCAATCTTACTGGATACAGATGAATACCAGTATTTTACATGCAGCGACTGCATAATCTGACCTCCACACCCCAGTTCCTGTGTAATACGATACCCTGATAGGCGAGACTGGTTGTCAGACTTTTGGGCTTCTGACGATTCATAACGACTGTCAAAGATCCACGAATGACAGCCGAGACCAACGGCTTAATGTGCTTTCCGAGGCATGGTATGTAAAGATGGTCACCCAACCACGGACCAACCGCGGCAAGCGCAGCTTAACCTGATCGATCGACCCGTGCGGCTGTTATTACTTAGTCACAAGCCCCTCCTTGTTATCATAAACCTTTATTCCTAAAAAGGTCCCGCGGCTCAAATTGCTTGTTATAGCTTTAATTTTCAGCAAAGTAAAAATTATGTAAAGCCTTTTTGGCATGAAAAGTAACTTCAGTTTTTTTTACCTCACAATAATTGCCAAATTATTATCAAAATAACTTAGTACTTGCTTAAGTGCTAAGTTATTTTGATAAAAACTTTTTTGATCGTCATAAACTTAAGTTACCCTCCTTTTGCATATCGCTGATAAAAATGCTTGGCTCATTGGTCCTGTTCCACAAGGGCGCATAAACTACTTGATTAGTTTTTGAAAATACTGTTGAAGCTGCTGAAGATTTAAAAAAATATTTTTGCATTATATAAATTCAATCTCTTAGCATTGTATAACTGCATAGCACATGGGTGAGTACTATGTACCGACTATAAAGCTACTATTTAGGTACTGGGTATGTGTTTCATTGACTTGAATGTGCCTTGGCGGCTGAGAGTATGTCATGCTCACTCTAATGTCTCGCTGACGGTGGCACGTGTGTTGGATCATTTAGCTCCTTTCAAAATAATTGTTGAGCTAAATGGTGCTAATCCATGCGTCATGTTCGTGAACGGGCGCCGTCAGTAGTGACTGGTCATCTCTTAGCTACCACGGCTTATTTTAATTAAATTTTTGAATTGTTAATTTTTTATTTCTTTTACCGACGCCTTTAACGTTTTGCATCGTTCTCACATGTATAACTTCAACATGAATGATGTAACTAATATTTTATAACCATATCATGATTTAAAAGAGTGTCCGTGGAGTTTCTTGCCCGTTCTTCTCCATAGATGCCTACTACGCTTTGGAATGGGCATTTAGCTTCATCTTTCTGACTAACCGACCCCTTGACAATTCAAAAGTGCCTGTAATTGGTTTGTTTGAAATAATTGCTTTGAGTTTGAGTTGAGTTTGAGCTTCGCCGTAGTCGGGTGAAAAGATATAAAAAAAGATAAACAAAACACAACAGAAATGTTAATCGCAGTTGAAATATAAACCTTATAAACCTGCTAGCACCTGAAAAACTATCCAAGTCTCGGAAACGGACGCCGCCGCCGCAAGCGTCAACCACACCTACATTAGATTGCTCTTTATGCTTATATTAGCTTAGGAGTACCGCTAACAGACAGTTTTATAACACGTTATAGTATATTACATGTGTGTGGCTTGAAAATAATCTAAAATTTGAATAAGTAAAATGTTTATGAAGTGTTAGAGTTTAAAGACTTTATTACTGACTTTGAATTTTGATTTATTCTAGCGTTATGGCTACTGCAATCGAAGTAACTTAAACGCCATTATTGATTTTGAACTTTATAACTAGCACTTCGTCCGCACGAATTAAAACTTTTTAATGTTAAAACTCGATACTCAATTCTTTATTGCATTCCATAGTTTTAAATACATGGTATAACAAAATAAAAGATAAATATTATGTACCCTGTCGGTCACAGCAAAATTAGGAGAGAGGAAGAGGGCTAAGTAGCAATTGAAGCAATTCAATATACCCGCTCCTTCCCCATTAAACGATAGTTTTCGAAAATGTATGATAACTTATGCCCTTTATTATTTACGGCCGCCCTCGGCCCCCGACCCCGATATAGTATTAATAGATAAGTATAGATTATTATTCAGTTCGTTCTTGAAAAGACGTACTTCCAGGCTCTTTTTCGAAATTTCTATATGTATCTTCATTTACAGTCTAAAGAATGTTTCTGTGTTACAACGTCCTTTAAACAAGAATTTCCAAGAATCTATACATAGGTTTTAGCAACAGTTCGTCCAGATACTGCGGTATCCATGAATAATCCATTTTCTAGGACAAACGGCCGGTCGGCCGTATCACTGACCCGATCTGTGTTATTGCTCAAACGACTCCGAATGGAACTGATAACTTCTATTTTCGCGTTCAATCTTTTTTGAGGCAGATTCCTTTTTGTCCTGTTTTGTTGCGAAAATCGTGGTCGTAGCGTCGTTTGATGTTCAACGTTTGGTTTTATGGATCATTTGTAATGATAATATTTTTATGACATTCCTCAAGGTTCTTTTGAGATGGAAGGATAACATATTATCGGGGTGCTAGGACAGGAAACCTCCCCGTGTGCCTGGGGGCTGGAGTTCCCTTACGGATGCGTCCGTGGGGAAGGCCAGTCTCCGGGACGGTGCACCCTGGGGTGCGGGCAATGTCTCCCCATTAGGTACTGCGTGCCTAAGGGGTCCCGTTGCCCGTATGCCAATATCCTGTCAGAGGAGTGAACGCTCTAACGTGTACTCGTAGAGAGTACATGTTGAGCAGCGTTCCAGTGGGAGCGGGCTCGGCGTGCACTTACCCTGCCGTCGGGCAGGCGGGAGGAAGTCTTTTCCCCTGCCACCGTTAGTCTCGTAGCCCCGAAGAGTGTCAAGGTCATGTCTCTGGCATTTGACGGAGGTCGAGGGTCTTGGCTTAACCGCCCGGGCCGCGAGGTAGAAAACCTCTATAAAAAATCACCCCAAACCTCCAAGCGGCGGCGCACCGTGAGGGAGGTTGATAGCTTGACTAATGGGTAGCTTAATTAGTCACTAGTGCGAACCACTATTTTTTGGTTGGTTGGTTGGAAATTTTTTGTACTCGTGGGATCAATTATGGAAAATTTATTATGGAAAAAAAACCCAGACGACGTGCCAATAGTATTGGCGGAGGAACCACTTGTCGGCGACGGCAACAAGAGTCGAGGAGACTCCTGTCCCTCCGGGGACCAAGCTAGGTCCGACCGGGACAGTGGACGGGGGCGTTTCTGGGGGAAACGCCCGCGTGATGAAAAGACGGACCGCGCGGGATCGGCGGGACGGTCCTCAAGCGAGGAAAACCTGCCGGTCGCTAAGGCGCCTACGGGTAGGAGAGGCCGAGGTCGTGCGGCGGTGACCCCGAAGCCAGGGCGTGGCAATCGGGGTCGCATCAAGCGGCCCGATACCCCCCCAGGAATCGGCGGGGAGAGTGACCCTGAGGTCTCATCCGAGGCCTCAACCGAGTCGGAAGGGGTCATCGTCCCACAGGGGGGCACGAAAATAAGCCCCCAGGCCGCCAAAGTGGCCGCTGGGGGCTCCAATACGGAGCGAGCGGACAGGTTTGCGGAGGTCGTAGTGGCCGCAATCAGGACTGTGGCCTTAAAAAAGCTGCAGTCCTCGAAAGACAAGGCCATACCTGCGGCCACGGCCTCCATTATGGCGGCAGCGGAGGCCCTTCTTCATCTCGGGCCTCCGTCGGACGGTATGTCCGAAATGCGGGCGGAGGTCGCCCGCTTGACAGCCGCCACGGAGCTTCTCCAAAAGGAGAACAAGGAGCTCCGAGCAGACCTGGCCGGGCTCCGTGGAGCCGGTGCTCGCGTTGTCCTACAACGTGGAGCGGTGCAGGGGCAGGGCCCGCCCTTGCCGGCGGAGGACCGAGTTTTGGCTCTGGTGCGGAAGGAGCTGGCTGCCTTCAACAGCCGGTTCTCCGCACTGGAGGCCGTGGTCCTGCGCCCTCCGTTAGCGGCGAGCCAGCCGGCCTCAGGCCAGCGGAAGGCGGCATCGTATGCCGCCGCCGCCACCGCAGCTGCCACGGCGGCCAAACCAGGCCCGTCAGGGCAGACCAGGGGTGGGGCTGCTACACAGGCAGCGAGGGCCCCGGCCAAAGCGGTGGGGGCCCCGGCCCTGGCCCTGGCCCTGGCAGCGGGGGCTCCGCCCCTGGTGACGAAACGGCCGCCCATGCCTCCTAAATCTCCCCAGGCTGACGCCGAGTGGCAAATAGCCGGGGAGAAGAAAAAGGCGGGCAAGGCCAAAAGGGCGGCCAAAAAGAAGGCGAGGCGGCAGCGGCGCAAGGAGCAAAGCGTCGCGGCTAGGCTCCGCGCCCCGAAGTCCGCAGCTGTAGTGATAACACTACAGCCGGAAGCGGAGAAGAAGGGCGTGTCCTACCGCGACGTGCTCTCCAAGATTGGGGCGGCGGTGGACCTAAAGGAGATAGGTGCCGCTCAGGGCATCCGGGTTAGGGTCACTGCGACTGGGGCCCGGATGCTGGAGCTCCCCGGAGCGGCTAGTGGCCCGGCCGCTGACGCCCTAGCTGAAAAGCTCAGGGCGTCCTTAAATGCGGACGAGGCCCGAGTGTCCAGGCCCACCAAGTGCGTAGAAATGCGCATCTCGGGCCTGGACGACTCAGTGGCGGAGGATCAGGTGGTGGCCGCTGTCGTCAGGACTGGGGGGTGCTCTGCCGAGCAGGTTAGGGCGGGCACCATCCGTCCTGACTTCACGGGGATGCGAGCCGTAACGGTGAGCTGCCCCGTGTCGGCGGCCAGGAAAATCGCCGGGGAGGGCCAAAGGTTATTGGTGGGCTGGGTATCCGCGCAGGTCAAACTGCTCGAACCCAGACCTCTGAGGTGCTTCCGCTGCCTTGTGGGCAACCACGTGGGAGCTAAATGCACCTCGGAGGTGGACCGCAGCGATCACTGCTATCGCTGCGGTCAGCCCGGTCACAAGGCCGGCTCGTGCGAAGCCACGCCGCACTGCGCCGTGTGTGCGGCGGCTGGCAAGCCGGCCGAGCACCGGATTGGGAGTAAGGCCTGCGCCCAACCCGCCAAAGCCAGGAGCAAGTCCTCCGCCACCGCCGTCACTGCCGCCGCCGCTGCCGCCACCACCGTCGTTGCCGCCGCGGCCGTTGCCGCCGTGGCGGGGCCCTCACGAGGGGCTCGGGGGGGCTAAAATGGACTGCCAATAGGTCCATTACGCCTCCTCCAGGCGAATATCAACCACTGCGCCGCAGCTCAGGATCTGTTGCTCCAGAGCATGGCGCAGTGGTCGATTAACATCGCCGTGGTCGCTGAGCCGTACTTTGTCCCGCCCAGGGATTACTGGGTGGAGGACCTGAGCGGCTCAGTGGCCATTATTTGGTCGGCCGCCGCCGGTACCCCGTCCCTCGAGGCCGTCAAGAAGGGACGGGGTTGCGTAGCAGCACGGTTCGGGGAGATTGTCGTGGTGGGAGCGTACTTTTCCCCGAGCCGAACTCTCGCCGAGTTCCACAACTCCCTTGGGGAGTTGAGAGTCGTCGTCGTCGGGTACCATCCCCTCCCCGTGATCGTCCTCGGGGACTTCAATGCCAAGAACGTGGCTTGGGGTTCCCGGTTAACGGACACACGGGGCAGGATGGTGGAGGACTGGGCTCTGGAGTCGGGTCTGGTCGTCCTAAACCGGGGTTCTGTTCCCACGTGCGTGCGGATGCGGGGCGAGTCAGTGGTGGACATTTCGTTCGCCAGCCCCGCTCTGTCGCCACGTGTCATCGACTGGCGCGTCATGGAGGGGGTGGAGACCTATTCCGATCACCGGTACATCCGGTTTGACGTCTCCGCCCAGACCTCGGGCACGCCGGTCAGACAGACCCCGAGTGGTCCGCGGTGGGCGCTGAAGCAGCTGGACCGGGAGCTCCTCCTGGAAGCCTCGATCGTGCAGGCCTGGGTGACATCACCGGACAGGCCTGCCGACATCAACGACGAGGCGGAGTGGTTCCGGGAGGCCATGTCCGAAATATGTGACGTGGCAATGCCCCGGGTCCAGCCCAGACGTGCTCAGCGCCAGGTGTGCTGGTGGTCGCGTGAGCTGACCGCTTTACGCGCGGCGTGCGTTGCTGCGCGCCACCTGTACGCCAGGCACCGCAGGCTTCGTATCCGCCCGCCGGATACGGAAGCCATTGAGGCGGAGCTGTACGCCGGGTACAGAGCGGCGAAGACCGCCCTCCAAGCCGGGATCGAGCGGGCCAGAGGACTGGCCCGCGAGGAGTCGCTGGAGACTCTGAACAGAGACCCGTGGGGACGCCCATATAAATGGGTGCGAGACAAGCTCCGCCCATGGGCTCCCCCGCTGACGCAGAGTCTCCGGCCCCAGCTCGTGGAGGACGTGGTGAGCGCTCTGTTCCCTTCGCGAGGGGAACATACTCCCCCGCCCATGGCTCCGCCTCCTGCGGTGCCCGATGCGGACCACACAGGAAACGACGACGACGACGAATCTCCGGAGGTGACCGGGGTAGATTTGAGAGCGGCGGTACGTAGGCTGAATGCCAAAAATACCGCCCCAGGACCCGACGGCTTACCTGGAAAAGCCTGGGTTCTGGCCTTAGAGGCTCTCGGGCCTCGACTTCGGGGGCTCTTTAGCGCATGCTTGGAGAGGGGCCAGTTCCCACTTCGTTGGAAGACGGGGAAACTGGTCCTCATCAAGAAACCGGGGCGCCCGGCGGACTCTCCGTCCGCTTACCGGCCCATCGTGCTGCTCGACGAGGTGGGCAAGCTCTTTGAAAGAGTAATTGCAGACCGCCTTGTCGGGCAGCTGGTGCGAGTGGGGCCGGATTTGGCGGACAGCCAGTTTGGTTTCCGCAAGGGGCGCTCTACGGTGGATGCCGTCATGCGCGTTCGAGCCCTCACGACGGGGGATGCTGTTGCCCGGGGTGGGGTGGTCTTGGCGGTGTCTCTTGACATCGCCAATGCGTTCAATACCCTGCCCTGGAGTTGCATTAGGGAGGCACTCCGGTATCACCGGATGCCGACCTACCTCTGTCGAGTGGTCGAGGCCTATTTGACGGACAGGGCCGTCATCTACCCCGGTCACCACGGAGAGTGGAACCGGCGAGAGATGTCGTGCGGTGTCCCGCAGGGATCGGTCCTGGGGCCGCATCTGTGGGACATCGGCTACGACTGGGTGCTGCGCGCCGACCTCCCTAGCGGCGTCAGCGTAGTCTGCTACGCTGACGACACGCTGGTCCTGGTGCAGGGGAGGTCGCATGAGGCGGCGGCCGAACTAGCGACACGTTGGGTTGCGACAATCGTCGATAGGATCCGGCAACTGGGACTCGAGGTGGCCTTGCACAAGTCCGAGGCCATGTGTTTCTATGGTCCTCGGAACGCGCCGCTGTCGGGTTCCCAGATAACGGCGGGAGGGGTTCACATCGGTGTCGAGTCGACGATGAAGTACCTGGGACTCGTCCTCGACAGCCGGTGGAACTTCGTGGAGCACTTCCGACGTTTGGCTCCCAAACTGCAGAGGGCTGGGGCTGCTTTGAAGCGGCTTCTGCCCAATCTAGGGGGTCCAAACGCCTCCTGCCGGAGGCTCTACGCGGGGATCGTGCGGTCCATGGCCCTTTACGGGGCACCGGTGTGGGCGCGTTCATTAAGGCTGCGACCAGCCCAGCGATTGAACGCGTCCCAAAGGGTCATGGCCATTAGGCTGGTCAGAGGATACCGCACGGTCTCCCGTGAGGCGGCGAGCCTCCTTGCCGGACTACCGCCATGGGATCTGGAGGCAAAAGTCCTCGCGCACATGTGGGAGTTGCGCGAGGAGGCGAAACGCCGGGGTGTAACTCCGCTGCCGCGAGAAATCACGGCACAGCGGACAGAGCTCCGGCGGGATCTCATGGCGGCATGGAGAGTGCGATTGTCGCAACCCAGCGCTGGGCACGCCACAATTGCGGCGGTAAGGCCCCTCTTTGAGGAGTGGCTAGAGAGGCGCCACGGCGTCCTCACCTTCCGCCTGACGCAGGTCCTCACCGGACACGGTTGTTTCGGGAGGTTCCTGTTCAGGATAAAGCGGGAGGAAACGCCCGGGTGTTACCATTGTGTGGATCGCCCGGAGGACACGGTGGAGCATACGGTGGAGGTCTGCCCGGCTTGGGCGGGGCACCGCCGTGTCCTCACGGAGGCGATCGGCAGCGGCGATCTCTCGCGTCCGGCCCTGGTTCAGGCCATGGTCCGGAGCGAGAGTGCATGGGAAGCCGTCACTTCCTTCTGCGAAGCAGTAATGCTCGCGAAGGAGGAGGCGGAGCGCGCGAGGGAAATGCAAGATGCGCGCCCTCGCGCCCCTAGTCGCCGCAGGAGACGCCCCGGGCGTCGGGAGTCGCGAGCCGACTTCCGGCCACCGTAGGCGCGGGCTTGCGGACGGTGGGCAATGGGTAGCTCGCCGTCCGATTAGGACCAGGCCCGGGTCGACGGCGCGTTGTGTTCCACGCGCGCCTCAAAGAGATGTCAGCACCAACTGACGGGGTCCGTAAGGGCCAATGCCTGCCAGGGTTGCGAGTTGGTCCGAAAGGGATATCGCGGCCCCGGCACACAGGCAACGGAAGGAACACGGGTGGGTTTTAGTCAGTAAAAGTCTGACACTCCCTCTCGCTCCGCCCAGAGCGGGAGGAGTCATTTGATGATTTCCCACCCAAAAAAAAAAAAAAAAAAAAAGGATAACATATTATGTTTATTTTTTACTAGCGTTTCTCTTTCCTCTTCTAGTGAAATATATTTATTTGTGACTTACGTAGTGAAATAACGCCTTCCGTCAAAGCTTCTTGTTATTCCACGATTGACAATGTAGCAGTTTGCAATTAGAATGTACCCCAAGCTTTTAAAATTATTGCTGGTCAAACACAAAATTTTACTCATTTCTATTGAAATCTTACTGCAAAATGTATGCAAACTGAAAAAACCACTGACATTTTAAAGCCTGCTCACTTCTGGGAACAACCCTCCTCCTAAGTAAAGCCCCATTTACACGATGCATGTTTCTTGTCTGTAATATACCTACATTAAAATTGAAGCAAAAAATTACTAACAAAAACACTACAACATTGAAATTGTTTTCGGCGTCTAAACAATGTTTAGAAGATGCAACTTTATTTGTTGCTTCAACTTTGGGCATGCCACAGGCAATTAAATCGCACCGTGTAAATCAGTATTTTATAGTTACTTTCGTGTTATCAATTCCTTATGTTACACCCGCCATGTCAGCTCTCTAAGGTTGACTGGTAGAAAATGCCTCAGGCATTAAATCCGCCTTTGTACGGTATTTTTTTTTACTTGTGCATAAAGTTTTAATAAATAAATCAGGCTTAACACAGTATTATAAATCAATCTCCTCAAAAACAAAATAACAACTATCCAACTTACTTGAAAAAGTAGCTCCCATTGCTATACCCGAAGAAAGGCACAGTATACGTCAGCATCCAGATGTTGCCACCTCCGCAGTCGTAGTACGGTTTTGACCACTTGCCGTCTTCATACGTCACTGAGAGGATCTCGTCGGGTTCCCTGTCAGTGTGGGCTGTGTCGTTGTAGGTGTACGTGTTGTATCCTGGAAAAGAAGGTGGGGTTAGGTGGTGCAATGGTACACTTGAATATACGTAAGAGGTAATGGCTTATAGGAAGGGTTGGTCAGGGAAATGAAGGCATTGTAGATATCAACAGCCACTGATTGCCATTTTTGTCCCACTCAGTGGTCCAACAGTGACATTTTGTCCCGCCTGATGTTAGATGGTAGGTAACCCTTGCCTTTTGAGGTCACGATTACCTTGAACCTATAAGGTGTAACATTTTATTGCAACCATCATGTAATAATCAAATAAAAAATAACGAATGTGATCATAATTCTGCCGGCATTCATGGCCTTCAAACCCAGACAGAGCAAAACATTTCAGTTAAGTATGCCATATATTTTTTATGTAACACTGCTTAGCGTCAGAAAAAGATTTGACAGTACCTACTACCCTGGGGCGCTAAGAGCTTTCTATTAATAACACCTTTAATAAAATACAAAAAAAGAAATCAGAAGGCAATTGGGCACACAAATGTCGTGGCCAGATCTTAGAATTGATCATTTCATGCAGTGTTCGACAATTTTATGAAATGGTCAGCTAAAAATTGCCCATATCGTTTAATGATATGTCAGTCGACGTTTGGCCGTATAATTAATGTAGGATATTCAAGGTTTAAGGTGTAGTAAAAATTGCCTATTAACTGCGGAAGGACTTCCAACTTGGAAGTAGCGCTCGCCGGCCGCTACCGCGGCGCCGATAGCTCCCCTCACTCAGCTTGCGCGCAGTTGGTGCAAAAGCGGCGTCAATTTTTTATTTAAAAAAAAACTATTTTTTTAGTGCTATGTTGCATTTCCAAGTTGGTCACTCTCTATAATATCATAGGTATTTGGAAATATAATAAATGTCCATCGACTTTTTTTGCGTGGTAACCTTACTTTGTTTGATTTGTTGTAAGCCGCTGCCATGATGCACAACAAAAACAAAGACATCAACGCCTCAACCGGTGGATAATGTCACAGTTTTACGATATGATCACTAACGTTTGGCCACATCATGAAGTAGTCGTGCGTTTAACTGGTCATATCGTCAACCGTTGAGTATTCAATGATCTGGCCAGACCACATCATGATGTTACAAGCGATCTATGTTCTACATATTTCATGAAATAACACCATTTCATGAAATGGTCGAACACATGAAATGATCAATTCTATGATCTGGCCACGACACAAATACATAACACACATGTCGAGATAGATAGAAATGGTCAACATTTTACGCATCGGATATCCGATGTTTTCCATTAATATTGCCCATACCCAAAAATACATGCCCAGTTTGTTTTAATGTAAAAATCCATACCAGACAGGAGAAAGACAGGTGTCAAGCGAAAACAGGCAGGACAATGATATCGGAGATTAAATTGTAATTTATTCGACTTCATGTCACGTGGTATTGAATAAAGTGTAAAACTTTATATGCGAACAAAATGATACATGAAAATATTTTAACATTCTGTGTTGGAAGTTTATGTGTTATAAAAATACCGACCTTTACATGTACCTTTATTTCCTTTTTATTTTTTACGAATTGCGAATACGAATTCCTATACGAATTTAATATAGTTTTTATTCATTCAGTTCCAACATAAGTGTATTTTCCATTTCCCTTTACATGACGTTTCCCGGTCACGAGTGCCGAAAACTGCTCAAAATAACGGAACAAATCAAATGTACGATTTTTTTTTTTTATAATTCGTTCAGATTCTCGTAATGCTTCTTTAAGAATTTGTTATGACGTACCTAACTTAAGCGAAGTCTTGATTCTAATTTTATGAACGGCGATCTGAAATATAATTATTTACAAAGTAGTATTCCTAATACGTGTCGTCATTTTTTTTTTTTTTTTTTGGATGGGAAATCGTCAAATGACTCCTCCCGCTCTGGGCAAAGCGAGAGGGAGTGTCAGACTTTTACTGACTAAAACCCACCCGTGTTCCTTCCGTTGCCTATGTGCTGGGGCCGCGATATCCCTTTCAGACAAACCGGCGACCCCAGCAGGCATTGGTCCTTCCGGACAGTATCAGTAACAGCTGACGGGTCAGTTGTTACTGAAATCCCTTTGAGGCGCGATTGGAACACAACGCGCCGTCGACCCGGGCCTGGTCCTTATCGGACGGCGAGCTACCCATCGCTCACCATCCGCAGGCCCGCGCCTACGGTGGCCTGAAGTCAGCTTGTGACTCCCGACGCCCGGGGCGTCTCCTTCGGTGACTAGGGGCGCGAGGGCGTGCTGCCTGAATCTCCCCCGCGCGCTCCGCCTCCTCCTTCGCGAGCATAACTGCTTCGCAGAAGGAGGTGACGGCCTCCCATGCACTCTCGCTCCGGACCATGGCCTGAACCAGGGCCGGACGCGAGAGATCGCCGCCGCCGATCGCCTCCGTGAGGACACGGCGGTGCTCCGCCCAAGCAGGGCAGACCTCCACCGTATGCTCCACCGTGTCCTCCGGGCGATCAGCACAATGGTGACACCCGGGCGTTTTCTCCCGCTTGATCCTGAACAGGAACCTCCCGAAACAACCGTGTCCGGTGAGGACCTGCGTCAGGCGGAAGGTGAGGACGCCGTGACGCCTCTCTAGCCACTCCTCAAAGAGGGGACTTACCGCCGCAATTGTGGCGTGCCCATAATACGTGTCGTCTAACATCGCGATATCTAAGGTAGCAAGTTGAACAAAAATTGTACCAGTCCTATCCTATATTTGTGTGAACGGAATGTCGAAATCCATAACAATAGGTACAAGACGCAAATAATACAGTTGTTTTGCGTCTTGTACGTAACCGTACGTAAAATGTGACTGTAGACTGTATTCTACATATAACATAACGAATGTATGGAGAATACTGGAAGTCATCAATAAAACCTTTGACCGTTTACGTCAAAGGTTTTGTGATAGAGGGATTAGAAGTTAGATAGATACATACGATAGATACAAAGGAAGGAAAAGGAGTGGAACAAAGTCCTGAAATCTGTTGTAAGGCTTTGTAAACAAACGAAATAATGCCAAAGAGACCACAACTCAGACCAAAATAAGGAGACAGGAGCATAATATTGTGCCACCGGATGCCATTATTATTATTAGAGTTTTTTAATTATTTCCGCGTTCAACAAAGGCCTTTTACGTTTTGGAACCTCTAGGTTGAGGTCACATAATCAAATAGGAAGATTTTCTTCCCTATTACGTGTTTACTGTGTTTTACAAAGAAAAAGCCAACATTGCTTCAATTTTAAACTGATCTAAGGATAAATCTTCTCTTATTTGAAGTCGTAAATGCATATAAAAGATAAAGCTAATCAATGAAATAAAAGAAATAAGTCTTAGGAAGTGGCCTCGGAGATAATTGGAAGAAAATTACCGTGAGATAGACCTTTATTTATCGAATAGTGTTACCATGATTTGAGTGAGACGTTTCGTGATACATACAGAACCTTTCAAAATAATCTATACTAATATCAATAATATTATAAAGAGGGAGGAGAGCGGAGACAATAGACTTATGATATCTAAAATATTATGAGACATATACTTGTGATTTCAAAGTATTTAAAAACCGTTGAAGTGAGTTTGTATGTAGGGGGGTAATCTCCGAAACTACACATCCAATTTATAAAATGATTCCACTGATAGGAAGCTACACTGTTGCCGAGTGTCGTAGCATTAAGTTTTATGGTAGGTTATAGTTGACTGTCACGGGGACGAAGTCGCGGGCAGAAGCTAGTTTATAATAATAGGGATGATGCTTAGGTAAAAAAAAAACAACTAATTAGTCTGTCAGTCAGATACTAAAAAAATATTAGACACGTATTTTTTGCTTTATTATATTCATAAAAAAATACTTAGATAAAACGCAGTTTAGGTTGGGGAGTGAGGGTCGCTACGTCACTAGTATGTATAAAATGTACATACTCGTGACGTCATGGCATATTTTACCTCAATGTATCGCTGTAATCTTTAGATTACGTAAAAAAATAAAAAATATGTGTCCAATATTTTTTTATAATCTCAAAGACGGACTAAAAAAAAATGTTAGTCACCATCAATATTGTCTATGCAGTGTATTTTGAGTTTAGCTTCTGATATAACCTTGGTATAATATAGTATTTGTCGGAAGGTTTTCTAATTATCCTTGGTTTGGTACCTACTATTTATATATGTTCTGTTTGTTAAGGTGTCAATTCAAGATAGCTATTTTATTTCTTGAAAAAATAATCTTTGTCATTCTCCGTATTCATAAGGAATACAAAAAAAAAAGCGTGTCTTTGCGGACAAAATAAACTAAACTTGTTAATTATTATCTTACTTTTCTCATTAAGTTAAGTGAACTGTAATGTTCTTTTTTTTTTGAGAAATAAATGTCTTTAAACCGAAACCGAATTGTGCCCATTACACTCGTTTCACGACTCATCCATAATCGAAATCATTACTGAAATATTGAAGTCGGCAATATTTCCGGAAAATCATCTGAGTTTCCGTTCGGAAAATATTCAAATATTGATGTATCCAAAAGCACCAATAATTACGACCGTCAATTTATGGAATCGAAGTCCGAACAGAGCTCATGAATTTATCATTAATGCTGATTGGAGTTCTCATTTCGAAAATCAGAACGTACAAAATAATCAATAAATCTTTAATTGTTTGATTTCTTGCAAATGACGTGTATTGCCAAATGGAACATTATTCATGTGTCTCTCTATGTGACAACTGAATTTCCGACATAACCACGACCAAAAAATGAACACATTTTTGTATAAAACAACTTTAATAATTAAATTCCGACAACCCAACACTACTCATTCCAATTTTGGTACAAGGTACAACACTACCAAATGAACGAACGCACTGGACTTCGCGACAACACTCCGGCCGGTGAAATTAAACGTAAAATAAAATTACATACCTACTCCTGTTACGAAATTCTGTTTGTATATTGGTTTTTTTTTGTAAAAGCAAATACCCTTTTGGAGTTACGTAAAAACCATTTTATATTTGTTTCTTTTTTATCAAAAAAATTAGTATTATGGGGACTAAATTATTTATAATGTTATATTTTTGTTTTAATTATGGCTTTCATCAAAGGATTCGAACGTACGGAACCCTAAAAAGAAAAACAGGTTTATTTGTCACGGAAACACTTGCACATAAAAAGATAAGTATGTTCATGGGAATAAATAAAAATAAATTTAGTTAAAAAAACGCCGAAAAGAAACCATTTCTTGTATAGAGACCACCTTTATATTTTTTACTTTATTTTATATATATGTATTTGTTGTCACACACTCTGTAAAATTTTCAAGTGTCTACCTATTATAATATTATAATACGGTTTAAAAGATACAAACCCGTGACAGACGGATGGATGGACAGCGGAGCTTTTGTAATAGGGTCCCGTTGGCACCCTTTGGGTACGGAACCCTAAAAAACAAAACAACAACATGACGTCTTGAATATCCATCAATTAAAAATACGATGGTCAACGTACAGACTGTATTGCAATCGTATTGGCCCTTTAATAAATTAACATGAACGTGATTGCGTAACAGAGTAATTACTATATTGAGCGTCCTTCAGTCAGGTCAATTAAGCAGTGCCTTTGCCCTGCAGTGGGATAGGAAAATATAGGCTAAAAATAAATAGAATAATAAATAATAGTCAGTATATGACAAACACACACACATACTAAAAGAAGGTAAAAACTAGTAGGTACATACTAAAAGTTAATTCAAGTGCTGTAGCATAAAAATTATAAGCTAACTATAATGGATAGTCGATATAAGTCATTATTTGAATGTTTATTCATTCTTTCACGAACAATGATTGATCTCGCAAAAAAACACACATTTTTTTTTTTTTGGGTGGGAAGTCATCAAATGACTCCTCCCGCTCTGGGCGGAGCGAGAGGGAGTGTCAGACTTTTACTGACTGAAACCCACCCGTGTTCCTTCCGTTGCCTGTGTGCCGGGGCCGCGATATCCCTTTCAGACAAACCCGCAACCCCAGCAGGCATTGGTCCTTCCGGACCCCGTCAGTTGGTGCTGACATCCCTTTGAGGCGTGCGTGGAACACCACGCGCCGTCGACCCAGGCCAGGTCCTTATCGGACGGCGAGCTGCCCATCGCTCACCGTCCGCAAGCCCGCGCCTACGGTGGCCGGAAGTCGGCTCGTGACTCCCGACGCCCGGGGCGTCTCCTGCGGCGACTAGGGGCGCGAGGTCGTGCAGCTTGCATCTCCCTCGCACGCTCAGGCTCCTCCTTCGCGAGCATAACTGCTTCGCTGAAGGAGGTGACGGCCTCCCATGCACTCTCGCTCCGGACCATGGCCTGAACCAGGGCCGGACGCGAGAGATCGCCGGCGCCGATCGCCTCCGTGAAAAAACCACACCTAAAGTGAAGTTTTGTTTGTTCTAACTTTTGTTTTAATCAAGGCTTTCTTTGTTCACACATAACAAATTAGCAATTTATGTTTATTCAAAGATCAGAATAATGTGTTAAAAAAATTGAGTTCAACTCATTATGAAGAGGAAGAATACAAACCCCTAGGAGCTGTAAAACCTACGCGTAAAACTAACATACGATTTTTCGAGTATATAGAGTAAATTTGGAGTACATTTTTATTTAAACAAAGTTCCTAATAACGGATTAGGAACTTTGTT
Source organism: Agrochola macilenta (assembly GCA_916701695.1). NCBI lineage: Eukaryota > Metazoa > Arthropoda > Insecta > Lepidoptera > Noctuidae > Agrochola > Agrochola macilenta. The sequence continues at coordinate 23,612,907 of OU753553.1, forward strand.
TAAATAAAAATTAACCAATCACTTTTTCCAATCTCACAAGTACAGAAAAAGCAAAAGTGAAAAAGTAAAGCAAATATACTTTTAGAAAGCAGGAGAGACAGCAAAAAAATACGATTCCTCTTAACTTTGTTAAGTTTCAATCTACTTTTACAAGTTCTACGAAGAAATAAACAGTCGGACTGTTTTCCCTTTAGTCCTAGAAAAACATTATCCTACTCGTAATTTAGGAAAACTTTAGCACAAAGGAATAAATCCGAGCTTAGTAACGTATCTTTTCTGAGATTTTGGGAGGTTGATATTTGTAACTCTGGTAACATTACAGTGATAGCTAAGTGTGGTCTAACATTTAATAATAGTTAATAATTTCTAATCCATGCGTCATGTTCGTGAACGGGCGCCGTCAGTAGGAACTGGTCATCTCTTAGCTACCACGGCTTATTTTAATTTAATTTAACTTTTGAATTTTTATTTTTATTACGGACGCTTTTAAAGTTTTGCATCGTTCTCACATGTATAACTTCAACATGAATGATGTAACCAATATTTTGTAACCATTATTATGATTTAAAATAGTGTCCGTGGAGTTTCTTGCCCGTTCTTCTACATAGGTACCTACTACGCTTTGGAATGGGCATCTAGCTTAATCTTTCTGACTGACCGACCCCTTGACAATTCAAAAGTGCCTGTAATTGGTTTATTTGAAATAAATGCTTTGAGTTTGAGTTTGAGTTTGATTTTTCTCAACGTTCTTATTAGTGTCTTGTATCACGTTAAGCGGTTGGTCCCGGCTGTCATTCGTAGTTCTTTGACATTCGCTACGAGTTGTTAGAAGTCTGACAACCAGTCTTGCCAAGGGGTATAGTGTTACCCAGTAGTTGAGCTCTGGAGGTCAGATATGCAGTCTCTCAAAAAATACGGGCACTCTGTTGCATCCGCTTAGACTGGAAGCCGACCGCAACATAGTGGGGCAGATGATGATTATGAGTATGTCAAAAGTGCCTTTTCGAAGAAATATTTATATTGTTGGCAGGGTAATTTGGTGTAATCTATTGGTTAACGGCCTTAACCTGATATTCGAAATAGAACTGACGTTAATGTCTTTATTATTTATTCATTTAATGATGTTAGTAGAGGGAAATAGCCCAACAGACGTTGGAGTATCTCAAGAGGTCATGAGGTGACCTCCCTTTTCACTATCGACACGAATTTTATATTACAAGCATCTTCAAATGAATCTTTATTTAAAAACTCCTTTACATTTCATCTTTATTTACTCAATATTTACAAGAGTGCCTTAATTATTTTTTTTTAAACCGATGTGCCTCTTTTAATTTAAAACCTTATTATATAATATATATAGGTAGCTTTCTAACATCGGGTTTTGCAGTAACTGTGCTAATTGAGAAACAAACTTATCTTGTCTATTTCGTTATTGTGTGGAGAACAAACTTTCTTAAACAATTGTTGACGGAGTAATGTTATTCTAGTGTGGTGCTCTCGCTAACTTAAATATCCTTCGTTGTTTAAAAGTGCTCGAGTGAATTGAACTAAGTGGCAATTCTTTCTCGTGGTTTACATTCTAGTTAGTTAGGTGAAAAGTTTTAGAACTATAACCTTAGTAGTGCTTAACGAACTGATGATATTATATTGGTTTTAGTCTGATAGGATGATTATTGCAATATGAATGTGTGATAAAATACGTCTACTCTTCGATTTGGCCATTATTTCTTATTAATTAGTCTATGCAGCGTAAGTAAACAAACAACAGATTGTAAGTAATTTCACAATTAAAATCAGAGTCAAAGTCAAAACGTTAATTGCATACTTAGTGTACAAATATTGGTATTGATTGATATTTTATGAATACTATTGGTCTTTCAAGACCAATATTTGTACACAAGTATGCAAGTAACGTTTTCACTTAGACTCTGATTTTGACTTTGAGATTACTTAAAGTTGTTACTTTTAGAGGTATGAGGAACAGGGTGTAAAGTTCACACATCGTCTATAGAAAAGGGAGGATCCTCCGCCCAGACGGGTGTCGTGTCTGGCGGGCAACTGCCCAATGGTTGATGTCGGATAGTCTTATATATGTCGTTCGCGCGGTAAACTCTAATTGTGCTATGCAGAATTTGTGTGACGTCAGGATTTTGTGTGATGTCAGGTCTTTGATGCGTAGTTCGCATGTGGCGATATACCACATACTTATACTTACTTACGACTTAGCAGCATTTTGCAAGCATTGCAATACCGTTAATAATGTTTTTTTTTTCGGTATTGGCATCGATGAATTAAGTTCATAATAAGTAGATATTTCTCCGCAACGACATACAAATTGATTCGACTCGCTATCGAAATATTCAGTATCGAGAAGCTTGAGTAATTGTCCTCAGTCAATGATAATTGTAGTCTTAAATATTCATACTTCCATTCTATTTAATATTATAAATGCGGAAGTAATTCTGTTAAAAGGATTTGCATAGGTACACGGTTAAGTCATGGGATACTTTTACCCCAGTAATGTGTTTCCGTGGAATATTTTCTGAACCCACGCGGGTGAAACCGCAAGCAAAAGATAGTTCTTAATAAACTTCGATAACTTGTATAAACCAACTTGCTGTGTAATATTGTTGTGTGGTGCAAGCGAAAATTGCGCTAACTTTAATTTCCTTGGTAGTTCACAACTGCTCAACTGAAGTGAATTGAACTAACTGAAGATTCTTTATCGAAGGTGGAAAGTTTGATTTTATTTTCAGGTTTAAAAGATTAAAAGTTGTGGGTGGTAGAGGAAAGTGCTTCAACGTTATTGGCTATGGTTTTAGAGGGTTAAAGTTTTACTCAGCTTCTGGGTTTATACCTGGTTGGAGTCTTAAGTGATTGCATTATGTTACAGTAGCTTAATTTAGATTTTATCTGTCTGAAATACTGAAAATTATAAATAAATTATGATCGTCATAAATTGTTACAATATACAGAGTGTCAGGGACATCGACGCGAAAACTGTTACCATTGATTCAGTACATGCCTCTGAACTCCGTGCGTTGGATTCAGATTCATGTACTGAATCTATGGTAACAGTTTTCGCATCTATGTCCCTGACACCCTGTATTTGTAATAAACTTTGACATAGTGGCTTATAATGACCATATTTTGTTGTAAAGAGATTAGAAAAAACTTAAGTCTAAAAACCCTCAAATTAAAGTACCTATAGTATCCTGAACAAATTCTCTTCTTCATACAATAATAAACAACTCAAAACTTTGTTTTCTTTTATTCAAATCAAGATGGAATTTGAACAATAAAAGGAAAATTGCCTTGAAACTTAGTTCCGATCCCTTTGTTACTCGAAAACGTTTTACAAGCCAACCGAATAAATATTTTACTTGAGGCAAAAGAGTCTTTTACTTGAGTCTGTTGAGTGAAGGTCTCGATAGATAGACTGCAAATTCTTTATATACAAAGCTGACGCGGTATTGTTTTAAACAACGCTAAATCAACCGTTTCACTATAGACCCCCTGGGAGTTGTGATTTTCTTTGTATAAAAGCAAGATTTGCAAAATTTTGGAAGTCTGAATAATTTGACGGTAATGTGCATGGTTTTTTTTTTTTTTTTAATAGGTGAGGTAGGCCGTCAGCTACCTGCATTGATCTCTGATGAATTAGGCTAAACATTGTGGCACACTTGTTTAAATGTTGTTCACACGCATAAGGCATTTTATCAAGCGCTTTTTGCCAAGTTTGAAGTTGTCTATCAAAAGAACTTGATCACACTTATTGCTGATACTTTATCAAAATTTCGGAAGTTGTTAAGTTACACAAATTGCTGATGATACAACCAATAGTATCTGCTGAATTTTACAACATCGTAGAATCTGTAAACAAAACAACCAGCGCTGTTGTTAATTCAGCGACCACTAAATAAATATTATATTTGGTTAAAGCAAAACAAAACTGCGTACGTTTCAATTAATTTAGTTTCCGATTCAATAGGTTATTCTACTAGAAGTGAACGCTAAATATTTGAACCCGGGGTAACCTGAATACATCAACAGAACTGACAGTCACTTTAATGTTGAACATGTTTAAATATCTTAGATTTTTCTTTTTATGTCCCAAAAATAAAAGAAAGAAAGAAAATACGTTTATGTGCGGTAAACATGACGCAAAGAAAGAACAAAAACACAAAAAAGTACAAGTCGGAGGAAATTTTGCAAAAAAAAGTTATTTGTTTATTATGTAGTTTTAGGGGTATGAGGAACAGGGTGTAAAGTTCACTCATCCTCCGACCAGACGGGTGTGATGTCTGGCGGGCAACTGCCCAGAGGTTTGAAGTTGGGAGATTCTATCTATGCTTATCGCGCGGTAAACTTTAATTGCGCGATGCAGGATTTGTGTGACGTCAGGATGTTATGTGACGTCAGGTCTTTGATGCGTAGTTTGCATGTAGCGATGTAGATGCCGCTACATAGTAAACCTACCAACCTAATAGGTACAGATAAGATGTAAAAGTTAATTAAATGGACTTTAGAAATTACAGATTTGTTAGGAATATTGTTGGCAAACATTACGTAGGCATAGGAATGCTAAGAAAATTTGAGATCCTCACAACAGGTCCTTTAATTTGATATGTCACACGGTTCAGTTCATTTTTTTTTTTTTTGTTTTCAATTTTCCCGCGAAAATTTACCCCTGTATTCAAAATTAATTTATTTACCTTACACGTCCATGTTTGGGTCACAGATATTCAAATGACGACACGGTTGGCGCAAAGGCTGCGCGATCGACTGCTGCGCAACGTGTCGCGGGTTCGATCCCCGCACGGAACAAATATTTGTATGATCTGCAAGTAGTTGTTCCGGGTCTGGGTGTTAGTGTATGTGAGTTTCTATGTTTGTAAACGCACCCACGATACAGGAAGAAATTCTTAGCGTGGGGCAATGTTAAAAAAAAAAAAATATGTTTACCATATCAACTAAATTGGTTCTGTAGATTCGGAGTAAATTGGCTGTGCCAGCCAGACAGACAGACAGTCACACGAGTGTTCTTACATATGGGTTCCGTTTTTTCCTTTTGAGGTACGGAACCCTGAAAATATTCATCTACACACTAAAAGTTCTTAAATCCACACTCACCTCTTCTAAACTGATTGTGGTTCCTGATCACGCGCTCAGCATTCTTGCGCGCGATGTAGAACCACTCCGACGTGTTGCTCAAATATTTGTATTCTACTGCTAAATCCTTCGCCAGTATCGGCCCTTCAGGCAACCGGTACGCAAATGGACAGAACAACTGATAGTCCTTGTACTGTAGCTGATCATAGCAGTTCCCAGCTGCGAAGATATCATCATCAAATTCCACCATCGAGAAGACACTTGCGTGGAGCAAATACTCGTTATGCATCACAGAAGGACCCGCGTATTTCCACAGCCTTGTCAACATATTCGCTCTATTGACAGCAACATCTGCTTCTATCCTAAACCTCTCTTGTGCGTATCTGTCTACCACACCTTCACCCAAATTTAAATGAGTACCAGCTGTACAATTCTCACCAAGCAAATGTTGGGTTTCTATCAATCTTAGGAACTTAGTCACAACGTCTTCGTGCACTGGTCTCGAAATGGTAACGTTCTCTGCCGTACCATTTAAGTCTCTTATCTCAGAATTTTCGTCTAAATTAATTTTCGTATCATTATTATCGTAACTATGTTCTACGTTAATGAAATGCTCGACTAATGATACGTCGTCTGTGGTGACTTCGTGTTTGGCGATTGATGAGTTGCCGAAGATTTTCTGGAAATTGTAAAGGTCTCTCGCGCCGTCATCATCGTCTGGTGCTGCGTAAGGTCTTAAAGCTGCTATCACAGGGTCTTCACCGGATTTATCGATACTTTCTGTAACAAAAGAAAACAATGTTAGGTCATTTAGTAGTAAATTTAGGTCTAAGGCCGATTTCCATTTGCATTAGTTAAGTAGCAAGTTTATTTCAAGTAGCAGGGTATGCGTGTGTATGCAATTGATTTGAAGTGTCCACCTCAGCTGACAGAGTTCTTGACAGTTCAATAATACTATGTAGTTTTAAAAATAAAAACTTTGGCGATATTATTAGCACTGATATTATTAAAACGATTCACAAATCCACAAAACTGCGCAATGAAATGTTTCAGCTTACTACGGTTAACGCAAACTATCGTTTCCATTAAAACTTTCAATACTGTATACGGGAAACCATTAAAGTACTTTATAAATAAATTTGTATTATTCCAGAAAAAGGTGGAAATATGAAATAAGCTTATGAGTCCATTCGCTTTAACTACCGCTTACAGCTCATGCGAAATAACGAATATATACGAATAACAATATTCGGCTACGATTTTTATGTCAGCGTAAAAATACGAGTATTATACTTTTCTGAATTAATTAATAATAATTAATTGTGAAAATGTGAGCACAAAACAAGTTTAACAAAAATAATTGTCAGAACGTAGAGACACTTATGACCATAACATGTTCCTATCCTTACATGTAGCATCGAGTAATACCACTCCAAGAATTCTATTCGTTGTTTCTCTCAATCATTTATCGCATTCCCACCAACCAACCCTTGGGCAACCCTTCGGGATTACAGGCGTAATGATTGTGTTATTGCATTCCATGACATGAACTTAAGTGGTAGGTAACTTAAAATATAATGAGATCATTATTGACTACAATACTTAAGTACCTATGCAGTAAACCAATTCATCATAGATTGGAATCAGTTAAACAAAAAAAACAAAACAAACTCGTATTCTTTATACAGAAACGATCAAGACCAGACGTGTCCTTAATACACAATACAAAACTCTCGAAGTTTTATCTAACGAAACACTTCAACATTTTGGCTCACAAGTATTCAATTTCCTTTGCTCCACGTTGTTTATATAAATAGTTATATACTTGAACAGGAAATCAAATGCTGCATGTAAAATGAGACTTCTAACCGGGGCACGATCGCACGCATGCATAAGGTAGTAGGGAAGCTAGCAGCTGCTAGGGAACCAATCTTTTAAAGAGCTGACGTTTGGCTGCATACGATTTGTGTAGTGGCTTAGGTGGGATCGTATTTATATTTACAGTGGCTTTGCTTTAGAAAGCTCGAAACAGCATCTGAATTTCATACCACTTTGGATGAAAATGCGGAAGCTTAAATTAAATGCGAAAGTGAGTTTGTTTGTTTGTTACGGTTTCACGCTAAAACGGCTGAACGGATTTGGCTAAAATTTGGCTCATAGGTGAACCATGACCTGGAAAATTACATAGGATACCTTTTATTCCGATATTCTTACGGGATCGAGACTAATGCGAGTAAAACCGTGGGGCGTAGCTAGTAGTTTAATAGATTTTGAATACCATGCGGTTAAATTTAATTAAAATTATATTAAATAAAAGTAGCATTTAATACACCAAAAGATCGCTAGATGTCTTACGCATCCAATATAACAATGTTTTTAGGATGCTGTTGAAACTGCCCCGTTTCTGTAGCGCATCGGAGATGTTTGCTCAGAACCGAACTGACGGCTTGCATGCTGTAATTCGCAAAAAAGTCACATCACTGATGCGTAGAGCGCGGGTCAGTGACAATAGCATCCTGAAAAGAGTGGTGGAGAGCCCTTACTCCCCTTTTCTGAGGCACTATGTGGGGAGAATGGTCAGGTAGCATATATAATTATATTCCTTGCTTTATCGTTCTCTGCACATTCTGCCGCAGTCACCAGCTATTGTTATACTTTTTATGTTTTATGTACTACTAACACTTGTGATAAGGTATTTTACTAACAAATTGGACCATATTGTTGTCCGAAATAAATAAATAATGTCATAATATTTAATATTATATATTATTATGATCCCCGCGTCACGCCGCCGTTAAACAAAATCAAACTAAAATCATTCAATTCAAATAAACCAATTACAGGCACTTCTGAATTGTCAAGGGGTCGGTCAGTCAGAAACATGAAGCTAGTTGCCCATTCCTAAGCGTAGTAGGTACCTATGGAGAAGAACGGCCAAGAATCTCCACGGACACTCTTTTAGATATTTCTTTAATACACAATACACAAGCACACTATACTTTAATCAATTTAATGAAAAATCCACATTAGAGAGCGAAAGCATTTTTTAAGCCTGGTTTGATTCAGTCACAACTTGTTAAAGCCCAAAATTACTCGAACTATAATCTTTTATAGATTTTTTAGTACCACCCTAAACACATCCCAGAAGTTTTTTTTTGAACTGTTTAGGCTATCGTGTGATGTTAGAGATTTTGCTAAATGATAAATGCCTCACCTGTATGAACATTGTAGGCAACTCACAACAATGCCCTTTTCGAAAAGTTCTAGATATTCCAAACTGACGGTAAAGCCGCGTGAAACTATTCTCATAGCCAGGTTTCATTTTGTACCTTTTTGAAGGCCGGAGTTACCTTCTACGTTATTGAATTTTTGGGGTACAAGTACGAAAAAATTGGCATATTATGCAGATGGTTATAGTGTAGGGCCATATTGTGGGTTCTATCCTTCGAAATAGACAGAGTAATAAGACTTTGGGAAGTATTTTTTTATACTGTGGTACTATATGAGCTTCGCTTTATCTACGTAAAGGTTTATTGAAAAGTAGTAAGGTTGAGATCTTTTTGTATAAATGTCGTATTTATGGAATATTTTATGATCCCGAATAGCCGAATAACCTTATTGCTTCTACGATATTGTCGTGGGAAAATATATCCCTCGTTTTACTCAGTGCGATTTATCACATTAACGCAAATGCAACCGCTTTCGTAGCACCTCCCAAGGTTGCGTTACTAAGTCGGCGTAGCATCGTAGCACACGAAGCTACGACATGGCTACGTAGTAGCATTTGCGTACCTGTCTTTAGTTTTCTATCACTCGTCATTGTTTTTAAGTTAGGAATTGCATGATAGCGCAATGCATTTAAGATTTTTAAATGCATGGCCAAAAAAAATTGCATCATGCACAGCCTGACTTCACCCACTGCTAGCCCTCTCTTTTCTAGTGCTAATCCCCGTACTCCTGGTGCCAGTCTCATCCACCACAGTCACATCCACAGTCCCACCCATCTCACCGCCGGACGACCGACATCTCGTCTTCCAGTCCTTTTACGCCACTCCATCACAGCCTTACTCCACCTGCGCCTTGCCAGGTGTCTTGCCCAACTCCATTTGAGTTCCATAATACGCTTTCCAACGTACTTTATCTTATTTCACTTCTTTCTTGCAAAATTTGAGGTAAGTCGTCGTAATCTTTGATAATAATAATATATAGATCCAAAGGGCCCGATCTTTTCAAAATTGCTCAGTTACATTTGTTGGAGTACTCAAGGACGCCGTTTTTCAAGTAAAAGGAAAATAAAGTATTTTCCCCGACGATCATTTATGTATGTGTATATGACACGTTGTAACGAAACCATAGCGAGATCTTATTCCATCCCAACGCCATCTATCGAACTCAAAGACAACTCTCGTCATCAGCGGAAGATCTGAAAACCTTTTTTTTTAGCTTATTTATTATGTTCCAATAATAGAAAAAAAAAGTCTTCAACATGCCAATTTTGTTTCCAGAATTACGTAAATAACAACTTATGGTACCTAATTTATTAATTCATAAAAATAACTTTATAACTTTTTAATCTAAATATTTTAAATAAGTCTTTTTTTATCTGTTTGCGTGTGTCTCATCTAATCTATACAATGGGGTCACCATCCTTCAGAGATTTTTTCCACGAGGTTTATGTTGTGACAGTACCTAAATTACCCTAGCCTGATAAAATTTTCGTTTTTCCTAATTATGTTAACATTTGTGTTTAAGTCGGTTCCCCCTTAGGGGGAAGGGCTCCTTCTTCTTTTTCCTTAAGAAGAAGTCCGATACCTTGTTCCATTAATAAAGCAAGGAAAGGATTGAATGAGATTGTAAATAAGACTTAAGAATTCATAGTTATGAAATCGCATTTCAGGTACATACAATGTGTACAATACATAAATATTTAATTAAGTTATAGCACCAAAAACCAGATGATTTAACATTTCGTTACATAGGTAAGAAAATACCTGCGCGAAGCAGGAACTGGTCGCTAGTAGAGAACAAAGGCTTACAGAATGACTAAGGCAAGCCACAATTACTAAATCATAATTACAGCTCCAGCCTGCCATGCTTCACAGTTCATGTGATCTGAAGTAATTACAGCAGTTTCAAACGTCTGATAAGTGATGTCATTATGACGTAGGCCATGTACTTTAGACGAGTGTAGTAGAAGATAAACATAATATGTAGCATTGCAGCTTGATAAGGAGCAATTTTCCCACAGGTTTGACTCAGATTTCCTCTATGTGACAGGAAGTGAGCTGTAATATATTTTTTCTCAAACATGCTTGGAAATTCGAACATTATTTTGCCAACCATAGAATACAAGAATACATGCAAGCGCCCGGTCTGCAATGTTTGTTTGAAAATCCATATCTGTCGTGTTTAGCGGCCAAATAAATTACTATGAAAACCTTCGATCAATAAGTGCATTATTGATCGAAGATGAAAACACATATCTATCATGTTATTTCAAAATGGAACGAACTTTTTACTTTAACACATGGCAAGCAAGGAAGTAACTTGTCAAAGATTTTATTTAAATTTAGATTTGGCTTGCAAATAAAGATGTTAGTGTGTACAAGTGAAGAGGAAACAAATGAACATACTGGCGCGTGAAAATTTTTTGTTATTTGTCTTTGATTCTGGAATTTATCATTTATTTATTATTTTTGAATTTCCACGCATTATTTGAGAAAAGTACTTTAAAAGCCTTGGCCGCAACCAGGCATTGATGGACGATCGTGAAAATGTGGGCCGAGGTGACGTCGAGGTACACATACGTGAGACCACAATGCAGTCCAGTTGCAGGCCGCGACAGTAATGTAATATAGTTAAACTTTTATGTTGGGATGAAGCGTAATGAAGTTAAAACTACCTTCATCTCGATACAAAAACCCAACAGACCAATCAATCGGCCTAGCCTTTTCCCAACTATAACGTTGAGGTTGGCTTCCAGGCTAACCAGATCCAGCTGAATACCAGTATTTTACATAGAGCGACTGACCTGACCTGACCTCCACAACTCAGTAATTGGGTGATACGATACCCCTTGATAAGACTGGTCGTCGGACTTTTGGGTTTCTGACGACCCGTAACGACTGTAAAAAATCCACGAATGACAGCTGGGACCAACGGTTTAACGTGCTTTCGGACACGGAGGAGTCTTGGTCTTTAAGGATGGTCACCCATCCACGGACCAACCCGGCAAGCGTAGCTTAACCTGATGGATCGACCCGTGCGGCTGTTAAACCACGCACAACAAAATATATATCCCTAAAGACAAAAAAAGTAGTAACATTTCCGTATTCTCCATTCAAGCATGATTCATTTTTCACTTCCAAAAGTTTACCTAAAGTCATAGAACACGGAATCGCCGCACTCTAGAGACGGCAGAACTAATAACATTCATGGCGCCGAAACTGCGTTAAGCGCACAACTTTTGACAGGAACGAAAAAATTAAAGCCGTCGTTACTCTAACTCATTTGACGTTGTGCGTGTAATTGGTGACACGCTTGGTTTGTATGAAAAGTGTTAGTGTGTGTGCAGCAGCCTCCGAGGAGTCTCCGTGGTCTGTGCCTTACGTCAATACACTTACATTCTTTTGACACAAGGGCATCCCTTTACTAAGATAACGGGGATAACCGTCAAACCGTGAGGTTTTTTAATAAGAAATAGGGTATATAGATAGAGGGGATGTGGGGAAGGACGAAGGGACAGAGGGGTAATATTATTACACCCTGTTGAGGTAAGTGGTAAATTGTTTGTTTTGGGGAAAAATATCATAGATTTTACTATGTATATATTGTATATGCTTGAATATGTGTGCATGGCGCTAGTTGCGAAACATTTCAATCAATGAAAGGTCGCGTTACTATGTTGGATATGTGATACGACAATTGTAAGCGCACTGATGAATGGTCCACTCCCTCTCACAGAGGAGGCCTGAGTCAGGCAGGTGACTCAGGCGTCCTAAAGAATATCTAGACAGTTGTTGCGGTTTTGAGTGGGTGCATATTTATTATTTTAATGTCTGAAAGAAAATGATTCACATCATTTTATAATCATTTTTCTGTTACATGTCTACGCAATGCTTTGCTCTTGTGGATCCGGTGACAAAAAATATTAACATATGGAAAAATCTTTGAAGCATCACAAAAAAGATCAGTAAAAAAAAAAAAAACTTTGGCATAAATTAACGAGAAAACATTTTAAATATTCAATTTGTTAAGGCTAGATTGCATGCCTGATTGGACATCGATATACAATTAATATTTACTTGTGGCAAAGATACGCTTAATGAAATGGTCGTGGTTGCTCGTGGATGACAGTCGGTAAAAGGGGTTTTAATTGAATCGTTGGTCATGCGAAATGTACAATTTATGAATATTAAAAGGATTGACTGATTTTATTAACAATTCGTAGAATATCCACTTCCTTCTGTTATGTATTGGTAGGTAGGTATATTGATTGAGAGAAAATAGGTTCTTCTAACTAACGATATAAAGCCCAGAATGATAATTAAGAGTGACGTGACTGATAAAATTAAAAATACGTCGAGGAAATAAACTTGATTTAAAGAACGATAATTATGAATATTATCAACCTAACAGATACTTACACAACCGACACCTATATCCACGTAAAAAGAAGAAAAAAAAACTGTTTAGGTAAGGTTGAATACTGTTTAATATTAGCGACCAGTATCTGCAACAAATAAGGATTGAAAAGCACATTATACGAGTACATAGTAGGTACGTAAAACTACGACCTGGTGTACCTACTTGATAGTATTTTTAATTTGGCATCGTTATCGTAATCGATAAGTAAGACTATACTTACAATAAATTATTCTGTCCATCTATCTACACGCATCTTCAAACGGCACGAAACAACTATAAACACTCACAAACCTACACGCGCAAACCCAATTTTCCTCCATCTCTTCACGATCACGAAAACAAAGGAACACTTTATTCCCCTCAGTTCCTCAGAGAAAGGAATAAACGATAGTTAATGCAATATTTATTGTACTCACTTTTATTGGCCCGTTTCGTTTACAGTTTACTGTTCAAGTAATTGCCAAATATTCAGTGTTTTACTGACAAGGATGAGTAAACGAGTTAATCACTTGTTGAAAGTACTGACTTGATTGTTCTGAGTTTATTGGTTGTAAAATTTAATGGGTCTACCAATGTACCTGGAGATAAGGTGCTCTATTGTTGGTATATAATTTTGTGGATAATTTTATAGTATCATGATTCATGATACCCTATCAATTACGAATTTTATTGTGTATTTAAACAAAACTTTGACAGCGATGGACTTGACCGCCTTTTCAGGTTATTGCTTTAAGATACCTACGTAAAACTACGCTTAAAAGTAACATCCATGTTATGTACGTATAAAGTTTTGTTCATGTATTTTCGAGTATCCCGAATCTGATAAATTCCAAAACAAGTGGCACATTCTAGAAATTTCCTCAAGCGCATAAGCCAGCAAAATTGTGTCGAAGCGAAAGATAAACTCTATGATAATGGACGGTATGAAATACCTCATCCTTCTGTAATCCTATAATAATATTCACCTCACCAACGCAAAGCGGGGGAGTCTATTCTTAGAACACCTCTAAATCTCCCCATTCCTGCCTTTTTACAACGCTAATAATTTACTTAAACAGCGTGTGAACGCAACACCAGTAAAGAGGATTTGCACGAAGGCAAACGAAATCACTGCAATATCCCCCAATAAAGGGGGATTTTGTTTATGAAGACTACAAATCGCGACTTTCATTACACGTCGGGCCGAGGAATTGACTGCCAGTATTATGTATTGGAAGCAATTTCGCCTCGCCTTGTAGCTGACGTATTGAAATTTTATGTACCTCCTAGAAAACATTTTTTATTGAACACCGGTGTGTTTCAATAGAAATCAGATTCTGAAATATATAGTACTTACTTTGTATAGGGCGGAAAAAGGTGCCGTATGAAAAAAAAATGAATATGACGTGCACCAAATTGCTTATTATTTGGAAAGTTACAGCAGCAACTTAATTAGAAAAATATATAGACTTTTCGCCATAACACACACAAAAGTAAGGAGCATTAGTACGCGCAGGTCAACAGAAACTGTCTATAATTTGAAATCCCAAGGACCAATACAGAACTGAATCGATTGCAGAGCATTGGTATAGTAATATTTTTCGTACTGTATTTCGGTTCCATATACAAAAAAATAAAAACCTCGTCTTAAAAATTAGGTTTAAAAAAAAAAAAAAAAACAAAATTAGGTTTTTCTCTTTAGTTACAAGGTTTAAACCATAGAGTCAGTTTTTGTAATAAGAACGGAGAATGATAGAAATACAGTTTTGTAATCAGAACTGGACGTGGAAGTTAGAGGACAGGATGTGGTGGCGCGGCCTGGGAGAGGCCTATGACCAGCAGTAGACTGCGATAGGCTGAGTTGAGAAATCAGAACTTGACCGTATTCGGAATAAAGTTCGAAATTCAAAAATGGCTCCATGGTTTAAGGGGCCTATTACAAAAATGCGCGTAGATGCATGATTTCCTCGTTGAAATTGAATACTATTCGTTGGTTAGTATAAATAACAATTACTTGGTAAAAATAGTTCGTTTTCTCTTCTACAATAATAATAAAGCGATTTTTTCATTATTTATTTATTTATCTAGCAATAATCGTTCTCCTGATGCATGTTTTGGCAAAAACTCATGTAGAGCTCATTTGAGAGCTCTAATTTGCGGATTCTGTTGAATATAATTCATCAAAACAATTTTTCTCATATTAAACATATCCGATACTTTGATAATACGAGTAATAGAATACATTTTTGTTATATGACTTTTATTTAAAGAAAAAATGACTGGACCTAATTCAATTTTCTACTAAAAAGGTTTGGAAACAAGTCTGAATATCCGAAGTTTTACATTTTCGTACGTAGTATTTATAATAAAATAATCTCCAACATTTGCTTAATAACAAACAATTTTTTAATTTTTTTATTGCTATTTCTATTTTTTTATGAATAAAATAAAAGTACCATATATTTCACTGCGCCGGCAATGTGCGCTCAGTATCGCAAGAATGCTTAAGCGCAGCACCGAAATGTAAGAGGGCCTTTAAACCAGGGTCTGAATATAAATCTTGTTTTATTATAAAACCGATGCCTTAAGTGAAACGAACGACAAGATCGATTGTTATCAAAAAAAGTTTTTGAGGAACATTGGCCAATTTCTTGCCGACTGTGCCATTATTTCAAAGACAGACATACTTTAGTATAGACATAGTGAGTATCTGAATCGTGGGGCTACTCGGTATATTATGTCAACTGACAATTTACCCTTAAACGCATTTTATCACGCAATATAAACACAGTCAATGAACTGCTATAGCAAACAGTAATGCGGTAACTGAAAGCATATTTGCTTAACGGTTGTATAAGCTCAAATATTTGATGCAAACATCGTTATATAATGTAAATTTTATATAAACAACATGAAAAGCGTGTCGTTGGGTTTACAAATGATGAGCTGAAAGTGAAGCTATAGGTTCATGTCTGAGGGTTTATTAAAGTCAGTTATAGAGTTTTTGCGTAGGTAGGTACTGTAATAAAGTTCCTCCTTAGCACCCCATTTACTGAGGATATTACTGCATTTTTTCAAACAATATCTTTATTAGGTTTATGGTGTATAATTATAATAAACAGTATTCTATATATCTTCCTATCTTTTTTTTCAATGTACCTATAAGTATTTTGCGCTAATTATACAGGTGTATTTATAAACGTTGCGTATGGTGGATCCGCAGTTGCAGCCCGTGAAATTCAAATTTTCATCCGTTTTTTGCAATTTGCAGGTGTCAGCTTGTATCTTGATCAAAATATGATTCGCGATCATAACAAATATGTATTTACAGAATTATAATCATTAGAATCAATAATACATCTCTCTTAGTTATATTTGTTCCATATGGAAAAGTTCTGGCTACAACTGCGGATCCACCTAAAAGTTATTAGCTGACTGCCTAGGCTGTTGGTCTTGTGGTCGAGAACAAATACTGAGCCCCTGAGTTCCTGGGTTCGATTTCCAGGTCGGGCAGTGTTATTGAGTTTTTTCGTGATTTTTCAGAAGAAGCCAGTCTGGATTGGTGCCCGGTTGATGGCAGTAGGCTCGCAGCAGGCTTGCCACTTTACATGGGTCTTAAAAATAACTAGCGAAAAATGGGTGTACTATACAGGGTGGCATACATCATGTACTGAATCCATGGTATCAGTTTTCGCGTCAATGTCCCTGCCACCCTGTATAGGTCTCTGCCTAACCCTTCGGGGAATACAGACCTTTGGGATCATTGCGTAATACAGACACACACACACAACATAAAATGGCAATCGAGCGTAATGTCTTTCAATTTGACATCCATTGCTTTATAAAGGTTTGAAGAATTCGTCTGCTCAACAACTTAAATAACGCAATGAATGTGGCAGAACTGTCAAAATGAAAGGGATTGCGGTCGGTTGCCATTTTATGCGTGATACGCAATTATCCCACTGATGTTGTGGATATTATTTTATTAGCAAAATATTGTCATTGTAACTATGAGTACTCTCCAGGGCTCGGGCGTGGTTGTGTAAATATTAAACATAATATAATAAATGATGTGCCACCGCAAGCTGAATCTAGATTTATTGAGTTTCATAGCCACTGACGATTTGTCACTGCAAATGACTGGCGCGCGCAATATCGCTGTAGGCTCGATATAGATGCCCGACTTGCGACTAATCTGTGTTGTCCTTTATGAGTATTGTGAAATATTTGTGAACGATAAAGAAAATATACTATTTGGTGAATTCTAGAATAACATGCTTTTCGTTACAGGGCAACGTTATCGCTTAGTTTTATAGCCCTTATTTATCTAATCTAAAATAGAAATCATTTATATGCCTAAAATGTAGGTATACAAATACGATGTAATTTTTATAAATGGTCAAACAATAGAAACATTTTTCCAATTTGGTATTTAGTCAAAACAGTAGCTAAGTGAATCTAAACATAAAATAATCTAACACAGAACGCAACAATAGGTTTATAATATAAATTATCAAAAATAACATAAACATTCACAAATAATAACAAATTATCCTGTGTTGTCCCACTGCAGGGCAAAGGCCTCCTCCTCCCTGTTCCACATAATTCTGTCTATTGCTAGTGTCACCAGTCCTTTCGGTAGGAGTCAAGCTCGTCCCGCCATTTTCGTCTCGGCCTGTCGCGATATCGTCGTGCGTTTAGTGGGACCCAATCGGTGGTTCTCTTGGCCCATTTACTTAAGGCACTAAGTATAGTAATAGCACAGCATCCATGAAAATTAACACCACTGGGCGTTAAAATAAGGGAACACATGCTTTTCATGCTGGCTGTATCCAAACTATTAGGGAATATGATATGTTTAATAATGGTCACTTTCATGCAAAATTGTGTTGAGATTCTACTAGTTATTTATTCACACGGCTTTAAAATTTCTATTAATAGAAGTAAAAAAGAAAAGAAAAATAGTTTATTCTGCACAATGCACAAACAAAACGCACATATAAAGGCAAAAAGACGTAAAACACACATAGAAAAGTAGCCAAAGGCCAAAGTACGTTGACAAAATGTATGAAATTGAACAGATTCCGAAACTATATTCCCAAGAGCCAGATTACATCCATTGATCATTCACGAAAATGAGTAAACTGTTAACCAACTAACCACAGTCGCAAGCGTGTAACGAGCCTATACCAACGTGTCAGTCACAGTTGTGGTTTAGCGCCGTCACATATGACGTCGTATTTCACGCAAAGCATATCTTTCATACTGTTTACATTTCTAAACATAGTTATATATTTCAGACATGCAAATAGTAGCAGAGAAGTGGTGGCCTAGTGGTAACGGCCGCGACTTACGAGTAGTACGTCGTAGGTTCGAACCCTGACAGGTACTTTGAAGCAGCAGTGGGAATTCTATAAGCTGATTTATGATATGATCAGGACGGCAACTAGTCGGTTGTCTTTTAAACCTTTTAAATCTTTTTTACCTTCAGGTACGTGAGCATATACGCAAGAAGTTGGCTGAAACATCCCAGCGGTGATTTTCTGGATTCGTTTTCTCCTCTACTGATTGTTATTTCTCCTCTACCGATCGTTATTTCGTGACAAAGTTTTTCTGTTTATACTATGTATGTATGTATATATATATCGTATCGTATTTATTCTTGTATTTTAAAGTTAATTTCGTGTTATCAATCGCTTATGTTGCACCTGCCATGTTTTGTCTCTGCATCACACCAAGGTTGACTGGTAGAAATTGCCTCAGGCATTAAGTCAGCCTTTGTACGGTATTTTATTTTTAGTTGTGCATAAAGTTTTAATAAATAAATAAATTCCCACTGCTTTGCCTCCTCTCTGTGAGAGGAAGTGGGCCGTAATCCATCGCGCGGGCCTAGTGTTGGTAGTGTTACATTTCTATTTTTTTTTTGGTTCTAGGACATGCCGGTTTCCTCATGATGTTTTCTATCACAGTTTGGGGCGCTTTACCAAGGAAAAGCAGCCTATAAAGCTGGGTACAGACCGGAATAAAGAATTCTCAGAATCAAATTGTTTGGCAACCAAACGCAAACAATCACTGATCGTTGGCGCGGTGTGTACACAACATTACATATTCCCTTGACGCCAGCTGATCGTTCATAAAATATTATATAAAAGTGGTCTGTGTCCTTCGGTCCCCTAAAATGGCGCTTTCGTTATAGCATTAACAAAATATTTACATGTTTTGATGCGTCAAAAGTACCTTTTTATCCGGTTCATTGGTTTGATTACAAAGCAGTCTTTGAGGTTTTTGGATTTGTTTTCCTAAACAGGTAGAAAAAATGTTAGAAAATCGTTGACCTCTCTAAAATCAACGTTTGAGGCTGCAAATATGAAAGGCCAAAGATGGAACGATAGTAATAATGGGTAAAGCCGGGACAAATTGATTGAAGAAACAAAAACCAGGCGCACGACAGCTAATATCAGCTAATTTTGTTCTTCAGGTTTCCCTTACGGATCCCGACTAGATCTGGACACATTTTGATACTAAGATTCTGCTAATAACAGTATCAGTCATATCAGTCGTTACGGGTAGTCAGAAGTTTTGACAATTTGTGTGTTCAGATAGGCAGTCGCTGGGCACGCCACAATTGTGGGGACACACCACAATTGTGGCGATAACTCCCCTCTTTGAGGAGTGGCTAGAGAGGCGCCACGGCGTCCTCACCTTCGGCCTGACGCAGGTCCTCACCGGACACGGCTGTTTCGGGAGGTTCCTGTTCCGTATAAGGCGGGAGGAAACGCCCGGGTGTCAACACTGTGTGGATCGCCCGGAGGACACGGTGGAGCATACGGTGGAGGTCTGCCCGGCTTGGGCGGGGCACCGCCGTGTCCTCACGGAGGCGATCGGCGATCCGCGGCGGCGATCTCTCGCGTCCGGCCCTGGTTCAGGCCATGGTTCGGAGCGAGAGTGCATGGGAGGCCGTCACCTCCTTCTGCGAAGCAGTTATGCTCGCGAAGGAGGAGGCGGAGCGCGAGAGGGAGATGCAAGCTGCACGCCCTCGCGCCCCTAGTCACCGCAGGAGACGCCCCGGGCGTCGGGAGTCACGAACTGACTTCCGGCCACCGTAGGCGCGGGCTTGCGGACGGTGAGCAATGGGTAGCTCGCCGTCCGATAAGGACCAGGCCCGGGTCGACGACGCGTTGTGTTCCACGCACGCCTCAAAGAGATGTCAGCAACAACTGACGGGGTCCGTAAGGACCAATGCCTGCTGGGGTTGCGGGTTTGTCCGAAAGGGATATCGTGGCCCCGGCACATGGGCAACGAAAGGAACACGGGTGGGTTTTTGTCAGTAAAAGTCTGACACGCCCTCTCGCTCCGCCCAGAGCGGGAGAAGTCATTTGATGATTTCCAACCCTCAAAAAAAAAAGATAGGCGGTCGCTCCGAGTGAAACACTGGTATTCAACTAAATCCGGCCGATCCCAACATAGTTGGAAGCTATGCAGATAATAATTATGCTACACTAATAGATAAATGCAATCCAAACTATGTTAGTTACTTTACAGAATATTTTAACTTCGTCCATTAGTTCCGGCGATAAAACATTTGAGTATCATTTCCAAAAATCGTATGTACATCCGATAGACAGAGCACTCAGGGCTACTGGCAATTAAATCACTTTGTTTGCGAGTTTAACTCGAATGCAACATTTTATAAATGAATACGTAGCAGAGTGTTTTAAATAACGGACTTTTATTTGAAACTGGTGAATGTTATTTTAACATATAACATACACAACTCTTTCATTTGCACCACAAGTTGAATTAATTGAGTTTGTTTTTGATTTAATCCAATTTAATACTTTTGAATTTCTGCTATTTAGATAAGGTAAACGACTGGTATCGGTACAAAGAGTAATTAGTTTTGTAACGTTTTTGGGACGAATTTTAATCAGACTTGAAACTTATGACACAGATGCTCTTGATAATCCTACTTATTATTATGTTCATTTATTAGTATTTTTTTAAATCGACTAAACTGACATATCGATTATTGAGAACGATTTGATTTATGTGGCAACATCAAGAGGTGACCCGACAAGTGGTCAAGGAAGGCGCAGTACTGCAATCGATTCGTTCACTTGGTTTTGGAGCGAGCTACGGGTCGGACAAACTAAAGTAACTGTGTGGCTAGTTGATTGTTGTTAACTATTGTAGTAGATTGTTGGGTTGGAATTATTAAGTAATATTATTATCTACCGTGTGGTGGCGAACGTAAATAATAGTACCATCCCATTTCTTCCCGTGGGTGTCGTAAAAGGCGACTAAGAGACTCACTAGAGAATGGGCAGCAGCGTTTTCTATGCATTTTAACACCATACTGGGATCGCCACCCCGCCTGCCAAGCGTGGCGATTATGGCAAACCCCCCCATTTGGGGAAGGCTTATGCCCAGCAGTGGACGTCTTTCGGCTGAAATGATGATAATGATTATCTACCCAAGGAGTTTTATTACATATTGGATGACATATATTTGTATTACAAGACGAAATGACTTTCAATTTTATTCATAATCTCGATATTACCTTGATATTATTCACATACATACATAATAGTAGTTTATGAAAGTGTTGTATAAAGAGGGGTATTAAAATACGAGTGTTTTAATATCTAGTTATGTGCAGTTCGATACACTACTTTACCTACTCTCATACATTAGGATTGAACCTACTAAATAAAAGATCAAAATTAAGATTAAGAATAAAAAAATCCCACGAAATTTCAGTTCAACAAAACGTATGAATGGCGCCTGCACCCAGCACATCACCGCGCATGCGCTAGAGCGGTGCTGCAGGCCCCGCTAACGTTCCATTGCAAAAAAAAACGAACTCAACTGAAACTCCTTGGTGATATTAACTTCTTGGATTTGCTCTGTATCGTAATAGAAAAAAAAATGTTTTATAGCATTATTTTGTTAGAGAAAAAGTGTTATAATATGATTATATTTTTAAATTTCAAGGGGGTGTAGGAGAGGTCTTTTGCAACCAAGTGACCCCTTTTGACTCCTTTGAAAATGTCATCAACTTTAGAGTTATTTGACATTTGGATTGCCGACATATAACGAATAACCCTGTATATTGTATACCAACAATCTTATAAGTCGTATTTGACTCATAAAATATCAGCAACATTTGGCACTCCCTGAGACACCGTTACATCTCCGAGTTTCAGTGACAAATGTACGTATACGGTAATAATTCATACTGTACGTACGGTTGTGACGTCATCTCCGTGCAAATGTTTTAGACACCTGCCTATGTGGGGTAAAATAAGCTTACTTTCATATGTAAGGGAAGAACCGAACTGAGAATATTTGATGAAGT
Source organism: Agrochola macilenta (assembly GCA_916701695.1). NCBI lineage: Eukaryota > Metazoa > Arthropoda > Insecta > Lepidoptera > Noctuidae > Agrochola > Agrochola macilenta. The sequence continues at coordinate 23,635,003 of OU753553.1, forward strand.
TAGGTAATATATGTTGGTTTAATTTAAGTATTAATGTGTAAATAATTTAAAGAGATACTAAAAATACACTAAGCACAAGGTCAAAATGATGATTCGATGTTTCATAATAAAATAAACTCCTAGGACTCTGTTTTCATCAATACTGTATACTAAGTAACGGCGTGAACACCGAGACGAACAGAACATACTTTAAATTACAGCCCGGAAGATTTTGAAGGAAATTACTAATCCATTGCTTCATGTTCTCCTCAACAACGTAAATAACGCAATGACTGTTGTTGAACTGTCAACATGAAAGGCATTGACATTGTAACTCCGCGCCCTAAATGAAAGCCATTGTCGCGCGAGTACGCGAAAGTCCCGCTCGGTTACAAAAATATGACGGACTCGCGCGATCAATCAAGCGTTTGGACGTCATATTTCATGTTACCGTTCGCGTATTCGCGCGACAGTCGCTTTCGGTTAGGACACGGCCGAAGTGAGTCAATTACCCCGTAGGATATAATTATATCTATCCCCTCAACAAACTCCTACACGTCAAATGACAATTAACCAATCTCAAGGAGGCGCTTGAGTTTTTAATAAAGCATATTCCAAAACGACAAAAAAAAACATCAACCCAAAAGAAGAGATTGTAAAATGACATCATACAAAAGAAAATAAACCAAAGCCAGTAGCAGGCCACAGTGATATTAATTGGAAAGTAATTACATCTTGTAAACGAGTGAGCAGTAGCCGAGAGCAACTGATAATGGACGAGAAATATTACAAAGAGTACCTAATTCATTCATTGAAATACTACAACAAATTGACTAATAAAGGCTTAGTTTTTTTGTTTTGTCACAAAAGGAAAGAAAGACTTTTTTTTTTGAGTATCTTTATTTTCGGCGCACGTGTACAACCTGACGAATGAACTTGGATTAAGCCGGAGCTTGTAGCTTTAAATTCGTTCGAAATTAATCTGATCCAGCCTGTCCCTTGCTCCCCCAGCGACGCCCTAGGCCGAGGTCCGTACCCCACAGAGGGTGCCCTTAGCGTGTAGTTGCTTAGTTAAGGTCCTCTAAAAGCCCTGGCTGGAGGCCTTAATTTATTACCGCACCCACATGACAGGCAAGCCCGTTTAAGCAGCTGATAACCTCCTAGGTTGACCTGCGAGAAGCTTTGAAACTTTGGATGAAGCAGTAGCAGCATGAATGTTCTACAATACCAAATTTTACCACATAGCGTTCTATAGGCATTACCGTGTATACAGGATGTCTCTGGAAGTATGGATCAAATCGAATAGAGGCGTGGTCATTTCCAAACTTTTTAAACCTGAGAATGTTGTTGCAATTTTTTACGGTTCGAAAGTTATAACTAATTTTTGTTTTTTTCAAACATTTCGCATAGTGCTCAAAGAAAATATCATATTAAAAAACTATCAGGGACATTATTAACAAGGAGTTAATAAAATTCTGTAACTTTTAAACTAAACAGAATATCCCAGTGATTTATACCTCCAAAACGTATTTATGACTTGGGCAAGTTTCTAATACGTGGTCAATTTCGCTAGTGTAATTTTTTCCTAGGAAAATCGCTCGAAAATGTAGTAAAATGTCTGCCAGACCGAAGCATTTGCAGTAAATGTTTTTTTCTTATTGAACACAGGTTTTCTAGCCCACAGGAAAGGCCCACTCTACTACAACGTCGTGAAAAAAACAAAATTGGCCCTGATTGCTTTTTTTAATGATTTTTATCTTTGAACTCTATGCGAAGTGATTGATAAAAACAAAAAATGCTCATAAGTTTTGAAGCGTAAAAAAATGCACCGACATTCTCAAGGCTAAAAGGTTTGGAAAAGACCTTGGCCACGTCCCTATTCAATTTGATCCATACTTCCAGGGACAACCTGTATAGGCGTTTCTGACTATCCCATGAGCCTTCTGTACTTTTGAATCATTATTTATTTTTTAGACGAATAACTATTAGTATGTTTATTTCATTATATCTATTATATCCTCAGCCTACATCTGTGATGAAAAATTTCTAAACTTTAGAATCTGTGATGGAAACAATTTTGTCTGAAAACGATAAGAAAAGCTAAACAAAAAACGATCTCCAAGCATAATTAATATTAAAATATGGAAATTTAATTAAAGACTTAAGCAATCTTAATGACCCTTAATTTATCCCGAAAATCTAAAGAAAAAAACAAAAAAAAACAATAACTCACGTAGGGATTGCATAAAAACCCCGGGATTTTAGTTATCTCGGTTTTCCTGGCCACACAAAGAGATGAAATCGTTTAATTTTGTGAGAACATCGTCTGTGCTGTTTTAAATTTAATTACATTTTCAGTCATCCCGATTCATCCCGGAGGCAGTTTTTTGGACTGATTTATTGCTCCGCGATTTTTGTAGAGCGTACTTTGGCCATAGTTGATATAGAATGGGTAGTAATAAAAGCACCGAAAAAAAAAATATGGGCTTACTCAAAATATGAAATATACTGCTTTATATACTGATTTTCCGGCAACTTATATGCGAATGCAAATAAAGAAACGAACGAATAAAATACTGAAAATTCCGAAAAACCAAAACACCATTTGCTGACGTAATACTCATTATTCCACCAGCTTAAATTGCGTTTTAACGAAAACTACAGTTAGTCATTTTCATACTAAAACCCGGATTAGAAAAAAAAATCTGCGAGCAACTTGGAATTAGCGCTCGCTAGCGGCACCGCTCGGTTCGCTCGCTCGGTTCGGGCGCGGTTGGTGACAGTTCTAACCTAACCTAACCTATTTCACCCACTTTTTCACCTCTGCACCCGAACGCAATTGAGACTTAAAAAATATATTCTTTATTCTTCTTTATTCAATAGTATAAATTAAGCTGGTTTCTATAGAGCTTAACAAAACGATTATTTTAGTAGAACATAATATGTTTTCGGGAACATAATATGTTTTCAGAAACTTAGTATTTTTTTCGGAACTTTGGTATTTTTCTCGGTAATTCATTTTAACAGAGCTTAGATAGACAGTCAACCACAGATCGCTGGAAGTTAATTTGTTTTTCGAAAGCTTTATTATTTCCCATTTTACATTGTATACAGACACCTTTTGTACTTTTTATCGGTTCGTTTCGTTTCAGCGTCTTAATTGAGCGCTTGGTAGTTTTAATGATTTATTGAAGAAGTTGAAATTTTATTAAGGTTGTATTTTTAATTTATTGGGAACAGTCGGTGTTTCTTATGTAGGTAAATAAGTAATACGAAGAAGTATCTATGTGATAGGTCAATGTACCATAAACTGTTTTTTTCTTTTCTTTTTGTAATTTATATTGTTTAAGTACTTAATAAAGAGTACTCTATTATTATTATTTTGTGAATAAAGGAAAATTTAATTATTCCTAAAGAAATATATAAATAAACATTTAAAAATCTAAAAAATGGCGGTCCAAGCAACCGTTGTTCAGGGCTCCAGAGACAGAAACTTCCTCACGATGCGAGCCGTATCGAGGAGTACTGCATTCTGAATCAGACCCTTAATCCAACCGCCTAACCTCCAGCCCGCCGAGATCCTCGAGGGATTTTGATAAAATCTTTCGGTCATCAGGCCATTACGACCTCAGATTTAGTTTATACTACGCTTACAGTTGCCGATTGTCGTAATCGGCACATCCAGCCAAGCTCACATTCCACATATCAACAACCTCGTGTGCTAAGTCGAGAGATTTGATTTGTATTCTATTATTTTGTGCTCAGAGTTAGCTGAATATAAATTAAAAGTCAAAGGAATTCAATATACCTTTGCTGCATCAAAGTCTAAAACGCCAGTAACAGACCATCAAAAGACCTCCTCTTGTTCAGTGTCCTTTCTTACATTTACATAAAAAAACATTTTATTTTCTTGAACAAAAACACAACACAACCTAACCTATCATACATAACAAGCTCGAACAATTTCCTCGTCACCTGACTTATGCGACATGAGACACACCGCCATTGGCACGTCTGAGATGAGAGACAAAATGATATCGTGTTCCTTTCGTTGCTTTCTCCTCTGTTATAGATGATAGCGCTGCTTGAGATGTGGCAAGAATTTGGATAAGGATGGATGTTATGTAATGTGTTGTGTTGTTTGTTTTTCTACTTCGGGGGATTTTATAGGTAGATTATATGTTTATTTGTAACAAATTGGAGTCAGGAATCAGTTAGTCAAGCGTAGTGGTTAGTGGTTTGTGCTGTGTCTGGGAGTTTTTACCTCGGATTTTTGTTACGTGAATGATTTTTTTAAATCGGCGTGGTATTTTGTTTTTTATACAATAAATTGCAATGTTCACAATTTTTTTTTGTGCTTTTGATTTTTAGCATTGAAAATACTTTTTCGATCGCTTTAGTAGCCAGTTCGGTAACCGTTTTCAAGAAAAGTGCGACCGGGGCTAGCGTTCTCAATTATTAAGATAGAGAAATTAAAAATGGTATCAAAAGATGCGTTACTAAAAGGGCTACAATACTGTTTGAAGTTTTCTATGGGACAGTTGATAGTTTTTTCATGATTACAATGTTGGTTCCATGGAGCAAGTGGTCCAGTTTGATGGTCTGTACGACACTCTTAACTTTGTCCACTCCTTTCTGATACATGCTGTATATACCTTCTACCGAGTTTGAGTAAGTTGGGAACCATAGAACGTGACTCAGGCTTGTCTAGGTAACTGAAATGTTTAAGTTATGTCTTATGGAAAAACTAAATACATGATGGAAAAAAATCCCCCGACAATGCATTTTAAGACAATTAAAAAAAAAAAAAGACGTGTGGCACTCGGAGACTGCCGCGGTAAAGCTATTGCATAGCATTTTTTATCAACTTATGCAATTTGTGTCTCAGTGACAATTTGTGTCACAGTGATGCGCGTGCATCTTAAAATTTCACTCTATGGGGGTGTTAGGTTTTTTCGTTACGGAATTTCTGGATTCGGTCTCCACGCTTAAGGCCCGCGATAGAAGCTATGCAATAGCTTAAAAAACTCAAACGTGCTTGGAAATTCGAACATTATTTTGACAACCTTCTTCGAGATAAATCGAAATAACGGTACTGGTCGAATACTTATAAGAGCCGGGCCGGCAATGTTTGTATGAAAATCCATATCTGTCGTGTTATTTAAAAAAAGAACGAACTTTTTACTTCAACACATGACAACCTTGTCAAAGATTTTATTTAAATTTCGATTTGGCTTGCAAATAGAGCTGTTTAAAGTAAAGAAGAAACAAATGAACATGTTGGCGTGTGAAAAATTATCGTTGTTCGCCATTGATTTTGGAATATATAATTAATTTACTTAGTTTGAATTTCCGCGCGTATTTGAGAAAAGTACTATGTAAGCCTTGGCCGCAAACACGCATTGATGGACTTACGACTTCACGGTCGTCCATCAATGCTCTTGTTGAAATGATATATTCTACAACATCACTCTTATTAAAGTAGGAAGTTTTACAATTTCCTTTAACTAACTCCACCCCTTAATAGTCTACGTACTTTAAAACATTTCTTCCACGCTGATCTAAGACTGGCGTGTTCCTGTCCTATTAGCAAATTCCGTTTCTCTTTTGTTGCACTAAGTAAGAAACGCACGATCACTTTTATTATTCGAGGCTTTTAGAAGGATTGTCATCAGACAGTCACACTTCTATATCTTTATACTTTTTTTTAAACCTATTTGTTGGAGATTGTAAACAAACGCCTAGCTAAAGTTCATAGCATAATCTTTTGCAAGTTTCTATATCTTTTAACGTAGGAGTTTCTTCGATTTTATTTTCAGGATTATAACGATATAAAAAGTTCCTGACCCTTTTTTCATACGAAATACTAATATTCAGCTAATCAGCATTACATATTGCTAGGTACAATGTTTATACATTGCTAAGGCATTCGCCCATACTTCTATTTAGCCATGACGTTTGTCGCTTTTCGTAACTGTTGGTGAGACCGCGTTGTTCTTCTAAACTACGCAACGGATTTTAGTGAGGTTTCCACTATCATTTACCATTATTATCTTTTTTTTTTGTGGGACCTATCAGAATACCAACGCTTCGGTATTTTTTTTTTTTATGTCAGTGCTTTATGCAGACACAGGAGGAGCACAGGAAGCCTCGCACAGGTGGTTATTATTCTGTTAGTTTTTAAATGCTCCTTTTTTATTTTATTTTATTTTTTTATTTCTTAATTGCAGAGAAATCTCAGCCACAACAGGGTGTTCAATAAATAGTGAGAATGAGTAAGACGCAATTGTCTTTTATTATATGTTATTTTATTTTTCGACGTAGTCACCTTTCAGGTTTATACACTTTGTATATACAATTCCCGATCCGTTAAAAAAATATTTACGGCGGCGACTACTCCGTCATCATCTTCGAATTTCTGGCCCCTGAGATGTTTCTTTAAGCGTGGAAATAGGTAGAAATCACTAGGAGCAAGGTCCGGTGAATATGGAGGATGTTCCATCAATTCGAAGCCAGCTTCTTGATTGGCAGTCATCGCAACTCTGGACTTGTGCGCAGGGGCGTTATCTTGGTGAAACAAAACAACTTTAGCGAGTTTGCCACGCCGTTTCTTGCGTATTTCGTCACGCAACTTTGTTACTTGTCCTGCGTACATAGTCCCCGTAATAGTGGCTCCATGATTAAGATATTCGATCATTACCACCCCTTGGCTGTCCCAGAAAAGAGAGCCCATGATCTTTCCGGCGGATGGAATCGCCATAAATTTCTTTGGAGTTGGAGATGACGGCCGCTTCCAAGTCATGGACTGTTGTTTCGTTTCCGGGTCATATTGGTGAAGCCATGTTTCGTCCATAGCTATGAATCGAGCCAAAAATCGGTCAGGATCTGGTTCTAACAAATCCAAACAGCTTTGTGAAATTCTCAGTCGAGTTTGTTTCTTCGCGTCAGAAAGCATTCTGGGCACCCAGCGCGCTGACACTTTTTTCATACCCAAATGGTCGTTTATAATATTATGGACACTTCCTATCGAAATCTTTACTTCTTCAGCTATAAAATGAACAGTAACACGACGATCCGCCAAGACAATATGTTCAACTTTTTTAATCATTTGTTCAGTCACTGCCGATATGGGGCGTCCCGTTCGTGGGTCATCGTTAGTGGAAGTTCTTCCTCGCTTGAACTCAGCACACCAACGCACAACCATAGAATATGGAGGAGTATGAAACCCCTAATGTTGCTCTCAAGTTTTGATTTACCTGCTCCGTAGTAAAATTTTTCAAGCAGAGATATTTTATTACCGCGCGAACTTCAATTTTATCCATTTTTAAAAACACGTTCCGGAACGACGCAAACAATAGACTTCTACTTTTAAAAAACAAAAGAGAATTAATTGCTTTTTTTATTATCATCTTAACTAATGTCTGGGCTATGCCTCCCAGTATTTTTTTTTTCTTTCCAAGTAGAATGTATCGCATTCTCACTATTTATTGAACACCCCTCGTATTAAAGCCTAGCCCCTAGCAATAACCGTGGAGTTTCTTGCTGGCTCTTCTCCATAGGAAATGACCGATTGGAACCGTGCACCTAGCTTCTGACGTTTCATAAGTGCCCTTGTAGGTTTATGTGAAATAAAATATTTGTGAAACTTTAATGTATACATACATTGCTAGTGTTGTGTTCCTTTTAGTCTGTGCTAAACAAATGTATTTTTTTTCTTTCTTCTTTACTTGACTATTTAGTATTGGAGTCCCAAATTAGAAATTAATTGAGGTGCAATCATTATATTATGTCCAATAATATTTTTTTAGAAAGCTAAATGGAATTATTTTAGGTTCGATTAAAAACATGCCAAAACGAACGTCTCAAAAGTTGACCGACAGCTTTGTATTTATATCAGTACAACAAAAGACAGTTGAAAAACATGTTCTCCCATACATTCCAACTGCAAATATTAATTTTTACGCACAATATTGGGAGATTTACTCGTGATTGATTTGTCCGTGTTTGGATCTCAGAAATTGATGTGTACAAAATTTCAACTTAATCGTTCCATAAGGGATCCATTTTTCCTTTCAAAGTACGGAACCCTAAAAAGCCTTCTCTTACGTAAATATAGACGAATATAATTTAGTTTTTATCAAATGCAGAAGAAGAAGAAGACTGCATCGTTGGTCCTGGGTTTAATTTCAAGGTCGGGCAATGTGTTTCCCGGAGTCTGGGTTTTCCCGGTTGCCATCAACATGGGGCTTAAACATAACTGGCGAAATGTGGGTGTACCTGCTATCCTCACTAATATTATAAATGCGAAAGTGAGTTTGTTTGTTTGTTACGCTTTCACGCTAAAACGGAAGAACGGATTTGGATTAAATTTAGGCACATGACTAGACCGTGACCTTGATTTGGACATAGGATAGTTTTTATCCCGATATTTCCACGGGATCGGGATTTATGCGGGTGTAACCGCTGAACGCATCTAGTATGTTTATAAGCAGCTTATAACCGATGTATTTTTTTCTTTAAATGTTATGTACATCTATAATTTGTGTATAAATTAGCGGTGATACCTTTCCTAAATACTTTTGTAAACCAATATTGAATGTTGTATTCTTTATTAGATAAATAAATACGTACACCACTGCCTAGCCCTCCGGGTGAAACAGGCGCGATGTTATGTTATGTTTTATTATATCATGAATTAATAGATAACATGAAAAGTGTATACAAGCCAAGGCAAGGATCTGATAATTAGTTGCTAACTCCTAGAAAATTTGACCAAATTCCAGCCACTGTACGATGTTTATTCTACCGAAATATACGAAAATACCTTTCATATACTTCGGGTAGCAAGCGGGGTATGGTAGGTAGTTTTATGTGTCTATACACATAAAACTACCTACCATACCCCGCTTTTATCTCGCATACGTACAGTAGCAAAAAGCTAACTTACAAAATTAGTAGCAAAACATAAAACGAATTCATTAGCAAACTATTTGTACCTCACGTGTAGTTAACTAATGGAGGGCAGCTTGAATAAGTAGTTTATTAGGTGAACACACAGAATAACAGTAACTTTTAGATTTAGAGAGGAAACACCAAACATTACTTTGGAGCACGTTTGCCCAGAGAGGCAAAGTAAAAGTCGTGTTGATTATATTACGAGTATGTACGGTTCATCTCCGTGTACATCTTTGCCCCGTCGCATCGGAGTCGTGAGATACAACAAGGGAAATATTTAACTGTACCCCTTACAATGTATTGACCTTCAAATGATGGACCCTTTTTTATATTAATTGAGTCTCTTTTTAACTTCCTGGCTTTTTCTCAAAGTTGTTTGCAGTAACTAAGCTGGGGTACCCCGACCAAATGGGTTACGTTAGGTTGGAACTGTAAACAACCACGCGGGAGTTGAATGGGTCGCAGTAAATAGGTAAGCTAGGGGCAGGGCCCGTACCTAGAGACTCTGACCAACGGATTAGGCTAGGTTAGAACTGACCAATCGTGTCGTCTCCATCGGCTCGCATTCTTCCATACATACAAGTTGGTCGCAGTTACTTGGCTATTTAGTATTTCCTAAAATAATAATCATTCGAGGTTCGCAGAAAGAGGCGATATATTATTGACCGAGCGAGCGAAGCGTCTCGGTTTCATGTCTGGCAAATTTTCGTTCCTCTGTTAGTTTGTTGGTAATCCCTTACAGGTCGTATTTTACAGCCGATCTGGATTAAATTTGGGATACAGGTTTGTTTTGTCGTCGGTGATTTTTTGATGGAGGGGTACTTCCTCTAAAAATAAGCAGAAACGGGGATATATCCACCTTATGAGATCCGATTTAGATGGTTCTTTTTTATTTTAAAGGTAGTAACTTTAAATTGATCTCATAATAATTTGGTGTAAAGGTGATGAGGACCTTCGGCGTGAAGAACAGAATAGATCCTCAGAGTGCAGTAAATTGCTAACTTTTAGATTTCTACTAGTGGAATCGGCCCTTTAACTACAAGGTAGGGATTGATGGAGCACCTGAGACCACCTTCTCATCACAAGACTACGCTGCAGCGTTACCTCTGCCGATTCAAACCTATTAGTTAATTTATCTAGCTGCCCACAAACTTTTACTCAAAATTTTTCAGATTTTTTCATTTGAATTAGCCTTGAATGTTGTCATGTTTTTTTGATAGGAAAAAAAGTAGGTCTGTGGCCGTCAACATATTGGTGGAATATTCTTATAGTAATTGATGCAAAAAGTTTGTGCTTGCGAGGTCTAGGTACTGTTTGCAGAACTACTAGCATTAGGAAGTTCGATTAATCACCCATACATATTAACAGACTGATATTATATAGGAAGTGTAAGGACTTCGAAAATGCTCATGTGTTCACTTGACTTGACTTGACAATCTATAAGATTAACGATAAAAAGTTATTTATCCAAATCTTGTTTGTCGTTGATCGATAAAACATCCCAGTGAGCGCAAACGCTGCGTTGAGGGTGCGCGTTCCGCAGACATGTGCGAAGCGACACTGGAACCGGTAGAACAATTTTTGTGAGTGAAGTTTTTATAGAAATTGTTCCGCCAGAGTATCGTCGAGCCGTAGCGTTGCACCTGTCTGCGGAAGCCTTTAAGACACAAGTTCTATGTCGACGAGTTGTCTAAAAAAATTGGTGCAGTAGCGAGCTTAAATACCTTACAGTTACGCTAAATTCGAAAGCGTTTTTCTCGTGAAACTCCAATTTAACCAGAAACACCTATTCCAAAATATGATTTCAAAACGACTATGTTCGTAACACCATAAAATATCTATAAATTCTTTAAAAGAAAATCGCTTTTAAATCTTGCGTAATTGTAAGGTATATACGATTGTGACTGCACCAATGTTTTTTTTTTTGACATCTTGTCGTACATGCAGACAAAACGTTACTTGGGAAATAATATGTAGCAGCTCGAAATTGTACCGTAAGAAAAGACTTTATTTATCCCATAGAAACTAATATTGTCCCACAGTAAGTGCTTTTTACGTAACCCAACAGAATGTTGCCATTATAATAACGACATTGGCCTAGGATTTATCTTGGCAACCCTAAATAAATTCTAAGCGAATAACATAGAATAAATGAGACCTTTTAGTTAATTAGAACAAGAATAATTCATTGGAAGATACATTGGTTATATTTATCTAGTGGGCAGTTATAATTAATATCGTCACTATTAGATGCCCATGATGATGAATTTGTTCTGGATATCCTATTGCTCATGATGAATGACATAAAATTATAGGTAATGTACGTAGGTCAATCAATCTCTCAGCCTTTTCCGAACTATGGTGGGCTCAGCTACTAGTCTAACCAAATGAAGCTGAATACAGACTACCTATCTGACCTCCACAACTCAGTTACACGATACCCCTTGGTAAGACTGGTTGTCAGACTTTTGGGCTTCTTACTAACCGTAACGACTGTCAAAGATCTAAGAATGACAGCCGGCTTAATGTGCTTTCCGAGGCACGGAGGGTCTTGATATGTGATGGACGGTATACCCACGAACCGACCGCGGCAAGCGTAGCTTAACTTTCGGTCGACCCGTGTGCTTGTTATTATTTAGTCACGAACCCCTCAGTTAATGTACGAGGTGGTTCTCGTATATGGGTATTAAACATTATTTATCTGTAGAAATGATAAGACTTTGTATCAGAGCTTTTTTTAAACATGCTTTGAAAGTCAAAGAAAATGCAAGTTTCTTTCGTGACCTCTGTGATTCTTTTGAACTTTTCTAGAAAGTATAAATCAAATATGTACATGTCAGTGCAAAGTAGTTCCAAGAAACTATCCTGGCTCCTAAACTATATGTAATACATTTCTCGTCAGACTTTCAAAAGAAGAGATCTTGTATAAGTCTCATCAGCATACACCTAATGTGACATAAGATGTGACAGTAACTCCTCATGCAGAAACTATAAGTATAAACACATTTATTTGTATAAAAAAGTCACAATTTTCTCTATGTCTTGTCAAAGTCAAACTTTTTTTTAATCCTATGGATTTAGTTACAAGTATTTAAGAAATGTCAAACTAAGTGAAAAATTCGAAATAATAGTTGAAGAGCTAGCGAGACATTCTATTGATACCTTATAGGTACCTTTTACTACTTTCTGTTTTTTTTTTTTTTTTTATCTATCTATTTTATGACCGACGTGGGCCGCACCGTAATCATTACCTTCATATCATCTATACATATAATAAAATAGTAACGAAGTCAAAACTATTCGTTGAATATTTTTAAAATATTTCAGAATCAAAATGGCCACGGTAAAGCGTACGCCGTATAATTTTGTAGGTGTACAGGAAAGAAAGAAAATAAATTTACAGGCATGCGACCACACGCGGCTTTACGTTGACCATTTTGAATCTGAAAAATTTTCTTGTTTGTTGTGATTTTTCAGTAGTCTGGTTTTAGTTTTTGAACTTACACTTTTATTTAAATTATTTTGGGGCTGTAATTTCGTGATAAAGTATTTGCACATCCGCTTTAATTTTTTTTTGTTTAGGTTTTATTGTATAAAAGGTATTAATTTTACAGCCGCGCCGTACGTAACTCTGTCTCACTTACTCGTATGCTTGATTTTAGCAATTTAAGCATATTTATTTACTTAGAACATATGATATATACGAGTATATACATATTTGCAACGTGCTCGTCAAGCCCTTTAATTTGATACCCATGGCATCATTACAATTTTTTTTTTGTTAATAACTTTATGTCCTCTAGAGGTCGCCATATTGAATTTATGTAACGTCACATGGCCTACAACCAGCGGACGATCAACACGCTTCCAGAAGTTAAGAGGTTATGAGGTACCAGATGGACATATATACATACATACCGGTCAAAATCATAACCCTCCTTTTTGCTTCACCGTAGTCGGGTAAAAAATAGGTAAAGGCAACGAGGCATGGGAACAAGTCTGATGACGAAAATATGGTTCTTAGAATTTTTGTCAGTTTGTCTGAATAAATATCTCGAATTAAATTCAGACAAACTGACAAAAATTGGCGCAAAAATGGTTGAACGGATTTGATTAAATGTGGCACACAGATAGTTTATAACCTGGATTAACGCATTGGATACTTTTAATCTCGGTAGTAAGGGGGGTCCCATGAGATATTTCCCGACATCCATGCGGGGGATGCCGCGGGCAAAAACTAGTCAGTGAAATTAACAGCCACGATACTGACACCACATAAATTTGTCGTGTTGTAGCAATTTCATACAACTGTCAAAGAATGACAGTTGTTGTATAATTATTAATATACGGACAATTTAAGAGCGTTCATTCTAAAAGTTGGCAACGTCGCAAATAGCTGTCAAATATTTCGCAGTTTTGATTTATTTGGCAATATTACTGTATGGAAATATAAAATATCGCTATGAGTGAACTAGTGAAATAGAATATTAATAATTTCAATTATAACACTGAATTTGATGTTGTAACCGTTTTAGGTGTAAAAAAGGCATATGAAAAGTTTCCAAATACTTTTTTACATCTAAAACTAAATATTCGGTGTTACGATATCAATTATTAATATTTTAGTTCACTAGTTAGCCATATTTCATATTTCCATACAATAATATTGCAAAATTAATCAAAACAGCGAAATATTTGACATCTATTTGCGACGTTGTCCACTTTCAGAATGCACGCTCATAAGTTGGCAGTCAATTTATTTCCCTGACAACCTGTATGTCTTCAGCGGAATGCAAATACCTAGTAGCAAGTAGAATATTCGTGCTTACTAAATGGTCTAGAATGTCTTTGAAAAACATCAGATTAACGGTGTTATGTCTCTCTTAAAAGCATCACAATAACAACCTAGTCTGAGAAACTATCTAAAGCTGCCAACAAGTCCATTCAGCGTGAACAAAGTACTTTCTTAGTTTAGTTTTCCACATGTTCAAAGTCAACAATTGCTACAATGGCGGTGAAGGTTGTACATTGTTTGCCGCCCCTGACGCTGAAGTCAGGGGTATTAAACAATTCATAGTTAGAGCACGTAAGTTTAATTGTGGAAGTTTATGATGATATGCTCATAAAAATATAATGTCTTATAGTTGGTGTGACAAATTTATAATTATTTGATGTTTATATCCTACTAGTTAAGAGGGTTTATCCTAAAAGTTGGCAACGTCGCAAATAACTGTCAAATATTGACCTGTTTTGATTCTTAAAGCAATATTACTGAATAGAAATAAGAAATGTGGCTAACTAGCGAACTAGAATATTAATAATGAATTGCAATTATAACATTGAATTTGATGTTGTACCCATTATAGGTGTAAAAAACGCATTTGGAAACTTTCCAAATAGATTTTTTACATCTAAAACTAAACATTCGGTGTTACGATATTAATTATTGCAGTTCTTAATCAATATTCTAGTTCGCTAGTTAGCCACATTTTTTATTTCCACACAGTAATATTGCCAAATTAATCAAAACAGTGATATATTTGACATCAATTTGCGACGTTGCCCACTTTCAGAATAAACGCTCTTAATAAAAATAACCTACCTGTTTATATTTGTAGGTATTTGTAATTATATCACTGTCATGTTTTGCTTTAACGGCATACCGATAAGGCAAAACATGACTGTGATATAATTTAATTTAACATCTTGCATGCCATGTGTGTGTGTCATACTTATGTTTTGGACAAATTAACGCATTCAAAGATACTGAACGAGACACCATATGTAGATGTCTTATTGTTATAACGCCTATGGTCGTTTAGTGTCCCTGAAATTACTAATGATCTTATCTTATCTTATCTTGCTAAATACGACCGAATTATTATCTGTGAAATTGAAGTGAAGATCTACTTATACTCCCTTTGTTAAGGTAATTAACTAAAGGTAAACAAATCGTAAAAGGGGTTCTTGGTAGATGACACTTTCTTGTTTATAAATACATTATAACCAAATTACATTTTATTAAAAAAAAATAACGATCGAATCCTCTTTTATTAATGTATGTTAAACTTTAATAATTTATTCTTAAACTGCTCTTCGTGAATGTCACTGCTTGAGCACACGTTTTCATTTTTTTAATCTGTCCATAATATTGTAAAGAGCCCAAACATACAGATTCTCTAAACCTCAACGAATTATAAAGTTGCTAAATTGAAGAGTACAACTGTGACGTAGCATGACAACTGAAGTGACAGGTATTACGTTGAGTCGGATAGCCAGACACTTTTGAAAGCTCTCTCGTCACGAGTTTTTTTATTGGTTACCTTTAGTTATTTACTTAAACCAACGGAGTATATTCATTCTAAGGTCAAATTACAAGAGTTGGAGGTCGCAGCATAATTTAACGAAATATTTTGAGTTTACATTATTTGAAAACAATTTAGTAGTCACAAATGGTAGCTCTTTCTTGCTTCAACTTCTTGTAAAAAACAATGTCTCATAACTATAATTGTAGCAATTTAGTTTATGTTTTGCTCTTTGCCCCAATTTGAACAAAGCAGTTACGCATGCCAGTGCAAAAAGATAACTTTTTCCCTAAGAAAATAACCACAATAAATCACAATGACAACAACCTATCTTTCCTTAATAATGCCATAACTCCACATTTAATAAATTCTACGCATAATACACCAGATTTTCTCTAGAATCCGAGATCGCGTTTACAAAAGGATCTATTAAGTTTATTGAAATAGTCTAGACAATAAATTGCTGCATGTTACTCTGTACCTAGAATGAAGGTTAGGTCCGTGATAAAAGTAATCCGTGAAAAAAAATCCTGGTACAGGCAATAAGGCAAAATAAATTGAGTTCTTAACTTGGTTTTCAATGTGTGCTACAGACAGCGGAGAATGTTAGGATTTTTAGTGTAACCGCCAAGTTCACGAACAAAAATGGTTATTATTTTTTTACTTACGAATTGGCAGATTTTACAGTAGTATTAATAACAAGCTGTAGGACTTTGTCTGAGTTAAACTGTTTTATAAGATACCTACCAATTTGGTAGAGCAGTAAATTCGGTCTTAGTTCACCCAGGGGAAAATGATATGTATTATAATATAATTATTTGTCGCAGTAAGATGGCTAAAGCAGTGATTTAGGTATATCCCTAGGGATAAAGATATATACCGTAATATAGCTATATGAAAACGGTCCATAACTGTCGGTAGAAAAAAAAACAAATTAGGGCAATTTCTTTTTTTTTGCTCTCAATTTTCTTACCTAACCTCTTTGGTCGGAGTGCCCTGATAGTTATACGAGGGGTGTTCAATAAATAGTGAGAATGAGTAAGACGCAATTATCTTTTATTATATGTTATTTTATTTTTCGACGTAGTCACCTTTCAGGTTTATACACTTAGTATATCTTTTCTTTAATCCTAAACTTCCCTTTCTAAAAAAATCTTCTTCCTGATCCCTTAAAAAATCATTTACGGCGGCGACTACTCCGTCATCATCTTCGAATTTCTGGCCCCTGAGATGTTCCTTTAAGCGCGGAAATAGGTAGAAATCACTAAGAGCAAGGTCCGGTGAATATGGAGGATGTTCCATCAATTCGAAGCCAGCTTCTTGAATGGCAGCCATCGCAACTCTGGACTTGTGCGCAGGGGCGTTATCTTGGTGAAACAAAACAACTTTAGCGAGTTTGCCACGCCGTTTCTTGCGTATTTCCTCACGCAACTTTGTTATTTGTCCTGCGTACATAGTTCCCGTAATAGTGGCTACATGATTAAGATTTTCGATCATTACCACCCCTTGGCTGTCCCAGAAAAGAGAGCCCATGATATTTCCTTGGATTTATTTAAATTTCTTTGGTGACGGTCGCTTCCAAGTCATGGACTGTTGTTTCGTTTCCGGGTCATAATGGTGAAGCCATGTTTCGTCCATAGTTATGAATCGAGCCAAAAATCGGTCAGGATCTGGTTGTAACAAATCCAAACAGCTTTGTGAAATTCTCAGTCGACTTTGTTTCTGCGCGTCAGAAAGCATTCTGGGCACCCAGCGCGCTGACACTTTTTTCATACCCAAATGGTCGTTTATAATATTATGGACACTTCCTATCGAAATCTTTACTTCTTCAGCTATAAAACGAACAGTAACACGACGATCCGCCAAGACAATATTTTCAACTTTTTTAATCATTTGTTCAGTCACTGCCGATATGGGGCGTCCAGTTCATGGGTCGTCGTTAGTGGAAGTTCTTCCTCGCTTGAACTCAGCATACCAACGCGCAACCGTAGAATATGGAGGAGCATGAACCCCTAATGTTGCTCTCAAGTCTTGATTTACCTGCTCCGTAGTAAAATTTTTCAAGCAGAGATATTTTATTACCGCGCGAACTTCAATTTTATCCATTTTTAAGAATACGTTCCGAAATGATGCAAACAATAGACTTCTACTTTTAAAAAACAAAAGAGAATTAATTGCTTTTTTATTATCATCTTAACTAATGTCTGGGCTATGCCTGCCAGTATTTATTTTTTTTCTTTCCAAGGAGAATGTATCGCATTCCACTATTTATTGAACACCCTTCGTATTATTAGATCGTGCTCGTATCATAGTTATATTCCTAGTAAGAATGTTAAGAAACGCTTTCATATAACTATATTACGGTATATAGATATCCCTAGGGATATAAATATATCACGGCATCAACCATCTTACTGCAACATAAAAAGATTTAACAAAAATGGGAGTTTACTGTTTTTGTTAAAATCTAAAACCCTGTCGCCAGTGTGTTCATAGTAATAGGTTTTATTAATGCTTTGGAATACTTGTCCTATTATCATAGAGCTCTCACGATGTTAATAAAGTCGTCGTAATTGCAGTGACAATAACTCGATAGCTAGAGTAGGGACGTCGTCAGAAGTTAGCCCGAATTTAGCCCCGTGAAGTTTGGCTGTAATATGCTTTTAGTAAACGTATTACATAGTTTGATGAACTCTGAGTACTGATATAACAAGGTAAAACTGGAACAATCTGTTTTAAGAGTAGTTATTATTAAATAACATTTGAGTACCTAACGCATGTTTGATTGAAGACTGACCCATGATGAGTTTTTGCGTAGACAGGAGGTAGGTACTCAAAATAATACTAGAAAAAGTATAATAATATTTCATATTCCATTTCAGGCTGAATACATCTTGAAAACGAATAAAAATTTTTGAATTATGATGACGCTCTTTAATAACGTTGAACTTGACCTTACATTATTTTATGACCAAAATGATGCTCGGAACTTGGCCGTATTTTTACAGTTTTAGGATCTGTTTTTTATCGTAAATTTACTGCTGGCTTTCTATCGCAGTATATAGGCCGTCTGTTACTACGCCAGTAAAATGACTAAGACGAAATTTTATAGGGATGGTTATCAAATATTAGAGCCAAGATCTTACTCGAATACCTTCGGAATATTGAGTTTGAAAGTATTTCGGGCTTGTTCGAAAGTTTGATTTGATTTTGATATCGCCCGAAGGCTAGAACGATCAAGTGTTGATTGGCAATCGAGAGATTTTGAACTTATTTTAATGTTAAAAGTATTATTATCCAAAGCCTAGGGAACGTCTGCTGACATTTTGATCTGGGTGAAATAAATAAACCAGATATAGCACTACAAAATTCTTGTTTAAGACTAAGAATACTCTATTGCAAAACAGATCAATTATTAGGTACCTAGGTATTTTAAAAATATACAGCTTATGAACACCTGTAGAATGCAGTTGTATCTACGTATTCTCAACTTGGTACTTGGTAATTGATTAATTATTATTTATTTATGCATTGACTGTAGAAATTATTCCATATTGTTCTTATTTCGTAAGCAACCATATTTGTACGCCTCTTGGCACAATATAGCGACCAATGAACTTTAATTTAATAACTGTATTCACTGCGTATGTTACACAAATAAAATAAAAAACATTATGATTTTACGCTTTTTCCCCGACTACGCCAAAGCCAAATGAGGGTTATGATTTTCCTGCTGGGGTTGTGGGTTTGTCCGAAAGGGATATCGCGGCCCCGGCATACAGGCAACGGAAGGAACACGGGTGGGTTTTAGTCGGTAAAAGTCTGACACACCCTCCCGCTCCGCCCAGAGCGGGAGAAGTTATTTGATAATTTCCCACCCACAAAAAAAAAAAAAAAAGGTTATTATTTTAACAGGCTATGTATTTTACACTTAAAACTTATATAAGTAAAGGTACACTTATCGTCTCTCTATGAGTCCCATATGTTAGTTTCGTTAGACCTATTCGAAGTATTGTTTACGAAGTATTCTCATCGGACTTATACCTTATTGTTACGTTAGTAAAGTAATGATCCTTTTTTGTTGAACAACACAAGAAGGACACAAAACAATCTATTTCCGCCCTCATTTAGGTACAGGAAAATTGTCTCCGAAACACAGGAAGATCCAAAACAAAGCTACGAGTATTTAAAGGCTTGTAATGGCCTGTAGAGAGTTGTACCTAATGGACGATTGAGTGAATTTCCATACTGGAAGGAGTAACGTGGGCAATAACGTTAATTTGAAACTGGCTACTTAAAATAATTGATTTGAGATCAATTCACTTATTAGTAAATCCATTAGATTCATGTTGTTATCTGTTGTCATTTCACCAAACTTACCGACGCTCTCATAGTAATAAAATACTATCGTTAATGTGAGATCGGTACATAGCAAGGAGTTGAAATTGATAAGCCGTTTATAAACTGGGTATTAGAATCTACAATACTAAAAACAAGGTACCTTAGTACCTATTATAATATCTATTCCCCCTATTATCAGATAAACTAATTCGAAATAGACGCGACAATACTAAACTCTGCTTTCCCGGATCCAGGACAGCTCTACTGCGTAAAAGTATATTCTGTATGGCACCAATTCTTTATAATACGTTGCCAAAATATTGGAATATATAACGGAAAATTAAGAAGTAGATTAAAAACCCTTCTTTTAAAGAAGGCATACTACAGCACTGATGAAAGTCTGAAGGATAAATTAATCGAATTCTTGTAATTATGTATTCCTAATTACTTTGACATTCAATTGACTAATTTTATTATTTAATATGAGTTGTTGACACTACTTTGTAGTACATTTTAATTTTTAAATTCTAATTTGGACTGTTAATTATTTGAATTATGGATAAATTTATAATTATTTGATTGAAATGTAACAACCTACCTACATAAACCTATTTATACGCCGTTATGGCAAAACATGACTGTAACATAATTTAATTGTAACATCTTGCATGCCATGTGACAAATAAATTTTTATCTTTATCTTTAAGGTATAGGTATTAGCCACTAGTAGGTACTTCAGACCTCCAAAAATACGAGCTAACAATAGAGGCACACCTGTAAAAGGTAATAAATTTTCATAAAAAATATTTACGAAATACTCGCAGCTCACGTACAGGCGTACTTGTTTCCAATATAATCAATTGGAGCACTGTAGTGTAAAATATTGTAGATGGCGCTCAGTGGAGCTGAATGGGCCACTTTCGGGAACCAATGAGGTATATTTTACGCCCTTTATGAGCTTCAAGGTTATCTTTAGGATGGCGAAAAGTGATGTCGTATTTGTAGGATGCGAAGTTATGATCGATTATGTAACACAGGTGTTTGCGGCGTTGTACATAGAAGAGTTTTTTTACATATATGTTGTGTCTGACTTGTACCCTATATAATTATATTCTGTGTTGTTTTAAACTGACTTCAAAAAAAAGGAGATTCAATGTTCGTCTGTATGTATTTTATTTAATGTATATTCATCGAATTACTGGACCGATTTACGTGATTCTTTTTTCATTTTTTGGTAGAAGAACCTCACGCGGTGGTCCCTTAATTTTTTATTAACTTTGGTTTGGTAGCTTTTCATTAGGCTTCAATAATACCTATTTAATTTCACTTTGTGTTTGTTGATGGTGTTATAAAACTTCCTGTCAATGTTGTTTACATAGCAAGTAGTGGTGTGTGGGGTAAGTAAAACAACTTTTTTTTTTAAATGTTAAGTAAGCATGTAAGTTAACTTTAAAATGTAATAAATATTACTACGAATTATTAAATTCGAAACGTTTATTGTTTTTATTGAGGTTTGAATACTGCAAAAGATGCGGGCGAATTGTTAATCACTGAGTAATTTATGTTAACAAAAATAAATCTGTCCCTACACGACATCAAACAAGAGAAATATCAATGTATCTTATTACAGAGAATTTACGATCAAAGAAAATAATTCAAATTAGGAATCCCTTCTAATTTCGTTATTACTTGGGCGTCTCTCACTTTGAATTTACGTTACTATAATAACTTCACACAAAGTCGCCAAACAAAAATAATTAACGGCTTCCAAAATTATTTCCACCAAAGTTACCCAACTAACAGCCTGTAGTTGCTTCAGGGTAGAAATAGTAGAACAAAATTCTTTGAAAGTAAGTAAACTGTACAACAGAATGGATACCTACAGAAGGTCGGCTCCGTACGAGTGAAAACGCATGCACACTTGCATTTCACTTGTACTCACGAGTGCAAGCGCACTCGCGACACGACACGGCATTTTTTTGAGATCGCCGACCGTACATGTTTATTTATTCATATTTATATAGGTCTACTTTATTGTACACCAGACTATATATTACAAAAAGAAAAAGTAATACACCACAAAATATACAATGGGTGGCCTTATCGCTTATTGCGATCTCTTCCAAGCAACCTTGGAATGGAGAGTGATTTTCTGGACATAAAATTGGGCTGTCTTTGGTGCAAATAAAAAGTAAATAAGTACAATATACTATTATAGATACATACATACTAACTATATAAGCAATTTTATTACATTACAGCTAACATTATCAGGATTATTATTACAGCTAACGACGAGAACAAAATCATAACGACAAGGAAATGTTCTTTCACGAGTCTTTTAAATACAGACAACGATTGCGCGCGCTTTATTGGAACTGGTAATGCATTCAACAAACGAGCAGCCTGCACAGTAAAGGATTTGTATTAATGTGAACGTGCGCCTGTTTTAGCTCGTTGTATGGAACCCGACCTTTTGAATCTATCTAATTTGTGACTGTACCGCGACTTCGACCCCTGGCGCTAAGTTCTGACCTTAAACTAATTTGTAAAACATTCCGAGGAACAACGCTTTGGTTAAACTTAAGCTACATTTTACTGGAGTGATTAATCTACTTTTGTTGGTGCTTTGATATTAATTTATAAAGCTAAGTTTTCACGGTTTTAATTTTTGAAAAGCTAATAGTAACATCAAGATTTCAAAACCACTTTATTTTATTTTCACGTCTATCTCATTTGGATTTTTCAATAATTTCCCGGCATCTGAAAGATTGAGTTGATATTTTACACGCCCGTTCTTACCTCTTTTTACTAATTAAATTGTTTGGCTAATGAACCTGTACCTTTAAAATATACACTATTTTGTGTCAACACCCATATTTTGGCAACTCTTGAAACGATATTCTCTAAAGGAATTTCGTGAATTCTATCGCAAGGAGAGAGTTCAAAGGTCAAATTACAAGAGGTGACTCAGCGGTTTTCGGTTTGACGTTGATAAGGGAGTGAGTAGTAGTTTGGTATTTGTCTTGAATGGTTTAAACTGAAATATTGCCTTTGTGGTTTCCCCTTAACTATTAAAAATTCACACCTAGTTCTGTAAACATAAAACTTTATAAGTACTATGCTATGTTCATTTTACTTATCATGACCACAAACTAAATTACATATTGTAGCATTTCTCTTCTTATCACTAAATATTATAAAACGTAAGTTGCTTTTCGCGTTTGTCTGTATGTCCGTGTTGTTCTTCTAAAATACGCAACGGATTTTGATGAGGTTTTTAACATAATTTTAGAGAATGTATTCTAGAAGGTTTATTTAAACAATTATTTTATATTAAACGTATACGTAGTACTGAAACTTGACGTTTTGTCAAGTCGTGAAAAGATACATTAATGTTACAGTGGTGGTTAAGGCTGAAAAACATGAATAATAATTAAGTATTTGGACGTCCAAACTCCACAAATGGAGGACTCACAATTTTTTTCATTTAACCAGTTCAACATAAAAAAATTGTGGGATCATACTCGTAGATTGATTATTTGATGACAATAGACCACTTTTGTTTTTTTTATTGCAAGGCCCGATCAGCTATCATCCGGCAGTTTCATACAGCATTTTGTTTTTAACCGTATGAACATTGGCATGTTGACAAATGTGATCCTAAGTTTTTACCGTTAATTATCATAATGACATTGCCGTGTGAACGGCAGCTAATGATGTACGAAAGCGCATAACTTAATTGATACTTTTTTTTGTATTTTCGATCGACTGTAATACAAATTAAGGTCACATCAGACATCAATTAAAACAAGCATTCATTATTATTTAGGTAATAATAATTATGTTATATCGTGAAATACATTTTTAAAGAGTAAATTACAAAATTATTTGTCGGACATAGTTATAGGTATAGGTTTAGGTAACCTGCGTTTTTTCTATCTTCAATTAAATATGTTCGACGTACAAAACAATTTTACTTTTTACAAGTAAATAAATATTGTTTTTTTTTTATATTTCAAATTCAGATCTTTATTGTATATCTCATGTGTGTACAACATCTTAAGTAATAATTTATTTAATAATTCCACTAGTTAATATAATTAGTATATTTTTTTTATTTTTTTTGTAAGTATGTGATACAAAATGCCCCAGTATATCTGAGATAGACGTAGGCAGAATTAGTTTGGGGTATTGAATGTTATGTAACTTAAAATTACGTGTAAAAACCCACAATATTAATAAATATTATTTATCATTAAATTGCCAAACGAATTTTTACTAAAGTTCTTTATAGGGTGTTAAAGAAAAGCTTAGGGGTAGGTTCAGTCACCTCCTTCTGCGAAGCAGTTATGCTCGCGAAGGAGGCGGAGCACGCGAGGGAGATTCAAGCTGCACGCCCTCGCACCCCTAGTCACCGTAGGAGACGCCCCGGGCGTCGGGAGTCACGAGCTGACTTCCGGCCACCGTAGGCGCGGGCCTGCGCACGGTGAGCGACGGGCAGCTCGCCGTCCGATAAGGACTAGGCCCGGGTTGACGGCGCGTTGTGTTCCACGCGCGCCTCAAAGGGATGTCAGCACCAACTGACGGGGTCCGGAAGGACCAATGCCTGCTGGAGTTGCGGATTTGTCTTAAAGGGATATCGCGGCCCCGGCACACAGGCAACGGAAGGAACGCGGGTGGGTTTTAGTCAGTAAAAGTCTGACACTCCCTCTCGCTCCGCCCAGAGCGGGAGGAGTCATATGATGATTTCCAAGCAGAATTTTTTTTCGCGATTTCGGTGTTGTTGGTCCCATAGTGAAAGTTGTTCATAATTATGAGTACAATGAGAGAACAACCCTTAAGAGATATAGTATAAACAAAAACTAAGGTTGTATATACTCGGTATTTGATAAAAAAATTGTCTTTTGCCGGGTTAACTATTTTAATGACGCTGTGTGTACTTGCGCAGTTTATTAATAGTAATCTATTTCTATTCTAAATATTATAATATTTAGTCACAATTTATTATTAATGCTATTTGGTGCTTAACATCCATATAAATTTTCTTTGCAGAAAAACAACCTTATTAAAATATATACTGTGCAATATTTTCCTCAAAGCTGCTTAGCTTTGATCTCCGAAGAGAGATTGGGAGCAATAATTGGTAGAATCTTTTTTATTGCTATTTTAGCTAATATAAAAAGATTCTGTATCAATATCAAAAAAATGGAAACATTTTTGCAGTAAATAATTTTAAGAGATGCAAAAGGAAATATGTCTACGTATTGAAAAGTAAATAAAAAGATATTCGTGGAACTTACAATGTTTAAAAGACGGGGAAGTGATTGTATTTCTGTAATGCTGCAGCTACATCTGCGTTTATGGTTAAGAAGATTCGCACAGTGATACGATACACGCAGATGTGACCAGCCATTATTGGTTAACGTCGCGATAGTTCGGGATGCGAAGCACCTAATGTGACCACCGCATTAGCGCGATAACTTTTTAGCGAGCAAAACATACGAAGCTTCGGGACGCATTGCTTTGTCACGATAGACGCAGATGCGGCCGCAGCTTAACAGGAAAACTTGAAAATCTTCCTACTTACGGACTAAAAGGAAATATGTGTGAGGTCTAATGAGTATTCAGAATGAAAATGAATGGTTGGCCATTCATTGTCTTGGGATCTACTCGAGAGTGTGGAATGAATATGGTATGAACATAATTTCATTGTCCGATGTCGTGATAGATTTCGTTGTCTCCCATGTACTCGTAGCTAGTATGATGAAAATACAACATCTTACTCCAGCCCTTATCCTAATTTATTTGGGATTGGCACAGCAATTTACAGCATGTTTTCTTTCATCTTTAACCGCCTCTGTGGTCTAGTGGTAAGACCACCTGTCTCAGACATAGAGGTCCCTGTGGGATTCGCAGCAGTCGCAAAAAATAAAACCGAATAAATAATTTACCAAGTACCCACACCACATTTTATCAAAAGGGTGCGTCTACGAAGCATGTTACAAAAATGTTTTTACGAAATTATATAAGATTTATTTTATTCACATAGTAATTTGCATTTGGTTTGGAAAAAATATATAAATAAATATGCCTCTAGATGCATCTAGATCAGTATTTCGTGATAATTATAAAAAGGAGTAATTACGAAGCATGGTTGTTCTATTTCTCAGAAACTAATCAACTGATAATGTGTCGGTGTTTTTTTATTTAAGGTACATTTTGTCGATATTATTATATTTAATGAGTAATGGATAAATATTGAAATATAAACAAACACCCGCCACCTTGATGTTAATATAACGGGTGTATCTAAATTTTGATACAATTTCGTTCTGAAGTTGGTAATTTTTTTTTAAATCTATGTCCAAACAGTACATTTTAGGTACATTATCCTCATCACCCTATTTACAAAAAACATTTACGTGAAATGATTGCATTTTAGGTTTTTTTTTTTGGTAAATGGGATGTTTCAATTAGTAACTAATCGAGGTTTAGTTTAAGTTATAGTTAAGGTACACCCGCCATTTTGATTCTCATGTACCACCTAACAGTTTTCTCAACTATTTTCCATTTCTGACAGCAGTAAAATATACTTTTCAATTTTATTATTAAAAGTTAGTACTTGTATCTAGAAACATTATCCCTAATTGTGCAATTTATCGAGAATTCAATCTATAATTCTTTACTTTTACGAGTACAATCTAGGATATTTGTTCAGTAATATTTTCTTTAAGATAGCTTTTGTATTTCTATCGAAAATGCTGAGATTGGGAACAACGTACAATCTGTGACACTAATATATACGTACAATCTACGGGAAATTCAGCGTTCAGTAGGTAGTAGGTAGGTACGTTGTTACATTGGGATTACGAGTAAGAAGCTGTTATTTTTGTGGATATCTGAGTTTTGATTCGGGCTCAAAATAACTAACTTGTAACTAAATTGTATTTATTCAACGATATCGATGCGTAAACTCAGATTCACTGAGTCAGAGAAACAATAAACGTATTCGGGAACAATGATCAAGTCGTGCTCAAAAAAAAAGGGAAATTATATGTGCGGCAACAAAAGTTTTCTTTTGCACCTGCAACCTAGCGTCTTTTTTTATATGTAGGCGACGAGTTAATAGAACAGCATCAATTATATTAATTCATCATCTTTACTATTCCAACAGAATATCAAAAAACCAGCGTCAATTTACGAGCGTAAATTAATATGACTCCGAGCTACCGATAAATATATTTACTTCTGATTTGATAACTCAGCGACTAATGTTGTAAGTGAGCTACTTTATATATTTTAGAGATTCAACATCTGTCTGCTAATAAAATCAAATTCCAGCCTCAAAATTAGCAATCAAAGTTTTTTATTCAACAAGTAAATTAATAAATCATATTCATTTTTCGTGAAAATTAGCAACACAAGCGCGGGACTGTCCCTGACGCTCGTTGGCAATGAGAGGGGCGCGACGAAAAATGTGAACTGGGCGAAATGGAACAGATAACGGAATATGAAATGGGTTAGGTTAGGTTAGGTTATAACTGTGTCAACCGCGCGCGAGCCGAGCGAGCGAAGCGAGCGGCCGGCGAGCGCTACTTCCGAGTTGCTCGCAGCCAGGCAGGCTAATTAGCGCAAGGTGCATTACGTCGCATTTGTTTTTGATTACAATATTTTTTGTATGTTCAATTGGGTAGGTATAATAGTCAAGTCATCAATTACTTATGGTAACATTATAAATATATAGGTGAAATTAGAGCTTTCATTGACCATTATTTCATGACAATAATAAGGAAATTTTATGTCCAAATATAGTAGATTCACTCATCAATTACTTATGCTAAAGTATAAAAATAAAGGTGACTCTATGAAATTAGAGTACGTTGATATTATTTTATAGATGAAGTTGATACACTTATTAGAAGCTGGCAATGAGTAGACATATCACAAATTTAGTTGCTTAAGAATTATCACCATGCTGCGTCATATTAACAGTAGCTTATTTTACAATATATGGTCGCTTAAAAACCATTTATTAGACGCTAAAAGTTCGTTGCTGACCTATTAATTCATTAGACAACAAAATATATTTGAAGACGAAAATGACATTTTAAAGAAGCTGCCTTAATTAGCACCCAAAAAAAAATATTTGAAGGATCAACGCAATCGTTGTTGCCCCCACGGATGTTGTCAAGATAACCAAGGAATCTAGAGGTATTCATGTAGTTTCTTAGCCGTTTTTTTTACATAGGAACCTACTACGCTTTGGAATGGGCAACTAACGTTTTCTTTCTGACTGTCCGACTCCTTGAGAATTCAAAAGTGACTGTAAATGGTTTCTTTGAAATAAATGCTTTGAGTTTGAGTTTAGAAACATGACAAGCAGTTTTAATTCCATTTTCCATAATCACAAATCGAAACATAAACATTACTAAAAGAACCTATCAATTTCATCTATTTCCTCGCTCCAATAACCCGAATCACTTGCAACAATATTATATTGAAGATACTACTCCAATAGCAAGTTTCAATTAATAAAAAACCAACCGCGTATCGCCTTGCGAGCATCTGTCACAGTCGGAATACCGCAATCCCCGGGGCCATCTCGAAACGTTACTATTTCTTGCAATGAAATTGCGACGACAAAACTTCACCATTACTGCGCGGTTGTTAGTTTCTATTAAATTGGTTTTATTGATTGATACTTTAGTTTGTAACGAGTATTGATTTCGATTGCCAATTGTTAACCTTTTAATGTTTCAATTGGAAAGAACGATTGTTATCGTTGGAAGAACATGACCCGGTTTGTTTCGGCGTTTCAGTCTTGTCGATTCGCCAAGAAAGCGCGGTGTGTATAAATACTGACTCGAAACCTACCAACATACCTTACATTTATGGCCTGTAGGTAAACCACTTCAGTTTTAGAGTGTTGATTGATCTGCCTGCTATGCTGATTCCAGAAAACTTTAATTGTATACAGTGCATCCGTTGTTATGTGATATTTTTATTATAATACCTTCAGTGATTGTCTTGAGTTCTTACTATCATTTTAAAAGGAAATGGTGGATACCATCAGTCTTAAAACCTAGCTGTCATAACGTAGGTAACCAAAGACACGCGATATTTAAGCAGAACCTGATCATATCTTGTATGATGAAACAGTGCGGAAGTGGAAAGACTTTTGTAATGAAAAATATTCGATACTAGGTGGTTTGGAATTTTAGAGCTGATTTTCAGTTGGTAATTTTTCAAAACCACCCAAAGTCTAAAAAGTCATCGGCAAAATTCGTAAAACCGATCACCATCCGAACTGATTGCGTCTTCAAAATCACCAATCTTTATTACTGCTGTATGTGAAAATGATATTTACGAAAACGCAATAACTTGTAAAGTCATATAACCAAATATAATCGTAAAATTGAAATGAATTAATGAAAAATTAAAAAATTATGCTTTAGCTAAGTTGTGTCGTAATGTACAGACAAACCATTCCAGATCATATAGTATTCGCAAATGCTTAAACCAATTTTTAAGCTATTGCATAGCTTCTATCGCGGGCCATGAGCGTGGAGACCGAATCCAGAAATTCCGTAACGAAAATAACCTAACACCCCCATAGAGTGAAATTTTAAGATGCGTGCGCATCACTGTGACACAAATTGTCACTGTGACACAAATTGCATAAGTTGATGAAAAATGCTATGCAATAGTTTTACCGCGGCAGTCTCCGAGTGCCACACATCTTTTTTTTTTTTACGTTTTTACGTGGTCGTTCTATATCTATTTCATTTATTAAAAAACTACTCACAGGTGGAGTTAATAACAATTTTTATTATATTCATATGACACAGTACATGAAAACGACATGATATACTCGTCTTTTGACAACAATTACCAGTCAATTGAAGCTTCACTAACGGCCGAACCCAGTAACCTCTCTTCAGTGAAAGATAGATCGCTATTGATGATAGACAGTATATTTCTATCTATCCTTGAATTACGTGTCACAATCATTGATAAAGGCTATCTATCTAACGAAAACAATAGATAGGGTTCTCTACTTGGCCCTCCCATGCATTTTTTTACAACCAACATCACTTTAAAAAACAACGTGTATAAAAGTCTTATTATAAAAACTTCTATATTTCTTATTTCATAATAAATGACTGGATTAAGTTATAATTTATATTAAATTAAAACTCTGTAGTATTTCGCTGAACAAATGGTTAACGCTAGAGAGGAGTAATGAAACGTAATTGACAGTTTGACGTAAGAAATACCACATAGTAAGGTTACTCTTGTATGAGGATATATTTCGGTGAGTAATTTACTCACTGCTGCAATTATATTTAAGTGATTGGACCTCAAAATCACTTTCCGGGTCGATAACTTCTGTTACCATTTCAAAATCACTTTCGCTTAACGCACTTTCACTTAAATTGGACATTTTTGTATGATGATTTATAAAGTGTTCTTTTTTTAGGGTTCCGTAGCCAAATGGCTAAAAACGGAACCCCTATGGATTCGTCATGTCTGTCTGTCCGTATGTCACAGCCACTTTTTTCCGAATTTATAAGAACTATAGGTACTGTTGAAACTTGATGAGTAGATGTATTCTGTGAACCGCATTAAGTAAAACGTAGCAAGTTGATATATTGACCATGGGAAAAGTATGATTTGTAGTTACGGTCAAAAGTACGTGAAGCTTTACATTTGTAGTGCGAGGCTTACCCCTACAGCGCACAATGGGGCTAAAACCGAAGCAGGTGGACATTCGATTTTTGCCAAATCAGTTTCAACTCTCGGTAGTCCCGAAAGGAATTGAGAAAAATAATAATTTCCATTTTCAATGTATGGATTAGAAGCGGACCTTTCGGGTCGTTATTCCCAAAACTATTCAGAATAATTGTAGCGCTGAAACCTAATATGTATAATACCTGAGCCTATCACTAACACATAGATACAGATATTATTACCCCGGACTCCGGATTAGACCCAAACCCTCCGAATTAGAAATAAGGAAATAAAAGTAGTTCAAATAAACAAAGTTGGCTTTATAGATTATGTAGTTTCTTTAAATTAAAATGCCATGTATTCGATAAAAAAATGCCATCCCTTGGCGACGCCCTTGCATTAGAGTGATCAAATAATAACGAAGTCAGCTGTATAAACCAGTATTTCTGCTAAAACAGATGCCCAAATCATAGCTTCATCGAGTCATTACGAGTAGAGCCCTACTATCTTCATAGATTGTTACAAAGGAAACAAAACCTGCCAGGTCATGATTGCGTCTCGAAATCGGGTCGGATGTTACCGAGCTCCACACTAACAATCCGGATCAGCACGCATTGGTGCATGCATGAGAACGTGCATTGTTTCCGAATTTAGCCGCAATCATAATAACAATGCTGTGTTGAACTATCTGAATGAATTGTCATTTTCGAATTCACCCGTTTTGCATTTAAATTTCTGATGGTGGAACGAAATTGAACCAACTCCATCCATTTACTAACTAGCGTCAAGAAACGGAAGTTTATAAAGTATTGTCCGTACAATTTATGCATGGTCTTATAATATTTTATGATTTAAAATGCTGTGGTTACCACGCCACTGAATTTGACTGTAATCGTTCAGTATTCTGAATCATAAAAACAGGCACAAACCTAGTGGTGTAGGTATTTTTATTATATGTTGTTTTGACTAGCGCTAAATAGTGTTGCCGCAAAAGAATATGAAGTTTTCCCAGCTCCGTTGCACAACTTTGTAATTAAAATTTAATTCAAATGTTTGCTAATAAAATAAAACTCGGCGTCCACCACCTCACAATGTTTTTCATAAACAGAAATTCAAATTTCTATATAGGTATTTTAAATTGCCTTTTGCAATAACCTGAAAATTGGTTCTACATCCCTTTCCCCGGCGGGCGCCTGGGTGAGAAAAAAAATTGTTTTTATTTGCATAAATGAATGTTTGTCGAAGCGTTTTCTTTCGGCTCAACTCTTGAAGTGGTTTGTTTTCCTGGTTATCTGGCGTTAGAAAGTATTAGGGAAATTGTTTGTAAAGGATTGGGATTAATGTTAGACATTCATTTAGACACTGTCTACCTACAAGGATATTTGCGTCTGAATAACATTGACAGGAGGGTTGTTGGTCAACATCTGTGGTTTTAATTTGTGAAATTTTCACAGAAATTTTATTGACAAAACAAGATACCGATTGGCCGCGCACAACAATAACCTTGTAGCGTCGTACATAATTTAACTTTCTCATTGTGTCACTAACATCATCTATATGGGTTTCCCGAAAGAAATAGATGATGACTGATAATGATGGATCGTCTCAAATGATGTAGCACCGATTAGCACTTCACAACATGAACTACCTCATATCTAACAATATTATGGATAATGTCCTGATTGCTAAAGAGAATAGAAGCTTTAGAAACATACAAACTATTGAAGCTGGTCAAAGAGTATCATTTCATCTATAAATCTATTTTATAAATCTAATGTCATTGTGTAATCTAAAGTATGTTCATTTCGTCTTAAAATATTTTTTTACAATAACATATTCCAAACCAGAAACTTAAGCAAACTTAACTCGACACAAAATCATCACCATTTTCAAAATTAGAATTATTACAAATGTTGCAAATTCACAGACTTCAATAAGTGCGATCCATCAAGTGTACAATCAGCGGCACAGCGGTGGAGCACTGGGACGATGAACGGTAAAACATTGCCGTTCGCTCTAACTCATTAATACCGCGCTTTCGTCGCGACAATTACATAAATTCACGTCGGGCATCATTCTGCGTCGAGCACCGTTTAAATGGACCAGTGCGTGGATTAAAATAGGAACGCTGCTCCGGTATAATGATGCCGCGCATTGACTAGAGTCGAGAGAGTAGCAACAAATAAGTGCGCTCGCAAAATAAAAAGTGATGTTTTTAAGAACGCTTTAGAGTATATTTTTTAGGTGAAAATCAATGTAGAAATAATAAATTGTATCTATAGCCTACAATTTAGCAACCTACCATGCATAGTTTTACATTCACCTAAGCATGGTCTGGAAAGACTTATGATAGAGGGCTGGGTGGAAAACGCGGTCAAGGTAGAGCACCGGCAGGATGCTCAGAAGCGATCAAGAAGGCTGTTGGAGGCAGCATTTACCGAGCGGTCCACACAAAACTCCAGAAGACCGCATAACTTGGAGACGCGTCGTATGTGGTCGCAATCCTCAGCATTGAGGGAACGACGAAGAAGAAGAAGAATGCATAGTTCTATCACTGTAAAACTATGCATTGTAGGTCATGCGCTTTGCTCCGTTTGTGTTTAGCAATGTGTTGCGCTAAACATAATCGTAACAATCATTAAGCATTTTCACCAGTTCCAAGAAGTTACTGAAGCCTGATGTAAATCAGATGTAAATCATGGTGCACAAATATGCACGGTTCATTTTTATGTATATTATAATATTCCATATAATAAACTATGCAAACAAACTACAAAATTATTAAAACATATTGAGTAGTAGCAGTTGGCGTCCGTGTCGCAGAGTTACGTGAAAACGTGTTGTGAAATAATGACAAATTTCTTTAACGATGATAATTAATATTTACAATTAATTTAAAAAAAAATGTTCATTGCATTCCTAATGATGCAAGATTTCATCGATTGTGATATTTTTTAGTTCTGAGCAGATTTACGCCCGACATCTTTTTGCAACAAATTTTCTTACGGTTTCTGATACTGCCGTTGCTATTGTATTTGTTCGGCACTAGATTTTTTAAACTCACATTTCATGCAAACTTTTGTCTATTGTTTTTTTTTATTATTTCTGTGCAGATTTACGGCCGATATGAGTATATATGAAATTATTTGGCTATTATCAAGTTCCTTTGCATTTTTACCCCTATTTTGCGAAATATTTTTGTTATATCTCTTTAGGTCCTTTGTCAACTCTTGGCAATCATACCAGAATCCGGTGATTTTGCTCAACACGTTTTTGTACTATACTAATTGGAATTTCGACATGGTGAAAAATAGAGGGTCATGCCCATACGCCTGCCCTCGCAATGTGACATCATAGGCAAATTATGTCCTGGCTCAAGATTGTTATAAATATGACCTATCTTTTGCGTGCTCATCCATTACTCTAGCTTTAAAAGTCTTGTAGTTATTAGCGATTGAAATCTTACATGTTTTTGACGGTCAGAAATATTGAACTTACAACCAGTACTCCGAGCGAAAAGACGTTTTCACGTCAAAAAGTAGATAGGTACGTACCTAAAATAATACATACAATAATTTCTTATAAAATTATCTCCCTAACAAGAAAAGAAAATCTCTTCTCACTCAATCAAGATCAAGATTCTTCTGAAAAAATGAGCCACTTTGGAACTCTAAACGTAATGATTAATGGAAGGAAAATAACAAGGAGAAAGTTATTTCTAGAAACATTAAAATAGTCATGAGTTAATCCTACTATATTATATATATATCCTATCCTACTAATCCTACTAATATTATAAATGTGAAAGTTTTTATGTTTGGATGTTTGTTACTCAATCACGTAAAAACGGCTGAACGGATTTGGATGAAATTTGGCACACAGGTATTTTATAACCTGGATTAACATATAGAATACTTTTATCTCGGTAGTACGTTCCCGTGGGATAATTTCCGACAACCATGCCGGCGAATCCGAGGGCGAAAGCTAGTCAACTCATAATTTCCGTTGAAACTACGTTCTATAAATACTCGTAAATTCGACATAATTAGAATACAGGAAGTTCATTTATATCTTCATTATTTCTGAAACTTTAACAGTTAACCGGAAACTTTAGTCTCATTAGCACGAATGAGGCGGCAATTAAACGATTAAATACACACTATCCTTATAAAATATCCACCAACCATAACAGTACTCTGAAACGATTAACCAGATCCCATCCAACCCTTGGGACGCGTCACTTTGAACTGCCGCTGTATCCCAAACATTCTAGTTGTTCAAATGGGCATACTTGCAACATAACTTGGTCGAGTGGCTGGCGCTAACGAACTCGCTCGTTTAAGCGCGCCACGTTTGGGTTGAATTTATGTGGGATCATTAAATCAGAGTTGCTATTAACGCTACAACATGGCGATGGGAGGCTTGCAAATGGTGCTAGTTTTTGTTTAGTTTTGTGGAATGGAAACATACTGAAAGCCTGTCTCTGACTTACATTATTTTAAAACCCTAATCCTCCGTGCAGTGCAGAGCAGTGGTGACCTAGTGGTATAGAGCAGTCGTCGATAAGTCGTCGTGAGTTCGAGCACTCTCAAAACGGTGAAGGGAAGCATCGTGAGGAAACAGGCATGTTCTAGAACCAAAAATTTCGTAGACATGTGACATCCACCAACCCGCACTGGGCCTGTGTGGTGGATTATGGCCCACTCCCCTCTCACAGAGAGGAGGAGACCCAGCAGTGGGAATATTATGTGGGGGCATTCTCCTGCTTAATATGACTGTGTGTATACAAATTTATAATTATGTCCTGGTAATGTTCTTATTTATTTTTATTTTTATTTATATATACTTTATTGTACACCAGATTATACATTACATAAAGAAAAAGTAATACACTACAAAATATACAATGGGCGGCCTTATCGGTTACTGCGATCTCTTCCAGGCAACCTTGGAATGGACAGTGATTTTCTGGACATAAAATGGGGTTGTCTTAGGTGCAAATAAATGGTATATAAGTACAATATACTATAATAGATACACAGATAAATGCTATATAATAGATACATGGATACATACATACTAACTATATAAGCAACGAAAATAAATGACGAATACTATTACAGCTAACGATAAAAACAGAATCATAACGACAAGTAATGTTCCTTCACGAGTCTTTTAAACACTGGCAACGATTGCGCGCGCTTTATTGGAACTGGTAATGCATTCCACAAACGAGCTGCCTGGACAGTAAAGGATTTGTCAAGGAAAGTTGTGGAATGCATTGGCATTTTAACATTCAAGTTATCTGATGACCTTAATAATTTCGTGTGAGAGTCACAAAGAAACTGGAAACGTTTCTTGAGATAAAGAGGGGTGGAAGGGCAAAAGAGCACATTATACAAAAGGGAAAGAATATGAGCATTCCGGCGAAGGCGAATTGGTAACCACTTGAGCTTCACGCGAAATTCGGAAACATGGTCATGTTTGCGTAAACCGTATATATGTATTTATAAACGTTCACAGGTGAAGAAAATTAGCAGTATTTTAAATCTTATTGTAAAACATAAAACTTCCTCGAGATTGTAGGAAAACATATCACTGTAATAATGTTTCCTTTAACACCATCACGTCTCATATAAAGGTATCGTAAAGTTTTCTAAAGCTGACACCTTCAAAACTTTGTGAGAAAATTAACACTGCCTTGTCATTTGAGCTTTCAATTACTCGTACTAATAATGAAAATAACGTTAGGCAAGACACGAACTTTCGAACAATCTCGGGGGTTTATTGACATCGCAATACATCTAGACAGGTCTTCTCTACATCTCTGGTCTCTCTATGTTTGTTCACATTATTAACATTACCATCTTTTATACCATGTTTTTAAGCAAATAACTGATATTTATATTTTCTAAATCGACGGAGGATCTCATGCTCAATAATAGCGCTTGCGACCTATACCCACACCCACTATACTACCACCACAACACAAACACACACGCGAAATATGG
The DNA here is from genome assembly GCA_916701695.1 of Agrochola macilenta. Taxonomy (NCBI): domain Eukaryota; kingdom Metazoa; phylum Arthropoda; class Insecta; order Lepidoptera; family Noctuidae; genus Agrochola; species Agrochola macilenta. The sequence continues at coordinate 23,671,328 of OU753553.1, forward strand.
AAGTTCAAAACAAAATCCCGTGACACGATGGCCACATCTGTTACCGGCCCGGTCCTATAGTCGCCGAGCGCTGCAAGCAAGAATAGGCCTTACCGTGGTGAGATATGAACTTCTTCGATGGTACTTTTTAATACGAAAACATACCGAATAGTAATTTTATAATACCTACACCGAATAGTAAACATTGCACAAAACTAAGAAAATACATTTATAAATTCGGGGTGAAAACTGCCTTGAGTTAGGAAATACATATCATTCTCCCAGATATTGTGGACATGTTGATTATTGTATGGAAAATACTGCTAATTTTGTTCACCTGTGAACATTTATAAATTAATTTGTTAACTTAAAACATTGCAAAATAAGGCATAATGTATGTCTACCATTTATCTTAGCGAATAAATAAATTGTACATTCTAAAATGAACCGGGTCAGTATCTCAAGCCGACCCAACAACACGTAACCAAAATAAATCTGTTTTAAAATGTACGCACGATTTTATCACACTTCCGTACTTAGGGCAGCAAATTGCAAATATATCTTCATCGTGGATCTCACAATATCCTATCTGTATGTAAAATGTCATACGTTAATCCTTCTTTTGTCCTATTATATTTATTTCACCAGAAATTTTGATTAAGCAATAAACAAAGGACGCGGAATTTTCATATTTATTGTTTCTGGTACCTAAACCTAACCTTGTTTAGGCACTAGGGGTGGGCTTGAATTTTCTTTACTCATAAGTACGAGTAGTATCATCATTTTTTGGGTCTCTTTGCTGTGTTCCTACCTAAAATATAACGGGAAATCGTGCTTTTTTTTAAGAGTTGATGTTGCAGTCCAATATTAAGTCAGTTTGTAAAATGCACAGTAGGTACCTACTTAACTTTAATATACAGGTTGATTGGTAATTTAGTGCATTCCTGAAATGTATATCTTTAAAACAATCCATTTTTAACCCCAAGTTACCGGGGTTGAAAATGTTGCTAATTTGTTCTAGTATCACCCATTGCAAGCAATGCACTCAGTTACCAATCACCCAGTAGTTACATAATCTCAAAACATTGTATTATCAAAACGAAATCCAATTAAATACAACGTAATCCACTTACCGAAGCGATAATTGATTGATCCTCTATTTCGATGACGCCTTCAATCTACTGAATTGACACAAACTGTCGGATCCTCTTCACAATCGGATAGTAATGTTGTTGGACCTTTATAATTCGGTTAGCAACTTCCTTTCGTTATTTCTGATGATCTCGGGATTAGTGTTAATTACAAGAGTGTCTTTTTGTTTCCTTGATGTTTACACATTTCTTTGCACCTAGGGTATGTGTAATTGGTTAGGGTTTTTTGTTACTCTCGTGTTGGCATGAGAAGATTAGTCGGGTAGATTGGGAAGAGGCTGACTGCTCAGAGTGCTGGAAGTACTTCAATATTGTGTAGTAGTCTTAATAGTTGTCTGGCATTTTTGCTGAACTGGGCCTTGTAAGCTGTGTAATAATATTGTGTGCTTTAGTCTGTGCTAAATAAATGTATTTTCTTTTTTTATTTCTTTTATTTAATAAGTTGAGGCCTTTTTAATATTTAGTTCAGTGCTGATTCTCAGCCTAATCAGGGCAAATAATTTTGAGTATTTTGAGATCTTTATTTACCTTAGAATTAAAATTTGATTTTCTCGTTACCAGAATCTATACATCTATTAAAATTTAAAGTAAGAATAAAGTAGTTGATACAATAACATAATTTATCGTCATTGGTATATATATATATATAAATAAAAATTATTTTGTCCTCCTGATCGACAACGACATTGCGTGGCTTTTCGACCTTAGGAATTAATTTAGTCATAAAACATACATTGGTATTACGATAACCAATATTAAACTAAACGATGACCTTTCACAGTTGGAAACATTTCAAATAAAACAATTATATTTTTAGAATGAACGAACAAAAGCCATATTTTATTTCTTAGCCTAAACTGATTTCATTATTAGGTAATTATACCATTTCTGGAAATAGCTGGAGGCGTATCGGTATTGTAATTTAATGTTCGATACTTTTAAACAGGGTGAGATTATATAGGCTGCGTAGATTGGGTTCCACTGTCGAAATGAAATCTTTTTTCTCGTCAGATTTGCCGCCAACGTTATCTGTGTGAAACCAGACTTTTGGGTTATTGTTGATTATTGATTGATTACTGCCTTTTTGGAAATCATTACATGTTTCTTCTACTTAGAAACCCAATATTAATATTAGATAATATCGAAAAAGTGTCCTTCCCTCTGTTATTTCCTTGTAATTTGAAACCATTTCAAAAGAAACATCGCTTTTTTAATTTACTACCAGCGTACAACATACGAGTATTTTTTATCAGTTTCCTTGAAAAATTATCTAACATTTTATATACCTACATTTCATCCATTGCGTTAACCTAAAACCATTTTCCGCCATACACGATAAAAAAGTAATATTATTTGCCTCGAATAAACTCACTTTCCCATCACTAGCCCAGTTAATAAAAAAGCCTAGCAGTCCCCTATAATTTGGTTACACCCGTCCGTCAACGTGATCTTTTTAGTAGGCTCACGTATTTGGAATATTATTCCTTCGGAATGTTACTACCTCACCTTAGGGGAGTTTTGGGGTTTATCTTAGTTAGGGTCCAGTTGATTTCGAGGAGTTTATGGGTCTGTTATTAAGACAGGCAGACTATGTATTTAATTTCGTGCGGAAAAAAGGAGTACCCAATATTTTTCTGTGTAGTATTTTTTTAGGGAAGGTATCCTACAGAATGTTCGTGGAAGAATATAGCTGCCTGTGGTTTTTGTTAATTTGAAAGGTAACAACCCAACATAATCCTTTTCTCTGGGCACAGTAACAGACCTCGATCACTAATCTTTTGACAACTGTAGTGAAAATGACTAATCCCTTGACAACTGTATTGAAAATGGTTATAGCAATTTCCTATTTGACTGGTCATTGCCAATGCAAATGTTGCTGGAATGCCCACGATTAGCAGTGGACCTCTGGACTCTGAATTGCGTAACACGCGATCAATCACAATCTGTTTAATTTTGACAGTTCAACAACATTCATTGCGTTATTAACGTTGTTGAGCAGACAAATGGATTAGGAATATCCTTCAAAATGATTCTGATTGCGTGTAACGCAATTAAGGTGCTCGTTGACAGATAATAATCATCTCTACAACAATTTCAATATGAAAGTGTTTAACAGATAAATGGATTGTCTCGGATACTTCACACAAGTGAAGTAGTTCCTTCAGGATGTTAGTCATGTTAGTAAAACAGCGGGCAACAAGTACTTAGAGCAAAACATTCAGATTCAGACCTTTAAAAACCATCTTTAGATGCAATCAAGCATTGATTTTTCTTCCGAATTTCTAGCCTTAGCCTAGTACTCTGCAAAACGTAGCACGCCCCACGGTTTCTCCCGTCTTGATCGGTGGGTATATTGGGATAAAAATCAGGTCATGGCATATGTCAAATTTCATCCAAATCCGTTCAGCCGTTTTAGTGTGAAAGCGTAACAAACAAATAAACAAACTCACTTTTGCATTTATAATATTATTAATAAAGTTGGGATTGAATCAAGGTGTAGTTTCTCTAAACACAAATCAAGCAGAGTGAATATCTGGCGCACCGCTGTCATCGGCAGTTAATTCCAGTTACTAATATCGACACTAATTAGTTGCGCGGGTTTCCGGGAACTAGAGTTAATGACGTCACATATTACATTGACGATAATTTGTACGCAAAGTTACGTTTTTTTTTTTTGTAGCTTTTCCGGGAAACCAGTTTGACGAGAGAAGTTATACCAAGAACGAGCATCAATGTGTTTTGAGAATCTAATTAAGAGCTCCCTCGATAATATAAAGCAAGTGTTCTGTTACACGGATCTTTTGGCACGTGAATGACGTTGACAGAGAGGCGCTGTTGCCAGTTGCATTTGTGAAATTATTTTGTCAAATGTATTGAAAAACAAGATGGCGGCGTTGGTTCCAATTTTAGCCACGCGCCAAAAGATCGTTGTACAGCTTATCTATCTGTATTTCTGCCCAAAACCATTCCTGTTTTGTCCCTGTATAAAGAGTTCCATCAGCAAATAGCTGATTAAAATATAAATACAAGTTAGAATTGAACAACCGTTGAAAGAAACATCTATTCCAATCTCTAAGATTCCAATGACTTGAATAACGTCGTCCCTACGTGTCGCATGTATGATTGTCAAATTACCTATATAAGGAAAGGAAGAGTCGGTGCCATTTATCATGTAGCCACAAAGATATAAACTAACAATAGCTCACAAGTCCCATAGTTTCAAGATGATAACAATCCGTGCCAATATTCTCAACGCATTATACAGCGGATGCATAGAATTTAGTATTGAGTTCAATAGAATAATTTGTTTCCGTCCATCCATTTGAATGGCTGACCAAAGAGTTTTCAATTCGTCCGTTTAGTTTACGTACGATACTTTTTTTAACATTTATATCGCGTTTCAATGGGTCATAGATTTATTTGAACGCACGAACGCAGCGTTTCGACTTTTGATTTTAGCTTTTTTGGTATGTTTTGTTTGATGTGAGCCAGTGTGAGCCTATGTGGAATTAATAGGTCCTGATTTTTTTGCATACGTTCTAAAGAAGCGAGCTGTACCTACCATAGACGAAATAGAATTGCAATAACATTGTATTTTAATGTTTCTTCGTAATTTACTATGGCCTTGCGTGATACCGGGAACCGAAACCGAAACCGGCGGGAACTTTTTGTTATTGCACAAGTATTTTGCGAACAATTTGTTTAATTTTTAATTGTTATAGTAATACCAACAGTATGGCCATAATCATAATCATTTATTTGTCAGAATATGGTACATTGTATGGTCTTATGATTAGTCAATGGTATCATCACATTCTGCCAAGTATGGCGTGCAATATTAGGTAGATACCATGATGATATGTTTATCTCTCACACACATTTATCAGTCACACAAAACCAAAAAGCAACCTCTTTAAGACATCTCAAAGTTACAACTTTGAGATGTCTTAAAAACAGCATCATAACTAATAAACACGTAAGGCGAAAACTGTTAAAACGGATTTACTTTATCACACTTCCCAAGTCGTGGCCTCATTTCAGTCCAAAAATTCGCTTCACAGTCTCATAACATAATTTTTTATATTGTGTAAGTACATAACCATCAGTTCACTTATTTATATGCTTCAGGGAGATTAAGCTTGATATTAACTTTACTGAAATGAGCACCGTTTGAGGTTATAAGGCCCATTTTACGCTGGCATATACGTTTATGATGTTAATACACTCTTAGTAGTAATTCCAAAATATGAAACGTTATGAAGTATAATGTTTGAACGTAACTTATGCCATATTTCATGTCTTACTGGTATAGCTGTGTGGTGGTTTTGGGACATATGTTAGCCTGAAAGTTTGTTAGAACGTTCGTGGCCTGGAAATACATATTATATAACAATGAGAGACCTAATGAGTTTAGGATAAATATCTCTATAATATGCCCGCGGCTTCGCCCGCGAAGAGCTCGGAAACTCTCCCACGGGAACGTACCAAGATATAAAATATCATATCTGATAATCCAGGTTATAAACTACATGTGTGCCAAATTTCATCCAAACTCGTTAAGCCGTTTTTGCGTGATTGAGTAACAAAGATCCAAACATCCAAATATACAAACTTTCATCTATAAGGAACAGAGACCTAAACAGTGAAGATTTTCGAGTAAAAAAAAAAGGTTTGAATTAATCAAAGAGTTTGTGGATTCACCGAGTTACTTTTGAACTACGAAAATAACTATTTATCAATGAAAATCACAAAAACAAACAACAAACTAAATCAATTGTGTTTACAATCAAAATAATTTTAGAACAAAGATGAGCTCTGTGTATTGATATATTTGAGATCTGTTTGTTATAAATGTTTTGTACAATTGTACCCAAAGTAACAAAACAACACAACACTTATGCGTACACAAATAAATACACATAAATACTTTAGTACCCAATTAAAGTGTGATACGGTATTAATGCGGGCGTTCCATCTGCCTCTGTGTCGTGTCTTATTGTATTGTCAACAATCTTTGAAGCTGTATTAATTACTTCGAATGTAGGGCTTTAAACTGACAAAGTGTCACATTGTATTATCATATTGTTCGGAGGTAACAGATGTCTGAATGTTATTTGTAACGTTTGATGCTGGATTCAATTACTTTAATTACATCATAAAATTATCGTAACCTTTTAATATGTGTTGTGACTATATTTCAGTAGTCCCTAGTTGTCAAAGTTGATTATATATAGCTCAAGTATAAATAAACAACAATGTAATATACATCTTTACACCTAGTAATTTCCAACTTCACCTTTCCATAAGGCCGGGTTTACATCAGGTCGGACCGACATAATAGGAATGTTGACTGGGAAAAAAAACTACCAAAACAGTCAGATAATAAAAAAATATTAGACACGTATTTTTTGTTTTATCATATTAATAATAAATGGTTTATATAAAACGCATTAAATTTGGGGAGTCCGTTCGCTACATCACAATTCAGTATAAAATCTACCACAGAGTGACGTCATGCCACATTTTAACTCAATGTATTGCCGTAATCTTTTAATTACGTAAAATAAGAAAAAATACGTGTCCAATATTTTTTAATAATCTATCTGACGGACAAAAAAAATATTTTTAGTCAACATTGTCGTCCCGAAAAAGTGTCGGTGCCATCACTTTTATAAGTCGTCTTTTGTACAGTCAGCATCAAAAGTTGTTGACCACATTTAGATTTTAAAAATCGCTGTATAGTGAAGTGCTAATAGTGAATACGGTAGATAAGATAAGATAAGTCTTTATTTGCCTTAAACATGGTATAAAGTTGTTACAGTCAGATATTAATCTAAAGTCCGCATGTTCAGCTATACAGGATATGTATCAATTGCATGCAAAATAATAATTATGAGTAAATTTAAAAGTTCAACAGCACACAGCGAGCGGCGCAGCGGTGTACAGCGATTTTGAAAATCTAAATGTGGTCATCAACTTTTGATGCTGACTGTACCTAGCCAACTGTCTGCTAATGTGCATAGTAAGAGCCGACACCCGTTCAATTATAAAACAACCGTTCCGACCTAATGTGAACTGGGTCTTACATTTTGATTTTTTTTCAAAATGTAAGACTTAATTTTCTCTTATATTTCAACTATATTTTTTTTTAATAAATTTCCTGAGAGCTGTTAGATTTAAAAAATTCACAACAGGCCTATTCCCTTATAAGCTTGTTATTATATTCGTTTATTTTTCGGCATGATACAGCTTGTAGTACATCTTTATTTTTTAATGTTATCCATCCTAGAGTACACCATTTACAGGTTTTGACTCTGAAGCTCAATACCATTTCAATAACAACACCACCAGATAAATAATAAATCATTTTACTCTAGCGGACAGTTACTGCCAGAATGTTACCGATAATTGAAGTCTGTCCTTACAGTGACAATATGATTTATGATTCGGTTTTCAGCTGCCGGAACGACCATTAATATAGATGTGTTGTTGCTAAGGTTTCAGGGCAAAGTGGTTGAGTGATAGGGCTTCTGAACATTGGGGCATAGGTTTGACTACAGTCAAACCTATTTTTGAGAAAATAGACTTACTTATACGTCATCATCTGCCCAGCCTCTTTCCAACTATGTTGGGGTCGGCTTCCAGTCTAACCGGATGCAGTATACGAATACCAGTATGTTACATGGAGCGGGAGCGATTGCCTATCTGACCTCCACAACCCAATTACTGGGTAATACGATATTCCTTGAAATGTACCCTACCTGCATCGGTTAAAATTCTATTATTCCTTGCGTAGAACTACCTTTTCTTGATTGGTTTTGTTTGACAAAACTGTTACTAAGTGGAAAGTGTTATTATAATTTTTAGTTCTAAGATAAGTATGTGTGCAATATTTTATTTTAAGCTACGCTTGATGGCACATTAATTATTTAAACCTATGTTTTCTCTTGAACTGAATGTGTAATTATTTTGAGAAAATAAATATCTTTAACCGTACCTAAGTATGTGTATGAAACCTTACCTTTCGGGGAAATGATTATGAATATAATATATAATATAAATAAATAAATGATAATGACATATTATAAATTAAAGTCACTTTTTATGTTTGTCTGTATGTCCACATTGTTCTTCTAAACCACGCAACTGATTTTAATGAGGTTTTCACCATCATTTTGAGAATTTACTCCGGAAGGTAACATAAAATTAAGAAATCTCGATGCTTTGTCAAGTCGTAAAAACCGTGCGAAGATAAAAAAGTAAATAATATTAACAGTATTGTATTTATATAAAGGTACATTGTACACCAGAAAAATACATTACAAAAAATGATGTATTGGCCTAAATGTACACTAAGGAGCAATATAAAAACGCCACTAACTTATCATGAAATATTTCCGAAACCATGCAAGATAGCTTCTTAAAGTAAAAAGCAACATTCAAGTGTATATTTATGTGCATTTAATTAATAGCGCATAAAAACCAAACAAAATACTTTAGGCTACGAGTATACTCGTATTTTAAAAATAATTGCTGTCCTGAGTACTTTCTTTAGTTTCTTCTATTCCAAAGGCTTCTTTGGCCTTCTTACGGTTTAAAAGCAGGGGTAAACCTAAACAGGTCATTTGGAAGTCGTTCAAGGGTACGTGAAATCGTCATTATCGTTATGACACCAGTAAAACTCTTTGTAAAACGTTTTAAGCTTTGGTTGTAATAGAGCTATAGGCATTCCAAATTGTTGTAAAGACTTAGTTTTGTTAAAAAATTATATACGGCAACGTCGCATTTTCTTAGCTTTAAATATGAATGATTGGTTTGAATGAAATGATTTACTCGTACTTATCAATGAAACTTAGATACACACATCAAGAATACAGTGGTAAGTTATCTTAAAAAAATAGGAAAATAATTTATATGCTAGTTGATTTTTTGACATGGTCTCATTAATATCTATGAGTTATGGGATAAAAAAAAAAACACCTTGTATAGTGTAGATTATTTGTGAAAGAGATTTCTTACAAGATTATTTCTTACAAGCGAGCCAAGCTACAGTCCCACATACCAGCTATTGTGCGCTTTTATAATTTCTAACGTGACGTTATTATCGTGGACGTCCACGACCATAAAATTAATGAAAATACGTGCACGATATCGTATATATATACGTTATCGTAGGCGGAAATTAGAAAACGTCTTCAAATATTTCCTTTTTTTCACCTATGAGACTCGCTTTTCTGAACAACATTCACAGAGTTAATTTATGGATGAGAGTAGTAGTCTCAATATTTCCTCCAATTAAATGAAATAACCTTTGCTGCACTAAGGGCCGAGCCGCAGCGGCCCCCGGCGTCGTCGCTGGCGGCCGCTGGCGGCCTCGCGCGACCTACCGACCCCACGCGCCTTGTTTAAATGGTGCGCTCAGTGTTGTGGCGGGGGTGAGGAGCGCGCGGTCGCCCGCGGTGCTACGAGCGGCCTCGCGTCGCCGTTGGCAGCCGCGAGCAGAACCACCGACAAGATTCGCGACGTTTTTAAACTTTTCAAGCGATACTGGTCTTTTAAGTGTGTAGATAAAATTTTAAATTATTTCACACTGAAAGTGCTCGCCGCGTCGCTGCCGGCCGCTGCCATTCCAGTGTGATTCGACACTTAGGGCCGAATCACACTGGAATGGCAGCGGTAACGCAAGCGGCCATGCGCCACGCGCTTCTTGTCAGTGGTTCTGCCCGCGGCTGCCAGCGGCGACGCGAGGCCGCTCGCGGCACCGCGGGCGGCCGCGCGTATGTAATGTAGAAACTAAACTAGTCAAGAGGAGACTAGGCGCGTGGGATCTGGACGCCGCGCGAGACCGCCAGCGGCGACGCTGGGGCCGCTGCCAGCCGCTGCCATTCCGGTGTGACTCGGCAAGTAACGACCATCATTCTCCTACCCATATCCCAATTTATTTGCTATCGGCGCAACAAGTCTTTTTCTCCCACACTTCTCTATCAGTCGTCATCTCGGTAGTCACCCCCTTTCTATCCATATCATCTTTCACACAGTCTATCCATCGTTTCGTCATTCATATTCAAAACTTTCTTCACTACGTTTTCTTAAGTAAAGCTGGTGTTATTTACAGACGTTAGCAATCCTCCAAATATAACCTCCCGTTAAAATATACGAAGTGTATAGAGTGCCGCTACTTGCGGCACTTTAGTGGCGCTGCCTCGGCCCAGCTAAAGTGCCGTAAGCATTGCATTGTCATTTTTACTGTCACTTGTTATTTTGTTTGATTGTTGAGGTTAGTTCGCTGCCCTTTGTATTGAATGATCGTATGAGGAGGGGCTAAGTTTAATTCCTTTCGTATATAGCCGGCTAAACTTAAGTGTAGCCATAACCCCTAGGCATTGCAAATGAAAATGGCTAAAAGATAGGTTAGGTTAGAACTGTGACTACACAACTGCCAGCGTTCGGTTAGGAACAAGAGAATGTAATTTTTTGGGAAAGTGGTGTGTTCCAGCGAACTAAACGCAACAATCAAACAAAATAACAAGTGACAGAGACACAGTGACAATGACAATGCAATGCTTACGGCACTTTAGCCGGGCCCAGGCAGCGCCACTATTATGCCGCTAGCGGCACTTTATACGACCCGGATAGAGTGCCACTAGCGGCACTCTATACACTGCCTAAAATATAAACATTAGTAGGTATTAACCTCTGTTTACCCCCTTCGAGCATTACAAGCTTAAACATGTAACAATCATTAAGTGCTGATGGCGGTTGAACTAAGTTGCCTATAACCGAGGCTCTGTATTGACACTATGAATAATGATCGTAGTTTACTGTTAATGACTGCGGTTCACTTCTTGTTTGGACGTTCGTCAGTTTTGAGTTATTGGGAAGTTATTTGGGTTATGTTTAGATGTGTGGTTATGCATGATTTGGTAGCTCGTTTGCATAATCGCTAAATTTTTTGGGCCCGTCATCCACACTGCTGCTCAAAGTTACAAAGTCAAGTCACCAATGAGTAGCCAGAATGTCACAACAATGGTATTTTAATGGCGGTTCGTACACGACGCTACCAATTGCAATTAGTAAGTCGCGTCGTGTAAGAAGGTACCATATTGTGATGTCACATTTTCTTAGTATATGCAGTATTGAAATCATACATTGCCGGAACACAGGTCTAGGTTATCTAGTTTAAAACAAACATACACACACTGAGTATAGCTAAACAATAATTATATTGAACTACATAATTAATCGTAATAAAATAAGTGTCGTGATGGCCCAGTGGTTAAGGCCTCGCCTCTCATGCACGAGGTTGTGGGTTCAAATCCGGGCAGGTACCAATGTGACTTTTTCAATTCATATGTACTTTCTGAGTTTATCTTGGACATTACTGACATCGGTGAAGGAAAACATCGTGAGGAAACCTGGACTTGTAGTTAATATAAGTCTGCAATCACCAACCCGTCTTGAGCAAGCGTGGTGATCAATGCTCGTGCCTTCTCTGTATGAGAAGAGGCCTTTGCCCTGCAGTGGGACAGTAACAGGCTGGTATTACATTGGTATTATTACATAGGTAATGTGTTACAATGCTTTTTCAATGTTTTTTTTCGTAACCTTCTACAGCGTGCACACGTATCAAAGATTCTTAACAATCGGTCGAGTCGTTTTTCGAGTTTTTGCGAGACTAATGCACGCCAATTGAGTTTTATTAATATCGTATATCATATCCGTAAGAATAATAAAGACTGAATAGAGGAAGAACATGGGACGCATTCATAAGGCCACTTTATATTTTTGTTTTATGAAAATCACCAAATTTTAAAACGATCACAACTGACATCTATCGAACCAATTTTTGCATCTGGTAAGTCCCTGAGACGATTGCGGACCTTTCTTCCAACTGCCACTAAAACTGCGCTTGCACAATCACTTTTACTTGCCATCCTTGACTACGCTGATGTCAGTTATCTCGATGTCACTGAGGCACAACTAGATAAACTTGAGTGACTTCAAAACTTTTACATAAGATTTATATTTTGCCTGCGCAAATATGATTATATTTCTGAATTTCGTACAAAGCTCAAGTGGCTTCCCATACGTCTTCGCCGGAATTCTCATATCTTATTTCAGCTCTACAGTATTCTGTTTAATCCTACAACCCCCTCTTATCTTAAAAAACGTTTCCAGTTCCTTCATGATACACATAATAGATATCTAAGGTCATCAGAAAACTTGAGACTAGAGATGCCGATGCATTCCTCCAGCTTTTATGACAAATCTTTTACAGTTCAAGCAGTACCGTTATGGAATGACTTGCCCGTGTCGATAAGGCGTGCTCAATCTATGTCCAGTTTTAAAATTATGGTGAAAAAATACTTCTTCTCTCCTTAAACATCATCATTACATATAGTTCCTTATTTTTGTTTCATGTTTATTATTTTATATACGAGTATATCTATGTAATGTATATATATATTTATATGGATAAGTTTATGCTTTATGTATTTATTGTGTATGTAAATGGTACACCACTGACTACCTGCAGTATTGTCTCTCCTCCTTTAAATCCACCCAAAGGTTGTCTGTAAAAGATCGCTTTTAGCGATAAGACCGCCCATTGTGTCACCATATATAAAATTTCTGAATTTATTTCTGTAATTTGTATGGTGTGCATAATAAAGAATATTTTATCTATCTATCTAACCAAAAGAATGAAAGAAAGCAACCAATAATAGACTGATCGCATCAAGAAAACACACAAAAACTACAAAATTCTCTGACCCTCCAAATTGCCTGACAGTCTTCCCGTCTTTCCCAAAAATCATCCGTCATTGCGATAAGAAACTATTTTACTACCAACTGTTTCAGTGATATAAGAGTCACTTGATGCGCGCTCGTGAATTACAAACACTATAGGAATATATTTGTTCGATATTACATGTGACTATTGAAGCATGTGTTATTGAGTACAAAAGCAAAACTTGTGCCTTTTGCTCGCAGCTGGACTTATATGTGAACTGATTCGTAGAGTTCGATATTACTGCATGCATGAAGAGACAGGCTGATGAAATGAGTCCTGTGTACAAGTTTCCCCTTCTACCAACGTATGTATGTATATTGATTTGTCGTTTGTGAGGGAAATTTGGTAGACGATGGAACGCGACCGTCGATTGCTTTAAAACAATTTATGTTTTCGAGGTCTGTGCAGTAGGCAATTGGGTGCGAGTTTTTTCGGAATAATATTATGACTTGGGTTTTCGAAAAAAAAACACTACAAAGTGAAAAATAACTTTAATTTCGGAAGTCGGTGGCAAAAAACATAAATTCAAAACCAAAGATACCGACTTCCGAAATTAAAGTTATTTTTCACTATGTAAAGCTTAAAAAAAAATATTGACCTAATGAAATAACAAATTATTTATTTATTTCTGTAAATTGGTTCAAATAAACAAAACACACACGTTTTATTTTTGTAATTTTATAATTGTAAATTATATTTCATTATTTGATAACATTTTTATTAATTGTAAATAAACAAAAAAAAAAGTTAAAAAAATCGAGATCTCGTTTTGGAGCATCACCCCTTTAATTTTTTCCCTGCAGACCAGATTTTTATCCCAAAAACGTATTATGTATGCACGACAATCAGTTAATTGATTTGTTTATATTGACCTAACCTGACCACTGTTTAATTTTGTAATAAAAAACAAACAACAGGATGTTTCGCTTTAAATTTCATGTCGTGTGTACATAGAGGGGGATAACTTAAACCACCCACATGCGTACTAATGTAAACGGGATTTAAGGCTCTACTCTTTTATTTATAACTTCTTTGGGAGAAAACAGCAGAAAATAAAAGCATCGATTTTTTTCCAGATTTTTCGTAAAAATTTCCGGAATCACATATTCAAAGATTATTTGCGATCTTCTCGCTACCAAAGGGATGACTGTGTGCTGAATTATTTATAACAGGGAGGTTGATTAAAAAATATTGGACACGTATTTTTTTTTTTACCTAATCAGAAGATTACGGCAATACATTGAGTTTAAATGTGGCATGGCATCACTCCCTGGTAGCTTTTATACTGACTTGTGGAGTAGCGAGCCCCCACTGCGTTTTATCTAAACCATTTTTTATTAATACGATAAAGCAAAAAATATCTGTCAATTTTATTTTCATCTGGCTGACGCACTAAATACTCTTAGTAGGTATTTTTTTCCCCAGTTAACATTCCTACTGTAGATCATTCCATCATTTTGTCACTGTCTATACCTAATCTCAAAATGAATGCGTATGACAAAGAAATATTGTGTGGTCCACAACATTGGATAATTTGGTCAATGATTAATTAAATGTGGAAGATAACCTCGTTGGCACTAGTATACATATAACGTTATAATTTTTTTAAGTTAGTTGCACTCAAGCAAAAACGAGTCAATAAGGTGCCTTTTCGTTAAACTAGAGTGTGTTGTCACGTCATTATTTTCTCTTTCCAGTATTACCAGAGAGATAAACAGTATTATTGGACATCGCGATCCCCTGAACAAATAATTGGTTCATTATAATATTGATATAAATCCCTCCTGGGATTTGCTATATTTTTCATATTTATTAAGTAACCTGATTTTTTACTGAAAGCTTGTATTGTTTATGGTTTGGCTAGATTGGAGTGTGATTGGTGTATTGCTTTTTTTTTTGTAATATTCGTGTTGATCGTTGGTTTTTTTTTTATTGGGTAAAAAATAAGACTTGTTTTCATATGGCTTCGTGAATATTTAGAGGCATGAGGAACAGGGTGTAATGTTCACTCTGCGCTATGCAGGACTTTTGTGTGACATCTGGATTAAGTGTGAAGTCAGGTATTTGATGCGTAGTTCGCTTGTAGATACCGCCACAAATATGTTCATAGTTCATCGAGTGAATTTCATAGAAATATTTTTCATTTTCGCTTCGCTTTTGATAGATTGGTCGTGGTGAATGAATTGTGTCCAATAGCTGTTTTTTTTTTAATAACACTTTTTTTGTTGAAAAACGTCATTTATTTTATATAAATAATAAGCAACCGCTATTCCATGTCTTTAAAGAGATGTTTCTGCTCACACAATGTGAGACAAACATAAAATTGAATGTTTACAAAACGTGATCATAACATGGAGTGTAAATAGTTTGAAACAATAGCGGAAATAAGGAAATTCACACGTTTGTAACTGCTGCATTAATGTTATATGTTTTTATTTACCTTTTAACTTTGAGCTACAGACTGATGTGTAACGGAAGAACAAAAGTAACTTGGGTAATAATATGATTTCATTATTTTGAATAGTCAAAATACCTAATTTTAACTATTCAACGGAAAGAAATGTATGATTAAGCAGGCTAATGTATAATTATGATTATTTATAATTACTTAACTTTAAGCAACGAATTTAATTTAAACTCAAAACTCATTGTGTGATAACTTATTTCATAAGTAAAGTCTGTTTTCTTATTCATTTTTGATTTGGCACTAGCAGTTTTTGCAGAGCTAAGTAAGGCTGACAGAAATAAGAAAAGCTCTCGCTGCATCAGACGGCTAGGTTTTTACAGACATTTTTTTTTTCAAAGCTCAAACAGACGGAAACATAATTATCTTCAGGAAATCCCGTTCGTAACGAAATGTAGATGGTAAAATGTATTCTTATTTACGTTCCATGTATTTTCTTGATTGAGTTATATTTTTTACTCTCGTACATTTTTCTAAAATATTATATAGCTGTACAATATTGTATGAAAGTGGAGAGGCCATTGAAGAAAGAACCTTTTATTGGTTCCAGGAATTATTTTCTGAATTTGTCAGAATAATGGTTCGAGTGAGTGGAAGGAATCAGCGGGATCAGTGTCGTAGGTAAAATGGACGATATTGTGATTTTATTTTTGGTTAAGAAGCAAAATAAAAGTAAATACGGATTAGATAGTCTACCAAAATAACCAGTCCTGAGAAATCAAGCTTTATAACGTACACCAATATTATAAATGCGAAAGTACTTAGTACTTAACCTTTTCTTGCCTAAACCATTGAACTGATCTCTATGAAATTTGACAGATGTTACCCTAGGGCCTAAAAAATGAAGGTAGCATTTCATCCTGGATTATTGTATAAAAAATATTTAAATTCAAGTTATAAATCAATCAACCCCGGCGTTTTTCCACGGCCAGTTTAAGCGACATTAATTAAACTAACGTAAATAATGGATAAACTTTAGGCAAAATTAACTTTTATAAGCGACTAGCTTTTGCCCACGGCTTCGCCCGCGTGTATGTCAGAAATAACACCACGGAAACATACAACAAGGCTTACAAGTTCCTACTGCTGGGGTTGCGGGTTTGTCCGAAAGGGACATCGCGGCCCTGGCACACAGACAACGGAAGGAATACGGGTGAGTTTTAGTCAGTAAAAGTCTGACACGCCCGCCCGCTCCGCCCAGAGTGGGAGAAGTTATTTGATAATTTTCCACAATAAAAAATAAAAAAAAATCATACAAGTTCCTAACCCAGGTCATGATTGTACCTAAGTTTCACATTTCATCGAAATCCGTTCAGCCGCGAAGGCGTGAAAAGGTACCAGACAGACAGATATAATAACATATTTCCACATTTATTTTAGTATCTGTCTCGGTCTCGGCTCAGAAAAAAACTTGTCTCGGTTGACTCTTAGTATGGATAGCTTATCTTAGTTGATTGATTTGTTTAAAAACTTAATCTAGGCGTTCAGCTGAGAATTTTGACGGAAGACTAATCTGTTTTAAGTTAAGTCATGAGTCTTGATAAAAGCTAACAGACTTTATTCCAATCTCCTCCTAATCTAGTTTGTAATCAAGATTCGTGACAGCATTATTTAAGTATAAGGGAGCAGTAATCCAGCACCTGCCTACCGCTGAAACTACGGTTTCCTTGAAGAGCGGCGGCCGCCACATAGCGTGTGCAACTTACCGGCGAATGACGTCACTGAAACGTTATTTATGAAAGTAAGTACATGTCTGTTTTCTTAGAGAGCGTTCTTGACACCGTAAAGTTAAACCCGCTGCTCAAGGATTAAAATCTCTAGATTTGCGCTCACCGTACTTAGTTACGCAAAAATGTGTCCATACTGAGAAGGGTGAGCTCGCACATTATTAAATAGCGTTGCCATGACAAAACGAAGAGGCAACGTGAGGTGTCAAAACGAAACATAAACGCGACTATCGTTTGACGCGGTAGGGCGAATCTAACGATTTAAATCTTTGCCGCTGCCATCATTTTCATGAAAGCCATCACTGCAGCCGTTATGGGTAACCACCGCTCTTCTAGGAAACCGTAAAAGAAAGAAAGAAAATATCTTTATTTGCGGTAAACATGACACATAGAAAGAACATAAATATACTAAAGAAAAAGTTGGAGGAAAATTTGCGTCACACCCACACAAAAGTCCATACCTTAAAGAGTTAAACTCTTTGCCGGAACCTGTGTCAAGTTTTTTGTATCTGGGAGTCTTCATGTGTCGAGTAAATAGGTTACTTCTAGGCAAGCCTGTAAGAGTTTTTAAGTTTAAAGTTAAATTGTTATTATTTTTATTAAAAACATATTAATTTATAATAAGTATTAAAAATTAAATAAATTAATAAAAATTAAAAATAAACCAATTAGTTGATTTATCCGACCGACTAATTGCTTTCATCAGTTGAAATAATGGTAAAATCTCGAAAATATCAGGGCCTGAAAAATTACATACATTTATCGAGATATTGATTTAGATGAGTCAGGATTTCCAGATTTACTGCATAATTAAGTAATATATTATCTTCTCCCCTCATTATTATTAAAATATTTCAGAGAGGCGGTCGTTTAATAAGTTTTACGAGTGTCGGATATGAGAAACGATGTACGTCCTAGAAGGTCTTGAATTCAAGCCTAAATACCGACAGCAAAAATGTACTGTGTTTTTTTTGCGATTTGTATTTTATATTAATACTAATAAAGTTTGTTTTAGTTGTGTTTGCTCGAGATAGTTCTGTTACTCGATTTATTTCTTAGGGAACCATAATATCCAGTCAAAAGCACGATCAACCTTTTATTCGTGATACTTAAATCAAATAGATAAACAAACAAAAAAAATTGAATATATTTATGGAAAAAAATAACTCGCTATTCGGACTCGAAACTTTTTGTAAATCTTTTCTATTAATTAAAACAATGATTTACTAGCGTTCAGATAAGTATGTAATAAGCTTTTCGTTTCACGTGCCTATTTCTTAGCAACAAATTAAGCTTTCACAAAGAAAAACACAGCAAAATAAAGACGAGAAATCTCGAAAAGAAAGGCCACAAAAGCCATGTCTAATTCATAAAAATATCACAATAACTCTGTCCAATTAATTAATATTAATATAATATCAGCCACTGCATGAAAGCGAAACAAACTCTGTGGCGATTATCTAATGGAATAATTGATTGTCGACATATCCATGTTTGGCGGGTAATTTATGCCAGTTGTGCTAAAATTGACAGGATTAATATTTATCTGTGACGTGAGACATGGGTTTATGAAGATCCTTCCTGGAAATCTATTGATGAGGTTTTGATCCGTTATAATAGGCAGGGGTGCCTATTAATTAATTTAACTGCTTATGTAATTATGGTGGCAATCATGTTTCCGGGGCCAACATGGCCAGAGATCGCACGAAACTGTTTTTTCCAACATTGGGAGACAATGTAAGTTAACAAAAAAATATTGTAGTTTTAAGTAAGTAAGGTATTTTTTAGCTCGTCTAACAATCAAATCAAAGGTGATTTGGTATCTTTAAATTACCTACAGAACGCTAGAGGCAAAGTCTTGAGAAATATTATGATTTGTATAACATACAAATTATAATATTTCTCAAGACTAGTTACGAGTTTATGAATCAATGCCAATTTGATTTTGTGTAATGATTTTGAATAAATATTAAATATTATTAAATATAAATAACTGGGTCCATGGGATCAACACAGTTATCGAGAAAAAAATATCAGTAATCCCATGCAAATACCTACTCGATCCAAATGTATGGTAAGGCTGATATTTTTTTCTCGATTACTATGTTGGTTGTATAGAGAAAGTTGTTCAGTTACCACACCCTTAACTACTTACTTTAACTAAAAATGAGTAGGTTTATAGCTTATAGTTATAATTCATAACATCTCGTAAATACACCGGGATAAAGTAACTTGTGATCATAACTTAGAAGCTTACGTAAACAAACTGAGCTCGGAGCTAATTATAATAAACTTTGTTTACCCTCCCACAAAAAATGAGATTTAA
This sequence comes from Agrochola macilenta, assembly GCA_916701695.1. NCBI lineage: Eukaryota > Metazoa > Arthropoda > Insecta > Lepidoptera > Noctuidae > Agrochola > Agrochola macilenta. The sequence continues at coordinate 23,690,766 of OU753553.1, forward strand.
TTTAGCTAAAATATGTAGTTAGTTCAGTCTGGAGGGTCTAAATTAGATGTCAAGTAATATAATTACAGGCGAGACTAAATATAGTAGAGTGGGACAGTTTTTTTGTGACTAACATCGTGTAAGGTGTATTTTGCGAACTAATTTGTGTTTTTCTGAACTTTGCAAGACAACTGCCTCGTAAATCTAGTAAGCGCAAGCGCTACTACTGAGCATGAGGTCCAGGGTTCAATTCCCAGGTTAGGTAAAAAGTTATTGGCTTTTTCAATCTGAAATTTCTCAGAAGCAGCCCGTAGTCTAGATTCGTACCTGGTTGATAGCAACAAGCTCGCCCCCTATTACATGGTACTTAAACATAACTGGCGAAATATGGGTGTACTATAACTCCAACAAAAAAAATCTGCTGTTTCCTATATTTCGACGAGATATGCGAACATAAATGTAGGGAACAGCTGTTTTTTTTTTCGCGATTTTAACGTTGGTCCCATAGTGAAAGTTGTTCATAATGATGAGTACAATGACCCCTTAAGAGGTTTAGGGTAAACAAAAACTAAGGTTGTATAGGTGCACCCCTTTTTTTTTTTTTGTGTGTGGGAAATTTTCAAATAACTTCTCCCGCTCTGGGTGGAGCGGGAGGGCGTGTCAGACTTTTACTGACTAAAACCCACCCGTGTTCCTTCCGTTGCTTGAGTGCCGGGGCCGCGATATCCCTTTCGGACAGACTCGCAACTCTGGCAGGCATTGGCCCTTACGGACCCCGTCAGTTGGTGCTGACATCTCTTTGAGGCGTGCGTGGAACACAACGCGCCGTCGACCCGGGCCTGGTCATTATCGTCCGCAAGCCCGCGCCTACGGTGGCCGGAAGTCGGCACGCCACTCCCGACGCCCGGGGCGTCTCCTGTGGCGACTAGGGGCTCAAGGGCGCGCATCTTGCCTCTCCCTCGCGCGCTCCGCCTCCTCCTTCACGAGCATTACTGCTTCGCAGAAGGAAGTGACGGCCTCCAATGCACTCTCGCTCCGGACCATGGACTGAACCAGGGCCGGACGCGAGAGATCGCCGCTGCCGATCGCCTCCGTGAGGGCACGGCGGTGCTCCGCCCAAGCAGGGCAGACCTCCACCGTATGCTCCACCGTGTCCTCCGGGCGATCCACACAGTGGTGACACCCGAGCGTTTCCCCCGCCTTATACGGTACAGGAACCTCCTGAAACGGCTGTGTCCGGTGAGGACCTGCGTCAGGCGGAAGGTGAGGACGCCGTGGCGCCTCTCTAGCCACTCCTCGAAGAGGGGACTTATCGCCACAATTGTGTCGTGCCGATTAGGTGCACCCCTTCCTAACCCTTAGGGGAACACAGGCGTGATGTTATGATGCTTATTATTAAACGTTGAAGGTTGTTAGAGTTAGCCAGGTTTTTGAAGGACGGTGTCAGGCAGGTAGTTTTCACACAGCTTGTGTTGGATCTTAGCAAATAGTGATTAATTAACTATGGTTGAAATATGTAAATAATATACTCGCGTCATCATAATTCTTCTGCCATTATCTCAATTTATTTTCTGTCGGCGCAACAAGTCTCTTTCTTCCATACTTCTCTATAAGTCGTCATCTCAGTGGGCACTCCTTTGTAGCCATTATCATCTTTCACACAGTCCATCCATTGTTTCTTTAGTCTTCCCCTACTCGAAATAATATATCAGATGAGAAAGAAATTAAGAATCCCTCATTTCGTAATCATCTACGTTCATTTTTAAGTATTTCTGTTCACAAAAAAAAAAAAGAAATTGACATAAATTGCGCAGTCGATTTTGATGCCGACGCTACACAACATAGGAAATGAGAGTGACATAAAAAATCACACATAAAAAGATCTTTTTTACGACACTTAACCATATGATAATACATTTAATACTGTCTTTGTTTATGTCTGCACTACGTGAGCTGTGTTAAAAGATACATGTACCTACTTTATTTTTTGGCTTAATCATTCAAGACGATATGAGATTACTGAAGCGTACAAGTAAAATATGCGTTTTATGACTTGCGTAATACGTAGCTTATTACTGAGATGCCGCGGCAGCGGCCGGCGAGTGCTAGGGTCCGTTTAGGCACAACAGAATGTAAGGTTTTGGCAATGTGGTATTTTACACCGAACTAACCTCAACAATCAAACAAAATAACAAGTGACAGTGACTCAGTGACAATGATAATGCAATGCTTATGGCACTTTAGCCGGGCCGAGGTAGCGCCACTATTATGAGCTAGCGGCACTTTATCCCACAGGGGATAGAGTGCCGCTAGCGGTACTCTGTACATTGTCATTTAAAATATTCTTTGTATTACATTTCTATGGTAACCATTTCAATTGCTTAGCTTTTTAATTGCAAAATATACTTAATTCACCTTTAGACAGAAAATAGCGAAGAATTCAGCAATTGACTCCAGTTAGACTAAAACTTGTATTTATTCACAAATTGATCAGTTTTCACGTCTAATTCCGTTCTCAAAAAGAAAAAGAAATTGATATAAATTGCGCAGTCGATTTCGATGCCGACGTTACACAACATAAGAAACGAGAGTGACATAAAAAATCACACATAAAATATCTTTTATTATGACATTTAACCATATGATAATACATTTAATACTGTCTTTGTTTATGTCTGCACTGCGTGAGCTGTGTCAAAAGATACATGTACCTACTCGTACTTTATTTTTTGCCTTTATTCAAGAGAATATGAGATTACTGAAGTGAACAAGTAAAATATGCGTTTTATGAGTTGCGTAATACGTAGCTTATTACTGAGATGCCGCAGCAGCGGCCAGCGAGTGCCAGGGACCGTTTAGGCACAAGAGAATGTTGTTTTGGGAATGTGGTGTTTTACAGCAAACTAACCTTAACAATCAAACAAAATAACAAGTGACAGTGACGCAGTGACAGTGACGACTGCGTCACTGTCACTGCGTCACTGTCATTATCATTGTCACTGGACAATGCGCTAGCGGCACTTTATCCGATAGGGATAGACTGCCGCTAGCAGCACTTTATACACTGCCATTTAAAATATTCTTTGTACTACTTTTCTATGGTAACCATTTCACTTGCTTAGCGTTTTAATTGCAAAATCTACTTCATTCATTTTTAGACAGAAAATAGCGATGCATTCAGCAACTGACTCCAGTTAGACTAAAACTTTTATTTATTCACAAGTTGATTAGTGTGATTTATTGTCTGTTTATTGCTAAATCTATATCAATCTGCCTAGCCTTTTCCCAACTATGTTGGGTTCGGCTTACAGTTTAACCGGATGCAGCTGAATACCAGTATTTTACATGGAGCGACTGCCTATCTGACCTCCACAACCATAGAAATCTTCTTTCTTATATCTATGTCCACAACCCAGTAACTGGGTAATACGATACCCCTTGGTAAGACTTTCAAAGATCCACGAATGACACCCGGGACCAAACGGCTTAACGTGCTTTCCGAGGCACGGAGGATTCTCGGTATGTAAAGATGGTCACCCATCCACTGACCAACCCCGGCAAGCGTAGCTTAACCTGATGGATCGATCAGTGTGGCTGTTGTTACTTAGCCAAGAGCTCCTCCACTGCTAACCGCCACTGCTACTCCTCCATTGCTAAATCTATATAATACTCGTACATAATAATTATTATATTGAAGTCACTTTTCGAGTCTGTCTGTGTGTCCATGTTGTTCTTCTAAACTACGCAACGGATTTTGTTGCGGTATTCAACATCATTCAGAGAATTTATTAATACATTAATATTTAACTTCGATAATTATAGTAAAGACCGTGCGAAGCAGGGGCTGGTCCTAAAATGAAATAACAGACCTCACCTTAAATTTTCAGGCTTATTCCAAATTCCTATACATACTCACGTACAGACATTACTCCTCGTCTCCTATTAATTAATTGTCAGTAAATTGTCTAGAGCACACAAATCGCCAAGTTAATTGAACTCCGACTTTTATAAAGATGTCTAGACAAGCTGCTATTTTAGGAAACGTCTTGCTTCCGACGATCTTTGAATTGGAGGCAATCTCGCATCCGTTTGAGTTCGGAGTGAAATTGAAGTAGGAATAGATTCTGTCGATTTCTAGATCACTTTATCTGCTTTTAGTACCTACAAAACCACGATACCTGACATATTTGTCCACAGTCTAGGTCTTTATTTTTATTATTTTATTTATTTATATAATTATATATTATTTTCTTTGTAATTTTGTGAATGTGAGAACATGGTAGGCTTAACAGACTGTAGAGCTGTGGACCATCTTATATTTTACTAAGTTGATAGGCCTACACTGTCCTCTCATACCTTTTAACACTGTAATTTGAAAACATTGTAAAAACCATTTACTTTTAAAAGAGTAACCGTGGAGTTTTTTTGCCGGCTCTTCTCCATAGGAAACGGCCAATTGGAACCGTGCACCTAGCTTCTGACGTTTCATAAGTGCCCTTGTGGTTTTTTTTTTTTTTTTTGATAGAAGCAAATAAAAACACACCCGCCAAAATTAAGAGATGCCTACAGATACCTAAAGCGTATCCTGAATTATATGGTGTGATTTAATTGCCATTGGCATGCCATAACTTTATTTTTGTTTCATTTATTCAAAAGGAACAACAAACAGCTATTACAGTATGAAACAGAAACAAGAAATACATCAAAATTAAAATAGCCAAGTAGCTGCGCCCCGCGGTTTTACCTGCATAAGTCTCGATCTCTCGGGAATATCGGGATAAAAGGTATCCTATGTCGTTGTCCAGGTCATGGTCTACTTATGTGCTAAATTTCATCCAAATCTGTACAGCCATTTTAGCGTGAAAACGCAACAAACAAACAAAAAAACTCAATTTCGCATTTATAATATTAGTTAGGATATTAAAGCCCACATCGTTATTCACGAATTAGCTTTAGGATACATAACAGTGAAAATAATCGCTAGGGTTACTAATACAAGTTAAAAGTTAAAGCAACAATAAAAATTACACCGTGTAAACAATGTTTAGACGATTCAAGTCATTTGTTGCTTCAATTTTATTGTATGCCACAAGCAAGAAACTTGCAAGAGAGCAAGAGGCTTTGTTTATGTAAATTCTTCGTTGAGATGTATTCCTCATTAAATTGAAATTCAACATATTTTATTTCACATAAACCTGCACGGGCATTTATGAAATGTCAGAAGCTAGGTGCACGGTTCCAATTGTTCGTTACCTGTGGAGAAGAGCCGGCAAGAAAACCCACGGTTACTCTTTTAAAAATTATTATTTTATACGAAGGTTTTCAAATTTCAGTGTTAATATGTATGAGAGGACAGTGTTAGATGGATGTTATAAGTAGGTAATTAAGTTAAAAAAGCATTGCATGCTTAAGCACATCGAACTTTCCATTACGTACTCGTATCATGCGTAGACTAATATTATTGCATATTATGTTGATTCTTCCTTATCGATCCCAAACAGAACTTTACATATGGGATTCCTTTCCTGTACTTATAAGTATATTCAACCACATTAACAGTATAAATCCTTTCCTTTAATCGCGTTTTACTAAACCTTTCCACATGACCGTGCATACCTTTGTCAACCCTCGTCACTACTTCCACAAACCACAAAAATACCGAATCGCTTTGTTTCTCACACCGACGGCGACGTTTCAAATTAGATATGCAAAGTTTTAGTTAATGAGATTATGGAAAGAGCAGATTGATTACAGTATGATAAATAGATAATGAATGGCATCTACTCGTATAACTATCCATTTTATAAAAAAAAAATGGCTTTTCGTGTCTGTCTGTATGGCCGCGTTGTGCTTTTAAACTACGCGACGGATTTGCATGCGATTTTCAGCATAATCTAGAGAATTTAATCCTAAAGGTTTATGTGTCTCCTACATTAATGCTAAACTTGCACATGATAAAGAAATCTCAATGTTTTGGTCAAATCGTAAAAACCGTGCCAAGTAAGGGTGAGTCTCTAGTAATATGTTAACTTTAGACCAATTCAGGAATTCATAAGGAAGGTTCTAGATCACCGGTTGGTTGATTTAGGATATAATGTCTTGATTTTTACAATCAACTAAGCAGAGCATGGAGCAGTGGTGGCCCAGTTACCGGTCCCGATTTACGAGTTGTAGGTCGTGAGTCCTAACCCAGGCATGCGCTTTACTTGGACACGCCACAATTGTGGCGATAAGTCCCCTCTTTGAGGAGTGGATAGAGAGGCGCCACTGCGTCCTCACCTTCCGCCTGACGCAGACCAGACCTGACCTCATCGGATACGGTTGTTTCGGGAGGTTTCTGTTCAGGATAAAGCGGGAGGAAACGCCCGGGTGTCACCACTGTGTGGATCGCCCGGAGGACACGGTGGAGCATACGGTGGAGGTCTGCCCGGCTTGGGCGGAGCACCGCCGTGTCCTCACGGAGGCGATCGGCGGCGGCGATCTCTCGCGTCCGGCCCTGGTTCAGGCCATGGTCCGGAGCGAGAGTGCATGGGAGGCCGTCACCTCCTTCTGCGAAGCAGTTATGCTCGCGAAGGAGGAGGCGGAGCGCGCGAGGGAGATCATCAAGCTGCACGCCCTCGCGCCCCTAGTCGCCGCAGGAGACGCCCCGGGAGTCGGGAGTCACGAGCTGACTTCCGTCCCCCGTAGGCGCGGGCTTGCGGACGGTGAGCAGTGGGTAGCTAGCCGTCCGATAAGGACCAGGCCCGGGTCGACGGCGCGTTGTGTTCTACGCGCGCCTCAAAGGGATGTCAGCACCAACTGACGGGGTCCGGAAGGATCAATGCCTGCTGGGGTTGCGGGTTTGTCTGAAAGGAATATCGCGGCCTCGGCACACAGGCAACGGAAGGAACACGGGTGGGTTTTAGTCAGTAAAAGTCTGACACGCCCTCTCGCTCCGCCCAGAGCGGGAGGAGTCATTTGATGATTTCCCACACAAAAAAAAAAAAAAAAAGGCTTGCGCTTTACTTTGTGTAAATAATTTCATCACAACTTTCAAAATTCAAAATTAAAAAGTCATTTATTCAAACTAGGCTGAGAATCAGCACTTTTCGAACGTCAAAATTACATAAGACAGCCCCCAAAACGCCCACCCGTCACCACTTCCTAGTGCGTTAGCTGGGAAGAAGAAGTGGTGCAACAAACTCCCCAGCGGCACAGCTGTCTGTTCAGTTAGAAAAAAACAAGATTCTATATAATAGTATGCAAAATAAATCACATTACGCAATACAAAACATAATTTAAATTATTAGCCTTAAGTCAGCTAGCACACGCCAATATACCAACCAAAATCTTTACTTTATTTCAGACTGAGGTCCATAATTTTGTTAGTATTTTGGTGTTAGTAACAATGGTGCTTAAATAAGTAGGTTAGTATTGTAAGTTTTTTTTAAATAATTTATTTACGTAAACCTATGACTGTCCACCAAATATGTATGTATGTGTGACCCAATGTCCCTGAAAGGGACAGTCCGGTCTGGCAGCGATCATTTTTAGATTTCTGTTGTCACCACCATGCAGCCGCTGCAGTAAGGAGGCCACTTTCTTTCGTATGAAGGCATGGAAACCATCTGTGCGAGCTTCCGCGAACATTCCCGAAGCGCTACAACGCCATGGCAGTCCCAACAGCATCCTAAAAGCATTATTGGCTACAATGACTTTAATTTTGCTAATTAAACAATATTCATTGCGTTATTAACGTTCTCGTGCCAAAGATTTTTTTAAACAGATGAAGCAATTGATTGTTATGTCCTTCAAATTCCTTCTTATTGGAGTCACTGTTCTTATTAGTAACAATAAACAACACAAAATAATCATACTTGTATAAGTGATTATTGCCCGTTGATTATAATTATCGATAGTCATTAGGGATAGCAAATTGATATTCATATAATTATAGGCTATGCTGAAATACGACCGTTTAATTGTGAAATTAGTAAATGTTTGCGTTTTAACCCGTTTTCAACCGTAATAGGTGTTATTGGAGATCCGGGTGAAATGAAAAACATTTGGCGTTGTGGGTAGAACACAAAGCGGTTGGTAATTAAAAACATAAATGGGTGGTTTATGGTATTTACCGATCGTTATGCGTTTGAATTTAGAGTTTTATATCTTTACCAATAGGGTAAAAGTGGGATAGTTGCCCTAGGAGCATAGACGCCCCAAAATTCAAATTTTGACTTGTAAACGTATTATCATCGAAGTTAATACTTATAAATGAAGAACACCCCGCACCCCGCTAGTGTGCGAGCGACAACCGCTCTGATCCGAAGTGTCGTGTGTTCATGCAGAAAGTTCGACGAGCTCGCTCACAAAGATCGCGGATTACGGATTCAATCGTTTTACCAATGCGTGTAGCTTTTGATTTCCCAAGGTAAGTGATATTATTTTATTGTTATTTACAAGTGTATAGTTTGAATATTACCATCAGTAAAAAAAAAATCAATTTTTTTACGAGATTTTGTTTAAAAAATTTGTGCATCTATCCCTATTGAAAAGTATAGACGCCACGTTTTTTGTGAGTATAGATGCCCTTAGGGGCATCTATCCTTTATGTCTTAAGTTGATGTTTGCATAATCATGTTCCCATTTCTTCTTTTCAGAAATACCTCGCATATACATAGGTATATGTATCCATTGTACAATGGATGAAATTTCGAAAAGCATTCTTGGTATCAACGAAACATCGTAAATATTGATAACCAGACATTAGGTAATAAAGTTCAACGACCAAAATTCTTAAAAAAAAAAGGATAATATGAGAATATAAATAAATGGCCACTCACTTGTTATCTGTGAATTTAATATTAGGCGCAGCAAATATAAACCCCATTCAATTACGTACAGACCTATTCAACAAATTAATAGAGAAATTTTGGACAGTGACTTATCGCACATACACTGGGACGACATTTGTGGCTTAACTAATGTGAATGACATGGTTGAGGAATTAAATGCAAATATTTTAGCAATTTACGATGCGCATGCTCCAGTCAAGAAATGCTTAATTAGGGAACCGTCCTATCCCTGGATAACAGAGACAATTAAATTGATGATGAACTTGCGAAATGACGCTCTGAGCAAGTGCCGAAAAAAAAAAAAATCCGAGTCGAAAAGGGCTTACTACAAACAGCTGAAATCTCTGGTGGCTATTTCCATATTTTGGGAAAAGGTTGCGTACTTCAAATTCAACATTAATAGCAGGATCAAGGATCCAAAAACATTATGGCATAATTTAAAAAAAACCCTATTACCAAAGCAGCAAATTGATGACCTTCCTACTCACTTCAGAGACCCAAACCGAATCAATAATCACTTTTTGAGTGTTCCTGGTAACCCTGTTTGCAATTCATCACAACACACTTTCTTTCAGTCTCATCGTTATGGCGATGAGAGCTTCGCATTCGCATTACAAAAAGTAACTGCTGATCAAATTCTGCGATACTTCCGCCAGCTGAAATCTAACGCTGAAGGCTGTGATAAGGTGACCCTGAATATGCTTTTGCTTACACTCCCACATTCACTAAAAGCCATCACTGACATTGTGAACAGCTCAATTGTTTCAGCAACATTCCCTGACATCTGGAAAATCGCAATTGTTAGGCCATTGCCAAAAAAAGCAAATCCGACTGAATTCAAAGACCTTAGGCCCATTAGTATACTGCCTTGCCTATCCAAAATTGCTGAAAAGGCTGTATGCCAGCAGCTGTCAAAATATCTAGAAGACAAACACATTCTACCTGAGCTACAGTCAGGCTTTCGTAAGCGACGTGGTACGGCTACGGCTCTTTTGGACGTGACAGATAACATCCTGTCCGCACAGGATAAAGGCCTGTGCACACTTCTCGTTTTACTTGATTTTTCGCGAGCTTTTGACTGCATTAATATAGATTTATTTCTATCAAAGCTAAATTATTATGGGTTTGATAAAAACACGATACACTGGTTCCAAAGTTATCTCACCAACCGTCAGCAGCGTGTGGAAATACAATTGAGCAATGGCTCTTCCCTTGTTTCGTCAATTTCTTCCGTTTCTAGGGGAGTCCCGCAAGGCTCAATATTAGGCCCCATCATCTTCATTTTGTATTGCGCGGATATAATAAATACCCTAAAGCATTGTAGGTACCACATTTATGCGGATGTCGTACAAGTGTATATTTCTTTTAAGTCAAGTGACTATGACAGCGCGTTAAAAGACCTTAACGATGATCTTGACAGGATGGTATGTTGGGCTGAAAACAACAGTTTGGTACTTAACCCGACTAAAACGAAATTTATGCTGTTTGGAACTAACTATCAAATCAGTGCAGTGCCGGAAAAAATCAACGTTACCCTGCTGGGCGAGTCGGTCAGTCGAGTGAGTGAGGCACGTAATCTGGGTCTGAACATGGACGCTGGGTTGAGATATGAAACACACGTGGCAGAGTCAGTGCGCACTTGTTTTTACCGGCTTAAGGTCCTTTATAAAATAAGGCCTTATCTATCAGAGGAGCTGCGGATCCAGCTGGTTGAGTCGCTCGTGCTATCTAACCTAAACTATGCGGACACAGTTATAGGCCCTCGACTACTTGCAAGAACTGATCGACTGATCCAGAGGGTGCAAAACGCCTGCGCTCGATTCTGCTTCTCAATCCCACCTAGAAGTCACGTAACGCCATTTTTAAATAAGCACTCAATCCTCAAGATGAAGTCGCGCCGTAAGTTGCACTTGGCATGCCTACTATTTGGAGTTATAAAGAACAAGCAGCCGTCCTACCTGTACAATAAACTGAGCTGGATCACTAGTAAAAGAGAATGTGCAAGTAGACAGTGCTCGCAACAACTCTCCACTCAATCGCACAAGACAGCTGCCTTCAGGGGAAGTTTTAGATACGCCGCATCCAAATGTTGGAACAATATTCCCCCTCCAATAAGGAATCTTAAATGTCTTGGCACCTTCAGAATCCGACTGCGGCAGTTTCTTATCGCCTCGCAGAAAAAACTGGGTATGACTGTTTCGAATACGTCCATAATATAACTAACTGGCTGTCGTGTTCTTCTCGATTCATTCTGCATTCAAGGTCACAAACCTGTGAACAAAGGGAATATTATTAATTCACTCATTTGTGGGCCCATTGTTAGATGATAGTTTGCATAAGTTTATTTACCTATATTTATTTATTGAAACCACTTTTTAATCCAGGCAAATCGATCATTTTATTCACACGGCACTATATTTTTTATCATTACTGATTTATACTTACATTTACATTTATCTATGTAAATAATCAAGTATCTATCCAATACACAATCACCATCGAACAAGAACGTTTCCAAATGCTAAACTTTCCTGTTATCATTCAAAAAGTAGGAATGTCATTATTTAAATTGCGGGTATACTTACGTAACTTCATTCTGCACTTTTCACAACACCAATAATTCGCATATTTATTATTTCATCTACTCGACGTCCGTATGTCACTGCAAGGATCCAGCAGAATATCAGCGTCAGGTATATTTGCCTGACACATGCTGAGTTGGACTCCCGTTTGATGCAACCTTGAGACACGCACCGCACTTTGTATGTTAAACTATTTTAAAGTGTCATCACTATGTCTTTATTTTCTTTTATATTTTATTTTTTGTATATTGGCACCTTATATTCTATATTCATGTATTTAGTTATTATTTAAACGTGTTTTTGTATTTTGTGCTGTCTTTTGTGTGCGTCAAATAAAGGATTTATCTATCTATCTATCTATCTAGAAAAGAAAAATACTGTAAGAAGAAAACAGCAGCAGCCAGGTCAATGTGGACTTTAGAACGGACTATCATAATTAAATGCCTATATAAAATGTCTTGTCTGTATTGTTGACCGTTGAGGAGTTTCCCCGTCTGGAGCCATCCTGAGAGTAGAATCAGGTTATGCATAAAAATGCATTGTCTTCGAAACTGAACCAACATGTAAAATTTCAACTCCGTAAGATAAAATAAAGTGGTTTTAATTCAGCTTGCAAGATTTGACCCATAAAACTAACAACAGATTAATGTAAGAAATAATAATATGAAAATAAAAACCAAAGTGTAATGTTCCATTGCTAAATATTAAAATAAAACTTGATAATTATAAATATGCTTTGATTTATACCTAAGGGCTAATCCTCATACTCGTAGTGATAACCGCATCGGGGCATCTAACCCCTATAAGAGGCATCTATACTCAGACCTAGTGCTGTACCTTTTCTTTTTTTTTTTTATGTAAGCATAAGCTGCATTGAATTTATATTTAAAATATAGTAAATAATGGACCAATGTACCATTAAATCGAAAAAAACATTAAAGTTAAAATATAATTTATTTTCTAGAAAAAAAAAAACTATTTCAAAATGTGGGGCAACTCTCCCACTTTTACCCTAAATAATTACAGCCGCACATATCGATCAAAGGTTAAGCTAAGCTTGCCGCGGTCGGTCCTTGGATGGGTGACCATCTTTACATACGGAGACCCCTCCGTGCCTCGAAAAGCACGTTAAGCCGTTGGTCTCGGCTGTCACTCGTGGATCTTTGATAGTCGTTATGGCTCGTCAGAAGCCCTAAGTCTGACAACCAGTCTTACCAAGGGATTGTGGGTTGTGGTGTGGGTTGTGTAAAATACTGGTATTCAGCTGCATCCGGTTAGACTGGAAGCCGACCCCAACATAGCTGCGAAAAGGCTAGGCAGATGGATGGATACGGGTAATGAATTTAATAGATTTTTATTCAGGTAAGCTAGTGGCACTATCATACACGCTTCGTTTGCTGTACATTAAAATAGCCGAATTATTGTATTACTCGTATTTATGCACCTAGAAATATGTGTTTGTTTTATTTCACTGTTTCGTGATTACTTATTCTTATTCTTTCACCAAGGGGTATCGTGTTGGTCCTAACGTGTAACTGGACAGATAGGTGCTCAAAAGAAGCAATCAATTCCTAATGTTTATGAAATAATAAGATGAAAACATTTTTTTATCTAAGGAAAGGCCACACGTTTACACACGTTTTTTTGCCGTGAAAAACTTCGGTTTATTCGCCGTGTGTAGGCACGGTCGTCAGAGTTGTATGGATCACTATGGAAACTTGTTGACACACAAGTTTTTTCTACGGCGCGTTTTATACGCCTTATCACAGAGAAACCGTGTCGATCGTCTACAAAGGGCACGTACATCACTTTCACACGCGGCGCACCCAAATGTGCGCGAGCCTTTACATTGCAAATTCTATGTTGATAAATGGACAGGGTAATTTAGCGAGTTATGTGCTCTCCAACCATAATCATCTTTATATCAACTGAAAGACAAAGACTGCTGGCCATAAGCCTCACAATCGTTCGACCTTCACCAATCCATATTATTACTAACTAGCTTTTGCCAGCGACTTATCCTATATCCCAATCCATGTCATGGTCTACCCGTGTGCCAAATTTCATCAAATCCGTTCAGCCGTTTTAGTACGAAAGCGTAACAAACAAACAAACTCACTTTCGAATTTATAATATTAGTTAGGATTATAATTTTTCTCAGTAGCAGATTCTAGATCTAGATTTGTACCCGGTTGATGGCAATAGGCTCGCCCTCTATTACATGGGACTTAAACATAACTGGCGAAATTTTGGTGTACAATTATATTATTATACCTCTGCCTGACCCTTCGGGGATATCATGCATGATCCCCGTATTATTTGGATGTCACAATTATTTCTGTTTCTTCTTTCTTTTTATCAGTAATCCAAGTTCATCTATAAATTACCCTATTTATTATAAGTATTTATTGGTTCGATTATCTGATTACTTTGGGTAGAATAACTTTCTTTTTGTTTAGGGATATAAGGAAAATATTGGGTAAAACAAGTTTGTTATTTATTATGTCACGTAAAATATTGGGGTTAGCGAGCGGTGATTAAGGAAATAATTATATTGGAGAAGTCCGCTCATTAGTGTAAGTGATTAACTATAAAATTTCTTGCCAGTAATTTTTATTTTTTGAATTATTATGAAGCCATGTAACATGTAACTTGAAATCAAGGTGCGTAATACAATTAAAAAAAAATCGAATCGCTCTTTTTTTGGAACTTTGAGTAGATCTCATTTATGAACGCCACTTGTTTCTTCCATTAGCTCAATCAATTAGCTTTTTTGATGAAGCAATCTTTGCCAAAAACACTTAGGATCAAATCAGAATTAAACATTTACAGGTCCAGTATCATCACAATAGTACCTAAACATTTCAGAATAGTGCAAGCAGACAATTCTATTACCATACTATACAGACGGTTTCTATCTTAAATGTGACTTAAAAAGTACTCAACAACCTTGTTTTTTGGTCACACATCGTTCACCCCATGATTTCACCCTGAACCCTCTTATAAAAAGAAATGAAGGAATTCTTCTTTTCGAATCTTTCTTAAAAAGGACGAAGTTTGTTAGTGTTCATGCTTCGTGTTTTTTTTTTAATGTTTTTTTTAAACGGGTAATTGAGTTATGGAAGATTTTATTGGGATTGTTCTATGTTACAAGTTACTATTGGATATTAGAATAAAATTAAAGGGCAGGTTTTCTTACAAAATGATAATTATCATAAACTATTAAACGAGTAATATTTGTATATACTGGGTGTTAAGCAGATCGTTGAACATAGGAAAATGGCGGATCCGTGGGGCCGTCTGCTTAGTGTTTAGTTAGGCCCAATAACAAGACCCACGGATTTTTTTTAAATGTTTTATTTTATATTTGATCGTCGTTGCTCAAACTTAAAAGTCAATAATTTAAAGATAAAAAAACTGGCAACAGTTTTTTTTCAGCTTGATTAACTGTAGCATATTATAAAATTCGTATTTGACGCAGATGAATGCTAGAAAATTAAATTACGAGTCCTTGAACTACAAACAAATTAAAAATAAATACCGAAAACCCGACTTTGAACTGCGTTAAAAAAAAAAAAACTAACAGTGATAGGGCAGTTCTTATTCTAGGAAACAGCTTTGGTTCATGCCCGTTCTAATGTAATATGCACAATATTGTTTAAATCAACTAGATTCATATTCGTCAATTTTAATTGTCTGGGCCTTTTTTCACGGAACTCTGCGAAAAGTGAAATTAATTACTTACAAGTAAAAATTAATTTTTTACATGTTACAATTATTCTAGATGAAAAAAAAAAAAACAGTCTTGTTATGAATGAATGTGAATCGGAAACTAATCAATCGATACAGAAACCCTTCCCTTTACAATCCATTAATTTCCTTTAACAATACTCTTGAGAAAACCGTTGAACATCGATTTAACATTCAACAAAGACACTCGGAAAAGGGTCATGACATTTAAAGAATGGCATCCTGTATAAACAAAATACATCCGACAATTAGTCTAAGAGCTCGCCCTAAGATTCGCCACGACATAACAGCCCAAAGTCGCAGACTCCTAGACTATAAATCTCCATCCCCAGTGGGACATTAGAGTCTTAGCGAGCCGTTTGATTTGTCGTGTTGTCGTGAGAGTCCTTGATTGTGATGTCCGTTTGCGGCTCAGAGGTCCCAAGGAGGATAGAATTGAAATGTTTGGAGATGCTGATGCCTTAGTTATTTGTGAAGGGGCTGAGGTATCATCTAACGAGATGAAGCGATGATTTAGCACTTAAATTCAGATTATGGTCAGATGAAAGCATATATATTTTATGCTAAGAATAGATGTCTATGTTACATATCTAAGCACATAGGCACTAACAATCAGATCAGTTTTAATTTATTTAAACTTAATCTACATAGTAGTTATGGGCCAACTATAGGTATTGTTTTTTTTTGTTTTTAGACTGGGAACGTTAATTCGAAGTTTAATATTTTATCAAATTGACGTCTCTACCCAAACAGGGTTTATTAATGCTAAATCATGATACATTTGAAATCTTACTCCTTTTCTAACAATCACAATTTCACATTGTCAAGCTGATGCACAACAATCCCTGAACAGCAATATAAAAATGTCACAGTTTTCAGAACAACTCTCCGCAGTTCATCGTTCCACGGTCGCAAACTTCGATTAAAAGTTTCGACGAGAAATAAAATAACTAACTCCATTGAAGCTGAAGTGTGTTTGTAATGAAAAATAAAATGAAAAACAGTTGAGGACTGTGTTTGGGAGTTTTTTTAAAGTGATTTACGCGTTTGTTATTTGTTTTTTTCGTAATTATGTTACTTCTGTACTTTCCTGTTGGTTGGCTCGTGTGATGTGCTACCGTTGTACATTATTTTTGAAGAGCTGTGTATTGGTTCAATGGATCATAATGGTACACATTTCATCCTTTAATTTAATAGGTTTTAATTAGGATTCCTTTACTCTTTAATTTTTCACATGTAAATGCGAAAAAAAATAAAAAAGATAAGGAAAATAAGTTCCTTCACTAAAAATTCAAACATGATTTGTGCTGAAAGTTCCCTCTCAGAATGATTACCACGTAAATGACAGTTCTGACAACATTCTCAAGTCTTACAAACTTTGTGATGTTGGTTGATCTGCAATAAAAGTTCAAGGACTTTCAACCACGCACTGTGTGGGTTGCGTAGTTCAAGTTAAGGTAAAAACGACGCAATATTTTTACCATTATTTTTAAAGTTGACTGCTTCTGTGGTGGTTTTATCTCTGTTCACAACTATGCGGCTTTAAATTATCATGAGAAAGTTTTGAGTATGAATGCGGATGGCTTTAAGATTAGGGGAAGACCAAAGACACGTTGGATGGACTGTGTGGAAGATGATATGGTTAGAAAGGGAGTGACTACCGAGATGACGACTGATAGAGAAATATTGTAGAAAAAGGCATGTTTCGTCGACCCGAAATAAATTGGAATGAGGGTCGGAGAAAGATGATGATTTATGCGGGTCTAAACTGGTTCCAGGTTCATTACATTTTATCATGTAAGAAAACCAAAAATAGAAAAAAAAAAGTAATAAAGCGAAAAGTATCCAAGAGAATTCCCTCACATAAATATAACAAAGAACGAACAGCAAAGTGGATCTTTATGAAATTTCTAGTCGGCTCGGAATTTGGAATTGTGCCCAGAAAATAACAATAAGTTCGCCCTAATTACATCTCATGAGATTTTAAATCATCCGCGTAAACCGAGAACCTTTTAACTATGACCTGTTTACCTCTATGAAAAAAGGCGAGACAAAAGTCTACTATTCAGTTTTAATACCCACTTTCATGGTATAACCTCATTGCGGGTCACGAAGATCTGTGCAAAACATCGGGAAAGTTGTGTGCAGAATTTTGCACAAAGTTTTGTGCAATCAATTCGAACGAAGCGAGGGCGACACTTTCCTATGAGGACGTTACGACTACTCGTGGTTCTTTGATACAAAACAAATATATTAAAAGGACCAATTTATTTAAATAGTAGGTAGATGTATCGGTATTTAATTCAACCAGATGATTTTATTAGTAGTTCAACTAATGGCCGTAGGACAGACGTGTTCTTGAGTGGAGGCCGCGAATTGGCAATGTCGTGTGGGACGTCCTCAGGCAAAATGGAGTGACGATCTTTGCTAAGTGGAATGCAATTTAGAAAGGCCAATGTGTTATGACTATGATAGTAACTCTAATTATTTTAGACTAGCGACCCGCCCATGGTTCACCAAGTGCAATCTACTGATGAGGCGATATGTCAAAATATTCAGATTTCTGTGCTTGTATCTAAATTAAATAATAAAATACACTGATATTATAAAGAGAAAAATTTAGTATTTTTGTTTGTAATGAATAAACTCAAAAACTAGTGGACTGATTTTAACACACTGAGTAACAAGGGGCGCCGCGACTGTCTGAATGCGATAAACTCAAAAACTGCCGAACGTATTTTCAAACGGTTTTCACCAAAGGACGGAAAGGTTTAGGTATACAGGGCGTCCCACGGATATGCCACATGAAAAAAAAATGTATTCGTTCAATGACTAAAGCACAACCATTACAAAGCTGTGTCCCAATCTTTAAAAAGCTCAAAATATTACCACTCCCATCTTTATATATATTTGAACTGTGTATCTTTGTACGTAAAAACATAGCTTTATTTCAAGTATATAATGATGTTTTTGTAAGAAAAAGCAGAAATACTTATAAAATTTGTGCACCTCAACAAAGAATTCAACTATTTTCTAATAATGTTTACTGCATGGCAATTAAAATATATAATAAATTACCCAATGCATTTAAGATTCTTAACTTTATGACATTTAAAAAGAAATTATTTAACTTCCTATTACAAAAGTGTTACTACTCAACGACTGAGTTTTTAAATGAAAGATTTGATTCTAAATTTAAATTAGATGACTACTGACATTTATGCGAATTGAATAGAATTTTATTATTTATTTGACTTTGTATATCTTTTTATTGTATTTCATTCTTGACATTATGATTACTAATAACTCCTGAGCGTGCATGTAACGGTAGTTATTTTTTCCCTTTTTCTTGACATTTGTTTATTTGTTAATGTTTAATTTTGACATTGTCTTCTAATCCTTATCATTTAAATTATTTTCAATATTTGTACGCTGGAAACAGCAGAATATTATGGACATAATATTATAATTTGTAACACCTTGTAAAACAATATTCTGACAAATAAATTATTATTATTATTATTATGAAGGGAAAGTACCTTGAATATTGTAGATGGAACATTTTACTGAAAGAAGACATTATTTGAATTTAAAAAAGAATTTAAACTGCATTCATAGATATTTAAATAATTACATGGTTGAACCGGAAATCGAACCCATTACACGAGAAAAATAATCACTCTGTAGCTTTATCATACCGATAGAAAGGCTTCATCATAAGAACTACTTTTTGCTAAATAACATAGTGTCAAAAATAAAAGGAAGACCATGAATTTTGTGGTCAAATATTGTGTTTGCCAAAACTATTTTAGGAATCAGGGATCTGTTTGCAAAATATTAAGCTTTTACCTGCAAATTTTTGTTAGAGTCAAGTGTGAGTCCCCCTGCCAGGTAAATGGTTGTTCTTGTATTTGTGAAAAAATTCACACACACAAAATTAAAAGCAAAACTATCACAGCTAAGTAGGCTGTAACGAGTAATAATCGACCAACTTAAATTTGCAGTTTGAAAAACATGTTCTCCTATACATTCCGTATGGGAGAACATGTTTTTCAAACTGCAATGTTACGTTTGTTCTTGGGATAAATTCATCCCAACTACGGAACCCTTCATCGTGCGTGGTCCGACACACACTTGGCCTGTTTTTTATTTTATATTATTTTCAGAACTAGAGCGAAAACAATTCCCAGTGAATAATTTTTTAAACAAGTTGTAACCTTTTTGTGAAAGCCTTGATGTTGGGTTGAAAGTAATTTTGTAACAGAAGGCTGGAGGGGCAATGTTTATTTAAACACTTTTATAATTATAATGGCGGTGTTTATTTATTTATCGCGTTTTGTGAGTGGATGTAAAATGGGACATAGATGAGTTAACTGTGATGAGGGTCCAGTGACGTTTTGTTGACAATTATGAAGATTATATTTTTTTACCAAACTAATGACTTTCAAACAGGATATTTTATTTGCTAGCTAATAAGAGTAATAACAATTTTGTGTTCCCTAAAACTTACATTCGTGTTTTTATTCAAGAGCAGTATGTGTTCTGTAAAATCACTAGTTTTAATAATAAGGAATATTGATTTCGTAAAATAGCATTACCCGAACATTCTAGAGAATAAGCCTTGTGTCTACAATATAAGTAACGTTTCGTCCTCGTTTGAGTCGCTTTTATCCTTAAACTTCACATAAATTCACCTTTCAAATACCTATCTCTTTTGCACATAAATATAAAATAAAGCAACATTTTCTAGCATTCACGGATCGTCTGGCTACGAAAGCTCTACGCTGCTACGAGGCTTCGCCTGCTACGCGTTCGTAGCAGATCATACATTTCATTTTTATTTCTAACACAGTTACATTGTATCTTGCATACAAAAGAATATCTACATACGTGTACGACTTTTTCACATCGCAACAGCAAAACGTTAACTGAATACTTTTATGTTATCTAGGGCAGAAATAAAATGTTTGCAGCTTTATTCACTAATACTTTTTATTTTGAATGTTTCTCTGTTTGTATATGTTTTTTGATATAGGTTCCTGAAAAAGCTTAAAGTTTGTTTGCCACAATAGTAAGCTTTTACGTACGTACAAAAATACAAGTTTTAATTCTAAATATCAATCTGTAAATTGCTGTTACACAAAACCGTTAAAATCGACATTGCTATGATCACCACAACTCTCCAAACGCAAAATTGATATTGCGAGCTGTTTCTGCTGCGTTAGTTCCACGTCGGAACTCGTATTCAAAAGCTACTCTAATTTTCAATGTATCCATCTTTACTTTAGAAGCTGAATGAAAAAACAATTGAAACTTAAACAATCGAATGTTGTACATAATATTATTTCAAATTTAGAATGTTATAGTTATCTTGGAAAAAAAATGTCATTCCGGAATCTCACACCATGCAGTTTTAGTTTTAATTCAAAGTGTCTAGTTCGTTAAAACGCCTGATACTATCATTCGGCGGCATAAGGATGTAAGTTTGTTCAATTATGACCGCTTAACCTAAAAGTTGGCAACGTCGCAAATAGCTGTCAAATATTTACCTGTTTTGATTAATTTGGCAAATTACTGTATGGAAATATGAAATGTGACTTAATTGCATTTCATAATCAATATTAATTAATATCGTAATACTGAACATTTAGTTTTATATGTAAAAAAGTATTTGGAAACTTTCCAAATGCCTTTTTTACACCTAAAACGGTTACAACATCAAATTTAGTGTTATAATTGCAAATATTATTATTAATATTCTAGTTCGCTATTCAGCCACATTTCATATTTCCATACAGTGATATTGCCTAATTAATCAAAACAGCGAAATATTTGACATCTATTTGCGACGTTGCCCACTTTCAGAATAAACGCTCTTCAGCACATAATATGAACGAAAAACAACCGACTTCCAAAAAAAAACACGAGATGGTTTTTTTTCCTTTTTTTTCTCTTTAATTATGGTACCTACCCCACACCAATTCGTATAGCACTACTTGCTATATCAACAACAGTGACAGGAAGTATTATAACATCATCAAGATAAAAAAAGTAGATTAAAAACGTATTATCGAAGCTAACTCATAAACTACCCAAGCAAAGTAAAATTTTAATGGCACCGTGCAAGCTTGCTCAACCAAATGAAAAAAAAACAAACAAAATCGGTCTACATTTGACAAAAATATCGATGGAGATAAATAAAATAAAACAATGCAGCAAACATGCACTCGATTAAAGGTATGCAGTACTTTTAATCGAGTGCATGCGAATAATCGTAACGTGCCCATACTTACCTTTTACGCGTCCTTGGTTGAACATAAGCAAGCCAAATGGCCTTAAAGGAATTTAAAAACGCACTGTGGCGTTGGAGAGTATCATTTTCAAACTCAATATCTTTGTTTGCTTCGCTAACTCTGACCATGAAAATATACAGGGTCTTCAAATGCAAGGTTTACAACAAAGACTGCCTTTTCTTGTCATATTTTCTAATATTTTTCAATAGTACCGATAAGCCATAGTACCCGTTATTACTGTTCCGTCAATAACTGACTGGTTATCTCACTAAAAGACGAAATAAATGATTTTCAGGAAAGTTAATTTTTAAAGCGATGCAAAGTCAACTGATTCGTTTACAAAGAGAACTGAGTCGTAGACAAAGGCTGACATAATCAGCTTATAACTTCCCCACTGCGACACCTCCTGGGAGGCCTCCTCTCTGTAAGAGAGGTTGGGCCATCAATTAAAATGCGGGCCCGATGCGGATTGAAGATGTCGGACTTCTCAAAATTTTTGATTCTAGGACATGCCGGATTCCTCACGATGATTTCCTTCACTGTTTTGAGAGCAGTGGTGATGAAATTAATTACACTTAAAAAGTAAAGTGCCTGCTTCGGTTCACACGAACTCATGACCAACAACTTGTAAGTTGGTGACCCAGAGGTATCACTAGGTCACCACTGCTCCTGACGCTAATAGCCTATTGTAAATCATAGAACACAGTCTTACCTATGTACATTTAACCTCCCCATTTAATTGGAAACAGTTGAACTATGAATATCACAAAACTAGTTTAAAAACTGTGTCGTTAAAAACTCAAAGAATAACTAGTACTTCATGCAGCGTTTCCCGGGAACGTGAATTAATTTAGCTTCCTACAGTTAGCCCTATTGTTAAAGTTTATTTTATTAGAAAAACTGCAATGGCGTCGTGTTTCAATGTTTAAATTGCTTCGTTGAATTCGGAGGTGAAAAAGTATGAAAACAAACATAACACGGGTTTAAGTTACCTACATATAATTATTTTTTACGTATCCACGTACATACTTTGATTCACGTTTTGATAAGTAATATTTTCAGAAAAATTATGTTTCTTTGAATTAAAAAATATTTTGAAGAATTGCAACGGAATAAACTTAATCCCTGAACTTCTTGTCCAGAAGTTGGCTTCTAATCTTACTCGCAACACAACTCACTAAATAAAGACAGAAGTATGATTTAAATACGTTAAGCCTTAATAGAATTTATTGATTTGTGGTGCAGGTGGGTCCTAGTCTTTTACATGGCGTGGTGCAACTAACATCTGCAATCTAAATACTGGGCAGCAATCTCTTTCTACAGTTAGACCAGCTTTTAGGTTTTATTATATTGCCGTAGCTTAATCTGAGAATCAAGTTAATTTATTTGTATCCAATTTACTCGTAAAACTCCCAGTATTTAAACGTTAATATAAAGAGACCTTTAGTTTATTACTTTCACTTAATAATAAAAAGTTTAACACATCATTATTCTGTCAAACTAAATGTCATTGAACCTAAATCATATTTATCATATTTAAAATCTGTAGGCTGATGAGTGATGACACACTTGTGATTGTTTAACTCAAAGTTTTTAGATCAGTGTTACCCTGCCGTAAATACATAACTATTATGAAAAAAAAACACAAGTTTTTCTTAGTAAGCTTACCAATACATAAATTGTTTACGGTTTTGAATAATATCATTATCGTTAACTTTCACGTTTCACTGCAAGACTTGATCCTCAAAATGACCGCTACAATACAACGTCGTAATGAAAGTTACCCTATAAATGCAGACTACAATCTGGGGGCCAAATGTGCTATTTTGAATGATTGGTCTACGAGTATATGACAACAACGCAACGCCATTATCATTGTGCCAAAAATTCATTATCTCCTAAATTAATAATGTCAGTAGTCAAAAGAAATTTCAAAATAATAGGAGATTACGACTTGTCATTATGTACGAGATTACCAAATATGGTTTTTTTAATAGAGTGTTCGTGGTGACTTTTAATTTGGAGATACCAAAACTAACAAAACAAGTTTAAATATTAAATAATAAAAAAAACCCGGCACAATCATTGTCTCTTTCTCTTTCCTGCTCCATCACCAGACCCTGTTCATCATCTATCTATAACCTATTCATTGAGACCATTTCAATGACCCCAAACACGATACCTGTGCTGTAAGTTGGTAAGAGAGTTGGGTGTCCTGCAAATTTCAGGTATTGCTGCAGCATCTGTTCAAGGTTACAATTATCATTATTCTAATATCATTGAAGTTACAGAATATCAAATTTCAATTGATCAGACCTGTGGAGACGCTCACATCCCTTCATCAACTAGAAAAGAGCTGATAATCTTCAAACAGCTGAACCGATTTTAATAAAAAATGTCTAAGAACCATTGCTAGAAAACCTGCTTTCAAATTTTAAAAACCGCATTTAAATCGGTTCACCCGTTTAAGAGCTACGGTGCCACCGACAGACACACTCACACAGCGGTCAAACTTATAACACCCCTCTTTTTACGTCGGGGGTTAAAAAAGTAAGTTCAAGAAGTTAAAACCTGACTACTGAAAAATCACGCTCTAAAAAGTATGGAACAAGAAAATATTTCAGACAGAAATCAAGACAGGTACAAAAATGGTCAAAGTAAAGCCGTTGTTACATGCCATTATAATTTTGTAGGTATACAGGCATGGCTTTACCTTGACCGTTTTTCTACCTATGTCTTGATTTCTGTCTAATTTTTTTTTTTGTTCATCTTCACACGATAAGGACGCTTCCAACCATACCTCATTTGTCAAATTATGATCAGAAGTTTAGAAGTTATGAGGTAACAGATGAGCATACATATATACATACATACCGGTCAAAATCATAACCCTCCTTTTTGCTTCGCCGTGGTCGGGTAACAACAAAAGACCACTGTCGCGTCTTCTTGACAAAATCACTTGATAGCCTTTTTGTTGGCTGGAGTTTTAACGAAACTTCCTTCGCGGCAGGCGGTAATCTTTCGCTCATCGCCTCCGCTCAAAAATCGCTTATGTGATAGATCCCTAAAGAGTAAACTTCAAATATTGTCACAGAACTTTCCGATGTAGGCCAAGTTTCGCAATTTGAGAACGAACTCAAACAAACGGTCTGCGTCTTTAGTTTTTATCTACTTTTCTTTAGATACGTAGTTTTGTCTAGCGAATGATTTCGCAAACAGTGAGATGTGAACTGTTTATGTGGATCCCGATTAGAAGATAATACGTGTGTGGCAGGGTTGATGGACCTCATGGACCAATGACCTTAAAAAGGTGTCTGGCACTGACTGGATGCGGAAGGTGGAGGACAGAGTCCAGCAATGGACTACAATAAGCTGAAATGAACGACGTGTTTCTATTGAATAAAATAGACATGCAGTATTCTCACGTAAGGCAGCAATATTTTTTGTTAATGTTTTTAGGATTCCGTATTTCAAAAGGAAAAAAAATCGGAACGGAACAAATGAAAGGGCTTGTTGTGAGGATCTCAAATCTAATTTTATTATAATTTTAAAATAAATACTTTGAAAAGATATTTGAGAAAATTTATGTAAATTGACCATAGACCAAAATTGACACACCGCATATCTCCAAAATTACAGCGCCAAATTTTTTGAAAGGGTACAGAGAGTGGTTTTTTACTCATAGCATGCAAGAAACCCTATAAGAAGTCTATGGTTTTTAAATAACATGATAAGCCTCTCAATATGAATTATTGAGAGTGAATTATTTTCAGGCTTTTTTAGTTCTGTTTTTGAGGATGCGTCTGATCTTCCCTTTAGTGGCGAGCTATGCGCAGGTGTTGAATGCAGCTCTTTTTTATCGGAGATTTATGTTGAACACGATTATATTTTGCGTGCATTGAAACAACTGGATCATAATAAATGCGCTGGTCCGGACGGAATACCTTCTGGTTTCCTGGTCAAGTGTGCTGAAGAACTATCATTGCCACTGTATTATTTGTTTAATCGATCTCTAAAACTAGGTACGTTTCCAAAATGCTGGAAAAAGGCGCACGTTGTACCCATTTATAAAGATGGTGACAAGTCAGATTGCGCAAATTATAGACCCATAAGTATATTATCTGGTATGGCAAAACTTTTCGAAGCGTCTTTGTATCAGCATTTTTATTCTCATTTTAAACCGTATCTTTTCCAATCCCAGCATGGATTCGTACGAAGTAAATCGACACTCACAAACCTGCTCGAGTACAAAAACTATTTGTGTACTGCTTTCGCGACGGGTGGTCAGATAGACTCAGTCTATACAGACTTTCGGAAAGCATTTGATAAAGTTAACCATGAAATGCTGCTTTTTAAGCTGAAATCGTACGGTATACATGGTTCCCTGTTCCGGTGGATTCAGTCTTACTTAAAAAACAGAAGCCAACTCGTTTCTGTCAGGGGATACTTGTCGTTGCCAGTTAATGTTGCGTCAGGCATTCCACAGGGATCGCATTTAGGGCCCCTACTTTTCATAATTTTTATTAACGATCTCGTGACAAAATTGACATGTCCTTGTTTGTTGTATGCCGATGATCTGAAGGTATTCACGTCGATAAAAAACACATCCGACAGTGATTCCCTTCAGAACGATTTAAATATTATTTCTGACTGGGGTACCCTTAATCGTATGAAATTGAACATAAATAAATGCTATGTTATAACATTTACGAAAAAACGTATAAAGAACACCTATGACTACAGACTCGATGGTCAATCGTTAGAACGAAAGAGCGTAGCCAAAGATCTCGGCGTATTGTTTGATGAACAATTATCCTTTAGAGATCATTACGATAACATGACGAATAGAGCATTGAAACTTCTCGGTTTTGTATCTAGGTCTACCAAAGGATTTAAAAGACCTCAAAGCTTCATATTACTTTATAAAAGCCTAGTAAGAAGTATATTGGAATACTGTTCGATAATCTGGTCACCGTGTTACGCGGTACACTCTGACAGAATTGAGAGTGTGCAAAGAAAATGTGTTAAGTGGGTCTCGTACCGGTACGGCTTCTCTAGATCGCTGCAAGGCTATTCCGAACGCCTTGTTAAATTCAATTTGGAACCTTTGCATGCCCGTCGCAAACAGCAAGATTTAATAAACCTGCATAAGATCCTACATTCCACGCTGGACTCTTCAGCTCTGCTGTCCATCATAAACATCAATACTAGGTATAACACCCGCAGACCGAAAACTTTTGCACTTCTGGTCTTTACAAATAACACCTCATATTACAACCCTATCGTTAGAATGTGTCGACTTTACAATGAAGTTTCAAAGGACAATAACAGTATTGACATCTTCGATTCTCGTGCCGCTGCTTTCAAAAGACATGTATGTACTCTTTCTTTTTAATCTTGTAACATTTTAAACTGTTTTCTTTATGTAATGTAACTTTGTGTCAATTATGTATGTACTTTAACCTGGCGTGTTTGGTCTCCTGCACATTCCCTGCCTAAGTAGAAGTGTGTTGGAGGACAGACGCACGGACCTTGCAGCTGTAACTTTGTGAACTAAGTTTTTACTGCAGTTGTCTTCTTTATTATTGTTGTTGCTAGTCATGTTGTGCGATTACGCTTTGGGTGATAATCAGGTCGAAACCTTTAATGTGAATCTAGTGATATACTGTGATTGTTACCTGTTGTAGTTGCCTTGTAATTAATAAATAATAAATAAATAAATAAATATTGTGCGTACAAACTTACATTTGCAGTAGGAATGTATGGAAGAACATGTTTCTCAACTAAGTTGTTTAGTTTTTCTCAGTTAAGTTTGAATAAATTCATCGACATTACGGAACTCTTCATTGTGCGTGGTCCGACACGCACTAACCCGGTTTTTTTTGTTGCTAAAAAGTCTCCATCACGTTTATTTATAAAATAGTAGGTATTATATTGTTATTATCTTTCATGACAGCACTAAGATGAAACCAAGTCTTGTAATGGAAAATTCCAGACGATAGGCAGGCGATCAAAATGTCATTATAAATAATTTATAATTAAACTCAGTTACTAACAGGACTAAATAATAATAACAAACGTAGACAAGAATAATAATTATTAGCGAAACTGTTTGTTGATAGTTACGAGTATCAACTGACTTGTGGATTAGGGGAGCCTAGGCATTTGATTAATTAGCAGAAGTGTTAGGTCGCGCCCTGATAAATGACGGCAAGATATCATGTTTACTCGGTTTAAATGAAAATCCACGCATCAGTGTATCAATTCAATTCAATCAATTTGTCGTAGCAGTAAGATTGAGGATAGTTTTCGTAGTGCTAGTGCTTCATACTTCTGCGGTTTACTGTACATGCATTTTTAGCTCTTCATGTCTGCATGCCTGATGCACATCAGGCCTCAGACCGCAGACTCATTGATGTACTACTATAAACTGGTAGGGTAGGCGTGTGTCTACCCTAACAGTTTACATAGCATAACATAGCAGTGCATCAATGAATTTATAGTTATCAATGAGTTAGTAGTTAATAGTTCTTCTAACTGACCAGACAACTGTGCTGTTGGGGAGTTTATTGCGTTACTTCTTTTTCCCAGCTAAAGCACTAGACATTGGAGAAGGGCGGGCGTTTCTCGTAATTTTAACGTTTAAAAAGTCCTGATTCTTAGCCTAGTTGAAGATTGATTTTGATTTATTGAATGGAAAATCTAATAAAATACAAACAAAAGTATAGATGCAATCTGATTAACTCGGTAAAATCTTAGTCATTAATTCATGGAAATAAATTCCAGTCGTATTTGATTCCAATAATACTTATCTCATATTTAGCTCTAAATGAATTTGGTGAACCATCCAATAACTACGTGTTTCTATAGAATCTTTATTTAGTTTCTAATATTAAAACAATCGAATTAATACATACACACAACAATTCAGCTTCGTAATCCTTTGCTTCCGACTTAGCAACCAATAAAACCTTTTCACATAAAGTTGCACAAGTGCAAATAACACTTCGATTTACGACCTCTTCACGCTAACTTACGTACGAGTTACAGTTAAAACAAGCGTGTATTTGCCCATTCACATCACCATAGCATGTCAATCTTAAGATTTCTCGTGTTTTTTCCTTGTTCTGTGAGTGATTCGATATTAAATTCATGAACCCCTTATATTATTTTTGTTGTTGTTTTTGAGATTGATGTGATTACTTTTATTAAATTCTAGCTAAAGTCAGTTAGCCCGAGGGCGGCTCCATCCAAGTGGAGGAAATATTTTGCAATTATTGCAAAGAAAAAATGTTATTTATTATAATGTGACGTTCATTTTTTTTTCGTTCAAATTTTCACAGATCATAATTAAATTATGTTTTTAAACCATATGAGATCGGTGTTTCATATCTGACTTCTTAGACAAGGAAAACTTAGACAAACTCAGTACCCACAGTCTCCTGTCCAGACTTAATCTTCGTCAGGCCTATGAAAACCACGCATATTAGTGTCTGAGATGACCATGTCTCTGACTGATATATTCGTTATCATTTCAGACCTGAAATGGTGACGAATATAAATCAGTAAGTAAGACAATGAGGATTACAACTAGCAATAGAGTACGAAAGCTTGAGTTAATTGATTAAAGAGACCAATATCTGTAGTTTATTGAAAATATAACAACAAATAGACGTAGAAATTGTCTGAAGGCTGCGATTGCCGATTTTCCAATTTGCTACAATATCAAGGAACGAGTACAATCTTCAATGAAGGGCTGGAACAGCTGTTTATATAGACAGGAGAATAATACAGTGAGGGTATTTTATGAAGAGAGTTGTGAAGGTAGTGGAAGTAATTGTATTGTGTTGCTTAGTAACTTTTGTTGTTGTGAATAAATGGCTTCTACGTTTAATGAAAATAGTAGAAAGGGATGCTCGGCGAATAATTTGTGTGGATATACAGGATGGATTTTTGAGATGGGGGAGTAAGGGCCGTACCTTAACCGAAAAATAATTAAAGAAAATTTCTTTAACTTTTTCAAACATTTTGATCTGCATTCACAGATTTTGAAAAAAAAATACAGTCAGCAAGAAAATGGGCAAATTTCACAAAAACTTTTTTTGATGCCAATCGATCCTGTATCATATAAGGATCAAAAAACTCTATAAGACCAACAGGTTTGAGTACTAATAAAGTCAGAAATCGCAAAAAACTTATCCCTTACATTTCGTAGGAAATGAGACTCCAATCTACTTTTTATAGTGGATAAACTGGCTGCAAATAAATAAGTTGGTCCAATAGAGTATTTTGATCCATAGAGGAAGCAGGATCGATTGACATAAAAAAAAGTTTTTGTGAAAACTGACCATTTTCTTGCTTTCTGTATTTTTTTTTCAAAATCTGTGAATGCTGATCAAAATGTCTCAAAAAGTTAAGGAAAGTCTCCTAAGACCGTTTTCCTGTAGCTACAACGGTTCAGGTAGCTGCTGCCCCATCTAAAAAATCCAGTCTGTATAACAATTTATTGCAAATAAAGTATATATAAAAAAAAAAAATACCATTCTTGAAAATAATTAATTAATAACAAATGAAGAATCAAATTGAAGAATTTAAATTCAGGCGCGTTGTTCCATGATAGCACGCTTTAATTCAACTCATGCGTTTTGTCTAATTTGTATATCAAGTATGTACCGTTTCTGAAATAGCCACTTCTATACTTATTATATATTAAAATCGCTTTTCGCGTCTATCGATATATAAAGGATTTCAATGCGGTTTTCACCATCATTTCAAGAATTTATTCCGGAAGGTTTATGAGTATAATACATTATTATTAAACGTGATCAAACAAAGAAATCTCGATTTTGTCAAGTCATAAAAACCGTGCAAAGTAGTGGCAGGTCGCTAGTCTTAGGATAAAACTAAGTCAAATAAAGGTCTGAAAGATTTACAATCAATCTATACAAAATGAAACAAGAAAAGGTACTATCGCATTTGCAGCAACGGTATTAAATATTTCGTGGAACATTAAGTATTAAAGGTTTTCTACCTTGACGCCTCTCAGTACGGCAGGAACCCTTTCCTTTAGTAAATGTTTTAGTTACTCGTTAACAATTCAGTGTCAGTGGAGCGGTAGACTGAAATCTCTGATGTGTTGAAGGATACTTAGATTTTAATCGGTTTTTTGAGGTAGAATTTTTGAAGCGAAGAATAATCGTACCTATTTACAGGTACTTAAAAGAGTTTTTTTGGCTGCTTAAACAAACAGCCTAGTGATCACTTATTCACAAACCCTTTTTTCGCTTGACTGTTAATTCTTCTTCTTTTCAAATCGGAATCTGGGATCCATTTCCAGATCAAAATTAAGAAAAACTAAAGAACACAAAATAAAAAATAAACACGTTGCACGCAAAACGGCCATCGCTCAGCATAATGCTGCGACACTATGCGAGACAGAGCCTGTTTCGGACGAGAGGGGCACGACCAGCACCCGCAGTCGTCCTGGAACAATCTCCCAACGTTTTTGACGTATGTTCCCTACTAACTGAGTCTAGCGACTCTGCTGGCGACACACGTCACCACGCACTCCTGAATGCGTATTGTTGACTTAGGTACAACCCACAGGGACCTCGGCGAGGGACTGGCGACTTAGAGGGATTCCTTGAAATGAAACAGGAATGTTCAGTCTTGACTTGTTTCTTGTAATACTGCTGGATTCGGAATACGTAACCATAGTTTTATTTTTTATTTTTATGTAGGGCAACTCGTAGCTGACCACTAAGGTCATGACTACTCAACCGGTCAATCCTGTGGCTGCCTTAAGCTTCTACACTCAAAGCCTCCAGCCAGGGGCAAAAACTATGCTAATTAAAACTAGGCGAACGCTCGCTAAGGGCACCCCCTGTGGGGTACGAACCTCGGCTTAGGGCGTTCGCTGGGGGGAGGACAGCAAGAGGGACAGGCTGGATAGAAGGTATATCATTATTATTAATCGGGGAATTTAAAGCTACAAGTTCAGCATCATCGACGCGGGCTGGCGCATTGTCGAGCATAGGTCGGGGGGGAGTATCATTTACTCGGGAGAGTCGCGATCGCGGACCTCTGCGGAGAGGTCGGAAAGTGTGTCGGTGTGGGTATTTTCTCACTGTACTGGTTTCCCTATTGCTCTCCTGGAGGAGGGTTATGGGGTCGTCTGGGTCGGAAAGGATTTGCCTCGGGCGGCGGACTGTGCTGATTTGACTCGAGACATAACTGGCGGCCTCGACAACCAGAGGGTTGCGATGGATGGCGGCGGAATCAAAGAAACGCTTGGAATTGCGTTTGAGAAACTGGTGGATTGTGGGGAGTCTAAAGTCGAGGTGGAGGGTCTCGTTCCTACAGAACCAAGGGGCCTGCTTTATGTGGTCTGCGAAAGTGAGGTGTTGGTCGAGGACCAGACCTAGATACTTGGCTCGATTCTCCCAAGGGATCGGCTTGCCGAGCATGGTGATGGGTCGGGGCAAAGGGGGTCTGTATCGAGCCAGCATTTTTGAAAATAAGACCGCTTGGCTTTTGTCGGGGTTGACTTCGATCCTCCATTTCCTAAACCAGGCGCCAAGGTTATTGACTGTGGTTTGGAGAATGCGGGCTATCGAGTCGGGGCCAGTGCCCTTGTAGTAAATGGCCGTATCGTCTGCGAACAGAGCCAACTGTGCCTTTTTACTCTTCGGGATATCGCTGGTGAATAGAGTGAATATGAGGGGGGCAAGCACAGAGCCCTGAGGGACGCCTGCGCGGATGGGACGGGGAGAGGATATTGCGCCTTCGATGCGATAGCGGAATGTGCGGTTCAACAAAAAGTCTCGTAAGATGAGCACGAGACGATCCGGCACAACGAGTTGGTACAGCTTATATATTAAGCCGTTGTGCCAGACTTTGTCAAACGCTTTCGCTATAACGTAACCATAGCAAATTGCCCTTCTTTTATAGAGACCTCTAGCCAATCAGAGCATTTTAATTATGCACACGGCACTAATCCCTTTTCTCTCAACCAATCAGAACACTTCAAGATTACACATGGCACAAATGTGACTTTGTATGGGAAACTTACTTTGGCAATTTTCTTATTCTAACAAGGAATGGACTTATTCTAACTATATACTAAAAACTGTATCAATAAATCTTAATTTAGACCTTAAAAATAGCAAAAATCTATAACGGTTCTCGTTAAGGTAAAAGTTTCACATTAGATAAGCTTAAGCTGTTTTATGGTACAAGTAGCGTCCCCTAGTGTTAGGAATGTGCAACAAATTCGGCGTCTTTATTATTACATTATTCATTTCTTAAAATTAAACAATAAATTACTAATAAAACAATGACAATATAAAACATAACTAACTGAATGTTGTTGCTAACAATAATATCTTATATAATTTCAAACATCAAAAGTTCGTAGAACATAAACTCAAAAATTTATAAGTCCATAAATTTTCTTACACAAAAGAGATTGACCATTTCTGGTATCGCTATTTGTTCTGTGGTGACTTAAGTTTATAATGTTGATAAATCTTGTTTTTAAATATAATAATTTTATCTAGTAATGCGATTCCTTAAATTCTCCGTATAAAAAACTCTATAAAAGTATCAGTTTTTATTTTGATTTCCTATTTTACCTGTAAATTGTTTTTTTCACTCACGTAATGTCACATGTCATTGGCTTCAAAGAGTATGTAAACAATAAAACCTTCTTGACTTACGCAAAATAATTAATTTACGCATCCAATTATTAAAATTATAGTTGAATAATTAGTAACAACAGATATTAATAACAACTAATTATTATTATTACATTGTAATAATAATCTGTTAAGATGTTAAAAGTACACAAGCAAATCTTTTGGTTATGCGAAAGGCAGAAGGTTTTAGAGACCTTTGCCTGTTTCATTCATCAAAAGAAACTCTTTGAAAACAGAACAAACATGTGCTAAGATTCTATGCGCGCGCATCCTGAGCAGAATATGCTGGCGACAGAACGGCGGGCTTTCTCTTTCTAGCATATATGCACGTCCCATTCGTTTAGTTTTAAGTACAGTCTCGACCGATAGGTATTTACTTTTAGAATTGTTTATTATTATTGTATAATTAATTGAATGATTTTATTTATATGTTTTGTTTTAATCTCTACTACTAGGCCATTATTATTTTGCAATTTGGATTTAATTTAATTAGCTATGTTTATAAGTTAATGTCACATAGATTACTGAAAAATGTTCAGCACTTTGATCTTATAGTTTTAACCATGGTGTAACGTATAGGTCCCATTAACGTGAACGTTTTATGATAATATAAACATTGTCGGAAATGAATGTCGGAATTGACGAGCATTGAAAATTCTTAAACGTTTGAATTTTGACTAATTCGTATTTTGAATTTAACAGCATTCAATGTGACAAAAAATCGAGAGATTCGATTCTAAACCTAGATTTTGAGACATAATTACCGTGTAATGCCGAGAATTATGGTAAAATGGTAAATTACATCTGAAAGCCCTAAAATTATCCTTTTAATTAAACCATAAATCTTTGAGTCACTGCATGTTTCATACCGATACTAGGTTCTAGTAAATTATCAATTATTTATTATTATTAATCTAATTACTATTATTTGTAAATTATCCTTTAATTATCTTTTAAGCTTATAATTCCTAAACGCGTTGTCCTATCAACTTGAATCTAACTGGAATATTGGTTTTAAGCAAGATTCTATCATACAAAACAAAAATTATCGAAATATCACCATAAACAAAAAATCACATTTTCAAGTTACGTAATTATACTACAGTCCTAACAATGATCAAAAAATTCTTTGCGATTTGGTTTGTTTCAGTCTTATTAGATAGAATATGAAACGAATGAGAATTTTAAGTTAGGCAAACTAGTTAGAGTAAGATAAACGTTATATTAACAAAATTCTAATTAGATATTACGAAATTCTTTCTAACTTACGACTCGATTCATTGACTATAGAGAGCGCATTCGTCGCAATCCCGCTGCTACTTGTGCCTTAGTGCGAAGATAGGGTCCCGTTGCCGACAGAGCCAAAGCGCTGGTTTTCAGCGACAGCCGGCGTTCAAGTTATGACGTCGACCGGTGTAGCATACAATGAGATATAAACAAATTATATTCATATTCGTCGTTTATTTATATTCGTTTAGTTAACTAGATTACTTTGGCCCAGAAGATGGCTTCGTTAATGTTATATTTGAGCATATAATTGACTGTTACCTAATTGTAAAGCTGTCACCGGGTGCCCATTTTTGGCAGACTGGCTGTTATGCTATTATGATAAAAGAGATGTTGTGTTAACTTTTCATAATTTCTTATTGTGAGCAAAATTTTATTGTAAAAATAGCAAATCTTGTTTTAGAAATTAAAAAACTCTCGTAGCAATTGAAGGATTAGACAAAAATCGAATTGTAATCTTTTTCTTCGAAGTTACAAAGTTACCGACCAAAGAGATCAATGCTCGTTTCTTTCTTTTATAAAACGAGACCCTTGCCGTGCAGAGGAATAATTACAATAACATTGAAAGGTGGGCATTTTTTAAGGCCTTTGAAGTTCGAAAACTGCTGATTTTGTAGCATTTTTTGCAAAGTTTTAATGTTGAAAAACGAAATGATCAAAGAAGCTTACAATGCTTCCATGTCATATACGGTAATAAAAAGCATATGTAAAAAAAATCTGTTCATACTGCGAAATCTGACCTTCCAATTTCCTCATTTTACAAAGACAAAAGCATTTTTAGGTCATCATCCCAGACTTTTCGTCCATATTTTGGCTCTAACGAGATAAGGCTGGGTATGAGTTTTAGCAAGCCTCAAAGAGATTGGGTATCATGAATTTTGAAACCTTCATGTTCGTTAGTAAGTTTGGTAACGAGCTCTATGTTACTTGTGTATGTATGTTGAGATGCCAATTAACGTATTCTTTAAGGTACGTGATTTTTTTAAGATCTTCATTGTACGTGTATTATAAACATACAAGTACCTAGGATAACTCTTTCGTGTGTGTTTATACTTTTGGTGAAATTATAATACACATACTATATAGTAACACATTGAAATAGCAAGACACCGACTTCCGAAATTAAAGTAATTTTTCATATTGTACTGTTTTTTTTGGAAGTTTATTGTTATTTTTTTTTGTAGAGGATTTAGGTTTGTTTTATTAGAGGACAAAAGCTTTCTCCTCATCTGCGTATTTCTTCCATTTCTATTATTTCAAATTAATACATGTAAATTATTATTACAAACAGGTCTATTAAAACTTTTTCAAAGAAAAATATCACTCAATAATATTTTATTTATTGAGCACTTTCTAAATATTTTTCAATTGACCGCTAAAATTCTAGCGACATCATTGACTTCGCAGTAGGTATTTTCTTTAGTAGAAGTTCAATTTAGAATTGGCAATTAAACTGTTTTAATTAAAGTTTTGTACCGGTCGCGGCTAGTGTTAGTGTCCATAGTTAATGAATTATGGATACTTTTTAGGGTTTCGTTCCCAAAGGACGACAACAGAACCCTATTACTAAGGCTCCGTTGTCCGAGCGTAAGTCCGTCCGTCTGTCAAAGGGGCTGTACCTTTTGAACCGTAATAGGTAGAAAACGGTAGACTAATATGACCAATATATCAACAAATAATAAAAATAAAATAAAGTTAAAAATTAAAGTTAAATAAAAAAAAACGTATTTTTTCGGTGTTGGAAAATATTGTTAATTATATTGCACGGTGGTGCCCTTTGTGCGCGACTGGCTCATGGCCGCTTTTTTTTTACATTATCGGAGTCTAGAAAACCCCTGCTTTGCTTAAAATTGAGTTTAATATTCTTCACTTGATAATGAAATTGATGGCCAATAAAACGTCCCCACCTTATCGAGGATACGTTGGTTCATTAAACCTAAAACAAAAAACTTAAAATAATACATTTTCTCGATCTCTAACTCATAGTAAAAACTGCCGCCCAACTTGATATCCCCCATCCTCTTACGCTCAAAGGGGATGGCCTAATTTAGCTGGGGACCGCTCGCTAATAACACAGGGTACACTTTAATGGAAAATGCACACAGGAACATATTCCCAGCCACCGAATAAATTTGAAGTTTCCCAAAAGTTTGGATTCCACCTTACTCATCGGAGAGCTGAAATCCGGTATAATAAGTAGCTTCGTCCGTGACATAATCTCCGGAGTTTTATGATCTTGCTTCGAAACGTGATTGAATGAAAATGTAATGAGATTTGAACTCAATTTCAAGGTATGAGATCAAGCTACTTTAGTTGGAACGTTAGATATCATACCAACAATCTTGTTCCTTATTATTATTTTTTTTTTTCGAGTAATTTGTTCGAGGTGGTCTCGATAAAATCCGAAAAAGCAGTCTCATTCAAACTAGATTATATGGTTAGGGGAGTTTCATAACCGATTTTTTAATGATATGGAATGACACAGTTCCGATCTCAAGATAGAAGCCAATATTCCACATTTAACACACAAGTATGCTAGGGAATGCTAACATTTTCAATCTGTTTTTAGCCGTAGCTTATCGTTACCATTATTTTTTGTAGTATGTATAAATAAATAAAATATAACCTACCTACAGATTTTTCAATTTTTTGATTCGATACATAGATTTTATCTACAGTTTCATTCTAGTTGAGTCTTTTTTTTCGTTTCAATTCGAATGGAATAACAATTGCACTGTACCAGGTTTGCCTTGATAAAATAGTTCGCTGTTTTGAATGCTTCTCGATTCTATTCAGTATCATTCAAAGGTTTGCAGGAGTCTCTAGAATGGTAGCTCACCTTTGTACTATAGACTTTTGTTCTGCGAAAGTAATATTGCTTTGTAAGCATCTACAGTTGTTAAGCTATATTGCATAACAACCGCATTTCTTGTAATTGTAAGTGATCTTGAATATTAACGGTGGCTGAGAGTATCATGCTCACTCAAATGTCTCGCTGATGGTGGCGCGTGTGTTGGATCATTATCTCTCTTCAAAATGGTTGAGCTAAATGGTGGTGATCGATGCGTCACGTTCGTGAGCGGGTGCCGTCAGTTGGGACTGATCATCTCTTAGCTGCCATGGCTTATTTTAATTATGTTTTTTTTTTGTTTGTTTCTATTTGCTGTATTCTGGACTCTTGGTGTACGTCTTTTTTTACATCGTTCGCTCGTATAATTATAAATTCAACATTAATTATGTAACTAATATTTTATAACAATAAAATTAACTTTAACTTATTTTGCAACTAGCTTCATATTTCTGACTGACGGACTCCTTGACAATTCAAAAGTTGAGTTTGAGTTGATTCTAATGCATAATGTATTGAAAATCATCACGTTGGTGTAATAGCAATAGAGCATTTTTGTAGAATCGTAACCACAATTTATAACTCACAATATCATAGAATAGTTTTAGCAAAAACCAGACTTTTTAATCAAAATTATGGTAATGTTACACAATCAAATAACTTTCTTTACACGTAATCGAAAAAATAAATGTAGAGACCTAATATATTGAATTAAATGTTTTTTTTACTACAACTAAAGTCCATTTGGTTAACGTTCATTAGGTAGGATTTCGTGGGAAGTGGTAAGTAATCTAGAAAACTACTCACAAGTCATTTGAATAACATTTCAGTATTTATTTAAGTAGATTTTCGTTTTGATAAGAGAAAGGTGAAAAGGCTTTAAAAATCGGAGTAAATAATTTATGGTAGAACTACTAGCTGTGCCTCTGCATTTGCCTGTTGTATTTGTAGTTTTCCATTATTAAAACTACCCTGAGTCCAACCTTTTTGGCATACGTACAGACATAAATTCGTAGTATAGATAGGGACCATCCACAAAGACGCTCCCCACTCTTCCTAAACGCGATTACTGTACTGTAAGATGTACTGTAATTAAATGAAATTGTTTATAGGATATCGGAATCACTTTTCGGCGTCATATAAAAAATAAGCTAGACGAGGTCGGTGTTTCATATCTGACTACTGTGAGAAGGAAGGCCGAAACAAACTCAAAAGCAGTGTAAGCGATTACTGTACTGTAAGCTGTACTGTAAGCAATTAGGAAGAAAGGTGGGGCGCGTCTTCATAAATGGCGCTATCTATACAGAGCAGTACACTTACTTTTGCTGTACATAATATTTTTTGTAATTTTTCATAGGGAGGAATTACGATATGGGTAAGCACTTGTACCTACAATAAAACTTTTATGTTCGTAGTTTTAGTTAACTGATGGTAATTCAAGTCAAAAGCCACTAAAGTTAAAGTGTTCATAATAAATTTCTCAGACCACGAAAAAACACGCACATTAATTTGTACCAACACGAATCTGACTTTTGATCAATCTTTTCAAATTTTTTGTTGTTTCTTATATTTTTTATTTTTATTTGAGGACTCTAGGTGAGTATTTAGATATAATACAGCGACGTCGCGTGCTATATATAAATAATAACGCTAATAAGAAACATTAAACAACGTGTGTGTCAGACAAGCTTCAGGGCGAGCAGAATTCCTGGATAACATCATGTTCGGTCCAAACTTTACTTAGCATTAATAACATGTTCTTTGTAATTATTATGGTTTAGCAGTAATAGCCTAGTGGTGTAAAAGTCGCACTGCCAAGTCATAGCTCTCAAGTTCGAACCCAAGACACGCAACTCTGACTTTTCGGTTCATGTGCGTCTTGTATAATTATCACTTGCTTCAAAAACGGTGAAGGAAAACATCGACACGAAACCTGAGAGATATTTCTCGACGGCATGTCAAGCCAAGTCAGAGGCCCATGGGTGGCATAAAACTCTGACACCAGGGAGCCTACACCCTAAGCTAAATCCGGAGTTTCGGACGTCGTTACGGGCGCGGAAGAAGATAATGGTTGAAGTGTTGGCTGAGTTTAAAATAAACAGAGCAGATAAAAGTAAACATCATCACTATCTAATTGGAAACATCTCTTAGACATAAATACCTTTTTTTAAGTCTAAAGAACAGTGAAGTCACACCACAAATTATCTTTGTAATTACCTGAAGAAACTTTCCTTACCTACTCACATAATTAAACCCAGGGTAAGGCAAGATTTTAATAATATTGTGTTTGTACATATTATTATATAATGTGTTTATTTAATCTTATGTAAAAGCATCTAAATTAAACTTA
The DNA here is from genome assembly GCA_916701695.1 of Agrochola macilenta. Classification (NCBI taxonomy): domain Eukaryota; kingdom Metazoa; phylum Arthropoda; class Insecta; order Lepidoptera; family Noctuidae; genus Agrochola; species Agrochola macilenta. The sequence goes on from OU753553.1 coordinate 23,730,385, forward strand.
CAGTTATTCAGAGTTCTTTTTTGCCCTTCTGACATAAACAACATTACGAGTATCAAATTTTATTTCGCAGTAATAATTTGTGCCCATCTTTTTGCACCATTATTACGTGTCATTTAACATAACACAATATCTCGCCTGTAATCCTGGACGGGATAGGCAGAGGTCTACTTATAGTGTACGTACCGACATTTCAACAGTTATGTTTAAATTCCTTTAAAAAAAGGACCCCAAGCTCAAGCAATGTGACAAACTTTTTCACTCACTCACGCTGCTGAATTGACAAGAAAAGTAATAAAGTATATGAATAGGGAACACAATACTGAGAATTCCAGTTTGCCTGCCAAACAAGACGGTTACAGTGTCATACTGCCAAAATTGCATGTTTAAGCCGTGTAAGCATTGACTGCGCTCAAAATGGCTATTGAGAGTAGTACCCTAAAAAGATATAATTTATTGGATATAATTATGAAGTACAATTTAGACCAACAAATAATGAACCAGAACAAGAGTAAAAGCATTATTTTCTCGATTTTCTTGATATTTTATTTTAAGTACAACTACGAAACACTTTTTTGGTTTCTCTTTCACACATAGAGAATTTTACAGAATGAGGATGGAATGTGCTTTCGTTCGTTTGGTGTAAGCCCACCTTAATACGAAATATTTCATTTTAATTTCTGCTGAGATTAAAATGAAATATTTAACATAATAATGTCTTATTGTGCTTGAAGTTCAAAAGTGCCTTTTATGTGCCTAATTGAAATAAATTATTTGACTTTAACTTTTGACTTTGACTTTTGACTTTGACTTTTGACTTTGACTTTTGACTTTGACTAATTAAATAATTATATTTGAGATGAAAACAGCAATTAATAAATATCAAATATCATTTGACCAGGTTCTGATGAAATGATTAGAATAACCACATGCGTGAAAATTAAATTCGATTACAAAGTCATCATCATCTGCCTAAAGTTTTTCCAACTATCTATGTTGGGGTCGGCTGCCAGTCTAACCGGATGCAGCTGAATACCAGTAATTTACATGGAGCGACTGAAATTAGATAACAAAGTAAAGAGTTGAATTAGAACTTGAAAATAACGTTTTAAATTGATCATGAAATCTACGGTAGCATTTGCTGTGAGATATAACCCACGATTTTTCAACATACTTATTTACCTTTACTACTTAGGTCCTTAGATTTGTGACTTGTTTGGTGAGTTAGGAACCCGGCTAAAAATGACTTCGGTATGACGGCCTTTTGTCCGCAACTCCACATCTGAGCGCCTTTGGCGTACAAAAGGACCAAACAAACACTAATTTATATTTAGCAACCCTCATAATTTATAAACTTAATTTATTTAAAATTGGGAAGGAGGGATCATAATGTCCCCCTTATGATGTCGGAGTACGTGAAATGATTTGTGTTTCAGCGTGTGAGGGGGGGCTAAGAGATTATGTCTGACAAATGATGAATAACTTCACATCCGCTGGGAGACAAACCTTGGAGATTAGTCTTGATTATGTCAGTGAGTATTACGTAAATATTTTTCTTCCATTTATTTTAGAGGATTTAGGGTCGGTGTTCTGCCTGGGTTAGGGATAATATTTTGTGAAACGATAATAAATATTTATTTATCATAAAAAATATATTTTAGTTTTGCACCATATACCACACACGTCGTGTTGTGTGAATGATATAATTTTTATTTTAACTTTATTTTAGTTCCTCATTTTTATTTAATATTTTTTATTCATGAAATGCTTTATTAGCAAAAAAGGACCATGAATCATACCGTTATATTGTCTAGTATTATTAATATTATCTGTATCTCAGTTGTAAACGAGTTAATGTGCAATCACTTATTAGGTACCTAGGATAACAAAAATAAAAACAACATCCCTAATTAATTTCATAATATCAACGTAACGACCAAAAATTATCATAAGATAATTTCCCAACGATTCCCAAGAGTTGTTATTAAATTAGCGTAAGATTTATTACCATCATAACAAACCTAACTTTCTCATAAAAGTGATGAGAAGTATCATTATCGTAATATTGCCAAATGCTACCCATTTTCTAGATGGAAAAACTCTTGAAAACACAGACATATTTCTGAAATCGTACTATGACAAATTCACGACAAAAAATTATACAAATCGTATGATTTTTAATCACCTTAAAATTATCGCTTAGTATTAAAAAGTTTCAATAGTACCACTTTACCTAACTCACTACTCCTTTCGGCTTCAATCTGCGCGACCAGGTCTCGGGCCCGGCCGTGCAACCGCGCGAAGTGAACCCTGGACCGGCCATGTCTTATGAGACTCCTTCCACCATGTCGCACACCCCTCACTTCACTTCTATAGCACTGCACTAGCGTCGCGATGTATATTAATATTAGCGTCCGCATTATTGGAGCATCGTGGCGTGCGCTCCCGACGACCGCGCGGCTACTACTGAAGCCATCAGTTCGGAGACGGGACATTTTTTTTTTTTTCAAATCTTACTTCGGGAATGAAAATGGAATTCGAATTTAGATTATTTTTTAGTTCAAAAGGAGGTTTCAGTCTTTGCTTTGGTAAATATATTTTTTGTTTAATCTAGCGCTTTTCGAGTAAGTACTGACTTTTATTTGATATAGTCGAATCGTAAAGATGTTTGTTTTACTTGCAAACAGCGATTTTGAAACGCGATTTCTAATAAAACCTTGTTATTAATAAAGGAGTTGAAAGCATTTCACTAATAAATACTTTTCTTATTCTATACTAGCTTCTATCGAGTCCTTGGCGATATCAAGGGGTTACTTTTAATTAACTGCCGAGCTTGTAATTGCAGTTATTATATTGCTAATGAAAGGATTAAAGGCGTTATTAGCAATAGGTTTTCAATTTCTTTTATTGAGTACTCTCCATTGTGTTCTCTTTTGTTAAAATAATATTGTGGGCTTTGACTTTTCTTATTCAAATTGATCCCGGGTTTTGAGAGACTGAAGAAAATAAGTGGATGATTTGATTGGCCTTTTTGTTTTATGATAAAGATTGAATGACTTAGGTATACTATTAACCGGAGACGTAGTGAAGGCAGGGTGCAGATCTGGACATACAATTATTTTGTTAACAAATTTAAGTGGTAATAATAAATAAATATTTACGAGGCAGACGTAGTCGGAAGTCGCAGAAGATAGGAAGCAGAAATGGCGTGGGGCAAACAAGATGGACAATAAAAATTGGTACATACCGTTATGAACCACTTTAGGTATCGGTCTAGATTATAAGTCTGGAAAAAAAAATTGTTAACAAAAAAAAAATTGTCACTCTTAAGTAGTGATGTTTAATGTGTTTTGATTTCAAAAATAAAACAATAATGTTAATCTTTTTCAAACAAATAAGTACTGTCGCTGAAGTGCTGAAGTGCTGACTGTACCAGGATAAATAAAACACTTGCTAGGGATATAACTCGAATACTGATTTAGAATCTTTTATATTATTATTATTTTATAAGATAAGATAAGATAAGATATTTTTATTTGCATATTTGTTTTTTTTTTTATTCTCATGACATGCTCTTGTCAGCTCCGGCACCCCGATTGTCTAAATTATTCTTCAATTCTTTATTTGTATCAACGTTTGTCTCATAATTTTATACCTTAGTTATTATAATATAATATAAATAGAAATATAACTAGAAATAGTACATTACTGTCGAGGCCTGCAACAAGAGCATTAATGGACGATCGAGAAAACGTGATCCGTGAGTCTATCAATGCCTGGTTGCGGCCAAGGCTTGTGTAGCACTTTTCTCAAATGATGCGCGGAAATTCAAACAAATTAAATTAATTATAAATTCCAGAATCAATGACCAACAACGATAATTATTCATTTGTTTCTTCTTTACTTAAAACAGCTCTATTTACAAACCAATTCGAAATTTAAATAAAATCTTTGATAAGTTACTTCCTTGGTTGCCATGTATTGAAGTAAAAAGTTCGTTCCATTTTTAAATAACTTGACGGATATGAGTTTTCGTGGTAATTTATTTGGCCGCTAAACAAGACAAGAACAATACAGATATAGATTTTCATACAAATATTGCCGGCCGGACGCTCGTAAGTATTCGGCCACTTCGATTTGACACGAAGAAGGTTGTCAAAATAATGCTCGAATTTCCAAGTTTGAGAAAAGGTTGTACAGTACGTAATAACTTAGTTATGCTTTTTTATTAGTTTAGGTACCTAAGTACCTTCATAAATTATTCTGATACAATGTCATTATAATAGTTCAAACAAGTAATAAGTATAAAGTTTAATAAAGGTTGTAGACGATGAATAAAGACGGATCAATCACCTGGCGCCTACATACACTTTCAGGCACATTGAAAGTAAATATCAAATATCAGGTATGATTAAAATGCAAGGTATGCAAATTAATTCGTATATTAGTTTTTGTTCTAGCTATGTTTAGAGGGAAAATGATAAGGCTTCATGTTCATCAAATAAAAAAATCATTTAAATTCAACTATTTTGAAGTGAGTTTAGGTTTAATAATATGATTCATGTGCTTGATTAATTAATAAAATTATCCTAATTATTTTCCAAATCTAGTGTAAAATATTACATTTTCTGGCTAATCCTGTGTGCTCGAACTAAGCTCGAACACCTGCAGTACAGACGATGTCAAAACCATAGTGGTCACATTTTAGCCTCAAAATAATTAAATTAAGCCAATGACACTTTTATTAATAAATTATCTGTGGATTTTGGTTGTAATCTATAAAATGTAAATGTATAATATGTGTGTAAGTATGTGAGTTTCTATGTTTGTAAACGCACCCACGATACAAGAAGAAATTCTTAGTGTCGGGCAAAGTTTAAAAAAAAAAAAAAGATTAAATACAGAAAAATTCATAAGTCGTACTATACTCTTAATATACTTCTTCTTCCCAGCTAATGCACTAGGAAGTGGTGAAGGGTGGGCGTTTTGGGGGACTGTCTTATGTAATTTTGACGTTCGAAAAGTGCTGATTCTCAGCCTAGTTTGAATAAATGACTTTTGAATTTGAATTTTTGAATTTAATATGTAAAAAAAAACCCCGTCCGATCCGAAAGGGGCTCATAGGTACTGCAATAACATTACCTAAAAGTAATAAAAAATAAAATTATTATTGTAAAAAAAAATACTCATACAAAACCAAATTTTTAATACCAAAATTACCCCAAATTCATTAAAAATTAGCATATTTTCAACAGGGGTCTTAAGTTAAGACACACGGTAAAATTCCCCATCGAAAAAAATTCGACGATTTTTTTTTTTCGGTTTTCCTCACATTTACCATAAAAATAGATTCTCAGTACTATACACACCAACACCCACACGAATTGGACAGGGTTTTCTTACATCTTGTATAGGTACAATTAAGCCGCACGTCAATGATAACAACACTAGTATAAGCTGGCCTCGCATTCGATTGAAACTCTGTACTACGCTAGGCCAGCTCAAGGCCAAAGTGCTTACCACCGACTTGCGGTATACTGTACTCACTACATACATAACATCACTCCTGTATTCCCCGAAGGGCTGGGCAGAGGTGCACCTATAGTACACCCACATTTCGCCAGTTATGTCTAAGTCCCATGTTATAGGGGGCGAGCTTATTCCCATTAACCGGGAACAAATCTAGACTCCGGGCTGCTACTGAGCAATTCCATATGGAAAACCCAATAACACTTTTGCCCGACTCGGGAATTGAACCCAGGACCTCATGCTTAGCAGCGACCACTGTACCTACTAGTGTCCAATTACCTAAGGTTTCAGATACTTTCGGTTCGTAAAGATCGGTTTTCAAATTAATTATGTTTGTTAGGTTGATGAGGCACCTACGTAATGTTTAATAATTAGATAGCTAATTTAGTAGGTAGGTAATTCTTTGTTTAATTTTAGTTGAGTATTGCAGGTATTGCTAATTAAGTAGTAGATTCATAATGTAAATAATTAATTTTAAATATATCTGATACTCTCTTCTGCTCGCGACTTCTGCGTAAAATTTCGACCCCGACCCACCGCGTCGCATCCCATCGCCCGCACTATAACTTCGTTTTCGCGTAACGCACTTTCTCACTTTTTTTCTTTTTGGTCGACTTTCTAAGGGCCGGTGCGTGATTTTACATAGCATAATAAAATGAAATAATATTAAAAATAGTTGGTAGCCACACTATCGAATTAGGTCTAACATCTGTAAAGATAGGTTTAGCTATCTTTACAGATGTTAGACCTAATTCGATAGTGTGGCTACCAACTATTTTTAATAAATAAAATGATATGGGATAAAATAAATAAATAAATAAATTGGTTGTGACTGACTAGTATTTGGTTGTGACTGACTGGTTTTCCCTCGTCTGTGTTAGTATACGCAGTTAAGTAAATGTGTTCTACAAACTAATACCAGTTTGCATGTTGATTTTTGACCTTTGAATTGCTATGGAAAGGTTCAACACAACCCACCCAATTGAAAGTATTGTTTCAAAGTTACGAACTAAGAATTAGATTGTTGATTTGTAACAACGGTTTATATAAATACCAGTGACCCACCCCAGCTTTGCACTAAGTAAAAAGTTTTATTAATATTTTTTATACATTAAATAGAGGGCTGGACCGAAACGTTGTGCGGAAATCGGTTATTATGGTACGGGCATGTGATGCGGAGGAATGAGGAAAATGACGTCAGGAAAGTTTTGAGTAAGAACGTCGATGCCCTTACCCTTATTTATTTGGGCTCGGCAGAACATGTATACTTCTCTGTTACGCGAATGGATAGAATAAGAAATGAATTTATAAGAGGAAGTCTGAAAGTGACACCGGTGACTGAAAAGTTGTGTGGAAATCGGTTGTCATGGTTATGTCATCAGGAAAGTTTTAATTTTAAGTATGAATGTGGATAGCTATACGAGTAGGGGAAGAATAAAAAAACGATGAATGGACTGTGTTAAAGATGATATGGATAGAAAGGGAGTGACTACCGAGATAACGACTAATAGAGAAGTGTGGAAGAAAAATACTTGTTGCACTGATCAGTCTTTTTTGAACGAAGTTCCTTATCGCGCGTTGCGAAAGGGGGCTAGACGGAAAAAATTAGGAGCAAAAGTTGTAACGACACTTTTCACGCGTGCGCGTGTTTGTCTGTCTGTCTCTCTCTCAAAGTCAAAGTCAAAGTCGAAGTCAGAGTCAGAGTCGGAGTCAAAGTCGAAGTCGAAGTCTAAGTCGAAGTCGGAGACGGAGTCGGAGTTGGAGTCGGAGTCGGAGTCGAAGTCGAAGTCGAAGTCGAAGTCGAAGTTGGAGTCGAAGTCGAAGTCGGAGTCGAAGTCTGAGTCAGAGTCGGAGTCGAAGTCGGAGTCGAAGTCGAAGTCAAAGTCGAAGTCGACACTTTTTGCTATAGTTATAAACCGTGCGGCGTGCGCGTGTTTCTCTGTCTGTCTCTCTCTCTCTCTCTCATAGAAAGAGGAACTTCGTTCCATCCGGGTGTCCCTTGACTCCTCTCAATATTTTTTTTTTTAATTTCTTTTGCACCGCCCAAGGCAGGAGAATGATGATGATGACTTCTCTATTAGTCATCATCTCGGTTGTCACCCCTCTATTTTATCATCATTTTCCTGCCCTTATCCCAATATACGATTATGATTTTGTTTTTTACTTAATGTTTTGTTCATTGTTTCAATTCAATTTTTCTATCCTCACTACGAGTAAAAAATCTTTTTAAAACGTGTATTTATGAAGCTATTTTTTATGTAAGTGCTGTGTACGCCTGTGAGTGACTAATTCACCATAAATCAATGCTTATGCTATTTTTTATTATGTTAATGTTCTAGTGAATAGGTCGTTGGTGTACCTATCAAATAAAATCAAAATATTTACAGTCGGTGCAACATGTCTTTATCTTCCACACTTCTCTATCAGTTGTCATCTCGGTAGTCACTCCCTTTCTAACCGTATCATCTTTAACACAGTCCGTTCATCGTTTTTTTAGTCTTCCCCTACTCATATAGCCATCCATCTTCATACTTAAAACTTTACTGTAGACATAACCATGACAACCGATGTCCACACAACTTTTCAGTCACCGGTGTCACTTTCAATAATTTTTATAGTATTTTTTTTTTTTATCTGACCTTAGAAAGTTTCGCTAAAGCTTAATAAAAAGTTAGAAAAGATAAGTAAAAATAAAATCTGAAGCATTGTAGGGACACACTGAACGTAAATACGAACATAATCTTGAACTTACACTATCAAGGCATCTTTCAGCTAGATTTGAACTCGCTACGTCGAAAATTTTGTTCACAGGGTAGAAAAATCCAAGTGAAAGTGTAAAATTTCTTAAAAATGAGACATTTTTCGAATTGTTGAGAAAAGGCAAACTTTTTTTTTATGGTAAGTGGCCACCTCTGCTTTACCTCATTTGCTTTTGGAACACTACGTTTGAGACACCCTGATACTCATTTTTTATTAGCCATTCGTGTAACAGAGAATTATAGAAGAAAAATGATGATCAAATAGATGTGTATTCTTGGCCTATAAAATAAAATAAAAATGCAATGTGGATGTACAATGACTATACGTACAGGTCTGCCCTTGGGGAAAAACAAGCGTGATGTTAAGATATACTGTTAAATCTCCACCTCGATATAGCCAAAACAAAAATATCAATAATTCTGCGCTCGTATACATCTAAGTGAAATGTCCCAATAAATATGATAATACCCTTCTACCTACTAATACCAGCACGTGTCTTGTCTTCCACACAAGTAGTTGGGGCAGAAAATCCATGCCATGTAATTCGTGAAAAAAAAAAAAAAAAATATGTCGCCGCGAAGGCATAAACCTGTAAAGATTATAACATAATCCTATTGTTGTCACAAGCATTAATCGAGGTATCAGTTCCTTTGAGATCAGACGCCATCTATTGCCAAACTTGTGAACCTGTGGTAGGCGATATCACTGATAGTGAAATTATTAAACTAATTTCGATGTTAGAGCCAAAACTGTAGTTGGAATTAAAAGGGAACATTTCATGATTTTTGGGTTTTTAGTCATATTGACAAGTGGTCATTTGATAGTAAATTTCTTTATGGCAAAGCACTACCTAATGTCACGAAGATGGCGCGATTTGCGAATATTATGATCAATAACTGAATGTAATAATTTAATACGAGAACTAAATAAGTTTCAATAATAGAAAACCAACTATAAAGTAATAAGATTATTTTAGACTGCAATTTACTAATGAATACCTGTTGTTTGAGATAACTCAAAAGTGTAAACGTTGTAATTGGAATAAACTACCTATACCTACCTATTTACCATCAACGAAGAATTACACTGGAGATTAGTCAGACATGGCACAGAGTATATTACCCCGTCGTGTCATATATATATAATACAAAAAAAAATGCAGCACCTGATATCTACGTTGTATTTATCGTAGCTGTATAACGGCTTAATAACTATTACTTTTCGGAAAAAAATAATTGGTTGCAATTCTCTGAAAAACATTATTTTTGCCCCTAGCACTATCTGCAAAGTTCTACACGAATTCATTCACTAGAGTTGTTTGATATCAAGCTTTTCAGGCACTATAAATAAATTGATGCTTATATCATCATCTGCATCTTTCTCAAGTTTAACCCGTAAAATCATATTTGAATCTCCTTTCCTTTATGAGTGAGATAAGAGAACTCATTAATAAACACAAATGACGGTGAATTAAAAACTATGTAGTTTATTACATAATACGTTCGTAAGTGACTCTATATTTGTGCGTAAACCTTCTGTCGCTACTCTACGAGTCCTCTGTTACGGCATATACGGCTGAATTCCACCCCACTGTAGTAATATCATTATCGCTTCCGTAGGCAGTTCTACGATGCTACGAGATACGGCTACGGCGTAGCTGCGTAGCACTATCATAGATAATCCGGCATTTCTGTAGGCACTTGGTGGCTTCAAGAATTTTGGGTCGTGGATTTTGTATTGTAGTTTGAACATTCAGTACCTACCGTAATTTGAACTGCAATTAAAATAATTTTCTAGTGACAAAGATGTGTATTTCAATAAACTTTAGTCAAAATGCAAACTGGATAAAAATAAAGAAAGGTGACAACTTAAAAAATCTACATACAAAAGAAAACTTTTAACTTATTTTTTTTTTTTTCTCGCAACGGTCTCGCCTACAGTTTTTCACTCTTGCCTGTGTGCCTTCTCCAGCTAAACTACCAATTTCTTTTAACAACAAAAAAACATCTCCATCTTTTATAAAACAAAATCCCAGTTTAAACGCTAGTAATAATTCTATAACCTCCTCTAAATATTGTAATAAATGCACATCAAATAATATAGGGGTTCCCTCCCGTTATTAGCCCTTATCTACCCTCTTATGGAACAATAGACGAACAATAAGCCACCGCGAAAGCCTTAAGGTTATCTGTGAGTAACGCGTATTAACCCCTTAAGTAAATTCTATGGGGTAACCGCTTCTTTAAGTAATATTTGCATAGGAAGGCTTTTGTTATGTATAGTATGATGGTATTTCGTTATGTTGTAATATGTATTAAGTAGATACGGTGCATGTGTTTGCGAGCAAATAATTGGAAAACGTCTTTCTTCTGGTGGGTGTATGAGGAGCAGGGTGTAAAGTTTACTCATCCCCTATGGAAAAGGGGGGAACCTCCGATTATTAATGTCGGGACGTTGTAGGATATATATACCCGTCGCGCGGTAAACTCTTTTTGCGCGATGCAGGATTTTGTGTGACGTCAGGTTTTTAATGCGTAGTTCGCATGTAGCGTTGTAGATGCCACAGGTGTCAGAAAATATAGGTTTAAAGAATCTTTATTTCTCATTAATATTATTAATACATGATACAGTTCACTTACATGAAATTTAAATAATATAATAAGTGAACAGGCTCGTTGGTCTTTTGGTCGCAAATGCTTCTGTTGAGCATGAGGTCCTGGGTTGGACCCTCGAGTCGGGCAAAGGGTTTTTCCATCTGGAATTTCTCAGTAGCCCGATCTGGATTTATGCCCAGTTTTTTATTTTTTATTAGGGACAACGGGGAAGCTCTTGGCCTGTATCTCACCTGATGGTAAGTGAGTCAACCCTATCAACCGTCACGCTATCATTAACTCCGTTCTCTTTCATATCATTCCTCACACAATCCATACGTCTTTTCGTTGACCTTTCTCTTATAATTTTATTCGAGAAAACTTCAACTTATCTTTTAATAAACTATCACAATTAATTCATTTTTATTTTCTCTTGCAATTGCTGGTTTGAGCCTGGAAAGTAATAATAAATAATGTTTTTGTTTTTTTTGTGATTCTCGACCATTCTTGGCAGTTTGAACACCTGCAATCAGTACTAACGTCACCGCCCCATTTCTAGTCACAGATTTAAGCAACAATATTAATACGGAATAAATGATTTTAAACAAATCAATACCATCCACTTTCAGGCGACACTCTCATCCAATTTGCGTGACCGGTAATGGGGTTAGCCCAATTCAGGATGGCCAAAGCCTGGAAAGTGTGGCTGACGGCTCCACAATACTCCGCATGACACCTAGTGTGATCCGTGCCGCTATTAATTATTACGTAAATTGGGTTTGGGGAACGGACCTCTGTGAATCGGTTACGTGCTTTTAGATTAATTTACTGGGAACCGATCACTTTTCCGAATGGTTTTTGTTCGAATTTCATTTTACCGAAAACTATTGACCGACGTCTTTTTTGCTATAAGCATTAATTGACATATTTTTAGATCATCGAAGTATCATGTGGCATATGTATTATTTTACCGAACTATATTTCGCCGATTTACAAAATAACTTTTTGCTATTGGCCGAAGCCTCTTTTGAACTTTTTTCATTTGCCAAATTATTTATTTACCATATTTTCACCACACCGAAACAATATTTTTCAATATTAAATAAGAATAGTGTCATAAAAAGTCAATAATATGTTGTGCTACAAAATTTAGTGACAGAAACGAATCGCTGCAAAATGGACTCCACGTAGTCTGCCCTACCCCTAGAGTGTAATTTAAGCCCGCGTAGGCGCGGAGGGGTGGGGCGGCCCGCAAGCTGAAGAGCAGGTGGTTTGAAGGGCCGCCGCCGCGGCTGAGGCTGGCCGGCTTAGCTGGCCAGCAAGCCGAAGCTGCGGTGGTGAGCGTTAAAAGCATCTGCAACGATAAGCTCGCGTGGGGCCGCTTAAGAGGGCTATCACAATTTTTCTTGTATTTAAGCGTTTGACTCGAGTTTTGATGTGCGATTATGGTTTAAACAAAGCCACAAAATAAAAAAAAAAATATGCTCGAGAAAGTTTGATTATTTCTCTTGGGATTGTTCTAAATAAATATGTCAATTTGTTTACATAAATCAGTAAAACCCTTGTCTCTGCAAAGGATGTTTAATAAAATTTTGCTTTTGGGTATCTTTTGATGCTTTGTTACATCGAAGATATAATGATTTAATCATTTATAAAAATGTCCATGATACAACTGTATCTTGTACTTTGGAATGCTCAATTCAGTTTATTATGTTTCATACAGTAATACACCAAAATAATTCCGTAAAAAAGAAGAGTTATTGATAATTTTTCGTCCGAAATTATATTTTTTATCTATGAATATATAATCCAAATTCAAACAAAAAGTATTTTATAACTAAGGTTACAAAGTTACCTTCCTTGAAAAAAAAAATGGTCTATTTAAAAGTAAGATAACATTTTTAAACAATTTTTGTATGCAATGCTATAAATCAATATAAATCTAGGGACGCGCGGTGTCTGGCTTAGTCTGCGCCAAGCGCTTACCGAGGGAGGACGTATCGCTCGCTGTCGCCACATTGTGCGCCACGTAATCTCAGCAATACACCAACAATATAGCGCAACCAACACTTCTTGATACAAGTGAGTAATTTTTATGATTTGATTGTAATATAGTATTATTGGTAAGTATTTTTCTGTGATATTCTAATGCGAATATATTATGCAAAATAAACATACAGGTAAATATTGTTGTTCGTTTTCTTCTTTTTCTGAATTGCTTATTAATGTAATCTCCAACTTAAATTAACTTAAATTAAATTAATTATTTTCAGACATAGTTCTTAACAATGGGCAAACGAGAAAAATAAAATCTTTTGGCGCTGTCAAAAAAAAAAAACTTTTCACCGATGGTTTGAAACGCGCAAGAGAAGCTTATCGGTAAGAATTTAGTTTCTAAAATGTTTGTTTATTTGCAGGGTGGAGTGGTACTGCATACCCACTAAAAGCTGTAAAAGTTTACAAAGATGTTGATTTCTGGACCCAAAAAATGTTGCCAAAATTAATCAAGTTTTATGAGGAGTGCGTTCTTCCCGAAATCATAGATTCTAGGACGCTCTATGCCACTTCGGAAAACATTATTTTAAATTATTTTTACGATTATACTTCTTTTTTTTGTCTGTTTTTTATTTACCAGTTGTACCAATCAATAAAATAAAAATAAAAACTTGAGAGGTGTCAAGGGACACCCTGATAGAACGAAGTTCCTATTTCTATGAGAGAGAGAGAGAGAGAGAGAGAGAGAGAGAGACAGACAGACAGAGAAACACGCGCACGCCGCACGGCTTACAACTATAGCAAAAAGTGTCGTTGCAACTTTTGGTCTCGAAGTATAAGTATAAGTCTCTTGACTCGTGTCGACTTATACACTCGCTCGACTTCAACTTCGACTACGACTCCGACTCCGACTCCAACTTCGATTTCGACTCCGACTTCGACTCCGACTCCGACTTCGACTTCGACTTCGACTCCGACTCCGACTCCGACTCCGACTTCGCCTCTGACTTCGACTTCGACTCCGACTCCGACTTCGCCTTTGACTGTGAGAGAGAGACAGACAGACAGAGAAACACGCGCACGCTCGGCTTACAACTATAGCAAAAAGTGTCGTTACAACTTTTGGTCCTAATTTTTTCCGTCTAGCCGGGTTTCGCAACGCGCGATAAGGAACTTCGTTCCAAAACTTCGTTCCAATAAGTTATCTCAAACGATACACATTTAAGGATTGCATCACTGTAATAAATAGTGATGAAGTCTTTAAATGTGCATATTTGATATAATTTATTATAATACTTACTAACCTATCTTTTTTTTATCACATCGGATGTATTTAACTTAGATGTATCCAAACTGTATCATAAGTTTCAGCCCCGTGGGAATATCGTAATAAACAGTATCCTATGTCCTAACCCAAGTCATTGTCTACCCATGTGCCAAATTCTTTCCAAATCCGTTCATGCGATTTTAACGTGAACGAGTAACAAACCCACTTTCGCATTTATAATAATAGGCCGTATACGCGGCGGCAGCGAGCAGCGGGGCGGCGCGGCGGCGGCACCGGCGCGTTCGAATGCATATCTACACTAATCTACATCTACAATAATATTATAAAGAGGAAAACTATTTCACGAACTAAAATAATAGTAATTTAATTCAAAAGAAAAGTGGCAAAGGCTCATGTTGGTTTGATCCTGGCATCCGACGCATAGCGGTTTGCATGTGTGCGTAGCGTACATAACGAGACACACACGTGCGCATCCACTGCCGTGCGCCGTCAAATTTACCTAAAGCTGAGCACTTGGAATTTGTAATAGCCCTCGCAGCGCCGGAGCCGTGATAGAAACAATGCTTGCTGCATGTTGCACGCCTGCGTGCATGTTGTATGCTTGTTTGCACGCTGCATGCTTGCTTGCATGCTGGATGCCTGCTGGCACGCTGCATGCCTGCTTGCATGCTGTATGCCTGCTTGCATGCTGCATGCTTGAAGCAACCATCCTTCCTCCACCCATCCATAACTCGTGGTATAATAAATGTTCGGAAACATAATACTTCGAACAAATATTATTTTGGCTAAGTGTAACTTCGGTAAAAAGTTTTTCGACCAAATGAAACGTCGGAGTAACGAAACAAATCGAATTGGTAATAGGTCAACTGATACGGTGGCATACGTGACTTCGATGAAGTAAAAAAAAACGAAATGATAATAGTTGAAAAGTTTTAGGTGAAATGAAATTCGGTCAAATATTTTTCGAACTTATGATAGGTAACCTAATTTACTGGGAATAGGTTAAAAGGATGGGATGGTATCCTCCCATGCTATGTATAACTTCCATCACCAATTTGTTTGTGAAGCTAACATTGATTGTTTACTCGTATAATAATACCAGCCTGTTACTGTCCCACTGCAGGGCAAAGGCCTCTTCTCATACAGAGAAGGCATTGATCACCACGCTTGCTCAAGACGGATTGGTGATTTCGGACTTATATTAACTATAAGTCCAGGTTTCCTTCCAATGTTTTCCTTCACCGATGTCAGTAATGTCCAAGATAAACTCAGAAAGTACATATGAATTGAAAAAGTTACATTGGTACTTGCCCAGATTTGAACCCACAACCTTGTGCATGAAAGGCGAGGCTTTACCTCTGGGCCATCACGACCTAAGAGGTAAGTAATCTCAGGAAGCCCAAAAATCGTTTCACTGATAGATAGCTACATTATTGCGGAATGTCATAGAATATGTTTTATTGTATAGTTGACTTTGAAGTAGACAAAGTCGCTTGTGGAAGCTAGTAGTAGAAGTAATCATAAATGAGGTCATATTGTCCATGTTCAGCACTTGACAATCAGTAGATCATTTCAGATAAGAAACGTATGTTCACTTCTATGCAATTATAATTATCTTACTGGACTTTTCTACACGGAAATGTACAAAGAAAAGGGTTATCTCAGACTAATTATCTATAGCACCTATAATTAACCCACACCTCGTACCTATATAAGCATTAATTTAACTTTAAATACATTATTTATACTTTAGAGCCGCTACGAAATTACCCGTTCGCGTGCATAAACTCGTGAAGAGAGAAAACACGCTGATATTGTTTACCAACCTCGGACCTAGGAAATTGACCATAAAGATGTATTCCCATTGCCTGCAATAAAAATCACCATAAACCTTATAAAGTTAGTTTTTTCCCATCGTATACGCCACTTTTCTTATAAGTGATTGCATAAGTAAGAATACATAATTCCGTATTTCCTCATTGGTTACGACAAACTTTCGTTTCTAATGGGAATATTATGAAATTGCACTTGAGTCACAGTTTCTTCGAATACAAAGTTAGTTACAATTGGTCTTTATTCATTTTATAATGTACTTTATGAAGTACATTATAAAACGAACACAGTCCAATTTGTCTTAATAAGTTAAGTGGGACCAATGGGAATATGTGCTTTAATGATTAATTCCCAACTGCTGCATTTTTCCTTAAGCTGAAACTATAACTTGGAACTTTGTGTATTGGAAAAAGTGGTTATATGACAATTTAATTTGACAATATTTGTGTGTGTCGTTTACGTTAGTATAAGAGTAGCTTGCACTGCAGCATTTAAAAATAGGTCGTGGAAATAAAATATTGATTCACATAATATTTCAATAGCCACGAAGGACATGCAATGGAGATAAGCGGAGTGTTGTCTGAGCCCGTCCCGGAACTGTTTACTTAAGCTTTAAACGTATCGCCTGTTAAGTTAAAAAAAATACTCAAAACGGAGTTGGTCAGTGGATGGGTGACCATCTTTACATACCGAGAATCCTCCGTGCCTCGGAAAGCACGTTAAGCCGTTGGTCCCGGCTGTCATTCGTGGATCTTTGACAGTCGTCAAGTCAGAAGCCCGAAAGTCTGACACCAGTCTTACCAAGGGGTTTCGTATTACCCAGTTACTGGGTTGTGGAGGTCAGATAGGCAGTCGCTCCATGTAAAATACTGGTATTCAGCTGCATCCGGTTACACTGGAAGCCGACCCCAACATAGTTGGGAAAAGGCTAGGCAGATTGACAGTGTATCTGGATATTTGCAGGACAAACTATAGGATTTATTTTCATACTTTATTTTTAAACTAGTTTGATTGATCTCAATCTGAATTTTATTATGTTTACATAGTTTTAATTTTTTTTCGTGTTTTATTTGTATCTGTTATGACTGTATGACATAATTAGCTATGCTTGCATAATTGCTAGCTATGACATAATTATAACATGAATGCAAAATATCTGCACATTGTTTACCCATATTTGCAAAAGAAATGATTTTGAATTTGATTTGTATTTAAAGGAATACTGAACCATTTCAGCTTTTAAAAGCGCAAGTTTCATAATCCCAATATAATCGAACGATATTTCTAATTAGTATTTCTCCCAATTCAGCTTTGAATATTACATCAACATTGGCTTAATAATTAGGCAGCGAGCCGAATTAAATCGTCGATTCATTCTATAATTGAGATTCATAAGAGCGGTAATAAACTAAAAGCATTTTAACTAGATGACTAAACACTAATGAACAAGTATGATTATAAACGGCCAAGTGCGTGTCGGACCACGGACAAACGGAATTTTCTTATTTGCCTCCCAAAAGTGACCCCATATTCCAAACCATTTATTTACGTTACATCTACATGTTTGGGTCACAGAAATTCATATCTGTACCAAATTTCAACATAATCGGTCCATTCATTTTTGTGCTCTCAGACTAAACATGCTTTTGTTAATCGATTTTATTTATTTTAAGGGTCCTACTGGTATAACCAGCTTAACAGAGTGCTATAGGTGTAACTTATTAGTACAGGAATATTTGTCAAAACTCAATTACGCAGACACGGAAAAACTACTAGAAATTTTAAAATAATATCTCTATCTATCTACTCTATATTAAGTCTCTTCCTTTACCTAATAAATAACAGTGTCCACTTTATCTACTTTAATATTATTTGTTAATTTATTTAAACATAATATATCTTAAATAATCTAGTTTTAAAATAATATACCCAAATAAATAGTTACTCTTTAAGTCATTGAAAATTTCATGTCTTCTTTTAAAATTTTTGATGTAACCTGAAACACAGGTTTTTCATAAACCTAGATCAGGCAGGTCTACATTACAGTTAGAATTTAATTTTCCTCGATTGTAATTAATCTAAATCATAATTTTACTTTATACTTGAATACATTTTTAGTATTATTATTTTGTATTCGATTCGGCGCAAATTGCCTGTGACAGACAGACAAACAGACGAGTGATCCTATAAGGGTTCCATTTTTTCATTCGGACGTAAGGAACCCTAACAAACCTTCATTAACACTGAGCAATGTCAAAGCAATTATAATCATTATTCCTTTCAGAAGACCATTTATTGTGAAAACCGAATAATAATAATAAAGAAAAATGAACTCCTGACATTTCTTTGAAATTAATCGTTATTTCCTTAATACGAATTGAACCGAGATTCCCATTGTCCCACGCAAAATCGTGATGTTCCATTATTTCGGACGGCATAATCAAGATTGGTTTATTCAATGGGAAATTTATATTTTTGTTTTCGTGGTCGTGCGATGAAAATTTATGAGCACTTGAGAATACTAAAAGCGTATGTTTTTTTTTTTTAAACTGATTTTTATTGTCAAAGTCAAATAATTTATTTCAAATAGGCCCTTGCAAGGCACTTTTGAACGAATTGAAATCTCCAATGGTAATTATATAGCACTTATAGTAAATAATATTACTAGCTTCCGCCAGTGGCTTCGCCCCCTTGATATCTTTATAAATTATGGCCTATAGCATTCTAATAGTGAAAATATTTTAAAATCGGTCCAGTAGTTTTTGAGTTTATTTATTACAAACAAACATACAAATCTTTTCTCTATAATTGTAATATTATTATTAAACATTTATTTCAGAATAAAAATTAAAAATACATTCCATACATTTTTTGTAAAAAGTACTTATAACTAAGTTTGTAATAATTAATTATTTAAGCTATTATTATTAAGTTGTTGTTTTCTTTAGGTAGAGAGTTCCTCCGCGAAGTGTTCCCTTAAAAAGAATTGGTGTGGGTTAGGTACCACCACTAAAAAGGAAATAAAAAAAAACAAAAAAAACTACCTACTACTAACGACAGAAAGAAAAATTATAAGTTAACAATAAAATATATAAATCATTTATATCTCATTATTTATCTATGCCTTGAGGCATCACCGTACATCTAGTATACACCAACCAACATTTTTTGGTCGAGGTTCAACATAAATTATGTGGATAATATATTAACATGTAGGTATTATGTTAGTACATGATCCGTGTCAACACGCTATGTTATCAAAGCTCAAAGAATCACGTAATATTATGACATAATGATAAGGAGTCACGCAAACAGAACGGGGGCAAACGTTATAATTATAAAACCATCGTAAAACACCAATTATTATTTTTGATAGACTAATATAGGGTGATCCAATTCGAGCTTCCTAACTTTTTTTTTTAAATACACGAAATGTAACAATATCTTAATTATTTTTAGTTTAATCGAATATTTAGACTTATTCATTAATTATGGAAAATGATGTCAGGCAAATGGCTGCTTCTGAACCTTCTGCAGCAGTTGATTCTTTCGAGGTAATTTTAAATTACTTTTTCGCTTTCGTGGGTTATCTCAGCAATAGCTTGGCGGATGTTACGTTTTAGGTGCTCCAACGTTGCAGGTGTGTTGATATCTAGAAGCCACTCTTAGGAAAACCCTACAAAAAAAATCCAACGGCGCGATCTTGGCGGCCATTTGACGTCACCATAACGTGAAATAATGCGACCTCTGAACGTTTCACGCGCTGTGTGGCAAGTTGCGCCGTCTTGCCATTTAAAGCGATTCATTTCGTAAATGTATTGTTATAAACCAACATTTGACGTTTGAAACACGCGCCGTTACTAACAGCTGTGAAAATTACAGTGTTGCCAATATATGAACCTCGAATTGGATAATAAAGGGAATATACAGCCTATATACAGGGAAGCATGCACTTTGTAATGTTACATTTTGATCTTGATGTTGACATTATGAAACATCAAATTAAAAATGACCGATTTAAAATTATGCTTTGCTGACACGAAAAGTCATTGGCACCTTTATTTTGATTTTATTTGAACAATAAATATTGTTAGTAACGAAAAAAATTATAAGTAAATACTCGTATAATTACTTATATTTTTTTTCGTAAATAACACTTTTACAGCGGAAATGTGCCAATGAGATGTCATTAAGTAATCTTTTCTATGCAAATTATGTAATGCAGTCGGAAAATAAATCATCTTAATAATAAAAATAAATCTGTAAAAATAAATAAAACTGAAGTGTCTGTTTGTAATGTCAAAATAACGGCTTTTTACTAAATGCATATGAAAAAAGTATATACGGTACTTATAACAAAAATATGTATGTCTGTCTGTCTGTTTGTTCCGGCTTATCTCCGAAACGGCTGGACCGAATTTGACGAGACTTGCACTGGCAGATAGCTGTTATAGGAATAACTTAGGTTGCTTTTATTTTAGGAAAGTATTTAAAGTTTGTTTTTTAACTCCAGAGACTAATTTGACATGTCAAGTGATCGGTTTGTTTTTTCAATTTGGAGTTTGACATTTGTACCTGTCAAATTAGTATCTTGGGTTAAAAAACAAACTTTAAATACTTTCCTAAAATAAAAGCAACCTAAGTTACTCCTATAACAGCTATCTGCCTGTGAAAGTCTCGTCAAATTCGGTCCAGCCGAATTGGCGAAGCGGCGGGCAGAAGCTAGTTAAAAAAATAAATAGAGACACCTAAACCTATACGATAGTTTAGTTAGGTTTTGTTACAAGCTTTTTTTTGTTTTGTTCGTTAAATATCTCTCTCGACAACATTAGCTTCACCGTGATAAATACCCTAAATAACTTTATAAGTTCAAAAATTATACAAACCAATATTGTTCCGAAATCCTAACCCAGTTTAGATTCATTCCAAACTAAAAAAAAACGTTTTAACTTTAAATGGAATGTCAAATGCTACATATCAAAGGTGTTTCACGGCCGGCGAGTCACACGTCGATCTCGCCTCGCTATCTTTTATTTCAAACCTTCTTTCATTGTAATAAGGTTCAATTTTATCCCAAAACTTACCTTGTAATGCGTTTGAAATAACTTTTTGGGTAAAAATAAAAACGAAACGATTTCGCACGCTCTGCAAATTGTTTGACAGTGGTTGTGACTGGACTATTCCATTTAATTATTGCTTTATTTTATTCGCTGTTTGTAAAATTCAGTTGTTAATTGGCATGCCATGCAGATTGCCGCAATTAACAGATGTTATACCTAGTTTACAGATTTTACTAGGCCTGTAATTGAATCAGTTCTACTTTTATATGAAAAAGTAGAAATATTTTAATGTACAGCACTAATTGTAATACCAAAAACCAATCTAGTTCATCACAAGGAATCTTTGCGCCGCAGCAAAACATATTTCTAAACTAATTCTTGTAAATTATTTCTGATTTATATCCGTAAGATGTACTCGTAACATAAGGTTCAGAACAAACCAGCGTCAGGCACTAGTTGTCTGTCATGTATGCTGAACTGGGCCTATTTGGCGCAGCCGTGAGGCACACAAGACTGGTTAAAACTTTCTCTGTTTTTATTCTTGTGTGAATATTGTGTGCCTTAACCTAGGTCAAATAAATTTATTTTCTTTCTTCCTTTTTCGATATAAAATTCTCCAATTCAATCTACCCTAAAAGCTTCTTCTCACAGAAAGACGAGAAACAAACATTATTAAAACCCTCAAATATTCTTGAAAATACCATTTTGAAAGAGAAGTATTCCCATAAGTTGCAGATCATTGTCCACAAATATCATTTTCCCTTCTGCAGATCTCAAATTAAAGTTATAACCTCTCCTACCACAATCGGTAAAACCGTTACATAATTCCGTGTAACAAATTCAAATATTCCAAGGACTATCACAAAGGGAAGTATAAGTGGTTCACCAGGACACTAGCTTTAAATTCAACCTTGCTTTTACAGCACTAAAGTAGGATTTTCCTTGACAGGGTGTATTTACCCAAGGTCTGTCCATTTTCATCTCATCCAGTATATTACACAAGAAATGCACTGTAAAAATCGATTTGGAATATCTCAGCTCCCAATTTAAGTGTAAATTGAATTCAACGTATGATACGGACCATTTCTATGATCTGCAAACAGTTTTTGTCGCTAAAATGAACAAATAAGTTAGAACTTTGCTTTTAGGGCTAGCGCGCACTGCGGTGCGTTATTTCTGCCGTACGGTAAAACGGTACGCAGTCACGAGTTCGCGCACTGGCCGTGAAAAAACAACATAACATAACCAACAAATCTTGCAAATGCGCACGTTTAAAAAAAATGAGTACCATCTTTTTGGTAGCATCTTTTGAGCCTTGAGGCCTATATGGTTTACTTTTTAATATGATATAAAAATTTACGGGCGTATCCAAAAAAATAAGTTGTATATTTCTGCTTGGTCAATATCTCGGTGCGGTTGATTCACCGCAGTGCGCGATACTTCATAAATATCGTTATGCGATACAAAATACGTGCGGTGGACCCGTGCACCAGCAGGCCCACTGTGAATTAACCGCATACGTCTTTTTCATCGCAATGCGCGTATTTTAATGACATTCCATACTTCACAGATTATACAGTAAATAAACGCATGGCAGTGCGCGCTAGGCCTTATGCTCAGCTATCGGTGCAAGAGCAATTTTATTTACGGCAATTGGTATTGTTCTCATTAGCTGTGTGTGAGTTTTTGTGGAGCTCCATGATAATTTTTAAAATAATTCTGGAAAGTTAATTAATTAGATTGTGGCCTACGTTGAACCGCGTGATAAAGGCTTTCTAAATCCTGCGTTCATACTGAACTGTGTTTATTTGCTCTGCTAAACGATTGCTTTCTTAGGTTGTAAAGTTTGACTTTTCTTACAGTGGCAGTCGACGCACTTTTTATTTTATTTATTATTTATTAAAACTTCATGCACAAGTAAAAATGTACCGTACAAAGGCGGACTTAATGCCTGAGGCATTTTCTACCAGTCAACCTTAGGGTGGTGCAGAGACAAAACATGGCAGGTGCAACAAAAGGGATTGATAACACGAAATTAACTATAAAATACAAGAATAAATACATACATATACATAGTATAAATAGAAAAATCTTTGTCAGGAGAAATAACGATCGGTAGAGGAGAAATAACGATCAGTAGAGGAGAAACGAATCCAGCAAATCACCGCTGGGATGTTTCAGCCAACTTCTTGCGTATATGCTCACGTACCTTCACTTTAAAAGACAACCGACTGGTTGCCGTACTGATATTCAGAGGTAGCGAATTCCAAAGAAAGACCGCCTGGACAAAGAAAGAAGAGTGAATGAAACCAGAGCGGTGAGAAGGACATCGTAGAAGACGATTGTTGGTGGAACGAAGATTTTTGCTATGGGCAGAGCATAAGTATTGAATATGGGAAGTCAGGTAAGAAGGAGAGGTGGGTTTGTCGAGAATAGAGAATAACATAGACAGAGCCCTCACCTCTCTGCGCTGTCGAATGGGTAACCACTTTAAAAGCAATCGGTGCACGGATACATGGTACAACACACAGGGTACAACCTCTCGTCGAGACCAACATTGTGTAACAAAATATGAACAAAAAATTGTTAACCCTACAAAGAACAACCATACTGCGGCAACACTACATTCAACGCGCGAATTGAAAAACACAATTTGTTATAAGTTTGGGAAAAAACGAACTTTTCACACTGGTCATGTCTGAATATTCGGCGGCCATTTTATTAAACAAAGTTGTTTTAATATTGCCATCCGTTTGTTTGGATAGTTTCGTGTTGGGTATTAAAAATACCCAACACGTAACTCTTGTGATTGTAAATGTGTCACGGTAATTAGGAGGCTTGTGACCTTTTGGTTCTATTTACATCTGTGATATTGATCGTGAATGTTTTTTTTTATTTTTGCGATTACAATGAAACTACCTGGCTGAAAATACTTTTACTTTGTTTCAGCTATTAAGAAGAATCAAAATCAGCTAACTACCTGCAACAAGTGACACAGATCAGTGAAGTTTTGTTAAAACTACAAAAGATAGAAAAAAAAAACGATTTAAATATAAACTAAAATTGAAATCCTTTTGCACTTCCTGCACTAGACACAATAATTACAGAACAGCTGCTACCAAGTTAATTACATTGTAACACCAAACGAAAACAATATGGCATAACTTAATTAGAAATTGTCGCAAACAAAAATGGTCGACGATTATCTCATGATCAAATTACGCGTTCAGCACCTTAATTAAAAACATTTTAATTAATACAATTTTACTCTACAGTTTATTTAAAAGCAACCGGTTAGGTAAGAGTCGTTCTCGTTTGTGAAGGGTTCCGTGCCCTATTTTGATCCGAATAGAAAGATAAGTTGTTTTTATATGTGGAAAATGTCATTAGTTTTACATTTTTTCTCTGTAGCTCAAACTGTATTCTTTTTCTAAATGAAAAAAAAAAATACGACCATTCATTCATTTCCAACTAAACAATTACCTACCGCATTTTTGTTAGATGTAATGTTGAAGTTTGGTTGTTATTTATTTGATTTTAGTTTAGAGTGTAGTGTTTATTTGTAAGCGATTACGCATGTGTTTGGTCATGCGATAAAACTTACGCATATTTCTGTGAGCTAACCTATACATATAAATTAACTTGTAGATTCTTAACAGAATAATTAACGGAGAGGTAAGTAATCCTATGTGCGTTATGTTCATTAAATTCAAAACCAGTTTTCGGAAAAATGTCATCCCCTGCAGCTAGGTTACGGCTCCAAAGAGGGCTGTGAGGCTGCCGTACACACCTTTTTGACCTACCTAAATTCTGGCAAAACGAGGTCATCCTGAAGGTTGATAAATAATATCTTAAATTCAGTTAATAGGGACACCTTGCTGGCAGAAACTAAAAAAGAAATACCCTAAATCTATAGTTTTCTTTGGCAATGTTACAGACACCTTTATAAATTATTGCATCGAGACAACCTTTTGAAATGTTGGCTGTCAACAAGTTGACCCCCTCGGGGCAGTGATTTTGAGTTTAGCCATTCACCCAATTATTCGACAGATAAATTCCAAATTAAATGTTTGGTATCTTGATTGGAACCTTGCGAGACGATGTAGAAACTGTTTTAAATTACCATTTTTTTTTTTTAAAAGGACTTTATGAAACTCTCAACTTCTGGAGACTTGCTTGATCAAACTCAGATCTATCGATAATCCATCTTACCATAGACGGTGGGATGAGCCGCTCTACAGAGTACAGAACAATTTACTTAACACGTCTGCTACAACTGCAGAGCGTAAGCACCTGCTAACTGTGTGTAAATTAGCTGGGTCTGTATTCTCTACGACTAGGAACTCCATGTTGTTCTCGTCATCGCTGTCACTGTGGCGAAGTTGTCATCAGTCTTGTAGTCGAAGTGCGGGTCTCTTAGCGCGGTACGCGAACATTAACGACATCATCCGACGAGCTCTTGTCACCGTCAGCGTTCCAGCTGTATTAAAACCCAATGGCACCTATATGGCACGATGGCCAGAGACCGGATGGTATGTCTTTATTTCCATGGAAGCTGGGTAGGCCTTTAGTATGGGATGTAACCTGTCTCGATACTCTTGCGACATCCCATCTAGCTCGGCGTACTATGCTGGCGCTGCTGCTGCGGCTGCGGAAGACCTAAAGTGGCGTAAGCCTAACCTTATATCATTATATTTTCGAGCCGTATGGAGTTGAAACCCTCGGGCAGTAGGGTCCGAGTGCTCATAGTCCGAGTGATCATTTAAAAAAATCTCGAAACGGTTGGTTGACACTTCCCATGACCCAAGGGCTGGCTTTTACCTTAGCCTGAGAGTAAGCATTGCCATATATCGTGGAATTCATGGATTAAATAAATTTAAGGCATGGATTTACGGAATTCTAAAAATGTTTAAGCCCGTTTAAACGTATTTTGCTTCAGTTTTACGTTTCAATGAGGCAGAGGCGAGAGGTTTTACAAATAAATATTTTTTTCCCGTAAAAAGATTTTGTGTTTATACTTTTCAGTCTACGTTTTTATTTGTATCTTACGTGCATTAAATTGTGAGGTTTTTACTTTTAGAAGTAAATGCAAGTGAGGATTTTTTATTAAACTCCATCTCCATCGGAGACCGAATCCAAAAATTCCGTAACGAAAAAACCTAACACCCTTGTCAGCGCACTCTGTTTTTATTTTTTGAAAGAAAGAAAGAAGAATAATAAAAATATTTTGAACAATATTAACTTCTCATTTATTTAATAAAAGAAAAAAAATTGTTTTCTTATCGGTCACCATGCTCAAAAAGTGTAACTTGAATTAATGGCAAAGACAAAAAAACAAAGAAAAAAAATACTGCATAAATAAAAAATAAATAAATAATTATAATTGCATAAGTTGATAAAAAATGCTATGCAATAGCTTTACCGCAGCAGTCTCCGAGTGCCACACGTCTTTTTTTAATGTATTTTCCAATAGCTGCTTCGCTGATCTATGTTGGGTTCGATCACCAAGTCACGTAAAGTGTTATTGGGTTTTTCTGTCAGAAACTCAGCAGCTGCCCGGTGGATGGCAATAGGCTCGTCCCCAATTACATGGCATTTAAACTTAATTGGCGAAATGGGGACGTACCATACACCTCTGCCTAACCCTTCAAAAAATACTGTCGTGATAAATACATCAGACAGCACTGTGCTTATCACCAAATAAACAAGCCTGTAAAAATCAAAACGTATTCAACCGATGTCTATAAAAGCA
The DNA here is from genome assembly GCA_916701695.1 of Agrochola macilenta. Classification (NCBI taxonomy): domain Eukaryota; kingdom Metazoa; phylum Arthropoda; class Insecta; order Lepidoptera; family Noctuidae; genus Agrochola; species Agrochola macilenta. Next base: position 23,757,190 of record OU753553.1, read on the forward strand.
AGGCTGTTTAATCAAGTGTCAATCACCAATGAATACCATTCACTGCTGCGCCTTTGAACCGATAGTTCACGTTCTATACGACAGGTCGCGCTCGCTATCACCTTTCATAGTTCATTAGACACACGTAGAAATATGTACCTATACTGGTTAGAATATAGTAATGGCAAACTCCCTTTGCTTATAAAAATACACGACTCAACAAAATCTGGGGAACATGTCAATTATTTAAGAAAACTCTTTAAAATAAGTCCGCCACAAAAATGAGCAAATATTGGTTGAACCAGCATTAAATAATAGTTCAAAAAAAAGAAAAAACTAAAACCATTTTGGAATAAGGAGGGAAAACTTCCCTTGGTCGCTGCGTATACGGTATACGTTTTGAAACGTTATAACTTTAGAGATTACTGTTCGTAATCGCTTATTTTTCTTGTTCAAATAATTTTCGCTGTCATTTAACGCGGGAAGATGGCAAGGGCTATGGGCATGCTGGAAGGATGCCGTCAACATGACACTTCCGCTGCTGTCAACGCGCAGCCAAGCGTAATTTGCTGAATAATTGCGTAACAGGGCTACACAGGAGATATTGCTGAACGTCACTGAGGAAGATACAGGGTACAGCACTACTCAGAGACAAGACTAATTTCTGCAAAATGCTGCGAGGAGGCAGCCTCAAAGGAGACTCACCAGCTAGAAGGAAAACTCCAGTCTTAGCACCAAGTATTCATCAATGACCAACCCGCCAAGAGGAGATTATATGAAATTAATCTTCACGCTCGCAGACCGCTTAGAGTTCCAGTACTTCGACCCATAAATTGAGGGCGTCGATTATTGTGAGCTATATTTGCACTGGATAGACACTCAGTGGGCTTGTGTTCTTTTGGCTTAAATCGCGCTTTGAATTTCATCCCAATTCAAGAAGGGTGCGTGTTTGGCGAGTTCCTGGTCGCCAGAGTCGACTCCAGAATCCTCAGGAAGTTCATCCGGAAACGACCGGCGGAACGACTATGGTGTGTTATCCTATACATATTTTAGCTTTAACTGAATAATTTTCAGAAAGATAGTCCGAAGATTGTTAATTCATTAAATCAATAAAAAAATAGCTATATGAAAAAATGGCATCATGGTAAACCGATATTACATACCGTTGCAGGTTAATGAATAAATACGCTGTTCGAATTCTTTTGCTCAAAAATATCCATAAAACTAACAAAATTGTGTACCCCGTTATACCCGTAATTTTTTTTTGCTTTTGTGCCTTTGGAAGTTTTCGTTATACCTAAATAGTTTCCTTTCAAATTGTATCAATTTATGTAGTAAGCTTAAGTACCTGAATTGAACCTAGCACTAGCCTATGGAAGGTAATACTAAGATTGGCTAAATAGATTAAACCCAAAGTATTTTCTAACGACCTGTTCCATCAGGTTTCTCCTTTATTCGATCGTCTTCGCAAGCCATTTATAGGTCATTATTTGGAAGGAGCTATAAATTATAGAAGATATGATGGGTTAAATATGACAAAAGGTTGCTTTCCAATGTTTTGGTTAAGAATAATATTTTTGTGTTCCTTTTTTGCTCTTACTGTAATGGAATACATTACACACACTTCTACACTAATATCATAAAGGGTTCAAGTTTGTAAGTTTGGATGTAGGAGGTAATCTCCGAAAGTACTCATTCGATTTCAATTTTTTTTTACTGATAGAAAGCTATTCTATTCCCGAATCAGTCGAATCTTTTGTTAGTGTTATATCTTTGAGGATAAACTGGTGCAAATAAATCCCAAAAATTGCAGATTAACAGTTTTTATTTTACGATATCCGAGTTTTATAAATTTTTTGTTCGGGTATTGGCGGGAAAGTCACAGATAAACTATAAACTAGTCAAAACGTCACATTGACGGCGATCACAATGTTGCCAAAATAATAATTTTAAAAACACATAAAATGTTGCCACTTCTGAAGGCTATATATAGCCTGAACATAGTTGGCTTCCACGCGAACGGAGTCGCGGGCAGAATTTAATACCTTATAGGAATGACAATTACCTTACCTACCTTTGGTCCAGCTAAAGACAGCTGACCAAAGTTCAGAACAAATCTGACATCTGTGAAGTCTAGTTTTCTGACTTGACCCTTGCTAATTTGACTCTGTGTATCCATCTTTCACAATCCATGAGTGACATCTTAGAAATTATCATAAAATAGGCCTCCACAACTGCTTAAGTATATAGAAATCTTGTAGACTATTCAGTGTCTATTCTTCTCCAACATACAAGTTCTCACCTATTGTAATACACGTAAATAACAATTTAATGGTACTCCCAGTTCCACCTCCATGGGGAAATAAACCAATTTTTTATCCACAATGCAGCCTTCGCAAACAAAAGAATTCCACTAGAAAACTCCTATTTTCGAAGTACGTCAATATTACCAAATTTTCTCACGTAGCTGTCGGAAAAGCTGCAGACTCTTCTTTGTATTAAAATAGAGATTAAATTGGTTTGGTTTTTAGTTTGTTAATAGCAGATAATGTTGGGTTAAAGCTACGATGAGTCAAACTGAACGGAAGTGAATTCGACAATAGTCGGTGAGAACTGTAGAAAGTAGAAAGGTTTTTGGTTTTTTCTTGCAGTTTTCGCTAACAATTGAGAATTTTTTCGATGCACCTTCATTGTAACGACTGACTATGAAGTTTTTACGATTTTCGTGAAAGTCTGGTTCGACTTTCTACCCAATTATTTACCCGTTCTTTTATCCGGTATTATTTATAAATTGGGGCATTGCGAAATTTCTTTGAAATTGTGTAACTATTAGTGCCTTTCCTGCCTTTGCCGCAAGTTTTCATAATTTATGTAGTATTATAATAAGATCCATAACTAACCTGTTAACCCCCGAAATAAGCTAAAATAATGGATTGTGATTGTAGTAGGTCAATAGTGTAGTAGATAATGACTAAAGTTCAAACACACAACCTCTTGCTGGCCAGAACAAAGCAAAGCAAATTCATAGGCAATCTATCGATTTTCGTGTTTGTCTACGTGCTCGCGTTATTCTTCTAAATTTCGTAACGGATTTTGAAGCGGTTTTCACCATCATTTAGCGAATTTATTCCGGAAGGTTTATGTGTATTAACAACAAGGATTTCGCCTACGTAAAAAAAAAACTATTTAATCTGTCATTCAGATAATAAAAATATATAAGATACGTATTTTTTACTTTATCATATTAATAAAAAAAATATTTAGCTAAAACGCATTAAAGTTATTGAGTGGGGGCTCGCTACGTCACAATTCAGTATAAAATCTATCGAAGAGTGACGTCATGCCACATTTTAACTCAATGTATTGCCATAATCTTTTGATTACGTAAGAAAAGAAAAATACGTGTCCAATATTTAAAAAAAATATGAAGGCAAAAAAAAAAGTTGTCAACATCCCTATTATATTTATTTAACTTCAGCAAAAAAATCTCATTGTTTTGTCAAGTCGTAAAAACCGTGCGAAACAAGACGAGGTTATGAAAGAATGCGAGTTCTCTAAGAATAGAGCTTATGAGGGACTTTCTGATTTTATAAAAAGACACAAGTTTACTTCTGTATTACATTTCCTTACCAAGTTATCCTCAACACAATCTCTTAAACAACAGTGAACAAGGTTTCAGTTAAATGAATATTCAGTAAATATTCTTGTGTAACTAAAATTTATATTTCTGTTCCACTGAAAACCTAACTCCGCTTAGAATATTCTAGGAATCTCACGACGAGACTGTCTTTGGAGACAGCGAAACAGTATAAAGCATATTTTTATTCATTGAATTTATATTGAAAACGAAGAAAATGTATTTGAATTCAGTTGTCTCTGGGTTCAGTATAACAAGGTATTGACTGTGGTCAAGTGATAGGTATTTATGACGATGACAAAATTTATTAGAAGATTGAAATGTTTTGAATCCAAGGATACTGAAAATGGTCGGATGAATAGAAATCACAATTCTCTAATTACTGTTACTAACTTTTACACAACATTTAAACTACTATTTTAAACGAGGTAAAGAGTGAAGGGCGTAAAAAGAAAGCTGATGCAAAAATGTGTGTGACTTTATATATACCCGAATACTTTTAGCGTGGCAATAGGGGTCATTGACCCACCTACATTTTCTAGCATTCTTTATTTCAAAAACTAAATTAAACTCCGTTGACGTCCTGAATCAATATCTGTCATGATCTTCAACATGTTCCATTAACTAAAATCCTTACAAAGTTTATTGTTTTGTTTCATACGGAAAGATATTAGGCAAAGAGCAATGACCGCTATTGCCACGCTAAAGCGATTCGGGTATAGTTTCTTTATTGCCATGAATTAAGAAGCTAAAAGAATCCTGTTGTTTGTTACCTTTACCACTGACGTGCATAGACTATCGTCTATCGTATCGCGTACCAGGTTTCCAAAACCCAGGAGCTGTGCCAAGTATACGTTTATCTCATTCTAAATGTCTTCTAGTCACGAGTCCAACTTGCAGCAAGCATGTTTTATCGGAAAATAAAATGTCTTGTATCAAAAAGAATGTCTGTGGTGTTAAAATCTAGCAAAAGTAATATGAGCATATTGATCTCTATAATGCAATAAATCCAGATCAGGACGGCTCAGATCTCCGGTAAGTATGCGGAGTGTCTCGACGGACAATGGCTCACCTCCCATCTTGCTCCGCATGCGCTCACCTTGCGATCACCTGCACACATGAGTACCTAATGGGTGCGTCAGCGAACGGTATTCGCGTTGCTGAGTTTTGGGCCAAAAAAATTCAAATAACATATAGCTTTTCGTGTTATTTTTTCCATCGACACGTTAAGAAGAAGAATCCATTAAAACTTCTTGTTAAATACAAGCTGCTGGGGAGATTGTCTGCTGCGGAGTTTGTTGCGTCTTTCCAGCTAAAGCACTAGGAAGTGGTGAAGGGCGGAAGACGTTTTGGGGGATTGTCTTATATATTTTAACGTTCGAAAAGTGCTGATTCTCAGCCTAGCTTTCGAATAAATGACTTTTGATTTGGTGTTTTTGTTTCTAGCCAGTATGGGTAGGTTCTACTCTATTGAGGTCATAGAGAAAACTGGTGAAAAGAACCATGGGCGAATGTCATTTTAATATACCTACTTTGACTTTTTTTTCAATTATAGTGTCACTTTAATTTCTATAAAATGAAGACCCTGGTTTTTTTTTTCTCTAAGACATATCATATAATATATTATAGTTCACAAACTACCCAGACAGTAGTAGCTCACAAAAAATTACAAAATAACTGAAATAGTTCTAACTTGCCTGGATATAGACTAGATAGGTACTATGTGTATATACGAAATACAATGAAACAACTATAACTAGATCCACATTCAAATCCTTTCTAAACTAATACAATAGAATACCAAATACTGATCAGTTTCGCTTCAGGGCTATCCATCATTGTCGCCAGAACTATCTCCATCCTCCTCACACTTGGTGTGAAGACGAATGATGCTGTCTATCTCACACGTCATCTAGAAGTTATTAACTATCTGTGCAATCTCTTATAAGTGCCAGTCAATCTAATTCGGGGTTTTGTGAAGCAGGAATATGGTTTCACACTAACGAGGTACTATGGCATATTTATGGAGTTGTATTGATTCTGATAATCTTGTCAAAACAATGTGTTTTCGAAACCATGTTATCGTATTCCGGAGATAAATAGGCTTGCTTATGCCGATATCACAGATTTCACTTTTCATCATTATTGCCTTTCATTCGGCATCTTTCACTCGAAGTGAAACGTCTGAAGACAACGTGAATCAAAAGTGAAATATGAATACATTAGTGAACTAATCCACTCGAATCGGCATCTTTAATTCGCCTACAGAATGATTGAAAAATGAAATAAAAGGAGTAGATGAATGTTTATTTCCTATACAGAAAGACTGGTAATTAGTGATCGATACTTAAACACGTGACGTTACTCATCACAACTGTTATTAGGAGAATGAACGTGAAATCGCGAAAAAAAATCAGATGTTCCCTACATTTTGACAAGTTATGCGAACATCAAACGTAGGGTAACAGCAGATTGGGCACGCCACAATTGCGGCGGTAAGGCCCCTCTTTGAGGAGTGGCTAGAGAGGCGCCACGGCGTCCTCACCTTCCGCCTGACGCAGGTCCTCACCGGACACGGTTGTTTCGGGAGGTTCCTGTTCAGGATAAAGCGGGAGGAAAAGCCCGGGTGCTACCATTGTGTGGATCGCCCGTAGGACACGGTGGAGCATACGGTGGAGGTCTGCCCGGCTTGGGCGGGGCACCGCCGTGTCCTCACGGAGGCGATCGGCAGCGGCGATCTCTCGCGTCCGGCCCTGGTTCAGGCCATGGTCCGGAGCGAGAGTGCATGGGAAGCCGTCACTTCCTTCTGCGAAGCAGTAATGCTCGCGAAGGAGGAGGCGGAGCGCGCGAGGGAAATGCAAGATGCGCGCCCTCGCGCCCCTAGTCGCCGCAGGAGACGCGCCGGGCGTCGGGAGTCGCGAGCCGACTTCCGGCCACCGTAGGCGCGGGCTTGTGGACGGTGGGCAATGGGTAGCTCGCCGTCCGATTAGGACCAGGCCCGGGTCGACGGCGCGTTGTGTTCCACGCGCGCCTCAAAGAGATGTCAGCACCAACTGACGGGGTCCGTAAGGGCCAATGCCTGCCAGGGTTGCGAGTTTGTCCGAAAGGGATATCGCGGCCCCGGCACACAGGCAACGCAAGGAACACGGGTGGGTTTTAGTCAGTAAAAGTCTGACACTCCCTCTCGCTCCGCCCAGAGCGGGAGGAGTCATTTGATGATTTCCCACCCAAAAAAAAAAAAAAAAACGGTATCAGCAGATATTTTTTTCGCGATTTCAGGTTTGGTCCCATAGTAAAAGTTGTTCCTAATGATAAGAAAAGTCTGTTTAAGTATCGGTCACAAATTACCAGTCACCATATATCATTTTGTCAGTATCGTGTGAATGAAACAAAAAAGCGGCCAAGTGCGAGTCGGACTCGCAGACTAAGGGTTCCCTACCACAGTACAATATATAACACATATTTTTTTGGGGATCCCTTTTTTTCGCATAATGTTCTTTTTCCTAATATACTTTGGCATAACTGTTTTGGCATAATTTGTTTTGCCATAATAATTCTTGGCCATATTTTTTTTTGGCATACAGTTTATATTGGCATAATTATCTTTAAGGCTAATTTGTTTTGGCATAATTTTAATTCGCATAATGTTAGCCCTAATGACTATTAGCATAATAGTATTAAGGTTTCTGTAACAATTAAATAATATTATTGATTAAAAATTAAATTGCTAGAAAAGTTTGTGACAGAAACGAATCGCTGCAAAACCGACTCCACGTAGTCTTGTCTGCCCTACCCCAAGAGTGTTATTTAAAATCGCGTAGGCGCGGAGGCTGGCCGGACAAGCCGGCCAGCAAGCCGAAGCTGCGGTGGTGAGCGTTAAACACATCTGCGACTAGCAGCTCGCGTGGGATCGCCGGAGCCCCGCAGCGCCGGAGCCGTGACAGAAACCATGCCTGCTGCATGTTGCATGCTGCATGCTTGCTTGCATGCTGCATGCCTGCTGCATGCATGGTGTATGCTTGTTTACATGTTTGCATGCTGCATGCTTGCTCCATGCATGGTGTATGCTTGTTTGCATGCTGCATGCATGGTTACATTTTAGAAATTAATTATTATGCGTATTTATTATGCTTTAAAAAATAAGTTTAAATATTATTATGCGTAAACTTTATGCTTTAGAATGTTATGCTTAAACATTATTATGATTAGAGAAATTATGCTAAAAAAAATTATGCGTAAGTATTATGCGAAAACAATGTTATGCGTAAATATAATTAGGATAAACAAAAGTATGCCATGTTATATTATGTCTAAAAATTTTATGCAAATGGATAGGGAACCATTTTTTTGCCCTCATTGGCATTATTACCATCGAGCAAAAACGCCGAAAAAAATAACGTTTTTTTTTTGTTGTTGTGTGTATTGTCATAGCGGCTATAGTAGTACCATACTCTGGGGAAATTTCAAGTTTCTACTTATTATGGTTAAGATACAGCCCTATGACAGACGGATGGACAGTGGTGCCTCAGTAATAGGGTTCCGTAAAGTTCCTTTGGGTACGGAACCCTAAAATTGGACATTCACTCGAGTGAAACGTCTGAATTGGCTTTAGGCACAAGGCTGCGCTCTAGTTTAGATAGTTGAAAGGAAAGGAAAGGAAAAAATTGACTTACATACAATATAAAGAAATACATCGTGAGACAACCAATCAACCACTTAAGCGAACCAATGGTTGGGCAAACGTTGCGATTATGCTTATTTTCCTTTTGAACGCTTATTTGGAAGCCTTCTTTCATCAATAGTCATTTCTGTTAGTATAAATTTAAAATTTCAGAAAGATTTGCTTGTGACACATCTAGATATTATGTATCACAAGCAAATCTTTATGAAATTATAGAGAACCTAATAAGGTTAAAAAGAATGGAAACCTTTACATTCTACCAAACACTGCATTTAAACTCAAAGAAATGCCAAATCGTACTTACGCAACGTTGTGCCGCTTGAACCAAGTATCATATACATTTATGTATAAACGTGCGGTTTGACGATACCGCGGTCTGTTTCATTCAGACGGGCTTTCCGGAAAACCACGAAGGCTCTTGTATATAGAAACCTACTTACAATAGATTTTACGAATGCGTCTGTTGCTTAAAATAGTTCGTTTTCTAGGTATTTCGCAAACACAATACAATTTAAGTCGTAATTTAATCTCAGCGTCATTTTATAAGGTGTTAAAATGCCATAAAGACATGTAAAAAAGTAAAAAAACATACCATCATGCCTGTTTTCCCCGAAGGGTTGGGCAGAGGTGTATGCTTCATCCACATTTCGCCAGTTGTGTTTTCAAGTCTTATGTAATGGGGGGTGAGCTTATTGCCATCAACTGGGCATAGATCTCAACTCCAGACTAAGAATTTCTTAAAGCTTCGTGCAGACTAGCGCGACGCGACACCGGTTATTGTTTTCTAAGAAATTATATAATTCGAGTCGCGTCGCGGTAGTCTCTGCGAGGCTTAAAATAAAGCGTCGCTTGAAAGTTCGGGGGTTTTTATCACAGTCCACCACTGACGTTCTCACAAAAAGAACCTACACACGGTTCTCTGGTTTACCACATATAGTCTCTTCAAAACGACACATCTGAACGAACACCATCAAAAAAATAAACAAATTCGCCAAATATTCAACGAACTTTCACCCCTTCAGAATTTATTTTTTAGAGATACGGGACTTATCTTCATAGTATTTAATGGTATACTGCCTCCATCGTATCGCTTTATATCTACGGATTCGCCGAGGCGTGAAAAATATCAGATTTATATTATAGGTGCTTATTACTGGACCCGGTCGTTCAAAGCGATTTGAATATCATATTCTGACACAGAGTTATTCATGGATGTGTCAGTGTGGAAATGGAATTTTATTTATGTGTAAAGGCTATGAATGAATCAGATTTTAATATTGGTTCCTATTTAGAGGCATGAGGAACAGGGTGTAAAGTTCACTCATCCTCTTTAGAAAAGGGAATATCTTGCGACCAGACGGGTGTCGTGTCTGGTGGGCAACTGCCACGATGTCAAGTAAGCTGTATATATATTGTTCGCGCGGTTAACTCTATTTTTGCGATGTAGGATTTGTGAGACGTCAGGTCTTTGATACGTAGTTCGTATGTGGCAATGATGATACCACACTCATGTCACTCTTACACAGTCCCTAAAAGATGATAGCTAGTAGGGGCAAAAACACGTTCCTGTGTAAAGGCGACAGTATCTGTCTATCTGGCTGTCTGTTACCTTATCATGCCTAAACGTCTGCAAGGATTTGAATGAAATTTGTCATACCAGAGATAGACCAGGACTTGGGTTAGGACAGAGGATACTTTTCATCCCGGTAGTACGTTCTGGCAAGAGTTATTAAGACCATATTTTCATTGTCACAAAGTGGTCTTTTATAAATTAAGGAGCAGTGCCTAGTGGTGTAACCGTCGGACTGCCAAGTCATAGGTCTAGACTGATTTGAAACCCAAAGCACGCACCTCTGGGCACGCCACAATTGCGGTGATAAGTCCCCTCTTTGAGGAGTGGCTAGAGAGGCGTCACGGCGTCCTCACCTTCCGCCTGACGCAAGTCCTCACTGGACACGGTTGTTTCGGGAGGTTCCTGTTCAGGATAAAGCGGGAGGAAACGCCCGGGTGTTACCGGGTGTTGTGTGGATCAACCGGAGGACACGGTGGAGCATACGGTGGAGGTCTGCCCGGCTTGGGCGGGCACCGCCGTGTCCTCACGGAGGCAATCGGCAGCGGCGATCTCTCGCGTCCGGCCCTGGTTCAGGCCATGGTCCGGAGCGAGAGTGCATGGGAGGCCGTCACCTCCTTCTGCGAAGCAGTTATGCTCGCGAAGGAGGAGGCGGAGCGCGCGAGGGAGATGCAAGCTGCACGCCCTCGCGCCCCTAGTCGCCGCAGGAGACGCTCCGGGCGTCGGGAGTCACGAGCCGACTTCCGGCCACCGTAGGCGCGGGCCTGCGGACGGTGAGCGATGGGCAGCTCGCCGTCCGATAGCGACCAGGCCCGGGTCGATGGCGCGTTGTGTTCCACGCGCGCCTCAAAGAGATGTCAGCACCAACTGACGGGGTCCGTAAGGACCAATGCCTGCTGGGGTTGCGGGTTTGTCCGAAAGGGATATCGCGGCCCCGGCACACATGCAACGGAAGGAACACGGGTGGGTTTTAGTCAGTAAAAGTCTGACACTCCCTCTCGCTCCGCCCAGAGCGGGAGGAGTCATTTGATGATTTACCACCCAAAAACAATAAAAAAAAAGGCACGCACCTCTGACTTTTCGGAAACCCTGAGAATGCCTGAGAAATATTTCTCGACGGCATGTGAAGCCAAGTCAGAGGTCCATGGGCGGTTTTAACACTCTGAGAACAGGTTAGTCACCAACCACACGAAAAGAAGAAGATTATATGTTATCATTTTAACCAACAAAATAATGTATGCTAGTTAGTTAGTAACCTTTACTGTTTGGTAAACTACTTGCCTATCTTATTAGAGAATCTCTGAACTCTAAACGAGATGAATTCGTAACTTTACGTGAGGATTCATAAATTGAATTGGAAGTTACAAAAGATGACTAAGCAGGTATTAGGTAATTTATCTTGAATAAGAATAAGAGGAATAAATTTATTTCGCAAAGTTTACATTCAAGGATTGAATTCCTAGACTTGACACTAGGATTCCCTGTGTTGTGAGTCTATAGAGTGAAGTGATTGACACGCTGATAATTAGTAGAAACAGTCTATTTACTTTTCCAGGTATCTACCAAATAGTAGATATTATAAATCGATCCGCTTAAAAAATTAAGAAAACAGACTCATTTCTGAATTTTTAATTTCATTTGCAAGGATCTATCAGTCAAAGATCTAGGAAGTCAAATTGACAATCTCGTCCTTTTTTATTTTTTCGTTGCATATTCTTTCTTTAAAGAATATGCAAGGAAAAAATTATGCCAAAAATATTGTTAGCCAATTCAGGGATTCTTACTTCCGAAATGAAGTAAGTAAGAATCCCTGAATTGGCTAACAATATTTTTGGCATAATGTTCACCAAATCAATTAAGCAAGTACCTAGCTAATTATAAAATAAGATAATGTCTGCATTATTACCTTATCATCCTTAGTGCAGGCGAACAAATTATAACTTCGAACAATTTTGTAAGTGTTACAAACAAACCTCAAATGCAGACTTTTGATAAAGTTCCCACTTTGTTGGAAGCGATTTAAATAATTTCCATTCTAAAACTCAATCGCGCCTGTGAAGTATTTTAAGTGAAAGTGATTTGATCAAAGACCCGTGGTTTGGGCTCTTTCTTCTTGTAGCCTCAAAACGTTTAAACTTCTTTGGGAACAGGAAATAAGCTTGTAGCCACGTCAGTACTTAGTTTTAATTACATTAAGTGGTTTTTGGAAAGCGATATTAAAATACCTTGTTCTGAAAACGTCTTAAAAGCTGTATTTTTTAAAGAAAGAAAAACGTCGTATATTGGTCCAAATAAAACATCCAAAAGTATTTAAAAAAACACACGTTAGCTCAGTATATTTCAGATGGCAACACTAGGTAGGTATAGTACAGAGTCAGGATGTACCTGACGCTGATTTTCAGTTGCTGCCCACGAGTGTCACACACTAGAATACGTTTAACAAGTACACAACATTGTATAAACTTTTATCTAAATAATAATTATAGCCTAGTGTGAAGTGTATAAAGGTAATATAAAGGTTCATTCATTTTGTCATCTGCATGCATTATTGTTAGTCCGCTAAAGCTATCACGTGATCATTTATCTAACGACTATAATATCTTAGTGCCAAATTCGAAGGAATACATTTTGCATTAAGTAGCTTACTTTCCTGGCATTTGGTAAAATACAATCCAAGGTAAACATCAGTGCTGAACTATTAAACGTGTTTTCACACCAATTAGTGTGTAGTGTATTATTATCGTCATCGTCATGTGTCCACGTGTCCATCTGCGTGAAATAAAGATACGGTGCTGGTGCTTCTGCTTGCTCTGCTTGCGCTTACAAATGACGTTGCTTTACGTTGTGATGATGCTCGTGCCACGTCGGTGTTTGCTATCTTGTTTCTTATTGTTATTACGTACTCGTCTTTTTCAAGATGATCGTTTCACTATTTCTTTCGACCTGTTAAAAACGTGGTAAGGTAAGTTCGGTGGTATGTGGTAGCTGATTTTCTGTTGACTGTGTGACAGGTAATTTGTCACTACAGTGTATTTGATATTAATTTCTAAAATATCAAATACAGCAAACAAATACCTAATATTCACCATCAATATGAATTATTAATTGATACTTAAGAAATTTCATTGTTATAGAACTGTGAATAATTAAAACCGTATCCAGTAAACACAAACAAGTAAACATAGTAAATCTTATATCATTTTCCTTCCAAGCATAGCAATTATACTTTAGGAGTATAAAAATAATATTGATTATTAGTCTGTACTTAATAAAAATCTTAAATTCACTTACAGAAAATGCACAGCCTAAACTGCTGTCTAGAAGCATGACATTTTGCACTAGAGTTCCTTTTAAGAAGAAACCACAAAGAAAGGATTTTTGAAAATCAATTTCCTAATAGTGTTTAATTCCATACAAACTTTATCTTCTTTTCGAAGAAGAAGGGGATGAAATTTCGTCATTTTCGCCGATGGGAAATCTGATCACACGGCTTATATTTTAATAACAAAGCAAATTCATCAAAATCCCTGAAAATCACCGCATAATCAGATATAATCGAACCTGAATATCAGTTGCTTGACCTCCCCGGGATCTCGAGTCGATCGACCTTGATTCTCAATGGATCCGAGCCCTGATGATGCTTAAGCACGATCCACGGACCACTTCAACTTAAGTGCTGGACGCCAGAATATTTTATTTTTTATTGACGTGATATGGGCACTATTTGTGCCTTGAGATTTACTACTAGGTATTTGAGCAAAGAGACTGAGTGTGGCGTTGTATTTTTGCAAGCTATTATTGTATCAGTATTCTTTTGACTTGCAAAAGACTTTCTTTAGTTTGTTTAGTTTTCAATGTGAATAGTTCTCATTATAAATAGCATTGCAGTGTATAGTTATAGCAGTGATAGCCTAGTCGTATGACCGTCGGACTGCCAAGTCATAGGTTTCGAGTTCGAACCCAAGGCACGCACCTCTAACTTTCCTCACCTTTGGCGAATTCATGTGCGTATTGTATAATTATCACTTGCTTCAAAAACGGTGAAGGAAAACATCGTGAGGAAACCGGCATGCCTGAGAGATATTGCTCAACGGCATGTGAAGCCAAGTCAGAGACCCATGGGCTGCTTTAAAAGTTAGTCACTTACCACACGAAAAGAAGAAGATTATAAATAGTTGAAAGCTGCTGTTTTACAATATAATCTTCTTGCAGTTGTTCTGGGCATGTGCTACAGCTACACAGATCGATCGAAGGTTAAGCTACGCATGCTACGGTCGGTTCGTGGATGGGTGACCATCCATTACATATCGAGACCCCTCCGTGCCTAGGAAAGCACATTAAGACGTTGGTCCCGGCTGTCATTCTTAGATCTTTGACAGTCATTACGGATAGTCAAAAGCCCAAAAGTTTGACAACCAAGGGGTATCGTGTTACCCTGTAACTAGGTTGTGAAGGTCAGAAAGGCAGTCGTGTCATGTAAAATACTGGTCAGCTGCATTCAGTTAGACTGGTAGCCGACCCCAACATAGTTGGAAAAAGGCTAGGCAAATTGATTTAGTCGTCGTTCTACCGTTTTACCTGCCAAACATTTTATTTTTTGGACCTTTAACCAAACGTTAAAATAATGAAAATATTAAATGAATGGCACGGCAGAATTTGTAATTAGTTTCACTTTTCAATTCCCAGAACCACTCAGCCAGCCGCAAAACGTTCCAAAAGCACTATTAAAACCTATATTACTTTTCTGATAACCACTTTCCACTCCTTTCTACCTTTTATTTTCAATTTTCAATAGAAGGACCGATCGCCCGATAAGTGTTTCATTTTGCGACGTCAGCTCTTCTCAGGATAGCTCTCTAGAGAAGGAATCTCAAGACCGTTGAAGAACTAATGCTACAGTACTTATAAACCTGGATTTTGTGAGAATTTCTTATTGAACGTAATGTTCTAGAATCTAACGATACTCGCGGGAAAAGATCAGTTTTTTCAAATGATACTTAGTGATTACCACAGATATATTTTTTGCTCTGAATGCAATCAACAAAGCAACTTAAAAAATAACATTAATGAACATCTACATGTACATTTATTATAAATTAAAATCGGTTTTCGAGTCTGTCTGTGTGACCACGTTGTTCTTCTAAACTACGAAACGGATTTTGATACAAAGTCGAAGTCAAAGTCAAACAATTTATTTCAATTAGGCACATAAAAGACACTTATGAACGTCAATTTTACAAAAAATAGAATTGATTCTAGTCACCCCTTCCAAAAGGCAGTTTTCGTATGGAGAAGAATGGGCAAGAAACTTCACCGTTACTCTTTTAAAATGTTTTTACAATATTTTGTATACATTAATTATATAATTATATGTGAAGACATCTAGAATAAGATTACTATACCACGATAGGTAAAAAAGAATGAAAAATGAAGCAATGACAGATAAATTAATTATGTGATAGATATATGGTGCTCACATATTTACAAACATTGTAAAATTATACGATATTCCTAACATTTTAACAAGTAATACTAATAAGTCGGTGTGTGAGTTCAAGAAATCAAAGAATGTAAAATGAATGTTATAAAAATTTAAAAAAATATATAATTAAATTAGCAACCAGTTTGATTTTGTCTAGAATGCGGTTTACGAGAATTGATTTCGGTCGATTTATCATGATACAAAGAAATCCAGATATTTTTTCAAGACGTAAAAACCGTGTAAAGCAGGAACGAGTTGCTAGTTATTCTAGTAACAAAACTTTTTCATTCATTATAAGAACACTCTAAAAGCAACAACTATTATAGAACGCTAGTAATGAAAGTCTGTAACACTCACAAAAATCTAAACCACCATCTTCCCGCTACGGCGTAGCTATCGTAGCAATGCAATTGTCGTAGCTGCTACGTCGTAGCAGCAATCAAGTTGTTTCATTCTACAATGCTTTTAGTCAGCGTTGCTTGATATTACTTTTATTTTACACTCTTACTTACAAGCACATCAGATGAGTAGTCGTTCTTTTTGTGGAAAAGCTTTTCACAGGAATTCTACCACCATACCCAGTTCAGCCGGCAAGCAGCATTTCTGTGTCCCAGTTTGAAGGTTACGGGTAATACAGGATCATGAAACTTTTCAGTTTTGTCTCTGGAATGACTGCAATGCCTCTGATATTGCAGATGTCCACAAGTGTGTTAACTTTATTCAATGGTGGCCCAGTGGTAAAGTTCACGAAATATGAGACGTTAGTCGTGGGTTTGAACCAAGGCTGGTGCTTTACTTTGTGTAAATAATTTCATCACTACAGCTCTCAAAATGGTGAAGGAAAACCAGCATGTTCTAGAACCAAAAAAATCGATGATATGTGAAATCTACCAACCCGCACTGAGTCTATGTGATGGATTACTGCCCACTGGGATCTTGAAGAGAGGAGGCCAGTGTCCCAGCAATGGGAACACTATCGGCGGATGACGATGAAACATTCAACTTTATTCAAGCTAAATACATACTTAAATCTATAACTGTATTCTATAATCGGTCGATAAGTGCGACATTTCACGGCGTCAGCTTATCCGGAACGGCTCTAGAGAGAAGTCTCGACGACGCTTAAGTACTTATTACATCTTTGTACAAAACTTGCTACATAACAACGGGACTTTGTTTGTGGAGCTAAGTTTCTTGTCTGGCTTGTGTTTGTCTCGCTTTGATATTACTTGCAGGATATTTGTGCAAGTTATGAACAGTTATTAAAAATACTTTATGGGATAGACGACGGAAGAGAGAGTAACTTCTTGGATTTTTCTACTTGAGTAGGGAATTGTTTATGGCTTAATCAATCGATAGTTTTAGCTCATCCCCAGAAGGAAACAAACTAACTACTTTAGCCAGCCCTTACATAATTACTCGAGAACTGGTGTTTGTGCCTTCAAAACTGAATTTATTTATGTATTTACTATTACCATTTACATTACAACATTGTAATCACAACTTCCACACTCAAGAGACGTTACCCAAAAACCAATTAAATGATGATGATTTACTTTAAAAACAAATCAGTTCGCTTTCGACTCGTGTGCAGTCACTTGAGTGAGGTAACAAGTGAACTTTGCAATAGCACATGCAACGTTGGTGCACGATAAAAAGTACAATATATTTTACTACTGATATAAGTATACCCATTACTTCTAGTGCTCTCCAATTAATCTGTACTGCACGAAGTGGTTAGCCGCAATAGTTCCGTAGCAGACAGACTTCGCAACCTATCTCTCGATAGCCGGTCAACGCCTTCGCTTGTGGCTTCGAGCTGTTCTGATGCACTCAGCGTTTGTATACTAGCTGTGTATGAGTCTCTGCTTTGTATAGTCAACCTCAAAATTGTATACCTACCTACATTTTACAATTTGTGTTCCATAGTGTATCGATGTGTAACTACAATTAAAAGCTCAATGTGTAATAATATGTTTTATTGCTACACAATGACACAATATTATGAAACAAAGACTGTAGACATTTAAATGAATTCTTCATCTTTTTAAGGTTGACTGTACTAAAACAGTTATTTATAATTTAGCGGGATTTGAACCGAACCTATGACTCCATTTATTAGCACCCTAGATTTAGTTTTGTGTTTTAAGTGTATTTTTTGAGTTTTTTCTTTTCTTTAACTCATCATTTGTTTGAATCTATTTTATCTCAGCTGTGCACCCTTAATCTAACTGTGGTACAACTTACAATTGGACTAAGTGACTGATTTTAAACTACTTTTCGATAGAATTGCAATTATTTTGGTCAATAAGCCCATGTTCAGCTGATAACAGATAATAATTATGTTTGTACCTGTTGGTAAAAATAATGTATCTGAATGGTCCCATAAAATTGGCAGAACCGAGAAAATATTACGATAAAGCAACCACTAATAAAGAAACCTCTTTACATAGCGTTACTTCTTCGTACAAAGCAATTGAATTTCTACGAAACGATCTTCTAATTAATTTATAACATCGGTCAAACACTTTAAAGTTCAAAAACGTTTGTTAACCGGCAACGCAAAACCCCACTGGGAACTTATAAATCATCAATCATAAAAATTATGTTGCGTAAAAAGCCGTAAATTCCGAATCTAATTTTAAAAACAAATATGTAAAATATCGTTTATCTTAAATTAAAATCTCTTACATAAAATTAAACATTTTAATTTATTTTAGATCCAGTTTCCTTGATAAAAATGTCACGTAGACTTAAAATGTTCCTTAGAGATAGAACAGTCTGGCTACTTACATGAAATGCCTGAATATTGTAAGTAAAGCTAAAAGGCTTGTACGAGATAATAATCTATATCTTTACATATCACTATTTTTAAAGTCGCTTAATCGTGTCTGTCTGTGTGACAGTGTTATTCTTCTAAACTACACAACAGCTTTCACCATCATTTAGAAAATGTATTCCGGAAGGTTTTAAATACATTAATATAAAAACTTTTTAGAAAAAAATACAACCGACTTCCAAAAAAAACACTTTACGAGTATTATAAAAATAATAAGGTTTTGAATTTTCGTTTTTTGCCACCGACTTCCGAAATATAGTTATTTTTATGCAAGGCTGCAAAGTTGCTTTTTGGCGCTAGTTCTTATATTGAAACCTGAGCAAGCGAAGGATTCTAGAATTGAACCACGACCGAAGTGAGTCAAATTGTAGAATCCAGAGCGTAGTCAGGGTTTCAAAGGTACGTGCCGAGCAAAACACACAACTTTTCACCTCACTACAGAGAGGAAAATGTTAGGTATAAGAAAAACAGCTTAAATAATACGTATGCTAAATTAGAAAACTCAATTCGGAAATATGTACCGCTTGCACTAACTCTGATATCTACTAGTACGTCGCTACTGGTCGCGATTTTATTTAAAAAAAACAAATATGAATTGTATAAAGAGTTTTCATGCCGTAATTGCCGGCCAATGCGATTATTCTAAAGCCGCGGCCCTAGTGCGACGCGGCTTTAGAATAATCGCATTGGCCGGCACGTCCCCACTAGGGCCGCGCGGTCCCGTGAGGCCAAGCCGCGAGACCGAGCCTCGTGAGTGTGTACTATCGAAGAACTTCATATCTAAGCAGTTTGAAAACAAAATCCCGTGAACGCGATGACCACATCTGTTAGCGCCCCGGTTCTTTGGCGGCCGAGCGTTGCAAGCAGAAATAGTCCTTACGGTGTATAGATATGAACTTCTTCGATGGTACGTTAACAAACTCACGAGGCTCGGCCGCGCGGCTCTAGTGGGGACGCGGTTTAATAATGAGGTTGGCGCACTGGAAATAAATATTAATGCATTTTCAGTGGACTGGCGGTTTAGAAAATTACTGAATATAAAGATTTAAAAAAAATGTTTCCACGCTAGCGGATAAAATGCACTTTTGCACTCCGATTTCGAATGATAAACAGAATCTTTCCGAGGTTGTGAGGTTGTTAACATACCTTTTTTTAGCTTTTTAGATGCACTAAGATATAACCTAAAAACTTATGCCTGAGAACTAAGCTCTAAGTCAAATAGTTTAGTAGTTGTGAATAGTTGAATTATGACCCTTTACTTTAAAGATCCTGACTAGTAGATGGAAAATAACAAGTAAAATAACAATTTAATGGCGTTTTATTTAAAAAGGTATGAAATTACTACAATTATTGTTCAAAATGACCGCCAATAAAAAAAAAGGAAAAAAAAACCAAAAGGAATAAAGTGCCATATATTATGGTGGATTTGTCGATAAAATTGATCATATTGCTTCGTCTTAACGGATCGGACACTGATGACCAGGTACACTGTATATGAGGGAGTTATGCAAGAACATACAATAAAAAAATACATATATAAAATTATTAAAATACCTCCTCCTCCTTTTTTTGAAGTCGGTTAATAAAACTTGCATAAAATTAAGAAATCTCGATGTTTTGTCAAGTCGTTGGAACCGTGCGAAGCAAGGTTGGGTCACTAGTTCATTATAATTCTCTTTGTAAGCAACGTATTGTAGTAACAGTTATTGTGTTATGTGTGAGTCTGAATCAGGCATTGTGCAGACTACGCGAAGCAACATGGGCAACAAAAGCGGCGAGAACTGGGAATAACAATATTATATTTTATTCTCGTGTACGTATTTTTTAAGTAATGTAGTTTTCTGTTCGAACTCAATCAATCTGCCTAGCCTTTTCCCAACTATGTTGGGGTCGGCTTCCAGTCTAACCGGATGCAGCTGAATACCAGTATTTTACATGGAGCGACTGCCTATCTGACCTCCACAACCCAGTAACTGGGTAATACGATATCCCTTGGTAAGACTGGTGTCAGACTTTCGGGCTTCTGACGACTCGTAACGACTGTCAAAGATCCATGAATGACAGCCGGGACCAACGGCTTAACGTGCTTTCCGAGGCACGGAGGATTCTCGGTATGTAAAGATGGTCACCCATCCACTGACCAACCCCGGCAAGCGTAACTTAACCTGATGGATCGACCAGTGCGGCTGTTGTTACTTAGCCACGAGCTCCTCCTGTTTCCTAAGTTTTCTGTTCGAACTATCAATAGAAAAGTCACTTTGTTGAAACTTTATTTTTGATTGAGTAGTTTAGTTAGCATGGTCAGCCTGTATCGTTCCCACTGCTGGGACCCGGTAGGCCTCCTCTCTGTGAGAGAGAGCGGGCCGTAATCCACCACGTAGGTCCAGTGTGGGTTGGTGAATGTCACATGTCTCTGAATTTTCGGCCTTTACCATGAGAACAGTGGAGATAAATTAAATTTCACAAAGTAAAGTGCCTGTTTGGGCTCGAACCCCACGACCTTCAACTACCATTGGCCCACTACGCCTCTCTTTTACGTAGAGTAGATTTAAAAATTGATTTGGCTGGTAGGTAGTAAATTATGAATTTAAAAAATTACTGTTATCAGCCAACATTCGTGTGAACTTCGATTTCCCTTACTTCGGCTTAGGCTATCAATTAATAATGTAATGGTTCTAGGAGTGTTTCAGCATTTAAGATTTGTATCTGTAAAAGCAACCTGTGCACGCAAATAATATCAAAATAGGAAAGCAACGTCAAAAAATAATCTAGCCAAGCCAAGACTTAGAACAAGCACGTTCTAAAATTAGACATCACAAAAAAAAAAAAAATTGGTTTAGAATTATCATCGGAGGAGCTCGTGGCTAAGTAATAACAGCCGCACGGGTCGATCATCTGGTTAAGCTACGCTTGCCGGGGTTGGTCCGTAGATGTGTGACCATCTTAACATACTAAGATTCGTCCGTGCCTCGGAAAACACGTTAAACCGTTGGTCCTGGCTGTCATTCGTGGATCTTTGACAGTCGTTACGGCTAGTCTGAAGCCCGAAAATCTGACAACCAGTCTTACCAAGGGGTATCGTATTACCCAGTTACTGGGTTGTAGAGGTCAGTTAGGCAGTTGCTCTATGTAAAATACTGGTAGTCAGCTGCATCCGGTTAGACTGGAACCTGACCTCGACATAGTTGGGAAACGGCTAGGCAGATTGGGTGGAATTATCATCGTCAGCGGCAAAATTACTTAAGACAATCCCTCAAAACGCCCGCCGTCCAGCACTTCCTAGTGCTTTAGCTGAGAAGAAGAAGTGGAACAAACTCCACATCAAAAATAAACCTAACTGCTTAGTTAAAAGATGTTGATTATATACAATAGTATGAGAAGTAGAGTAGTAGAGAAGTAGTCAACATCACAAAAAAAAAAAAAAAACAACGGACTTCGAAAAAAAATTGTACAAAGTGAAAAATTACTTTAATTTCGGAAGTCCGGTGTCTTTGGTTTCGAATTTTTGTTTTTGCCACCGACTTCCAAAATTAAAGTTATTTTTCACTTTGTAGTATTTTTTTCGAAGTCGCTTGTTTTTTTTTGTAAAAAGTTTTTATTTTTCACTTTTTAGTTGTGGTAACCTACCCCACACATATTCGAATACCACTACCTGCTATTTAAATAACAGTGACAGGAAGTTATCATCATATCATCCACTTAGACTAAGTGGCACAAATACGTATTATTGAAGCTTACTCAAAAACTATCCAAGCAAAGTTAATTAAATTTATTTGGAACCAATTTGGGAGTACGTATAGCCTTTCATACAAAAAAATAATTTTCAAAATCGGTCAACAATTGACGGAGAAATAAAAAAAACGAACAGATGAACGTATAACCTCCTCCTTTTTGAAAGTCGGTTAAAAATGAGAATCTTTTTTTTTCATACTGAAGCGTAGTTTTTATTTAAAATAATATTTACATAATGTATAAGCTAACAAACTTAAAATAATATGTACATGTACTCGTATGTGTATTAAAAAGGAGAGAAAAAGTCTTAGGGCATATAAAATGTTTGTTTTATATTATGAATGGCATCTCGTAGTTGACCTCTAAGGTCATGACTACTTAACCTTTACAACTTATTTAGATGTACCTGACTCGAAGGGCGGTAGACTGGGAACGTGAACATCAAAAAATGTGGTCCCATGCAACTGGAAAAGTGCCCAAAATGCTGCCAGCCTTTTTCTGCCAGATTCTTTGGCCAATAAATAGGCCATCTTTCTAGTCACGCATAAAATCTTTAAATTCACTGTTACACAGTCTCCTTAGTTCTAGAGCCCAACAGCGATAATTACAATGTAGATATTCTAGATAATATAATAGTGTGGGTATTACCGGTGTCTGTACGACGACGCTTTGTTATCAGCTACTGTATTAATTTATGGTCTCTTGTAATACAGACATATTATAGGTCTCAGCGGTTACCATTCTGCAGAGTGAAATATGAAATGTCCAAGTAATATATCTTTCTTTAGATGTCTTATGTGCCAGGTCTATGTTATGTTATGGTGAATGTTTTTGCTTATTCATCGTCAAATTAAAATTAGGAATAATATAACCCTATTGAATTAAGTGCCACTATTTGCGGCATAATAGTGGAGTCACTTGTTATTTTGTTTGGTGGTTGAGGTTAGTACGCCGCCTTTTGTATTGATTGATCGTATTTATTTTAGATAATTGTATCAAAACTCACTACAATGACTGAATTTATGAAAAATTAAGTAACAAATGAAAATGGCTGAAGGGAAGGTTAGGTTAGGTTAGAACTGTGACCACACAACACACGAGCCGAGCGAGCCAAGCGAGCTGTGCCGCGGCAGCAGTCGGCGAGTGCCAGGATCCATTTAGGCACAAGAGAATGTAATGTTTTGGGCACTTTATCAGCACTATATCCGATAGGGATAGAGCGCCGCTAGCGGCACTCTATAGGTACACTGCCTTAAAATGTAATGGTATGAAATAGTTTTTCGTTGGAATATATTATTATTAATTTGCTCAGGTAGTGGAAATGAAGCTCTAGCGGAAACTTGACCAGGGATGTAACTTACTCGTACAACTATAAAAATGTTGACGTGTTTAAGAGTTTTAAAAGAAGTTACTTATAGAAATAAATGTCATTTAATTTCATAACTACAAAATACCTTGAAACCTTGCTTTCAATGCTGTTCAATGCTTTAGATTTATGTCTTTTTAATATGTTAGAACGCACTTTTACACTTTTTATTTGTTTTCTTTCTTTTTTAATTAGGTTTTTATTTGTAGTAAAATAATTATGTTGTGTTGTGTGCCTCTTAGTCTGTGCTAAATAAATGTATTTTCTTTCTTTTTCTTTCTTTATTAGCACTTTTTCTTTAGCTTTAGCAAAACCATCGCCTTTTCTCTTGAACTTTTTTTACATGATTATTAACGTGTATTTCTCTCAGTTTTATCAGCATACATTTTATAAACATCGTTCTCCTATCGAGAACTCCCATGATACAATTTCCCTACGATTATCCGTAATTTCAGTTCTGACAAACTCAATTTTACTACAAATCGGATCAGGTCTCGCAAAAAACCTAGGGTTGAACCCTCTAGTTGGCATTGGTAACCCAAAACAATCACGGCGACTGTTTTTTTTTTACTTTTTTTGCCAATTCCAAGTCAATATGTAAATAGCGAATACGTCACGCTAGCCTGCTGGGATTGTATAGAGAATACTGTTATTTTTGTGAAACTCCAATAGGCACGCGAGCTCGCGACCTGGTTTGATAGAACACAGTGCACCAAATCGATGAAATTGCACAAGTTTTATTTAAATTCGTGGTTAGTTATGACTTCATTTGTTTTGGGAAGTGGAGCTACGAATTTTTGGTATATTTTAATTGTAATATTTATTTTGTTAGTCTAAAAGTCATGCTTTAGATAAGACCTATTTTGACTCCATCATCATTCTAAAATTCCTTTTGGAAAAGCGTTTTATGATCTAGTTGGAAAATACATATTTTGGTTTGGACATAAAATTATTTCAAAACAAACTACCTACCTATTAAAATGTAAACATCAAACAATCTTTATTTTATTAATATTTATTCACGACAACAGAGACGAGGGCAACCAGCTTAAAATTATCTAAAACCTTATTCAAAATTTAGTTTTTATAATTATTATAATATTCAATGAGAAACTATTTATTATTACAGCAACCTGTGGTTAAGGCCCAGCTCTTTGTTGATAAGTGATGCCCACAAAACCTCTCTAACCACTAGCTATATTATAATATTATAAATTTATGACTTTTTGATATTAAAACTATGGTAAAAAGTGATAACGAGTTCATAATGCTCATATTAACTTTAGTGTGGGTATTTGTCCTTATATCCTATCTATACTATTAAACGAGCAATATTTGTAACCACTAACGATTTCGATTAAAGTTGGAATATACGGGATTATGAGGGCGAAAAATCGATCTAGCTAGGTCTCATATCTGGAAAAAAATGTTTTTCTCCATATTCACCCAAGCAGAGCTCGGTCGCCCAAAGTTTACAACAAGATGGCTACCTTAGAATAATGACATCATGGAATTAGTGAACCTGCTATCACGGCAGCATGGAATAAGTATAAACTTTCCTGTACTATTAAATGAGCATTCTCTATTTTCACCAGAGCAGACCTAGGTCGTCCAGGTACTATACTATTAAATTAGCAACGTTCTCGAAAACGGGTCTAACGATTTCGATGAAAGTAGCAATATGTGGGTTTACGGGGGTGAAAAAACGATCTAGCTAGGTATCATACCTGGTAAAAGGACATGTCCAGTTGCTGCCCTCTGGTCGTGTTCTGAATCGATAAATGTTCATGATTTAAGGTTTTACAGTAAGATTTAAAAATTAAGATTTAATTTATTATGGATTTATAAATTCAAAATAAGTCGCGCAACATAATTCTCAGTAAAACATTACTTAATTATAGCTTCCGCCTCGCCATTTTTAACGGGAAGTACTAAAAATGTTTTTGACGTTCCATTTTATCCCGTAATTACCTTTAAAGAGTGTGAATAATAATTATAACCCGCTTATTTTAAATCAAAGGAATGTATGTAATTGGCGTAATTAAATTGCGTAGAAAATACGACAATAATACTAACATATTTTTGTGTACGCATCGAAAGTGTTTTCATTTTGAATACCCACTTCTAAAAATGAAGGTAAGTATTTATTATTTCTTTGACATAACATTGACAATTGACATATAATTTTTATTTTCTGATTTCTTTGCTTGCAGTTCCAAGTTGCATAAAAGCGTTCCTTGCTAACTGTGTGATTATTGTGTAATATTGATATTTTCTTATAACGACTTACCACACGTACTGACATCTTAGATCATTTCATATCAGTTCATATAGGATTCTGTTTTACTTTTCGATTTGGATTTATGATGAGGTGTATCAATTGTAGCATCGTTGTACAGCGGATTCGCAGACATATCGTGTCAAGGCTGTGATTATCCTTGCAAGTGAGATTCGCTCGATGGTCAGCAAATCAGGTACGCCTAGTAGGCGTACCTGATTTCGGCAGTCACGTAAACCATGCAGTGAAGGCAATATATTGACCAATTGTGTTATAATTTGAAAACTACAATGATATTTGCTATTGTTCCAGCTCCCATTAGATCGATATGCTTATCACGACTGTTATAATTAATTACATACCGAAGCTGCTTGCAATAAGAGATTGTTAGGTCATAAAATCGTCTGCCATGGATGTGATATCTCAGTCGAGCATAGCTTAACAGGCTTGCTCACTAATTATTAGTGATGCGTCTTTAAAATCTTGGTGTTCTCATAATGTTTCTAATTTAAGATAAAAATGTTGGACACTGAATGGTGGTGCTTATGAACCGACTTCAGGTTCAAAATGTCCTAATTATCGCGGAATACGTATATTATTATTTGTAGCCTAGATAAAGAATTCTTACTAGAATAATTTCTATAACAGTGTTTATAACAGAAATAAGTAGGTTTACAGCATAATACGTCTTGACAACAGCCGAGGAAAAGTTATATAAAATAGGAAGAAACTTACTATAACGTGTGTGAAACTATTGGGATGGGATGGAAGACAGCGCCATATATCATGTCGGCCATAAAATATACGGCGTCTTGTGAATACATCCAATGTTAAGAATTAATTTCAATGTTGGATCATAAATTATATCTGCTCACCCAGCAAGTTATTGACGTTATATTATTAATACTTTTTTTAGTATTCATTTTGGTTGGCCAAAACAAGGATTAGGAGGAGATTCACAGATGACATCGCTCTGGAGAGTAAATGTGGTGCTGTTCCACAAACGATGAGACAGTTAATGACGTGTCCTGCGTATCCTGTTTTCTGCAAGTTACAGGAACTGATGGACGCTACCGAAGGCAAACTATTAAATCAATTAGATTGCCATTGACACGCTAAGAAAAAGAACAATACTAATGATTTTATTTTTTTGTAAATAAATAAAAGATCAAAGTGTCATATCATCTGTGTAACCAAACTATGTTGAAAACAGCTTACAGTCCAATCAAATTCGGTTGAATAGATGTCACTATTTCAGACCGCGGGAGCGATTGCTTTCAGCAACCCTTTGTAGGTACCCTAATTTCCAATCATTCGGAAAATAATTTAAAGTATAAAATTCAAACCCTAATAAATAAATCAGGGTCTAACCTAAACCCCATTTTCTGTTCAATTTCAAATTCAACAAAATTATCAATGATCCCGAAAATTGTGGGCGTCCCTAATAAGAAATCTAATAACTCATCTGCCTGTGGATTTTTTAATTGAATTAATATTGTTAAACCTTAAATGTTGGGTTATATAAACCTCCAATCTGCTGGTTTAAACCAATTTTTTTTTTAAATCTGGTGGCACGACATTGTCCCGTCCAAGTCGAGCATTTATCTTTACGACCAATAAACTTATGCCCTTATTACATTCTGTGATTCATTCCTTTGTGGCAATGTTGTGGGATTATAATTATCATCTCTAAAATACGGTCTTGTCATTTTTTTTTAATAACAATAGTAACCATATATAATGTTGTAGTACGGTGATTATCCTCCTATAATACCACTGTTTCAATTTTATTGGTAAAATTTTGTATCGGCAGAGGATGCGCACTGTGTAGGCTGCGTACCTGCATCCATGCCAGCCTTTGGGACTTTAGAAGTGTAAACATCGGCTTCAACGGTCTTCACGAACGCACACGGACTTACGCGAGGCGTACATCTAATCCGCCATCTTCGGCTCGTACGTCTTCGGCTGAACTCGGTCGATCGAACCATACATTATGTATGTGAATGCGTACACCTAATTATCGGAAGTCATCGAACGAATTAGTGCAGGCCTAGTTCGGCCGGAGACGTATGAGCATAGTTCGGTTCATGACGGATTAGGTGTTACGCGAGCAGTTATGAACTCACTCAAAAAACAAAAAGTATTCATCAAAGTCACTACGGACTAAATAATTTTAACGCCCACAACATTGCCTAAAGCTAGATCTGGTATTACTGTGTAGACTGAAATGGTGACGAGAAAATTAACACAAAGGTCAGTCCTGGGATTACTTGATTACGTTAGGCAAGAGTTTCTCAGAAGATTTCTGCCTTTTTATCTAATTTGGGCTCATTAATTTTATTTGGCTTTGATAGAGGTATTGAGTATGATCGAATTAGGTTTCGTTGATCTTTTCGTCTGTTTTTATACCTATAAGTACATTTTACTTTTTTTTACGATAAAACACTCTTGCCCTGCAGTGGTAAAAAGTGTAGGTATAAATAAATAGTATGGATTCTCTTCAATAATTTCAACAACATAGTTTTCTATAGAACAACTTTAGAAATTACGATCACTTGATTGCCAATCAACGCCATTTATTGTGCTGTAAACTCAGTTTTTATTGTAATTTAATTGGAAAGTCATTTAATTTTTTTTCTTTATGGCAATGTTCGGAATCTAAGAAACCTTACTGGTTTAATAAAGATAGTAAAAGGTCCTTTGTGTACACACGTTTTTCATGCCGTTAAAAACTACGGTTTATTTTTTTGTGTAGGCACGGTCATCAGTGTCGTATGTCTACATCGTCGCGAATCTCTCAGGGAACTATTTAAAAGGATTAATATTATGACGGTACCTTGCCAATTCATATATGAAAATATTATGTATGTAAGAAAAAATCTTCATA
Organism: Agrochola macilenta; assembly: GCA_916701695.1. Taxonomy (NCBI): domain Eukaryota; kingdom Metazoa; phylum Arthropoda; class Insecta; order Lepidoptera; family Noctuidae; genus Agrochola; species Agrochola macilenta. The sequence continues at coordinate 23,785,641 of OU753553.1, forward strand.
TTTTTAATAAAATAAGTGATAGACATAATTTTAATACTAGAAATAAAGATAAAATAGATCAACCATTTTTCAGATAATCTAAATAAAGTACATACATCTTTTATGGGGTACTGTGTTAAATGTTACAATAAAATACCTTGTGATATATTACAATTAAATGAAAGAAAATTTAAAACTCATATTAAAAGTACACTCTGTAAACAAGCATATTACAAATTAGAGGATTATATCCAAGATAAGAATGCTTGGAAACATGCTGGTCCTGCTCCATAGGACAATTTAGAGTCTAGACAAAATCAAACTGGTTGCTTATTTAATTATATAGTTTGTTATTTTTTATAACTCTGATTTTACATTCTGTGATTTCTTGAACTCACACACTGACTTATTAGTATTACTTGTTAAAATGTTAGGAATATCGTATAATTTTGCAATGTTTGTAAATATGTGAGCACCATGTATCTATCTATCATAATTAATTTATCTGCAATTGCTTTATTTTTTCTTTTTTTTTTTTTACCTATCGTGGTATAGTAATCTTATTCTAGATGCATCGTCTTCACATATAATTATATAATTAATGTATACAAAATATTGTAAAAACATTTTAAAAGAGTAACGGTGGAGTTTCTTGCCCATTCTTCTCCATACGAAAACTACCTTTTGGAAGGGGCGACTAGAATCAATTCTATTTTTTTGTAAATTTGACGTTCATAAGTGCCTTTTATGTGCCTAATTGAAATAAATTGTTTGACTTTGACTTTGACTTTATGGATCACTATAGAAACTTGTTGACAGACACGTTTTCTCTACGACGCGGTTTATACGCGCCGTGCTGCCGGCTCTACTCTGTTGTATAAACGCACGACCATAAATCTTAAGAGCGTTTATGCTGCGATGCTGAAAGTGGGCAACGTCGCAAATAACTGTCAAATATTTCGCTGTTTTGATTAGTTTGGCAAAATTACTGTATGGAAACAAAAAATATGGCTAACTAGTGAACTAAAGTATTGATTATAAAATGCAATAAATATCGTAACACCGAATATTTAGTTTTATTGTATGTACACAAAAATATATAAAATTTTAAGAAAATGTCCTTTACTCATAGTTTAAATACCAGAAATAAACACAACCTTGCTGTACATCGCACTCGTCTCTACAGAACAGGCAACTCGTTCATGGATCAATGTATACGCTTTTACTAACTTCCCATTGACTTTCGAAACTAACCCATTAAATGATTTAATTTTTTAATAAAACCAAACTTTGTAAAAAAAGGGTACTACAATATTTCAGATTATTTAGAAGATAAAAGCTTGGGATTGAGCTGCTCGCTCTGCTAAACACTGTGATAAAACCATAAAACTTGACATTATAATTATTCAGTAAAATCAAAATACGAGTATACCAGTTTTATTTAAACGTTGACATTGTTGAATAGTACATACAAAACTACATGATTACTTTGTAAAGTATTATATTAATTATTGTGAATGTGAGGACTATATTTTTTTTTCTTTCTCCATTAGTTTTAATGATGGTCTGGCAATTTGAGTAGTTCATGCGGCCTACCGAAATGTCTATTTTTGGTATTGTTTGTCGAGTTGAGCTCCTTAAGTTCTGAGGTTGAGCTTCACGATTTCTGACAAATGTTTGCACTGCCTGGACAGTTCCACTCAAATCTGTGTGGTTCTTTTCTCAAAAGACCATTTCAGACACTAATCTACATGGTCCTCTTTATGGCCTGATCAAGATTATGTCTGGACTTTAAAAGAGACTGCGACCTCTGAGTTTGTTTCGGCCTTTCTTCTCAGAGTAGTCAGATAGAAAACGCCAAATTAATCTAGCAATGTTTTATTTTTAATATGACGTGTAAAAGTGATTCCATTAACCTATTTACAGAATAAACAACTTCATTTCATTTAATTGAAAATGAATCAAATTATTGAGGTATCAACTAGCCTATTGTTTTAATCCTTTACTGTCACATTATTTTCCCATGCAAAATTCTCAGAACATGCTTAGAACTAAAATTGCTTCGTAGTTACAGACTTGTGTTTACCCACCCTTTTTTACAGCGCGACGAAGCTTCGCAAACTTCCTTCATTAGCATAATAGCGCCAGATGCGGGTAGTTATCTGAGAATTGCTGTCCAGCTGGCCTACGGTCTAAACCTCAGGTTAGGGCTAGCGTACACGGGCGTTTTTGTGTCGTGATTTTTGAGTGACAATCGTCAAATTGTTCTAACTGTAAGCAGTTTTACATTAAAACGCGTATTTTTTTAATATTTCATTATTTTGCTTCCTTGGTAATAGTTTACTTGCTAACCCACCTTATAATTTCAAGGTGACAAGAAGCTCTAAGTGAAACTTTTTTTATACAAGAAGCATCTGCTAGCTGGAATTGTCCGATTTAACTTTAAACAATGTAACTTAACTTAATTGATATATTTGTATTTATCGGTGGAGGCTTGTTATAAGTAATCTGTAACAGTCCTTTCACAGTTAATAATAATAATAATAATTTATTGTTCCAAAAACAGTATTACAGATTATTTTTCCACCAGTTATTGATAAGCAGAAACTATGCAACACAATACAGTACTTAACTTTAGTGGAAAAGATCACCTGTATCCTGTACTAGTTAAAAAAACTGTATCACAGAAGACAGGGCCTTCCGTTTAAAATGAATCAGCGTATTGACAATTTATGTAAGCCGATGTTTGTTGGAAATAAAAAAAACAACAAATAAACTAATAGATAATAAAAGGATTCATGAAAAAGTAGGAGCACGTTGGTAATTAAAGAAAGTAACTGTAGGTGTGTGTGTGTGCTGTGTAGGTGTGTTGTGGAAGTGTGTTGTGTGGTGAGAGTAAGTCGGTGTAGCGTGTGTAGGTGTGATTGCGTATGAGTGTATAGATTTCACTATAGAACTATATCGGTAAAAAGTAGACTTTCAGGTAAGAAGACTTTCAATATCACTATATGAGAGTTTTAGAAGCCAATCACGCAGCAGCAATTTGCATTTTGGGAAAGAATGCTCGTAAATGTTGAGTAGTTTGTTCGCTTTGTTATAAAGACGAGGACCAAGGACATAGAAATGTCGACTAGCAAGAGTGGTCCTATGGCGTACGGTGGTTATTTTACCTCCGATAACAGCCACCCAATAATACCAACCTTATTCTAATGATAATAAAGATCACCGTGATTTTGACAGACTTGTCAATGACAGCAGGAAACGAATATGTTGATACTCTTGCTAAGGATGCTGTTACGTCCCAAGACGTTGACCTTAAACACTTCCAATGTCAGGGCTACGACTTCCTGCCGGAGTTGCGGGTTTGTCCGAAAGGGATATCGCGGCCCCGGCACACAGGCAACGGAAGGAACACGGGTGGGTTTTAGCCAGTAAAAGTCTGACACACCCTCCCGCTCCGCCCAGAGCGGGAGAAGTTATTTGATAATTTCCCACCCTCAAAAAAAAAGGGCTACGACTTGCTGAGCCTTCCCAAAAAGAGCTTGCTAACCTCATGGCAAGTCCAGTGTCAAAATTCAAGTAAACAAAAAGGAGCTTTTTATCACGCAATACAGCCCAATATTATACCCAAGCCTAGGTTTTATCCCTACAAAAAAATATCTAAGAAAGTAATTTCAATTATTTGTCAGCTCCGTATAGGCCACTGTTGTTCTCCGGTTTTCCTTCATAAAATCCGGGTTAGAGACTCATCGCTCTGCGAATGTGGGTTGGATAAGGTACTTAGGAGCACATCTTTTTTAACTGCTCCAATAATAACCCGGCCCATGACTTACGAGTATATAGTCATCTTCCTAAGTTAAAAATTCCTGTCCCAGCTAACTTGCCATCCCTACTAACACATTCTTCCCCAAAGCTCTTCGCAGCTTTGATGTTTTTTATTCTTGTCAATGACATCAAATTATGATGATTTTTGGTTGGTCTGTGACCATTTATGTACATATATTATATTTAATGATATAAATAAAAATATTTTTTATCTGTTTGTTTCAGTATACTACTAATACTCGTCAACAAGTTTCACATTAAACTCAATTACTTAGTGGTATTTAATTTTAGCTTCTATCTACAAAAAAAAAATTGTGTCACATTGGCAGAATTGTCGACATCGGCACCATTGCCATAAGGAAACATAGAATAGAATAGAACCTTATTGCAACTATCATAAAGATCACTGTGATTTTGACAGTGATGCAAAATCCAAGGTAATATAACTGTGAAAGTTATGTAGTTGTGTATAATGTTTTAATCCGTAAACCTGCTTAAAACATAAAAATAAAAATAAGAGTCAAGCCAAGTATCTACATACAACTAAAAGCAACAAGTCTAGTCTTAATTAACGACTCCTCTCGCCTGCCAATTAGCTGGTATAACCGTTGGGTTTTGGCATCGTAATGCAGGTATCGCACTCATCCTTCATTATCATGTTTCTTCTTCTATGTTCTATTTTGTGTGTGTGTATTATAAATAAAACTCGAGGAGAAATTCTGACTCATTTGCACGGCACAACTTTTTTATCCATAGTTTACTATAGTGCATATATCTATTTAGTATCCCAAGTATATATACTAATAATTGTCATAATATATACGAAAGTAACTCTGTCTTTTTGTATGCATTTTCACGCCTTAAGGACTGATGGATTTCAATGTTTGGAACACTGGTAGACAATGACCTGAGTTAGGACATAGGATACGTTTAATCCCGGAAATACGTTCCCGTGGGATAATTCCGTGGGCAAAAGCCGGTTTTGCTTAAATTATCTATTATGTAGTTTAGATATTTCCGACTTATTGTCGAACAGATTCTAGTCATAGTCGGTCATCTGCGCCTCCACTTAATCAGTGCCAATACAGTCTCTGTTTTGTATTCCGATTGTAATACCGGAACGATGTTAAAATTGGCATCGGAATAGTTGGGTTCAATGGGGCGTTTACATGCTATCAAATGCTGAGTGGACTGATAAGGTACTGGGGGAAACGCGATTAGGATTGAAAATTAGAAACAAAACTAAGTTTTGCCTTAGTAAAATCAGTGCTCACGTCATCATCGGTAAGAAAATTAATGACTTGTATACGGGTCAGGTGTAAAGTTAATAAAGCATTTAGATTTTATTTAAATATCAAAATGTTCCTGTTTACCCATATATTTTCTTCCATTATTATTTTTATGAGTATCATGTATTTTCATCAATACTCAATACTCAATACTTTATTGCATTCCATAATGTGAGATAAAACAGTTGGTATGTTAGACATTGTATCAATCATGGACCCTGTCGGGCACAGCAAAGTTAATTAAATGATAATAGGAGAGAGGATGAAGGCGCTTTTTGTTTAGAAGAATTAAATGAAAACATATTACATTAAAATGATAGGTAGCTTCTTTGGTAGAATAGAATAGAATAGAATATTCTTTATTATGTACACCATAAAAAATACAGATAAAAATGTAGTCATTTTACATAGGGTGACACAATGGGCGGTCTTATCGCTAAAAGCGATCTTTTACAGACAACCTTTGGATGGATTAAAGGGAGAAGGAGAGACAATACTGCAGGTAGTCAGTGGTGTACCATTTACATACACAATAAATACATACATTATATACACATACACATATACATTATTATTGGTATTTATATTTTGTATCATAATTATATTTAATTGCGTAATTATAATCCTATTTGTATGAGTCTTAATATTTGGGTGAACTTATGAATAACATTGTTACTTATTCCAACATTTTAAGCCCTCTCTCTCTTCACAAACGCACAACACTCCGCCACAAAATAATTTACCACGTTTTCTTTTAAAAAGGGATCACATTACAAAAATATGAGAATTTTGTCCGACCAAAAGTCCGGAAAGTGATAATTTGAGTGGTGTAAAAGAGAAAATAAATGCGAAATGTGAGTGAATTTTTCAGTGGCAGTCCTTGCATTTTGGCCATTTCGAGGGTTTGCGAAGTCAAGTGTGGCTGCAATCTGGGCTCCGTGAAATTCGGACGCCTCACTCCACAGTTTCGGGTAAAAAATGTGCGATTTTTGGAATGGAAGTTGAATTTTACGGTTTAGAGAGAAATGTCTCTAATTTATGAATTTGAGCTAATTTGAAATGTTTCGGTTGCAGAGATTATAATTAGGAAGGAGTGGTATTGATTGTAACGTAACGTTTTCCTCCGTGGAGGGAAACGTAAGTCACAAATTAAATTAAAATAAAAAGGTATTAAAATTAAAAGTTAAAATTAGTAAAAGTAAAGTTAAGTTTAGGACACAGGACAGGCTCGGGTTAGGCAGGAACAGGCACAAGACAGGCTCAGGTTAGGCAGGAACAGGCAGGCAGGGAGTGGAACAGGTGGGCAGGCAGGCAGGCCGCAGGCAGCGTGCAGGAGGCTGGGCTGAGGATTATCCCCCCTGGAGGTACACTCCAGCCTGTGGAACGGAGTAGAGGTTGTGAGACTTTGTAGATGGAGGCGCTTTGAGGCGCCTCACCTAGCGGGAGGACCGCGCTAGCGTCACAGGTGACGGCGGAGGTCTCTCTCGGAGAGTAACGACGTCTAGTGTCGGAGGCCTTCGTGTGCGTGTGCTCGCGGCGTTTTACGCCGCGTGGTTAAGAGTTCGTTAGAAGTGAGCACCTCCTACAGGGCTAGGCAGGAGGGCCGAGCGAATTAAACACAGTATTACACAGTACTAGAATGTTTATTGACATAATCCACTCAGTATCGATAGTTTAAATTACACAATAAAATTAGGACACTCGCGCACGCTAGTTATGCTAGTTTTAAGAGACTAATATTCGAGTAGCTAACTGTTCAACAAATAAGACTTAAGGGCATAAAAACAGTGACTCCGTCTCAAGTTAAAAATACGACTCCCCGAGGGCTCAGACAAGACTAGCCTCCAAAAATATGAAGACCGTTTTTATCGTTCTGTGTCATATTTTAAACGTTTTTAAAACATATTCAAGTTAATTCTTAATTTAGATATGACCAGCACTAATAAAAACGGCTTACAGAGGAGAAATCTTAGATCTATGCTTATTGCGAAGGTTCAGTGTGTACACCCACTTTATGAGAGAAGATAGAGTGTACTTATCTATGATGTGTTCTGTCTATGTTTTAGAAAAGTAAATTACGACAGATGACAGTTTAAGATGAAAACGTCAGAATATAAATATTCTAAAGTTTTTACAAAAGGGAAAATTAAATACTATAAAATCGATTTGGATGATAAAACAATCAAGAGATAATTAAGAGTATGCTTTACAGAGGTAAACAGTGCTACAGAATATAAAAGTGAGTTAAATATAAGTGTCATAGAATATCAATAGGAAAATATATCAAAAGGTGGTTTGTTTAATATAATAACATAAAGAAAGAGTAACGTGTTTATACGTAAATAAACTAAAAGATGTGGTTCCAAATAATGGAATACCACATGATGTGTTAAGTTGTCAATAGAACTGAAGGTTAATTACCGTATTTTAAACCGTTTAAAATCTAGTTGTGATCTCAGCGGAAATCAATGGCAACTATTTGTCAAAAATTAAGAAATTATAAGGTTTTTTTGACATTTTGAGACAGATTTGAAAGCGAACGTTTTAAATAAAATTAAATAATAATAAGTCACAAAAAAGATTAAATATTTACGAAAGAATTAAAAAACTAAAGATATTATTTTTTATAAAACAAAATATTTCTCATTTTCGGAAATATATATCTGGGTACCTCAATAAACCCAATGACCGTACAACAAAAGGGTCTGCCCTATTAACCTACTCTATTGACGGGCTCAATGATGACAGCGCAAAAACTGCCTCAATCGAACTGCCCCAAGTTAATTAAGTTATACCGTGATGTTTCGATATCGACTGGGTTGGCTTAGGTAAAGCTGCTTCACCCTTGCCTGTATTGCACAGGCCCCCACCAGTGTCGGACGGGAATGGCCAGGTGTTCCCGGCCATTCCCGTAGCCCCCCAAACCGGGGGGCATGCGGGGCCCGCCAGCTAGGCGGGCATGCGCCGGGAGGGTTGTGGATGTAAAGGCTGAGCCGGTTTCCCATGACCCTCCCATCACGGCGATGCGGGAACACCGCTGAGTTTCTAGTGGGTATACTGTCACTACGACAGGGAGTCCCACATACCCCGACTCGTCCCCCACGAGCCGGGGATGCGTAACGAATTTCTCAGTGAGAAAAAAAAAAAAAAAAAGAAAAAAAAAAAAAAAAAAAAAGAAAGGTAAAGCTGCTTACACCATAATGTCTAAATATTATTAAGGTTGCAATCAATACATTTGAATAAAATACCCCCTCTTGTTCTTTTATTCAAACCATTTTAATCCACTGCTTGGTAAACTTTAAAGACCATGTCGAGGGATAGCTCCGTCGAAATACTTATTATCTATTACAATAGGATCTTGTTCAGACAAATTTGTTATAGTTGCTTGTTATTATAGGTAGATAGAAGAAAACAACGTCCCTCTAGAAGTCTAGAGGTATATAACGCCACCATTTTAGAGTTCCGTACCCAAAGGGTGCAAACGGGAACCTATTACTAAGGCTCCGCTGTCCGTCAGTCTGTCACAGGGCTGAATCTTTTGAACCGTAATAGCCACTTGAAATTTTTACAAAGTGTGTACTACTATGGCTGCTATAACAACAAATAATAAAAATTAAATAAAGTAAACAGATTTTTTGATCATTCTCCTTTAACTCACACAGATGAGAGTCAAAACATTGTAACCAAATTTCACTAAACAGGCTGGAAACACTAAAATTAGATACTTTTTCATTCGAAGTAACAGAAAGGCTCAATAAAGGCTTTACAAAAAAACTAGATAATTAGATACACGCCCGATGGGAAATCTCAACGAACCACTTTAAGAAAGGGTCTTTTCTTCAAGGATTGAATGTTAATTTAAACAAAGCTACGATTATTTGCTAGGTCAGCAAATAATCGTAGTCGTTTGTGGTAGTTAGAAAGTATTTTCTGACTAATTTAGTTAAGTGGATAATTGTTTTTAGCATGTGCAAGTTATTAGACCTAATTAAAAGAAATGGCATATTGCTGCGTTTCTCGTTTGCGATGGCCTTGCAATGTTCAGTATTATAATTGTGGTAGGGTACAATTAGAAAACATGCAATTTTCAGTATTTTCGCAGTTATTTACCTACAACCTAATACTACGTGGTTTTGCGAGTAGTGACGGTAAAAAACAGTTACTCGTAAATTCAGTAATTTCATTTAGGTTTCTTAACCTCTATTGTAATTCAGCTGAAGTGTATTTTGCCCAGAAAACAGTACTTAGGTAGATATACTTGGAGGTTCCTTAATATTTTTTTTTTAAATGGCGTATTATTTTTACAAGCAAATACCTTAACAACTAGTGATTGGAGCCTCCTTTTAAGCAAATAAGCGTGTACAAGTTACTTGTTTTATTTTTGATTCTATACATATATATATACTAAATGAAATAATAATATAAAGAAAAGAGAATTCAAATAAAAAACGCAGCCCGTATGCAGGCATGCAAGTGTGTGAATGTGAGTGTGAAGGTGTGTGAATTTGAATGAATTACAGTGAATGCGTGAGGTTAAGAATGGTGCGGGCATTAGATGTGGGGTTACATTTTATTCCAGCAGCGCCTCCGTTTCGTCATAGGTCAGCGGTTTTATCCAATTAATCAATTAAAAAAATAATTTTGTGTCTTATTATATTCGTAAATCTCTTTGTTTAGACTATTATACAGCTGAGCGGAGCGTTTGTTGTATTGCATCTGGGCGAACTTGGTTTTAGTTTGAGGAACTTCCGCTATTATGTCGTTTCTTTTTTTCTAGGTTATGCTGGGGTCAAAAGGAAGAGATTTGTGTTTCTTTAGCACAGTTTGTCTAGATGTAGTTAATATGGTAGTATGGTAAAGACACTGTGTGGGATATCTAAGGGCCACAGCAGACTAACTACTTTTAGCATCGGCGATCGCCAATTTAGCCGCTTTTTAGAAGCTAAATGCAGCGACCAAAAATTCCATACCGCACACTGAAAAACGCCAAACGCGGAGATTGAGTCGCTTTTTGGAAGCTCGACGCAGCAGCTGAACGCTACACTCCGAACACATTCGGATGCCGGTCGCATCGATTTTGCATCTGCGAAACACGACTGCACTAGATTTTGATGAAGCGACCCCACCAGCACTCCCCCTCCCTTCACCTCTCCAACATTAGAACAGTCGCTAAAACGCGCGATTTTAATACTGCGATGGAACGCAGAGAGTAGTCAAAACACGACGCAACATCGATACAGTCGCAAAATTGCCGATGCGAAAGCGCCGTTGAGCGTGGGAAATCATCAAATGACTCCTCCCGCTCTGGGCGGAGCGAGAGGGAGTGTCAGACTTTTACTGACTAAAACCCACTCGTGTTCCTTCCGTTGCATGTGTGCAGGGGCCGCGATATCCCTTTCGGACAAACTCGCAACCCTGGCAGGCATTGGCCCTTACGGACCCCGTCAGTTGATGCTGACATCTCTTTGAGGCGCGCGTGGAACACAACGCGCCGTCGACCCGGGCCTGGTCCTAATCGGACGGCGAGCTACCCCCATGGGCATGCTGACCACCCGTATTTTCTGTATATTCATGAAAAATTATCGAAAATTAACTTTAAAAGGGGGGTCTATCTTTAATATTTTTCATGATATTCAATTAAAATTCTTTGAGTAGCATTTGTGACCTTACTTTACATTCATTGCCATATCTCCGTTATTGGCTCGATTTGGATTCTGTTTATTATTTCTAAAAACTTATGAGTTATTCTATCTATATATTTTTTATCCCGATATTCCCACAGGATCGAGGCTTATGTGGGTGAAACTGCGGGGTGCAGCTAGTTATACATAAAGCCCACACCGCCTGCGTAGTTCGGTAAACCCATAGTTCAATAGTTTCGTTAATTTCCCCCGGCTCACATTTATTTACTTGTTCAGAACAACAAACGCTCCATTTTTCCCACATAACATGAAACGAAAATAATTATACCTCAGTCTGTACGACATTTTCCGAATAATTTGACCCGAAAACCTTTCTTGTGTATGACGGGGAACTAGCCAAGATGTCTGAGCGACGTCTTTCTCGATCGTTCAAGCGTATAACGTGAAAAGTATTCCCAATGACGTCGACAAAGGTCTCTAAAATACTCTTCAAATTGTCAATTGTGTCCAAAACTTGTTCAAGTTAGTTTTGGTTACTGAAAAGGCTAACAAGCGAATACTGAATCAGCGAATTGTAGCGAATGTTATTTTTAGCCGAAGGGTAAATTCGATAATGTTTGAACTCCTAGCGGGAATATTCCTTGGTTATTCTGGGATTCTTAATTTAATAACGTTATTAGGATCCAGATTAGAGGAGCCAAGTAAGTTTAAGTTCAACTTTCGTGTAAACTTTGATGTTCTCTGACATACCTTTTGTTTGTGACTTATATATTATTTAATATCCATCTGGGCTAGAATTATCGTCACACTGTATAAATTGAACTAATTACACTTCATTTAATTTACCGAAGACTAAACAACGCACTTTATTCTTTATGCGACTTTTAACGTCTAAAGAATAAAAATTTCTGGCTAACACATATTTAAACTCATTGAAGGCTTAGCTTTTTGAAAGCCTGGTAAAGTAAACTGTGCTATAAATTTAAAGTAAACTGCAGATCAGCATAATAACAAATACGGCTTGAGTACAAAAATGCAAGTCAACTAAGAAAATCTCCATTGTAAGGATCTGCAAGGGAAGGGTGTTAAGGTGTCCACGGTATAAGAGCGAGCGAATTGAAAAGCGATTCAAAAATATTAGACAGCTTTTCTTTAAATCTACTTACTGGTAAATTCCAGCCCATCCCCTCTTACAGTGGAAAGACCAGTCCTAGCATTGAGAAGATTGCAGGCCGTTATCGTGATGTGTCTCAAGATGAAAGAAGTAGGTCTTCTTTTTTTCGTGTGGTTAGTAACTAACCTGGTGTCAGAGTTTTAAAGCCGCCCATGGGCCTCTGACTTGGCTTCACATGCCGTCCAGAAATATCTCTTAGGCATGCCGGTTTCCTCACGATGTTTTCCTTCACCGTTTTTGAAGCAAGTGATAATTATATAAGAAAAAAGAAAAAGGTAATGAATTTAGAATTCAAAAATTATGAAAATATTTAAAGAAGAAATTATTGTCGATTTTTTTTTTTAAGCTAGAAATAAATAGCACAATTGCTTGAGGATTGCAAGCAAAATGTTGAATGTATCTAAATTAAACCTTCCATCGAATAAGACAAATATTTACAAACTTTTATGAAGAAATTAATTCCTGATCGCTTAGCGCTTCTCACTTAACCCGCCTTATAATGAAGACCCTTCACCGTTGGTGATTCAGGGATTCTGCTGGCGATAATGGCAGATAGCCTTAATCACAGCCAGGGGTACCGCTGGCATTTCTGCTAATTTTACCCTTTGCTTTTTGCCGTTTTCTAACACCCAAACTGCTGAGTAAAGCCCAAGTAATTGGCAAAACCTAGTTTTCGGCCTATTTTTGGAGATAGGATTTCGAAATTGTTTGTATCTTATAATTGGCCCGAGATTGTGTTAGTTTTGTATCTGTATTTGTTTTATTTTCTTAGATATTAAGGTTTGATAGGCAGCAGATGGGTGTGGTAATAAAAGTAGCTGCAATCACATGTTGTATTGGTTGTAATAATGTTGTCTTTTAACAAGATTTGCCAAGTTGATGGCTGATTTCATTTGTTGTTATTATTTATTGATGAATTAACTCTGCTTTAATGTACCACGAAAACATGCCAAATTGGAGTATGGAATTTATTAAACCGACATACAACCTCCTACATTTTAACTAGTCGTGTTCCTTATTTTTTTTTTTTTACCTCAATTTTGAACCTCTTGGCCTTAATTTCACCTGACGGTAAGTGATGATCAGACCGAAGGTCCTCGACCGAAGGGAATCCTCAATCACAGAGGAACTGGCTATCTTACCTCTTACTGTCGAAATACAAAAATGCTGTTAATATTGATGCTATGGCGACAGACTTAGATAAGATGGTGGTAGCTAGCCAGGCGACTTAGAACGAGCCCTATCATCAACCGAACCGAGCAAATGTTTATTTCTGTAAGTAGATCTTCTAACATGTTAATTTTAATCTCTCTCAATCTGTGTGTAGGGTCTATCTGGGTGTTACGATCCGTCCGGATTTGTCCGAGCATGTCCGGCTTTTTGACCCCCCGTCCGGACTATATCCGGCCTTCTCATTTGTCCGGACTTTTTGATATAAAGGGAAAAATAAGATTACTTATAAAGTTAAATATCCGGACTTTTTTGCAAATGTCAGGCTTTTAGTCAGGACTTTTTAAATTTTTAAATGGTAATTATATCTATGTTTATATCTGTCTCTTTATATCAGCGGGCATTCAAAAGAAAGGGAGAGAGTTACCTTATTTTTTGCCCACCGAAATGAACTCCTCGAACAAAACACAAACGAACGCCATTTCAATCGGACCCATTCTTGCGGCGGCAGGATCGGTCCGATTCTAATCACGTGCCGGACGTAAATCTGCGTCGGAAACAACTTACAGACATGGTGCAGTGCAATGCATTTAATGGCGGTTTAGCCATCCGCGTTCGTTTTATTTAAGCTGATATCAAATGCTTCACTTTTTGTAAATTTTTGCCATACGGCATCTTTCGGTCGAAGTGGAACGTCTGAGGAACATAAAATTATCTAACGTGAAAAATGTATTAATTAGTGAACCGATCCAACTTTGTTGGATTGCAGCACTTGAACACCTTCACTTAAGTAAATGGTTCAATTGAGTGAAAGACTACATGGGCATGAAACGTCAGAAGCTATGTGCTCGGTTCCATTTGGTCGTTTCCTATGGATTATTTTTTAAATAATTTGCTTTTACAATATTTTCAAATAACAATGTTAATAGGTGAGGATGCAGTGATAGCCTAGTGGTGTGACCATTGGACTGCCAAGTCATAGGTCTCGAGTTCGAACCCAAGGCAGGCACCTCTGAATTTTCGAATGCATGTGCGTATTATATAAAATTATCACTTGCTTCAAAAACGGTGAAGGAAAACATCGTGAGGAAATCGGCATGCCTGAGAGATATTTCTCGACGGCGCGGCATATGAAGCCAAGTCAGAGGCCCATAGGCAGCTTTAAAATTCTGACACCAGGTTAATCACTAACCACACGAAAAGAAGAAGATAGGTGAGGGTTAATTTTTGTTTCATTCCAAGTTCACACGCTACTGAAAAATATTATAGGCATGAACGTTCATCAAGTTTTCGGTCATTCGACAGGCGAGTGAAAAATAGATTGATTATAGATTTTATTGAGACCGCGTACCGGAAGACAAAGCGTTGGAAAACCTCCCACAACATGGACCGATGACCTTGTGAAGGCCGCAGGAATCCGCTGGATGCGGGTAACACAGAATCGGTCGAAGTGGCGGTGCTTGGGGGAGGCCTATGTCCAGCAGTGGACGTCTTTTGGCTGAAATTAACTTATTTATACTCGTATTTTTATCTGCACGTGTGTAGGGTCAATCAATCAATCAATCAATCAATCTTTATTCGTGAACACAGGTATTACAATAAAGGTCTTATGTATACATTTTAGTCGAGTTCTATGTCCTACCAATGAAATTGGTGTACAAATATATTGGGTTTTTAATAATAATTCTGAATCTATACAATACGAATGATCGAGTAAATAATGTCAATTAATCAGTTATAATTTTATTTTTACATGCATGACAATGTTAAATTATATTAAAGGGCTAGTAATGTCATATTTCATCATGTTATATAGGGTATAGGATTTGTGTGACGTCAGATGTAATGCGTAGTTAGTATGTGGCGTTATAGCTGCTGCTACATCTTCAATTAATAAAAAGTTACAAGATATAGCGTAATACGTAACACGGTATTACGCGAGGGAGATAAATGAAAATTTTGGAAAGTTAGAGCAGGACAAAACTTTCAAGAGTCAATTCTTAGCGCAGTCTTAGGCATCATAAATTATCACGGACAGAGCGTGAAAAGGTTGGCAAGCTAAGGATTTATATTCTACTTAGGTCAGCCGTGACTTTGTCCGCATTTATTATTTGCATTTTTATCGGAAGCAAAACCCTTTTTATTTGAATTTTATTCTTTATTCTTTTTGTAGCGTTGTGAGGGAACTTAGGTGCAAGTAGTCGAGTGATAAAATATCAAAATTAGTAAGTTCCTAGTCACATCACTAAAAACGGGGAACAACACTATCCTTCCGGAGACGCTCGGTCATTTCGTTTCCGCTGGCAAGGACGACAACAGTTGTTCCCTGACCCTCAGAATCCTATGTGCCCCGACCTAGGGTGAGTTCCACATTAGCTTGGTAATTATACCTGATCCTCTGCGCTGGATAATCTATATTGATTTTATAACCTATAAAGTATCTAATTCCGTGTGTCAATGTCGGACACGCGGCTACGATTCATCCAGCGCACTGGAGATTGTAATATGTATGTATTGCTACTGCATCAAGATGGTGTAGTGCCTCACTGTGTTATTCTAAGTAATTACTGAACCATCATACTTTGTGTTTATGCACGCGTGTTCACATACCTAACCTAAGATAGCATCTGCTTATGTGCCACGCTATGCCCATACTCTCTCTGCCTGTAAACCGCTGCGATGTGCTGAGCTTTCACCTACCCTACTCCCCATACCGTTCCTTGGTCGCTGAATGGGGAAGAAGCAGGCACATCGCATGCGGCCTGCCGCTATCCGCACCGCATCTAACATGCGCTCTCTAACGCGCCTTCCAGGGTTCTTCGTACGGGCTGAGGGCAGGTGCCTAATGGTATTCACACTACTGATGGTAGCGGTGCTGCACATTGCTTGCGCACGCTGCCAAGGTCTCGATGGCCTAACAACTTGCGGCCTACCGCCGCAGCTACCTGCGCGAGGCTGTGCCTACCGCACACTGCTTGCGCACGCTGCCCAGGTCTCGAAGGCCTGACAACCCGCGGCCTACTCCGCGAGCCTGTGCTGACAGGCCTACACGCGCTACCGATACCTGTCGGTCTCACGAGGGCCGTCCGGCCTGCCGCCGGGCCTGCGCTGAGCAGGTCCCTCCACGTCTGCCACGTGCTACCAAGGACGGTACCCTTCCTATACTAAGTGTGCGAGTGCTCAAGACTCAGTGTGTAGGACCTTACCCACGACTTAGCCGTGTTACTTAATCTCTAACTACCTATCTACCAATATATATATGTTTACCTATATTGCTGTTTTAATTATTCTACTTCTACCTACCTATCCGTTAACGGCCTGCGCAGCCTACCCTGCGCAGCCCTAGCCGTTACAACTGCATGAACTCTTTTTTTTCTATTCGCGCTTAAATATTAACTTTAACGTCACGTAGGATTAGCTGACTTAATTAGATTTATCTTGACGTTTCTTATCGGTTTTCCTACGTAAGTAAAGTTCGCTAATTACATAAAATATTAATATAGCTATTAAATATTTCTACATGAACCGCTGGGACTAACTAATAATTTATAAGTAAAAGTCACCACAAGCCCTATTAATTCACGATACTATACAGATAAAAAGTCTTACCATTGAATATCAAAATAAGCTTACTCAATGCTCATAATTACAGCCGAATTATCCTAGAAATTGACCCAAAAGTGCCAAAAACATAAGCAATGAAGTACAAAAACTTCCTTAAAATATACGTTACGTTCAGCACACAGACACGCCCTCTTACTTGCTATAGTATCGATGGGTAGTGAACCTGAAAAAGATTTGGCATCGGACCCGACCGGCCCGGCGGAGGCTATTCGCCGGTCGTTCGACTCTTCACTGTATATCGATATATCTTTTATACATACCTACGTAACAACAGTCAGTGATACAGTTGACCTAGTAAATTGCTTGACCAATTTTGATTACAATAATAATTATTAGAAAAGTTTTATGACGCTGCTATTTACTGGACACCCTGTATGTCCTCCGATTTCTCCGTCAATTGTGCACCGATATTGTTTTTTTTTTTTATGGTTGGGTATGCTCCCGAATTGGTCCCATATAAATTTTATTAACTTTGCTGGGATAGTTTTTGAGTAAGCTTCAATAATACGTATTTTTCCCACTTAGTATACATGTCGATGATATGATAACTTCCTGTCACTGTTATTTACATATCAGGTAGTGGTATTCGAATTTGTGTGGGGTAGGTACCACAACTAAAAAGTGGAAAATAAAAACGTTTTACAAAAAAAAAACACTACAAAGTGAAAAATAACTTTAATTTCGGAAGTCGGTGGCAAAAAACGAAAATTCAAAACCAAAGACACCGACTTCCGAAATTAAAGTTATTTTTCACTTTGTAGTGTTTTTTTTTGAAGTCGGTAGTTTTTTTTTGTAAAAGACCTTTAATATTTACCGCTTCTAATAAAGGTCAATTTCAAGTTGACTCTAATGCTAAGTCGATTGGTAATTGACCTTTTATTATCAAAGTCTTGTCGAACGCCTACGAGTAGAAATAGAGCAGCTTATTTCAAAAGAAACTTACAAAGTTACATCATCGACTTTCAACTCAATTTATTTTATGCCAAGCAAATAAACAGGCAGGCATGAAAGATAGTGTATCGTGAAATTGAGACATGCCTCGGAGAGCAATACCGTAAGTGAGTTAGTAGTACATCATACGAGATGTAACTCTACATGTTTTCTGTTAAAAAGACACGATCTAACCGCAATGCGTCTTGTTCCGTACCACTTTTCTACTGAAATATGAATTTAAAGTATTTTGTTGAAGAGCATAATGGATTCTCGAAGGATAAAGTAGGATTCTGTGACAGTTTGGATACCCGAAAAGTCTTGAAATACGGTATACAGAATGCAGTTTCGGTCATAAAAAAATATCAGACATAGCTGTAGTTTAGAGCTGTGGTAACGAACCCAGGCAGGCGCTTTACTTTGTGTAATTTATTTCATCACCACTGCACTGTGAAGGAAAACATCGTGAGGAAACTGGTTTGTTACTGGTAGAACCGAAAATTCCAACACATGTTTCATGTACCAACCCGCACTGGGCTCTGGCACCGCACTCTGTCTCACAGAAGTAGAACCGAAAATTCCAACACATGTTTCATCTACCAACCCGCACTGGGCTCTGGCACCGCACTCTCTCTCACAGAGAGGAGGCCTGTGTCTCAGCAGTGGTAACATTATAGACTGATCATGTACGTTATGTATACTATAATAGTAATAGTAAGTAATTCTAATACCATAGAGTTTCCAGCCGGCAATGCTCCATAGGAAACTACTAATTGGAATCGCGCACCTAGCTTCTGACGTTTCATAAGTGCCCTTGTAAGTAGTTTTTTGTGGAATAAAATATTATTATGTTGAAGCCGTGTTTTTTTTTGGACCTGAAGCAATATTAGAAGCTATTATTGAAAACAAATTTTAGATACAAAGTTATTAAGCTCACTTGGTTTAGTCAACTCGTGTGCTGTGCGCTTGTGGGGTCGCATAGGTTGGTACCTATTCACAAACTTGGTAGTTTGTGAATTATACCTGAGTATTTCTATAGAAAGTACCCAATAACAATCCCGTCTAAGCTACCTAAGGACTTTTGTCTAGTTTCCCGTAAATAGTACACGTGTCGGCGATACAATGAGAGATATGTCTAGTAAATGTATTCAAAGTGATTGTTTCTCAGGAGGCATTGTTACAGTGAAGGTATTGTGATAAGCGTTCACTTGATAGGTATTAACAATAAGCGAGACTCGTGAGGTGTTCCGGTAAGATTATTTAGTAAACAGATGGTATTCGTGTTGAAATTGAAAATTAAAACTTTAAATTAACCAAAAAATTATTATCTGTCAGACAAATTAATAGCTATTTAGATGAAAATTCTTAGTATTTAAGTAACCTAAAGTAAACCTTTTGTTTCGTTTTCACGAAATACTTCTTTCCAACAAAAAAATAATCCTTAAAAGTCAACTTTATGAGAGGCAGACAATACCCAGATGTTTGCTCTCAATCCCTTAAATAGAAATCCGGGATTCCGAATGCCCATCCTATCACTGAATACAAAAGTGATTCTGAAAATCAGTACCTCATACAAAGCGTAGGTACTCATTATTGTCAGTGTATCGGGGTTTCGAAGAGCTGAATTGTATCTTGATGAAACAACTTTGCACTGTGTGCGTACATAATGTTGCGATTCCGTGATATGATAGTATTCAATTTAGGTAAAGTAGATCGTATCATTTTCATAAAGTTGATGTGTTTTCAGCATAACAATATAGCTTATAAATATACAGACATTGCGAAAAATTTAATGTCATTAAACTGAGAAGAGGCAATTTTAAAGGTATTTAATAGGTACAATCAAAGGGATCAGTGTCTGTGAAAAATTTGCAACATATTTCGGTCATAGTTAAAAAAAAAAACTTTTTTTACATTGGTACTCAAATAAGCAATGAGTACCCAAAATGTCACAGCACTAGTATTTTAATGGTGGTCCGTTCACGAGGCAACCAATCACAACCTAGTGAATAACGCGTTATACCGACGACAATCTAAGAAGCCTGATTTGACGTTTCTCATTATACATGCCGCGATAACTTTGTATGAACGTCTACGTAAGAAATCGAAATATCAAATTCTTTATCCTAATGAATCACTATGTTATCCATACACTATAACAATGTAGTATCATTCGTAAGCACCAAGTTTCACTTTTTATTGGAAAAACGCAGTCAAAAACACGAATTATTCGTTGATTCATATTCCGACAGAACGTTCTTACAATGTCATGTCTTTGGGTTCGTTGCTGTAGTGTTGTGACCGTTTTAAGTCGTTTTTTGACCGAATAAAATCGCTATACTGAAAAATCGATAGGTACTTTTACAAACGAAAGAAAGAAAAGAGAAAAACGTATAATTAGTTTTATTAAATGTTTAAACATATAAAAACAAAATCGCTCGAAAGAAAATTATAACGGAAAACTTTAGGAGAGATGTACATTCTGACAATATGATGGAAAATGAATTTATTATAATGGTAACCGACGAAGACAGTTCAACTGATGATATATAATTTTTCTGGATCATCCGAAGTAACGAAAGTGATTTTTTTTTTAATAAAAGTGAATTTATTTATTTACACGTGATCATGATGATGACGTGTAATAAAAAGATATGCCTTGAGAATCAGTTCAGGAATGTAGGTAAATTATCGATTACAAACTCTAAGTATGATAAATCGATATGTTTCAAGAATCGGTTATTTAAGCAACCGATATTTTTTTCCCGTCACTACACAAAATGTTTTGATAGGTGTCAAATCGGGCTTCTTAGACTGTCGCACGTATAGTAAGTCGCGTCGTGTACCACCATTAAAATACTAGTGCTGTGACATTCTGGCTACTCATTAGTGATTTGAGTTTGTAATTACTAAAGTTATTTTTAACTCCCAGAGACTAATTTGACATTTAAAGTGATTGTTGTTTGTTTTTTCAATTTGGAGTTTGACATTTGCACCTGCCCAATTATTTGTCTCTGGGATTAAAAAACGAACTCTAAGTAGTTACTTTTGAGTAACGTCATGGACGATGGGCCTTAATTTTAGATAATTCCATGATCCAATTTAAAGCTAATAAAGACTCCAAATGACATAATTTCTATTTCCCTACAATATGAACAGCTTTTACAAGTAATTAGTGCTCCATTCGCGAAAATATAAATCACACGGTTTATTCCATTAACGACGAATTTATTAACGAAACAACGATATTTTATTATATCAAACTGGCGGTTGCTTCATCAAGTCACTGTGTTGGTCCACATAATAAAATCGTTCATTATTAAGATGCAATTTTTCTTTAGCCGACGTGCATGGAATTTGTCTTTTTAGGTGTCTTAACAGAAGTTATGATAGGTATTTAAGTATGTTATGATAGGCGTATTCAGCAAGAATAGGTTGCTTAGCAGTAGGTACCTACATATCTACATAATTATGTTGATTGGACATGCTTTGTTATTTATGAAGTGAAAACTGAGCCGTCACGCTTGGGTCGGGTATACTCGGCTCCAGTCGGTCGGTGACGTTGAATCTTAAAGTAATAACTAACATAGAGGGAGCCTACAAATTAACAACAAATTACGATATATCTAAGCTCTTCTCTCTTACACACACTTGTACACTTAAAAGAGACAAATGCATGGATTCATCTATGCTTAAAACTAAATGGACGTTCCGCAATTGTCAAACGGTCATATTTAGTCTCTTTTTACACGACCAATTAAAAAAGCACAATACTTACTTAGTACACGGTTAACCGTACAAAGTATTTGATTTAGTCGTATATTACGTCGTGAATTTCAGT
The DNA here is from genome assembly GCA_916701695.1 of Agrochola macilenta. Lineage (NCBI taxonomy): Eukaryota > Metazoa > Arthropoda > Insecta > Lepidoptera > Noctuidae > Agrochola > Agrochola macilenta. The sequence goes on from OU753553.1 coordinate 23,807,115, forward strand.
ACGTGTGCTGGTTGAGGTGCTGGTCATTGTTTTGTTCAAAATAATAGATTTACGCGAAATTTTCAAGAAAAACTTGGTTCTAAGTATAGATTAATAAGCTGTTAACATGGCTTGTTTTGTGGTATCCTGTAAATCACATTCGTCACGGAAAGAAAACAATAAATTTGTAAGCTTTCATCGTTAAGTGTTTTTTTACAGTTTTCCTATAAAATCATGCAAAATATTTGGATGTCATCACTAATAACATACATATTAGATTGATTATGATCTCTTCAAACTATCTTTATTACAAATTATGGTGCGATCGCGAATTAATTTTCAAAAAAATAAATCGTTAAATTGTGAGGTTATGTTATGCTAGTGATGGAGATACTTTTTACCGATATGATAATTTTATGCCGATAAATTGGAAAAGTAATCGTTTTCTTTTTCAGTATACCTTCAAATGAGAAAGAAAATTGGTGTAAAGTGATTCCAAGAGCCAGAAATTATTGGACTAAGCATAGCTGAGTATGTTCTAAACATTTTACGAACGACTGCTTTGTAAGTAGCGATAAATTGAGAAGGTTTAAACCTGGCGCCATACCATCCCTATTATTGGTAAGTAAAGCCATCTTCACGTGCGCTCACTTAGTGATAAATTCGCGTTATGTTTTACCTATCACAAAACGTTCACAGTTCTGTGCCCTAAAGCTCCGTGAAAAAAAATGTTTTTCTTGTATCTTCAGTTGTTTTTCTTGCCGGTTTGAGGGGTCGACTAAAACCGCGGGAAAGTCCGAAAGAGATACCGTGGCCCCTGGCAACGTACAGGCAACTGAAGGAACACGGGTGGGTTTTAGTCAGTAAGAGTCTGATACGCCCTTCCGCTCCCCCCAGAGCGGGATAAGTTATTTGCCAATTTCCCACCAAAAAAAAAGATGTCTACTAAATGGTTTGTATGGGGACTGTGATCGTGTTAACCTTTACCAACTGTTTTACTTTACTATATACTTTACCTAATGTATATTGATATGTATTTTTGGCTATAAATAAAGTATAGTAGATAAAACACAAGTAACACAACACACCAAGTTAGTTTTCTTTGTTGTTTTCAGAAATTTTGCATATTATAATTGTATGGTTGAGCTGAATGGTGCTGATACATGCGTCATGTTCGTGAACGGGCGCCGTCAGTTGGGACTGGCCAACTCTTAGCTGCCATGGCTGATTTAAATTTTTGAATTGTTCTTTTTTTTATTTATCTCCTTTATTTATCTTTTTATTACGGACGCTTTTAACGTGCACGTCTTTCTACATTGTTCTCACATATGTATAATTTCAACATGAATGATGTAACGAATATTTTGTAACAATTTATTTTATATAAAAGAGTGTCCGTGGCGTTTCTTGCCCGTTCTTCTCCATAGATACCTATTACGCTTTGGAATGGACAATTAGCTTCATATTTCTGACTGACCGATTCCCTGACAATTCAAAAGTAAATGGTTTAATTGAAATAAATGCTTTGAGTTTGAGTTGAGAAGAAAGCAGTTTAGTTTAGTTTTAGTTCAGTTTTATTATTCGATTAAATATCGAATAATTTAAACTGCTTTCTTCTACTCTCTTTATTTTATTTTTTATCCCGAAATATTAAATAAAAATCCGTTTTGATCCGATTGTTTCTATTCCATTACATAAATTTTAAAAAGCAAAAATAGCTTTCGTTTCGAAAGTCGTTATGGTTACATCTTATTTTTTTGCCGTTTTGTGACACGGAATTCCGAAACGAAAGTTATTTTTGCTTTTTAGTGTGGAAGTCGGTTTATTATTTGTGCAAAATTTATTATATTTCTCTTTTTAGTTTTGGTACACCATCACTAAAAAATTAGTAAGTTCTCTATAAGGTATCTAAAGGATTGACAAAATACCCATACGTGTGAACTGCAAGATCTATCAACCAGACACTAATGTCAGTTTTTGTACCGCTTTCCAAGCTCCAATGTTAGTTACGACCATTAGTTCGCAGCTTATCGTTCCTTCCGAAGCATGAAACTACATTACTTTTCTTTTTACCGATTTCTAAAAAAAGGCTATCAATTCGATATGTATGTATCTAATATTGTTGGAATTGCACAATATTCATATTACTCTATGTGGGCTTCTAAACACGTGTGCCTTTCCTGTCTAAAATAAATTAATATCGATACCTCTGCAAAATACGGCACATCACTACCGAGACAAAAAAAGTGGACAGCCTTGCCATAAGCAATCCTTATAACTATATATCTGTCCTTGTTTTTCACACGGAATTTGTCATAAGTATAAACAGTATAACTATACTGAAATTTCACGCTCCCTCTATGGTTTAGTTATTACTCTGAGCGTTGAATCGCGTATACTCGGTGCTGACTCGCGTATACTCGGCTCCAGTCGTAAGCTTTCACTTATATCGTGCGGTCATAAGCACAGATCCTCTTTTTACCAGCAATGGTTTAACTGTCTTCTCTTTAGAAATAAATCCAAATTAACGCATTCAAGGACACTGAACGAGACACAATAGATGTTTTATTGTTATTACGTCTATGAGCGGTTAGTGTCCCTCAAAGTGTTAAGATAGTTCCTGACGTCAACTTATGTTAAAATTATAATAATAACTGCTGGACTAAATTGTTTTCTAAAATGAAAGCATGATTTTGAATGATCACTGCTGACGTCATCCATCTGGAGTGGAAGGTTAGTCCGCCATGTTTCCATCACATCTCTAAGTCTCAACAAAGTTTGAAGATGTTGGCGGTCATTTAACCCTTTTTCATAAATATTAAATGTCACTATGCCGTATAAACCTTTGTCAATGCCTTTCCTGCAAGCACAAAAGTAAAATAAAACCCCTGTCGCTCATATTTTTCTTTTTTGCCCAAAAATTATGAAATACGTCGCCTTTATAATTCTGCTGGTGAGGCAAACTTATACAATTTGAGCCAGCATTAAGTTTTAATTGTGACCTTAATAAATACAACGTTAATGAACTGTTAATGTCATAACTTCTCGGTTTTCTTCGCGAAGTGGCCATAAGGTTTTGTTTTTGGGCAATTTTGTACTGACAAGAAATATGGGGTGTTGTTTAGGTACGTGAATTAATTTTGAAAAGTGGTTCTGTGTTTATTTTCTTTGCGCTTTAGGACTGGGATCAAGTTAAAATAAGGTTTTTTTTTTGGTCTTTTCTCGAATTCCTCGCTCCCGGAAGTTTTTTGTTGTCTCTACAGGTCAGAGTGAATGTGTTAGTTGTTGTGATAATATGACCAACATAACAACAACCTTTCGTAAAATTAACGCAATATTTGTCAGTTGTGTAGATACTGAGACTTAAACTGGCTTTTATAAACCGAACAGTAATAAAAGTAGAATTACTTCTTTTAAAAGAGATCTATCTATTTTCTATACAAATTATATCAGTCAGTCACATGGTAGGAAAAAAAAATTGTTAAACTTTTGGGCAGCAAAATAATTCATATAAAACGCGTTTAGGATTTCAAAAAAGTATCTTTTGATCTGAATCGTTCTTTGTTTCTATTGAGAAAACTCTACCAGTTTACGCCTGCTCAGGAACAAACTATTTGATCTATTCTCTAAGGTTTTCCCCCGTTCGGTAAAGCAATAAATATTCGACCGTAAATCCTATACTACTAAATGAATAAATATTTGTAATCACGTTCTCGAAATCGGCTGTAACGATTTCGATGAAACTTGCAATATGGGTTTACAGTGGCGAAAAATCGATCTAGCTAGGTCTCATATCTGGGAAAATTCGCTTTCTCCGTATTTTCACCCGAGCAGATCGATCGCTCGAGCTCGGTCGCCCAAAGTTTAAAACAAGATGGCTACCTTAGAAAAATGGTAACCAATAAGTACCTACTGTCATGGCAGCATGGAATTTGTAAGTAGTTGGTACGTATGGAATTAGTGTACTTTACATGGAATAATTATGAACTTTCCTATACTATTAAATAAGTATTCTCTATTTTCACCAGAGCAGAGCAGGTTCTATTTTTAAAAGCTCCAACCCAATTCACTTTTTACTATCTTTGTTTTTATTACCTAGATAAAAGTACTAGGCAAGCTAGCTAAATTAGCTATGGTGTAATGGAAAGAATTTCAGAAAAAAATATTTCGCGAACATTTTAGGGCACATAGGTTTGTGTATTTCGGACAGGTACGACAGGTGGGGCGTCGACGACAGCCACGACTGCTGGCGGAGCTGCGTGCTAAGACCTAGGCACCGCTGACGCGTGCACTCCACACTCCCAACCTCATAGCTGGACGCACGAACTGAAAATACGGACCTATTCTGGTGTTCTCTGAGTGAGTTCACAAAGAATGCATTATTTGTAATAACTTACAAAATTTTACTATAATTATAAGTTAGAATTGATAGATGTAAGTTGGAAATAAATAAACAATTTTATGCAAAGATTCTAATGTCATGGCTACCTAGACAATAGCTTGTTGATTTCTTTAGATACCAAGACCCCTCCGTGCCTCGGAAAGTACGTTAGCTGTTGGTCCCGGCTGTCATTTGTAGATTTTTGACAGTTGTTTATTATCAGAAAAACCCGAAACTCTGACAACCAGTCTTACCAAGAGGGATCGTGTTATTCAGTAACTGTTCCGGTTAGACTGAAAACCGACCCCTACATAGTTGGGAAAAGGGTTCGTAGATGATGATGTCATAATTATGACAAGAACAGCAGCTCCTTTTATCATTTATGTCAGTTTGCACATACTTCCTATTCGATGCTATAAGATGCTCCAGTATCTCACAGTGCTTATTGCTGAGCAAGAGCTTAATTTACCTCAGGATTCTTAGCTTTAGGTCCATAATAATTGAGAACTAAACTTACTATAAAATCGAAATCTATTTTAGCTTGTAATGTCCCACTACAGGGCAAAGGCCTCCCTCTCCCTTTCCTACACCGTCTGTCCTCTGTCCATTGCGGGCCAGTCCTTTCAGGAGGAGTCAGGTTCGTCCCTCCATTTTCATCTTGGTCTGTCACGATGTCGCCGAGCATTTATTGGGACCCAATCAGTGGTTCTTTAAGCCCACAACTAATCTGGTATGCGGCAGAGATGTTCATCCCAATCCCACTTAAAATAAGCAGCTTTCCGAGCAACATTCTTGTATTTGTTTTTAACCAAAATTACTATGTATAAACTAATAAAAAAAAAACAAAAAAAAAAAACGAAATTAAAGTAATTTTTCACTTTGTAGTATTTTTGTTGGCGGTTTTTTTATTTTTTTTGTTGTAGTACCTACCCCACAGCAATTCATATATACTCGTACTATCCACTTGCTATGTAAACAGTGGCAGGCAGTTTTATAACATCATCAACATTTACACCAAGTGGATTAAATACGTATTATTATAGCTAGCTCAAAAACTGCAATAAAGAAATTGATGAAAATATCGAAGAACATAGTTTTTTTTTTAATACATACTGACAACCATAGAAACGCCTCCTTTTCTGAAATAGGTTAAAAATCCATAATAATTCAGGAACTCTTAATAAAAAACCTGAAAAATTTAATCTTTGATTCAATTTTCGCCTGATTGATGCGTCTACAAAAACGTCTGCGAATTTTAAGAAAAATGGACCGTTTCTATGTGATTGATGGAATAACGTTAAAATGATTGCTATCTTATCATATTGTGATTGATAAGGGGGTGAGGACTGAAATATTAAACTGTGAGATAAAAATGAAGTTTAATTTAATAAGGACTAAGATCGATCGACATAAAATAAAGTTCTAGAATTTGGTATTCGCACTACGAATTGAAATAAATACGAAAAAATATGAATTGAATTGAATCGAATAAAAATATAACATAGTCAAGTTGGCCTGTTTTTACTATCCGGAACTAAATCGAGTCGGATGAGAGAAGTACAGAACAAGTCAAGTGAAGATACTTTGGGGAGAGCCTGAGGGGAGAAAAATCCAACAGCGGATGACTTTCATCTGCGTGATGGTACTGATAAGTCAGATATAGATTTGAAGTTAAGACTCTAAACAATAGCGAACTTAAAATCTTGGAAAAGTTGTTAAAAAAAGAGATGAATAATTATTCATTTGAGCTGCGTGAAGTAAAATTATACACAAACAACGATAATTTAACATAACAAAAACCCATACTTTGGTGTAATAAAATGTGATGATAATTTATAAATTGTGCTAATTTCCACGATTTATTCATTTATTAAACCTTATTATATAAAACAGAATTCCAGAAAGTTCAAGAGCTTAAACTTCAAAGACCATTTCAATTGTCTCAGTAAGAGAATTACACTTTTAACTGAAATATATTAAACGATTAATTACCTAAACAATTTTGAAAGTTAGATATTTAACTTTTATCTTACAATCTCAGCTCCAGTTTAAACTCTTTGATAAGGATCGAAAGTCTTTGAAAGTAGTGTAGTTAGACCTTTAGGCTGTTTTCAGAAATGATCACAATTAGCGAGTTCTGGCTTATTATTAATTTTTGATCTACTACTAATAATACTTGCTCTTAATTAGAGGACTTGGTCTTGTGAAGTTGAAGCTACATTGAATTTGAAGAACAATTAAATCTGCGATCCAAAAGATAATAATTATACTTATTTACTTTTAATCGACGCTTGTGCCACAATATTTAAGAACCAAAATAACATTTTAATGGTATCTTTTTAACCTGGGATATTATTATAAAAATTAGATTCATTTATTGACCATTTGGCATTGTTAACAATACATTGCCTTAAAATTTAATTAACACTCCGTAAACTACAGCTAAAAGGGACGACTACTAGAATAAATCGGTATCAACAGGGAGTATATTGCCAAGGCCACCGGGCATGATTAACTGTTTCGGGTTAACATTTTTAGTATTAGAAATGTCTTATATCCTTATTCGAACTGCATGAAACCTATACAATTAAATTGACCAAACTTTTAAAATAACTAAAATAATATTTCAAATCTGCCTACTCAACAACCTTCCTCGAGTCCTCGGCGTAATGATAAATGTACAAAATGTACAAGAGCATCATTCCCGGACTGGCTAATTAAATTCTACACCGGATTTATGAAGTTCTAAAACACTTGGTTTTATTGTAATGTTTGAGTTTTAAAGTGAGGTTGAATTCAAGTCGACACCTAGTCTTGGACGTTGCAGTTTTGACTTGTTTAATTTGGCAGGGTGGATGCAATAATGCACGTTTCTTTGAACGATTTTACTCAGAGCCTATTAATATACTATCATTGATTCTTATAAAATTGTTTTTTTGTTTACCTTTAATAAACTACCTAAACCAACGGACTATAGTTAAGCCATTATCATAAACAGATTTTTTTAAAGCAATTCCATGTTAATATCACAAAGAAAAATGTTGACAAAAATAATTTAACTTGACTACATTCGACAAATGACTTATTTGTTGTATTTAAGGCTAAGAAAAGTAAACAATATTTAATATTGAATATTAAATATTAATCAAGTTTTTATACAACACAGTAGTAAACACCTTTTAGTATTAATAATAGATTTCCTTCAATTACAGGCATATTGACAGCAAAGTGGATTCCCTTGTACCCAGCCATTGGGTATTTATAGACACTCTTGCTTTTTTTGGACGAACGACTTGGATTCTTACTTAGCTCTGTTGTTACACAAAATAATTGTGCCAGTTTTCATTAGTCTGGTATTTCCAATTCACCAGAAATTGGAGGCAGATATTTTTTTGCTATTATTACAGACATGAATTCTACTTTTTTTATTTAATAAACAGTCAAATGGAATCTTGTAAGGAATACCTAGATTTTATTATACTTTAAAAGTTTCTCAATAACATGGAAGAAAAGCAAAACTACCTTGGTTGAAATATCACACAAAATAGATGAATGAAAAGAACCACTTAAGGAATTAGGTCAGGCATAATATAGGAATTCCTAACATAATAAGACAAAAAATATATCTACTTACAATGCCTTTCCAATCCTTTTATGAAAGCCGAAGAGACCTGGCTCTCAACCAATTTTTTCGAACAAAACCTCCACAGACTCTATAAACTTTGCATGACTTACAGCAACCGAGAAAAAAATAAAAAGGTAACTATTAAATTATCTTTCCATTCGCACGCTATTGTTGAAAAAGCGCCTCAACTCCGGTAGAAAAATCTAGGATGATTTTCTAGATTTTACTACGCAATTTTTCCGTAGCAATGAATTTAAAATATTGCGTTCACTTCGGGTCAGTGGATACGATTTCCATCCCAGGCCTAAAAGCTTTAATTCTCGATCAGGGTAGGTGCCATTATTTTCTTGAATTCAAAAGATTCCTACCTAACTTATGTTTAAAAAAATAATATTTAAACATCATCATTTTGTAATATTTTTGTATATACTTATGTTTCATGCTGAATTATATTCAAATGCAATGTGAATTGTTACTAAATAAATAAACTGAATTGAATTCAATATTGAATCTGACAAATTAATAAAAAATTAAAATAAAGAACTGACGTTTGAGATGGTCTAATTGATTGTTACAGTGTGGTAAAAAAAACTGTAAGTCAAAATTTGCGTAAACTACTTTTCGGTCCTATTTGAATGTTGTTCTTTACGAGCAGTTAAAGCCAAAGTTAAATCATCACAAGTAGGCTAGTAAAGGCACTCAGAACGTCAAAATAAACAAGAAAATAGAACTGATACTAGATGCCCCTTCCAAAAGGTAGTTAAATGGCTAGGCCACCATTAACTTTTGTACAATATATTAAACCTTCGTCGTATATAGCTCTAACTCAAAGAGCAAGCTAGTAAATGAATAACATACAGTAAATAATTTAATAATACCAGCACAGTTTCCAAGTAATTGCACACAACAAATCAAAAGCCAGAATTTACGTTCATACGTATATTTATATGAAACCGCATTTTGTCCAGTAACAGTTTGTCTTATAATCCCTGTTTCTGGCCTCCGTAGCCACAAAGCTATTAATCGGGCCGAAACTAGGGCGAGGCCTAATGTCGGCTGATATGGAATATTTGTCCACGTAATCCGCACAGCGCGCCGCGTAGCATTAGTCTTTGCCGCTAGCGTAGGTGGTCTGTGCGTTGCACGTGAATTAGAGGTTCTGTGCAGCGAGCTTTGATCGAATATTTCGTCGATCGAATGTGCGGAGAAGAGGTTTAATCTTTTCATTCTTGTTAATTGCATTGCATGGAAAAAATAAACGAAATCAAACCTTTTTTTAAAGAAATGATTCGTCTATCAATCTGCTTAGACTTTTCCCAACTATGTTGGGGTCGGCTTCCAGTCTAACTGGATGCAGCTGAATACCAGTATTTTACATGGAGCGACTACCTATCTGGCCTCCACAACCCAGTTACTGGGTAACACTATATCCCTTGGTAAGACTGATTGTCAGACTTTTGGGCTTCTGACTACACACCGTCACGACTGTCAAAGATCTATGAATGACAGCAGGGACCAGCGGCTTCACGTGCTCTGAGGTACAGAGTGTTAATAAAATAATAAATGGATGGTCACTATCCACGAACCGACCGCGGCAAGCGTAACTTCGATCGACCCGTGCGGCTGTTCTATTTTTTAACACGGCAGAACAATTACTGGCTTCGCGTCGTGCCTATTTGTGGGAGCCTTAAGAGAAACTAAAGAACATTGGGAAAAAGTGTCCCCACCCTTGTAGCACCTTTTCTTAATATATATAAAAGAAAGTCGTGTTAGTTAAACTATTTATAACTCAAGAACGGCTGAACCGATTTAAATGAAAATTGGTGGAGAGGTAGCTTAGAACCAGGAGTCTAACATAGGATACTTTTTATCCCGAAAACCACCCTCTAAAGGGGTGAAAAGGGGGGTAACAGTTTGTATGGGAAATAAAAAACTGATGACTGGATTTGGATGAAAATTTTCAAATAGATAGGTGAGATACTGAGATAAAGGATAGGATACTTTTTATTAACAGGGGGATGAAAAGGGGTGGGATAGAAATACAAAATGACAACTATCGATATTGGTATCTATTTTTAAATCCGAAATGTTAGAAGCAAAATATTATCATCCCTTAATGGGGCGGAAAGGGGTCGAAATGTCTGAAAATCAACATTGATGTCGTTTTCATGGTTTTTCCCATACATTGTCTAAGTTCTCAAAAAACTAAATAAATGAATAGGTGTGTAGATGTTTCCTGCTTTCTAAAAAAATACTCTCGGGGGGATGAAAAAGGGGTGTGCTAGGGATAAAAATGTAAAAAATCGATATGGGTATCATTTTCGAGGTAGGTAGGTAGGTAGATAGATAGGTAGGTGGGTAGGTAGTTAGGTAGGTAGGGTAGGGTAGGTAGGGTAGGTAGGTAAGGTAGGTAGGTAGGGTAGGTAGGTAGGGTAGGTAGGTAGGGTAGGTAGGTAGGTAGGGTAGGGTAGGTAGGGTAGGTAGGTAAGGTAGGTAGGTAGGGTAGGTAGGTAGGGTAGGTAGGTAGGGTAGGTAGGTAGGTAGGGTAGGTAGGTAGGGTAGGTAGGTAGGGTAGGTAGATAGGGTAGGTAGATAGGGTAGGTAGGGTAGGTAGATACCGTGCGAAGCCGGGGCGGGCAGCTAGTATCAAATGAAAGAGCGTTAAAAATACATAATTTTATTATATGGCAGTAAATGTGTGAATAATAAGTGAAAAAAGTTATTCATTCATAAAGATAGAAAGTATAAATACAATAAATATTTTTTATTAAGAATTATTTTGTTGAGCTTAAATAAATAATAATTACGACCAATAATCATTATAAGTCAGTTGTTTTCGAACTATGGAGGACGTCGAAGAGTCTGCGAGCCCCTTTGACTCATGCCTAAAAAACGCTTACGACGCGAGCGCTGCGAATGGCGTAAATTCTAAAAATATAATTTTTAGAAGCATTCATTTCTACAACCATACTAATGATTACTATACTGAACCATATGTATACAACACGTGTATAAGAACACAGGGTTGATATGATTTAAATCACTTGATTAAAATCAGTGATTTAAATCGCGATTAAAATCAAGTGATTTTTTTATAAAAATCAATGATTTAAATCAATATTTTTTTACTTCAACCAAATCAGCCAAAATGTGTCAAGGGACTTTCCCCGACATAAACTACGACGCGCACACACGTGTCCAATGCTGTTTAACTACCTACACCGTTCAGAGGTTCTCCGAAATTTAAACTCGTGACTGAATCCGTTGGTTTCTGTTATTTATATTTCTATGGTTGGTTTAGTCTTTGGCGCGGTCATTCGTGATTGATTAATGAAAGCGAATACAACAAGGTGCCTCGAAAGAAAAAAGATGCTGAAAGCAAGTGGACTTTTTTCATCGAAATAAACCCATTTCGATGAAAAATGTCCACTTGCGGCAAGTTTAACAAAGCAGTGTGTAAACGTTGTAAGAAGGAAATAATGGGCTTAGTAGCGAGAATGAAAAAACATTTAGAGACATGTGTGACAGAAATAATCAAAAAAATCCGATTTAAATAAAAAAAATCCGATTTAAATCAAAAAAATCCGATTTAAATCAAAAAAATCCGATTTAAATCAAAAAAATCCGATTTAAATCAAAAAAATCCGATTTAAATCAAATAAATCCGATTATTTTGATTTTTTTATAAAAATCATGATTTTTATCAACCCTGTAAGAACATGATAATCATCATAAAATAAAATAATGGTAATCATAAAGAGCAGTCTAATATAAAAATAATTAAGAAAAAATATTGTTTGCCACATTCATACATTCATTTCTTTCATACTTTCTTTCAGTAAATTATTGCTCAGAATAACGTCTATTTTTTCACATATGGCCCACAGTGCTTCACTGCTGGGGACGGGGTCCATACAAATTTTCCCAGTGTTCTTTAAAAAATAAAAACACTCATACTATCGCAAAAGTGTCGTGACGGTTAAATATTACACGTTTTTCGGTCTATCCTCCATCCGCCAAATGAGAAGAGAATAGCACATGATAAGGAAGTTCGATCCAATAAATTTTTGCGATCACAATACTACACCACTGAAAAGACACTAATAGCTAACAACAGCTATTCAAAGTCCAGCAATCTTTACAGACCCAGCAAATATAGTAAACGACTCGTAAAAATTTCTAACCGAACAAGGGTTCGATCCCAAATCAGCAGAAAAAAGTAACATTTTCCAACAAACTAATAATAATATGTGTTTTCTAACAAAATTTCTTAGAATTTTTATGTGACTTTGGAAAGCTGAATCGGATTCAAGTCAACGTAAGAGCCTATAATAAAAAGATTTTACGGTCTATGAATGCTGCAACAGATAGGACGGCTGAGAATATGATTTAGTAGTTTAATGTGTGGTACGAGAGTGAGCGGGCGCGATTTTATACGCAATGGAAGCATAGATACAAGCGCGATTCTAAATGGAAATAAGGAAACTCGATTAGAAACTAAAGAACCCCAAAAAAGCATTTTATTCTACCAGGGATATTTTGAAAAATTTGAATCAGCTAAGCACAAGAGCGGTTTTCTTTGTTATGCCTTTCTTCAAAAAGTTGGTTTACTTTAAGATAAATACATTTACTATGATCAAATCAACAAAAACTAGAAATAAAACTTATATAATTATCTACACCGTGCTTCAGACCTCTTCTAATTTTTGTGTCGGGGGTTAAAACGGAAAGCCGAGATGTACTCGTAGTTACAATATACATAATTTCAGATTCCACTACAGAATAATGTCTAGTTTTCTTACACCAAACAAACCCTTGCGATTCCAAGCGGGAGATCTTCTCTCTTTTATGACCCCCTGGTCTGTGGACAGAATCACGAGCGTTTCGCATCTGCGCACTGCTTGTTACTTGTTACTATGGCCGTCACTGAAGTAGCTTCGTACAATAGTCGAGAAATTTAATTAGCTACAGTATGTACACTGTAAAATATAAATAAGTGTCCTGAGAGATTGCAGACGCTGATTTTAAAATGCAAGGTGACTTCTTGTTAATATTTGAGAAAAACTGAACACCTAACACTGGTTAAGGTACTTTCCAAAACCAGACAGAAATAAGTATTAAAATAAATAATAAAGGTTATTGTGATCCCAGCCACAAAATACAAAGTAAGGTACATTTATTTATTTATTTATCCTCCCACTGGAACGCCATATAGCAATTACACAAACGGATAAAAAAATCACTTCATCTGCTGCTTTGCAACCATATTGTGCGCGGTGAACATAGAACGGGCGGCACACATAAGTTGTTAGCATGCATGAGCTATTGATAGTTCTACGAAATTCTCGTGTGACCTGTCTACGACATTCAGTACGTTTTAAGGTGCAAGACATTATTAACCCCTTAAAGAATATCGTATCGCACCACAACGTTTTCAAATACCAAAAACATTCTCAAGAGTAGATATAAATTTTCACAGCCACTTATTAAAACAATTTCAAATCGATTTTCACATAGTTTTTACACGTTCTAATATCAAAGGATGGTTCAGTTTTATATTTCAAGTTATTTTAACAACTAGCTAGCCTTTGTGGCTGGATATTGTGAAACACAAACCTTAGCCCAAGTTTCATACTTTAGTGCTAAAAGTTGGTACAATTTGAACACGTAAGCCATTTTGTTGAATACGTGGTGAATATTTGAAACATATCAGTTTTGAAAGTGTAGTATTGTTCTTGTAAACTCTCTTAGCAGTGATAGCATAGTGGTGTGTCCGTCGCGTCGGAATGCCAAGTCTCGAGTTCGAACCTCAGATTTTTCTGATTCATGTGTGTATTGTATAATTATCACTTGCTTAAAAACTGGTGAAGGAAAACATCGTAAGGACCCCGGCATGCCTGAAAGATATTTCTCGACGGGATGTGAAGCCAATCAGAGTCCCATTGCGGCTTTAAAACTCTGTCACCAGGTTAGTCACCCACAACACAACACAACGAAAAAGAAAAGAAAAAAAGAAAGCTCTTATAGTGAACTCTTATCTTGATTTTGGTTAAGTTATTGCCACATTCACAGATCTCAGGAACTTTTAAATTCACAAAAAAGCTAAAACGGAAACTACAATAAAAAAAATAAAAATAAAAACAGCCTGTTACTGTCCCACTGCAGGGCAAAGGCCTCTTCTCATACAAAGAAGGCACGAGCATTGATCGTTGCTCAAGACGGCTTGGCGATTTCAGACTTATATTAACTAAAAAGTCCAGGTTTCCTCACGATGTTTTTCCTTCACCGATGTCAGTAATGTCCAATATAAACTCAGAAAGTACAAATTAATTAAAAAATTCACATTGGTACTTGCCCAGATTTTAACCCGCAACCTCGTGCATGAGAGGCGAGGCCTTAACCACTGGGCCATCACGACAGCATAACTAGGTACAATTATTTGCATTGAATTACATTTTTGTGATATTATATTTAGAGTAACACCTTTGATAACACAAAGGCGTTACTGGCAGGCTATTTATAAACTTAATTTTTTTTCAATATGTAACATAGCCCAAAGGAAATAAAAGATAAACCGCAACGCTTAACCGTGGTCTCAACGACTAATCCGCGTCATTAGCGAAAACGATTAATGTCCCTAAAATTCTATTTTTTGCGTGCATTAAATTTCGTAAAGGCCCAGTTCAAGTCTTTTTATGCCAACAAACTCATCAATCTAGTCATGAAGGTTAAATTCTTCGCAAATGGACGCCTGTTTTAATTTTATAGCCTAAGGATCTAATTACCCGTATTTGTGTGCCGTTAATTCCTACTTTGCGGACTTGTCTGGAGTTAATGTTGGTAAAGAACACTTCATGTTGTTAGGTTAGATCTGGTGCTCGGAGATTCCAAAGATTGTTTGGACTATGTTCGTTTATAAAATTGTACATAATGTATTTTCACCTAAGATCAGGCAATGGTACAGCCATTGCCTGATCCGACGCACGAAGATATCATGGCTGCGTCAGCATTAAAAAAAAAAAAATGTATTTTATGTGTTATTTTTGCCATCAACACTAAGAAGAACCCTCTCCCACTCTCTTCTTCTACCCATCCTTGATTATGCTGATGCCAGCTATCTTGACCTTACTCAAGACCAACTCGATAAACTTGAGCGGCTTCAAAATTTTTGTATTAGGTTTACGCAAATATGACCATGTATCCGAATTTCGCGTGAAGTTCAAGTGGTTACCAAATCGCCTTTACTGGAATGCTCATATTCTTTCCCTTTTGTATAATGTGCTCTTTTCCTCTTCCACCCCTCTGTATCTCAAGAAACGTTACCAGTTTCTTTGTGACTCTCACCCGAAATTGTTAAGATTGTAGCGGCATCGCTGTTAACGTATTTCTCTCTCTCTGTAACAGTCCTATTCTTGATATTGCAAATATAATACGTTCTTGTGTACGTAAAGACTTTTATTTGGTGGACCAATACCTACAAGATCATCAGATAACTTGAAACTTAAAATGCCAATGCATTCCTCAACTTTCCTTGACAAATCCTTTACTGTCCAGGCTGCTCGTTTGTGGAATGCATTACCAGTTCCAATAAAGCGCGCGCAATCGTTGCCTGTGTTTAAAAGACTCGTGAAAGAACATTACTTTTCGTTATGATTTTGTTTTTATCGTTAGCTCTAATAATATTCGTCATTTATTTTCGTTGCTTATATAGTTAGAATATACGTATGTATCTATGTATCTATTATATAGCACTTATCTGTGTATCTATTATAGTATATTGTACTTGTATACCTTTTATTTTCACCAAAGACAACCTCATTTTATGTGCAGAGAATCACTGTCCATTCCAAGGTTGCCTGGAAGAGATCGCAGTAAGCGATAAGGCCGCCCATTATATATTTTGTAGTGTATTACCTTTTCTTTATGTAATTTATAATCTGTGGTGTACAATAAAGTATAATAAATAAATAAAATAAGAAGTTCAAAGATAAAAGCAATTTGGCCTGTACGTATGTACCTAAATAATGATATCAAAGATATGTTAAGTTATAAATCCAGCATAAGGCAGATTATTATTTATTCACTGACCGTAATGCATTACTTTAGGTATATCTTAAATACTAGTATCTACATCAAAATAAATCATCATCATCTACATCTAAAGATGCTTTTTTTTACTAAGAAAAGCCGAAAATACACGTCAAAGCTAAAAAGCACGAAATTACAAAAAAAAAGTGATACTCACACCATTGGAAACATAACGTAAAAGCGACCACAAAGCTGCTAGCTCGGCTTAAAACGGCCCATGATACTTTTTCGTTGAATAAAAGGCCAGAAAATGTCGAATAAAATTTTAATAAGAAGCAAAAGTAGCCGCATTTCGGAGGCTCATGCAAGCATCGCTGACTCCTAGACTTTAAACCACTTTAGCTAACGAGGCGAATACAAAAACGTCCATCTTTTTAAGTCTAAATTATTTCTCGCTTCGCTTTGGACGCGTATAATTATATATTTTTAGTTAGAAGTGAACGGGGTTCAACGTTAAATCTATTCTGCTCCCATGAGTTTTTTTTTGTGAGGTTCCGTAGGTTGTCAATTAATACCAAGACTTCGTCATTCACACGTTTAACAACAGCTGATCATAGATTGCCTCCGAACTTGATAATGTAAGAATATTTTTTGTGAGCACGTCTCAGAACATACGTTTTGCGGTAACGTACAGGATCACCACCTATAATAGCCTGCAGTACTTGTCATACGTCACAGCCACAGCACGTTTGCTTGGCAGTTGGTAGGTGGTTAGTTGGTGGTTGGTTGGTGGTTGGTTGGTGGTTGGTTGGTGGTTGGTTGGTTGGTAGTTGGTTGCTTGGTAAGTACAGTCAAGCGCACATCATTGCTGACAATTTGATATTGACAGTGCTTTGGATCGTACCGGTAAAGGTGATTTGCATTGTGCACGTGTTACCACTGATCGTTGACTGTACATAGACACAAAGCTGATGCAAGATGATTATTTGGTAGTAACTTAAGCAATGAATTTGAAAAAAGAAAATAAGTAGGACGAGATCGTAAAATAATCATCACCCTCTCTCTTTTGAGCTTGTTTAAGAAATATCAAAAAACGTTATGAAATTTAAGAAATTAGCATAATCTTTTTGAAAGCTAATGGTTCCTCGCCTGAAACCGCTTGCCATTACGACAATGTTAAGAAATTGCTCATGAATTATTTTTACGAACAATTAGGGTAATGGAAAGTATACACCATGGTTTGTAGGTATCTAAAGACATTGTGATTAATATTATATTAAATTGTAGGTCTTTTGTGTTTCGGTTAAGTCCCACCATTGTCCATTTGGACCACGCCAAATGGGCACGGTGAGACTATAGCGGTTTAAAGCTATTTCTTTTGTTATATATTTATTGATTTAATGATAACACTAACACCACCTTCATTGCCTACAGATATTATTAATGTCTTTTTTTTACTATATAGGTATACTTCATTAGGTGCAATTTTAGCTCTAAGGGAGCAGTGTTTGACTGTTCAATTTCTGAAGATATTGTGATTAATATTTTTTATATATATTATTATAAATTTTGACTACCTCGTTGATCTAGTGGTCACAAGCGCTACTGTTGAGCATGAGGTCCTGGGTTCGATTCCTGGGTCGGGCAAAGTGTTATTGGGTTTTTTCAGCTGGAATTGCTCAGTCCAAAGTCTGAATTTGTGCCCGGTTGATGGCAATAGGCTTGCCCCCTATTACATGGGACTTAAATATAACTGGCGAAATGTGGGTATACTGTAGGTACACCTCTGCCCAACCCTTCGGGGAATACAGGCGTGATGTTATGTATATTAAAGTCTTTGCGATTTTTTTTCTAGTAAGTATTATCTTTTAGAAGGGTTATTATTTCGAACGCAATGTAGATTGTTACTGAATAAATTGAATTGAATTGAATTGATAAGAAGAACGTCTCGATTAATGTATATTTTTTGTGTAGTGCCTATTTATGTTAGCATACTTTACTAGGGGCAATTTTTTCTCTCTTATTAATAGAAAATGCAGATAAAAGCATCAGTAAAAAACGTATCAATGCATTACTAAACTTAATTTATTAGATCGCGAAGAAAAATCTCCCATTCATCCTTTATAATCAAAATTCACCGCATTGTTATTTAAAATAAGAAACCTAACTTTGTTTTCAGATTTACCACCACAATATTTTTAAACCCAATGCATAATGCTCTATAATCTTTTAAGTAGCCATTATACTAAGGCATGTGTTATTCTAGAATATTTGTGGATTTAAAATAAGCGAATCATAAAGAATTAGTTGACTTTGATGTGCCCGATGTCATGCAAAGTTGAATTACAAAAGGTTAAACCACAAAAATACGGCTTGATATTCATACAAAAGGTCTAACCACACAACACGGCGTATGATTAAAAATGTATCATTTTGACGTAGGTATTAGTGCGTAATATTTATATTAAGCTTTTTAATTAAACATAACATAACACCTTCATTCCCGGAAAGGTTAGGCAGAGGTGTACGCCACACCCCACCCCACGACATTTCGCCAGTTATGTTAAAGACCCATGTAATAGGAAGCGAGCCTATTGCCATCAACCGGGCACAAATCCAGACTCCGGGCTGCTACTGACAAAGTTCTAGATGGAAAAACCCAATAACGCTTTGCCTGACCCGGGAACCGAACCCAGGATTCACCTCATGCTCAGCGCTTGCGACCACTAGACCAAAAATTCAATTATGTAAACATATTTTCCAATTCATCAATCACCTTACTTAAAAAATTGTTTAAAGCCAATTTATTGGTTGAAAATATTTGTAAGTACCTTACAGAGGTATGAGGAACTGGATGTAAAGTTGACTCATCTTTTATAGAAAAGGGAGGATTGTTCGACCAGACGGGTGCAGCGTCTGGTGGGCAAATGCCCAACGATTGATGTCGGGAAGTTATATATATATATGCTGATCGCGCGGTAAACTCTGCTTACGCGATGCAGAATATCGCGTGATCAGTGTGATGCGTAGTTCGCAAGTGGCGATGTAGACCACACCCTAATGGTTGAGTCTTGAGAGAAGTTCTATAATACGGTCTTAGCCTTCATACCGCTTAGGCGAACCGTCTGGGCGGCTTACCGCTGTAAGCAGCCCAGACGGTTCGCCTAAGCGGTTTGAATTAGCTGGAATTTTGTGGCGGTTTAGTGCGTATAATATGAGCGGTTTCATACCAAGCAGTTGACCGCTAGTGCGTGTGAGGTCTTTGGGTGTAGAAGGTACATTTTTTTTATTAGTACGGAGCATCGCAAATATCTATGCCCAGAAAATCTTGTCAATCTGCAAAGAACGGCAAGAGACAGGGGCTTTTCGCTACTTGAGAACATCTTGTTAAACATTTTTTTTATTTTGTAGAGGGTTTGATCAATCTAGGATTTATTTATTTATTATTGTTTATTGTATTTGTGTGGATTACAGCTATCAAAACAGAAATAACAGTAAGGTAATACCAACAAACCATTTATAAGCCTCCACAGTTAGCAATAAACTATTGTTGTACAAATTTTCAAATTGATTAACTATTGGTAAACTATAATACTAAATAAGTAAATTATCGCTTAAATAAAGATATACAAACGTAACTACTGCAATCGCAGATACATTTATTTTAGCACCTAATTCTCGCACGATGTTTAAATTTTTTTTCATACATAGCATGGATTGGTCCTTCTGTACTAAATCTTTCTTGTGGTCTCCATCTGATAACCCTTCTCCTAAAAAAGGTTGATAAAATAATTCTACTTTTTCTTTTAAAAGCATTGACATAAGTAATGGGAGGTGATTTTTTCTTTTTGAAAGTGCAGTATATGAGGGTTCAAAGTTTTTTACTTTGTCACGCATCTCTCTTTATCGCATTATATCTGTGATGTACCAGTCAGAATACGTATATTCTAAAAATAAATAATGGAAACGTCATGTGTTGAATATATGTGCAATGTTGTTATTACTTTCCAATTTTTATTGTCGAAGTATGTCGCATTACGACTGTGTTATCTGATGGATGACTTAGGCCGATAACTCAAATACAAAAACTTATGTCGCGAGATATGCAAACAGGTAAATACGAGTATATTGTGATATATGTATTATTATCAAAACAATTTTCCTTAGTCCAAACAAGTAGGTATCCAACTTGTTTTCGACAAGCCATGTAAAAGACTTGTCAAAAACATGTCGTATAGAAAACATATTGACGTTAGTTGAGACTATAAATTGTTACAGTCCTGCGGTCCAGAGAATGCGTTCCGGACACCTGTCAGTTGGACAATTTCTGTTTCGGACCAAATTCGCCAAACACATATTCTTTAGTATAAATCTGACAGGTGTCAAGAACAGTAAGCATTCTGCTGAACCTAAAAAGATTATTGAAACGCACGGACATAAGAAAGCTGTCCTTCTCCTAAAAACATAAAAATAAAGTTACCAGTTTAGACGTCACACGAGACAGATAATATAGGAAAAGGACCAAAAAATGTTAAGACAAATAGGAATAGTTGGCCTTTCGAGCAAGCACTTCAGTAAACCCTAGTAATTTATTTGACTCTTACCTCTCACTTAGGAAAACACTCCGACGTCTAACATATCCGCAGTGAGCCCAATTTTTCATAGTTGAGGAGATTGCTGGCAGTGCATTGCGGTCGGCCTACAATTCTAGGTATAAATTCAGACCGCCTCGCCTACTCGACTGTATTTACATACCAAGGAGACGTTAACGACACGACTTTGGGCTGGAGAATGACCTTTCATTAATGCTTTCTAATGTTTTTCTTTTCAATAAAACTTTGCGACGTTCTGTTAATGTACTCCTTTTATTTTTTATTTATGGGCTTAAAAAAAAGAGCTGTACGTCTGAAATATAGATAAATTATTAGTCGTTTATTCATTTAGATTCGTATAAGTTTACATTTTCAAATATTTCTTAAAAAAGATATATGTACATAACATTTAAAAATACAAAAACAGTGGTCCGCCCGGTGTCGGGTACAGGGTCCAAGCTACCGGTGCTAAGGGCTCCAGAGAAAGGAACATCCTCACGATGCGAGCCGCATCGAGCAGTACTACCTTCTGAATCAGGAACTCGATCCAACCGTCAAACGAGTGATTTCATTGGTCGAAGCTTTCGGCCATCAGGCCATTATTTTACTATTACTGTGACGGTTAACAGGGGAGAATGGAAGAAGGAAACGTATGTCTCTGACCCCAAGTAACACGAAACAAGAGTCAGAAGATAAAGATGATGATGATTGTCCGTAGTTTTCCTTAATTTCTTGAAGTAAAGTTGAGATAATTTTTCCGATCCTTAATTAAACTACAATTTGCTAACCAATACCAATTCATGATAGATGGACCTACTTACGGTCAAGATACAAAATATTTATTACTAGCTTCCGCAAGTGGCTTCACCCGCGTGATATATTTATAAATAATAGAAAAAATAATTTTTAAATCGGTTTTGTAATTTATGAGTTTATTAATTACAAACAAAAATACAAATGTTTTTCTTTATAATATGTATATTAGTGTAGGTCACATGCCTAACAACGCTATATTTTTTGTTATTATCATTTTCAATATAGTATTACTTTATAAGAAATTGAAACGACATCTTTTATATCCCCTTCTGTTTATCTGTGATTGCAGGCAAATTCTAGCTTTCATTCGAATAGGCAATAATCGAGAAGTGGGTTGATGCATTATTCGCCGGGCACTTTCTGCCAAATCTTAAACGGGGATAAGAATCGTCTTAAATCATCTCCAAAAGTCAAAGTGACGGTATAGATTGCACGCCGTGCACGTGCTAATGCTGGTCCATTTACATACTAGCGAGTTATAATAATACTATAATCTACTCTATATCTACAAAATCATAATTTTACGCAAAATTGCATCGCAACACGCAAATAGAAGAACAAAGCTATCGTCTTCTATATGACATTTAGTTAGTATGTAATAACAAGGTAATAGTTATGGCCAATTACTTATATATATTTTTTCCAAAATAAGGTAGGTCTTTATCTACTTTGTAAAAAAACTTAAATAAATGAGTCAAGTGCCATTTTTAAGATTGTGACTGATATTTTTGTTTACAACAGGTGGTGAACGCGCCGATTGTCCGAAGTATACACGGACTAATGGTATTTATAATAATTTTTAAGTCCATGTCTACTTCTCACTTTGGGAAAAATAGGTGTAGGTAGTTGTTTTTATATATGTGACGTAATATTAGTAAAAATTTATACAAAACAGAAAAAAAAAATTGATAGAACAAAGAATTCTGAGTGGAATTATGTAAAAAAGTGAATTTCATAAAAAGTTCGATTGACTCTTTCTACTTTGCTGCTGTCGAAATATTATAAGTATTACATATTTTCCTCTGTATGACTTGTGCCGGTACTTAGAGTCGTTACTTGGGACTGTTAATTGATCACTCACGTTAATCGACAGATATAAATTTGAAACCTGTCAGTCAAAACAAAAAACGTTTCCTGTTTGTTGGTGGTGGTGTTTAATTTGTTTTGGGTGACGTCTCTGAGTGTGGAACATTGTTGTATTGCTACGAATAAAAAAAGTTGTATTGGTTTCCTGACTGTAAAAACAATTGTAAGTGGTAATATTTAATAAATAAATAAATAATGGGATTTTTTCCGTCTCCATTCTTTATTTAACTTATTTTCATTTGTAAATGAGTTTTATTGCCGGATCCACTCTTTTTTATACTTAGTTATTTTTTTTATAACCAGAGAATAATATTGAGACAAACAAATATTCATAATGTGATGACTATGCAGATCAGTCACGCTATAGATTGTGAACCAATGAACCAAAACGTCCATTTTCTATTTATTAAATTAATTTTGAAGCCACAGGTTAAATATTATCTTTTTACAAAAATAGCTTTCAATCGAGCTATTATTGTGCATCCTTTATTTCAATCTGATGAAGTGTAATCATAACTGCCGAATTGTGGGTGTGCTATAGGAACATCTCTGCCTAACCCTTCGGGGACTACAGGTGTGGTGATATGTTATGTTACAATAATTTTGCATACACACTAGACAGTGTAATAGTCGAAGAGTGCACCTTCTATAAAATTATCCGACCCGGACAAGAGTTGTCTTAAATCATCTCGAAATCGGTTAGAAAATTCAAAGTGATTGAGATATTTCATATTCGAATAGATTGCACCCCGTGCCTACAGTTCTGGGCATAAATCTAGTCTAATGCAGGTCCATTTACATACCAACGAGGCGGGAACGACACGTTTTTGTGAAGGGAAACTGGCGTGATTTATTTGAAAATGGTTTTGTGTGGGTAATTAAAATAATTATGTGGTCGGTAGAATAATATTTGAATTATTTAATGTAGGTGTTGAAAGGTTAATTTATTAATTTACTGTGCGTTGATTGTGGTATTGCCTAGTGTTTGCATTGTAATCGTACATATTTGGAAATGGTAATCCCATTAGGGACTAGTGACAACAAGCACCCGAGGCGCGCGCTCAGTACGCTGCGCTTTGGACGCTCGTCAGACGCAACAAGGTTTCCACATTTTGTTGTAACTTTTGATCCCTCAACATGCTGAATATAACTGCATTTCTTTTAAGTTTATTTCTGATGCAGCGAAAACGACAAGGAAGTATAGTTGTAATAAAGGAACTTGCGTCCAAGGCAGCGCTTGTTGTAATTCGTTACATTGAAATTCATACAATTTTATTGAGCGGCCAAAACGTAGCATATAAAACGCGTGCCTCGGCACCTGTTATAACTAAGGCCTAAGAAGGTAAATCCTACTAGCAATTTGAGTTCCTGATTGCGAAATAATTAATAAGATTCCATGAGTCATTCTATTTTTTTAAGTAAGTTATCTTTGACACAATGTGAAATTTAATAAACTATTGAGTATTTTTTATGGTGTATCGATTCAGTTGTAACCTGACTGAGGGTTTGTATCAGCTATTTTATAACTGTAGTACGAGAGCACTACCTGCCGTAAAACCTACTCTTCTTTTGGCTTTACCGCAGTCAAAACTTAAACTTATTTAGAACCAAGATTCTCAATTTAAGAATCCAGTTAGATATCGTATCGTCTCCGTCACGTTCTGTATAAACAACTCTAAATCCATGCACAGGTATGTAAGAAGAGGCTTCACGTTGATATATAGGGATGTAGCAACGATGCTATTACCACCCAAGTGTACGCATTGCAATTGTACTTGATTGCTCAGGCGACTAGTGTTGCGCTAGCATAACTTGTTGTTGCATTGTCGAGTTTGGTTGCAACTTCGCCGGTTCAATTTATTTAATACATTCAATATATACCAAAACATAATTGTGCCTACGACCATGTTCTTCAATGGTCACTGGTTTTCAGGATAAAGAAAACGTGAAATAACATTTGACTCAAGATTCTCGGTGCCTTAGTAATTCGATGGTCGAATTTGGATATCGTCAGTGAAGTTCTAACAGTGCATAAGTCATTTTATAAGTGTTATAAGATTTGAATGTCATTGGATAATTAATTCCTTCAATGGAAAGGATTATTGGGATTTTCTGGGGTTCAAATCATCACAGAGTTCATTTGTATTAATAATTGAAAACAATAAGGCCTCAAGCGTAGGTTACATTCATTTCATACAGTTTTTTCACTCTCCTGTAAAGTAGCCATTTTTGACGTACGTACTGTTAGAACTTCACTGACGATATGTAGAAGTCATGTACGACGCAGTCGATTTCATTTTATTTGATAGTCTTTATTATCCGACTGCGCGACAGTAAAGACAGGGTTAAGTTATCACGAGTAACATTGTATGTAGGATTCGTTATGCCTTCGAAGCATCCAAATAGCTGGATGGATTAATGCATGAGGAGTTTATCGACTTACCCCTAGGTAAGTCGATAGATAGTTATAGGCTAGGTTTTATTTTTACCCGACTACAGCGTAGCAAAAAGGAGGGTTATGATTTTGACCGGTATTTATGTAGGTATGTATGTTCATCTGTTCCCTCATAACTTCTAAACTACTTATCATAGTTTAACAAATGAGATGTCGTTGGAAGCATCTTGATCGTCCGCTGGTTATAGGATACGTGACATCACATCAAATTGATAATTGGATATATTAAAATGCCATGCCGAAATGATGGTGGGTATCCAATGAGCTTAATAGGCACATTTAAAAAATATATATATATTATAACCCTAAAATAATTTATATAAACTAAAACCCAACTACGACAAGAACAGACAATCAAAAATTCGGTGTCGCACGTAATCTGTTATTTATACATAAACAATAAAAGGTTGCAAATAAAATAAAAAAATCTATTGGTGGCATCAATTCTTAGATTGAACTAAAATAACTGACACTCTGCATCAGATTTCTTGAGAAGAGATCTTGTTTGGGCTTTTTAGTTGCAATCGGATTGTTTTTTTTATTTGTACATATTAACAGTTTTTCATCATTATGATCTATAATGACTGACTTTATTATAATGACGAGCCTACACAGGTGAATACAAGTTATCCCAAGCAAAAAAGGAGAAAATAAATAAATTATTACCGCCCATTGTGTCACCCTATGTAAAATGTCTACATTTATACGTATCTTTTTTTTATGGTGTACATAATAAAGAATATTCTATTCTATTCTATTATATCCTAAAAGCCAATGCACTCTGGCGGACGATGGGGGACGTCATCGAGGAGGATTTTCCGAGGAAGAACTGCGGAGAGCACCCCCGCTTGTACTACCTCACCCCCGCGATCGTATGCTAACAGACTCCGGCGCATACCGTCGCATGCCTTCTTATCCCGTCACGGTATGCCCCACCACGCTCTTCAATACCGCAGAGAGAAATCCCCTTTATGCTCCGTAGTCGGCCTCTGAGCTTTGGAATCTATATCTTGTTACCATTAGATACGTGCGAATTTACGTTGGTAAAATTAAAATACTGTGCACCGCCGTCCACCGATGTACGCTGGTCTTTAAGCTTCCTGCAACAACATAAAGCTAGAATGTTCTCCAAGCTGTGATTATTATCTCATACATTTAGAATGTACGGCAGAACCACCAAGAAATGACTAATTTTAATGCACAGAGCGAACTGGCAACGCGTGTACAATTGTAATAACATACTGAATGCTGGCGGGAATAGCTGCGAGCTGGCAATTTGTGTAGCGTTAGATGCACATCAAATTATTGCTAGTCTGTCTTATGCATATGATCGTGCAGGAACCTACAAGTAATTGTGAAGTATTTACAATGATAATAATGAACAGCTAACAGTTAGGGGTGCTACACACTTCTTCGGACCTGCACATTCGAATCGGCAGTATTTGTTAAACTAACAAAGCTGTCCCGAAGCAATTACTACACATATTCAACCATTAGCTTTCGCCCACGGCTTCGGCCGCGTGGAGGTCGGAAATTATCCCACGGGAATTTATGTACCTCTGGGATAAAAAGTATTCTATGTGTTACTCAAAACTCAAACTGAAACTCAGAGCATTTCTTTCAAATAAACCAATTACAGGTACTTTTGAATATATATATAATTTATATATATAATAGGCTAATTTTTAATCCAGGCTATAAACTATCTATGAGCCAAACATCCAAATCCGATCAGCCGTTTTTACGTGCTTGAGTAACAAACATACAAACTTTCACTTTTTATCATATTAGTAGGATATATGTATATATATAGGTTGGCAGGGACATTGACACGGAAACTGAACCCGGGGGTTCAGAATCATGACTAAACAAAAAAATTTCAAACGGGCGTTGAAATTTTTTGTCGGTTATTAAAAAAAAACAGCTGTTCCATAGAAAAGTGCAATACTTACGCGGTCAAAATGTATGGAACATCTGTCTGTTTTTAAATAACCGATGAAAAATTTCAACGCAGTGGGTTTCAGAATCATGTACTGTATCCATGGTATCAGTTTTCGCGTCTATGGCGGGATGCCACCCTGTATATAGTAGGATCATTTGGCTCATGTTCGGGTTTTCTTTCGGCATCTAACCGTGCTGATATTATGTTCAAGTCGGCTAGATATAATTCGAATCAAGCCGATGGAGTTTTTCCCAAACATATACGTACCTACATATACTCGATTTTGCCGCCCCGATCAAGTATGTACCACGCCTTGACAAATATTCGTTGTAGTTTCTAAAACGCCTTATGGGCCCACCCTTTATAACTATCTTAAAAAAATTGTCGTTATGCATTCGGCGAGTTTTTATAGACGTGAATTGTATTGACGTGATTGCCCCAACGAGTTTCAGTAACAGAAACCCTGCTGGAAATACATTGATTTTCTAGCATTCACGTAACATAACCTAGTTTCAATTAAACAAAACACCTGTTTCGACCTCACCCCTCGACGTAACGCAAAGTAAATAATAGCAGCACTTAGTTAGTTCCCTTATAAGTCATAGGTTAACTTTTCAGTTGGTTTAACGTATACTAAACTTTGTAATATGCAAGCTTTGCATCGTGGTTTTCCTTTGTGGCGTAGTTTATTTATTTATTTATTTTATTTGGGACAAAAAACAGTTATACATTACAGCATTTACAAAAAGTAGTTAAAATACAGTAGAAAAAACGTATAACCCACACTATTGTCCACGAAGTGACATCAGAGTATGAAAACGAACGCATGCTAAACGAAAACAAAACAGAAAAAAAAAAAAATGAAGTAAGTACATAATTATTTAGAATATAAAATAATAAAATAAAAAAAACACTATATTATACCGACGAATCGAAGGAAGCGGATGACAAGAATATCCGTCCTATAGGCGACTTGCAAGAGATTGAGAAACCATACTTTTAAATTTAGATTGCGACAGCGCGAAAATATCAAAATCAATAAATTGTGAGTTATAGGTTTCTAAAAGACGGCGGAGAGGGGCACGCACCCCAGCCTTCGTTCTACAACGCGCAGTGTAGAATAGTTGCGGTGCGCGCACCTCCCGCCGAATAACAGTTCTAGGTACTACGTAACACAATCTATTCGAGAGCTCAGTACAATTAAATTTGTTATTGCATATACCGTACAGCATCACAACCATGATCAGTGAACGTCTGGAATCCAAGCTCAATATCTTATAATGTTTTAGCAAATCTGCTTAGGGAATCCTTGTACGGAAGCACTTATAGTGCGTAGCACGAAGATTTTTTTTCTGAACCATTTCTAATGCTTGCTTATATTTATCATAATACGGGCACCAGATGGGTACCGCGTATTCCAACTGTGAAGGGACCAGTGTTTTATATAAGAAGAGATACGTGGAAGGCTTTTTGAAGTCTATACAAGACCGGATGACAAAACCATACATCTGAAAGGCTTTCGTAATTATATTGTCGATATGGGTGTCTAAATGTAATTTGCAATCAAGCAGTACGCCAAGATCACGTGTGCACTCAGTTTTTTTTAAATTGTATGTCGTTCAAGGTATATGGGAAGTTAAAAGTATTTTTGTTCTTAGTAAAAGAAATGAAATGACATTTAGGAAGATTTAGATGAAGTTTATTGACCAGACAGTATTGAGACAGCCTGCATAAGTCCTCTTATATTAGCAAACAATCTTGAGAGTTCGCACAAGCCTTAAAGATTTTAATGTCATCGGCGTACATTATGAATTTAGAGTTGACTATGCAGGATTTTATATCGTTTATAAACAGGTTAAAAAGCAATGGGCCTAAGACAGATCCTTGAGGCACACCTGATTCGACGACCACATAATCAGACTCGAATCCATTGATAACAACTTTTTGAGTCCTATGAAATATATATGAAGCAAAACATCTGAGTAAATTGCCTCTTATGCCATTGAAAGCGATTTTATCGAGAAGTAATTTGTGGTCCACCCTGTCAAAAGCTTTCCGAAAATCTGTGTATACAGCATCAACCTGCGTGCGCATGTCCATGTTTTCAAACAAAAATTGTGTAAAAATGATTAAGTTTGTGGTAGTGGATTTGGATTTAACGAAGCCATGCTGTTCGGGTATAATAAGGTGATTTAACTGTGGAAATAAATGGCTGTGCACTAGACCCTCAAAAACCTTAGACAAGGTGGACAAGATAGATATGGGTCGATAATTCTCAACGTTTCCTTTGTCACCACTTTTGTGAATCGGCGTGATGAAAGCCCTCTTCCAAACACAAGGGAAATTCCCTTCCCTGAGACATTTATTAAATATTATGTGTAGTGGGACACAGATGGTTTGCGCAGTGTTCTTAAAGAAGGAAGGGGGCAGGCCATCCGGACCAGCTCCTTTAGCTAAGTCTAATGAGGTAAGTGCCTTAAGTATGACAATCTCTTCAAAAATATCCGGAATGCATACAGAACTCTCGTCAAGGGTTTCCGGGAGTGTCCAGGTGCCAGGGTCAAAAGATGAGGGTTCGTACACCGAGTTGAAGAAGGCAGAAAACAGTGAACATATCTCAGCGGGGCAGTTAGATGATTTATTTTTGAACTGCATGTTAGTTGGGATACCAGAACCTTTCTTTCTGTTAGAGACGTACGTCCAGAAGTGCTTGACATTAATAGGTATACTTTCTTCAACAGTTTGCATGTATTTATTGTAACACTGTTCACAAAGTAGCTTGAAACGTTTACGCTGAATAGAGAACTTTTCGTAGTCAGATAAGTTGCGAAGTTTTTTCCATCTTATCCACGCGCGTTCTTTATTTTTGAAAGTTTTAATTAGGGAAGCGCTAAACCAGACGGGAAAAGTAGTTGATTTATGACAGGACAGTGGAACATGTAGTCTGACGATTCCATATATTAGTAGTTGTTAGTGTTATTGTATTTAAATGGCGTCTGTGCTTATTTTAAAGTAGGAATTAGGAAGTTGTTTTTGAACCCCCCATACTTACTACAAAATGCAGGGTGATCGTATGCATACTGCACCTTAGTTCAAAGGACGATGTTTATATATGCCATAATCATGGCCAACCAAATTATATTTATAAGTATTCTTAATTAATTCAAGCTAGATTTTTGATAATAGTCTAGAGTTAATCAAAGCATTTGTTTAAGATTGATTAAAGATAAATATTATTTGTAGTTTCGTTTACATATTCGGTTTAATGGCGACGATAAGTGAAAGATTAGGTTATGATGATCGTTTTGGTTAGGGTATGCATATGTAGGACTTTTGTCATGGTTCTTTGCACTGATTTCAATGAAGGTTCAGTTTGTTAATATATTATGTTTTACTTATGTATTAAGGTGATTGACACCACAATACAACAAATTATACAGTTGAATATGTGTTTACCTAAATCTGCTTCAAATAAAAAAATATTTACTGACAGACAACGCACCTAAACCGTTGGGGTATAAGCATCAATTTTTGCACAAGTGTTCCTTATACATTAACAAAAATGAGAACTAAGGCAGGATTTCTGAAAATTCATCTCCTAAAGGGGTTAAATAGAAGATGAAATTTACATGGTAATTCGTAATTTTTGAGGTTAGAAAAGTTGTTTTTATATACGTAAAAAACTTAGTTATACCATATTTTTTTTGGAAACTCGTCTCCTAAGCCTTTTGCAATGGGAAATCCCACCGGGCACTTGGGTTGCCTGTAAATAAATGAGCAACTGTAAGCCTAGCTCTGATTCGCGGTTTGGAACACCCACAGAACAAAATATTGTATTTCGGCTTATAGGTCCCTCTTCTGAGTAGATACAGTCCATAAGCTACTTCTCGCGAAAAGCCACGTATATACATAGTGGGTTAAATGGCTTTTCAGTCTACATGTAAACAAGCACGCGTGATCCTGAAACAAAAAATCTGTGCTCAAACTACTACTACTATTTATAATCCCATATCATTTTATTTCAGTACTCGTTTCACAAAGCTTTGACTACAAGAACGTTGCCAAACACAGAAACGTAATTAAAATTCAAAAGCTACTTATAATGTTATAATCTATTATATAGTAGAAGTTCCTGTCTGAAACCTAATTATTATTTTCAGTATTTTAAAAGTCAAATCAATCTACCTAGCCTTTTCCCAACTATGTTGGATTCGGCTTCCAGTCTAACCGGATGCAGCTGAATACCGTTTTTTACATGGAGTGACTACCTATCTAACCTCCACAACCCAGTAACTGTGTATTATGATACCCCTTGGTAGGACTGGTTGTCAGATTTTCGGGCTTCTGACGACCCGTAACGACTGACAAAGATCCACGAATGACAGCCGGGACCAACGGTTTAACGTGCTTTCCGAGGCACGGAGGAGTCTCGGTATGTTAAGATGGTCACCCATCCACAGACCAAACCTGGCAA
The DNA here is from genome assembly GCA_916701695.1 of Agrochola macilenta. Taxonomy (NCBI): domain Eukaryota; kingdom Metazoa; phylum Arthropoda; class Insecta; order Lepidoptera; family Noctuidae; genus Agrochola; species Agrochola macilenta. The sequence goes on from OU753553.1 coordinate 23,838,493, forward strand.
GCGTAGCTTAACCTGATTGACAGAACCGTGCGGCTGTTATTACTTAGCCACGAGCTCTTCAGTGTTTTAAAAGTACCCACTCATATAGCGTGGTAGTTAAGAAACCTCAAGTTGGTGATCCAACAAATCTCTTGGGATAAATTACTTACTTGCAGTTTTTAAGCTGAGTGTACACAAACCTCGTTGCTTTATTGGTCGCAAGTGGTACTGCTGAGCATAAGGCCCTGAGTTTGCTGGGTTGGACAAAGTGGTTTTGGGTTTTTCCATCTGGAATTTTTCAGTAGCAGTCCGAAGTCTGGATTGTGCCCGGTTGATGGCAATAGGCCTAGAAAGAAAAATTGTTTATTCTGCACAAACAAAACGCACATATAAAGACAAAAACACATAAAATATACACATACAAAAGTAGCCAAAAGCCTCGTGCTCAATCAATGAATTAAAAAAAAAACAACCTCGCCCCCTATTACATAGGACTTAATCATAACCGGCGAAATGTGGGTGCACTATAGAGGGTTTAGGTAGAGATGTGCCATCTCTACCTAAACCCTCGGGGAATACAGGCGTGATGTTATGTTATGTGTACGAGTGAAGACTCCTAATGGAAACTCATCTTGTAAGCTAGTACCTACTCTGAAGTGTTTCCTTTAATTTTGCTTAATTTTGTTGGTTCCTCGAAGAACGGTTTTCACCTATGACACTACACAAAAACAAAAACTGAGATAAAAGCTCTTTCAATTCTACGAGTATAGCAGCCAAAAGTTTGCTACAGCACATGACTAGGTACCTAAATACGTAGGTATAGGGACCCGAGAAAACGATGGAACGAACTGAAGCACTGAATAGAAAAATTCCTTCGTCTATTTAAAGTTTATTAAAAAATAAAATTTACAAGAAAGCGCATGAACTTCACTTTACGAAGAAAATGAATATGCTTATGATATGAATATTAAAACTTGAATGTTTGTCTTAGCGAATATCTTACAGATTAAACAAAGTCTGAATCAGTGCAGAATATAGAAACAGTGTTAATTAAAGTGCATATTTGCGTACTTGTGATATAATTTAATATCTTCACTGAATTTAGAGTTTGGGATGAAGATATTATAATATTTCAACATGCGTGAGCTTGAGAGTCCATTTATTGTATTAAGTTTAGTCACATTCTAGGTATTTCTATATAATTATTTTAATAAATTACATTTTTAAAGAAAGGTTGCCTTGATCATGCATATGATTGTATAGCAGAGGACCTCTGCTATACAATCATTACTGTGGATATGGTTGCTTCTACAACGAGTCTAAAGTTCGATATCCATCAAAATATTCATCAACTAGCAGAGTTTAGTGCTACCCACAAAACGCCTCAGGCGGTCCTTACATAGAGGAAACAAACATTGAAGATACGAACACACAATACTAACAAATGTAAAGTTTTTATTTTGTTCATTAATAACAGGCTAACATACTTACTTAATAATACTTTTCTTATTATACATAAATGTAGTTGTAAGGAATTAATAAAACCTTTTTTTATATATACTCGTATAGCTACTCACAAAACAAGTCTTTCATTGCAAAGATCAACTACTTACTACTAAAAATAAATTAAACACTGCTCATCTCATCCATCCACCAATCTAACGGCATTAAATTCGCAATTCACTAACTTAGAGCCTACCTAACGTACGTTACCAGGACGAGAAGTACAAAAATCAAAAATCATTTATTCAAACTAGGCTCAGAATCAGCACTTTTTGAATGTCAAAATTACATAAGACAGTCCCTCAAAACACCCGCCCTTCACCAATTCTTTGTGCTTTAGTTACCTACTGTAAAGTGCAGAAAAAAGTCCCCTGCATGAACCCAGTTAGTTGTGAGTGCTAATTTGTTCACACGAGTTCATCTGAAACGGTTTTACAGGAAATTTTGACTTCGCGGAAAGAATATTTTTTATTCTGAAAATGTCTTGATGCGTTTCCTACCGTGTGGTAAAGGCTAGTTCTATATACAGAAGAGGAACGAGCATTGACGCATCACGGTTCATTCAGATAAAAACAGCCAAAATTAACTTTTTTCACTATCATTTCCTTTTTCTTTAGCACCGTGGATATTGCCGTAACCTAACCGACCAATTCCAACTATTTGACAAGGAATATTTTTTAAGAGCACAATTTTTTTAAATATATCTATAGTCGTATCGTGTCACACGACACAAGACGGGCTTTTTAGAACTTTGATACAAAACAATGCAAGTTTCTCGTCTCTTTTTATTTGTATATAGGGTCGGAAATTATCAAAAATAATAATAATTGTTTCTTGCCTGTAGCATACAATAACAGTTGTATGCCATTATACCTGGAAGAACTTGGCTCCTAAAACACAGGCTTTTGGCCTAGTTTAGGAGGCATCAGTTTGCCTTTAATATGACTCTATTGTATAATATTTCTATAACCCCTGTGTACTTATATATATGTTTTTCTATTAGTACAAATAAACATTTCATAACATTTATTTATTATTGATAAAATTGAAGCAACAAACGACATGCATCGCCTCATCACTGTTTAGATGGCCGTATGGCAGCACGCACGGACGGTTTGTTTAGATTCAAATGTAGCTGTTGCTTCAACTTATGGTATGCTACAGGCAATTAAATTACACCGTGTAAATCTTAACGCACCAAGATAGTATTCAAATTATATAACTCGAATTTCATTAAGAGCCCACAAAATATCGCTCATACGCCACATTACCTCATTGCTTAGGTAAAACGACTAATCAATTTATCACCGGTAAACACAATTACCTACCCAAAATAAATTTCCTTCCTCGAAGACCAGAAACAAATTCCCAGTAGAAATCACCAGAAAATCACATTAGAAGCTAAACTCGTTTTAAATAAATCAAATTTACAAAAAGTTAAATAAGATGTATATTTAGTATCGGTCCTAACCAAATATTTAAATCGCTAGATCTGCGCTCACCGTACCTAGTCACGCGAAAAAGTGTCCATACTGAGAAGAGTGAGGTCACACATTATTAGTAGCGTTTCCATGACAATCAAGTCAAGTCACTTCGTTGTTATGTACATCTGAGGTGTCAAAAACAAACAGACAAGCGACAGACGCGGTAGGGCGAATCTAACGCTTTAAATCTTTGGTCCTAACGTAATCATTCTGGCCCGACGGGACTGTTCACATGAAAACCCGAATAATCCTTGTGGTTGAATTTCATTTATACCGGGTTTTGGGTCAGACAGATCTGCGGACGGAAATATAGGGAATAGAAACATATACCGGGACGAGTTTTGTTAGGTGAACTCGGTTTACCGAAAATAATTATGTGGAATGTCCACGCAAAATCTTCGTTATTTCGTAGTTAGTGAACGTGATTTACAAATTCAAGATAACACTAATGAAATCAAATAAAATGAATCATCGTGTTGTAAAATTCTAATGGTTTTCTAGCGCACTGGAAGAAAATGTGCCATATACAAAACTTCAATACCTACTCGATCCAAATAAGGGGTAAGGGGCGGCTGATTATATTTCGCGATTACGATTTTGTTCCCATGGTGAACGTTATGGCTTGTGCTACACCCTTAAATTTGACCACACCCTGTATGTATAAGCTTTTTATTAACTTGTTATGTAATAAGTTGGCACATTGGCTGCCATTACACCTGCCTCACCACATGTGTTATACATCTGTAAAACATAAATAATGGGATAAACAAAACTTAGACCTACATGGGATATTTCATGTCAATAATTTTACATGTATACACATGCTTTTACCTACACAATGACATACTTTTCAAATACAGCAACGTCGTGGCCGTTTTGCGTGAATGTGATGCATATTTTTCCCGTTCTTTTTTTGTTTTGTGCTCTTTCTTTGCATCATGTTTACCGCTAATAAACGTATTTTCTTTCTTTCTTTCTTCTTCAATGTTGCTTGGCAGCAAACATTTATAGATAATATGTTGTTAACAAAATCCTTACATAACCCTACCTACTACCTCTTTACTTCATCTATCTAAACATTTAAAAATGAAATGCTGTACATTGGTAAGCACATCATTTCAGAATGCCGGGACTTCTTCTTTTTGTGTGGTTAGTGACACCTGGTGTCAGAATTTTAAAGCCGCCCATGGGCCTCTGACTTGGCTTCATATGCTGTCGAGAAATATCTATATATATACGGTGGAGGTCTGCCCTGCTTGGGCGGAGCACCGCCGTGTCCTCACGGAGGCGATCGGCGGCGGCGATCTCTCGCGTCCGGCCCTGGTTCAGGCCATGGTCCGGAGCGAGAGTGCATGGGAGGCCGTCACTTCCCTCTGCGAAGCAGTAATACTCGCGAAGGAGGAGGCGGAGCGCGCGAGGGAGAGGCAAGATTCGTTCCCTCGCGCCCCTAGTCGCCGCAGGAGACGCCCCGGGCGTCGGGAGTCGCGAGCCGACTTCCGGCCACCGTAGACGCGGGCTTGCGGACGGTGAGCAATGGGTAGCTCGCCGTCCGATTAGGATCAGGGCCGGGTCGATGGCGCGTTGTGGTCCACGCGCGCCTCAAACAGATGTCAGCACTAACTAACTGACGGGGTCCGTAAGGGCCAATGCCTGCCAGGGTTGCGAGTTTGTCCGAAAGGGATATCGCGGCCCCGGCACACAGGCAACGGAAGGAACACGGGTGAGTTTTAGTCAGTAAAAGCCTGACACGCCCTCCCGCTCCACCCAGAGCGGGAGAAGTTATTAGATAATTTCCCAAATAAAAAAAAAAAAAAAATTATAATGCCGGATTCCTCACGATTTTTTCCTGCACCGTTTTTGAAGCAAGTGATAATTATACAATAAGCACATGAATGCCGGGACTGATTTAGTTATTTTTTGTTTTAATATTTTCGTTATAGTCCGATTTAGGTTTTTAGGGAAAGAAATATAAAAAAAAAAAAAAAAAAAAAAAAAAAAAAAAAAAAAAATGGGGAAAAACGGAAGTTTTTCTATGGATTTTTGTTATGAACTTGCAACGATGCCTGGCAATAAACAAAACAAAAACATGAAAACGTGATAATACTCATATTCGTAGTCCACTCGAGCTTTCCGCTTATAACACAGTTCAACGAGCTTTAACAAGCTAGCCTGCTCCGAAACAATTTTCGGCAAATCATTGTTGTATCCAATATCAACCTCGGTTCAATTACTGCACAAACCATAATAAAATTGTATTTACGACGCAATAATTATAGGCACGAGCGGTAAATAATTACCGAATACCGGTTAATTATTACAGCGTACGGGTAATGTTACTACTGGTCATTACCGATTTCGAAGACGTATGTTTACAGTTAAGCTGTGTAACGTTATCCTGCAGCTTTCCAGCGCTTTAACGCACTCACGCATTTTAGGCTGTGTATCCATTGAGGAGAGTGGAACAGAGAGGTGCAGAGCTAGGAAATCATTACCCAAGAGCACTCTACTAAACTCATATTATTATTATTTTTATTGATTTATTTATTCTGTAATCTCCTAATGGGATTTATCTAAGTCCGTAGGTGTGTCCGTGGCATCACAGTGGGTCCTATCAGAATACCAGAGTTGCGGTATTTATTTTTTTAAATATCGCCGCATTTTGCTGAGATAGGGGCCTTTTTGGCCTCGCACAGGTCGTTATTATTTTGTTAGTTTCTAAATGCTCCTTTTATGTTTATTTTTATTTTTATAGTTTTTATTATTTACTGTTTGTATTTCCTGTTCGTGTTCGTTTTTTTTTTTTTTCTCATATCATTGACTTTGCCCTGCTCAGCAGACATGGGTAAAGCGCGCGGGGCGGTGATTTTTTTTTGACGGATGCAAAGTTTGCTGTGTCCGCTCACTTTCCCCACTTCAAATACCTTGTATATCGCTCTTGCACCACGTTTTCAGGCTACTGTACATGGAGAGAAAAATCTGAACAGACGAACTTGCCCCAGATCAATATGACATCGATATAAAAATTTAATAATCTATCAATTTGAGTGGTTGCTCCAGTAGCAGTTGTAGGCAAACACGGTACGAATATTCGTCAGGTCTGACGGATTTGAAAGAAGAACTGATCATGTATGACCCATAGCTTCGTACAACTCCCTCACAGGTCTCCGCTTACTCACTCCGCTCCAATGGACAGGTAGCCTTAGCTGAAAAAGGAATGCTCACCATTACCAGGCTTGTTTTGTAAATGATGGGCTGCTGACGTGAATGACGGCTTTAGAACGGAGATGTTGGCTTAAAAGTCCAGTTTAAAGATTAATGGGGTGTCCTAGATTGTTGTATGGAAGATATTTCGGTTTTAAGATAGGAATTTGGGTCAGGATTGTCGGAGCGGAAATTAAGGGGATTTTTTCCGTTCTACTTTGACATTTATTTGGATATGAATAATTTTATGATTTAAAATAACCGCTTGTGAAAAACTTGGTTGCGTAAAACGTCTCTGAATTTCCCTGCGCAACAAACTTAATTGTTGAGAAAGTTGCTCCACATGATCACAGTAATAAATAACTGAATAAGTGATTCTTGCTATATTTCAATACTTATATTTAATCTTTATGTGGTATCGCAGGAAGTTGCCTACTTTCCTGATTCCTTAATACCTACAAAATAATAATTTATGATCTACAAATCAGGCCAAAATATGCTCTTCAAATACACTAAATCATTGCGAGATTACCGTTCTATTAACATGAGACGTTAATGAGCTACTGTTGGCATTTAATTAACTATGGATACACAATCCGTGTTAACTTGTAGATACTGAATACAGCTTACCGCGGTTTAGTGCGGAAATACTATTTAACTTGGGGTTAGTTCACTGTGGGTTAGTTTATTGAGGAAGTGGAGATGATACTCAGAAGAGCGGGGGAATTGCAATAACCTGTATTTGAATTTAGGATACGATCTGGAGGGAATCTGCTGAGAGCTGTATAAGTTAAACAGCTGTCGTTGGATTATTTAATGTAGCTTCATCATAAACTATCGTAAAACTAGGTTGATGTAGGTTACAATGCTCGAGACTGTTGTTAACAATTATTTTTCGGCTAAGTTGCCATCAATAATTTTGAGGTATAAATGAATTTCAGTAATAAACTTCAATACCTTTGCGCGATAAACTCGATCTAACAAAACGCCTGCTTTAAAACTTATAGCAATATTTCAATGGCGCACATTATTGTTTCACCTCAGTAGGCGCTACAATATTATTATAAAACAAAGTCCCTCGCCGCGTCTGTCTGTCTGTCTGTCTGAACGCGATAAACTCAAAAACGATCAAGCTGGTTTTCACCAATGGACGGAGTGATGCATGAGGAAGGTTTTTGTGTATAATTCATTAAGGTTTTGTGTAAATTGGTTGCAATATTACGATTATTGTTGAAGATGTCGGAAAAAATCATGCCGGCTGGGAGCTTTAATGACGTGCGCCGCTTTAACCGTGAGAGATAAATAAAAATGAATTTCAATGGGATTATATGTCTTAAAAAGTTCAACAAAACGGTCTGCGATGGCATAATATGTCTATCTTCTAACGTTACCCACAATAACCATTTTTATCTTTCAGAATTTGACTAAAAAAATATTGTTATTTCCCAAGCTATTTAGACCGGTATTATATTTATCCTTATCCAATAAAATATGTTATTTAAATTGGGAATTTAATTTACCCCTAATGACAAATTACCGACCAAAAAATAAAGCGTTTTTTTTAAATTTACCATCGATAATCTCAATATTATCAGAATGTAATGTCATAAAGCAATAACATTCAATATTACTCGGTCAAATTAATGTCATCTAATAATTATGTAGGATCCGTTTTAATAGAACGATATTTCTAAAACATTATTGCACGACTCATAATGCGAAGCACTAGAGAGTGCTTTGCGATCGAAAAATTAGTTTTGCCTTTTTTCTGCAACTGATTTTACTGTTACATTCCTACTAGTTCACACCACCTACTTAATTTTTATACGAGTACCATTGTATAGATAATTTAATGGACATTAATGCTATACTTAAAAAAAAAAAATATGCAGCAGAAACGAAAAAAACATCAAAATAGTTTTAAAATAATCCCGTCAATCAAATTTAATATGAAATCTCAAAAAAATCTTTATTTTTTATTTTTATAAATTCATTTCAGCCAGCCAGATCCTATTGAAAATGGCTCTTTTATTCAAAGTAGTTTCATTATAATGAATAAAAAACGAACTACTATAATGTCTGAATCTATATGTATATATTTCCAACTACGACCCTCCTCCGTTGCCACGCAACCTACAAAGCCAACCTAAATAGTCTTTGACAGTACGTATAGATTGCGAGGTGAGAAATTTTACCCATATTGATGGGTAAAATTTTTGAATGAGCGTTATGATTCGTGCACTTTTGGATTTTCCAAATATAATTAGTTTCTTCTGTTATGTATTTCACAAAATATATAAAAATGGTTACTGTATCCTTAGAAAATAGCCATAATGCTATCAGGGATTATTTTTTTAGAATTTTTCAAGAGGAACAATTCAGCCTCACATTATTTTCGTGGAACTCTAACTACTTATGATGCAGCGCACGCCGTGCACGGCGGCGGCGTGCGCTATGTAGTTAGAGCTTTCAAAATGGACGAATATCATCATAACTTTTATCGTTTTGTATAACAGTGTCAATTTTTGAGAATAAGAAGAATATATTTCTTTCCATAAAAAGATGGTAAAAGTACAATTTAGAACAAAACAAAAACTAAGTTGGAGTTTCCAAAACTATGGAAATGGTTTTTTTGCATTTTCCGACATTTCTAGTACCTACTCAAACCTCAGTTTCTTCAATAAACTATTTTGATCCTTATAAAAAACAGGATCGATTGACATCAAAAAAGTTTTTGTAATAACTGTACATTTTCTTGCTGACAGTAGGTACTTTTTTTTCTTTTCTTGACTCAAAATTTTAAACGCCACGTTTAAAAATTTGCTCAAAGGTTCCTAAAAATGAAAATGTCGTCTAAAAGTTTATTCACTTCATGGACAACGGTTAAAGTACCTATCCTTACTGCCCCATCTCAAAAATCCAACCTGTTTCCTCCTGATCATCCTGTCTCAAATAAACTCTATTTATTATAGAATTCCAAAAATAACAGCGAAATAACATCAGTTATATTGTTATATTGTGGAAATTACTGTACTTTAGATTTATTTTGTTAATGTAAATGATAAATAGATTACATTGCTTTATGTTTATCGTGAATTAACAAAGTTTATTATACGTTTATATCGAAATAACGAAAGGGTGATAACCGCTATTTTTCTAATGTAATAATAAATGAAGTATACATAGTATGTAGCCTATGTCCATCTGGAACAATGTTTGAAAGGTTCAAATGGTGAAAGAATTTTGGGAATAGGATCTGTGGTTGCGGAGATTACCCTCCACATATACACAAACTCTCAACATTCGCTTTATTACTAATATGATATATTGGTATATAAAACCCGCAAAAGCACCACTATTTGTACTTTTATAACTAATTAATTAACCACATATGGTTTACTAAAAATATTACATTGATATTTTTACATGAAGTTTTAATTGATATATAGATATATACGCCAATTACTGGGAAAATCCGCATAACTACCAAATATTTGTTCTGAATTTACCACAAATCTGTCAGCAATGGATACCGACATTGTATCATACGAATTAATTAATCAAACAGATTCTTCGTCCCATTACAAAGCGAAATCGTAGTTTCGCTGTTATCTATAATTGAACAGCCGAGAATTTGACAATAGTGTCTGAATATTATGATAATCCTGCAACATGTAGCCTGCACAAAACACCTTTTGATTAAACAAAATATTCCCATTTTACAGGCGGCGAGCCTATTGCTATCAACCGGGCACAAATGCAGCCTCCGGGCTGCTACTGAGAACATTTTTGATGGAAGAATCCAATAACAATTGGCCGACCTTAGAATCAATCTAGGAATTACGCTTCGTAGTAGTGTTTGCGACCACTAGACCTAGAAGGAAGCAGCGAAGGTAAAAATTAAAATCTCCTGTAAAAGTTTCTTTACTTCATGGAATTTTACATTTAAGTATTACAAGAGCTTTCATCCTGCATCGCACCACAATCGATCACAGAACCGCGCTGGTAGTTAAAAACGTCACTAGGTACACGCCACGCGAGGGACTATGAGTAATGGCTTACATATTACACAGTGGCTGGCTGGCTGCCAATATATTCAACGCTGTCATCCTATCAGCGCTGTCACCGCTGTACAAAGGAGGGGATATCAATTATATGCGCTGAACACTCTTTTTTTTGTTTGGAGGTCGTTTTTCAAGCGGGTTGTGGGTTGTTGCGTTTAGATAGGAATGAAAAATTTATAAAAGCTGTTGTATTAGATAGATTAATTACTTTTTACTATACTTTCAGGGAAATTAATTGTTAAGAGCGTTTATTCTGAAGGTGGGCAACGTCGCAAATAGATGTCTAATATTTCACTGTTTTGATTAATTTTGCAATCATAGTGTGTGGAAATAAAAAATGTGGCTAACTAGCGAACTAGAATATTGATTATGAAATGCAATAATTAATATCGTAACACCGAATGTTTAGTTTTAGATTTTAAAAAACTATTTGGAAGCTTTCCAAATGCGTTTTTACACCTAAAATGGGTACAACATCAAATTCAATGTTATAATTACAATTCATTATTAGTATTCTTGTTCTTTAGTTAGCCACATTTCTTAGTTCTATTCAGTAATATTGCTTTAAGAATCAAAACAGGTAAATATTTGACTGTTATTTGCGACGTTGCCAACTTTTAGGATAAACCCTCTTTAGCAAATTTACACCCTCGAAGAATCACAGTTGTGATTTAAATATTTTATGGATAATTACGAGGGTAAACGAAGCAAAAGGAGTAAGTATGTAAGGATCGTAGCAGGTGGCGTTTTTACGTCTTCCACATGGGAAAATGTATGTGTCAACCCGCACTGGACCCGCGTGGTGGATCCCCCGGCCCACTCTCTCTCACCGAGATGAGGTCGGTGTCCCAGTAGTGGCAAAATTAAAGTATGATTATGTTATGTATGTGTGGTCCTATTTCCTGGTCATCATTCTCAGTTCACTGCTGGACCAATCGCACGCCATTCATCTCGATGTTCGGCAACTCTGATTCAGGCTGCTATCAGCCACCCTGAGAAGATTGTTGCTCCACTTAGCTAGCTAGATAACGTAATGTTCTTGTTGCACTGGAAAGGTTTGAGTTTCGATCATTTGTAGGGATGGGCCGAACGTGCTTTGGCTTCAGTGAAAATAAAATGTTCGGCCGAACTTCGGTTATTTCCACCGAGCTTTCTCGAGAGTCTTACCGCCTCCGGGAAGCTCCGTATATTCTGAGCGACTTTTATCAGAGGCAGGAAATGTATGCGAACGAAAACGAAACAGACTCCTGCACGCGAAGCATGAGCACAGTTTTGTCGACGGAAGAGTAGACAAAAATGACGTTCCTTGTAGATAGTACGACGGCAGCAAAGTAGAAAGAGTCAACTGCACTTTTTACGAAATTCACTCTTTGACGTAATTTGACTCAGAATTATTTGTTTGACCATAGGACTTTTTTTCTGTTTGATTCTCTATTTTTACTGATAAGTCACGTATATAAAGACAACTACAACAAAATTATTCTTAAAATGACGAAGTATCGTGTTTTGGAACAAAAAATATTACAGTAATATTGGCCCCTTTCCTTGGTAATGCCCTATTAACTAAATTATGTAAAATAGGAGAAGATAGCTTGATAGATTAGACTAGATAGATTGTTCTTCTATTAATTATTATCACAATTTTGCATTCAAAACGTTCTTCTGTATAATCATGATTTTGTAGTTATCCGTTTATACTTTGTGGCCGTCAAGTAGAAAGTTTTCTACTGTCTTTAGCATAGCGATTACAAAATCAAAATGTCTTCACTACTGTCAGTTGTCAGTGTGATTTTGACAGTTTGGGATAGAAAACTTTCTTCTGCAATAGTCTACTTATAAAAGGACCTAGACAAAGATTGTTAGAAACGTAAGACAAAATGACAGATTGTAGAAAGATTTCTACGGTGCGATGTCAAAAATGGAGAAACGTAATGTTACTTTGTATAGAAAGAGCTGTGTCTATTCTTCGTAGAAATAGATAGCGTCATGCTACGCATGCTGCCAGATAACGAAGGATTCTTGGTGTTTTTGCATCATAACCTAGTTTTGGTAAATTTTTAATACCAGTAGGTAATAAGTAGAATTTAATTTAACTCTGAAAAAAAAAAACAAAAATTCATTCATTTCATTCATTTAAATAATTTTGGATTAAACATCCAAAATTATTTAAATGCTTAGATGTCAAAACTCTGATAGTTTCTTGAATATATTTAATTCTTAGCATGTAACTAACAAACAATAAATAAATGCTTATGATTTTATTTTACTGGTTTAATTTTATTATTTTAGTCAAAACAGTTGAATTATTTAAAACAATTATTTTTTGTATCGATTGTTGGGCATTTGAAACGAATTTTGGCTGAATACCGAAGTTCGGTTCAAACCGCCGAATTTCGGGTAAACTGAAAGTGAAAAGAAATTCGGCCCATCCCTAATAATATGATATTTCAATTTTCCTTGGAAGTTCTCAATACCGTTCCGAGGTTTGCGATGGCCTCCAGTAAATGACACTATCGTCTCTTCTTTTAAATAATGGGTGCTCTTCGACAGTTCAGAAGGTGCCATTGCTATGCCACACTTGCCTGAATGTATATATTTAACCAAAACAACATAAAGTCAATTATACTGATTCAACATACACAAATTATGTATTCTTCATTAGGTACATAATAATTATCATAATATTGACATAGTTAATTAATATTGAATTAATTATAATGCAAACCCGCACATGATACCTTTACCTTAGTTACCTTTCCCTCTATAATATTTTCATGAAAATCAATCTGCCTAGCCTTTTCCCAACTATGTTGGGGTCGGCTTCCAGTCTAACCTAACCTAACCAGCTGAATACCAGTATTTTACATGGAGCGACTGCCTATCTGACCTCCACAACCCAGTAACTGGGTAATACGATACCCCTTGGTAAGACTGGTGTCAGACTTTCGAGCTTCTGACGACTCGTAACGACTGTCAAAGATCCACGAATGACAGCCGGGACCATTGGCTTAACGTGCTTTCCGAGGTACGGAGGAATCTCGTTATGTAAAGATGGTCACCCATCCACGGACCCACCCCGGCAAGCGCAGCTTAACCTGATGGATCGACCCGTGCGGCTATTATTACTTAGCCACGAGCTTTTTCATGAAAATATGGGATAAATATCACAAATAAATGTAGTTATACGCACTATCGAGTGACAGTGTCACACAATTGCCTCTGCTATCCCTCTAGGGAAATCACTTTATTGATATTTATTACTCGCTGTATAAAACTGAGTCTGACCATGCCTACAATGTTTATTTTTTTATTTTAACTAACTTTTTGCAATAGTATTACTCCCGAAGAGACATTGACGACAAGTATCAGTACTAATATTAATCGTGCTGATTGGCTACTACTTTGAAAACGAAAAATCTAAATCTCACCGTGAAAACTCAGGAGAAGTGAGTTTGAATTATGCTGTCAATATTGTCAATCCTAGTATCAGTGTGCAATGGCAGCTCACTTCAAGCTCACTTCTTTTTACGGTGACACCTATACGTAATGGCTGATCTTATTTACCCTTGTCCGGAGCAGGTTTACTAGAATTTTAACTGAAACCTTAAAAAGTTCTACACAAAAGCCGGACGCCTGAACTATCGGGACTTCTAGGAAAAACCAACCAGTATAGTGTGCTAAATAGTAGTTCGCGAAGAACGTCGGTGGACAAATAATTACGAGATTTCCAAAGAAAAAAAATTACATCATTTTCCTATGAAACATTAAGTAACTTTTTTTTATTACCTTTTTTGGAATCCATCTACAAGCCTGCCATTCTATTTAATAAGTAATTACTTGCATTTGCTAGACAAATAAACGTGAATGTTTATGTTTCTAATTGTTCCGAAATCTTGGAAAATCTTCATGTTGTTATTATTTTCTACGTAACTATAATATAGGTAAGTATTTAGTTAAAATCATATCATTTACTTTATATCAATCAATCTGCCTAACCTTTTCCCAAGGGTCGGCATCCAGTCTAAGTGGATGCAGCTGAATACCAGTATTTTACATTGAGCGCCTGCCTATCTGACCAATGTAGTGCTTGGTGCTGTGGTGGCCGAGTGGTAACGGCTGCGACTTACGAGTTGTAGGTCATTGGTTCGAACCCTGACAGGCCCTTAATTTGTGTAAATTTTTTAATCATCACTGCGAAGGAAAACAATTAGAACCAAAAATTCGAAGAAATTATGTGACATCTGCCAATCAGCAACGGGCCCGCGTAGTGGATTACAGCCCACTCCCTGTCAAAAGGAGGAGGCCTGTGTCCACGTAGTGGGAACGTTATTGGCTGATTATGCTATTTGACCCCGACAACGAACACAACCCATCCACCCATTTAATTAATCATAACAGATCCTTACCAGGAAAACGGATGACAAACAAGCGCACAATACGGTATTCAATTCACGTAACGTGAAGCTACTTATTATCTTCATTATGTTGAAAATTACCTTTCATATGACTCATTAAGTTTCACAAAATAAACAAAAGTCATACACAGTGGGCCCGCCAGATTTAAATAACATTAAATAACACTTAAATCTGGATACACTTGTGGTCGCCTTAACGGAGAAGATGTAATCGTTTTTTTTTATTACTGATTTCAGTCAGAAAGTTGGCTAGCACAAAATCAGAGCGTTAAGAACTTTAAGTAATTAATGCTAGTGTGATGCGTAAGAATAGAACAGAATAGAGTAGAATAGGTACTCTTTATTATGTACACCATATGAAATACAGATATAAAAGTATTTTTTTTACATAAGTTGCCACAATGGGCGGACTTCTCGCTAAAAGCGATCTTTTAAAGACCTTTGTTTAGATTTAAAGGGAGAAGGAGACATAATACTGCAGGTCGTCTGTGGTACTGTTAGAATTTAGTGGGACTTTTAGTTTGTTTTTACATAAAATAACTTAGATCAGTTACAATACGACGATAGAGCAAAACACGAGAACGGAAGCCAAATCGTAAAAAAATGAACATAGTAGGAATACAAAAGTAATTTATTACACTCTTCCCCACTCACGTAAAAAAACGAACATACCTAAACTTGCTACAAAGGGACCGAATTACACTCACTGACAGTTTGATGGATACATTTTCCGTGTGTAAAGTGAATTTTTACACATTCGCCACCATCTTGAAAACGTTCAGCCATTATGTGGCGGCGATAAAACCGATATCCTTGATGGATTGAAGTGAGTTATCCAGATCGGGTTTAGGTATCGAAAATAAAATTGGCGTGCATTTTTCTTTGATTTGATAATTGTACTCGTGAGGCAGTGGCATTGATATCTGATCGATCAGGGTAATGTTACAACCGAAGTAAGGGAAAAAATAAAGAAAAGAAACGAGAACCTACTCAGTGAAAGTAGATAATTTTGTTGTTCCTCTTCGGGATATTTCGGTTTTGTTTTTTAAGAATAATTGTTCGTCAATGCTAACTGGAGGAGGAGAAAATAAAATAGGTTTTTTTTTTATCTTTATGATTAAATGTTATTCTTGAATATGAAAAACAGTTACTGTTATAATGTGAGTTTCAAAACTTGATACAGAAAATTATTATTCGGTGCAGTCGGATTTCAAAACATATTTAACAAAAAAAAAAAACAATAATTTTGTCCTCCAGTGCACATTATAAGCAATTTGTATGCCATACCATGATTTTTGTTACCAGCATTCTGAGTAACAAGTGAGTCAAACTCATTATGAACAAAATTACCGTGATTCAGTGTCGGTCAACATAGGTACAGAAATGTAAATAAGTATTGTAATTACATAAAGGAAGAAGGTTTCTTGGAAAATTACTAACAGAAAAAATACAATTGTAGAAATAAATTTGTTACAACATCATCTATTAGGTCTTGTAGAGGAACTGCACAGGTACTACGACCTACCTATTGAGAATCTAGCGGAGGACCAAAAGGGTTGATCTCGCTACGACTAAGAACAAACTGTCATCATCTCCGTCTATCAAGTATTTTTTGTATATATTTTTTCCTGTTTTATTTAATAATAACTTAAAATATATACAGGGTGGCAGGGACATCGACGCGAAACCGGCTACCATGGATTCAGTACATGATTCTGATCCCCCCTACGTTGAAATTTTTCGTCGGTTATTAAAAAAAAATCTGCTGTTTCATAGAAAAGTGCAATACCTACACGGTCAAAATGTATGGAGCAGCTGTTTTTTTTTTAAATAACCGACGAAAAATTTCAACGCCCCTGCGTTGAAATTTTTCGTCCAGAATCAGTCGGTTCAGAATCATGTACTGAATCCATGGTAACCGGCTTCGCGTCGATGTCCCTGACACCCTGTATAGTACTAGCTGACCCGGCGAACTTTGTTCCGCAATCAATCAAATATAAAAAAACCCTACCTACCCTATCCTATCTTTTAAGTTAGATCAAACTGCACACGGTGTGCAAATTTGATTAAAATCGGTTAAGTAGTGTAGGAATCCATCGCGGACAAAAAACGGGACGCGTAATTTATATATATTAAGATAAGAACTAATTAGTCAAATTAAAACCGTCTTCCTCTGTCTTACATTGCTGTGCACAATGGCTTTGTAAAACCTCCCACCTAAGTTCACACTACGGAATGCAATAAATATCTATATTGAGTACTAGCTTCTGCCCGCTACCCTTTAACCTTCCTCAAGAATTAGACTATCCAATGCAAAAATAATTTTGCAAATCCGACTGGTAGTTTCGGAAATTACCTACAAACATACAAACAAAAAAATTTTAGCTCTTTATAATATTATTATTATGAAGAGTATTGAGTATGATGGCGATGACAATATTCTATTTGCTTTCTGGCTGAGTGATTGATTGACTTCTGCACCACAGATCGTAATTTCATTCCGCTCGACGAAACTAATATGGTGTTATTTCAGAGCTTTTTGTTACTGAACACAACCAGCCAAGTGAAATTCTTTGAATGGAGATTACGAAATGTAGTAAGCTTGTTTAATTCTACGTTTCTCTAACTCGTAGAAGCCAGTAGTCAGTATAAAGGAAGTGCCCATTAGTAAAATGCCACAGTAGTTCCATTTTAAAAGTTACTTTCTGAACAACTATAAAAATGGTATAACATTAACCACGCGTACAAATTAATACCGTCCATTCTAACCTTCGTGGTAAGTAAAAAGCATGCATTCTCCTTGCAACTTTTTAGTTTAGTAGGTCACAGCAATTTGCAGGACACAGACAGGCAGTCGCCGAATGCATAACACCACGTTTTGAAAGAAAAATCATAAAAACTAAGTGTAAAATTAATTTCGACGAGAATTTTCAAAGAACGTTGTACTGTTTAGCTTTTTTGTAATTTTGCTTTAGTTTAAACGTTTGACACTCCATAAAAACAGAATTTTATAAGGAGATGGATACGAGTATTTCATGCATCTATCGAAATGCGAACGCACGACATTTTGGTTGCAAGTCCATTGCTTTCATCGTTGAGCTCTTGTCATCTAGATGTAAGCTTGGGTTTCCTACAACAGCTGTGGCCGCCACATAACGGCCGTCATGAAAGTGATAACACCGGGACTTTACGGTGTCAAAAAACGCTCTTTATGGAAACACACCAACCTTTCATAAATAACGTTTTAGTGACGTCCTTCGCCGGTATAAGCGGACGCTATGTGACGGCCACCGCAGTCTTACTAAACCCTAGCTGACAACACTCACGAAACATTAATATATAGGAACCCTAAGAACCTTAAACGTTAATACTATTAATAGAATAGCAAAACCAATATTTCAAAGCGTTAATAAACTTACCAGGTAGTGTTGGTTTTCTTCAAAACTAATAAAGGAAATTGAATTGGATTTTCAATTAATGGATTTAACATTTAACCTTGAGGCCTTGTTGCCTACCATAACATGACTGTGTAAAATATCAATATTTTAGTTCCATCTTGATGAAAAGCAAGGAGTCTTTCAACTTTGGTCTCTACGTATGCCTACTCGATTTTACAACAATATCTGTAGTTAATTGACAGGCGTGACTTTTCGGAAATCCATTATAAAATACAATAGACGACGTATATTTAGACAATATCTGTGTCTCAATTTTAGACAACCTCGAAAATGTATAATTTGAGAACCGAATTTAAAGAGGTACGTGGAAAAATGATGAGTAAGCACAGCAGTGAACAATAAAATTGATATTTATGGAGAAAATAAATCTCGAGGTCCTGTGAAAAAAAATTGCGGTAAATTCCGCAATTTTTTTTCACAGGACCTCGAGATTTATTTTCTTCATTACAAAAATATTATCTAGTTAAGTCTGCTGACATGTGACATAATACATACTTAGGCTCAGTTGTACCACAAATCACTAAAAGTATTTATGAGCGTTTATTCCGAAAGTTGGCAAACTTCGCAAATAGATGTCAAATATTTCGCTGTTTTGAATAATTTAGCAATATTACTGTCAAGAAATATGAAATGTGGCTAACTAGAGAACAAGAATATTAATAATGAATTGCAGCTTTATCACTGAATTTGATGTTGTAACGGTTTTAGGTGTTAAATAGACATTTGGAAAGTTTCCAAATACTTTTTTTACATCTAAAACAAAATATTCGGTGTGACGATAATGATTAATTATTGCATTCCATAATCAATCTCTTAATTCGCTAGTTAGCCACATTCTATATTACCAAATTAATCAAAACAGGTAAATAATTGACAGCTATTTGCGACATTGCCAACTTTTAGGATAAACGCTCAAATAAAAACACTAAACAAATTTTAAACATCGTTACCTTTCTGACAATCGATTGAAGATGACAGAGACAGTGATGATGTTTGAAATACGTTTAGCGTTAAATACTACGGTATTATTAAGTGGGTCTTAATGTCCCGTAAATGCCTGTAAAATATATAACACAAAAAAGATCGGTGACACTTAAAAATATCGTAATCCAAACGGTAAACTAGGATAAAGAATCAAGTAATTTTCCAAATGTATACATCCTCAATCTGCCTAGCCTTTTCCCAACTGTGTTGGGGTCGGCTTCCAGTCTAACCGGATGCAGATGAATACCTGTATTTTACATGGAGCGGCTGTCTGTCTGATCGCCACAACCCAGTAACTAGGTAATACGATACCCCTTCGTAAGACTGGTGTCAGACTTTCGGGCTTCTGACGACTCGTAACGGCTGTCAAAGATCCACAAATGACAGCCGGGACCAGGATGGTCACCCATCCATGGACCAACCCCAGCAAGCGTGGCTTAACCTGATGGATTGACCCATGCGGCTGTTATTTCTTAGATTGATTGATTGATTGAGTAAACAACCTGTCCGTGTTTTAATCCCAAAATAAACAGTCCCTATAGATCAGTCCCTTATCGAAATGCAGCCTGAATATTAAGTACAGAGCACATCCAAAACCGTGGTTTAAGATAACTTAATCTATCGTTTGGCGTCGCCTGAGTAAACCAAGCGACGATAGTAAATCGATACGGTAGATTAATTTAAAACTGCTTGCTTGTTTTGGAACTTGAGCTGAAAGTAACTGGAGTAGGTGGGTAGGTAATACGTCTATAGTTAAAGATTGAGTCGGTTGTTTTTGTCTTTCGAGCAGTTGTTTGAATTAAAATTGAAATGATGAGTTCATCAGCGGTCTAAGAGTCGGGTCACACCGGAATGGCAGCAACGCGGCGAGCACTTTCAGTGTGAAATAATTTTAAACTTTATCTACATACTTAAAAGACCAGTATCGCTTGAAAAGCTTGGAAGGTCTCGAGGCCGCCCGTGGTGACGCGAGCGGCCGCGCGCCACGCGCATCTTTTCGGTGGTTCTGCCTGCGGCTGCCAGCGGCGCCGCGAGGCCGTTAGCGGGACCGCGGGCGGCCGCGCGTATGTAATGTAGAATAGTCAAGTGGAGACTAGGCGCGTGGGATCTTGAGGTCGCGCGAGGCCACCAGTGGCGACGCCGGGGGCCGCTGGCGGACGCTGGCAGCCGCTGCCGGTCGCTGCCATTCCGGTGTGACTCGGCCCTAAGAGGGCTAAATTCAAAACCTTATAGATGAAAAAACAAGGTAGGTAGTGGATGTAAAGCTAGGAATCGATATGTGCCATTCAATTCCTAGCCGAATAAATGAGGTTTAACATTGAGAGATTTTTCATAGCAACCCCTGCCTCCA
Organism: Agrochola macilenta; assembly: GCA_916701695.1. Taxonomy (NCBI): domain Eukaryota; kingdom Metazoa; phylum Arthropoda; class Insecta; order Lepidoptera; family Noctuidae; genus Agrochola; species Agrochola macilenta. The sequence goes on from OU753553.1 coordinate 23,858,932, forward strand.
GATTCTTATCTGGTAAATGGAAATAGGATCACCCCTTCACATAAAACTCATGTAACTGGTGTATCAACGTAACTGGTGAAATGTGGTTTTACCTAATTATCTCCGCCTACTCTTTTAAAGACGGTAGGCGTTATTTTATGTATTAGGTTTGAAGCGACATTCCGAAATACTAAATGACAAGATCAGGATCAGGCAAGTTCTTTAAACCCACGTTATTCAACAAAAGTTATACAGTAGGTATATCTAAATAATATTTCAGCAATTTGTTAAGAAAAATAAAATAGGAGTACCTACTTTACATTGTTCGCCAGACATTCACTGATTATCCGTTTCTTTCTAGTTTATTAATATTTTTTAACAATAGCTCGCTAAGAACTCCGTTAGATCTTGTAAAATAAAAAATGGCTGTGCTTATACCTTTTTGTTTTCTTATTCTGTAGTTAGAATGTAAGTATTGTGTGGGTTTGCAGATTTATGTCTGAAATGTATAATGAAGTGTGAGTTTAAACTTCGGTAGTTTCTTTCGGTAATTTTTATTTATCTCAAATACGGAATAAAATTCAGATTTGTTTTCGTTATTACATAATTTTGCCACGGGTCGATCAATGGCAGAACGGCATTGACAGAACGGTAGAACTCCATATAATCTGGTGTCGCACTTACACTTCGCGTACATTCGTGAAAATACTCTCTAAATATAGATCTCAGTCAAATTAAGATAAAAGGTAATCATGTTTTTTTAACATTGGGTTTCGCCAATTCGGCAGATTGAGAATATTTTGTTACTTACATAGCAATCAATATAATTATTTTATTCTTTGTTCAATAAATTGGTGATTAAGTGCGTAATAAAACTTTTTTATTACTCTACTACAAAAGAAAGGTGTAGACTTGCTCAACTTTGAAATCAGTTACAACAAGAATAGAATAGTCTGTTGTGAACACATTACTTTATCCAACTGCTAACAAATTAAATATTTACCAGCTACTTGGGAGTTTAATGGGTAATTTACACTTCGTTTTAGTACCAGTTCTCATTATCACGGTCCGATTAAGGCACCGGTGCCACCGCAAGCGAGTAGATATAGCGACTAAAACCGATTTATTTGTATGACAGATTTCGCGCCGGTGGCAGTGGTGTGAACCGTTGGCGATTAACATATTCAAAATGACTTGGTAAAAGCGTCCATTAAGGCGCTACAGTTCAACCAATACAAAAATATCACGAAACTAGGCTGACGCAATCAGATTTAGGAAACGCAATGAGTTCAATATAGGATGGCAAAGGGAATCTCTCGCAAGAGCGTCTCGTCCAGAGACGTACGTTCCGTCCGCTCCGGCGTCTCACCTTCACATTCCCCAACATCAAAAATATCAAATGTCAACCGACAATTGTCAGCCGTCAACCCAGTGTTGCCACCTCCTATATTGGCCTGACCCAAGTAGATCCTCTAATTGACGTTTCCGGATCAGTGTTGACTCTCCGACATATACATATGTCTCTGTTACTGACTTTGGACCTATCTTATGTACGTTTCTTGAGCGAAAAAATTGTCGATATTTATAGCTATAATAAACCGACCCGTCTTGAGCAAGCGTGGTGATCAATGCTCGTGCCTTCTCTGTATGAGAAGAGGCGTCTGCCCTGCAGTGGGACAGTAACAGGCTGGTATAATTATAATTTAATTTAAATAAACCTTTTTTTACAGTCTGTTCAACCGATTTGACTACTATTGCGTTGGTGGCATGACAATTGCAGTAAACAGTTGGTATTGTAACCACTTTTTTGCTGTTCATCCTAATGCCTACCCATATCCGGAACAGAAACCTCCCGACACAACCGTATCCAGTGAGGACCTGCATCAGGCGGAAGGTAAGGACGCCGTGGCATCTCTCTAGCCACTCTTCAAAGAGGGGACTTATCGCCACAATAGTGGCGTGCCCAGCATTGGGTTGCGACAATCACACTCTCCATGATGCCATTAGATCCCGCCCGAGCTCTATCCGCTGTATTGCGTTTTCTCGCGGCAGCGGCGTTACGCCCCGGCGTTTCGCCTCCTCGGTCCACTCCCAAATGTGTGCGAGGACTAGGTAACATCCCTGACACTTTATTTTAAGTAGGTACGATTTAAGGCGAGAACTCTGTTAGAACAATTTCTATGAAATTTCACGAAAATTGCTCTACCGGTTTCGCGTCTGCGGGAGCCTTTTGGCTATAAGTGGTACACATAAGGTAACTACACCCCTTAACGGTACCGAAGGAACTTTTTGTAAAAAGCAAAAAAAACCATTACGATAAAATATTTTAGTATTTATGAACCCTGGTCAACAGCTCACAAATTAAGAAATAAAAATTAAGTGGACGCAAAATATTTAAATTAACCAAACCTATTAATTTTACCACATTTTGCCAGTTACAAATATACCAGTCTCATGAAGGTACCTAATAGGGGGCGAGTGCCAACAACCGTGCACAAATGCAGATCGAGCAAAATAGGAATTACGAGTATTTGAGTAAATACATAAAACATTCGCATTGCGAATTCCAAATGCGAATTATTTGATGTTCGATTAAATAAATGCCATAAATTATTATTATAACAAAGAAAACCGCCAAATAAACAATAGATTACCTACTTATTACAGAACCTTCCCTACATTTCAAGCAAATTTCCGCATAAAAACGTGCAATGGAAATAAAAAGAGTCGGCGCAATTCTCCATTGATTACAGCCGGCGGTTGAGAGTGGCTGCAGATGCACCGCCGATAGACTAGGGTCCGTAGCCGTTGTTGTACGGGAAAGAAAGATATCGATAAAATAAACCGTATGGAAATAAGTGTAGTCCAGGTTGTGAGGTGGCAACCTCAAATGTTAGTGTAAATTGAAATATCAAAACTATGAAAGTGGTTTCCGACACTATGGACCGGTACTATGCGTTTGATTTACCAGTTTTTTTTTTAATTTACAATACAAATCTGACATGCTAACTTACTCAGAATATCTACATTATATTTTGTCGATGCTCAGTCAGTTTGAAAATTTTGAAAAAGGCAAAGCGGCAAGCGTATTGTAAAAGCGAATTTGATAAAGTTCTATGAAGTCGCGGGCAGAACCTAGTATAATATTTAAAAAATCTTAAGTTCTATACAACGCTACGTCTTCCGGTACGCGGTCGCCACTCTAGAACCTTTCGGCCCCATCAGACATTTGTTCTGCAAGCAATCTGCCCTGTCCATTGCCACTTAAGTTTAGCAATTGCTCGGGCTATGTCGGTTCTTCGGCCGTCGGCCGTCATCGGTCCACTTTGTCCCACAAAGTGGACCGATGACGCTGACCTTGTGAAGGCCGCAGGAATCCGCTGGATACGGGAAGCACAGAACCGGTCGAAGTGGCGGTGCTTGGGGGAGGCTTATGGAGCAGGAGCAGTGGACGTCTTTCGGCTGAAATGAATGTATGAATGAAGTTCTATCGCTGAACAAAGATCGGTAGAATCATTGTTTGCTAAATCTCGATATTTAATTAAACGATCTATGTTGATTTCACAACCATCCCAAGCCCCATATCTCACACGGAACCATTGGAAAATCATTCGGAACATTCTCAGTTTCCTCTCATTTTTCAATATTCTGAACAATAAGACCCGACGCTCGTAATAGCTCGAGACCATTCTCGAATGCTCGAGATTAGCTTTAAATTCAGATATTCAATGGTTTTTAAAGCAGCACATTGCAGAGCGTTTTTTCAATTATTCTTTTCGAGCGGGTATGTGGGACAATTTGCGGTGAATCCATCTGTGTTTGCAGATGCTGTTCAATAATCTGGATTGGAAGTTTTGTTAAGAGTAGTGTAAATCAGATTAAATCTTTGTTTACACTGGAAGAGAAGAAGAAAGAAAGAATTAAAAAAAACATTAAGTAAAACTAGGTTTTAGAACACTTTTGTTTTAAATGTAGTTATATATTTTTTCAATCTCAAGAGGAGCTCGAGGCTAAGTAATAACTGCCGCACGGGTCGATCCAACAGGTTAAGCTACGCTTGCCGGAGTTGGTCTGTGGATGGGTGACCATCTTTACATACCGAGACTCCTCCGTACCTCGGATGGCACGACTGTTGGCCCCGGCTGTCATTCGTGGATCTTTGACAGTCGTTACGGGTCATCAGAAACCCGAAAGTCTGACAACCAGTCTTACCAAGGGGTATCGTATTACCTAGTTACTGGGTTGTAGAGGTCAGCTAGGCAGTCGCTCCATGTAAAATACTAGTATCCAGCTGTATCCGGTTAGACTGGAAGCCGACCCCAATATAGTTGGGAAAAGGCTAGGCAGATAGATTGATATAAAAATAAATGCCTATCAAACAATTTCATAATATGAGTGTTTTTAAATACAATTATTTACGTAGAAAATTAACCCACAAAAAGATACTAAAGTATGGTAGGTGGTCACCTGTAGACCAAACGATCATTTCTGTATACGGGATTTAAACTCAGCTACTACTGAGGCTTTTGGCCACTTTGTATGTGTTTATTTCATGTATTTTTTTTGTAATGAGCATTTTGTTTGTACAGAAGATACAATTTTTCTTTATTTCTTTGCTGTTTATCTGCTAATAGACTGCTATAAGCTGGCATAATTGATTGATTAGTTTGGGGTGTTAGTCTTAAATTAAACAGTCTGTATTAAATTAACGTCAGCGATACTGCGACACGAATTCGTCGGTTACTGTCGTATTCTCACGTTTTGGTCAATTTGACGTTTGTGGCTTTACTTTGATTGTGGCTCTTACTGTACTAATGTAAGTACAAAAACACAATTTTTCAAGATGATCATGCTAGTTCCAATTTTTGCCATGCACCAACGTATCCTTGTACAGTTTTTTTTTTAAATTAGTAACACGTGCATATCAAACAAAAACGTGTCATTCTGTGCAAGTGACAGTATTCGATTGATTGACATCAGTCGAGCGACAAAACGGTCGTCAAAGCAAATTGCCATGCCCAAGAGTTGGTCAGAGAACCGTAAAACTAACAATGCAGTAATTGTTTTCCACGAAATTGATGTACGTAATGTTTTCAACTTTTCAATATTTCTCCATTTTCTAGAAACCACATTTAAAAAACTCAGCCTGAACGTGCAAAGCTACCAAACAAAGCTGAACGGTAGGGTTATGAATCTTCATAACCCTTCCATTCAGCTTTGTCGGGTAATAATATTATGTAGTTTCGTTCTCAACTAAACTATTGCCGAGCTGACAAGTGGTCAACGGGTCAGTGTGGTTGAGAGCAAGCTGTCGCCATTTTGACACTGCGGTCCACAAGGACGTAGACGTAATAAATTAGTTTAGTGCAGTCATAGTTATTTAGGGTGATTATATAAATATAGGTACAGGTTTTCCTATCCTGTTTTGTGGGTAAAAGTCAGTACCGATAGGTACAGATCAACCCACGAGTCCCGGTATGAAAAAGTGTAATCGGTACCGACTTTTATTTGGTGAATCCATGGGAGCGTTCACCGATGGGATGACTCGGACCTCAATTTGCGGCGTCTCTCCGCAGACAATGGCCCACCTTAAGCCCACCTTCCATCTTGCGCCGCATGTCACATATGGATCTTATGACTGCGTCAGCGCATGGAATTGAATTTTGGGCTCAACACAATATTTGAATTTTCACAATAAATTTCGTATTTGCCATCGATACGCTGAGAAGAAGGTACTGACAAGTTTCAACCTATTTCTTTATGTGCGAGCACATATAGAAAGTATGGTACATACCCGCTTTGTCGGTTCGTCCATACTGGAAACCTCTATCGTTATGCAAGCACCCTTATAATGGTCCGGTCTGATCTAATTTGCAAAGACGTTTCTGAAAATCGGGGGTGATAATATTAGTCTAGTTAATTGGATTTCAAGTAATTTCACATCTCAGTAATATGCATTAATAGGGATTCCAAGTGACGATGTATCTCAGCATGACCTTTACTTATACATATGTATATGTGGTTAAATTAGCCACCTTACAATTACATATGTATTATGTACTTCGCGTCACCTGACCTGAATAAATTGGTATAGGTTATAATGAAGATGAAATTCGCAGATAATAATGAGTCGTTAGGTACGGGTCGTTAGAAGCGCGAAAGTCTTACAACCACTCTTGCCAAGAGATATTGTGGGGGGGGGAATTTTGTGACCTAGAAACTGGGTTGTGGTGGTCAGATAGGCAGTCGCAGTTACATGGGTAAAACACCGGTATTCAACTGCATCTGGTTGGAGTGGAAGCCGATCTCAACATAATTGGGACAAGGCTAGGCAGATTGATTGATGTCTTTATAAGGGTTAACGTATTCTGTAGTTAATAGAGAATTATGCATCCTACGTAGGTAGCGGATTTAAGGACTGCTTCTTGAATCAAAATTAGACATCATAAGAAACGAACATTGCTCACTTTGTGTTGACTTGACAGTTTTAAATTCTATGTATTTACTACTAAAAACCCTGGGGGGGTTTTTAGCCCCCCAACCCCTCAACCTGCTTCGCACGGCTGTAATGTACTGATGTGGTGACATGTCAAAACATCAAAATTTCTGTGTTATATACCAATGTGTTTTACACATAAACCTGCCGGAATAAATCATCTAAACTAAATGATAGTTAAACCTGTATTAAAATCCATTGTGTATTTAAGAAAAACTAAGCGGTCACACACACAGACAGACACGAAAAGTGACTTTAATTCTTAACATGTAATAAAGATAGATAAAGATGGGGTGTATTTATTTAAATTCACTTAGTAACAACTGAATCGAAGTAGACTATGTATATGTTTATCCACTATAATTAATTGTTCCCCAAATGCTGTTTGAAATAATTTAGTAACAAAATAAAATACTACCTATTAGTTATATATGTAACAGGTCCGATAGTTTCCCGGACTGTGGTCTGTGGTTTGATGCAGATGCGCTCAAACTATGAACTTTACAATAAGCTTCACCAAGTTTGTGTAGAAGCTGCTGCTAATAGGATATTAATTTATTGTGGAGATCATTTTGAGATCAGAATGATAACAGATGCTGGACTCTGTGTCCTCTATATATAAAGTCCAGCTCCAAGCTGGCTATGTTAAAATACTAACAAGCTGTTTGATGCTGTACATTTTTTTTACTTATTACCATACAACTAACAGCTTTAAAGTATTAAATCTTTTAACAGATTAAAAGATTTAATCCTTCCATACTTTCTTACAAGTTAAGTTATTCCCTATTGTTAAATGGTAAAAGTTTTAGTAGGTACTTATTTCCTACCTACACTCAAGCAAATACAATTGCAACATAGACATTTACATAGGCAACTTTTCAATTTACTCTAAAAAGCTCAGAATTTCCACAATTCATCATCAAATTACAAAGCAAACGCTTCAATATAAACCAAACATTAATCAATCCGATATCACCAAAAACAATGTCGCATCAAAATTTAATTTCCTGAAGACGGATGAGCATGAGATAAATCATTTATTAATTTTAAATGCAAATCTGTGAATTACTTTGGCGAAGTAAGATCGGGGAACGTGCCAAAAGGCTGCATTGAGACCCCCACACTAATTGCCTGGCATCCATAAATTTTGTCGCAAATCTTCATTTTGAGCTCGATTTTTTTTCTTATTTTTTTTATTTGGTCGTTTTAATTGGCACTCTGGGATTGGTTTATTACCCAGTTTTTTAGGAGCGATATTCATTGGTAGAGGTTTCATACACCATAATAATGAAAACACTACGATAATAGTCACATCTATTCATGGAACGAACTCATATATAAACTACGTGCACAAGAAGTCTCCGAGAGGATTGCAATTTTTACCTGTTCCTTGTTTGTTGAATGAATTCGCAAGAAAAACCCTAAAGCTATTGTGCAAAAATTTGTAATGTTTCTATACCTACGAGTATGTACCTAAATAGATAAGAACCACCCTATCGTCTTGCGATATCTTGTTCTTAATGATAATTTGTGTGAGTTAATAAATAAATTCAAGTGGTAGTTTTTAGCCAGAATCCCTTCGTCACACTCCTGCCTATCCCTCTAGCGTAAATCATGATAGATTCTGCAATCAATCAGAAGTAATTGACCCCAAGGCTAAGATTTCCACTATACGTAAGTGATAGTTTCCAAACTTATGATTGTTTGTGTTAATTCAGTTACGCTCAAAGTTACAATTTGACATAACACTGTTGGCGCAGCTTCCAAGAGTTTGTTAGTTAGTTTGTACCAAATAACTATGATCTGGTTTATGTTGTGCACCTACTGATTGGGGTTACATAATCAACAAAAACGATTGTGGTATGCGCACTGAGCTTTCTGCACAATTTTTCAATGTCGTGACTTGTACAACTGTTTTACAATCTGTGAATACTTAACAATTGTAATAGAATGGTCTTAAAGGCAATATAATTATCTTACCATCCAACTAATATTATACATGTAAAAGTTTGTATGTTTGACTCAATTACGCAAACACGGCTGAACGGATGTGGATGAAATTTGGCACACAGATAGTTTACAACCTGGATTAATACATAGTATACTCTTTATCCCGGTAGGATGTTCCCGTGGAATAATTTCGGACATCCACGCGGGCGCAGCAGCGGGTACAAGCAAGTATTTAAATAAAACCATGTGATACAGTGATAGCTATCACTGAATTATACATCAATACGAGGTGCAACTGAAATAACTGTAACCCTCTTATGGGGTTTTTACTCATCATTTAGTATTGGCCTATTCTTAAAACAGAAAAAAAACCGGCTGTTCCATACATTTTGTCCAGTTATGCGAACGTATAAGGAGCAGATTTGGTTTTTAGTTATTTCAATTAAACTTTGTATATCTCTCTCTAAATCTGTCTGGGATCTATCATCTGGATATGTCATTCTGGACTAACACAGGTTGGCACCCTTTGAGTACGGAACCCTAATTCAACTTTATTGACCTATAATGTTACTAAATCAAAGAGATATTTGATATTATGGTTTCCTCGGCTGCTAATGACCGAACAAACTTCCGGAGTCGGGCCGGAATTAGATCGGACGAAGAAAAATAATCTTGATGGTCAAAAGTAACTTAATGTTCCGTTGGTTTATGAACCAACTCGTTTCTTAAATTGCAGACTTTTAAAGTTCATTAATTAAGTTATTTAATTGTAACATCTTTCCTCTCGCTTACCTGCAATCTGTGGGAGTGAAAAGAGACGGAAGTGTGTAACAGGAAGCTAGAAGAAGCGCGCGCTATTTGATTTGACCAATGGGCGCGCGCGGTGCTAAAACATTTTGACCGCGTAGGTATTGCACTTTTCTATGAAAAAACTGTTTTTTTTTTTTAATAAGCGACGAAGAATTTCAACGTCCGTACGTTTTTAGTCGGTTCTATCTTTAATATTTTTCATGTTAATCAATTAAACATTTTTGAGTAACGTTTGTGACTTTGCTTAACATTTTTTGACTCCGATGTTATTGGTTCAATTTGAATTCTGTTAATTATTTCTAAAAGCCTATGAGTTAAGCTTTTAGAAACAATAAACAGAATCCTAATGCCTCTTTAAAAGTAAATTTTTCATGAATATTCAGAAAAATACGGGCGGTCACATAGCCATGGGCGGCATTGTGTATCCCTTCTGAGTCAGTTCCTACGACCTCTTTTACCCTATATCACAATAACATAATATAATATAACATCACGAATGTAATCCCTTATGGGTTAGGCACAGGTGCACCCTATTTCTTCTCGCTAATCTTCAAAATACTATCGACACACGTTACGAATTTCAAGTCACCATGGAGACAACAATCTGACCTCTTTTCTTGTATTGATATTCCGTTCAACAAGAACATAATAAAAGGGATGACATGATTTCGCTCTTATATCGAGGAAGCTCTCAAATATAAGCTAATAATATATCTTAAAGTCACGTCTACTGATGACGAGGGGAGCTAGAACATCGTGAGGGATTATCAAGATGATAATAAACAAAGCCAGTCCCTAAATTCATAAAGGGATTGAATTAAACCAATCGGAAGGTTCCTTGCTCCAGATTGTTTCAAAAGATTATCATCTATAAACACTTTTAAGAAATCAAATCAAATCAAATCAAATCAATCTTTATTTGTGAACATAAGTACAAAAAGATGTTATTTATACATTTTAGGTGATCTGTATGTTCGGCCAATAATCGGCATACAAATATAATATTAGTAAGCAGGTTATTTTTACTATCAATCAAAGCTTCTAACTATCAAAGCTTCGCTTAAATTTTTACGAAGATACCGTGAGTTTCGGGTAAAAAAATACACTAGACAATACAATTAAATTAGAGTCTATTATATCGTTTCTCGTATCTATTCCTTTTTTGGAAAAAAAAAAAGGCGTAAGTTTATGTCCTACCTCGTATCATGTAATGTATCATACCTCGTATCATGGAATGCTCAAATTGGGGTATTGTCTGGCAGAGTTAGGAAACTAATTGCCGTGTTTAGGGGCCTGCGGTATAGTGCTGACGCAGATACCTTACGCATGGTTTATTTCTCCCTTTGCCGGTCAATATTAACTTTTGGCATAACGGTTTGGGGCGGTGCATCGAAGACAAGTATGATACAATTAGAAAGGGCGCAGAGAGCTGTCCTCAAGGTCATGACCTTTAAACACTTTCGGCATAGTACGACTCAATTGTACAAAGAATGTCAGGTCTTGACCGTGAGGCAGCTCTTCGTGCTAAACTGTACGTTGCGCAAACATGCTTCTTTGCAGCTGGATCCCAATCGCTTGATAAAACGTAGGACCACAAACGTGTGTACCATTGAGAGGCACAGAACGAAACTTGCGGAACGTCATTTCAGAATCCTTGGTAGTCGAATATACAATTTTGTGAACAAACAATGTAACATCTATGCGTTCAATAGATTTGATTGCAAAGGTAAAGTCTATAAATGGATAATGACCCTTAGTTATGACGAGGTTGAAAACATTCTCAATACGTACATTTAACCCACACCCTTTTCAGTACCCTGTCCGACACACCCTCGAATACTCCCACCTTCCAACACAACACAACATAACATGTCATAACACAACACAACACTACATAGCACAACATAACACAACACAACACTACATAGCACAACATAACACAACAAAACACTACACATCACAACACAAAAACACACTCACAACACACACTATACAAATGGTTTTCTCTTTATTTATATTTTTTTTGTTTTAATTTCTGAAAAAAAAAAAAAAAAAAAAAAATTATTTTCTGTCGATAGTTTTTCACAGAGAAATTCCGAATTTTTATAATGTCTAACCAATGTTAACTTGAGAGCCCTGACACCCATAACACAAGTTGAATCTTAGCTTGGGTGTCAGAGGTGTATAACTCTGCATTAACCCATTACAATTTTTATGACAAATTTATTATGTTATGCCAAGTGGCTTAAGCAAAATTGTAAAACTGGAAATAAAGATATTATTATTATTATTTATTATTTATGTATGTATGATATAATTATACCTAATAATTTCTTGCCTAAAATCTTTTTTAAATCTGAACGTCCAAAATTATTTTTGTTTAGTTTTTCGCCGCGGCTTCGCCCGCGTGGTTGGCGGAAAAAGTCCCTCGAGAACGTACTACCGGAATTAAAAGTACCTTATGTGTTAATCTTCTCTAAAACTATTTGTATTTTGTGTTTCACGAACTAAATAAGAGTTTTGCTATCTTTGTAGTATTATTTTTATTAATTCTGTAATACATTGTTTTCATATAACTATTGGTTTACGCGGCGCACGCCAGTAAGTGCGGATATCACCAACGAAACTGAACGCGATCAGCATTTCTAAAACGCGCTCAAGAGCTGTCAGTGCTAAAATTGTTATGGAACACCGACAGCTAAGCTTCCAGTCAGCATGATTCTTTCCGAAATCTTCAACAATCATCACCAAAACCTTAATGAATTATACACTTAAATCTTCCTCAGGAATCAGTCCGTCCATTGATGAAAACGGTATGAAAATCCATTCGGTGGTTTTTGAGTTTATCGCGTTCATATAGACAGACGCGGTGGGAGGACCTTGTTTTATAATATGTGGTGACAAGCAAATCCTTTATTGCATTATCAGAAATTGGGTCACCTAGCAGAAAACTTCAATGCAAAAAATCTACCATGATCATTGATCCACAAGAAGAAACAAGTAATCTATTATGTAAATCACTCAGTAAGAAAACTTCACCACACTAAGAAACTTCGAAGATACTTTTCCCAAGCTAATAAACACATATACACTACTCCCCAATCTATCCACACACTAATTGGCTTTCACAACTAGGAATAATTAATCAAACAAGTGCCTAATCTTATTAATTTTGTGGAACAGCAGGAAACTCCAGCCGCTAAACACGGCTCAATGAAACCGGAATAAGAAGGAGAAATACCATTAATTAAAACAACTCGAGGATAAAGCTGTGAGCTCATCTACGCGAGCGAAGTTTGTTCGGGTAATGCTGCGATGATCTTATTCGGTTACTCAGATCATTGCACTGTGTGCTTGCAAGTTTAAAGTTGGTGTTAGTGTTTAGTAAATACCTTTGCTACTTACTTTTTGTAGGGGTGCTATTTACTAGAAAAGTGTACTTTGGTGTGACTATAAAACTGCGCTGCACTTAGTACAAGTGCACGTTTTAAGTTAGGAACTATAACAACAAACTTAGCTCATAATATCCAGTGCCTCAAAGGTAGACAACATATCAGAAAAACGGAAATAGAACCACAATAAATTAGGTTTTTCTTCTGTTTTACAGCTTTTTTGTCGAGTTAACTTTATTTGATTTTGATTTAAACTACGTATATATGTTAGTGTCACTCATGGTATAATAATATACTTCGCCAGGTATGGCATTCCGAAACACAGTGGTCACGTGGGCAACACAAGTCTACGTCATCACATCTGTGTTACCAGAAGTTTGTAATAATAACTCCCCAACCACCTTTATTACCTGTGCGAATATGATAAAACAATGAGGTTTTAATTAACAATTACGTTGGTTTATGTCTAAATTGAATTGTTTCGTTTGATTAGACACACGAAACGACAATTTAAAAGCTTTGGTTTCTGAAAATCTTTCCTTAATCGTGTTTTGTTGCAATAGAGTGGCAACTGGATAGTGACGTAAGCATGTGTTCGTCCCGGAATGCCAGACCTTGTTTTATTAGATCATGGTGTCACTGAAATCCACGCTTGCACTAATTTGGCGTCAGTTTATCAAAACGTAGTCCATTGAAACCACGCATAATATTCTCAGACAACTGCAATTTAAGAAATAAAAAAGGCTAGTTACATAAAAAGCTACATATATAAATAAACTTTAGAAAACGTAATGGAAATTCAACTCCCAAACGCCTTCCGTTCGCCTTTCAAGACCGCGTAAAAGTAACGTTTCCTTATAAATTAACTCCTCGGCAACCCTAGCCGCATTTTCAATGGAACATTAAGGAAATTGCCCGGGCAATAAGCTATAGGTACTATGCGGCCCAACTATTTGTATGCAAAGCGAGTGCCATTTAGGTGGACAGTCACCTTATTGATGACGTCAATGTAATGCTGTATTGTATTGTGACTCGTAAAGGTGTTGATGTACGAGTATTGTGGCTTTTTTTGGAAGAAGTTGTGAGTTATAACGTAAATTGAACTGTCAGAATATTCTTATAATAGGTAGAATACTAATGTATAGTTTTTCAAACAGTGTGGCCGTATTAATTGGTCTCACAATGGTCTGAAATCGTCAACGTCACTGGTGTCTTAAATGTAGACAGTAGAATACATTGAAGAAACAAGAAATGTACAGACCAAGACGTATGCATTAATTAGGTGCCTACTCCTCACGCTTACAAATTTCTTATGCAAGGAGTAGGTTCATTAACCTCCCAGCCATGACACTAGAAACATACTATACTAGATATTTACTATGCATTATAAGACACCAATATTACAAATTCAAGACCATAACAATATCATTTCACACACATCAAATATTTTCTAATTCAATCTCCAGTCGTCATTACTAACAGCTGGTCTGAAAAAGCTGCTCCAAGCTATCAACATTACAGTAGAAGCAGAATTTAATAAAACTCCTATTTCCAATAATGGTTCAGACCGGTACAGCAACACGAAAGTCTCGATGTGAAAATTCACTGAAAATTTTCTCGATACAAAATCATTCCGCGTTTAAGTGAACAGTTAAGATTGTTGGGAGTGCGGTACACGAGCGGAGTATTAGCGCAAGCATAAGAAAGTTAAAACTTTTATTAGTAAAATCAGAGGGCTCTTTTCTTCACAGACGGTCAGTTGTAAATACAGAATGACGTTCTGTAATAGTCTGTAATAGACAAAGTTATAAATAAATCAATATTTATCCAAAAAAATTCATTGGTAAAATACAATTTGAAAGTTAGAAATAATGTTGCCATTACAAAGTTTGATGCCTGTACTAGGATAGACCTGTAGGCGGCATGAGTTCTTAAAATTAGACACAAAGTTAATTGATTCATAGTGTCAGAGGGCATATCTTTAAGTACCTCACATTGATAAACCTTGGCTATTTATATAGATCTTCTTTATTACAACCTTTTTTTACTGTGTTCAGAAAAATAATAACCTTAAATTATTTTTAGGTTATTGAATTGCTTTAAGTCAAATGCCCATATGGCGCGTGTGATAAGGAATATTGAAACGTGTGATTTTAGTTCAAAATGTGAAGTTATGTGGAAAGATAATTAAAATGCTATTAACATTGCTGATGATAATACGTTTTTTGATGTCAGCGTTCTGCTTGTTCGTGCAAAACTCATCTCCTGCTGAAAGGAGATGAGTATTAATCATTATAGTAAGTTAAAGTTAGGGGCGTACGAAGTGGACAAGGGTCGTTGGGCAAAAGGAGAGAAATTATTTAGTTAATACGTTTTTATAAATACCTCTAAAAATAAGGAAAACTCAATACTTGTATAAAAATGTTCAGATATTAATTTATCATGAAGACAAATAAAAATAATTTTACAAAAAAACACGTTTTTCCGATTACAACTTTCGCGCATCAATTAACTACAAATAAACTATGTGTGAAACTAATATAAATAAAATATAGCTTTAACCCGTCTTAATTGTGAAACAATAGCCATAAAACTTGGAAACGACCAACAAATAAATCATTAAGACGGATTGAGTGCTATAAATTGTTATCAAACGACAGACTTTATTAGTGACTGGCTTTGGGTCATTCTTTGGTATCAGCGGCCTTATTGGGCAAATATAATACATGGTTTTCGTGGTAACTTTTGGTTGCGAAAGTCAGATTTCTCACTTCATAATAAAATATTTTGTGAACCGAAAATTGTACTTTTGGTTTCAAGTTTCTCTATATTGCTATATCAAGTACTTCTTATTTCGTGTGGAACACACCTTGTTACGAACAAGGTGTCTTCCACCATTAAATAAAAAAGATTATTTACCACTATTGTACACCAGCCTTAAAAGCTTAACCTATACGTAAGCGCTTTTGCTTCAAACGTCATCAGCGATTTTCCATCAATGTACTCCTATCCTAAAGTCGTAGCGAGATTGCGGAGTACTTTGCATGCAGGTGTTACTGCGACGGAAACGTACCTACAGCGTTTTAAATTTGAATTTCGAAGCGAATTCTGTGGCGCATACATTTTTTTGACTATTCATAAGTAGAACGCTTTTTTTTTAATGATCCAGTTGCCAGTGACGGTTACTTTCAAGGATTTTTGCTTTTTAACCGTTTTTTGTGCTAGAAACTTTGATGTTGAAGTTTCTGTGGAATTATGGAATGTGGGTAGTGCGGATGTTGGATTTTAGAGAACTAGTAACTTTTGGAATGTTACTTCGTGTAACTTCTGAGTGGTATGGGCCGTAGCCACTGCTTGGTTTGATAATACGGTTACAATCCATTTACGCTGTTTGCTGGCCAAAGGTTTACTGTAGAAATAGGTTGACCAGTGCTAATTGGGAAAATAAAAAATACTTTTAGTCTCGTCATCATTATTTTATTTAAATTGGTTACTGCTAAGCTCTTTCCTGTCCATAACTTACTAGTTAAGACCGCAGAATAACGTTTGTGTTTGAGAACTCACTTTTAACCACCATTTACCACTAAAAGTGCATTTAAAAATGTATGTATAACATGCAACGAAATACCAAAAACCGCTGTAGCAATTTGGAGGCAATTTTATGCGCAAACACTTAATTTTGGAGAGAGAAACATGATTTACAATGTAAAATTATACGCTTATGTTACGGTTAGCTCCCGCCAGTATTTTATGGGATATTATATTATGTTTTCCCCCTCGGTTGATGTTAAATTCGGTAACAGGAAACCTGTGGTTAAATTGCCCATTAAAGTACGGTAACAGTTTTTTTGATTTAATGAGAAGTTTAATTGTAGACAATTGCAGCTATTATTTTGATGATTCCGGCATTGCAAAAAGAGTAGACATATGTAGGTAGCAAACTGGTAAAGTTTTGTGAGTGGTCACTTCTGTTACAAACATAAGGCGGATCAGGGCAGGCGAAAGATAATTGCGATGCTTGTAAAAGGCTGCTAAGTCTTATGTACTAACATAACATAACACCAACATTGTACACTTAGTTCGCAATAAACGTTATTGCCTTTGATTTTTAATTATTTAATTTTAGCCTTATAATTATTTAATGGTTGCGCATAAACTAAATCTTTGCGTTATGCTCGTGAACGGGTGCTGCTTGTGGTGACTGGTTGTCTTGCTGACCATGGTTTTGTTATTGTTATAAGTAATTAACTGTTTATTTATATTATTTATTTTTACTTTGATGGTCCTAGTTTATCATTTGTGACTTCGAGTTACAGCTTTCATAGCGATATGTAAGCGGGCACGTCCTTTATGGTGTCTTTCATTCGGGTATTAAGTTCTGTTTACTTTTTATTTTCACTTGAGTATAGATTTCGATGATTTTTTGTTGGTATATTGGCGTGTGCTAGCTTTCATATAGCAAATAGTTAAATAAATGATTTTGTTTTTTTTTTTCTACCTTCTTTGACCTCCGTCTAATGTAATAATGTTTAAATTATGGCCTTAGTACCTACTTAAAATCCCACAATTTTGTTTATCTTGCTTTCTCACAACTAGATTAGATATAGATAAAGGAAATGTTGAAATATTTACAGATAATTATGCTGATGTATTGTCTTGCTAATGCACAATGACGATTTTCTAAAATGACGTTCACTAGGTGGCAGCACTGAGACGTCAGGTTCGGGCACCTGCAAAAAGTGTCAAAGCACCAACCCTAGTTATAACAGGCGCCTGAGGTTAGGCGTCGAGACTGAATGATGAACGAATGAATGAAAGTCACCATATAATATTTTATATTCATTGACGAAATGAAGGTCTGCTTGTTAGTGTGACGCCAACTGGTGTCGTGAATTTTCAATTTTCATAAAAACTCTCATTTATCAGACCGTAATTAGAAACTTTTATATGCTTTTTTCTCTCTCTCTCGCTCTTTTTAAGTACTTTCCTTATCTTTTTGGTCATCCGATATCCCCTTAATCAAAAGCGATACCTACTTGACATATTTTACTAAAACAAAAACAAAATCCGATCATACATTTTGCTTGAACTTGAATTTGAAGTCAGTTCAAATATTCAAAGTTCACTGAACTTATTAGCCGAAAATTATGACTGGGTTCAACCACTATACGTAAACTAAATAACTAAGCAAGTATGCCTCACCGATCCAAATTTATGGTTAAATTTTTTTGCTTTCAATAAAACCTTTTTTTATGAAACCGATTCCGTCCTTTTTTGATCGGACATAAATATTATAAGGGTCAAAGCGGGCTCACACTCATGGGGTTTAGTGTTTATTGACTGCTTACAATGTTGTAAAAATATATTAAAAAATGCTGAAATTTTATTTCTTTATCTACCATCTTAATCTGATCAGTCAACTTGTTGGGTTTATTACATTTTGCAATGTATCTAATATTTTTTGATTTTACGCAATTTTATAATTAAATGTTTATTTGTAGAGGTGAATGCCTCATCTCTCGTATTGACACAAACTATACCAGACAGAATAATTTAGCATAATCTCTTTGTGAGAAAGAGTTGGCCATCAATGATCCATCACGCGGGCCCAGTGCGGGTTGGTGGATATCACATGTCTTCGATTTTTTGGTTCTAGGACATGTTTCCTCACGATGTTTTCCTTCACCGTTTTGAGAGCAATGATGATATCTAAAATAGAATATAATTATTGGTATAATTCAATCTAAACCACTTCTATCACTAGCATATTAAGCTTAGCTGTGCATAAGCATGTGCAACCAACTTCGCCAGTAACCTAATATATGGTAGTTGATAAACATTACCATACAGTCCCGGATATTAATCTCCAACACATCGTCACACAATGTGTCAACTTGAAACAACATCTACCGGCTATCATCAATAACATGTAGCTACACATACTTACTATGTGACAACATGGGGAAGTGTGTTGAACATGGAAAATTACCTTGATACGTGCATTATACGATAATATACGAGCTAGAATATTAACGAAGACATAAACTTATTCGCTTTTGTATCGGCAAATATGGGAAATTGGGAATAGCTCATCTATATCCAAAAAAAAAAGGGAAAGAAAGGCCCCCATTTTCCTTTTCCGCACACGTTTGTCCACTGCGATGGCTCAAGCCATCGTAAAAAAAAATGAGCAACACAGGAATATGGTAGTATAGAGATTATGGCCTACTTGGTGCTTGCATGCAACCTCCGCAAGTTTGTTACAAGTTGATGGCATTTATGAGACAAACACTATTTCATAGTAATTCGTTTGTCTGTGATGTCTTGTTTCTACCTCAGAGTAATAACTAAAGCATTTCTACTGTTTCTACCTTTTTTGTTGACTATTTTGTCGCAGTTGGGTTTTAGTTTTTATAACTTTTATTTTTATTTAAATTATTTTGTGGTTCTAATATATGTCATATATTTTTGAAATGTGTTTATTAAGCCCTTTCATTTGATACCCAACATGCAATGTTTAAAAAATACATACCGGTCAAAATCATAACCCACCCTCCTTTCTGCTTCGCCGTAGTCGGGTAATAAGAAGTTTAGAAAAACATAGTCAGCTTGAAGAGCTGATAACTTAAATACCAAACTCATTTTACCATGATAAACTGAAAATCTGTCCACTGGAGTGGAGAGGAGAGGAGCGGAGTAGCGGTGTGCCAATATTAACCAATGGAATTGCATAAAACCTCCGCTCCGCTTCAGTGGACAGGGATTTGCGAACTAGTTTAAAAATTCATACAAAACCGGGAAGCGGAGCGGGGAAACGGAGCGGAGAAGCGGAGTGGGGAGGCGGAGCGGGGAAACGGAGCGGAGAAGTGGAGCGGGGAACCGGAGCGGGGAATTATTACTCGTCGCGTGAACTCGGTCTAGCTCCGCACAGTCCGCACCACCGTTCCGCTGCCTCACACCGCACAGTCAGTAAATCCGCTCCACTACCTCGCTCCGCATCAATGGACAGACAGTGTTCGCAACTCCGCTGCCATTCTCCTCTCCGCTGCCTCACTCCGCTTCAATGGACAGGCAGCCTTAGTCTGGCATGTAATACTCGTAGTTTCTAGAAATACTTCTAACCGCTCACCGAAATCCTTAGGTTACAAAGGATTTCTTACTAAGATATTATTATTATAATAGGTGAATGCAAGAGACCTTAGATACCTTATAAATGTGGGTAGTATATTATTTAGGTGCTACAATTTCTTATCATAGTAAGTTCACTGGCCTTGTTTTACACCCACAGAATAGTGAATTTAGTTTAAGTATGTATATTTAAAGTTAGTTTATACCCACAATACGCCAACAATAATAATAATAAATAACTAGTCTGGAATTGTCCTCCTACGGGGTTAGTACCTCTTCTTGACTTACGAGTTGTAGGTCGTAGGTTCAAACCCAGATAGGTGCTTTACATTTTGTAAATTATTTCATCACCACGGCTCTCAAAACGGTGAAAGAAAACATCGTGATGAAAACAGCATGTCCTAGAACCCAAAAATTCGAAGATAAGTGACATCTACCAACTACTTACAACGTGGATTACGGTCCACTCCCTCTCACAGAGAGGAGGACTGGACAGTGGACAGTGTCTCAGCTGAGGGAACACTGTAGGCTGCACTTAGGAGCATTTAACGGTGGTTCACTGTGTATCAATTTCAAATACTTTAGGCAGATTTTTTTCTTTACCTCTTTGATACTAAAGAAGCACACGTCATGATATTGAAACATATCCAGTGTTACTTAAATGTGAATAACTTTAAAACAACACTCCAAGAACCCTACACAACCAAAAGTGCACTCTCAGATCCCGTATCATACCTTACAAGTTAACCTCGACCTTAAGGTTACATCTCTACCCACCACCAAAGACAACCTTAACAATATAAACGAATTTACAGCGCACCTTATTAAATTTCTTATTACTTTCAACAGCAGGTCTCATCTTTATGCAAAATTCTGTTGCCATATGGCCAGGTGCAATACACTGCAGTAAGGAACAGAAAACCCACTCCATGCAAATATGTGGCGTTGTAATACCCGACAGGCATAAGTAAGCCCCTTTTCGTTGTAAGTGCCTTTGAAGACTTCTGACGTTATGTACATTGGCTGAACAGCATGTTTTCGTCATCGTCATCAATTCATTCGAAAGAAATCCGCACTGCTGGACATGGGGTTCCCCAAGCGTCGCTACGTTGACGGGCTCTGTGCTTCAAACACCCAGCATAATTAATGTTAGTCAATTAAAACATACATAATTATTGAGAATAACTAACAATCCGTATTGTCAATCAGTATCACCTATGTTTACTGAGTATTAAAGTCACTGGGCAGCAGTAGGTACTGCAGTTTCCTTCACCGGCAGCTAACAGATGGTAATCTTTGACCATGATGAGAATAATTTTGATAGAATATTACATTATTTTCAAACGATTCTGAAGAATTGGGAACCTCGACCTTTTCATCGATTAAAAAGCTTACTATTCGGTAGCTCCATACTCTGTGTTTCTCAGGTGGTCCTTCTGTTCTTATTTACTTGGTATGAGGTCAGAGACGAGTGCTATACTATTTTTGGAACAAGGAAAATTCCTGGCGGGATCCGACCGCTCTTAAATTACAGATAAAATATGTCTTCCCGGATTAAAACAGACGTTCGTTATGTTGTGATTTTTTAAAGGCCGTTTGATATGTTTTACTTGAAATAATGGTGAATACAGAATTTAGATTCGAATATAATGATTTGTTGGGTGAGTGTTGGCTATTTTATTCCGTCTTGATCCTCCTTCCTACACCGTGTGTTCGGAATATACGAATAGACTGTAAGTAAGTAAGTAAGTAAGTAATTTATTTCATAACAATATAGATACATTGTGTTGAAAAATTAAAAAATAACATTATACAATTGCACTTCAAATAAAATTCATTAAATACATTTAGAAAAGTCAATAAAAACAATAACATTATACAATTGCAATTAAAATAATTTCATTAAATACATTTAGAGATGTCAATAAAAACAATAACATTATACAATTAAAATAAAATGAATGAATGAAATACATTTAGAAAAGTCAATAAAAACAATAACAATCAATTCAAGTACAATAAATAGATCATAAATAATAAATGTCAAATTAGTACGATCAATCATAAGTTACAATGTCATATGTCATCTAGGAATTCATTGATACTGTAGTAGCCTTTCCCCAATAAATAGGTCCTCAATTTGTTTTTAAATAAGTTAACACTGTATATGGTTTTGAATTCTATAGGCAGTTTGTTGTATAAAAATACAGACTGATACCTCGGGCTATGTTTTACAACTTTTAATTTCGGTTGAATAGAGTTGGGCAAATCTTTCCTACGTGTGCTAGCTCTAGTTTGTCTTTGCTCATCAGTCTCAATTTTGTGCAGATTTTTAACCAAGCTGGTTAACAACACTAAAATGTAAAGGCATGGCACTGATTTTTCTGTCGTCATTTTTTTACTCAACTAAGACGTCAGCTGGGCGTACATGCCCAGCTGACGTCTTAGTTGAGTCTCTGGGAGTATGCAGTCACAAAATTGAGTTTGCATTTGACGTCTTGTCTTTTCCGATATTGGCAAATTGCTTATCAGGTGACTTAGTTAAACTAAAACCTGCCTATGATTACTGTTACTGTTAGCCTATATCATCCCACTGCTGGGCAAAGGCCTGTTCCCATGACTTCCAGCATTTTCGATCCAGTGCGGGCTACTGGTTGGTTGGTTTTGTCTTTCTACGAGTATGCATACCATATTATAATATTTCAGAAATAACAACTTACTAATGGTGATTTCATCATTGATTGATTGATGTGTAAAGACCAGGGAGAGGCAAACTTCGCGCTCTCACGCCCCTAGTCCCCCCCTGTACGTCCCTATAGTCCCTAGCCCCTGTATGTCGGGAATCCCAGGCCGATTCCCGGCCACGTGGGTGAGCAATGGGTAGATCGCCGTCCGATAAGGACCGGGCCCGGGTCCACGGCGCGTTGTGTTCCACACGCCCCTCAAAGAGATCTCAGCACAGCTGATGGGTTTCGCTAGAGCCGATGCAAGTCAGGGTCACGGGAAAGTTCGAAAGGGATACCGTGACCCCTGGCAACACACAGGCAACTGTAGGAACACGGGTGGGTTTTAGTCAGTAAGAGTCTGACACGCCCTCCCGCTCCGCCTAGAGCGGCAGAAGTTATTTGATAGTGTCCTGTACAAAAAAAAAAAGTCATCTCGAACACTGTAGGACAACAATAAGTCTCACGCTATTACAGTATATGGAAGCAAATTAAGAGCATCTGTTATATACAAAAATTATTAAGAGGCATATGGACATCCGACGCAATGTTTTTGTCACACAAATAGGTCGATTCATTTTAGGAAGTACTTATTATCGTGTTAAAACTTAATAGAAGTTGTAAATTATGCTTTATTTAATCAAAGACTGATTCTTGAAATTGATATCAAAATATGTTTTTGGAATTATCAATTTTAAGAATCAGTCATAAGCAATTTAGATCAACAAGTTAAGATCTTCGCATACGAGTATTCAACAAATTATTTATTGGCTAACGAAAGCCCTCTCAATATTTTAAAGATTTTCTTTCTCGCCACAAACTTTAACGTTAGGTTGAAGTTTCTTAGCACATCACTTTATTTTGTACGCCCACAAAAAGAGGGTCCAAGTATCTTTCCGAGAAAGATACTAGTCTTTTTGTAGGCACTTAAAAATATAAATTTTTAAGTGTAAAAAAGTAAAGTTTTGCGTGGCCGAGATTTATTGGACAAGAAGTTTTTTTTTACTTACTTTACAACTAAGTTAGACATGCATATTGCATGTGGGTACATGTCAATAATAATAAATCGAGAAAAAAAGTATTGAATTCATTCGAAATTACGACCAAGCAGTCATCGGTGTGGGCCTTTACCTTTTGGGCCATTGGCACTTTATCATTACATCCCACATATCCAAATAAATCCTCAACAACTTCGGAGCAAATAAACACAATTTAAAAAATAAACCTTCAGTACCTACATCCAATAAATAGCTTTAATCCTTAAAAAGCTATATTAAATCGCGCGGTGTCACTCTCCCGAAGTAATGTGGATAATCCAGTAGGCTGTGGTCATATTACAAACTGATCGAAGGTTATTTGTCCAGATATTTTATGCAAAACGGGTTTTATTGGCGACCCCTGTGATTGGACTGCGGAGGTCACACTGCAATGGCTTCGAGTAAAATATTTTTATTAGCCATATCTAGTTGGTTTGGCGTTGGAATACAATATGGAAATATGATATGATGAGAAACACAGCTATTAGCACTGAATACCCTATTCAGTGCTAATTGCTGTGTTTCTGTCTCTCTCGACGCTCAAAATTGCTTTTTATGTGCCTTTGTAAATTTAATGATTAGACTTTGAACAAAACTATACGAGAAAAACCCATGCAGAAGACGGGCCACATGAACGGCCAATCAAAAAGCTAATAAGGCTGTTTTATGCTTGATAATCATCACTGGTCAAGGATCCATGCATCCAAAAATATGTCATTTCGATATAATATAATCATGAAAACTATCACCATTAAATCATTGTATACCTAAATGAAATGTGTGTATTGAAAGATACATTGTCTTTCTTATTTTCTTATTCATATTTTTGCCCATACCTTAATCTACTTTTCATACAAAACACGCCTCTCTCGCTCATTTTCCAATGGAACCGCGCCCATATTATGTCAATTTATTGTCACGGAAAAATAAAGCAGCAAAATATTCAATTTATTTTCTCAAATAAAAATACGAACATCAAAATCATCCTATATTTGTATGATCAGTCATTAGCAATAGGTTTAATCTTCTGTTATCAGTATTTTATTTTGTCGTGATAATAGCCTAAGATGTTAATGGGACTTAATTTCAAGGAAAAATTAAAATTATTCATTAATTTTAATTTTTACTTGAGATTACTACCGGTACTGAAAATTGTGTTGATGATAATTAATAACAACTCTAGGCTCCTGGGCTAAAATAAGAAAAGCTTGTTACAATTTAAGGCTTGTGCAGACCAGCGCGACTTGTCGCGCGACGCGACACCGGTTATTGTTATACTGTGAAGTTTTCTTAGAAATTGTATTGTTCATGTCGCGTCGCGCGACAAGTCGCGCTGGTCTGCACAAGCCTTTAACTAACTAAGTATTTGTAGGATAAACTAAGTAAGTATAAAATTTATGTTTCTTAATTTTATTCTGTTTTTTTTTTTAGGTAATTTGCATGCCTATAGGTAAAATCTCGTGATATAACTCATGACTAACATGAATGTAAAACATCTACATATTGTTTCCCCATATTTGCCAATGATTGATGAAATGTTTCTATAGAAAGAAAAAGAAAAGAAAGAAAATAAATTTATTTGACTCAGTTAAGGCACACAATATTCACACAAAAACAAAAGAAAATAAATTTATTTGACTCAGTTAAGGCACACAATATTCACACAAAAACAAAAGAAAATAAATTTATTTGACTCAGTTAAGGCACACAATATTCACACAAAAACAAAAGAAAATAAATTTATTTGACTCAGTTAAGGCACACAATATTCACACAAAAACAAAAGAAAATAAATTTATTTGACTCAGTTAAGGCACACAATATTCACACAAAAACAAAAGAAAATAAATTTATTTGACTCAGTTAAGGCACACAATATTCACACAAAAACAAAAGAAAATAAATTTATTTGACTCAGTTAAGGCACACAATATTCACACAAAAACAAAAGAAAATAAATTTATTTGACTCAGTTAAGGCACACAATATTCACACAAAAACAAAAAACAGGAAAAAAAAATAACTTAAAATAATATTGTGTGCCTCACGGCTGCGCCAAATAGGCCCAGTTCAGCATAAATGCCAGACAACTAGTGTCTGACGCTGGTTTTCAACTGAACCTTCTGTTACGAGGACGTCTTACGGATGTAAATCAGTTTTATAGTGTGTATGTGTTCTATATTTAAATAAAAGTAGATAGAAATGTGTAGCAAATAAAGTTAAACTTGATTAGATATTTGTTTACACATAATTATAAATAATTATATAGCGCTTTATAAGGAATGAAATAAAATGATATGGTTGCACAAGAATATCATTATGGATTATGGATTATTGGATAGATATATAATCATGGATTCACAGCAATGAAACATTTAAATTAATCATGTCTAGCTTCCGTTGGGCATCCACGAGATACTGCCGTAGTCGTCTTCTAAATGTCTCGATTATGTTATTAGATCGGATAGGTGGTGGCACGTTATTCCACACTTTGGAAGCCGCATAACGGAAGCTACCTCTAAAAGCGGCTGTACTATGCGACTGGGTTGAGAGTTGCTGCGAGCATTGCCTTCTGCCACATTCTCGTTTACTCGCTATCCAACTCAACTTGTCGTACAGGTAGTCCGGTTTTTGGTATTTAACTACACCGAATAGAAGGCAAGCCAAGTGTAGTTTGCGTCTGGACTTCATTTTCAGAGTAAAATGCTTGTTTAGGAAAGGTGTGACATGGCTTCTGCGAGGAATATTGTAACAAAACCGAGCACAAGCGTTTTGTACCCTTTGGATGAGGCGGTCTGTACGAGCTAATAGGCGCGGGCCGTACACTGTGTCAGCGTAGTTCAACCTAAATAGAACCAGGGTTTCCACGAGCTGTTCCCTTAGTCTTCGGACAAGAAAGGCCTAATCTTGTACAGAACTTTCAGGCGGTAAAAGCAGTTTCTCACCGAGTCGGCTACGTGCTTACACAATTCCAGAACAAACGCTAGTTTAGGTAATTTTATTGGAAGTCGCATTAACGTATCAAAATAATGCTGTAGCCCATTCTCATAACCAACTGAATTCAAGTATAGTTTCTAACCGACCTACTTCAGGATGGGCGTTTACCTATCTACTGCAAAAAAGCCAAGTGCGTGTCGTGCGCGGACCACGCATAATGAAGTATTCCGTAGTTGGGATGAATTTATCCCAAAAACAAACCACATTGTAATTGAAAAACATGTTGCCCATACATCGATATACGCCACGGTCAATTCTCCAACTGCAATTGTAAGCTTGTTATCGCAAAAAAAATATATTTATGTGATAAAACTACAAATTAACGATTTTCGGTTTTTTCTTTTACTTGTGCTGTGGGACCTTGCTTCTTGCCAAATTGCATGATTTTAGGTCAACGGGAAGTACCTATACGTAGGTTTTGATTTATTTGCGAGTAGAAAATATAACGCATAAATGGCCATATTTTTTTATTGCCTTCACTTAGAGGCTTGATTTTATTTAGATCTCCGAGGAACTGTAGACCTACGTATTTGATGTAAATTTCAACTTGATACCTCTACGGGTTCCTGAGAAAAAGGGTCTTGACAGACTGGTAGACGGACAACGAATTGATCCTATAATAGCTACTACACACTATGCCGGCACTGCCGCCGGGAAAGCCGCGGCGCGTCCGGCCATGCCGCACAAAGCCGCAGAAAGGATTGCAAAAAAAAATTAAAGCGCAAAAGCAGTACGTGCCGCGCGGCAGAAGCCGGCCGGCCATGCCCCAGGCATAGTGTGTAGGAGCCATTAGGTTTCCGTTTTTTCCTTTTGAGGTACGGAACTCTAAAAAACAGCAACAGATTTCAATATATTTTTCCATACACGGCCCCGCATATTATTATAGCCTGACACTAACGTTGCAGCCGGACAGAATGACGTTTATGACAGGAGCTTGCCAAGAGGCCCCGACATAATGCACGACACGATATGTTGTAAAATATAAAAGTTGAACCTTCAATGCTCAGACCAAATAAAAAAACCAAGACAGTGAAGCATGCCAAAAGTACACCTCGCTCTGTCTATACACACACATTTACTACCATTTACAACCAAACTACACCTCACCGCACAGTAAAGTAAGCGCACACATGTTTAAGAAACCGGCCTCAAGTCACTGTTGACAGCGCTGTCTTGATTTTTTATTTGGTCTGAGCTTCAATGGAAGCCTTTTAAATAACCAACCCCTTTTAAATTTCCAAGTGTTACGTATGGCTTAAAAAATTTACCTCTCCGTGAAACCCGCAAAAAAAGAGTTCCTTATATCAATACCATTTATATACGAAAATAAATAGGGTTTTTCGTTCAATTGTATACGAAATTTCCCCCTTAATAATAAATAAGAGACAAGGTACAGTAATGTTTAGTCCAATTTATTCCATTATTTGTTTCCCTTGCCGATTATATTTATACAGGAAGTTGTCTTCACACATTTTTGTATTAGGCATATATTTTAGGCAAGGCATTATTTGTTTTTTGTTTGTTCTTTATGTTTAGCAGAGGGGCATGTGGCTAATAATAACAGCTGCACGAGTCGATCGAAGGTTAAGCCAACCTTACCGCTGACGGTTAGTAGATAGGTGACCATCCATTAAATATCGGGACCCCTCCGTGCCTTGGAAAGCACGTTAAGCCGTCGGTCCCGGGTGTCACTCGGAGATCTTTGACAGTCGTTACGGGTAGCCAGAAGCTGAAAAAGTCTGACAACCACTCTTAGGCTGCCTGTCCACTGGAGCGGAGAGGAGAGGAACTGCATAAAACCTCCGCTCCGCTTCAGTGGACAGGGATTTGCGAACTAGTTTAAAAATTCATACAAAACCGGGAAGCGGAATGGGGACATGGAGCAGAGAAGCGGAGAGGGGAAGCGGAGCGGGGAAACGGAGCGGAGAAGTGGAGCGGGAAACCGGAGCGGGGAATTATTACTCATCGCGTGAACTCGGTCTAGCTCCGCACAGTCCGCAATACCGCTCCGCTACCTCGCTCCGCACAGTCCGTAACTCCGCTCCGCTACTTCGCTCCGCACCAATGGACAGACACTGTCCGCAACACAGACACTGTCCGCAACTCCACTGTCCCGTGTGAGCCCAGTCACTGAAAAAAAAAAGAAAGAAAGAAAACGTTTATTTGGACACAGTTCGTGAAACACAGAATACAAACAAACTAAAAGTGATAGTAATCTTTTGACAAGTGTGTGCCTCACGGCTGCGCCAAAAAGGTTCATTTCAGCATTAATTCCAGACAAATGCTGCCTGACGCTGGTTTTGTAATGAACCCTTAATGACGGGGAGTACAAACACTTTCAACATACCTAATACATAATTATACACTGGGTTGTATAAGTCAGACAGGCAGTCACTCCATGTAAAATACTGGTATTCAGCTGCATCCGGTTAGACGGGAAGCCGACCACAACATAGTTGGGAAAAGGCTAGGCAGATTGATTAGAGTTTACCATTTTTCTGTTAGGCAGGTTTATTGAAAATCTCTGTAGATTAAAGTGTAGAAAACGAAAAGCGTACTTCTTCAATCAAAAGTCAAATCATTTATTTCAAGTAGGAACATATAAGGCACTTTTGAACGTCAAAATTTACAGAAAATTATAATTGATTCTTGTTACCAATGTAAATGTTTTTGTGTAATTCAACAATAATAAAATTAAAGTTTATGTGTGGGGTGAACTTTCATTTACAACATATCGCCTAAATCTTCCTTTCTATGATTTTGACTACAAATCAATCTTGAACCAAGTAACCGATATGAAGGCCAATCCTCGTATAATTTAAATTCAAGTCACACAATCTAATCTCAGCGACAATCAATGCCAAAACCTTGTCAAAAAATTAGGGAAATTAGAGGTTTTTTTTTGACAAATTGAGACAGAGATTAGAATGTGAACGTTCTTAAAAATACGAGGATTGCCTCTCTGTTTTCTGAAATATTCACCAAACGGGTAAAAAAATACTCGAGTTGAAAAATAAATGAGTATTCCAAAACCAATATTTAATATCGCTTTGTACAGATAGGTTACCAGTTTTAAAAGGATTAAAACAAACACAAATAAGTAAGGAGTTCAATCATTTGATTGATATTTGAAAACTTTGTACAAATGCGGCCAGAATTATTGGGTGCAGTTATTTTTTTGTAGCTTTGAAGTTTAAATGCATCTTAGTATAAGAAAAAGACGAATGCAATGTTGTTTGTTCCCAAAGCGGTAATTAACACTTTGGTTCCTAATTTCCGGAAGTCAAAGTCAACGTCAAATATTTATTCGTTAAACATAGGTGCAATAAAATTGTATATATAAAAAAAACTACAGAGATGTTTTTGCCACCGGCTTAAAAATACGAACATAGCAGAATTATTGTTAAAATTAAATGACAAGCATAATTTTGACAATGACCCCTAATTTTGTTTCGGCCTTTCTTCTCAGAGCAGTCAGATAGGGCCGAGAAACGCTGATCTCATCTAGTTTTTAAAATATGTTTGACTTATAAAAAGTGTTTGTACAAACCTACATACAGAAATAAAATTCATTTTTCAAATCAAAGCTAAAATATTACCTAAAAACTGAGCACCCTCTATTCAAGAATACTTACACCATTAATAACTAAATTTCCCTAGAAATACGTAGCTTTGCGACTAAATTAAGTAATTATAACACATGCACATTACTAAGAGCTCTGCTAACCCCTGGGAATAGTAGCGGTACATACTACGTACCCATACATTAATTAAAATGTAAGTAGTATGAGGAAATTGCGCTTAGAGAAATACTCTAGCAGGAAATAGGTAAAGTAGAAAATATATTATATAATACTGTGAGCAGAGTGAACAAGTTGGAATTTAAAAAGAAAGATAACGACCACAAAATAAATGTTATAATTCTATAACCATAAAATTAACAAAATAGATCTTAATTTAAACACAAGTTCCTAAATACGCCTAGCTAAAACCCGTCCTAACACTCCAAGCGCCAAAATGAAATGACCGAGGAAATGAGCTCGCCGCTTCAGCTGTCCGTCTGCCCCTCTCTTGCGCCTCGTGTCGTCATTCAGCCGCCACGCCTACAATCGCAGGATTCTCCGCTAACACGGCCTCTCCTGACAGCGGCGCGTCCTCGCCCGCTTGATTTACTGGTGGAGTAGCTTCACTGGACCCTGGTGGTCCTGAAGGAACATTTTCACGACCATTTTCATTAGTGCCTGAAACAGTTACATTGTTTGCATTAGTTCTACGTTCGTTTTCAGTCGTATAACTGAAGGAAACAGAGGCCTCAGCTTGCTTCAGTACAGTAATACTCCACAAAGCTCTTGGATAGAAGAGCTACGAGTATATCGTAATAATTAGCCATTTATCAGAAACAGAGCCCTCGGGTTGTTACTGACTCACATCGAGTCCAAGTACTTATTACTGTGAACATTAAGACAGAGCCCTCGGGATGTCAAAGTACTAAGCGTCACGAAATCCTTGATCTGATGACACTCATCTCAACTTGTCATCATTAAGGCAGAGCCCTCAGGATGCCAAAGCCCTTTTGAAACTCACATGACAGAGGCCTCGGCATGTCCCAACTCAATTACCAAATTCATTTCATGTATGAAACAGAGGTCGACATGTCTCAAACAAGAAATAAATAGGTAAAACTACTTACTCTCAAAAAATGCATTGCACATATCAGACGTCCACTC
Source organism: Agrochola macilenta (assembly GCA_916701695.1). Taxonomy (NCBI): domain Eukaryota; kingdom Metazoa; phylum Arthropoda; class Insecta; order Lepidoptera; family Noctuidae; genus Agrochola; species Agrochola macilenta. Next base: position 23,890,171 of record OU753553.1, read on the forward strand.
TCCACGCCACAAAGTTATGTACCTACTCTGCGGCCGCTTGCGAGAATTTACCATACGAATCCGCTATAAGTTTCAGTTCATAACGTCCATGGGGCAATACCTTAATAATTTGATATGGGCCACGCATACATGCGTCTAACTTGCCCTTGGACTGGCTGCTTTTGTACACAAACACGACGTCATGAACAGTGAAACTACGCGGCGGCTTTCGCTTTTCATTAACGCGGGCGTCTTGTCAAACTCTGTTCTCGTCCAGAAGTTCGGTGGCGCGTTGTCTGGACAGCTCACGCACGGACTCCCGGTTGCGACTCGTTCCTTCCAGGGCCACATCGCGCACAATAGAGCGTAGGACGGGTGTCGTAGCTTGGCTGCCGGATAATAAATTCATAGGTGAATATTGAGTAGATTTATGCTTTGTAATGTTCAGAGTGAGCTGTAATTAGTCTAATACATCTGACCACTTTAAACTTTATGCCGGAAATACTGTCGGAAATTTTGTAGTGGTTTGACCACTGCCAACGTTTCCAACTCGTAAGAGTAGTAACGTGGCTCTGCCCCCTGAGTTACTTTACTGAAATACCCGACCGGTCTTTTGCGTTTATTAATATCGGTCTGTAATAGCACCGCACCATATCCCACTGCAGAGGCGTCTGTGTGCACCTCCGTCGGGAAAGACGGATCAAATATTGCTAGAGCAGGGTCATTTGTTAAACACTTTATTATGTCTTGACGAACGCCTTTGCGAAGGAGATGTGTAATGCAAGCAGTCCCGACTGAATAATTAGGTACCTAAATATCGTCTAAAATATCCAGCCAGCCCTAAGAATTGCCTCACTTGCAGTTACCTAGGATTGGGGCATTGGTTAATGAATCAACCTTGTGAGTGGGACGGCTCGGTCTAACCTGACCGTTACTAATTAATCTACCTAGAAATTCAATCTCCTCAGCGAGAAAAATACACTTTTTCAGGTTTATGGAAAACCCTGCTTGAGTTAATGTTTGTAAGACTTCTTGTAAATTTCGTTACCCTTCATCTACTGTCAATGACGGTAATAACACATCGTCGGCGTACACTAAAATCTTGCCCGATTTAATAAACGTTCGCAGAGTATGGTAATACGAGTACGTTGATAGACAACTGGCACGTTGACCAAACCATAAGGCATCTTTAAATACTCAAAGTGGCCTTCAGGTGTAACGTCATCTTAATTTGAAGAAAGCCTGTAGCCATATCAATACTGGTGAAGAATTTACTTTTACCTAAGCAGTCTACATAATCATCGATCACAGGCAATGGATAACGATCCTTTACAGTTATTGCAATTAGTGCGCGGTAGTCCACGCACATTCTATCACTGCCATCCTTTTTCTTTACTAGCAATATCGGACTGGAATATTCAGATTCAGATTCCCTTATAATATTTTTGTCAAGTAGTTCCCGGATAATATCGCGCACACGCAACTTTTCATCATGAGATAGTTTATACGGTCTGTAAACTATAGGTGCACTACTATTAAGCTTAATATGCATAGAACCAGTATTTATAGTAGTTGTGGCTGTACCAGTAATAAGGAATTCTGAGAAGTCCGCGATAATTGATAACAAATGTTCCTTTTCAATACCTAACAACGGTGTTTGAATAAGAGGGTACATGTTCGATTTTATGGGTAATACGAGTACCCGAACTATTCGCATAACACACTGCTGGCCTTTCGATCTTATGTACGTAATTCCGTCTCTGTTTAGGACATCGGTACCAATAATAACAGGAGTACTCATATAAATATTTATCGGCGGCGATTACATAAAATTCAATTTCTATGGTTAATTCAAGAAACTCGACGATCAACACTGTGTAATGACTTGATTGTATTTTCTTTTCGCCTAACCCACAAAACATACGAAATGACGGTATTTGTTTGCATTGGAAATGTTTGATAAGGCTACCTATCTGAAATAAGGGATCGTCGTGCATAATCTGCATACGTAGTGTAGTGGTCCGAATTGGTACTCATGACTTGAAATTAAATGTTTGCTACGTCTACCCTACGCGGACACAAAGGCTTAAACTCTCATTTAAAGTTTGAACAACTCCGATCATTTGTGAATCACTAATTTTGCCACTGTTTCGCGTCTACTTTTAAACAATTTCCTATCCTAGCTAAGCATTCTCGATCATCCCAACAATTTAAACTACGCACATGATCGACTTCGTTACACCAAACGTCAATATCATTAATAGCAGGGTCAAAATTAGAAATATAAAAATGGTTCGATCTTACCGTACTTAGCTTGCCAATCGCACTTACAATCCGATCGGTCATTTTACCCATCGTATTGTAACGACAAATCGGTAGTCGAGACACCGAGCAGCGATGGCGCGGGCGCTGCCGCTGTGACGGGCGTTGGCGGTCACGCGCCGGCGCGGCGCTTGGCGACAACGTGGCGCCACCGCCATCGCACGACCCCCGCGCTCGATGCCGTTACTACTTAGGTTGCTACCCAAATTTTGCTAATGAATTAATACGGGTCAACATAACTTGAAGTTTGTCGTAAATCTAAATCTGGTGTGCGGTCCCGCGTCCTGCGGCTGATTTTACTTTTACTCCGTTTGGGCATTTTGCTAGTACAATATTCGAACTGCAGAACGTACCCGTGGAGGTCACTACTATAAAGAATTACCTAACTAAAATGCAATAACTCGTCAGAATGCCAAATCTCAGTGTAGATAGCTATGAGAGCTATCCCACTTCTGATGTGAGCAGAGTGAACAAGTTGGAATTTAAAAAGAAAGATAACGACCACAAAATAAATGTTATAATTCTATAACCATAAAATTAACAAAATAGATCTTAATTTAAACACAAGTTCCTAAATACGCCTAGCTAAAACCCGTCCTAACACTCCAAGCGCCAAAATGAAATGACCGAGGAAATGAGCTCGCCGCTTCAGCTGTCCGTCTGCCCCTCTCTTGCGCCTCGTGTCGTCATTCAGCCGCCACGCCTACAATCGCAGGATTCTCCGCTAACAATACATTATATATAATTCAAGCTTCTTAAAACGAGGGGTCAGCCGAACATTAACCCTCATTAAAAAAAACCTAGGGAAAGATAGAAAACTTATCTTAGATTTGGTGTTGTGATAGGTTAACCAAATAATAACAAACAATCACCTAAACAAAATTAAGACGACAATAAATTAATCTGCGTTTATCTAATAAATATAAAAAATAATACAAAAATCAAAAATTCTGTCATTTAAAGGCTGTTATCGACGCGAAAACTGATACCATGGATTCAGTACATGATTTTGAACACCCGTGAGTTGAAATTTTTCCTCGGTTTTTTTTTTTATCAGCTATTGCATACATTTTGACCGCATAGGTCTTGCACTTTTTATGAATCAACAGTTTTTTTTTTAAATAACCGACGTATAATATCAACGCAGGGGGTACAGAATCATGTACTGAATCCATGGCATCCGTTTTCGCGTCGATGTCCCTGCCACCCCGTATATCTAATAGTTTAATCACTATAGCCAGTCAAAGATTGGCATATCCCATTCGAGCCACCCATAGATATAAGAAAGAAGGAGATATGCCCGGTAGTTGAAAATGTATCGAAACCCAATGTCTTCTATCTATCCCTACTCTCTAGCCTGCGATCACACATGCGATCAGTAAACCCAATAAATACGAGGCCCCGCTCACACTTGCAATTTACAAATCAGAACGTACTACATAATCAATTATAAACCTTATCCCATCAAACACAGCGTGCATTTACCATGCACCGTACAACTCACCCACACGAAAACATCGTTCGCTATCGTTGTGCTGTGCAAAAGCCATTTATTTTACATATACGCTAGTGATTGACTAAATCGGAAACTTATCGATTCTCCCATTTATATTTGTATTAAAATTTTTGGAAGTTGCTGAAAAAATTATAAATAAAAAACGATATACATATAATAAGATGATATAAATAAACAATAAGTAAGTAAAAAAAAGAAATATTAAGTAAACCAAAAAAATAACAACATTATGAGAAAATCTAAATGAGTATAAAACAAGATTTCACATCGGTCTTCCAATCAGGCTATAACTGTTGACAAATTGAAGAATAAACTTTAATAGTAATATAAATTCATACGACAATCGACATTATTGTCGATAGCCTACGTTAGTGGATCTGCACAACCACATCACTAATCCGTCACAAGACGCTGCGGCCGTACTAACGATGCAACCGCTTAAAGAAAATATCGTTTTGTAATTTTTACATTGCTTGTCCAGTTACTTAGCGACATACTTTGGTAGTGGTAAGGAAGCAATGTATTTACTACAATAAAAGTACAGTCGCTGTGATATATGAAAACAAAAATAACGTAGTAAAGGCAAGAAATATTTTACGATTTGTTGTTTTTCATGATTTTCAACACAAATATAGCAAAATACTTGTGCTGATTTATGAAAAGTGGTTCTTCAATTTATAAAGTTTATAGTTTAGCTTCGATTTTTACAAGAAACCACTGAACAACACGGTATTCTTAAATGTTATCACGATCGCGCTCGAAAGCGCACTAGTTAGCGGAGACGGCCATTTGCCTGAGGCATGAGCATTGTGATCAAGACGCGCGGACACAGACACGCCCCCATACCACTTCTCCTGTTATTTATATTTCTATGGAGCCACCCATTCGGCCCACCTCTACTATTTAGTTTGTTTGAAAAAATCACTTTTGTTTATTATCTTAGGATTAATTTTACAGTTCCAGAATACACCTTTATGCAGTATTGCCAGTGTTTTCATTTATTGTCGAATGGTCGTCTCTACATCCTAATCCTAACTAATACGAGTATTATAAATGCGAAAATGAGTTTGTTTTTTTTTTACACTTTCGCGCTAACGCGACTAGAATCAATTAATTTTTTTGTAAAATTGACGTTTAAAAGTGCCTTTTATGTGCCTAATTGAAATAAATTGTTTGACTTTGACTGAAACGGCTGAACGGATTTGGATGAAATTTGGCACACAGATGGCTATTTTTCATCCTGGATTTCATAGTCGCGGGCAACAGCAAGTTGTACATAAATAAGTTGACATAGGACTTGACTTCATAAAACATTTCAAATTGAAAAAGCTTTTTATATCGGGTAACGCACTTAAAATGACGCACAAAATGGGTCTTCAAATAGGCTAATCTAAGATTATGATCAACTTTATGATTGAGTGCGTTCACGATAAGATTGATTACGGTTTTACTTATGGACGTGTTACGGGATTGGCTGGTCCGGCAAACTAATCAATTTTGGACTCAAATGGAGGCCAGTTTGAGTAATATTGAGATATGTACAGGGCTTGGGAACGGTTCGCAAAATACCGCTTAATTCCGGTTTTTATCCAGGTTTTTCAGAAACCTTCGCTCGGTGCGGAATCTATTCGAAAGCGGGTATATCGCTGGGATTAATTTGGTTAATTCCAAGCACTATGGGGCCGGAGGGGGCTTCGTGTCGTTGGGCGATTCGTATTTGAACAAGTTTGTACATGTTTTGGATCATCAATTTATTTTTACATTATTATTTATTCTTATTTACGTTACGGGCGGCACACTTTTTTTGGGTATGGCATCTCACAGGTCAACCTAAGATATTATCAGCTGCTTAACCGGACTTTCCTGTGGGTGCCTGAATAAATTAAGGCCTCCAGCTAGGGCATAAAACCTATAAACTAAACGACTATACGCTAAGAGCGCCTACTGTTGGGTACGGGCCCTGGATATGTGTAGAAGTCAATTGCCTAGCTGAAAATAATTATATATTTTAAATTGGAAATTGGATTCAGTTATAATTTATGCAAGCGCAAATCAGGTCGTTAGGTATTAAACTCTCCACTTTGGACGAGCATTAATTTCTACTAGTTACTACCTACATCCAAATTCCCAATGGACGTTATAAATTACAATCAGTTATGTTAATTGATCTGGAACGGAACTATATTATAATTACCGGCAGATTAATTAAGACTACAATTAGAATTAATTGCTTGTTTATTATCATAATTACTGCACGTGCGCATTACGTGGCTATTATAAATATGATTAATATAATTATTACAATACCGTTCCTGGAAACTTCACTTTTGCGATTATTAACTACCTATTTTAATATATAAAATGCCGTGAACAGAGCGCGGTCGCGAGAAAAAAAAGTATTAGGTGGAAAAGCATTAAAGGCTCGTACAGACCAGCGCGACGCGACGGCGCGCCGCGACTTGAACAATACAATTTCTAAGAAAACTTCACGGTATAACAATAACCGGTGTCGCGTCGCGCGACAAGTCGCGCTGGTCTGCACAAGCCTTAACGCTCTTGCAGACGTGACACGTCCTATGAATTTTCGGCCTATTTCGATATTACCTACATTAAGCAAAATTTTTGAGAAATTAACTTATTGCCAAAAGATTACTTCCACTTTTTTTATTTTTTTATTTTGTGTTTCACGAACTGTGTCCAAATAAACGTTTTCTTTCCTTCTTTTCTTTTCTTTACCGTTTACTGCATTGCGAATTACCATACAGGTTTCAGCCAACTAGGTTAAAATAAGCGCAAAATAAGGCTTCAGTCAGTCAGAGAAAATATTGGTCTAAGACAAGTCTATCAGAAAGAACGAAAAATCATGAAATGGTCATTGCTTTTAAGAATAAAAATAAAAACTTAGTTTTCGTTAGTGATTACATGGAATTAAACGTTTCCACCGTGTGGTCTCCTTTCGCTTCGAATGAAACTGTTCACATAATTATCATCAAACTTCACTTGATAAGTTCGTTTAATTTTAAAGCTATCATAGCAGCTAGATTAATTATTTTAAATTAATTTTAAAACAAGAATAACTTCAGAACAACTGCAAGTTCCTTTACTATCAACTTTGACTTGCAACTACCTTATTTCCATTTAACTTTCCTTGCATATTTTCTTTTCAAGAAAACTAGTAGCTCCTTTTTTCTGCACGCCACTGTAATAATATTTTACTTTTGCAATTTTCTGATATTTATCTTTTGTTTAGTATATCAATACGTTTATTTACTTTCGTTCTAATATTCGAGTATTCGAGCCAATTAATGTAGTTTGTACTTTATTGGCGGTGACGCCTATGTTTGTTTTCGAGATTCAAGCTTTAACTTACTATGCATATTTATATCTAGAGTTCAATAACATTAAAATTTTGACCTTCGCATGGTCATTACACATTACTTGCCTTATTGACCTGATGGTACAAAAAAAAAACTCACTGATCAATCGCCAGCGTTTAATCATAACATCACGCGGAGTTTCCCCGAAGGGTTAGCCAGAAGTGTACCTTTATAGTACACCCATATTTCATCAGTTATGTTTAGGTCCCATGTTATAGGGGGCGAGCCTATTGCCATCAACCGGACACAAATCCGACGTAGGTATGTGATATTGGTAAAATTGTGGTGTGTCTTCCATAAAAGCGAAGAGAGTTGAAGTTGACTAGAAGTGCTCATACACACAAGCGGCAAGCGTCAACGGCAGAGGCAACTGCAGCCGTCCACGCGTCGGCTGCTGACGTCGACAACGCCCGTGTATATGACCACCGTACTCAAATACACGAGCGGCACGTTGTCGAGGGCTGCAGTTGCAAATTCCTGCCAACTACCTATAATCGAAAACTGAACATTACTCATTTACCCAAGCGTCCATAGAAACAAAAGCTGTCTGTGTCTCTCTAATTATCGCAAATCAGTCTCTTGCGTGTCACGAACTATCTCATATAGAACTACTATCCAATATACTAGTGCCTCAATCCACAGTTAATCTGTAGTCTCGATCCCCGATTAGTCCGTAACCGAGTTACAGGGAGGCAACCCTAAAGTGATTACCGGAACCAAATAACAGGGTTCCGCAAACCTAACGACTTCGGGGATAGGCTGAGTGATTTCAGTCATGTGCTTTTGTCGTGTGTAATCGGTGGTCTCTTGTGTACCTACTTTTGATGTTTTTATGACGTCGTTTTACATTAAACTTACAGCAAAATACAGTTTGGTTACTCTCAAAATACCATGTAATATGCTCACAAAATTTAAGAACATTTAGTAGAATGTAAAAATGTATGATAAATAGCTGAGAAAAAAAAAACAAAATACCTACCGAAGCAAAAACTATAAATATCTTACTTTTATATTTAAAAAAAAAAGAATAAGAATATTAAATACATTATACTTCAAATACTTTCAACATTTTCTAAATATACTTATAATATATATATACCTAATAATATTTATCTATACTTATATACAAATATTATAAAGCCGTAAAATTTGTAAGTTTGTATGTCGGGGATAATATCCGAAAGGATTCATCCGATTTAAAAAATGTTTTCACTGATAGAAAGCTACGCTATTTCCGAGTGCCAAGGGATATTTTTTTGTTTAAAACACGCGAACGAAGTCGCGGGCGGAACCGAGTATTCAAAATAAAAAAAAGTTGTTCCAAAAATAATAACAAGTTGATAACCTTGTCGAGCCGTAGTCTGACAGGTAATAACTTTCGTTTAGGTTATAAAAATGTAGTAACGCAGGCATGAAATTACAGATCTGATATATTACTATGACTTGCTGAAATATGTCTTTTTATTTTTATACTAGCCTTGCTAAGGTACCGATATGAAAATTTTGATTAAAGACTGAGCTATTTATAGGCTTACTTCATGATTGCTTTCCCGTACTTGCGCATGGGCGCTGGGCTTACTTGAGCATGAATCAAAGTCAGACTAATTAAAAAACCAAGACATAGCGCTGTCAACAATAACGGGAGACCGGTTACGTAAGCATGTGTGCACTTAGTGAGGTGTAGTGTGAGCGTGTATGCACAGAGTGGAGGTGTAGTTTTGGCATGCTTCACTGTATTGTTCGCCGCGCTGTCTTGGTTTTTTATTTGGTCTGAGGAATAAAATACTAGCTTCCGCCAGCGGCTTTGTCCGCGTGATATTTTTATTAATTATAGCCTATGTTACTCAATGATAATATAGTATTCAACCGGTGAAAGATTTTTTTTTATCGGTTCTGTTGTTTTTGAGTTTATTCATTCAAACAAAAATACATATGTTTTCTTTTTTATAATATTAGTGTTGACTAATAAAGACAACCTGTGATGGCAACAATGAAAAGCAAAGGTACTTATATTCAAGGAAAGACAGAGGTGGTGGCAGTTATTGACAGTCCATTACTGTCATCACCGCCACAGCCAGGTTGGCCGGTGAAAACATTAGAAGGATGGCACTAGCATAGCTTTCACCTGTCAAGTTTGTGTTGTGTTTTGATTTCCCTTGTTGACTGCGTTTTTTTTACAATATTCAAAGAACTGTTGTGTAACGACATGTATTCGAGATGGCGGCTATGTGATCTAAAAGCTGAATTTAAGAAACGAGGTGCAACTTTACGAGAAAGGAAAGCAGACCTTGTCAAATCAAATCAAATGTTAATCAATGTCAAATCAAATGTTCCTTAGAGAATTCTTGTATTTTGGTTAAAGCTCTGCTAGCGCCACTTTGACAGTTGCCAATCCCATTTTACTGTACTGCTACAACAATCTTCTGGCGCTATATTCAGATATAGCGCCAGAAGATTGTTGTAGCGGTGGTGGACAGTTTGACAGTATGGTCAATATGTCAGCATATTGACCATACTGTCAAACTGCCAACCACCGCTACCGCCAAAAAAGAACATATTCTCATATCAAAAACAAATCAATTAGTTGGCGGGGAGGGGGACATTTGACTCTAACAAAAATTTGCACTTTTAAGCTTAATATATCGCAAACGGATTCTTAAATCCAAAAATGGTTTCACTCACTCACAATATTTTAACGACCTTTCCAACGACACCCCCACACCATGGGATAGATGAGAAATAAAAATCTCTAACTTTACGTGTAAGAGAAGTACCCCCCACAATGTTTTTTTTTTTCAAGATTTTATTTACCACTTTGTTGGCATGATTTATTTGTATACCCATGCCAAATTACAGTTTTCTAGTACTAAGAGGCTCTGAGCTAAGCCGCGCTGACAGACAGACAGACGGACATGGCGAAACTATACGGGATTCCTTATTGACTACGGAACCCTAAAAACCAGGTAACGTCAGTTCCTATTTTGGCCACGCGACAAAAAATCTTTGTACAATAATAAGCTATATAAACACCGTCGCACCCTTATCCATAGAATATTAAACTTACATATCTTATCCATACTTTAAGGAAGCATATTCGAACATTCATAACGATAATAAAACATCCACAGCAGTTAGATTGAACGATGACTCCCTTGAGGAGTTGTTCCACACCGTGGAGGTACCAGGAGCGAAGGAACATGGAAGAGTTGTATCCTTGTTTGGGTAATAGGACCATTCATCATCCTTGTGTTGTGTTTGGTAATTGATTTGGTGTAGGTTTAAGTGTTTATGGTACATATTATGGAAGATGGAGATAGATCGGACTATCATAACTTTCTGGACTATAAAAATAATTAGACTAAATAGTCGTATATAATAATAATATGAGACTGTTTGTCCTGCTTTTACCTAGGTGGGTAAACCTTATCGGATATTCGTGTGACAAAACATAAATAGTTCAACGAAAAACCCAAAGAAAAGCGTGTATTTAGTCTTTGCAACGCGAATGAATTTCCTCTAAAAGTGTATTAGAATAAACTAAAAATTTTCATTTATTTAAAATGTAAAAAAATCAAATTGGCGTATTTTTGGCGCCAAAATGTAAGTATTCAACCAAAATAAATCTCCCTACCATAACAAGTGGGTATCAAAATGAAGGGTTTTGAAAGGTGATTACAAAAACTTATACAAATTATTATGTTTAAATGTAATTTGGAATGAGCTTTGATAAAAAACTAAAAAACTAATTGTACACCACATCTAACAAAACAGATGTGCGCAAAACATTTCCCCGTATAAACAGTACCGTTCCCGGAACAAACTCTGGGATTTCCTAATGGTATTTAACTGTCAATACCAAACTAACTTTAACACAACAAAGCGGAAGTATCTACTTTCCGTTATTTAGCTCCCCGGGGTAATAGCGAAGGCGTACCGTTGGCAAGCGACTACAGTCCCGGGTTTAGCAAGCCCGGGTTATTAGGGATTATGGAACATTTTCATTTCTATTTTCATAATGCTTCGAATTAGTTTTTTTTTTGTTTGTTTGCGTTTCTGGCCAAAAAGTAACGTTTTGTTTTCTAATTAAGTTAGGGAGGTAGAGCAAACTGGGAAGATATTTTGGCACATAGCAGTAATTTCTAGGTGACAAATTTCTTGTGGCACATCGACATGAAAACTGTTACCATGGATTCAGTACATGAATCTGAACACCACTTATTTTTTTTTTTTTTGAGGGTGGGAAATTATCAAATAACTTCTCCCGCTCTGAGTGGAGCGGAAGGGCGTGTCAGACTTTTACTGACTAAAACCCACCCGTGTTCCTTCCGTTGCCTGTGTGCCGGGGTCGTGATATCCCTTTCGGACAAACTCGCAACCTTGGCAGGCATCTGAACACTCCTGCGTTGTTATTTTTCGTCGGTTATTCAAAAAATAATCAGCTGTTCCATACATATTGACCGCATAAGTATACTTTTCTATAAAACAGCAGGTAAAAAAATTATTACCGACGAAAAATTTCGACGCGATTTCGATTTGTTCAGAATCATGTATTGAATCCATGGTAACAGTTTTCGCGTCTATGTCCCTGCCACCCTGTATAAGTTCAATCAAGTTTAACTTTTTTATTTCAATTATGGCCATCAAACATTTTAAATGGTCACTTTCGAAAAAAAGTCAATCTACAGTGTGGTATTCGTGACTGATCAACAAAAATTCCGTCCTTTCTCACGCGTAGAACAACATCATCTACGATTTCTGACAATACATTGTTGCATGAGACTTACCCATCATTGGAAATATTCTCCATTACTTACTTATTTCATTTCCAGTGTGCAACGCTTGACTAACTCCTAGACAAGAAATACTCGTAAATTAATCAGTTTTTTTTAACACTTTGACTAGAAACCCGGTACTTCATCGTTATGTAATTTGTAACCTCACCCTCTGTTTCCGGAAAAGGTTAAGGTGTACTTGTAAGGGGGGGTTTTCAGGGGGGATTAATCGAAAAGTTTATCAATTTATGTTGCGTGGGTTCCTCTATCGTATTACTAAGACGTGCTCATCAATAAAATATGAAATGCTCTCTAAGCAGTGGTGACAATGAACGGTGTTAAATGTTTATAGTAATAATAACCCCACCGTATCTCTACGTTGACGTCGTGGTGGGGCTTGCGCGCTCCAAACTCTGGGTCTGTGCCGGTAGAGTTTACTTTGCCGGGACAGGTCTACGATGACAAGCCAGACCAAGAGAGATACAGAAACCCGCAGCGCAGCATGTGGCGAGCTGTTGGGCAGTAGCGACCCCACGGACCCTATCTCCCAGTAGAAATCTTGTTTCTCATCTCTGGCTTGCCTTTATTGGCCGAATGGAGTGAACACTGACGAGGAACAGAGCTCCTACCTCATTCTTGCTTTAATTGCCCGGCTTGACTGGAGATTCGCAAGAGCAAACGTGCTCGGAGGAAAATGAAGTATTCCAGTAAGTGCTCGGATGAGGGATCTTGACCATCTTCCGGGCTCTGGGATTGTTCTGAAAGCTGTGGAATACCTCTCCACTCCTCAAGCTCCTCAGAACATGTTGCCCCCTTGTCGCTACGTCACTATGTGCTAACGATAGTTTCTGCTATCTTATCCGTGTATATTATATATCATTGGTCAGGCAGGTGTCATAGTCCTTCCATAGTCCTTTGTTACCAATCCACTATAGCCAGCCAAACCCATAATCCAATGTTTTGTTTCCATGTTATGCAATTGTCCTGCACTAACCGGGGTTTGTCCTTGGGTGCACTAGCATAGTGCATAGATGGATAATCGTCGGTCGCTGCCTCATTCCATTTAAATTTGTCTAAGGGGCCTCTGCTTGTTGGCTTCGGCCCCTCGTACGCCTTCCAAAAGACAGGGACTCCACGGTCCCGAGATATGTAGACATATAAAAAAATAAAAATTAAAATTTTGTGACCGTATCCGTCGTCGTAAGCGTCGTTTTGGTGACCATCTCGAGGAAACTGTAGGTTTAGTCTGTGCAATTATGGACGAAGTTATCTTGACGAATAACTACCGGAGACATACCTATTATGAAGGACGGTGGACGTATGTCGGGTATGCCAACGTCCACCACGTCCGGGTGAGTCCATCAGACATATTATCACTGGCTGTTCTCGTCTAGCTAACGGCGAGTAATTGCACAGGCATAACCACGTGGCACATTGCTCGCAGAATAGATGTCGATGTGGCTGAAAGGTTCTGGAGTGGCGACCGCGCACCGGAAGACGTAGCACAAGGTGGACCGATGACCTTGTGAAGGCCGCAGGAATCCGCTGGATACAGTAACCACAGAACCGGTTGAAGTGGCGGTGTTTGGAGGAGGCTTATGTCCAGCAGTGGACGTCTTTCGGCTGAAATTATCATGATGATGATGAACCAAGTGGCCAGGTTTATTCACCACCGACTTACTTTGAAATATAAACTTGTGAACTCTGAGGTACCGTATTGCAAGTATGTGCCCGACCCAGTTCTCGAAAATGACCATGTCACGTTGTACTGGGATCGCTATCACTACTGACAGGACTATAGTCACCAATAAGCCTGATATAGTGGTGAAATATCGATCAGTGCGCCACGCAATGATAGTCGATGTTACCATTCCACATGACGATAACCTCGTGAAAGCTCAGAAAGAGAAACAAATAAAACATCTCGACTCAGAACACGAGGTTGTTGACATGTGGAATGTGAGCTCGGCTATCATTGTGCCGATTGTCGTAATGACCAATGGCATGATGGCCGAAAGCCTCGACCAACATCTCTCGAGGCTCTCGTTATGCCTCTGCCTTCTGAATCAAGAGGTTTCTATAAAGTTAAAGATAACGACAAAAAGGCTTGGGACTAATTAAGCTACTCCAATGTAGCCCCCAAGCAACAAACAAGTGTTCTAGAATCAAAAACTACTTATACGCTATGAATAGTTGGTCGCTGTGATTAACTCAAGACAATGTTTTGTTCTTTCTCCAGAATTACCTAGCTTTACTGACAGGTTATATGAGTTCATATAATCGTTAAGTTTATTTTATTTGACTGTTTAAGTCAATTCATTTTAATTTTATTCTCATTTATTATTGACATAATCTATTCATTACAGTTTTTTTTAAATGAGTTGTATTCCAAATGTGGTTAGCTAGCGACCTCGAAAATTGATCATATTATTCTTGCTTGAGCAACCGGCAGCAAGTTCGTCATGCTCCCTTAGATGTCACTGCTTGCGGTAGCGCCGGGGGTCGGGTTGCCTCCTTCCCTCAAATATGGCAATAATGGCTGATATTTGCGTTACGAGTATGCTCGTGATCGGGTGCTGCTTGTGGTGACTAGTCGTCTGGCTGACCATGATTTTGTTATTGTTAAAAAATACAATAGACGACGTATATTTAATAACATAATCCGCTTAACTGTTCTTAAAACAAAATGCCTGGAGGCTTAATTTGAGTATAAAGTTATGTTTACATTTTAGTTTTTATTTTCGCTTGAGTACAGATTTCGGTGATTTTAGTTGGTATATTGGCGTGTGCTAGCTGATGAAATAATTTAATTTAATGTTTTGTGTTACGTAATGTACATTATTTTCCATAAGTACTATTGTATAGAATTAAGTTTTAAGTTTTTCTAACTGAACAGACAGCTGCGCTGCTTGGGAGTTTGTTGCGCCACTTCTTCTTCCCAGCTAGGAAGCCCAAGTGGTGAAGGCGACGCAACCTTCGGCAGCTTGGAGCTCGCTCCCGACACCGACGGACCTCTATTTTATAATTTTAAATGTTTTTTTACATCTTTTTATTCGAAGAAATATTTAGAAATGTAATTAGATAAGAAAGAAAATTAATAAACGATAAAATAATAATAATTGAAATACCTCTTCACTCCTCATAAGCACCTCGCGACATGTTACCCCCACAGAACAGATAAAAGAGGTTTTATCTGTTCTGTGGCTACCCCCTTGTCGCTACGTCACTATGTGCTAGCTACCATTTTAGTTGGAGGCCCATTATTGAGTGTACAAGTCACCTCATGCTATGTTATGTGTATAATATATAAAACATTGGTTATGCAGAACAGTCCTAGAAAACCAGTTCACTTAGCCACCCAAACCAATAATCCAATATCTTTGTTTCCATATCCTGCATTAGTCTTACACCAACCGGTGGTCCTTGGGTGCGCTTGCTTATTCTGAACAGGGATAATCGTCTGTTGGTGCCTCATTTAATTAAAAACGTCTAACTGGCCTCAAGGAGTAGGCTTCGGCCCCTCGTACACCTTCCAACGGTCTCAGACCCCAGGGTCCCGAGATAATTATGTCAGACATTTAAAAATAAATTAGTAATAAATAGCCTTTTTACACCAACTTTTTCACACCCTTTCTCTCCTTCACTTTCTTTTCGTTAAGTGTTTATCTTGACTTAGCTTAGCTACAACTACCAATGTCTACATACCCACATCTACCAATGTTTACAAACAAACCCAATCAAAGAAATAAGGCCGACTGACAAAATAAACTTCGAACAATTACATAACAGAGGAAAATCAAAATATTACTTTTAGCAAGGAAAACATGTTTTACTGTGCCCACTATAGGGCTATAAATTGTTGAAGAGCTTTGAATGTTGACGGCTATTCCCAAGGGGAATAAGCAGAGGTGACACACTTTTTCCCTTTTACTGCTCAAATATTTAGCAACAAGGATAAAACGATATATTGGTGTTTGCGTGTAATGGTGGAAAAAGAATTGTATTTTCTCCTAGGTTTAAAAATATTTCCGCATTTCTTACACCGAATAATAGAAATCCAGTGTAACCCAAATTAAAGTACATATTAAAATAGAAAATAGTTTAAACTGTCAATATTTTTGTCATATAAAAACAATCTCGGAAAAAAAGCTCTTTCAATTTAAAGGTGTAGGGCCACAATCATACACAAAATGCAAGCAGCTACTTTATACTTGTCCTAATAAACATTACATACACATTATCCGCCACCCAAGAACGATCGGTTCTTTTCCAATTACGAAGCATTTTCCGAATTCCTCCTCTCTCTGTAATAAAAGGAGTGGGTTACGACGGTTAATCGTGCGTCGTCGTTAAATACCCCGGTGTCATTAAATAGCAGGCGGTCTAGTGGCTGTGACAAGCATTCGATTTTAATTAATCCTGCTATACGAGAGGTTTTACGTTTTTAAAGAGTTATTTCCCTAAATATTTTATATTTAATGTCCCATTAAAATAGATGGACAAACTTTTAGAAATCATTGAGACCACCAAAATAAGGACAATGGATATAAAAAAACAAGAAAAACGCATTAGATACTTACAAGTAAAAATTATCAGCTAACGAAGTTGGTTACCCAATGCCATTTATTATTTTAGGTCATAATAAAATCACTTTAATATGTGTTTTTTTTGCTTGGATATCTTCGGTTAGACGTACTGAACTCTGTGTTAAAATTCGTCCATCTATTTTAATGGGACCATATATAATTATATTATATTAAAATTTATTTTAATATTTTTTCATTGATTTCTGTTTTTTTTTTTGTTATAAGGTGTATTTTTCTGCTGTAATGCCAATAAACGCATTTTTCTTTCTTTTCTTTCTTTCCGAAATACTTAAAATAAGCATAAAGATCATTTCCCAATTTATTTGGGGTCGGCGCAAAATGTATTTTGTTTGCATACTTCTCTAACATACGAAGTATAATTTTTATTAGCTATCGGAAAACACCGAACGGCGAGATGATGCGTTGATGATATAAAATAACTAAACTGGTTTGAAAGCTCTCAGCAAGATATAAATGGACACAGTCCCAAAAAAAATACAATAGACGACGTATATTTAGTAACCTAATCCGCTTAAAACTATTCTTAAAAAGTCATAAAGAACCCTGTAAGAAATTGACACATTTCACCTCTCAATAAGGCATCCTCAGGATGACGATTGACATTTTGCGAAGCTGGACACGACGTGTTACCACATCAAGCGTAGAGAGCAACACACACAGACGTAGTCCCTTAAAATCACAAATCATTAGCCTAGCTTTTTCCCGATTTGGTTTCGGCTTCCAGCCCAAACGGATGCCGCTGAGTACCAGTATTATACATAGAGCGACTGCCTATCTCAGACCTGTACAACTCAGTTACTGGGTAACATGATACCTCTTGGTAAGATTGGTTGTTAGACTTTCGGGCTTCTGACTACCCGTAACTACTGTCATGGATCGTCGAAAGACAGCTGGGACCAACGGCATAACGTGCTTACTCCACGGAGAGGTATGAAGAATCATCGGTGTGTTTGATTCTTCATACCTCTCCGTAAAGAAAATATTATATCAAAAAACATCAGTCTCGTCTGAATAAGGCGCTCGTCAAGCGACAAACTGGTCCCACATACGCAACGTATGCAATGCAATGTAAATTGGCATCAGACGCTATTGTAATTTCTCAGAAGGTGCACTAGTGCATCTGTAAGTCATGTTTTCTGATTCTGATAGCAAGTTTGAGGATGATTTATTTTACTTTCCTTTTTTTAATTAATATTTCCGCGCTACAAAAACAAAAAACAAAAATTAAGAAGATAAGATATTGGGTTCATGAGATAAATAAACAAAGAGAAAAAGTTGGAGAGTACCATATTAATGCAGAAACGAAAATTTATTCTCTTCAACAAAACGCGTCCACCAAAGGTTTATTTGTTTTATGACGTGCTGCGCATAAGTTCTAGAAACACACTAGTCACACGCGTGGGAATAGCGTACGGACACCCCTCCACCCTCCCATGCCGATCTGGACATCGTCTGTCGACGTTGCATGTGAGGCGTGTGATTGCGTTGCATACGATAAGTGTGTTTCTATTGCATAGTTATTCATATAATATCAAGTGTAATCAATATATCATAATGCGTTACATACAATGCGTACGTGGGATCAGTTTGTCTTTAGCTTTACACTTCCATGTTCAGATTGCTGAGAGGAAAATTAAATATTAATACGGCCAACATACATAAATGGCATCTTGAAACTTTCCTACAGACCTTACGAAAGGGATTTAATATTATAATAGAGACGCAACCATAAAACAAAGATTTCATTTCTGCTGACTACGCTTGAAACTATTTTTATGACTTCAAGATGAAAAAGTTTATAACGCAAAGCCTCACAAAAAGAGTTTGTCAGGTAGTGAAATTACATGGTAAATTGTTTACCTAACATAAAAACTACATCTTGGGATATTCTCTTGAAAGTAATTAATAAAGAAAATATTACTATCAAAAGGGTTGGACCATAGAAATATAAATAACAGGAGAAGTGGTATGGGGGCGTGTCTGTGTCCGCGCGTCTTGATCACAATGCTCATGCCTCAGGCAAATGGCCGTCTCCGCTAACTAGTGCGCTTTCGAGCGCGATCGTGATAACATTTAAGAATACCGTGTTGTTCAGTGGTTTCTTGTAAAAATCGAAGCTAAACTATAAACTTTATAAATCGTAGAACCACTTTTCATAAATCAGCACAAGTATTTTGCTATATTTGTGTTGAAAATCATGAAAAACAACAAATCGTAAAATATTTCTTGCCTTTACTACGTTATTTTTGTTTTCATATATCACAGCGACTGTACTTTTATTGTAGTAAATACATTGCTTCTTTACCACTACCAAAGTATGTCGCTAAGTAACTGGACAAGCAATGTAAAAATTACAAAACGATATTTACTTTAAGCGGTTGCATCGTTAGTACGGCCGCAGCGTCTTGTGACGGATTAGTGATGTGGTTGTGCAGATCCACTAACGTAGGCTATCGACAATAATGTCGATTGTCGTATGAATTTATATTACTATTAAAGTTTATTCTTCAATTTGTCAACAGTTATAGCCTGATTGGAAGACCGATGTGAAATCTTGTTTTATACTCATTTAGATTTTCTCATAATGTTGTTATTTTTTTGGTTTACTTAATATTTTTTTTTTTACTTACTTATTGTTTATTTATATCATCTTATTATATGTATATCGTTTTTTATTTATAATTTTTTCAGCAACTTCCAAAAATTTTAATACAATAATAAATGGGAGAATCGATAAGTTTCCGATTTAGTCAATCACTAGCGTATATGTAAAATAAATGGCTTTTGCACAGCACAACGATAGCGAACGATGTTTTCGTGTGGGTGAGTTGTACGGTGCATGGTAAATGCACGCTGTGTTTGATGGGATAAGGTTTATAATTGATTATGTAGTACGTTCTGATTTGTAAATTGCAAGTGTGAGCGGGGCCTCGTATTTATTGGGTTTACTGATCCCATGTGTGATCGCAGGCTAGAGAGTAGGGATAGATAGAAGACATTGGGTTTCGATACATTTTCAACTACCGGGCATATCTCCTTCTTTCTTATATCTATGGGTTGGACTGACCAATAACGGCCTGAAATTGTTCCAATATCCTTTTTAGAATTCCGTACACAAAGGCTAGCAACTAGACTCTATTACGAAGCCTACACTGTTTATCTGTCGGTCTGTCTGTCCCAGGGCGATTTCTTTTTAACCGCAATAAGTAGCGCATTGAATATTTCTTGTCTAATACGAATGATGTTATTATTCTTATGATGATATGAACCATAATATCTTAAGCAGAGATGCACCTGATCTTAACGTACACAATCATAGCCATCAACCCTATAATGCATAAGAGCACGGAAACTTCCCCAAATAGCTAAAGACTAACATAACTTACAAAGGGTTAGTAAACCATACCCAATGGAAAGTCCCCAGCCGTACGTAAACAGAATAATATTTTATAACCCTGTAACACCCCGAGTTTAGTGCCTATAAAATTGCAGCCTACCAAATGACTGGCAACGGATTTATTGGAACATTTAGTTGGTACGGAGATATGGATTTCGATAGATAACCTTGCCTAGTGTGGGGCGGGAATCAAAAGTTATAGTGTTCCTTTGAAATGCCTTTCAAACATGAAACTTATTTTCTACACAGTTACTAAAGAGTAGCGTGTTTTTAGTTTTAAATAATGATTATCCTTATGCATCTCGTTCTTAAAGTGGCTTCTCTTCTTAGACTTGCTATTAATAGGTAACCCTACAGTCTGTACTTCTTCTTAAAATCTAATTAAGGCACTAAGCAGTAAATCTGCGGATAAACTCAAATTTATCGTTGTGATTTGTTAGCTAAAATGGTTTAAAAAACGGGAAGTTCTTTTGTAAAGTATTAATTTACATAACATCACTCCCCCGAAGTGTAAGGCAGGCAGTGGTGTAATATTACTTGGCAAAAAATCCGAACCTTAACCGTCTACAGTCTAAATAATGTACAAGGTACACAATATAGCCGTATAAGTAAACCTCCCTAACAAGACAAAAAGACGGGTTAACACAATTTACAAAGTAGTTGCGGCTAACTTTGATAATGGTGTTTAATAAACAATTTTAACTCGCGACCTAGGCGTGCGGTGGCAGAGGGTTGAGTAATAAATGAAGGTCGGCTTAACCCTGCGGTGCTACAGATGGGCTATTTTTATTGTAGTGCGCACGCAACGTGGTGGAGGAAGGGAAGTAAAATATTATACCTTGGAGTTTTAGTTTTGTCAGGCGACTTTTATAAAGAAATCCAACTCATTATTCTTAATAATGAAATTTTAGCGTCTTTGAACATCATTGAAAACAATTTCCATACTTATACAATGTCGCCCATGTGCATATGATTTTTTTTTTAAATTTAACTATAAAAGGGGGGTTCTACCTTTAATATTTTTCATGTTATTCAATTTTTTATTTTATTAGTAGCGTTTACCACATCTCCTATGTTATTGGCTTGATTTGGATTCTGTTTATTATGAGTTATTTTATCGGTTTAACTAACAATTAGGAATAAAATTTGTAGACAATGAAAAAAAAACGGAGGTGAAGATAATGATTTAAAAAAAACAGTATTTATTAAAAAAACATGAGTCCATAAAACATAGGGGGATATAAAAAAAAAACAAATATGGAAAAAAGAAAAAAACAATTTTTACGTAGACCCTTTCTTTAAAGTTAATTTTCGATAATTTGTCATGAATATTCAGAAAAATACAGGCGGGCTCATGCCCATGGGTGACATTGTATAATCCATATATATGACATACAGACATACAGGGTGTATCTGAAAGGTATGGTCAAATTTAAGGGAGCGGTACAAACTATCAAACTGAACAACTTTCTCCATCAACATCGTAACCGCGAAAATATAATCAGCCGTCCCATGCATTTCACATCTCTTTTTACAGTTCCTCTAGTTACACACACACACACTCTGTTATTTCTAACTAACACTTTTTGTATTTTAATTAATTTTATGTTTTTAATTCATCGATAGTTAAGTATATATTGAATTATGGTCCAAATCACAGGCATCTAGCCGTGGGAGGGCCCTGGTGACCTGTAATACAGGTTTTTATTTAAACCTACTTCAGGCACCAGTCTGTCACCGGGGATCGTGCGGTCCATGGCCCTTTACGGGGCACCGGTGTGGGCGCGTTCACTGAGGCTGCGACCGGCCCAGCGGTTGAACGCGTCCCAAAGGGTCATGGCCATCAGGCTGGTCCGGGGATACCGCACGGTCTCCCGCGAGGCGGCGAGCCTCCTTGCCGGACTACCGCCATGGGATCTGGAGGCGAAGGTCCTCGCGCACATGTGGGAGTTGCGCGAGGAGGCGAAACGCCGGGGTATAACTCCGCTGCCGCAACAAATCGCGGCACAGCGGACAGAGCTCCGGCGGGATCTCATGGCGGCATGGAGTGTGCGATTGTCGCAACCCAGCGCTGGGCACGCCACAATTGCGGCGGTAAGTCCCCTCTTTGAGGAGTGGCTGGAGAGGCGCCACGGCGTCCTCACCTTCCGCCTGACGCAGGTCCTCACCGGACACGGTTGCTTCGGGAGGTTCCTGTTCAGGATCAAGCGGGAGGAAACGCCCGGGTGTCACCATTGTGTGGAACGCCCGGAGGACACGGTGGAGCATACGGTGGAGGTCTGCCCGGCTTGGGCGGAGCACCGCCGTGTCCTCACGGAGGCGATCGGCGGCGGCGATCTCTCGCGTCCGGCCCTGGTTCAGGCCATGGTCCGGAGCGAGAGTGCATGGGAAGCCGTCACTTCCTTCTGCGAAGCAGTAATGCTCGCGAAGGAGGAGGCGGAGCGCGCGAGGGAAATGCAAGATGCGCGCCCTCGCGCCCCTAGTCGCCGCAGGAGACGCCCCGGGCGTCGGGAGTCGCGAGCCGACTTCCGGCCACCGTAGGCGCGGGCTTGCGGACGGTGGGCAATGGGTAGCTCGCCGTCCGATTAGGACCAGGCCCGGGTCGACGGCGCGTTGTGTTCCACGCGCGCCTCAAAGAGATGTCAGCACCAACTGACGGGGTCCGTAAGGGCCAATGCCTGCCAGGGTTGCGAGTTTGTCCGAAAGGGATATCGCGGCCCCGGCACACAGGCAACGGAAGGAACATGGGTGGGTTTTAGTCAGTAAAAGTCTGACACTCCCTCTCGCTCCGCCCAGAGCGGGAGGAGTCATTTGATGATTTCCCACCCAAAAAAAAAAAAAAAAAAAAGGCACCAGTCTGTCACAAGGTTAGCTCCTTGTTCGTGCACTATTGACGAATACTAGCATTATAAGTACATAACTTGTGTAGAGAAAACAAACGTCTTATAAGTATTATTTCCTTTATTTAACATTTTAACATATTAAATACATTTTTAAATATTTCTTAAAAACTATATAAATAACATTTAAAAATAGTGTTCCGACGGTGTCGGGAGCAGGGTCCAAGCTACCGGTGGTTAGGGCTGCAGAGACAGGAACCTCCTCATAATGCGAGCCGTATCGAGGAGTACTGCCTTCTGAATCAGGCCCTTGATCCAACCGCCTAACGACAGCCTCGAGAGATGTTGGTCGAGGCTTTCGGCAATCAGGCCATTGGCCGTTACGACAATCAGCACAATGATAGCCGAGCTCACATTCCACATGTCGACAACCTCGTGTGCTAAGTCGAGATATTTAATTTGTTTCTCTTTCTCAGCTTTCACGATGTTCCCGTCATGTGGAATGGTAACATCGACTATCATTGCGCGACGCGCTAATCGGTCTATCACCACTATATCAGGCTTATTGGCAACAATAGTCCTGTCAGCAATGATAGACCAATCCCATTACAACGTAACATGGTCATTTTCGAGATACTTGTAATGGGATTGGTCTATCACCACTATATCAGGCTTATTGGCAACAATACTCCTGTCAGTAATGATAGACCAATCCCATTACAACGTAACATGGTCATTTTCGAGATACTTGTAGTACGGTACTTCAGAATCCACAAGTTTGTATTTCAAGTATTATTATTATTATTTGAGTCGAGTTGGTATTGAAGTTTTGTATGGGACACTTGATATGTTTTTTTGACATTTAGGTTCAACAAAGTAAAAATTAAGATTATGGAATGTGGATACATCCAATAATTTATAAATACATAAATGCCTTAAAACGATTAAAAAACATTATTTAATTATGGTAACTAACTGACATTAGACAATTTTTTTTTTCTTGCAACTTAATTTGACTCATAATTTTATCCACAAATTGGACACATGCTATTATAAATTGTTGTGCAAGACATGTTTACAAATTGAATGTACAGTCAACAGAACAGTTTGGTATGCAATGATGTCACATCGTTGCGCGTACTAATTGCTCAGTACCTCGCACTCTCAATCAATCTTTCTAGCCTTTTCCCAACTATGTTGGGGTCGGCTTCCAGTATAACCGGCTGCAGCTGAATACCAGAATTTAACAAGGAGCGACTGCCTATCTGATCTCCACAACTCAGTAACAAGGTAACAGGATACACCTTGGTAAGGCTGGTTGTCAGACTTATGGGTTTCTGACTACCCGTAATGACTGTCAAAGATCTAAGAATGCCAGTAGATCGCACTCTGGCTGCACTTAATGATCTCTTGGATTGTAATCCAACAAACGATCTGTATGCGGACCAATGCGACCAATGCGACCAATGCGGATCAATGGACAAAGATTTTATTGGCATGTCAGAAGTACTGGGGAGGGCCCACAGTACTTCTGACATGCCAATAAAATCTTTTATATTAAATATTATTAAATCTTGTACCATTCATGACAGTGTTATTTTTTTTGTATCTATTAACTTGAACTTCATTATTTTATATTTTCCTTTCTATTTGTGTATGTGTCTGTCTTTAATCATGAACTTTAATTAACACGGTTAAAAACCAATTACAGTGGTTTTTAACCGTGTTAATTAAAGTTGATAAATAAATAAGGGCATGTAAAAAAAAAAATATTTTTGAACTACGTATATAGAAGAAACTTTGTAGACAAAAAATACGTTAAACATAACCCTGCTTGGCAGTAAGCAAAAAAAATACGGTTTGTTTCACTGTACACTAACACACATATTTCGTAAGTATAAGACTGACTAGACAAATACAAATTGCATAATTTACAAGTAGGTACCTATGATGATGATATGATAAGATGACCTTTAAGACTAAAAACATCTCTTAAACTCAATTTGTGGTAGCCATTGGTCATACTTTGCGACGTCTGCATATTAATGTCGAGACATTAGTGATGCCATTCCGTTTCTTTGAATTTGTATTTAAGGTCTCTTGTCAAACTACGTCTCATGTTTTTAATACCTAACTCAGACTAACCGTGAGTGAACAAATAGGTATTTACCGACCCACAGAAAATGAGAGAAGGGTATATGGTGTTCTACAGAACCACGTTGGAGGATAGCGTAAAAAAATAAACAAAGAAAATACCCACCTTAGAATTAATCAAAGTTTCTCTTTGATTCATTCTAAGGTGGGTATTTTCTGACCTTGTTTTAGATACCCCATGTTGCCCCTAAACGAAACGAAGCGGAAGAGTTTTTGTTAGTGCTTGGTTAAAATTTTCATATTTAAGTTAATTATGTAATTATGTAACCACTAAAATTTTACGAAATTGTAGATGAATAAATAATAAAAGTGTTATAATAAATAATAATACATTAAACATAGTTTTATTGATATTCCCTTAGCGTCCCCGTTATGCCCCACCTTGCCCTAATGCAAATTCCTGCCTGTGGTCTGTGAACAAAATCTATTTTTGATTTACGAGTATCAGGCAATTGTTTAAGGATCAACAGTAGTCTATTTGACATTCATAAGTTTACTTCTGAACCCATCTTCTCCTAAGCTGTGCATGATAGTTCCAATTAAATTATTTCAAACATAACTTGAAGGTATGATGGAAATAAAATGGTAAAAGATAACGCGTATTTAATATTTACCGAAGATTCGTCATGTAAGGTTTACTTACTTATTTATCGATGCACACAAGCGACGTCCGGTGACATGTTCAAATAAATCACTTTAACATTATTATCTGCGCAAACGCAGCGACAATGCGCGGCCTTGGATCATTCGCTGTTACAAAGTGTATGAACGTGAGGCTATGCAAGTGAATAGGTAGGTAATCCTATGTGCAGACGCACTATCGCGTATTTTAAATCTTGTGTAAGATAGGTTTATACTTGTTACCTATATTTTAAGTACCTATATATTTCAAGTATCTTAGCTCAACTACTCACAAAAAAAATTATATTCATGCATTTACTCTCAGAAAACGCACAGCCTAAACCGCTGGGTTAGATGCAGGAAATTTTTCACAAGAATTCTTGGTGAAAATTCATACTCTAAAGAGCCCATGTGAGTTTATATAATATGAAAGTTCATAATATTTGCCGATTGGTTTTCCACGGCTCATCCTATACTATTTAATTAGCAACATTTGTATAACATATAATTATGTATAGGTTATATATGTAATAATGTTCTCGAAAACGTTTTTTTTGTTTTTTTTTTGTTTGGGAAATTATCAAATAACTTCTCCCGCTCTGGTTGGAGCGGGAGGGCGTGTCAGACTTTTACTGACTAAAACCCACCCGTGTTCCTTTCGCGATATCCCTTTCGGACAAACTCGCAACCCTGGCAGGCATTGGCCCTTACGGACCCCGTCAGTTGGTGCTGACATCTCTTTTGAGGCGCGCGTGGAACACAACGCGCCGTCGATCCGGGCCTGGTCCTTATCGGACGGCGAGCTACCCATTGCTCACCGTCCGCAAGCCCGCGCCTACGGTGGCCGGAAGTCGGCTCACGACTCCCGATGCCCGGGGCGTCTCCTGCGGCGACTAGGGGCGCGAGGGCGCGAATCTTGCCTCTCCCTCGCGCGCTCCACCTCTTCCTTCGCGAGCATTACTGCTTCGCAGAAAGAAGTGACGGCCAATGCACTCTCGCTCCGGACCATGGCCTGAACCAGGGCCGGACGCGAGGTATCGCCGCCGCCGATCGCCTCCGTGAGGACACGGCGGGGCTCCGCCCAAGCAGGGCAGGCCTCCATCGTTTGCTCCACCGTGTCTTCCGGGCGATCCACACAGTGGTGACACCCGGGCGTCGAAAACGGCTCTAACGATTTAGAAGAAAGTTGCAATAATCGATCTAGCTAGGTCTCATATCTGGCGTTTTCTCCATATTTTCACCCGACCAGAGCTCGGTTGCCGAAAGTTTAAGACAAGATGGCTACCTTAGAATAATGACATGGCAGCATGGACTTAGTAAGTACCTACTATTATAGCAGCATGGAATTACTATGTACTATACATGGAATTAGTATGAATGAACTATCCTATACTATTAAATGAGCATTCTCTATTTTCACTCCAGCAGAGCTCGGTTGACCAGATACTGAACTATAAATGGACTGCATTTCATCATCTACCACAAAAAAAGCGATGATATCATGCTATGCAGCTATAAAGACTGTTGTTTAAAACAGACTAGCTGTTCATCGAACCAGTAACCTGCACAAAATTAGAAAAACCAACAACATACTAATGATTTTCCTTATATGTAGTTGAAATTAGGTAGTTAAAGCTCACATTCAAAATGTATCCTTGAACCCTGATATTTGACTAAAATCGTAAACTATTCTAATTAGTTTGAATAATAATATGTAGTCAGTACCAAACGAACTTGAAACACTTGAGTTGACTACCATAACCGGAAGGTGTTTTATTGAAGTGATATAAAGATAGAGGTACACTAAACATTATGCACAAAGTGTACAAGTCAACGCAACGCAACGTCAACAGACGTCGCGTCGTCGTGTCGTCAGATTGTATCCGGGACATTGATACAGTGACAGCTGTCATTATAAGAGTTTAGTTTTTGTTTTTTTTTTGTTCGTAAAGTATCACAGTTTGTGACAGTTTATTCAATCAAGCCTATTAGCTAATAAGTAATTTAAATATAACTTAAACTGTAAAGTATGAAAATAAAACACATTAGCAACCCGTAAACTTCTATTAATGAACTTGGGTCACTCAGGAATACAATCAATGGTCAAAATAATGGACACTGAGGACAAATGTGTTCAACGTTTGACGAACAGATCAATGGCGGCTGCACTGACTGTAAAGCATCACAAAAGATACTGCTTTTTATCCTCCTATTTCACACCATGAAGAGAAAGGTAGGTTATAGGATGTATTTTTTTAACCGACGTCCAAAAAGGAGGAAGTCGGTGGCAAAAAACGAAAATTCTAAACCAAAGACACCAACATCCGAAATTAAAGTTATTTGTTTAAAAGAAGAAAAAAACAAGATACGTATTGTAATTTTTTTTTTTATTTACAATACCTATCTTGTTTCCCGAAAGGGTTGGGCAGAGGTATACCTATAGTACACCAACATTTCATCAGTTATGTTAAAGTACCTTGGAATAGGGGGCGAGCCTATTGCCATCAACCGGGCACAAGTCTAGACTCAGGGCTGCTACCGGGAAATTCCAGATATTAAAACCCAATAACACTTTTCCCGACCTGAGAATCGAACCCACTTTACCAGTAGCGATTGCGACCACTACACCAATGAGGCAATCAATTATTTCTTTATTTATATTATTTATTGTACACCTTATAAACATAACAATAAATAAATCAAACAATACAAAACATACAATGTGCGGCCATTGTAGGATCCGAAGTTTTTGGAAAACCAGCAGCTAGGATACCTCCTTAATTTAATCCCCCACAATGACTTAGTTACAATAGATTAAAACCCACAAGGACGTGTCCCCGGCGCTGCACTCATATCGCATGCAACACGCGTCCACAATTCACAATGTCTAATTCAGAAGCACTTAACCACAGATTGAACTGACGCACCAGGGTATAAGTGGCTCATTTTGTGATTATTTCAATGAGGATTATGGTGGAATAATGGTATTAAATGAGAATGTGGCTCTGATTGTGTGGGAGTACATGTGTCACTACGAGTATTATGTATTTTGAGGTTATAGATTTTTAATACTGGTATCCAATTACTGCATCCGGTTAGACTGGAAACTGACCCCAACATTATGGTCTAGTAGTAGGTATCTGACGAAAGTGTAAACAAACCCTCTTCAGGTTAAATTCTTACGCAATCACTCATTATCTAAAGGGAATTAGTAACGTCTTAATTATACATACATAAACTTACGCATTCTTCCCGCAGTCAGAAACTACAGAACGCGACCTGCTACGATCCTTACATACACCTTTTGCTTCGTTTCCGTTCATACATCTGGTCATACAAGCACGCTGGTTGCGAGTACTACTTATCTGACCTTTCTGAAGAACATCACCACTAAGGTCATTTTGTCTTCCTAGCGTGGGTCGCCCCCCAGCTAGATGAACCGACGAGCATATGAAAGCGGCTGGGACAGACTGACAGACAAAATTTCCAAATTCAAAATATTTTATTTCACATGGGCACTTATGAAATGTCAGAAGCTAAGTGCACGGTTCCAATTGGTCGTTTCGTATGAAGAAGAGCTGGCCAGAAACTCCACGGTTACTCTTTTAAAAATAATTGTTTTTTTACAATATTTTCAAATAACAGTATTTAATAGGTATGGGAGGACAGTGTAGGTCTTTCAACAAGTACCAGGTACTTAACAAAATAGAAGATGGTCAGTAAAGCTAGGGTCAAAAAAAAAAAACTGTCTATTTAAATATGAATAAATTAATAAAAATAAAAACCTATTTTAAACGAAATGACATGATTGCTATTACAACTGTAACAAATCTGAATAATTATCATGTACACACGGCTACACATCAAGCTATACATTTCCAGTTTATGCTGATCTCGCATTGTATAGGATTTCCGTACAATGTGAGGTCAGCTTATACTGGAAATGTATAGCTTGATGTGTAGCCGTGTGTACACAAAAGCCACTAATAAAGTGTTGAAATTAAATTGTAGGTATATAATGTCAGTGTCGACAGGAAGACGGATGACGCAGCTTGGGAGAAGCCTATGTCCAGCAGTGGACTGCGATAGGCTGAGTTGATTGATGTCCTCCTAGGGCGCCCCCTCCCGGCGTTTCCATTCGCATCTGCCTTGTAAATACCTTTTATTGATGGCCTTTCATTCATGCTCTTCACATGGCCAAACCATCTAAGCATACTCATAACATACGTATTTAGAAGGTTTCAACGTTGTAATAGAAAAATCATCGACGAAAACAGGGGTTAAAAAATTTACCTCAAGCATAAAATTTAAAATATTACAGATATTTTAAATTTGATGCTTGAGGATATTTTTTATTTTTTTTTAGGTGGTTTAAAATTTGAATTTTGGGTTTAAGTATTCAAATAATATCAAAGCACTCAATTTGTAAATGGCCCTACAAATTGGCATGCACAGGTCGGGTACACTTTCTGAACCATTTGTTTATATTGTCATCAAGTACTTTTGGAACAGGGTATAGCTGGAAAAAGTTAGACCGATGATGTCTGTGGACCTGTTGTTATAGATTTAAGTCAGGGTCAGACTGTTATAATTTAGAAATAGGTGGAGGCGGTAAATCCGATGCGCTAAATTAGAGGCAAATTCAGTCAATTTCGTTTTTATTTTTTGTGATAAACCGTGTTGCACCATTATGGCGCATTGGGTACATGTACATGTACGTCGGGTGAGTGCAACAGATATATAAATTTAAATTTCGTGTTACATTTTGTTACTAACATAGCTTATTTATTATGTAATGTGTAACATCATATGGATCAAGGTCTGATTTTTTTTTACTAATAGAGTGTCGTAATTTTCGAAGGTTCTATCCGCTGCCTGAAACAATGCAATATTAATAGTTATTGTGACTCGATTTCTCCTGTTCTTTCGCAGCTTATAACAGCCTTCATTAAATTGGACTGCAGTAAATTAAGTCTTAATTCTGCACAATGTTGTGTATATGTGGCACTTCATTCCTTATTGGCAAACTCTGGCAGTCTGCCACTAGGTATACTATAGTCATTGACATCCGTTCAGTGCGGATTGCTTAGAGCTCGACTAATATTCAGTAGGAAGACACAAATTGTACTAATCTAATATAATATAGTCTCTCAATCGCCTAAAACCGGTGCATGAGAGTTGCAGATGTGGCTAAAAATAATTCTAGATTTTTGATCTAGAATTATTTGGGTTGTGATATCTAGATTAACATATTACAACCCTTTTTTTTTTTTTCCTAACTAGGGCATCTCGCAGATTACCACTAAGGTAGTGACTGCTTAACCGGGCTTTCCTGTGGCTGCCTTAAGCTTCTACACTCAAAGCCTCCAGCCAGGGCATACTATTCTAATTAAAACTAGGCGAATGCTCGCTAAGGGCCACCCCCTGTGGGGTGCGAACCTCGGCTTAGGGCATTCGCTGAGGGGAGGACAGCAAGAGGGACAGGCTATGTCAAAATGGTGGTTTCATGATTATTGATCGGGGAATTTAAAGCTACAGGCTCAGCGGCAACGCGTGCTGGCGCTTCGTCGAGCAAGGGTCGGGGGGGAGTATCATTTACTCGGGAGGGTCGCGATCGCGGGGGACCTCTACGGCGAGGTCGGTAACACGGGTGTCGGTTGTGTTTGTGCACTGTACTCGTGGCCCTATTACTTTCCTGGAGGAGGGTGATGGGGTCGTCTGGGTCGGAGAGGATATGCCTTGGGCGGCGAAACTGACTGATTCTAGAGGGAATGTAACTAGCTGCCTCGACAACCAGAGGGTTGCGATGTTTGACGGCTGAATCGAAGTAACGCTTGGACATGCGTTTGAGAAACTGGTGGATGGTAGGTATTTTAAGATCGAGATGGAGGATCTCATTTCTAACATACATGGGGGATCCCGTGGCTCTACGGAGGAATCGGTTCTGTAGGGTTTGCAACCTATGGATGAATCGGGGTTTGGTATGTGCAAAGACGATGCCCGCATAGGTCATGATTGGGCGAATGCACGTGGTGTAAGTTCGCAATTTGCACCTGAGTGACATTTTGCTACGTGCATTTAATATGAAATGGAGTCTACTGAGAGCGAAAGAGGCTCGCGAGTGAACCGCCTTTATGTGCTCTGAAAACGTGAGATGCCTGTCTAGGATCACACCTAGATATTTGGCTCGCTTAGCCCAAGGGATCGGCTTGCCAAACATGGTGACTGATCGGGGGAAAGAGGGATTTAGCCGCGGTTTCGAGAAGAGGACCGCTTGGCTTTTGTCGGGATTGAACTCGATTCTCCACTTCCTAAACCAGGTGCCAAGGTTATTGACCGCCTGTTGGAGGTTACGGAGCATCGAAGCGGAACCTATGCCTTTACAGTAGATGGCAGTGTCGTCTGCGAACAGAGCCAACTGAGTCGTTTTACTTTTGGGGATATCGCTGGTGAATAGCGTGAACAATAGGGGAGCGAGTACAGAGCCCTGAGGGACTCCTGCTCGGATCTGACGAGGGGTGGATAGGGCTCCGTCTATGCGATAGCGAAAGATACGATTCGACAAGTAGTCTCATAAGATGAGTACGAGACGATCGGGCACACCGAGTTTGTAGAGCTTATACAATAAGCCGTTGTGCCAGACTTTGTCGAACGCTTTCGCTATATCAAAGAAGATAGCGCCTGTCAATAAGCCGCGGTGGATGCCGCTGCTTATATGTTCTATGATACGGTGGGCCTGATGCACGCTAGAGTGCTGGGTTCGAAAGCCGAACTGTTCGTTGGGGATTAAGCCCTTTGTCTCGGCGTAGTCTCTGAGTCGCTTATAAATAAGCTTCTCATAGAGTTTGCCGAGTACTTTGAGCAGACTGATGGGACGGTAACTGGTGAGATCTGATTTGGGCTTGCCAGGTTTTGGAATACCTATGACAGTGGCCTCTTTCCATGTTTGGGGAAAGATATTATTGCTTAGAGCACCATTGAAGATGGTGGTCAGTAGCATAATGAGATGTGCGGGGAAGTGTTGGATCACCCTATTGGTGAGTCCGTCTGAACCGGGGGCTTTTCTGATTTTTAGACCTTTGATTATGTCATGCACTTCGTCCGGAGCGACTGGAGGCAGAGGACTATCAGGGTCTTCGACGGGAGGGAGAGAGGCTCTGCGTTCGACTTCGGCGTCGACCTCTGCGAGGTGAGCTTGGTCTACTGGCTGAGAGCTGGGAGAGCATTGGAGCTCGAGACTATCTGCTAGGCACTCGGCCTTTTCGATGTCGTCGAATGCTATTGACTTATCGGGTCGTATCAGGGGGGGCATGGTGGCGATCTCCTGGGATTTGAGTTTCCTCGGAAGTTCCCAGAAGGCCGTGTGAATGGGCTCTAGCTCGCTAAGCATCTTGTCCCAGCCCGCTTCACGCAGCTCCGCTACACGTGTACTTACAGTTCGCTGTAAGTAGCGCATATGGGCTTTGTTTGCGGCACAGGGGAAGCTGCTATTGGCACGGGTGGCCGCGTGCTTCTCTGTCATTAGAGCACCTACATCGTCAGGGAGCTTCCAGCGACGGTTATCCGTCGCTGGGACCTCCCTTGAACAGTAGTTCAGGACAGATTGTACGTGCTCCGTGAGTGAGTCGATCGCGGCCGTCGTGTCAGCGATAGAGTCGAAATTATTAGGGATTGAGTCTAACTGAGGGGATGTGGTGGGTTTCAGCTGTTCGCTTACTCGCCTCCAGTCTGTTATCTTTTTGGTAGCAGAGGGCTGGTTAGGGTCATGGTGACCTATGCGGGAGTCGAGTCTTAGTAGTATTAGACGGTGGTCAGAGTTAAGCTCGTGCACCGTTTCTATCGAGTCTAGTCTCAAGTTGACACTCTTAAGGAGTGCCACGTCGAGGACATCCTGAGTAAAATTGGGGTCGTGAGGAAAATGAGTGGGAGTCATCGGAGCGATGACGTCAAAGTTCAGGAAGGTGGAGAGGTCGAACAAGTGTCGACCTCTGGGGTTAGTTCTGGTACTATTCCAGGAGGGATGCTTTGCATTGAGGTCGCCCGCTATGATAACGGAGTCGCTCATGCCGAGTAGGATAGTGAAATCGTCTGAGATATGTTGGAAATTCTCAGCCGGGGTAGCGGGAGGGAGGTAGACCGATACTAGCATGATCGGCTGATGGCCAGTCATGGATAGTCGGCAGATAGTGACTTCTAATTTGCTTAGGGGAGGAGGGTCCATAGGTATGCAATACAGATCCCTTTTGTAATAAATAAGGGTGCCGCCCTTGTGACAACGTGTCCTATCGTTACGGATAAGACGGTAGTTTGCTATAGAGGGGTTTCGGTGACTGGGTTTAAGGAACGTTTCCTGAACGAGTAGTAGGTCAATTTGATGGTCGCGGAGGAATTCCGAAATCTCATCGCGTTGACCGCGGATGGCGTTTGCATTGAAGATGCCTATTTTTAGGGATCGGGGTTTATGCCTAGCTGTATTGGTGTTAGACATTATGAGGTTTATGAGAGTGGATTGTTTGCATGACGTCAGAGTATTCGAATAATACTCTTTGCAACATAGGGATGTTATCAGTTTGTCTAGCCACGAGGATTTCGTGAGCCATCTGTATAGCGCGAGGGGAACAGTAGGCCATGTAGGTATCTGAGATTATATTATAAACGTCCGAAGTGGACAACTGAGTGGTCGCGGGAGCGACGGTGCTGGGGCACGGTGCTTTATGAGCGGGAGCGGAAGCGGGTTTGTAGTGGGCCGCGGAAGGGCCTACGAGCGCGGGGGGAGGGGGGAGGTGGATGCGCTGATCCATGAGAGAGGGAATTTTATTCGGAGGAGATTGAGGTTGAGTTAAGGGGGTCGCGTTCGATAAGGCTGGGAAGGTCTGACGGTGCTGGAGTTGATTCCAGGGGCTAGGTCTCTGAGGGCTTAGCTGCTCAGGGATTTGAGAGGACGGGATAGGGAAGTATTCCCTTTGCTTTAGCTGACGATCGTCTAAACGTTTCGTCAGTTTGGGCGAAGTAGTTTTGGGGGCTTTGGAGCAGCCACGGTAATTGGCTGTGTGACCCTCTTGCCCGCATAGCACACAGCTAGGTGGGCTGTCACACTGGCTACGGTCCTTAGGACGGGTGCATTCAGCAGTGCCGTGGTCACCCAGGCACTTGACGCACCTGGGTTTCGCATGACAGAACTTCTGCGAATGCCCATATAACTGGCAACGATGACATTGCCCTATCGCGTGATTTTTCCAGGGCTTCTCTATTGTGAAGCCCTAGGCCCTTAGGCCCTTAGGCCCTTTGTGAGGTTGCAAATAGATTTTATATTAAAAATAGGGTTATGCCCTTCGATAGGGGAGCACACGACGAGAACCATGTCGTATGCTTCTCTACCGCGCAAACGGTGCATACGGTGCACTTCGTCTGCTGGGATATTTTGCGACTTAAGGTTGGCTAGAATTTCGGCGGGAGTGATCTCTTTCGGGATCTTTTTGATTACAACCCTCGTCTGTTTCTCCTCTGGGAGAGAGTACGTGTGGAATGACACGTTCCTGTCTCTCAGAAGTCGGGTTAGGGATCTATAGTCGGTCGAAGTCGGGACGATGACTTTAATACCCTGTTGGGAGGAACGGGCGTTGGTGTAGCCGATCTTAATAACCTGGCTGTCGGTGTCCATTGACACGACTGGGCTGGCTGCTATCGGGGTTTTCTCTAAGGTATCACTGAAAGTCGTGATTTCCTCAGAGGGATTGATAGGGGACTGCTGGGGTTCTAAGTTTCCAGGAGGGCACTCGAAGCACTCCTGGTTTTGGGCTAGGACTTGCAGCTCTATGGCGAACTGCTGCCATAGAGCTGGTTCTAGAGCTACCATTTGTCGGATTACATCGAAGAGCGATGTGTTAATGCGTCTAGTCGCATCTAACTTAGCCTCGGAAATTTCGAGGTCCGACTCCATAATGGAGTTTTATGATAACTAGTGACTAATTTTGGGAACCTATTTTCCTAACTTTTCCTGCACCTATCTCCCCGGGGGAATACCGGGGATGTGTAAAACCCTCCCTGTCGGGTTAGACAGGGAGGTTGAGTACTTAGGGTGAGCCCTAAGCTTGCTTTTTGCCCGTTGCCTATCTTATTGTGCAACGGGGTCCTATCCAGTCTAGTGCGCTGGGTGTAGACACACCCGACCGACACTAGGTGAGTGGCTGTTGAAGGAAGACTGTCACCAATGCCGACTAGGAGACTGCCTCACCCTGAAGGGGCTCGGCGGGTGTGTTGGGTCAACACCCCACTCGGTTTCGTTGGCACCGTATAGGTTTCCACCGAGGACCACGAAACTGTGGATTTACCCTGAAGGGGATTTAATCGCGACGATTACGTTCAGAT
This sequence comes from Agrochola macilenta, assembly GCA_916701695.1. NCBI lineage: Eukaryota > Metazoa > Arthropoda > Insecta > Lepidoptera > Noctuidae > Agrochola > Agrochola macilenta. Next base: position 23,926,124 of record OU753553.1, read on the forward strand.
GACAACTCTGATAAGAAACTTATTAATTGTGTCTTGAAAAAGACAACAATTAATAGCTGAAGATAGTCCCAGACTATACACGTAGCAGGAACCACAGCAGGAGCCACTGAGCCGAAACTCAGGAGATCTGGAAAACACGCGCACACACTATGAAGCACGTCCGTCCGCGTTCGATGCCGAGCGCAGAGTCATATTACAACCCCTTTTTATCCGGGTACAAATAGTAGTTATCCCAGGATGCAAAATCAAAATATTTTATTACACATAAACATACATGGGCACTCATGAAACGTCAGAAAAACGACCAATTGGAACCGTGCACATAGCGCACGGTTCCAATTGGTCGTTTCCTATGGAGAAGAGCCGGCAAGAAATTCCACGGTTACTCTTTTAAAAATAATTGGATTTTACAATATTTTCAAATAACAGTGTTAATTGGTATGGGAGGACAGTGTAGGCCTTTCAACAAGAGCCAGTGCCATGCAGGTACTGAACATTGATCAAGATGCGATTGAAACAGAAGGTAAAAACTGATATTATACAAGTGATGTCCCTGATTCACACGGGTGCAATGTACTGATGTTCAACATGTCAAAACATTGAGGTTTCTGTGTTTCTAATTTAAATATGTGTTACTCACATAAGCCTTCGGGAATAAATTAATTAAAAATATAAGGTAAATGATAGTGAAAGCCGTATCATCCTTTGCGCACTTTAGAAGTACAATGCCGTCACACAGACAGACACGCAAAGCGACTTTGTTTTATACTATACTAGCTTTTTCCCGCGGTTACGCCCGCGTAGATATCGGAAAATGATCGGAAAGAGGAGCTCGTGGCTAAGTAACAACAGCCGCACTGGTCGATCCATCAGGTTAAGCTACGCTTGCCGGGGTTGGTCAGTGGATGGGTGACCATCTTTACATACCGAGAATCCTCCGTGCCTCGGAAAGCACGTTAAGCCGTTGGTCCCGGCTGTCATTCGTGGATCTTTGACAGTCGCACGAGTCGTCAGAAGCCCGAAAGTCTGACACCAGTCTTACCAAGGGGTATCGTATTACCCAGTTACTGGGTTGTGGAGGTCAGATAGGCAGTCGGTCCATGTAAAATACTGGTATTCAGCTGCATCCGGTTAGACTGGAAGCCGACCCCAACATAGTTGGGAAAAGGCTAGGCAGATTGATTGAGAATAGGTGAACGCTTTATTATTTTTACATATTTGGGATTTGTGTATTTTTAGAATAAACAAGACCATTGACCGTTTAATTATTTCATTTTCACAGAATACGCTTGCTTTACTCAAAACTTTCATAAGACTAGTAAAATAAACCATAACATCGAACAATTGTTATTTAGATTTTGTCCGTCACTTGATCTTTGTAAACTGCTCCTCGTTTTCACACCTTTAGTCAAGCTCAGTCCATTGTCACTACCATACAAGTAAATCAAATATCCAATTTATTCCACAGTGTCCTAGCATAGCTAACTAAACCCGAACTGAACTTTATCAAAGTGCTCCGTAACATGTTTATCAGAGATAATGCCTGTCTTCAGAGCCATGTTTATCCTGTTACTCTGTGTACCTTAAGACAAAGGAATACAATGAACCCCTGTTACTATGTGCACAAGGGAATATAACGCACATGAAGACAAGGCTAGTGTACCCACTGTAGTCGGCTCGTGACAGACCAATTAGGTCTTGGAGGATATGGTTGTGCTGTGCACTGATTGATAATTAGTGTGAATGTTACTGCGAACATCAGAAATCAGTGAATGTTTAGATGTACCAGTTTATGTCGACATTCACCAATTTCGATGGTGTAAGTCAGACATTGCTTCATTAATTAAACTAGAATTGAACATATGCCAGTGGATGTTAACATACAACAAGGCAATTCTGTGAATCTTAAATACCAATAAAGTTATATTTACTTATAACTTTCTCGCCTTTTTTAGGGGTCGAGTATCATTGACAATCATTATAATTATACTGATTGTGTTACTGATTTAATTCAATAAACAAATTATGACATGTAATTAATCGATCCCTAAATAGTTCCCATTTTGATTTCCTAAAACTACTAATCGTAATGTAGCGGCATCTACATCGCTACATGCGAACTACGCATCAAAGACCTGACGTCACATAACATCCTGACGTCACACAAATCCTGCATCGCGCAATTAGAGTTTACCGCGCGATAAACATATATAGAATCTCCCAACTTCAAACCTCTGGGCAGTTGCCCGCCAGACATGACACCCGTCTGGTTGGAGGATCCTCCCTTTTCTATGGGGGATGAGTGAACTTTACACCCTGTTCCTCATACCCCTAAACTGGTGACCCCGAGCATGAACGTCAACGCAGCCTTCGTGCAGATACTTCAGCGTGACGTCATCATCATCATCACTCCCGCAAGCTTTCGTGAGGCGAGTCACACAGCCAGTCAGCACCCACGGCTTCAACGGGTATCCTGACCACCAGCATGCAGCGAACGCGCATTCCTGGTCATCACCCTCAGCTACAACCCAGCGCTGTACCACATCCGACCCACTGGATGATCATAACGCAGCGCTACCCCGACTCACTGGGGAATCACCGCAGACAGTTCCGACTCACCGCGAACTATGCGGCACCCGGTTCCGACTCACTGGAACCACAGCTGGCACTGTGAAGCATCGCAAGATTCAAGACTATGCCCACTATCGACCTCCGGTCTCCGGAGGGGAGTGATGTAGCGGCATCTACATCGCTACATGCGAACTACGCATCAAAGACCTGACGTCACATAACATCCTGACGTCACACAAATCCTGCATCGCGCAATTAGAGTTTACCGCGCGATAAACATATATAGAATCTCCCAACTTCAAACCTCTGGGCAGTTGCCCGCCAGACATGACACCCGTCTGGTTGGAGGATCCTCCCTTTTCTATGGGGGATGAGTGAACTTTACACCCTGTTCCTCATACCCCTAAAGTAACACTAATAAACTAGATCATCTTTTTGTGATGTGCCCTAGCCAGGGGCGGCTGTCTCGACATAGATAGTGATCACTATACGACCGAATTCGGTCGCAAGGTCCTAATGGGGCGCCATTGTCAAAATTGCTTGACACGCACGAAAAAATCCCGTGCTTGTGAAGCACGTCGTGCGCGTCTAGTGACGCCATTAGGACTGCCGCCCCTGGTAGCTGTAACCAACTCGCATGTAGTGCTTGATCACAGTAACATATATATTGATCAGTGCTTTATTTGGCTTGTGGTTTGTGAATAAAATAAGTAGGCAAAAGTAAATATTAGATGTCAAATTAGGCTGCCATTTAACCTCCTATTATTTTAATAACAGTACAAGATTACAGTACAACTATTTTCTTAATGTCCCACGGTAAACTTCGTGTTTCGTCAGTCGTCGGATTTCTATCAGACCAAAAACCAAGATGGCGGCGTTAGTTCCGATTTTGGCCACGCGCCAGAAGAACCTTGTAGCGCTATTTATATCTGCCGTTTTGAAACATTTTTATTGTATAATGTGTGAATAGTGGAATCATGGCTTATATAGGCAGAACAGTCCGTATTACGTTTAACATTTCCGAAAAGTTAATTTATCTTTATTAGTTTTTTGACTTGCGAATTTGCGATACGATCACAAGAAGTGGCCATTAGATCAGATATCTAACGAGTAAAGGCCAAAGTTTTAATATTGTTATTTTTTTGACAATTATCATAAAAATTATTATGGAAATTATATATTTTATTTTATTTTGTGGTGACTAAGACCTAATTTATACTTCACCTGACTCATTGGTGGTTAGTAACTAACAAAGTGGTTTCATACTGAGTCATATCGAATGCATCAATTGCATAATAGACGATAAATCGATTAGCAATCAATTAGTCGAGTAGGTAGTTGGATGATTATCGACGCTGGTCTACATATTGCCCACCCGTATTCATACAGATGCAGAGGAATTAACATATAGGTATATACCTATTGGAGAGCTAATAGGTGCCTACATATTTACACTCATAATACAGCTTAATTTTACAACAAAGTAGGTAATATCTACTCATAAGTTTCTCCTTTTATCACAAGATCTTACAAATAACGCCTTTTCTAACAAAACAATAAAAAGCATTCACGTATTTCCGTCACTACCTACAAGTAATTCTGTAAATGAATACTAATTATGAAGTCAACGGCACATTACTGGGTATTGTACGATGACAAATGCCATAATTGTGTATATTGTGTTCACAAATGGCCGCCGTATCGCCTTTGTTCAAGAGATTCATGGTAATGATAGGTTTTCAGGAAACACGTAAATGTTTCTATTTTTAAGTATTTTTTTTCTGTTGACGCATAAATTATTTGTGGAAATACTGTGATTACTCCACTAGTTACAACGTAAATAGTCAATTTTCTCACAGTTTCATTTTTATTACTTGTTTTTGCCAAAGTTTTAATCCTAACTAATACTATAAATGCGAAAGTGAGTTTGTTTGTTTGTTATGCTTTCACGTTAAAATAGCTGAACGGATTTTGATGAAATTGGCACATGGGTAGACCATGACCTGGATTGGGACATAGGATACTTTTTATCCCGATATTCCCAAGGGATCGGACTTATGCGGGTGAAACCGCGGGGCGCAGCTAGTTAAGTAATAAATCCCAAAACATCTGTGCAAACAAATCGCACCATATTATAGTCAGAATATTAAAAGACATGCTTAAATGTTTGAAGAAATATATTTGAAAAATTACTCGTAATCTCAGAGTAATAACTAACATAGAGGGAGCGTGAAATTTCAGTATAGTTATACTGTTTATACTTATAACAAATTCAGTGTGAAAAACAAAGACAGATATATAGTTATAAGGGTTGCTTATGGCAAGGCTGTCCACTTTTTTTGTCTCGGTAGTGATGTGCCGTATTTTGCAGAGGTATCGATATTAATTTATTTTAGACAGGATATTTACTTATTGAATTGAATGTACGTTAGTGTCATGTCATACATTCCATAGATGATAAAATCAAAGAATACATTGTTTGTTTAAAAACGCTCTGGTTCCAACACGCTTTTACATGTGTTCCTATTCTTCTTCTTGTCGTGTGACCTGCAAGATCTATCAACCAAACACTGATGTCAGTTTTTTTACCGCTTTCCAAGCTCCCATGTTAGTAACGACCATTATTTCGCAGCTTATCGTTCTTTCCGAAGCATGAACCCATCTTACTTTTCTTTTTACCGGCTTCTAAAAAAAGGATATCAATTCAATACGTATGTATCTAATATTGTTGGAATTGCACAATATTCATATAAGTTACTCTATGTGGCCTTCTAAACACGTGTGCCAAATTTAATAAGAGGTAAAGATACCGACTTTCGAAACGAAAGTAATTTTTGCTTTTAGTGTTTTGCTTTGGAAGTCGGTATATTTTTTGTGGAAAAGTTACCTTAAATTTATGTAATGGAATAGAAACAATCGGATCAAAACGGATTTTTATTTAATATTTGGGGATAAACAATAAAATAAAGAGAGGAGAAGAAAGCAGTTTAAATTATTCGATTTCAATCGAATAACTTCTGCTTTAAAAACTGCTTTCTTCTCAACTCAAACTCAAAGCATTTATTTCAATTAAACCATTTACGGGCACTTTTGAATTGTCAAGGGAATCGGTCAGTCAGAAATATGAAGCTAATTGTCCATTCCAAAGCGTAATAGGTACCTATGGAGAAGAACGGGCAAGAAACTCCACGGACACTCTTTTATATAAAATAAATAGTTACAAAATATTCGTTACATCATTCATGTTGAAATTATACATGTGAGAACAATGTAGAAAGACGTGCACGTTAAAAGCGTCCGTAATAAAAAGATAAATAAAGAAGATAAATAAAAAAAAGAACAATTTAAAAATTTAAATCAGCCATGGCAGCTAAGAGTTGGCCAGTCCCAACTGACGGCGCCCGTTCACGAACATGACGCATGTATCAGCACCATTCAGCTCAACCATACAATTATATGCAAAATTTCTGAAAACAACAAAGAAAACTAACTTGGTGTGTTGTGTTACTTGTGTTTTATCTACTACTTTATTTATAGCCAAAAATACATATCAATATACATTAGGTAAAGTATATAGTAAAGTAAAACAATTAGTAAAGGTTAACACGTTCACAGTCCCCATACAAACCATTTAGTAGACACCTTTTTTTTTTGGTGGGATTTTGGCAAATAACTTATCGCGCTCTTGGCGGAGCGGGAGGGCGTATCAGACTCTTACTCACTAAAACCCACCCGTGTTTCTTCAGTTGCCTGTACGTTGCCAGGGCCACGGTATCCCTTTCGGACTTTCCCGCGATTTTAGTCGACCCCTCAAACCGGCAAGAAAAACAACTGAAGATACAAGAAAAACATTTTTTTTCACGGAGCTTTAGGGCACAGAACTGTGAACGTTTTGTGATAGGTAAAACATAACGCGAATTGATCACTAAGTGAGCGCACGTGAAGATGGCTTTACTTACCAATCATAGGGATAGTATTGCGCCAGGTTTTAACCTTCTCCATTTATCGCTACTTACAAAGCAGTCGTTCGTAAAATGTTTAGAACATACTCGGCTATGCTTAGTTTAATAATTTCTGGCTCTTGGAATCACTTTACACTAATTTTCTTTCTCATTTGAAGGTATACTGAAAAAGAAAACGACAACTTTTCTAATTTATCGGCATAAAATTATCATATCGATAAAAAGTATCTCCATCACTAGCATAACATAACCTCACAATTTAACGATTTATTTTTTTGAAAATTATTTCGCGATTATAACATAATTTGTAATAAAGATAGTTTGAAGAGATCATTATCATTCTAATATGTATGTTATTAGTGATGACGTCCAAATATTTCGCGTGATTTTATATGAAAACTGTAAAAAAACACTTACCGATAAAAGCTTACAAATTCATTGTTTTCTTTCCGTTACGAATGTGATGTACACGATAACACAAAACAAGCCATGTTAACAGTCTATTGATCTGTCCTTTGTACCTATTTTTTTTAGAAAAATGTGCATATATATATATATTTTGAATAAAATAATGACCAACACCTCAACCAGCACACGTACTGAAATTCACGACGTAATATACGACTAAATCAAATACTTTATACGGTTAACCGTGTACTAAGTAACTATTGTGCTTTTTTAATTGGTCGTGTAAAAAGAGACCAAGTATGACCGTTTGACAGTTTTGGAACATCCATTTAGTTTTAGCTTATACGAATCCATATGCATTTGTCTCTTTTAAGTGTATAATCTGAGCCATAAGAGAGAAGAGCTTAGATATATCGTAATTTGTCTCTAATTTGTATGCTCCTTCTATGCTTTAGTTATTACTCTGAGCTCGTAATACTCAAGCAGTTGCTAAGACATTTTAATTTAAATAGCCTCCTTCATAATGAACAATATGGCTTTACAAAAGGTCGTTCGACTACAGATGCGTGTGTTGCTTTGCTTAAACACATATTTAACGCATGGGAGAACTCGCAAAATGCTATTCGGGTTTTCTGTGATCTCTCCAAAGCCTTTGTTTGTGTGCACCATGACACGCTTTTGCGTAAACTGCGTCATCACGGTGTGCAAAACGAAGCTCTCAACATTATACATTCTTATTTACATATCAGGTTCCAATGTGTAGATGTTAATGGTGTGAAATCTTCCGGGCTACCAGTTCAGTTAGGTGTATCTCAAGGCTCAATACTGGGTCCATTATTGTTCTTAGTGTATTTCAATGACTTGCCATTCTATTTAAAGGATATCTGTGAAGTTTACTGTTTGCAGATGATACGAGTACCTCTCTTATTTTTAAAGTAGATAAGAATAGACAAGATTTTGACGATGTAAACAGTGCACTCTTAATGGTTACGGATTGGTTTACGACAAATATACGCTGCTGCTTGCGGTGCCTGGTGGTCTTGCTGATCATAGTTTTGTTATTAGTAATTCACTGTTTTATGCTACCTCGATGGTCCTAGTTTATCATTTATAACTTCCAGTTACAGCTTTATGTAAGCGGGCACGCCCTTTATGGCCTGGAGGCTTTTATTTGGATTGTTTTTTTTTTTTTTTTTTTATCTCTGCCCGAGTATAATTGTCGTTGTTTTTTGGTTGGTATATTGGCGTGTGTGCTAGCTGACATATGGCTAATAATGTACAATTTAAATTATGTTTTGTGTTGCGTAATGTAAATTATTTAAAATACTATTATATAGAATCAATTGTTTCTAACTGAACAGACAGTTGTGTGGCTGGGGAGTTTGTTGCGCCACTTCTTCTTCCCAGCTAAAGCACTAGGAAGTGGTGAAGGACGAGCGTTTTTCGGGGACTGTCTTATGTAATTTTGACGTTCGAAAAGTCTTGATTCTCAGCCTAGTTTGAATAAATGACTTTTGAATTTTGTTTTTGTTTTAAATTTTGAATTAAATTAATTCTATAAATAGGATATCGGAATCACTTTTACACGTTATATAAAAATAAAAAAGACGTGTGGCACTCGGAGACTGCCGCGGTAAAGCTATTGCATAGCATTTTTTATCAACTTATGCAATTTGTGTCACAGTGACAATTTGTGTCACAGTGATGCGCGCGCATCTTAAAATTTCACTCTATGGCCCCCATAGAGTGAAATGTTAGGTTATTTTCGTTACGGAATTTCTGGATTCGGTCTCCTCGCTCAAGGCCCGCGATAGAAGCTATGCAGTAGCTTAAAAAGATTGGTGTCGACATTTCCTTTCAAAGCATTCGTAATAAATAGAAAACCAACAAAGAAATTACGTATTTTTATGCCTAATTTGTAATTTCTTATTTACGGCCCTCAAAATCTGGGCAAACCACAACAAGAACAAAACTTAATCATAAGCATTATATAGTTTAAAATACACCTTGGTACCGCAGCATCCACAAAGGTCAACGTAATCCAGCATAATGCTAGGCTTAAACCTAAAAACCCTCACCTACAAGGTAGATATAATTTGTACAAACTTCACGTTTCTCTAGATTTACATTTTTTTGTAGATTAGAGTCCTATCTGTACTTACTTGAATTTTTCTTTTTTGTGTTTTGAAATGTCGTTGTAGTCTAGAGGTCAGCGAATTTTGTTCTTATAAGAACATATAAATTAGGTACATTTTTATATGCTTAAAGCGCCTATAATATTCCTGCTGCTGGAACACAGGCCTCCTCTTTTTGAGAAAGAGTTGACCGTAATCTACCACGCCCGGCCCTGTGCTGGTTGGTGGATGTCACACATGTCTTTTAATTTTTGGTTCTAGGACATGCCGGTTTCGGTTTATTTTTTATTATTATTTATTATTGAAAATCAGGCAGGTGGCCATGTAGTGTTCCAATTCAGTCAATCTTTCGAACCCCTGAATTACACTACAGGACAAGATCAAGCGAAAACCTGGACCTAATAAGAGGTTATGGTCTGAAATTGCATAACTTACGGCCTACATACAATTAGAAAGTTCGGTAATTCTTTTTGCACTCAGCCTGTGCTCATAATGGCTTTTCTGGCATCTCAAGGATCAATACTGTCTTCTAATGTATCTGTTTGAATTAAGCCTAATAACTAAGATGTTTCTTAACTAAAGATAGATGTGGTTACAACTTAAACTAGTATGTTATTCTAAAATATACAGGGTGGACCAAATAGTGAAGTCATAAAAAAAAGGTATCCAAAAATACCCCATGTACGAGTATGTTCCGCGATTCTTTGTAGTTTTCGATTTATTTATTTTTTGTATTTTTTAGTTTTCTGCCGGTGGAGCTTAAAATATTCATATATTTTTTTGTAGTGGGTATTAATCAGATATTCTTTTATGTCAGAATCCTCGTGAGTGATACTTTCATAAGTAAAATAATAAACTTCCCTTCGAAGGTGATAGGCAAAAATCCAAAAAAAAAATCGAACTCTACAACAAAACGCGGAACATACATGGGGTATTTACGGATATCCTTGCACATGAGGAATCTATTTTTTTTTATAGCGTCACTATTTTGTCCAGCCTTTATTTATCCTATTTAAAATAGATAATTATGAGTAAGTCAAACACACCACAATTTTAGCACAACCGTGCATCTTCATGAAAACAAAACCAATTGTCAGTTTCGATCCTACTATCCTACAAATATAATAAATATGAAAGTTTGTATTTTTGGATGTTTATAATCCTGGGGCCGCATCTTCGTCTATCGTGACGAAGCTTCGCACAGTGATACGATCCACACAGATGTGACCAACTATTATCGGCTATCGTCGCGATAGTTCAGGCTGCGTATCACTTATCGCCCGGGTAACGGTACATCTGTGGCGGCATTTACATCGGTGCATCAAAATCCTGACGTCACAGTTAAAGTTTTCTGCGCGAACTGCATATATATAACTTCCCCAACAGCAATCGTTGGGCAGGCTGAATGGATTTGGATGAAAAATGGCACACAAATAGTTTATCTATAGTTAGTCACGGTAGTACGTTTCCGCGGGACAATTTCCGACCTCCACGCGGGCGAAGCCGCTGGTAAAAGCTAATATTACACAATAAATAAATTTTAAAGTTTCCAACTTACTGATTTTTTGATATAACTTAAAATTGTTAAAACTCACTTATGCAATCAGATACCTACTTCTATTATTTCCTACATAGGTAGATATAGTCTGCTTTATTGTACACCAAAATTGTAACACAATACCAGAATACCATTATAAAGTTAAAATGGCATTCTTATCGCTGATAGCAATGTCTGCCGCAACATAACTTGGACACAATCTAAGAAAATCCTAAATTAAATTCATTTTTGTAGCTACAAATCACAAATTTAAAAAATACATTTCCCTAACGAGTTTCATTAAAACTCTCGTGAAAACGCTACACAGCCTTAATTACAGGCTGAAGTTATGAAGATATTTTACTGGCACCGAAAAATTACCTTTTAATTCAAGTTTGCCCAAGAATTGTAATTAAATAAACTTAGCCTAGGAAATATTATACACAATAATAAATGTAGAAATTGAAAGATATTTCAGTGTTTTATGTGATTATTATTTTTATTAGAATTTTATTGTAGTTGTGACTTTTACAGAAATCAATTAGGTAATGTGATTGTCCCGAAACGTTTCCTAATTGTGTTTATATAAGCAGTGAGAGCAGTGATAGCCTAGTGGTGTGACCGTCGGACTGCCTTGGCAGTCCGACGGTCACATTACTAGGCTGGTAGTGGGTGGTTACTAGGTGAGTCAGAAGTCAGAAAAGTTGACAAGTCAAAGGTCTCGAGTTCGAACCCAAGGCCTCTGACTTTTCGGATTTATGTGCGTATAATTATAACTTGCTTCAAAAACGGTGAAGGAAAACATCGTGATGAAATCAGCATTCCTGAGAGATATTTCTGCACGGCATGTAAAGCCAAGTCAGAGGCCCATGGGCGGCTTTTAAAACTCTGACACCAGGTGTCACTAACCACACGAAAAGAAGAAGAAGAAGTGTTAAGATCGGCTTCCCGTTTCGCAATTAAAAAGGAGGATACATATTTTATTCAACATAGAATTTTCTTACTACGAGTAGAAAATTAAACGCAACATTAAAGGCTTGTGCAGACCAGCGCGACTTGTCGCGCGACGCGACACCGGTTATTGTTATACTGTGAAGTTTTCTTAGAAATTGTATTGTTCGTGTCGCGTCGCGCGACAAGTCGCACTGGTCTGCACAAGCCTTTAAACGTACAAACAATCAAGTGAAGAGTAATTAATATTAATTACCTACACCAGCAATCAAGTTGACAGTTACTAACCTGTGGTAATTGTTTATTTTTACAATTTATGACGTTATAAAATAGTAACAAAATGTCAGTCTGTCCATAAATTGCTAAACCTCTGGCGATATTGCGACAGGCAGGAAGTCATGGCTTCACTGACTTTTCGCACCAGTTTGAACCTCCATCCAAGTTAGTTGACACAATCGGCGCGAGCAATGTCCCGCATCCAACGCAGGCTTTGCTTCAGTTTGGCCAGAGCTTATTGGTACTACCAATAAGCTCAGGCCAAACTGAGGCCCTGTGAAAAGCTATTTGTCCAGGGAACTACCCAGAAATGACGATGTCTATACAGGGTGGCATGGACATCGACGCGAAAACTGATATCATGGATTCCGTATATGATTCTGAACCCACACGCGTAAATGTGTTGTCTTTAATGAAGAAAAAATCGAAAAAAAATCATATAACAACGCGGTCAAAATGTATGGTACAGCAGATTTTTTTTTAAATAACCGACGAAAAATTTCAACGCAGGGGGGTGCAGAAGCATGTACTGAATCTATGGTTAACAGTTTTTGTGTCGATGTCCCTGCCACCCTGTATACACACACACGGTAATCAATAGTGTTGCAAACCAACAGTTTCAATACATCTTAGAGGTTAGCATGTTAACTTATAATAACATGTATTTGTAACATCTGTTCATACCTACCTGTATTAAGCAAATAAATAATTTGATTTGATTTGATTTGATTTGACATGATGAAGAAGATTTGTTTATTTTAATAGAAGCCACTTTGTCAAAACTTGTTGAAACTGCAGCTAAAAGCAAAATAAATGGGTTAGCTTCCCTCTAAAGCTCTTAAGCTGTTTGTTTAAGTGCACTGCAGGCAGATGAAAGAGCGATAGCTAAGAGATAATACTTACATAGTAAGAAGTGAAACGCGAAAGGAATTCCTAGGTAATCTTTAACTGTCCTTAGAACCTCTAAGTTCATATAATCGCATTGAATGACTATTTCATGAAATCATGACATTTGACGATTGTGCTTACTTATGGAGTTGTATTGCTAATTGTAATGATTATAATAATGTAAAGTCATATTTGTTACTTTCGCAAATCATATTTTAATCAACATAAAACTTCACACTGACCTGCATAATGTAAAAAACTAAAGAAAATTTGAATTTCGCACAGGTAAATATTTGACAGGTATTTGCGACGTTGACAACTTTTTGGATGAACGCTCTTAAACCGTCGTCATGCATAGTTTTCTTTGAGGGTTGCCAATTTATTAATGTGGTGTGACCCATAACCAGCAGTGGACTTCTTGCGGCTTTTTTTTTTTTTTGAGTTTGGGTAATTATCAAATAACTTCTCCCGCAGGGTGTGTCAGATTTTTACTGACTAAAACCCACCCGTGTTCCTTCCGTTGCCTGTCTGCCGGGGCCGCGATATCCCTTTCGGACAAACCCGCAACCCCGGCAGGGACTTCTTACGGCTGACTTATGATGATAGTGATTCTTTCAACAAAACAAAAAAAAATGTTGTCAGCCATATAACTCGTTCACACGTTTTTATAACTAATTGTCATACTGAGCTGTTTTTAGTTTGTTTAGAAATATTTTTTGCTTGTGAACAGTGTCCACTTGTACAAATAATTGATTGATTGTGATTGTTAAAAATAATTTTGTTTACATGCGTTTTAAAAATACAAATGTTTTCGCGGAACTATGAGATAATAGACATTATATTTAATTCAATGAAAATGTATGTATTGCTAATTCAATGAGAATGTATGTATTATTAAATGTTAGTTCAATGAAAATTCTTGTTCTAGTTCAACAGCAGACGTAACGTCATAGTAATGGCTATTCATACATTCTGTAACTGATTTATTATAATAAGAAAATAGTAAGCTTGATTAGCGTAAACGTTGTTGAATAAAATGCAGTTATAATAGCAAGTTTTAATAATAGCATAACTCACAACTATTCATGATAAGCGTCACGCATCGCAAAGGGCTAGAGATATTAGGATGCAATTTGTCACACAGATAGATCATGTGGCTCCACTGCAGTTTATAACCCACGCGTGCGAAGCTTCACAATTTTATAGCGTATAGATAGATGTCTTCATGTAAAACACTTTCACAAAATATTGCACTGCGCAAACGCCTAGTTTTTGAGAAAACCAATCCTAAAGTTTCAGAAAATTCAACATAGTTACTTTACATAATAAAATTGTCATTTTACCAGTGATAATGTCGACACCCGCTAAGTATACGTATGTATCTGCCAGATACACGAAACGGTTTTTATTGCATTTTTGGCATCTATATACCTATATTTACCACATACAAGTTTATTTTATTTTTTCAATTAACCCAACATACTTTTTTCTCAAACGTATAATTGTTTATCTGCATAAGCTGACAAATAAACACGGCGTACAACCATTTAAGTTCCAGTTACATACTTTGACGCGGGGGGAAAAGGGCGCGCGGTGCGGGTAACTGCCGGTCACTCAGTTCTCCGGCGGGCAGCGAGTTGTGCGCGCGAGTGTTGCGTTTTTTTTACCATGTCGAGTGAACGTTATAAATTTTTAACTACACTAAGGGAAGATGCAATTAAAAGACCAAAAAATACTGTGGACCAAATAATAAGCGTAACATCAGACCAGATAGACTCGCCATCGAGGCAAGGTAAGTAATATTATTAACTAAATATTTTATAATTATCAAAGTATATTTAAGTGCACACATAAATTGAGATTTCTACCTATACTGTAAATATTTGAACACGTCTTAGAATTAAAATATTCTATCGTCATGACGACAATACGACATTACTGCAATTTATTCATTCCCGATGCATAAGTATGTAACTACTCAGTTACACATTTTTACGTCAGAATTTAGTTTGATTGAAAAATGTATCTAGGCACTTACATACTTATTCTACGGAATGTGTTTAAAATGAAATCAGTTAACTAACACATATATTGTTTTACATTGAATTATAACTTGATTATTAATATCTATCTGTATACTTACATAGTTTTACTTTTATGAAATGATGTTGATTATCGTATAAAATCGAGTGTTTTATTGTGGTTCGATTGTTTCAGATACTCCAGTACACTTCTCAAAATATTTCACTGATGAAGACTTGCAACAAATGACGGAATTCATAGAAAACAGTGACGAAGAAACAAGTGCTGCACAAAACCATCTTAAACCCTCAGAATGTTCCAGAACACATTCCCCAACCGTCACAAGTCATACAGCTCCAGTGATTTTGTCGAGTAACTCTCATGACCCTATATTGGCAACAATAACGCCACAATCACCCATGATGAGCAATGTCAGTTCAGGTATTCGAAATGATATTTCTATTGAGTCGCCAAATTTCTCGTCAGTCATAGCTCAAGCAATTGCTCAGTTAGATTGTGATATATTATCACCAGCTCCTACGCCAAACGTTGCCATGCCAGTTAGCTCACCTATGCCAATACAAACCCCAATAACAGAAAACACTCTTTCTGACATTGAACCATCACCGCGGCGCAGGCTATCCACAAGAAAAAAAGATAAAGGTAGATTACGAATGATCCATCAAGACCAATGGTTGGATGTTATGCGTAAGAAAAATAAAAATTTAGGAAATGCGTACAAAAGTAGGGATGGTAAAATGAGGAAACAGAAAGAGATGGGGCCATGTTGTGGAGAGAAATGTAAGTTAAAATGTTCACAAAAAATTACTAATGTTGACAGAGATTTGCTTTTTGTGGCATTTTGGTCAATGGGAGATATAGTTCGTCATTGGGATTTTATCAATAAGTACTGTGATAAAATTACAAAACGTAGGGTTACTACTGAAACTGCCTCTAGAAGAGAATTTACTTTGCGGTATCATTTACCAACAAAAATAGATAAAAAGCAAGATGATAATGAGAAACATGAGACTGATTCAGTGTCTCCAATGACACAGATAACGAAGATACAGGTTTGTAAAACCATGTTTTTGAACACTTTTGGGATCAAACAAGGCCTGGTATATTCTGCTTTGAAAAAGCTTTCATTGCAAGGCACTGTTGTCCACGACAAAAGAGGCATCCATAGACATACTAAGAAAATTACTGAGGAGATGATTGCAAGTGTTTGTGATCATGTGAACAGCTTTGCACCTGTGGAATCGCATTATGTTCGAAAACGTACGAATAAAGTATACTTAGATGGATCTCTTACATTTGCTCGAATGTTTCTGCTGTATAAAGATTGGAATGATCCTCAAAATCAAAGTAAAGTTAAAACAGCAAGACAATACCGAGACATTGTCAATAAGAATATAAATTTGGGGTTCCACGTCCCCAAAAAAGATCAGTGTGATGTTTGTCAAGTGTATAAAAACTTACCACGTCCTGTGACTGAAGAGCAGCTTAACACATACAATACCCACATGAGAAACAAGACTATAGCGCGTGAGCTAAAAAACAAAGATAAAGAAAGCACTATGAAATCAAAAGAAGTACTCACAGCGGTATATGATTTTCAAAAAGTGCATGGAATGCCCTGTGGAGAAACTAGTATTCTTTATTATAAGAGAAAGCTAACTGTGTTCAATTTTACAATATACGAAATGGGAAGCAGAGTTGCTAAGTGCTATGTTTGGGATGAAAGCACTGCAAGCCGAGGTGCAAACGAGGTGAGTAGCTGTTTATATGATTATATTAAAGAACATCACCAAAAAGGCATAAAAACATTCAACTTTTGGTCCGACAATTGCGGGGGACAAAACCGCAATCGTATCGTTTTTGCAGCCTATTTACGAGCTGCAAAAGATTTTGAAGTCACTATAACTCATAAATATTTTGAGAAAGGCCATACACAAAATGAGGGTGATAGTGTACACGCCCTTATCGAGAGAACTGCCAAGAATAAAATGGTGTACACCCCCGAACAATGGTATGCCCTCATAAGGTGGGCCAAACAAGATGGAAACCCTTACTTAGTCCAGGAAATGACTACTTTAAATTTTATGAATTTCAAAGCACTGCTCCCTGGATGCAACTGGACTAAAAATACAAACAGAGAACGAGTTTTCTGGTCTCAACTAAGGCAGTTAGAAATATGGCCGCAATTCTCTGACAGGATACAGTATAAAACAGATTTTTGTGACCATGAGTTCAAATGCATTATTGTAAATAATGCACTAGAGACTCCCAAAACCCGATCAAGGAACCGCATAAGATTAGACAACAGTCCACTTCCAGCCCCTCTAGCAAGAACATTGACCCAAGCTTACGAGGGGAAATTACCAATACCCGAGGCTAAACTTCAGGATTTGAAGTATTTATGCCGAAATAATGTTATACCATCTGTTTATCATGACTTTTACATGAGTTTGATAGAGGGCAGCAATGAGAACCAACATAACAATGAAGATGAAGAAGACGAAGAAGAGGAATGAAGAAGTCATCTTGTGATCTCTGTACTGATTAGGTTGATTACTGTTGTGGTCATAAGTCATTAATGATAAATTTAAACGTGCAATTTTATTACTCAATAAGTAAAATATAGAATAAAACCTTGTTAAACTCATTATAAGTAAGTAAACAATGATAGTTCAGTAATATAATATTAAATTTGATCTCAGTACAAGAATGTCCAAATAGCTTTATGAAACGACTGATTTATATAATTGATAAGTAATAATTTTATATAGGTACTCATTCTATTTAGAATTAACATACGTTATTTTGAGAATTTATTTTGAGACAAACCCCATACTTTTTACGAAATGAACAAAAACTGTCTTTAAGGCAATTTTTTATAAAGTTTAAGAATATTTTTATTATTGGTCTAGTCCAGAGTTTTACATAAGTGATTTCCAGTTCAGTAAGAACTTATACCTAATAAAACAAGAGAAAACTCTGATTACCAGTAGGTAGGTAGATGCCATTTTTAATTAATGTTACATTAGATCTTCGGTGTTATAAACATATAACATATAATTAATAATAATGTTACTTTTTGACACGTGAAACGTTTGAAATTTATATTTTTGTGTTTTGAAAATAAACATTAGATAATACAATTAAATCCATTGCTTTTATTTCAAAATACCAAAACACGTGATGATTTTACCAAGTTTGGAATTCAGTTACACTTGTATGCACAATAATATAATTACGGTGGTAAATTATGTAAGTATCAGTTACACAGGATATTTCAGTTGACTTTACCAATTATAAGTACGTATCTGGCAGTTAAAGCAATAAGGTGCCTGAATATTCCAATGAAGAAATGTGTATGTGCCAGTTAGCATATTTTGATTGTTTTTTACAACGCAGTAAAAGTATGCATGTGTGATAAAACAAAAACTTAAAGATTTAGAAACAAAATATACTCTTAATTATAAATTTCACTTAAGTTTGAACCCGCTCACCAAATATTATACTTTAATTCCATATAGGGGCTTAGCTACGGCGATTTAAAAAAATTGATATCTTCAATTCGCTCTCCTATAAAATTTGCATTTGTCAGTTACTCAGTTGTACTTAGGAGGTGTCGATGTACGAATTTCACATCTAGGTTGTTCCGTTTTACGTGCAGACAAAGTGACAGCAGATTTTAATGGTTTTTAATATTAATATTGTAACTTGAATTAATTCTTAAATTGCTGCTACAGCGATGAACTCAATTATGAAGCAAATATTATAATGATTTAAATTAAAAATAATAAAGTTTTATTTGTACTCATAAAAGATCGTGGGTAACGAAACTTAATTGAATGTTAATGACGCTAACATTTGACAGCTTGTTCTTTTTAATGTTGTCGACACATCTCGAAATAGTAAAAAATAAAATATCATCCACACTTGCTTTTTCCAACTCACTTTAGACATTGGCAGAATAGTCGACATTTATTAAAAATAGAATAGACTTAGTAAAAGTGCAATGAGAACATACAATGCAAGCGAGCTATGAACTGCAGTGGTTCCTTTTTAAGCTCGCCCCCTATTACCTACATGGCACTTATACATAACTGGCGAAATCTGGGTGTACCTACACCAATATTTTGTAACAATATTCTGATTTAAAAGAGTGTCCGTGGAGTTTCTTGCCCGTTCTTCTCCATAGGAACCTACTACGCGTTGGAATGGGCAACTAGCTTTATATTTCTGACTGACCGACCCTTTGACAATTCAAAAGTGCCTGTAATAGGTTTATTTGAAATAAATGCTTTTAGTTTGAGTTTGACACCTCTGCTCTAACCTAACCCTTCGGGAAAACAGGCCTGATGTTTAATACGTTGTTATTTTTGATCAATTTTAGTTTTTTTAAGGGCGGTAGTCCGAGGGCAAACCAGTTGATAAATAGAACAGATCAAGAACAACTAAAGACCATGCGTTCTGATGATTAGTTAACGGTAAGTAATTTGTTAGTCAAGCAAGTACGTTACTTGAATTAATTAGTTAAATAGTAACATACAAATCTGTCGCAACTTGGTGTTAACTATTAAGTCAACCGAGGTGACAGCGCAACAGGTCCTGTTCGCGAAGGCTTACTAATAAATCTCTTAATTACTATTTAACTAATTAATTAGAATTAGAGCGAAAGAAAATACGTTTATTTGCGGTGAACGGCCATCGCTCAGCATAATGCTACGACTCCATGCGAGACATATCCCCAGCGCTGGGTTTCAGCGACAGAAAACGGAATAGTTATTCAGATACTACCATATTAACTCCGAAAATAAATGCTACTTCTTCATGTTAACCTCCAATTTCAAAGAGTTATGAAGTTTCTGATACCAACCTTAATCCACTCAAATAAATATAAACAAATATGTAATAATAACATTAGTTAATATTTTGAACAACGACGTAAAAGACAGCGCGTCACCAAAGTGCCCTGGCCAAGTAACCAATCACTAATTTATTTTCCCAACATTGCATACCAAATCAGGTGAGTACACGATATCATTTAAGGTTGTGCGCAGACCTGAGTCAAAACTAGGGCTCCCAACCTTTTTTATATGTACACAATTTACAGCAATTCCAAGATTGTATAGAAATCGCCACGATTTGCACATTTAGTGGGTCGTGTAAGAACACCGTTGACGAGTTGTCAGAGTTTCGGGCTTCTGACGACCCGTCAAAAATAGCCAAATGATAGCCGGGACCAACGGCATAACGTGCTTCCCGAGGCATGGAGGTGTCTCGGTATGTAAAGATGGTTACCCATCCATGGATCAACCCCGACAACCGTCGCTTGTGAGTATCGCGAGTGACAAGTTATCAACTTCAAAATTTTATAATCCAAAACCGGGTATTGTCAAACTACCGCGTGATGAAAACAATGATGGCGCGCACTCACGACAAATCTCTTTTGTCGACAACAGACTAAACGTTTTTTTACCCTGGCGTGCACAGTGTGCGCACTGTCTAAAAGTCAAACAAATCGTGAGGAACCCAACTAATAGATTTGTTAGTATGACAATAACATTGAAGGCTGTAATTATTATAGGTTACTGACCCCGCTTTGTTGATGACGGCGACCTTTTAACATCGACTGCGGATACTAATAATATAATAATATTATTAACAGAAGCAATAACTTACAGGTGAGAAAATAAATAGATTGTCATGAAGCAGTTGAATAAACTTTCGTGACTGATATTCATGATGCAGATTATTTTACAGCGTGATTTTTTGTAAGAAGAGACCTGTACCGGTTGATTTTACAGGTTGTTTGGTAGAAGGACCGACACAATTTTCTTAGGGATAGGGAGCGTCATCTAGTTTTCCATCATACAACCTGTCTTAGGTGTGTGTACTGTAAGTAGGTTAATGAAATAATATTGTTTTTTTTTTTAATTACCCGAAATGTCAAAGTCTAATCATTTGTTTCAAATAGGCCCTTGTAAGATACTTTTGAACGACACAACTTTCTTGTTTGTGTTTGTAATACAATAATTGTTGATGTTATCGGCAATGACATAAATGATGTAAAGTTGGTTTCAGAAAATGATTTGTGCTTCTTATCCCTTAAAATTGTGTTAACAATTTCAACTTTTAAATTAATTTTAAAAACGAAAAATAAAACAATTTTGTGCTTGCAAAAGACACAAACAATTCCCCAAAAGAAATTGCCTCAGGTCCTTCTACCAAACACCCTGTATGGTGTTGGCTGATGATACTACTGTGGGTTTTTAATTGGGATAGCCATCTTGTTATACAAAAATAAAGGAGTAGGAGTAAGATTTATAAGAAATAGGTTTATACAAGTTTTCTTAAACATAAGATAACATCACGCCTGTATTCCCCGAAGGGTTCGGCAGAGGTGCACCTTATAGTACACATTTCGACAGTTATTATTAAGTTCCATGTAATAGAGGGGGAGTCTATTGCCATCAACCGGGCAAAAATCCAGACACCGGGCTGCTGCTGAGAAATGGAAAATCCAAATAACACTTTGCCCGACAGGGAATCGAACCCAGGACCTCAAACCCCGTCACAGACGTAGCTATAATATTTATTAATATACTTTGCTTTTTTTTGCGTACTTTTTGGTTCGTATATACAGGCTGGATTTTTGAGATGGGTAGTAAGGACAGGTACCTTAACCGTTGTAGCTACAGGACAACGGTCTTAAGAGACTGTCCTTAACTTTTTGAAAGATTTCGATCTGCATGCACAGATTTTGAAAAAAAAATACAGTCAGCAAGAAAATGGGCAGTTTTCACAAAAACTTTTTTTGATGCCAATCGATCCTGTTTCTTATAAGAATCAAAAAACTCTTCTGGACCAACTGAGGTTTGAGTACTATAAAAGTCAGAAATCGCAAAAAACTTTTCCCATATTTTCGTATGAAATGTGATTCCAACTTACTAATTCATGTTAATAAATTATTTCAATAAACAATTTCAAATAATGCTGAAAAGCTTTAAAAACTGTATCTATTTTGACCGATGTCACCCTAATGGTTATTTTATTAGGGCATTTGAGCTTCGTCAGGGTTTAAAGGGTTTCCTCGTTAAATATCGGCCCTTAGAGTCATGTTAGGGTTCCAAACCCTTAGGCTGTATCCTTCCGCCATGGTGGGTATGGGAATAAAGATGAATTTGATGGGTATGGTAGATTTAGGATGCGTCAGATCATTTATGTATTCCAAGATTGATTATGGGAAGATTAGCTTCCTATATAAATTGAATATGCTTCAATTACATTACTTACTTACTTACTAATTACACTATTGTTAAAAACTATACATTTGGGCCGTCGATCATTCAGTTTTGCAAATGACGCCCAACCACTTTTAGATCAGATTTAGATAATTTATATTATTTACTATTATCAAATATTTATGTTATTATTGTGTTTGTTCATATTGAGCTGATTTAGTCGATTACTAAATGATATTTTTTTTCATAAGATGGCAATAATGTTGGCAACACATGTCTATTGTTGATTCTAAGTTGGATCAATGCCAATGGTCATTGATTTTGATAAACCCCCACTACACTACTCGCGAAGTTTCTTTGACGAAGTACTAGTCGACGTTGCCGTGTACGTGACCACACACGCGGGCGAAGCCGCTGGCAGAAGCTAGTTGGAAAAAAGAAGTGTTTTGCGCGAACATTCAATTCAATATGGTGCGATTTATTTTAAAGTAAAATATTTTCCTTTTAGGTAATTTTCAGCTAATTACAATAATTATTCCTAAGCCCGGTCGAGCTGATTATTTACAAATATTTTCATGACAGTTATAAATGTTGAATTCAGTCGCATCATATACTCACAGTTATTATTGTATTACGTACTGTCATGCCCGCAGGAACACAGTCAGCTAAACAAAGCTTTGCCGAGATAACACTTTGATTTGCATCGTCCAGCTTACATATGTCAAACGTAAACATAAACTACGGAGGAAGCTTGTGCTCCATGGGTTGTGAAGATAATTAACTAAAGATAGACATAACATCAAGCCTGTATTTCCCGATGGGTCAGGCAGAGAATAGTGCTCCTATAGTACTCCGACATTTCGCCAGTTATGTTTAAGTTCCATATTACAGGGGCGAACCTATTGACATCAACCGGGCACAAATCCAGACTCCAGGCTGCTACTGAGAAATTCCAGATGGAAAAACTCAATAAAACTTTGCCCGACCGGGGAATCGAACCCAGGACTTCATGCTCAGCAGTGGCGCTTGAGACCACTAGACCAACAACGAGGCAATATCTATTTTTTTTTTATTGAATAGAAGTAAAAGTAAAAGTAGAAGTTTTTGAGAAAGTAATTCACAATAAATTATATAATTTTTTTGAATCGCAACATCTACTAGCCGAGGAGCAAACTGGATTCCGTAAAAACGAAACCATAAACACAACAGTTTATAACTTCCTTCAGCAAGTAATGATTAATATTGATAAAAAAACCCCAATCTGTGCACTATACATGGATCTTAGCAAAGCATTTGATTGTGTTAATCATAAAATACTTTTGCAGAAGTTAACCATGTATGGAGTTCGTGGTAATGTACTTAAACTTATTGAATCATATCTTAGCAATAGAAAGCAATTTACCGAAATAACTCGAATATGCCCAAAAATCCATAAAGAGATTCAATTTACATCCGAAAACAGGTATGTGAACTTAGGAGTCCCACAAGGTAGTGTATTGGGACCTTTTTTATTTATTATTTACATCAATGATTTACCAAAAAATTTAAAACAACCAACATTTCTTTTTGCTGATGATTGTACCATTGTATTTAACGGTAAAGACAGAATGACACTTGAAAAAGATATGTATGACGCCATCGAAAAAATTATAGAATGGACTACATCTAACAATTTAAAGTTAAATTTTGATAAAACGAATTTAATGATAATTCGCAATAGAGTTGCACAATATGGTGACATTAACATAAAATATTCAAGTCAAAAAGTTACTCACGTAGAAACTACAAAAATTTTGGGTCTATTATATATATTGACTGCAGTTTAAATGGGAAAACACACATTGAGAATTTATGCTTAAAATTAAATCAACAATCGTATGCTTTACATATGCTTTCCAAAATGGCCGATATTTATGGACTGTACTGTCTGCATACCATGGTTATGTGGGATCCATAATAAGATATGGAATAATATTTTGGGGACATTCTGTATAAAAGGATGATGCTTTTAAGGCTCAGAAAAGATGTGTCCGATCAATATGTAAACTTAAACAAACAGATAGTTGCAAAGAATATTTTAAATATCTCAAACTACTGACACTTCCGTGCATATACATTTATGAAATTATTAATTTTGTAAGATCAAACATTACTTCCTTTGAAAAATATAAAAGTAAACGACACAGTAATAAAATTTGTTGTCCTAATAATAAAACAACTATTTTAAATAACAGTATATTTTGCATGGCTTCCCGTGTGTACAATCACCAACCTAAATATTTAATGGAGGCATCATCGCCTGTTATGTTTAAAAAAAAACTAAAAAGTTTTTTATAAATAAAGCATATTACAGTGTATCTGAATATTTGCAGGATAAACTATAGGATTTAATTTTTTGAGAGTACTTTATTTTTAAACGAGTTAAACTGATCTTCGTTTTTTTAAATTGATCATTCTTAATTTTATTTATTCTGTTTAGTTTTTATTAATTCTGTGTTTTCTTTTTACGTACTTTGCATACCGAAAGGTAAAATATGGTGATACTAAGACTGTGATATATAATTATCACATGAATGTAAAACGTCTACACACTGTTTACCCATATTTGCAAATAAATGATTTTGAATTTGAATTTGAAAAAAAAAACTTCATTCCGGTCGTGAAAGAAACAAACAAGCATTTCAAATATCTAATTCCACCAAATTCAGTTGATTTTAGATATAGTGAAACCTGTCTGCTCGAAGAAAAATACACTTCCTTTCCACTTCTTCATAGTTGCATATTTTGTATTTATTATAATATACTACATTATAATTAAGTATATAATATTTATTTTAGAAGTATGTTTGTAAGCATATTCTCATACTGTATGTTTTTATTTAAATTAGTGAATAAGTGTTTTTATTTGATGTATTTTATTTTCTCATCTATTCTTACACACGTTGTCTACATCTCTTTAACTAGGTACGTTCCTATCGCAGGTATGCTGGAAGAGATCTCTTTAGAAGCATCACCTTTGTACGTATTTTTCTGTTCCTTTCTTGTCTGTTTATATGTGTGTACATAAACTTTTAAATAAAGAATAAAAAAATAACATTCATGCTTTCTTAACCGGTAGTAGCCGAACAGAGCCGAACTAAAAGAAAGGTTATACTCTAAGTTTATACTCAAGCCCCGCGGTTTGACATTGACGTGTTGTACGTCACTTTCGACCTTTTTCAGAATTTTTTGGTGTTACCTGTAATTTTTTGATTATTTTAGGTCTATTTGACGAGAATATGACTGTGTCAAGCCATAGAGTGAAACTTCCCACAGACCATATTAGCCCTTATTTTTATCGTAAAAATAGATATTTAATCCGCGTGTACCGCCGTTTACCTTAGAGATACACTGGGCTTGAAGGAAAATGGTGTTTGATTTACCTTAAGGATACGCTCGGCGTCTAACGGTCCAGTCAGGAAGGTTGGTAGAGTAGCTGAAAGCTTAAGGCTTCAGCAAGTGCGACAAACTTACTGAAGCATCGCCCTCGTACTCTATGGAATAGCTTCCACGAAAAACAAATCATTTTATTTTTGTTGAAAACACTTTCTAGCTTCCACATATTTTCAGCATCGCTCCAATAGGAACACATACCCCAGGTATGAAACACTGTTATCAGCTCACTGATTTATCACTAAACCACAAATAACAGCGCAGCGGTTTGGAGACTGTTCCGAATAGCAGGTAATTATCAAAATAATGTTAACTCATTACTCATTACCGACTATGTTCCATATTAACGAGATTATCCATATGCTGGATTATAGTCACAAATATAATTATTATGCTATTTGATAATGCGGTAGAATTGAAATTATGATTGTAAATCAAGTGTGATTTTTTGTGGGTTGTTCAAAAACTAATCTTTTAAAGAACTTTAGAGATAACTTTCAAAAGTCAGTTGGACTTTTTGAAGACATCTCGCTTGCAGTAAAATTTAAAAAAAACATTTTCACCGAATAAAAAGATCAGCACGACTTACGAGTTGTAGGTCGTGGGTTCGAACCCTGACAGGCGCTTTAGTTTGTGTAAATTATTTCATCACCACTGCTCTCAAAACGGCGAAGGGGAAAACATCGTGAGGAAACCGGCATGTCTTACCTGTCCCGAAACAGACATCTACCAACCCGCACTGGGCCCGCGTGGTGTTTTTCGGCCCACGCCCTCTCACAGAGAGGCCTCTCAAGAGGCCTGTGTCACAGCAGTAGGAACATCATAAACTCATGCTTATACTAAATAGATCTGTAACGGGTCTGACAAGGACGCTATTGTCTATCTCGATTTAGTTTCATGAAAACTACATGATGAATTCCCAAAGCAAACCCTTGCCACATTGAGACATATTACAGTCAATCAACGACCCAGAAACACAAAATCAGGCGAAAAAAAACATAAACAACAATACTACGGAACATTACTTAACACCCAAAAACATATTTATTTTAGACAACCCTCTGTAGACCCAACCCAAATAACGTAACAGTCGTGGTTATGATAAAGTTCACGGATATGGAGCACCAGTTCAATCTAAAACGTAGGGTACACGGGACGGTTGTTGGCCTTGAAATGTCGAGTTCATTGTTCGCAATATTTTGGGGTAAAGTTCTTTAATTTCGATCGGAACAAAAATAACGAAAACCTTTAATTTCCGCTCTTTAGTGTTTGGTAAATTAACAAAATTCGTCCATTCGGCATCGGTAATATTTGAAAGGATTTTTCAAATTATTGACAGTAACAGAACGATGTTCTAAAAATCGTTTAGCGCTAAACACATTTAGTAAGTTGTAGTGCAAGTGGGCCTTGGTGTTATTTTCCTGATTCCTGATCGGATTTAGTGATCAAAACCAAAATCCTTGACGAAGGAAATAATAACAATTTCATTTTGATTGGATCTTTTTCAAGGCGGATGCGAGAGATTTATGATGCAGTTTTTGCCACAATCAAGACATTTGCTAATTAAAGACTGCTACATTTTTAGGGTTCCGTATGTCCGAAACGAAACCCTTATAGGGTCACTCGTGTGTCTGTCTGTCCGTCTGTCACAGCCAATCTCCGATTCTAATAGACCGATTAAGTTGAAATTTGTTACACATATCAATTTCTATGACCCACATGGGTTACGTAAATAAATGAATTTTGAATATGGGGGTCACTTTTGGGAAACTATTAAGAACATTAATAAAAAGTTTAGCTCTCCGTAACATGTCGAATATCAAATGAAAGGGCTTACTGTGAGGGTTTCAAGTATTTTTTTTTATTATACTATTAAATTTATTAAAGAAAATAGATTACTCAAAAATTTTGGCTCTGTAGTTTCGGAAATAAGGGACCCCTTATCTCCGAAACTACAGAGCCAAAATTTTTGGAAAAAAAACAGAAACTAGTTATTATGTAGATATATACATATGTATACAGGAAACTCTATATAAAGTCTATGGTCTTAAAATAATATGGTATATCTCCCTGTGTTAATGTGCGTACAAACTTACATTTGAAGTTGGAATGTAGGAGAATAGGTTTTTTAATTACAATGTTAAGTTTGTTCTTTGGATAAATTCATCCCAACTACGGAACCCTTCATTGTGCGTGGTCCGCCACGCACTTGGCCGGCAAGGAAACCTACAAAGTGGCTTCCACAGAAGAAAACAACCGATTTATCGTAAACTAAAATCGATTATTTACAAAACGATTCCCGCAATCGTTGTCATTCGTAATAATATGTTATAAAACATCACTATTGTTACGGTTGTAATCTTTGAATCGAATGACCGATTCGATGATTTTATCGATACAATGGTGATGGTCAGCAAAAACATCACGGTTGGACGGAAATCGATGCAAATTGAGCATGAGGTTTTGATGTTCAATATACAGAACTAGTTGGAGGACAAAAAACTATGTTTTTGCTGACGGTATTTAATTGAATAGTTACTCTATAGCCTGGCTGATGGCTGTCCGGTGTTTTTTAGGAATTTAATTTCCAAACGAAATTGAATTTTACGGTGTACAAATGGATTAATGGATGCACTTTTGAGTTTATTTTTATCACAATAGTTTTATGGGGGTTTTAGGGGCTTGTGGCTAAGTTATAACAGCCGCACGAGTCGATCTATCAGGTTAAGCTACACTTGCCGGGATTGGTCCGTGGATGGGTGACCATCTTTATCAAGACCCCTCCGTGCTTCGGAAAGCACGTTAAGCCGTTGTTCCCGGCTGTCATTTGTAGATCTTTGACAGTCGTTACAGGTAGTTAGAAGCCCAAAATATATGTCGCAACACTTATCGCAATTATTGTAAATTGTCTTTGCCCTCTGGCCCTGACCCCTGACAGCAAGCAATAGACAAAAAATTTAAAACTTTTCTGTTTCGAATACTGAATACGAGGCTTTTGGCTACTTTGTAAAGGGGTATTGTAATTTGTTTTTTTTTAGTAATGTGCGTTTAGTTTGTGCAGAATAAACACTTTTTATTTCTGTCTTTCAAATGTCTGACAACCAGTCTCACCAAGAGGTATTGTATTACCTAGTAACTAGGTTGTGGAGGTCAGATAGGCAGTCGCTCCATGTAAAATACTGATATGCAGCTGCATTCGGTTAGACTGGAAGCCAACCCCAACATAGATGGGAAAAGGCAAATGATGCTGAGTTTTATGATCTCCGTCTATGTTTTGACTGTACATATTCGTGCCAAAATTACTATCGATATTTCTGTTTTGTTTCATAAAAATGATTTTTAATTTTATTTTCTAGTGGGTTGATCTTAGAATGCGTAAAAAATAACTGTATGTTGTTATACTTATACAGAACTTTTAAAGATCTTTTATATTAACTTAATAACCGTGGACACAACATCCATATTTTACACGTTTCCACCTACTAGTTACTAAGAAAAACGTCAGCATGAAATAGGCAGACAATGCGGTAATATATTAAATTATTATTCTCCATTTTCCAAATACTGTTAAGAATATTAACACAATAATAAACGACTTATTGTGTCAAACGGTTTCTGAGAAAACGAATGTATAGAGGATTTTATAAGGGAGACTTATTTATATGGATAATGAACAATGTTCAATGTTCACATTGTTTTTGGATACCTACAGAAAGCGGGAACGTGGCTTTTCTCTTTTTTATTCGTCCTAGACTCTGAGAAGAAGAAGAGGAGAGCGATGTCTCACTAAACAGGCGCAGAGAGGCGAGCCACGACTCTAGTAAAACTATTTCCATACATTTTTCCTGTAAAAACTATTCAAATTCAATAAATTGTTTGGGAAAACTTCATGTTGTTGCGCTGTAGCGTCGCGCCTACGCCTGTCTGATCGTTTCGGGGACCCGAAGGCTTTAACGCCACGGTAGGTTCAATTGGCGTTTGAAAGCCAAACTGATCGAATGGATCAATTGTAATTGATCCATCGCAATTTTCCAATTGCAATCAATTGCAAGTGTATTGTCAAATCGCTTTAATTGTATTTGGTAAAAGATCAATTTGTATCAATAACTTAAAAATTGACAATTGCAATTGATCGTTCCGGGGACCCTTTAAAGCGAAGCCCGCCTCGGCTTGGCTTTCGAACGTCAATTGAACTTACCGTGGCCGTGAAATATCACAGTAGTAGATGTGCATAATATATGGATTATGACCTGACCTACAGAATAATGGTTTGTATGACATTACGCTGTTAGGATTAGGGACTGTTTAGTATTCCCACTAACGTCGACGGCCCACCTGATAGGAAATGGCAACCATCGTCAACTGAAAGTCTGATGCCTATAATAACTGACTTACGAGACAAAATTTCCTACTTTTGACTTTATTCCGTATTGTGCTTTGCAGTTCTTCCCATTTAACTATTTGCCGTGACAATACCAGTTAGTCGGAGTCCATTGCTCGAGGTAATCGAGTAAACCCGCTTATCTGCTTATACCCTAATCTGTCCCAATTGCTCCCAGTTCATACGCAAGTACGTTAATTCCATTCATAAACAATCACGCTGCCGCTAAGCTGTGATCACACAGACCATATCATGTTTCCGTTAGGCAACATGTGGGTCAGCGGGTGTTTGTTGTGACACGGTTCGACGGTGAATCAATTGTCAAGTTGACAATGTATTGGTATGACTGATGCTCTAATGTGTGGGTGTTGCCTTTATGTTTGCGGGAAGCCGGATTTGTCTGGCAGAATAGTGACTATAGGCAGTCTTTTGTGATACGTTTATGGGTTGCTTTTGGCTGAGTAGTATAGCACAAAGTATTATTCGCAGCCCGTGTTCTAGTCGTTAGACCACCTGTCTCAAACCCAGAGGTCCCTGGTTCGATTCCCAATGGGGGCAAAATTTTCTGCTCGGTTTGGTTGGTGGTAGGGCTTGTTCTAAGTCTAGTCTGTCGCCATAACAACAACGTAAATAGCATTGTTGAGTTTTGACAGTTAGAAGTATGGATAGCCAGTTCCTCTGTGGTTCAGGATTCCGGGTGAAGCTCGCTTCCACCTTTGGCCTGATCTCCACTTACCACACGAGATGCAGACCAAGAGCTTCCCAGATGAGGAAAGAAAATAAAAAATAATTGACAATTAGAATTTGAATAACCTAGAAATAAAAACGAACAAATGCACAATTTGTAATTATGTGAGGAAGGAGACATTGGTAAGATAATGAAAAGAGTACTATGAACGTGGATTCTAATTTTCACAACTGACTGACATAAGACTGTTAAGGGACCCCTGTATCAAATAATATCTACTACACAGTAACATAAATTACAGCTTCTGTCATGCGAGGTTCAGTCTCTGTAGGTCTCTAGACATTTAAAATGATTAACTGGGACCAAAACAGGCAAAGCCACAAACCGCGGATGCTAGCAAGAAAACCAAGATTAACGGCTGTCTTGATTTATTTTCACATACACTATTATACCCGTGATCCCGGCTTATGACGGGGATTCTTCATGGGATTTGGGAGGATCATGGGGACTGATGGTAGGGTGACGTGGCGTTGAATTTCCCCTCAGAACATATTTTTTACGGTAAATTCTACAATAGCTCAAACAATAAAGTGTGATTCCGCCAGAGAAAATAAATGCCTCTTATCCTCTGTTAACTTTTACATTTTGTTATATTGTGTTGAACTTACGAGTACTACACGTATATTTCGGGAAGATGACACCTAAAAAAGCTAATAAATATGTATAAAAAATAATATTGCGTACAAGGTATTTGTTTATCAACTTTTGAAATAATTCCTACAAAACTGTGCGGGTCTTATCACCCACAAATACGGGAACGCTGTTATAGTTTCATGATATTATTTTGTTACTAAAATAATATTCGAACGGAACTGTTACAGAATTGGGAACAATTTTAGGAACACTTCAGATAACAGTTGAAACATTATTATCTGTGTGATCTCAGAGTTTGATAAGTACTCGACTTATCTCGTAACGGTAAATGGAACAGGATTAATTTAGTTTTGACTTTAAATTATTTAAAACTAGCTGCTGCCTGCGGTTTCGCCCGCGTAGACACTAATATTCTTTTTCCAAAGTCAAAGTCAAATCATTTATTTCAAATTGGCCTTTGTAAGGTACTTTGAACGTCAACATTTACAAAAAAAAAATATTCTAGTCGCCCCTTCCAAAAGGTACTTTTCGTATGGAGAAGAATGGGCAAGAAACTCCACCGTGTGGTATTCCATTATTTGGAACCACATTTTTTAGTTTATTTACGTAGAAACACGTTAGTCTTTCTTTATATTATAATACTAAACAAACCACCTTTTGATTTATTTACCTATTGATATTCTATGACACATGTACTTAACTCACTTTTATATTCTGTAGCACTGTTTACCTCTGTAAAGCATACTTTTAACTATCTCTTGTTTTAGCATCCAAATCGATTTTATATTATTAACTTTTCCCTTTTGTTAAAAACTTTAGAATGTTTATATTCTGACGTTTTCATCTTAAAATGTCATCTGTCGTAATTTACTTTTCTAAAACATAAACAGAACACATCATTGATAAGTACACTCTATCTTCTGTCATAAAGTGGGTGTACACACTGAACCTTCGCAATAAGCCCGGCAGATCTAAGATTTCTCCTCTGTAAGCCGTTTTTATTAGTTCTGGTCATATCTAAATTAAGAAATAAGTTGAATATATTTTTTAAACGTTTAAAATATGACACAGAACCTTATAAAAACGGTCTTCATATTTTTCAGTCTAGTCTTGTCTTTAGCTTCGGAGAATCGTATTTTTTTACTTGGGACGGTCGCTGTTTTTCTGCCCTGATTTGTTTAACAGTTAGCTACTCGAATATTAGTCTCTTATAACTAGCATAACTAGCGTGCGCGGGTGTCCTAATCTTACTGTGTAATTTAAACTATCGATACTGAGTGGTCTAAGACAATAAACATTCTTCCTGTGTAATACCGTGTTTAATTCGCTCGGCCCTCCTGCCTAGCCCTGTAGGAGGTGCTCAATTCAAAAGAAATCTCTAATCACGCGGCGTGCAACGCCGCGAGTACACGCACACAAAGAACTCCGACGCTAGACGACGTTACTCTCTGAGAGAGACCTCCGCCGTCACCTGTGACGCTAGCGCGGTCCTCCCGCTAGGTGAGGCGCCTCAAAGCGCCTCCGACATCTACAACCTCTCACAACCTCCTCTCCGTTCCACAGGCTGAAGTGGATCTCCAGGGTGGATAATCCTCAGCCCAGCCTCTTCCACGCTGTCTGCGGCCTGCCTGCCTACCTACCTGCTCACTTGACTGACTGCCTGCCTGTTTCTGCCTTCCGCTTAACCCGAGCCTGTCCTGTGTCCTAAGCTTACCTTTACTTTTGCTAATTATAACTTTTAATTTTAATACCTTTTTTATTATAACTTAATTTGTGGCCTACGTTTCCCTCCACGGAGGAAAACGTTACGTTACAACCGTTACTCTTTTAAAACGTTTTACAATATTTTGTATAGATACATTAGATAAATAATTATATTATGTGAAGACGATGCACTTAGAATAAAATTACTATACCACAATAGGTAAAAAGAATTAAAAATGAAGCAACAACAGATAAATAATCATTAATTATGTAATAGAAACATGCTGCTCACATATTTACAAACATTGTAAAAGTAGACGCTTTTGAATAAAATTTTACAATTAATAAGTCAGTGTGTGGGGAAGTAATCACAGAACGTATATCAATGTCACTTTAAAAAAAAATACAAATAAATTAGCAACCAGTTTGATTTTGTTTAAAATAAAAGTCAAAATCAGTCTAGCCGTTTCGGGAATTAGCCGGAACAGACAGACGGACGGAAAGACAGACAAAAATATATATTGTTATAAGTACCGTATATACTTTCTGCATTTAGTAAAAAGCTGTTATTTTGACATTACAAACAGACAATTCAATTTTATTTATTTGTTGTATGTTTATGTATGATAAATAGAATAGATTTTCTACCTGAAAGATTGAATCGATTGAATATAAGTCAGTCTGTATTGCCCATAATTGGCAAAACTTACTGAATGCTTCCTGTTACCATTACCAATCAATGCACATGCAATTCGTCACGGTATGTACATCACATAATACCTGTTGTAAACGTAATTTGCTGTTTTAAACATGTGTTGCTAGGCAGAGTGCACTACCTCGTTAACTATAGTGAAACCACTCTGTGGTATCACATCAATATTGAATAAATCTCAACAAAAAGCACGAAACAGTATTATTTAAACTAAGTAGAAAGGGCAACCTTCCCAATTGTTCCATCTATACCAGTAGTATTTGGATCTCTACAAAACTACAACAACTTTGATCCGGATCCACAAAAGTTTTCTATTCATCGCAAAAAAGGCTACTACATAGGGATCAACTCTTAGCCCTCTAACAACTAAGAGTTTGCCTTCGGCGTGAAGGAACAAAGTATCAAACATGTTTTTCTTCCAAAAACACTGCTGGGCTATCCTCAACCTTAACTCGAACACTTTAGGTGATAAAATGGGGTGTATGTGTTAGACTATGTTAGAATACCGTAGGTTCTTATGCGAGGTAGCCGGCCGTCCAATATCGTTCAAATTCAATAAACATGCGCTCACGAATATTCTCAGGAAACATCTTTGTTTTTCTGTTAAGACTCAGAATGGAAATAGTTATTAATATATTATACTGTCTCACGCATTCTCTTGAGGCCTGGCGTCTGGAAGTTGAATGAGATCATGATTTTGGTAAATTGGAAAGGGAATACTCCGAGTCCATTTCCTTTTTAAAGTCTTGTTCAAGAAGTAAAATTACCTTCAATCAATCTGCCTAGCCTTTTCCCAACTCTGTTGGGGTCGGCTTCCAGTCTAACCGGATGCAGCTGAATACCAGTATTTTAAATGGAGCGACTCCCTATTTGACCTCCAAAACCCAGTTACTGGGTAACATGATACCCAGTAACGGTTCTGGTCAGACTTTTGTGATTCTGACTATGCATAATGACTAGCAAAGGGTACGAATGACAGCCGGGACCAACGGCTTAACGTGCTTTCCGAGTGATTGACTTTGATTTGATTTTGATTTGATTTCTGTTTTGGAACTCCTCATCTTTAGAAACAATGTTGATAAAAATACATTATAGCCTGCTTTATCGTTTTATTCAAAAGTTTTATTGTTTAGCGCAATCAGTTATTGGAGTTACTTGAGAGCGATGTCAATGGGCTAAAAGAAAAAATTAACGAAATCCGTTCTACATAAAAAGCTTGTCCTCGTGTTGCATTTATGCACACGGTAATGCAGATTTCTATAGGTAATGCGATAGTGTGGCGCGTCATTTCAGAGTGGACAAATTATACATCTGAAACAGAGTATACTTATACTTAATAAAAGTATAAGAATATCCCGTCTCGAAATATTTTAAAATACAATTAAGAGCGTACAAAAAGTGGGCAACGTCGCAAATAGCTGTCAAATATTTCGCTGTTTCGATAGAAGAAGAAATATGGCTAACTAGTGAACTAAAATATTGATTATGAAATGCAATAATTAATATCGTCACATTGAATATTTAGTTTGACAACATCAAATTCAGTGTAATAATTGCAATTCATTATTAATATTCTAGTTCACTAGTCAGCCATATTTCTTATTTCCATACAGTAATATTGGAAAATTAATCAAAACAGGTACATATTGGACAGCTATTTTCGACGTTGTCAACTTTTTGGATGAACGATCTTAAATTATAAATACAAGAACGCACACAGAATGTTCTTAGCACAATCCAAAAGGACGGGCAAAACCGTTCTAGCGATCGACTTTGTGTAAAAATAATGTTTTTGTTTCATCCAATGACTCAAGGCCATAAACTGGCTACCAGTTCATGGACCTTTCGAGAACATTATGTGGTTTTTGGGTAAGTATATTACATCTGAACCAATATTTGTGTAGTCTGGAGGTGTAGGTACGTTGGTAACTAAAACATTTTTTTTCAAAACTAGAAGCAGGTTTCGAAATAATATTATTTGTCTGTCCCATTTTGGACTCAACGATTGCCATTGGTTTGCTAATAGATAAGTACATTTAAAAGCTGAAGTAAGTTATGATTGGAAAATGTTTAAATACCTATAGAAAGAAAGAAGGACTGGCATTCGTGATTTAAAAACTGTTTCACAATTCAAATATCGATTAAAAGAGCTTTCCTCTTTACTGTGAGTATTTATATAACTATAATATGTATGTTTATTTATTTAAGCTTTATGTATTTATTTAAGTATAATTATGATAATTTATTACGTTATACGTGTAGGTATATTTTGATATTTTTTTGTATAACACTTCGCAAATTCATATTTTTCTCTTTTTCTTCTCACGCACTATTGTCTACATTTCTTTCTCTTTTCTCCTTTCGCAGGTTTGCTGGAAGAAATTTCTTTAGAAATAAGCAGTACCTTTGTACTCAAATTATAATTATGTCGTATCTCTATGTGTTTTACTGTGTGTACATAAATAATAAAATAAATAAATAAATAAGGAAAAAGTATTTATTGAGATTCGCACAGGACATCATTCGGTACAATACGTAGTATTACATGATTGAAAAGTCTTTAATCTTTTGTTATAATTATCCACTAACTGACCCGACTAGGGTTACCATCCGTCCGGATTTGTTCGGACATGTCCGGCTCTTTGGCCCCCCGTCCGGACTATGTCCGGCCTTCTGAGTTGTTCGATTTTTCGATTTAAGGCTACTTTCTATAAAAAAGATAAATGGTTACTGAAAAAAATAAGATTAAAAAGTTAAATATCCGGACTTTTTTGCAAATGTCAGGCTGTTTGTCAGGACTTTTAAATTTCGAAATGGGTTTCCATTTCGAAATTTAAAAAGTCCTAGACCCGACAGACGTTGTTCTGTCCAAATTTCAATAATTCCATAGAAAATGATGAATGCATAATAATCATACAAAAATCCCATAGAAAATGCACCAATTAACCATATCTCTTCTTCAAATTTTTCTTTCCCTAAAAACCGTATTCAGACTATTAAGTTACAGTTGTAATAGCAATCATCTCATTTCGTTTAAAATAGGTCTTAATTTTTATTAATTTATTCATATTATATACTTAGATTTCTTTTTTCTATTTTGTGAATGTGAGAACGCTGTAGGCTTAGTGGACTGTAGATTTATTGACCATCTTCTATTTTGTTAAGTACCTGGTACTTGTCCCATACCTATTAATACTGTTATTTGAAAATATTGTAAAAAACAATTATTTTTAAAAGAGTAACCGTGTAGTTTCTTGCCGGCTCTTCTCCATAGGTAACGACCAATTGGAACCGTGCACCTAGCTTCTGACGTTTCATAAGTGCCCATGTAGGTTTATGTGAAATAAAATATTTTGAATTTTAAGAACATTTTAAAACAATACCTAAATATCAAAATCGGTCCAACCATTCTCAAGTAATAATAATAATAATAACCCCACCGCCGTATCTCTACGTTGACGTCGTGGTGGGGCTTGCGCGCTTCGAACTCTGGGTCTGTGCCGGTAGAGTTTACTTTGCCGGAACAGGTCTAGGATGAGGGGCCAGACCAAGAGAGATACAGAAACCCGCAAGGCAGCATGTGGCGAGCTGTTGGGCAGTAGCGACCCCACGGACCCTATGTCTCGGGAGAAATCTTGTTCCTCATCTCTGGCTTGCCTTTATTGGCCGGCTGGAGTGAACACTGACGAGGAACAGAGCTCCCACCTCATTCTTGCCTTAAATGGCCGGCTTGAGTGGAGATTCGCAAGAGCAAACGTGCTCGGAGGAAGGAAGTATTCCAGTAAGTGCTCGTAGGGATCTTGACCATCTTCCGGGCTCTGGGATTGTTCTGAAAGCCGTGGAATACCTCTCCACTCCTCAAGCACCTCAGGACATGTTGCCCCCTTGTCGCTACGTCACTACGTGCTAGCGACAGTTTTCGGGGGCCCATTATTGAGTGTGCAAGTCACCCCCTGCCATTTTATCCGTGTACATATAAAACATTGATCAGGCAGGGGCCATAGGCCTTCCATAGTTCCAGGTCACCAGTCAACTTAAGCCACCCAAACCCATAGTCCAATATCTTTGTTTCCATATCCTGTAATAGTCCTACACCAACCGGGGGTTGTCCTTGGGTGTACTTGCATAGTATACACAGGGATAATCGTCGGTTCGTGCCTCATATCATTAAAAACGTCTAACGGGCCTCTGCGAGTTGGCTTTGGCCCCTCGTACGCCTTAAAAAGGTCCGGGACCCCAGGGTCCCGAGAAATGTCAAGAGACGTAAAAATAATAATAATAAACTTTATTTCCAGCATCGCGATAACAACCATAAGAATAACAAATACTTATAAAGAAAAAATAAAATACAAAACATAACATCTCATGTCGTGCGTACAAATATTATGGTTGTTAGAGAGTAATTCACACTGACCTCCGTACTAGTAAAAACTGTATCACGGTACAGATAGTGCAATCCACGTAGACGCGCCCCACTCCGCTCCGCTCCGTACTAAAGTACAGCTTACAGTACAGTTATCGCGGAGTGGGGCGCGTCTTCGTGAATTGCACTATCTGTAGGTCAGTCTTCCTCGTTCGCCAACAATCATACACTTAACAGCACTTTATAGTGAACATAATATTTTGAGACATTTAGCAGGTGTTCGGTATTAATTAATACATTCGTAAGGGGGGTAAAACTAAAAATTATTAAGTGATGCGCTTACCAACGAACAGCATAATAAAATTGAAATAAAGAACAGACAGGTAAGTAGAATACAAAGGTAAAGCCTACTTCTAAAGTTTTCCA
Organism: Agrochola macilenta; assembly: GCA_916701695.1. Lineage (NCBI taxonomy): Eukaryota > Metazoa > Arthropoda > Insecta > Lepidoptera > Noctuidae > Agrochola > Agrochola macilenta. The sequence goes on from OU753553.1 coordinate 23,964,490, forward strand.
GCAGTTCTAGCTGAAAAACTTTAAAAAACCTACGAATGAATTTCTCAAGATGCTTTTTAAATCTTAAACTTCTCCCACAAGACTTATCAATTAAACAGCCCAATAAATCACCGGCAGCTGTTGTGTTTTAAAATGAAGTGGTTTATGTACAAAGGGGGCATTGGATAAGCGCCAGTGACGCCGCGAGCTCTTGTTAGTGCAGTCGAGGGGAAGACGCTCTGGGCTCTGGGTAATATTGTTTGGTAGATAAAGATAATATTAGACGCCTGTGAGTTGTGCCTGGAGGCCTGCAGTAGCTGTCAAAGCGTCTTGTAGGAATTACGAAAATGGATGTAATTACTATTGATGTATAAGGTGGCTCTGGTTTTCTATTGGTAATAGGGTCTTTTTTAACATCGTACCCACATATAATTATAAATTCAAAGTGAATTATGTAACACAAATATTTTCTAAGAATATAATTTTAAAGAGTATCCTGGAGTTGCTTGCCCGTAGTTCTCTAACCTACTACGTTTTGGAATGGGCAACTAGCTTCATCTTTCTGAATGACCGACTCCTTTGATAATTCAGTTTAATTGAAATAAATGTTTTGAGTTTATGTTTAGCGAGAGTACGGTAAGGCAGCTGAGGGTGGTGGGTTAAAGGAAGTACAAGACACCTTACATTTTTTTCGTACAAGTAACATATACTCGTATCTATGTTAACCAATTTCATACACTTCCATTTGTTTTTATGAAAAAACAAAATACATAAAAAGTGTCAGATGCAGCTTAGTCGGGGGGAAGACGTTTTGGGTAATATGTATACAATTTGCTTGGTAGATAAATATTATATTTGAGGCCTGTGAGCTGTGCTTGAAGGGTGTCATACGAGATGAAGATGGGAGTGTCCTTAGTTCTGATACTCGTATACTCGTACAGGCTGGTTCTGGTTTTCTTGCCGTAAGTAATGGAAGCCCGGCAAGATAAATCTTATTCAGACATTTTAAAAATCTCACCGTAATATTTTTGGTGAAGTGAGTTTCAACTCTTTTTTGAATCACATGCAAAATAGCTCAAAACAAACATCTTATTTTAAACTAATTTCGTAAGAACTTGTTTTGAACCCGTTTCCAAACTTTTCTGAGATATATATACCCATACGTATTTTTTTTTTACTTCATTTTAATACTGCTCTATATCCCAAATTATCAATCTTCTTATTAAAACCCCCGAAACAACTAAAGCCTTCCAATGTTAGTCCACATCATATTTGTAAACAGTTTGTAGCAAGCAGACACGTTTGCAAAACAAAGTCACCCACGCCGTTAATTCCCCTAAGTACAAACAATGTGTGGAGTTAACTGTTCATCACACATCACACAACAGTAACTGTTCTATTTCCCGGTCTATGAACTAACTCCCTCGAGAATCCCGTAAACATCTTTGTATTCATAGAAGTACACAATGCGGGAATACTTTCTCTGTAAGTGTCCGTTCACATGATCACACTTTGCAGTCTGACTATATTTCCCGGTTTACACTGCACTTTTTTACATGATGTAGTAAAGGAAATTAATTGTATATCAAGTAGACTTCCAACTCAAATTATCCGTATATTCAAATCACAACTGTCATTCTCTGACAGTTGTCTGAAACGGCTATAACACGGCAAATTAGCATAGTGTGTCATTTGGATAAACAATTCATTAAAAATTAACTGTACAATAATGAAGCACTTTCTTAGGCAGTTGTCCTTTACATGGTCAAACCTTGCAGCATGTCTTTAATGTGTAGCGATGCAGCAATGTCGTATTTTGTGTCTTATTCTTCTTTTTCGTGTGGTAAGTGACTAACCTGGTGTCAGAGTTTCGCCGCCCATGGGCGTCTGACTTGGTTTCACATGCCATCGAGAAATATCTCTCAGGCATGTCCTGTCTGGCCGGTTTCTTCGCGATGTTTTCCTTCACCGTTTTTGAAGCAAGTGATAATTATACAATACGCACATGAATCCGAAAAGTCAGAGGTGCGTGCCTTGGGTTCGATCTCGAGACTGATGACTTAGCAGTCCGACGGTCACACCGCTATCACTGCTGTTATTTTAAGCCTTCACTATTATGATCAACCTGAGCATATTCATTTCACGACTTCTTTTTTAACCTCACAAGTGCTAATTATTTCTCGCTATGATTATTTCCTAGTGTGCTGTGTACCTACTGGGCAGTCTTTCTATCCTTCAAAGTCTTGCCAAACCACAATACAAGCTAAGCCACTCTGCAGACTAAATCTGTGTATTCGGGCACTAATACACCACTAGTGGACCACTTTTCAACCTTATTACTAATGTCATAAGGATGAAAAGTGGTCAACCCCAAATGCCCGCGGTTGTATCTACTGTTACTTCTGTTGATTATTACCGTGTCTATTGTTCGCTAGTGACATCACTGCTAGCACTAAACAATAGGATTCCGAAATAGATACGGAAAAGATGAACAGGTATTGTCCACACATATATGACTTATAAGTCATAGATGTGATGGATTGTGGAACAATTATATGTATAGAGTTGACATTTAATTTAAACAACAGCACTAGAATTACTGGAGAAAAGAATTGTGTCAAAATATAACATAACATCAAGCTTGTAATCTCCGTAGGGTAAGGCAGAGATGTACCTTAGTACATCCACATTTTGCCATTTATGTTTAAGTTCCATGTAATAGAGGGCGAGCCTAATTGCCATCAACCGGGTGCAAATTGAGAAGTTCCTTATGGGAAAACCCAACTACACGCTGCCAGACCTGGGAATCGAATCCAAGACTGCTAACAACTGAAAGATGCTCAACAACAGGCATACGAGAATGAGTGAGTCAGTTAATAAGGTAATTGTCCTTGACCTGTCGTGCACATCACAGCCCTCAAATTAATGATTATGATTGGGACCCAAGGGTCTGAAAGTCTTAGGACTGCTAATCTGATGAAAAACTGTACCCCTTTTATCCGTTTTTCATGGCCAGGCTACAGTAGTTCTGTGTGAAACTTCTAATAAACAAAAAAAGAAAAAGAGTCATTTAATCAAACTAGGCTGAGAATCAGCACTTTTCGAACGTTAAAACTACATAAGACAGTCCCCCAAAACGCCCATCCTTCACCACTTCCTAGTGCTTTAGCTGGGAAGAAGAAGTGGCGCAACAAACTCCCCAGCAGCACAGCTGTCTGTTCAGATAGAAGAACAAAAAAAAAAAAAAGATTATATATAATAGTATTCAAAATAATTTACATTACGCAACACAAAACATAATCAAAACCGTAATCGTAAACCGTATCGATCACGCCTGAATATTGTATTATTGATTATATCAAATGAAAAGTAAAATGAATAAAGCATGAATGAGTATGTTGCACCACTAAGAAGTTGTGAAGGGAAGGCGTTTTGGCGTAAGTACTGTCATAATATAATTTTGAGATTCAAAAAGTAATTTGAATAAATTACTTTTGATTTTGATTTTAAGGCTCCGTGCACGAAAAAAACCCTCTTCTGTCAATTACTTATCTAATGGTGAGAAAACTTGAAATAATTGAAACATTAAGTCTGTCTGACTATGAAAGTGCAGTTTTCGTGGTGCTAAACCATTCGTGTATAGTTATATCAGTTTTGAAAAAAATATATATTTCGACTTTGATTTACATAATGAAGATAATGAGATATTGTACTCGTATAATCATAAAATAAAAAAATGTTGTTATCACAAGGATAGCTGAATGCTTTTTTTATTTCTGGTTTGCTAATTAATAGGAAAAAATACATTCCTGACGCGGTTAAAAAAAAAAGGTTTTATTCAACATTATTTTTCTGCTATATTTTGTATGGTAGTTGAAAAAAGTGGTTAAGCTACATGCAAGTAGACCATTTTATTTAATGTTGATGATATTTTTTAATTTTCATAATCTCAAAAAAGGGTCTTGTAACAAAATGAACAAACCTCAGTCTCACGTTTTTTTTTTGGAAAACTTGTTGCGAATCTTAGTGATATTCTATGAATACTTTTTTTTTTTAATTTCTCTTTCAGTCCCATGCAAAAAAAGAACTCGTCTTTTCAAATCACAAAGAGTTTTGTTAAAATTTTCCCTTTCGCACAACAAATTAACAAAATTGATCAAAATTAATCGATTTCGTGCACAGCCCCTTAATGTACACTTTGACCGTGTAGGTATTGCATTTTGTATGAAACGGCAGACTTTTTCTAAATAACCGACTAAAAATATCTACGCTGAGTGTCTATAATCATGTGCTGAATTCATGGTAACACTTTACGCGTCGTGTCTGTCACACCGTTTATAACAGTTTTTACGTAAAAAAGCCACGAATAGCCGTGACATATTCCTTTATGACGAGCGACTTTTTTGTCATTTTTACCGCCTCGCCTTTGTTCTGTTAATCAGTAAAGCCATACAGAGCGACTGCAATATTTTAACGGCAAAAAAACCTGTGTCATCTCTGTTCTGCACACATTTTATCAATTTACCTTCTGATTGTGTATTATGGGATTCATATTTTTTTAAATGATGCACAACCACATCATAACATTTTCCTAACCGTGGCATACAGCAACAGGGTAAAGCCTACTAATACAACGAAATACCAACGACCAAACATGTCACAGAATCAAACAAAGGGGGCCTACATACACTACATAAGGTAGGTAAGGATATATACTAGGTAAGTACACAAGGAATGAACCGGCAACAGGTTCCTCCACCAGTGTGTGAAGAGAATGTTTATACAATACGTCACAGCCGTACATGGCTTCACGCTGCGATGCCTTAAGTGTCACAAGCAGTTCCGTAGGTACCCGCTACAAGCCATAAGGAAATGATTGTAATGATAAAACGTATCTTAATCACAATTTGGAAGTACAGGGGATTTTTATTAGGCATGTCGTTATCTTTAGTGTATCTTTCGTGAAATTGGTAATAAAGATTATGAGATATCTATCTGGGCATCTTTTATCTACCTTGTTCACAGGCTGTTTCGATTTAATCTGATGGTATGATTGTCGTAGTATGTCAACTTATTTATGTTGTTGCTTGCTGGTTCCATTTCCACACTAAACCAATATATTTTTAGCCTCTATTAAATTTTTAGGCATAGTACTTACTAGTACTAGTAGTCTTATTAAATAAAATGTCTTATTAGTAGGTACAAGTACTAATACATTTTACTTTATAAGACCTCAAAATCGACAGATTAAGGATCTGTCATAATTTGAGTTGAAATCTTCTATTTCGTGACCAATACATTAGCATTTCACAAATAGCATTGTCTTGAAAGGAACTAAAATGTTAAATGTATATTATATAAACATTTTCCTCATAACAAATAACAAAAAGAAACATAACAATCTTAAACTACTCATCCAAATGCTCAATAAAGGTGTAGTTCCAATGTACGCGACAGATAACCACGCGTGGTTGTCTCACGACGCTGTGCCAGCTGGCTCTTGAACAAAACCGGGTCGTGTTTAATTTAATAGCACCTGTGTTTACACCTGGGACCAATTTTTACCCGACTGCGCGACAGCAAATACTTTTTACATGGTCCTAGCGGACCATGTAAAAAGTGGCCATCCACCAGGTACGGAATTCTCTGAGTTATTATAAGAACCACTACTACCTTAATAGGATTCTAGGTGCGACAAAATGATGATTTTCTCGTGTCAATGGTCCACATGTTGTGTAGTCTACAAAGTGACAAAAGTGATTCTAGCTGCAAAAAAGAGTATTGAAAACTCAAAAATATATGGGGATACCGTAAAGCTTATCTCAATCCCGTTGAAAGTCGTAGAAATACGAAACGCTTTAAAAGGGATTGCCACTTCTCCAGCCCTCACCCAGGCATCGCCACGACCATCCTAGGCTTCCTGTATCCGTTTCATATTATGCAAGACCAAAACTATGTCTCGATTACTCTTGATAGTTAGGCGTTGGGGTCAAAGAATGAGGTTTCACTAAATGACTTCCACAGACAGGCGCGACGCGACTCTGGTAGAACAATTTCTATGAAAACTAAAGTCAAAGTCAAAGTCAAATCATTTATTTCAAATAGGCCCTTGCAAGGCACTTTTGAACGTCAAAAATTACAAAAAAAATGAATTGATTCTAGTCGCCCCTTCCAAAAGGTAGTTTTCGTATGGAGAAGAATGGGCAAGAAACTCCACCGTTACTCTTTTAAAATGTTTTACAATATTTTGTATATATGTAGGTACATTAGTTATATAATTATATGTGAAGACGATGCATCTAAAAATAAAAAAATAAAATTTACCATACCACAATAGGTAAAAATAAATTTAAAAAGAGACCAACAACAGATAAATTAATTACCTATGTGATAGATACATGGTTCTCACATATTTACAAACATTGTAAAAGAAGACGATTTTCCAAAAAAAAAAAAAAATTAAAAAAAAAGTTGCAATTAATAAGTCAGTGTGTGAGGAAGTCATCACAGAATGTAAAATCAATGTCATATAATAAAATATAATAATTTATAAAACTTAAATTCGCAACCAGTTTGATTTTGTCTAGATTCTAGATTATCCTATGGAGCTGGACCAGCATGTTTCCAAGCATTTTTATCTTGGATATAATCCTCTAATTTGTAATATGCTTGTTTGTAAATGAAATTTGTTCTACAGGAATCGCGACGCGCCTGTCTGCGGGAGCCTAAACGCGACACAGATAAGCACATGGTCGTGGAGCTAAGAGTAATTATAGTCACTTCACGACCAAACCGGTCTAAATTATAGAACCTGCTTTTCGAACTGGACTACATTAGTATTATGTGGAAATCATGCGATTTTATTATAAAAATGGAGAGTAGTAGGTAATTATGAGCAAATAATTATGTAATAACTTCGAGCTTTTAACTGTTTGCCACGTTTCCTTATTTTTCAAGGTTGTATTTATAATTCGAAGAAGAAAATAAAAACAAACTTTACCGTCTGCTATATTGTTAAATTTTTCTATGAAAGTAACTTTTTGCACAGGAAAGCAATAAGCTAAATTGGATATTTCCATAATTATTATTATTCCAGAAATCAAAGAAAACTCCGAACGAATACTGTCTTAATATTAATAATTTCCATTGACAGAGATGCGTACGAATTGTTTGAAGCCCAATGAGCTCTTCTCTATTTTATATATATATATATATATAAAATACTTATATACGTTTACATAATCTTTATATATTTTTGTATTAGCTAATATAAATAATGTACGAATGTATTTCCATAATTGTCAGTATTACTTTCGCATTAGCAATGGATAGGACTCTTTAGCAAGCCTACTTCACATTAATCAGCCAACAACGTGCGCAGGAGCATTAAGTCGGCCAGCTTCGAAGGCGTTGCACTCACATGACCTTGAATTAACTAGTTAAGTGAAAGAACCACTTGCAATTGTTTATCTTGTCTAGCGATCAGAAGCTTTGAGTTGCACTGAAATGATAATGATAATAATTATGTACTTTTGTTTTTTTGTCTCGTTTGGAAATCTTAATGGATACGCAATCTCTGTGGAAGGCTGAGAATATGTAGGATTCTATTGACAAAAACCACATGATGGTGATTCTCGGCAGAATACAGCAGCTAGGATCTTCGGTAAAAAGTGTAATGAAAAATTATAATAATTATGATAAATCATATCATAATTATTATAATTTCTGTTGGATGAACTTGTAATCTTTAATGTAAATGTCGCAGACATCGGAACCGTACCTTAATTGTCCTTGCAGTGACCTACAGCTCTAGAATTAATCAAACCACCTTCTTCTTTATGCAACTTTATTTTGTTTTTTGATACCCATATTAAGTTTTTAAGGCTACCAAGTTCTTTATAAAGCTTTATAAAGATACCTATCTGTTTTCCTTAAATTCGCAAAATAAAATTCGCAATTCGTTTTATCCGCATTACATCAACATTAAACATTTCCTTTATAATATTTTGTCCAAGAAATTATGGCTACTCATTTCGTTTTGCCATAAAAATGCCTTAATAATCAAAACACTTTCTGACAATTCACATGAACTACTCATATAAAGCACCAGTTCTTTACCAAACCGCATCGGTACTGCAGGGTCATCATCAAATCAATCAAAACTAATCTGTATCACTAATCATACAAAGCGATGCAACACATGAGCAGTCAGATGCGTTAGTTTGTACCAGTTGTACGCAATACCGGTCGGCTATGCAATGCGGTGAAACAGCGTTACGCTGCCCGACCACGGCGGCGTAGTCATGTTGCTATGCTATTGACTTGACCACTTTTGTGGATTCTATTTGCGAGATATAGCTATCTATGATATGAAATAATCGGAGAGAATGAATGGAACGCGACTAACAAAAGGTATTTACAAGGCAGTTGTGAGTGGAAACGCCGGAAAGGGACGCGGATTATATAGTGACCTTATTGGTGATGGGCTTCAGAAAGGTTAGGGGCGTAGATAGTATTCGCAACCGGGGCGTGCGTGTATGACCTTAAACGAAGCAAAAGGGGTATGTAATGATCGTAGCAGGTGGCGTACTGTAGTACCCCCATGGGTACGCAGAAACTATAACGCCACGCACTCACGTGCACATGTAACACACGTGCATGTGTGTAGAATCGACAATGGCAAGACTCAGGACTAGATCATTGGACAGGATTGTAACGCTATACGAGAAGTCATTAAAGAGAATAAAAGAATGATAACCACTGTGAGTTTGTGAGACACAGCGAATGAGCAAGTAAGTAATAGACATTCTAAGCTCCCAAATTTGATAATTTTGAAAAGACAGCTGTGTCAGATCGTAACAGAAGGCAGAGAGTTGCATGTTGTAGAGAATATAGATACATATAATTCTGGAGTCGTTTCTTAATTTTGTTAATTAAGTTGAAGTAGAAAATGACGAAAGGTGGGATGTCAACCTACACTTTAATCAATTCAATGTAACATCACTCAAAGTAAGCAATAAACATTCAGCTTCCAACACAATGCCTAGATTCCTTACTGATTTATGATGTCACAGATACGGCCATGTCCCGCCGTTCAAAACATATTGCATAGGCCAGATTTATGATTATGAACGCACCTGTACAGTCATAAATCTATGGAGGTTCAACCTGCTGGACCTAAGGACAAGGTTACGCTGTTTTTCTTTAGCATTATTTTAACAAGATTCTGGGTTTATATGTATAACATAACTAGCGAAATGTGGGTGTACTATAGGCACACCTCTGCCCAACCCTTCGGGGAAAAGGCGTGATGTTATGATGATATTCCGGGTTCTAACCAATTTGTAGTTGATGTTTTTGGGATAAACAGTACCCTTTTGAAGTAGATATTAAGCTCTACCAATCATACAGATAGACTTATCTTTATATCCATAAGGAATACGGATAGTGACATAATTCTTGCAGTTTGGAATAGTTAAATTTTCCGAAAGGAAACACAACTGGAACAACACTGTTTCGAATCCGGCTTGATACTGATATCATCATCCTGAACAGCTTGAAAAGTCTTCATGAGCTCTCCAATAAATTACGTATCATCGATATTGTTAAAGATGCACAACTCTATACAAGTGCACATTAGGTACGTAACGTTAGGTCTATAGGTCTCAAGTTGCACCACTTCCAACAGCTGTCTACTACCACCATCTTCTTCACTTAACCAAGAGGCGTTATCTGGCCAGCTTACTGCCACATCAGCTTTTTATCTCTGCTTGTTACGTTATTCATTTAGTTTCGGACTGTATCCTTCAATGAAACTCTGAACAGAGCTAACTGACCGATTTTCTCATGAGTTAAAGCTACAGTGTACTAGAAGAGCGGTGTCCGCTACATAACAGCTGCAGTGACGGCAGTCATGGAAATGACGGCAACGGGATATGACTTTACGCTGTCATTAACGGTCTCTACAGAAAAACACCAACTTACTTTCATAATTAACTTTGTTTCAGTGACACCATTCGACGGTAAATTGCGGACGTTATGTGGCAGTTTTCTAAGATATTCTTCTCCTTTTTCTTCTTCTTCATCAACGGATAAACCTCATTATTAAGAGTCTACAGATCGCGATTTTCTAATTGCTTCATTCAATATGAAAAATCCAAATGCTTTTACAGTGCTAGTAAATGCAAATGTTGATTACCATAACGTTGATCAGTAAACCTTCGCAGCACTAGTTTTATGTAAAAATAAAATTACTTTCTTTAACCATCACTGGTTTTTATTTTCTGATAAGGCAACGTAAATGAAGTAATAATTATTTAAAAAATCTAGTTTCATCGTATACCAAGATCTGTCTATCATATCATAATAACATAAATATTGGAAGAAATTCTTCGAATACTTACTAAGATTTTATTTCCTACAGGAAATTATCTACGATTCTGAGAGAACACTTAAACGTCTTACTTTTAAAATGTTTATAAATGGTAAAATTAGATTAGAGCGGTTTCGCTAGCTAATTTAATATGTCCCTGTTTTTTTTTTGTTTATCATGTCATGTATCGATAACTATCACATCTGTACAGTTTCACTAGCTAATTTTATTTGACCCTGTATATGTTTACATAATTATGTGTTGTCTATCTCATTTTTCCCCACAATATTATTAGCTACTAGCTGCGCCCCGCGGTTTCACTAGCATAAGTCTCGATCCTGTGGGAATATCGAGATAAAATATATCCTATGTCTTAACCCACGTCATGGTGTAGGTACTCTTGTGCCAAACTTTATCCAAAGCCGTTTTGCCGTGAAAGCGTAATAAGCAAACAAACTCACTTTCGCATTTATAATATTATTTTATTTAGGAAGTTAGGATTTACAAAATATGGAACTGAATCAATTGACTTTTCCATTCATCAACCATCACAGAAATTACCAGCCTACCGTTGCAGTCAATTCCGCTTTATTGGTCCATCGGATTAGTCCAAGAGGATGGGTACTAACGAGGCAGTGCTGCAATCATCAATCTACCTGCCAAGCAATGTGATTAGGCAATGCATCTAGTTACGAGTCCACACGAATTGATAGCTTCTCTATGTACGCTACGATTTCAGATTAGATGCCCCTCATTAGCATACATTTGCTATTACAATTGAGCTATAGGAAATCGAGTTTTGTAGGTAGATTTAAGATTGGTGATTTCAAGGTGAAAGCTGCAAAAATAGACTAAAACAAATATTTTTGTAAATGTTGTTTGTATAGGCTTTTATGTGTCGTAGTTAATAAAAACCAGAGGAGCTCGTGGCTAAGTAACAACAGCCGCACTGGTCGATCCATCAGGTTAAGCTACGCTTGCCGGGTTTGGTCAGTGGATGGGTGACCATCTTTACATACCGAGAATCCTCCGTGCCTCGGAAAGCACGTTAAGCCGTTGGTCCCGGCTGTCATTCGTGGATCTTTGACAGTCGTTACGAGTCGTCAGAAGCCCGAAAGTCTGACACCAGTCTTACCAAAGGGTATCGTATTACCTAGTTACTGGGTTGTGGAGGTCAATAGGCAGTCGCTCCATGTAAAATACTGGTATTCAGCTGCATCCGGTTAGACTGGAAGCCGACCCCAACATAGTTGGGAAAAGGCTAGGCAGATTGAGTTAATAAAAACCGGTCAAGTGCGAGTCGGAGAGTTCCGTACCACCGTACAATATTTAGCAAAAAAACTTGAAGAAAAACCACGCTATTTCCCCTTAAAATTTTTACTTTATTTTATTTTTATTATTTGTTGTTATAGCGGTAATAGAAATACACAATCAGTGAATTTTTTAAGTGCCGATAATGGATCTTGAGATATAGCCCGCTGACGGACAGCCCGGACGGACGGACGGCGAAGGCTTAGTAATGGGTTCCGTACCCGAAGAGTACCAAACGGAACCAACAACAACAACAACAACAACAACAACAACAACAACAACAACAACAACAACAACAACAACAACAACAACAACAACAACAACATCACCAAACACTTTAAGGAAAGTTGCATCACAACTAATGGTATATTAAAATTTGTCTGATGGTTATCGGTCCAAGTAGAACTAAGATTCACTATGCGAAGCCCAACTTTAAACATCATCGCATCAAGAGACCATTAAAAGTAGCGAATCATCAAAATAATGGAATTTAACCATTAACCTTGACGAGGGTTAGTGATGCGTTATCGACCTTCAAAGGGTTTCTAATTGCGCCGGAACTGAGCAGTATATTTTTACAACGCAGCCGAAGTAGCTAGCAATGCGCAATTACTTGCGAAACTTACCTAATACGATAATCATAAGAAATAATGACAATTAGGTATTGAAACATTTTACAAAAAAAAGCACTTGCGAAATAATCTCAATACTCAATACTTTATTGCATTCCTTATGTATAACAAAGTAAAAGACCAATATGTACCCTGTCGGACACAGCAAAATTAGGAGAAAGAAAGAGGGCTAAGTAGCAATTCAAGCAATTCAATTTTATTATAAATTATTAAATGTGTTTATTTGGGTGTATAATTATGTATATATCTATATATTATTAGGTTTGTGTATATAGGTAGATTTAGCTTGTAAACCATTCTGCGTGTAGCACAATGATTTAATTTTCCAAGTACCACTACAGGTAAATTGTTTGCTGCACAGAGTACGAAGAGAGTGGAGAGTAGAGCAGTGGTGAGCTGTGGTCATCTCTAGACACTGCCGGCCATTCCGTACTCTGTGCCAGTGACATAACACGATAAAGACAGATGCGTGACAATGACTTTTGAGCCCTCATAAATACCAACCAACACAGGTAGGTACACTTTCAACAATAAAAATGGAGTGTCTGCTTATGACAACATCACATGATAGACGTGAATACTTATATGAGCTGAATATACCGATTCACCGACAGACTCGAGCCGAGCATACCCGATTCAGCGTCACCGACCCAACCGTGACGGTTCAGTTTTGTTCGCTGTTCAGAAAGAGCTCAAAGTGCGCCTAAAGAAGTTTTCGCTAAACTTCAAAAATCGATTCCATGCTCTGTGGTTCGGTGCCTACGATGTTTGTGAGTTGAACTACCGAACACGCCTACTAAGGATTCCTAGACTATGACGTAAGATTCATCAACAAAGGCATTTATCGATGCCAACAATAGATTGGCAATCCTCCACATTTACATCAATTCAAGCATTTCCTTCGTTTTGTAACGAAGGCCCAGTGTTTAAGCAGCCATAAGAATGATGCATAACAATCACAGCCAGCATGGGTCAGCTTCCAGTCTAACCGGATGCAGCTGAATATACCAGTATTTTATATGAAGCCTATCTGACCTCCACAACCCAGTTACTGGGTAACACGATACCCCTTGGTAAGACTGGTTGTCAGACTTAAGGGCTTCTGTCGACCCGTAACAACTGTTAATGATCTACAAATGACAGCCAGGACCAACGGCTTAACGTGCTTTTCGAGACACAGAGGGGCCATCTTTACATACAAACGTATGTAAAGATGGTCGCCCCTCCACGGACCAACCGCGGCAGGCGTAGCTTTACCCTACCGATCGACCCGTGCGGCTGTGATTACTTAGCCACAAGCTTAGCAATATACATAGGTAATACGGGCTGGTGTCCGCCACTCCACGACAAAGTGTGTGGTTAGCGTACGGAATAATATACACATACATACATAAACTCTCGCCTTCTTCCTATAGGGCTGGGCAGAAACTGTAGAACGCGACCTCCGTCACCCATGTGCCCGCCCGTATTTTTCTGAATATTCATGTTTTTTTTTTTCGAAAATTAACTTTAAAAGGGGCGTCTATCTTAAATATTTTTCATGTTATTCAATTTTTTATTTTTTGATTAGCGTTTGCCGTATCTCCTCTGTTATTGGCTCGATTTGGATTCTGTTTATTATTTCTAAAAGCTTATGACTTATTTTACCGGATTAACTTTTACTATGAAAAAAAACGTAGGTGAAGACATTTTTTTCAACAAAAAAAAACTGTTTTATTTTTTTAAACACAATTGGTAGTCAATGAAATCATTGCGGGATATTGAAAAATAAGAAAAAGCAAAAAAAAAAAAAAGGTACTAGATTTTTTTCTTGCTTTTTTTAAGTTTGTTTTCGATAATTTTTAATGAATATTCAGAAAAATACGGGCGGGCACATGCCGATGGGCGACATCGTATAGATGGTCATAACAATATGCTATTTCATTGTCAGCTTGAAAGTGTGTTGTGGATGGTGAAAATTGAACGCATGTCTAGCAGTGTAATTGTTAGGTACATAACATAACATCACGCGTGTATTCCCCGAAGGGTAAGACAGAGGTATACCATCAAAGAAGTTCATATCTAACCAGTTTCAAAACAAAATCCCGTGAACACGATGACCACATCTGTTACCGGCCCGGTTCTATAGCCGCCGAGCGCTGCAAGCAAGAATAGTCCTTACTCCTTACGGTGATTAGATATGAACTTCTTCGATGGTACCTATACAGGGTGGATTTTTAGGATGGGGCAGTAAGGGCAACTACCTTAACCGTTGTAGCTACAACAAAACTGTCTTAAAAGACTGTCCTCTACTTTTTGATACATTTTGATCTACGTTCACAGATTTTGAAAAAAAAATTACAGTGGCATCAAAAAAGTTTTTTTGATGCCATTCGATCTTGTTTCATATAAGGATAAAAAATCTCTATTAGACCAACTGAGTTTTGAGTACTAGAAAAGTCAGAAATCGCAAAAAACCTTTTCCCTTTACTTACATTTCGTAGGAAATGAGACTCCAACCTATTTTTTCGGTGGATAAATTGGCCGGAAATAAATGAAAGTACACCCACATTTCGTCAGTTATGTTTAACACCCATGTAACAGGGGGCGAGCCTATTGCCATAAACTGGGCACAAATCCAGACTCCGGGCTGCTACTGAGAAATTCCAGATGGAAAATAAAATAACATTTTGCCCAACCTGGACCGACCTGTTAGGGAAATCGAACAGACAAATTAAAAATCCGGAGTCACACGATTAGGAGTGACTCCGGATTTTTAATTTGTCTGTCTGTGATGTATTGTTTATACCTTTTTAGATGTAATTTTATGTTGTAGTTGGGTTTTAGTTTAAGAACTTTTATTTTAATTTTTATTATTTTGGGGTTTAAATACCTATATATAATTTTGAAATGTACTCAATCTATAAATATGTGAATATGTACTTTAATCCCTTTCATTTGATACCCAACATGGCCTCATAGTTCTTTTTTTAGTTCTCGACTTTATGTCCTCTAAAGGGCGGCTATATTTATGTGACTTCACATAAACAGCGGACGATTAAGACGTTTCCAACGATACCTCATTTGTCAGATTATGATGTGTTGTTTAGAAGTTATGAGCGAAAAGATGAACATACATACATACCGGACAAAGTTATGAGCGAAAAGATGAACATACATACATACATACCGGACAAAATCATAACCCTCCTTTTTGCCGGGTAATGATATTGCATGCGAATAGATTAAATGCTCATTTTTCGCGGAAGGAAGACGATTAGGCAGCGAACTGAATTTAAATCCTTCTAGCGATTTTCAAGGTGTGTCCGCGTAATACAGACAGATAAATTGAGGAACTAAGTTTTTTATACTTTTGGTTAGATATAATTTGAGATAGAGCTTAAAATGTATTGCTAACATCACACAAACTTTTATTATGAGGTATTATAGCTAGCTTACGCATCTGAACATGACATTTTTAAAGATTCGGTCCTTTTTGGCAAAAAACGACCGTGGAATTCCTTTACAGCCGGATCTCCAACATCGTATGTCTCGAAGACATTTAAATAAAACTAATAAATAATGCCTAATTTAAAATGTTTCGTAAACCTTGTCACGTTTTTGAGGAAATCAATATCATTTGATCTTTGTCTGACATTGAGACCCAGAGCCTTTTTAAATTAAAATCAGACTAAAACTTAATTAGATAATATAGTTAATGTTTTCATTTTGATTGCCATATTTGATTAAATGATACCTAATGATGATTTTGAAGCTAGTCTGGTTTTACCGAACCTGTTTTAAAGTTAATCAAAGCTATTATCTCTTAATTTGCTCCATTTCCAGGTTTATTTAATTCAATGTCATGCTATTTGAAAATGTCTATTTATAGCCTGGGTTTAGACTGACAGCCTAAAGCCTCGTGCAGACTGGCGCGACGGTACGGTAGAACAATTACCGCTGTCGCTTCGCGCCGTCGCGTAACGCCAATCTGCACGAGGCTTAAGGGCGTTTTTACATCGGTGGAGTAAGCAAAGCACAGTTCTAAATTGCTTATAGAACTGAAGATGGATATGATGCTACTTATAGATTTTGGAACGTCGTCAATATATTCGGCGAGCGTTATTCATCATCATAATCATTTCAGCCAAAAGACGTCCACTGCTGGATAAAGGAATCCCCCAAGCACAGCCACTTCGACCGGTTTTGTGCTTCTCGCATCCAGCGTATTCCCGCGACCTGCACAAGTAACTATACGTTATAATATTATTTCCATAAAGCAAGAGCAAATATGATAAAAATCGTTGAGTACAAAATAACTTTAACTTTTCAGCAAAAAAACTTCTAGTGTAACTTCTTCATGTCAAAACCCTATCGGAATATCAACCCAGCAGCTATTACACCAGCCACAATCCTCAAAGACCTCAATGATGATGCATAAGTTAACACCCGTGAAAAAAAAACAATTAAAACTGGAAAAGTACCAATACAAGTTTTCAATTCACACTTTTTTGAGTTTATCTTGAATATTTCTGACATTGGTGAAGAAAAAACATCGTGAGGAAACCTGGACGTTACAGTTAATATAAAGAAAGAAAGAAAATACATTTATTTAGCACAGACTAAGAGGCACACAACACAACATAATTATTGTACTACAAATCAAAATCAAATTAAAAAAGAAAGAAAACAAATTAAAAAATGTAAAAGTGCGTTCTAACATATTAGCAGGAATGTGTGCCTCACGGCTGCGCCAAATAGGCCTAGTTCAGCAAAAATGCCAGACAACTGGTGCCTGACGCTGGTTTTCAACTAGACCTGAAGTGTGAGGTGACAGATGTAAATCAGTTTTATACTGCAATATGTATATGTATACTTAAATATAATAAATTTGTGTAAGATTATAATAATAATGAATAATTATGTCAATAGTTAATAAATTAAATTAAATTGCAAGACAACAAAAACAGAAACCAAACTGTCAAATAAATGAAAGTCTATTAAAAACGAAAGTAAAATATAAAAGTCTGAAATCGCCATCCCGTCTTGAGCAAGCGTGGTGATCAAAGTTCGTGCCTCTTTAAGAGAAGAGACCTTTTCCCTGTGGTAGGACAGTAATAAGCTGGTATTATATTATTTAAAACTAGCTTCTGCCCGCGACTTCGTCCACGAGCCTTCCTCAAGAATTAGGCTATCCAATGCAAAAATAATTTTTCAAATCCGACCGGTAGTTTCGGAATTTACCCCCCAAAAATTTTAGTAGAATGTGCATTCAACCTGAGTAAGCTGAAGGTTACTAGAAAGCAAGTAATAATAATTGTTGATGTAATGTCTAATGCGCAACCAGTATCAACATGACCGATAGTCACGGATATTAAACAACTATAATGAATTGAAAACGTTATGATTATCATCAGAAAATATGTCTCCCGTATTGTCTGCCTGACACAATGGTTATTGTCATCATTGACATTCATCATAACAAGCTTTTCCCTCATTAGGATTGGGAAATTGTGTTTTATATGATTTAATATTTTCATTTTCATTTTTTTTTATCCCTATAGTTTTTTAACCAGTCTTACCAAGAGGTATATTATTACCCAAAAATTGAGTTGTGGAGGTCATATAAGCAGTCACTCCATGTAAAATACTGGTATTCAGTAGCATCCGGTTAGACTGGAAGCCGACCCCAACTTAGTTGGGAACAGGCTAGGCAGATAAGAGTATTTTTAGAAGACATTATTTGACATCCACCAACCCGACCTGAACCCGCATGGTGGATTATGGCCTACTCCCTCACACAGAGAGGAAGCCTGTGTCTCAGCAGAGAGACAATTATAGGCTGATGGGGCTAACCTTTATTCTAAAACTGTAAATAATAAAAGTACCTTTTTATGAATTTCATACCTAATGTTTTTACTAAGTCAATAAAAATATTCAACAAGTGTTCATTTTGGCGTTGACTTGACATTGTTTCTGGGTTTCTCTGTAAACAACGTAACAGATACTCCAACATAGGTACTTCTACAGCTTTCTTATTTATTTATTTTCATAAATATAGCTATGTACAAGTAAGAACTTTTGTAAGTAATAAGATTAGAGCCAATGATAGGACGTCTCCACGTTGAACATGGTGCATTTTCTTTTAACAAAGGAAATATATTTTGTTATATGTTCACGGAATAACAGACTTTGTTAATAATGGTTATACTACGCTTATTTCTATCACCAATAAAATCATTCCTGTGTTTAAAAGGGCAAATGATCTGGGAAATTACAGGCATTTGAGGATCCTACGACTCGTCGCCAATCCTTTTGGTGTTTTATATGGCGGTATCCGGTTTCTATCAGCTGCCTCGGTCCCTTGTTCAATGTTCGTCAACCTAATGTAAACAAAAACTCATCTCCATAGGTGGTATACCTACTACGCTTTGGAATGGGTAACTAGCTTCATACTTAGGAGATTGACCGACTCCTTGACAATTTTATTAGGTATATAAAAGTGTAAGTGGTTTAATTTAAATAAATGTTTTGAGTTTTCGCAATCACCATTAAATTATTCCATCTATTAAAATAATAAATATCGTCAAGATTTGCCACCAACGTCACGCATTTCACATCGTATGGGTTTTTCAATTCAATTTGGTATTCATGTAAACATACATGGTGCGTATGATTCGAACAGTAATTGCTATGTGTTATTCAGCGCCACGTTTCGTTAAAGCGTAGAGTATTTAATTTAGTTTTTGTTATTCCTAGAAATTATTTGTTGGCTATTCTCTAATATATGTTCTAGCATTTTTGCAAAGTACCTAGCTGGTAAGTTTCTGATTAAATAAAAACATTCTGAAAGTAATAATTTCGGGACAAGAATAAGCCCTCGTTCAGCTTTAGTCGGTAAAAGATACCCAAAGAATTACAAAGTAACAATTATTTCAATAATTTACACAGTAAAAAGCTACTATTGTACGGTGTCCTTGACTGTCCGATAGTTTTTATCAGGCAGTAAGTCATAAAGTTGAAATGTTGACGACAATACCTACTGGCTAAAAATATCGCTATCACTAAACCGTTTGTCGATATAATACATTGTTATGCTTAAAACTTTGAAACTATATGAATATTTTGGTATTTCATAATGTTGATAATAGATACTAAAATTATCCTCCAAATCACTTATAACAGGTTTTAATAAATTCTGAATATATATTATTTAAACGTTGTTAACTGCTGCGAACCAACTTAAATGAAATACAAAGGACGCGTTTAGAAAACCGAGTAGGTATAGGTTCTAACCTAAAAAAAATAACAAAGACTAACCTCCATTGTTTCATAAGTCACACCACACGACTCCACATACCGCATTCATTCCACGCGGGGGGCATTAAAACTCTCAGCGCATACCAACACGCTACAAGAAACACTCCAGTAAATACAAAAAAAATATTTTATTACAATACTAATTTATAATTAAATACTTAATTTATTTTATCACTTTAAATGTTAACATCGTTACCGTGGGGGATAACATTATCTTTCTCGGTTACGTCTTCCTTGTCGGAGGGGGTCGTTGCATCTTTCCTGTCCTCTTCCTCGGCATCCGTCGTCAAGGAAGGCTCAGCAGTCGGTTTCTCTGCTTTTTCTTCTTTGTATGGCTTTCCGGTTTCCACAATGGGCACTTCCCTGTCAACCTCCTTCGCTCTCTCGACGATGCCGGTGACTGGCGCGATGACAATCAGGTTTCCGTCACTCGACAGCTCAGCAGTGACATCAGTGCTGCTGGAGTTCGAAGGCAACGTGTACGTGTGGAAGAACTGGCTCGCGAAAATGTCACGATCGTCCTGCTTGGCCTCGTGAGAACCCTGGATGAAGATGAAGTCGCCCTTCACCTTGACTTTCAGGTCGTCTTTCTTATAGTCCTTAACATTCACAACAACTTGGAATTTGTCGTCATCGGCGATGATTCTGGGCCCAATGTCGGCGAAAGTCGGGAACAGTTTCCAAAGAGGAGCAAAGAGATTGCCGAAGATGGGGAAGCCAAGCCACGGGCTTTCGATATCTTCACTGTAAATTGTGGTGATGGGCTGCGGTGCCGGTTGTTCGGTGACCGGCACGGCGACTGCCGTCGCAAGGATAGCGCATACCGCAAAGAATCGCGGCGAAAACATATTGACGTGTGCACTCGTTGGTGATGCAACTAGAACTGAGGCCGCCGCAGGTCGCGGAGGCTATATAGATGTGGTGGGGCAGGGGGGTGCGTAAGCGCATCGCTGGCGATGACGATAGAGTTGTAATGTAAATACGGCAATAGGTACAAACAGGCCTCAGGCGGAATGAGTTTACCTTTGATTCATGTTCAAGTTTGGAAACATTGATGTTTCGAACGCATATATTAGGAAAACATTTACGAGTACGTTATGATAGAGACTCTTCTTTTACTACCAGTGGAACTGTTCATACTATTGGATGGCATTGGTGTTAACATTAGTCAAATGACCGTTAGCATCTTACTCCATTATCTCGGATTGAATACTCAAAAATGTCATCATAATTGTTATTCATATTGTCATTATGTTATTGGATTTTTCTATCTGGAATATCTCAGTAGCAGCCCGGAGTTTGGATTTGTGGCCGGTTGATGGCAATAGGCTTGCCCCCTGTTACGTGGGACTTAAACATAACCGGCGAAATGTGGGTGTGCTATAGGTACACCTCTGCTCAACCCTACGGGGGAAAAAAGCGTGATGTTATGTATGTTATTCCATCATATTTGTAAAGCCGACAAGATATTAAAAAAATACATACAAAGCTCTGTAGGCAGAATTGTTTTATTTTTATTGTCGCATCTGTAGAAAATCAAAACAAACAGCTCTTTGGCACGCGGTTTGACCTTGTAAGGCCGGCTTCTAGACTGATCTCAGCAGAATTAGCTCATTTACACGTAACAATGAATCAAGCATGTATTAACACTTCCGATGTCACGTCTGTGAATGCGTAGCTGTCAGCACTTTTTTGTGCCGACTGTACACTTTGTTACTGATAATGATTTTGATGACTTTAGATATTGTGACAGTGTTTTTTGTGTTGAATAAAATTATATAATAGCACAAACATGTTTAGCTATAATATAAATTAAAAATTACAATACCCTGTAAGTCTTACAGGGTATTGTAATTTTTATTCAACACCATTGAATACCATGTTGTATAAGAATAAATTACTTATTATTATTTAAAAAAAAACGAAAGTGGGTAAAAAAAACATGCCTATTGAAATAACGTACTTCTTCATCCCCAGAAGAAAAAAAAACACTGTCACAATATCTAACGACTACGTTAATATTTTGACATGGCTTGCAGCTAAAATACGACTTTCACAGGTAGGTAATTTTTTTTTTCTGCAAGTGCTTTTTTATATTTTAACTAAGCGATGTCGATAAAATTGTTATTATACGTACCTACTCGTCTCAGAATGCCCGATAGTTATAATATTATAAATGTGAAAGTTTGTATGTTAGGATGTTTCGATGTCTGGATGTTTGTTACTCAATCACGCAAAAACGGCTGAACGGATTTGGATTTAATTTAACACAGATAATGTCACAAGGATGTTTTTATCCCTGTAGTACGTTCGATACTTTCCGCCCTCCACTCGAATGAAGCCGCGGGTAAAAGCTAGTAATTGTTATAAATACTTCTAAGTAAATTAACCTATTACAGATTTTACGAAACATAACGTTATTCTAAGCTGGAGACATTATTTGTACGGCTTCCTTCGATGATACAACAATTATTGATATTTGAATCCTTACTGCGGCATACCGACAACAACGAACATAATATTATTTTTTATTAAGTCTTCAACACCACCAACCTGTTGCCTGTGAACTCGCTTGCATGTATTATGTATTTCTTTAAAAAACAATACAAATATCGAGGATGAAAGTATCCTATGTCCTTTTCCAGTTTCCAGGCCATCTATCTCTCAAAGTAGAATGGCAGAACTCCATATAATCTGGTGTCGCACTTAGACTTCCTGTACATTCGTCAAAATACTCAAAAAAAAATATTTCAGTCCAATTAAGATAAAAAGGTAATCACAACATATTTTGTTAAATACTCGTCGCTCCATGTAAAATACTGGTATTCAGCTGCATCCGGTTAGACTGGAAGCCGACCCCAACATAGTTGGGAAAAGGCTAGGCAGATTGATTGACAACATATTTTGTTAACATTGTGTTTCGCCAGAAAAACGTTGTTTAAGGAGCAAGGGTGTCTCCAATAACGATTGGTTCAGTGCTATAAGCGTGAAATTATATGGAACAGACAGTCAGACAGAGCTAATTTTAAATTTATAATATATCTTACTTCCGGCAGCGCCTTCATCCGCATGATATCTTCATAAAGCTTATTCGATGTTAGTCAGTGATAATTTAGCATTCTTCTGGTTAAAGAATATTGAAAAATGGTCCAGTTGTTTTGTGTTTAATCATTACAAACAAATATTAAAATCTTTTAATTTTATTATTTATGTATATAATAATGTTAATACTTTATTTAAATGGGTACAAACAATTTATAACTAATTAATTAATAAAAGTATAAAGTATTTTATTTCTAGATTTATAAATGTTTTACAAATTAAACTTAGGCTAATTTTGAGTACAAATGAGTTAAGCATCTGTAGTGTAGCCGAACTAGGCAAAACCTGTATTTCGGCTATCAGCGCCAATCCCCTCGGATAATTTTACATTTATCATAGCCATTAACATTAATGTTTACAAGATAAAGAAGGTAGGAAGGTAGGCAGGGTAGGTAGGTTGTAAAGTTATATCTAACGCGTATTTTTCTGAAACCTTCACCATTTTAAAGATTATTTAATTATTAATCTTTTGTATACGTGTAATATTAAAATACCTTTTGTTTTATGTCTAATAAATTAATAATGCGTCTAATTTGGGACAGCGCTCCTTGATGGGCGAGTCCTATTACTGGCTGGCCGCACGACGCGTTGCATGAGCTCAGTACAGGAACCCGCGAGCTAACCACTCAAGGTCACTGGCATATATCTGCATCTTAAATACTTATAAATATTCCAACACATGTTTAAACATTATGCAGAAAATTCTGGTAGGTAGAGATAATAAAAATTATTGGAATTTGCTTTAAAAACACAGATAGGTTAACCTTTCCTTCCGTCCTATAACTCAGGCCAGACTTCACTCGTTATTGTACCTACATGAATCAGTCTCATTATTCATGCTTATTCACCAAAATGATACCTAACTGTTTTATAGCCGGCATTTAATCTGAAATTAAGCGAGTTTGATTTTCATTTTAGATTTAGTACTAAATGATGCATTGACCAACCATGACTTCCGATTACAAATAATTAGGTATTCGTTTTTACAAGCCGTATGTCCATCCGATCGGAAATCCAAAAATGACGAAATTCCATACAAACTCTCATTCCCGATTTAACCCCTTTAAGGGTTACATTTTTAAAACTCTTTCCTCACTTTCGTTTCATAAGGAACACTCTAGTGCAATATTTCATGCTTGTACAGCCAGCGGTTCAGGCTGTGCGTTGTCTATCAGTGAATGAAAGAATTTAATATTTAGCCTCTTCAAGTTCGTCTTACATAAGCAGCAGGGAACTGCATGGGTACTGAGCCTCATGCAAGATTTTAAGAGAGTTGTAGATCTACGGGGTAAAGCGTAACACGTTGCGTCACCTTTAATTTTTACAATCCAACATCACTCATTGCGTTATTTATATTGTCGAGCAGACGAATTTTTCAAACAAATGAATCAATGGATTAGGTTTTAGATAGAAGGTATGTTACGGAATTGGGGTGCTAGTTAAGACTATCGTTAGTCAGACTATCTCTCGCGCTCTATGGAAACAATAACTGCGCACAGCAAGCAAAGACAAAACTGTATTGACTAAGTAGGTATATGTCTTACCTAAGTAATGTTTGACTATTGCAAGTGCGAAGCCTCGTAGGTCACGTCCACGAAATACGTGACCGTAGACCGTGCGTCACCGCGTTATGAGGCATAGGTACCCTTTTCAAGGAAACAAAGCAATAGCGTTTGAAGACTGAGCTGATTATTAAGATAGTTGTGAACTCAAATACAGTCAGGGAAATTAAATCGTTGTCGTGTTGAAGCCATTGCATACTGCTGTCAAAGAATGACAGTTGTGATTTGAATATACGGACAACTTAAGTGGAGTTAGTTTCCTTAACAATTCATTTCTCTAACTTTACAAGATCCCTACCTTCTAAATGACACACTAAGGGTCTGTTCCACAGTGACTGGACAGACACGCATTGAAAAAATGGAACAGAATTTGTATAAAAATATGTCTTGTGCCTTATTTGGCACATGTTTTCATAATATTCTGTTCCATTCAATAAAACTTATTCCGTAGTGATGTAACAAGGCAATACATATAGTGAAAAACAACGTCACCTAGCCACAGGAAAAGCTGAGCTGACTCAAACCACTTTTTCGTATTTTATCCTCTTTTGAGACCACAAAGAAGTCTCATTAACTTTCCTTAAACACTTCCTCGACATTAAGTATACGGTCTGGACCATTTAATTTTAATTTCCTTGGCAAAGAATTATCCTGTAGGTATCATAACAGTAATTGCGTATTAACCCTAGACTCACTTAAATACATGAAACCTAGTCTAAAGATCATTTGGCGCGTAACAAAATGCTGAACTCACGTCGCCATCTTGTTTTTCAATACAATTTCACAAATTAAGAGCGTTTATTCTGAAAAAGTGGGTAACGTCGCAAATAGATGTCAAATGTTTCGCTGTTTTGATTAATTTGGCAATATTACTGTATGGAAATAAGAAATGTGGCTAACTAGCGAACTAGAATCAATCTGCCTAGCCTTTTCCCAACTATGTTGGGGTCAGCTTCCAGTCTAACCGGATGCAGCTGAATACCAGTATTTTACATGGAGCGACTGCCTATCTGACCTCCACAACCCAGTAACTGGGTAATACGAAACCCCTTGGTAAGACTGGTGTCAGACTTTCGGGCTTCTGACGACTCGTAACGACTGTCAAAGATCAATGAATGACAGCCCGGACCAACGGCTTAACGTGCTTTCCGAGGCACGGAGGATTCTCGGTATGTAAAGATGATCACCCATCCACTGACCAATCCCGCCAAGCGTAGCTTAACCTGATGGATCGACCAGTGCGGCTGTTGTTACTTAGCTACGAGCTCCTCCGAACTAGCGAACTAGAATATTAATAATAAATTGCAATTCTCACATTGGATTTGATGTTGTACCCGTTTTTGGTGTAAAAAAGGCATTTGTAAAGTTTCCAAATACTTTTTACATCTAAAACTAAATATTCGATATTAAAACATTAATATTTTTGTATTTCCTAATCAATATTTTAGTTCACTAGTTAGCCACATTTCTTATTTCCATACAGTAAAATTTGCAAATTAATTAAAACAGGTAAATATTTGACAACTATTTGCGACGTTGCCACGTTGCCAACTTTTAGGATAAACGCTCTTAACCCGAAACTTAAGTGCCAGTATCATTCAGGTAACTGACGTATCCAGCCTTCTTTGTTTTGATATAAAGTAGATACAAAAACTGCCAACACAAAGTCCACAGTTCGTAGGTCAAGTTCAAGGCCCTTGATAGTTTGATGACGCAGGTTATACGCTGCAAGTTGTTCGCCTGGAGGCTTTACTTTCCATTGTGAGGTAGGCAGAGGACTATGTAGCAAAAAAAAAAACTCTTCAAGTAGGAGTATTTTTATTCCACTCACAGCACTTATTTCAACTGCACTTGACTAAACGTCACCTAAGCTATTCCACTTATCCCACCGAAACAAAATTTTGAAAGAAGCGTTTCCGTGAAACATAGACTGGGTTTTTTTTTCAACAAGGCGATCCTTGTGCTTTTCCGATATATCCGAAGCTGAAAAAACAGTTTAAAAAAATCTTATTTCGACTACATTCTACTTTCATATCTACGAAGCAAAAGGCAGTTGGAATGTATGGGAGAACAAACATTTTAACTACAATATTCAGTTTGTTCTTGGAATAATTCTTTATCTTCTTTCTTCATCCCAACTATGGAACCCTTCATCGTGCGTGGTCCGACCTGCACTTGGACGGCATTTTTTTATGCGTGTCTCTTTAAACACTGCGGAATAGACCCTTTGTGTGTCACTTAGAAGGTAGGGATCTTGTAAAGTTAGAGAAATGTATTGTCAAGCAAACTGGCTACCAATTTAAATTGTCCGTTTAATCAAATCACAACCGTCATTCTTTGACAGTTGTATGAAATGGAGATAACACGGTGTAGCGGCATCTACATCGATACATGCGAACTACGCATCAAAGACCTGACGTCACATAACATCCTGACGTCACACAAATCCTGCATCGCGCAATTAGAGTTTACCGCGCGATAAACATATATAGAATCTCCCAACTTCAAACCTCTGGGCAGTTGCCCGCCAGACACAACACCCGTCTGGTTGGAGGATCCTCCCTTTTCTATGGGGGATGAGTGAACTTTACACCCTGTTCCTCATACCCCTAAATTGGTGACCCCGAATATGAACGTCAACGCAGCCTTCGTGCAACTACTTCAGCGTGACGTCATCATCATCATCACTCCCGCAAGCTTTCGTGAGGCGAGTCACACAGCCAGTCAGCACCCACGGCTTCAACGGGTATCCAGACCACCAGCATGCAGCGAACGCGCATTCCTGGTCATCATCCTCAGCCACAACCCATCGCTGTACCACATCCGACCCACTGGATCAAGACGCAGCGCCACCCTGACTCACTGGGGAATAACCGCAGACAGTTCCGACCCACTGCGAACTATGCGGCACCCGGTTCCGACTCACTGGAACCACAGCTGGCACTGTGAAGCATCGCAAGATGCAAGACTCAGCCCACTATCGACCTCCGACATTGGTCTCCGGAGGGGAGTGATGTAGCGGCATCTACATCGCTACATGCGAACTACGCATCAAAGACCTGACGTCACATAACATCCTGACGTCACACAAATCCTGCATCGCGCAATTAGAGTTTACCGCGCGATAAACATATATAGAATCTCCCAACTTTAAACCTCTGGGCAGTTGCCCGCCAGACATCACACCCGTCTGGTCGGAGGATCCTCCCTTTTCTATGGGGGATGAGTGAACTTTACACCCTGTTCCTCATACCACTAAAACGGCAAATTGACGAAGGGTGTCAACTTGCTTAACAATTAATTTCCCTGATTTTATTTGAGTTCGCCAGGAGCAACTGTCATTATTATCAACTCTGTCTTCTATAATAACGCTATTCTTTTGTTTCCTTGTAAAGGGTACCTATGACTCATAAGACGGTGACGCACGGTATATGGGCACGTATTTCATGGACGTGACCTACGAGGCATCGCACTTGCAATAGTCAAACATTACTTAGGTTAGACACATACCTACTTGGTCAATACAGTTTTGTCTTTGGTTGCTGTGCGCCATTATTGTTTTCATAGAGCGCGAGAGGTAGTGTGACTAACCACCCCAGTTGTGTGCACTTTCTATCACAATCCCAAAGATTTTTAAAGAAATTTCTAATCCATGGCATCATATTTTTTTAAACTCGTCCGCTGGTCAATGTTAGCAACGCAATGAATGTTGTTAAATTTTCAAAATTAAAGACGCAACGTAGTGATACGCTTTCACCCCACTGGTCTGCAACTCTTTTAAAATCTTGCAGTACCAGTACCAACTTTTTGAGCAGAGTGGCGATATCCTGCTCCACCTGCTTTTTGTAATCTGATTGAGTTAAAATTTTGCACTTCATGCTATTTTGTACTGCTGTATTCAATATTATCTTTGTTAAAATAGATAAATGATAGAGACATAAAGTCAGGGAATAAATAATTTTGATAAATTGAGATTTTTAACTCGTGGGAAGAGGCTCAAGACGCCATAGGAATCTTTTACCCTCTCGTAACCTCTCCTCTCCTGTTACCTCTCCGAGGCATTTGATTGCATTAATAACGAAACCTTACTCTTGAAACTTGAGCATTACGGACTTCAAAAACTTGCGCTCAATTTAGTAAAATCTTATTTAAATGATAGACAACAGCAAGTCCAAATAAACGGTATCAGTTCACAAGGTTTAACAGTAAAAATGTGTGTGTCATAAGGCTCGATATTGAGTCCATTCCTCTGTTTAGTGTATATTAATGATCTACTCCATTTATTAAAAAATCACCCACAAAATGGTATTATTTACTGACGATACTTCCTTAATTTTAAGGTAGATAGAGGTGCTACAAGTTTTGACGAGGTAAATAACGCCCTAGAGCAGGTCCAAAATTGGTTCACTGCAAATAATTTAGTATTAAATGGAATAAAAACTAAGTGCTTAAAAGAACGACCAATTCGAACCGTGCACCTAGCGTCTGACGTTTTATAAGTTTAGGATTAGGTATGTGAAATAAAATATTTTGAATTTTGTTTTTTGCCATTTTCAATCAGGTTTCAGACTGGCTAAAGTAGACTCATCTTTCATGGGGTACTGTTTAAAAGGTTACAATAAAATTCCTCCCCACATACTTCAACTGACTGAGACGAAATTCTAATCTTGTTTATAATGCACACTATGCAGGCAGGCAGGCATATTATTTTTATCAGCGATGTAATCAGCGCTGATCAAAATTCTTGGCTCAATTCTGGTCCTGCTCCGCAACCACAACCAATTGATTAACATTTGAAATTACTGTTCGAGCTATTAAACATTGTAAGACCATCTTTATATTGTAGAAACTCAATCTCCTTTGTATTGTATAATTGCATAGCACAGGTATGAGTACTATATAGGTACTATAGAGCTACCATTTACCGGGTAATATGTCTATCATTGACTTGAATTTGCCCTGGCAGCTAAGAGTATGTCATGGTCACTCAGATGTCTAGCTGACGGTGGCGCGTGTGTTGGATCATTTAGCTCCCTTCAAAATGGTTGAGCTGAATGGTGCTAATACATGCGTCAAGTTCGTGAATGGGCGCTGAAATGGCTTATTTTTAATCTTTGAATTGTTTTTGTTTTACATTTTTATTACGGATGCTTTTAACGTGTACGTCTTCCTACATTGTTCTCACATGTATAATTTCAACATGAATGATGAAACCAATATTTTGTAACAATTTTTTTTATTTAAAAGAATGTCTGTGGAGTTTCTTCCCCGTTCTTCTCCATAGGTACCTACTACGCTTTGGAATGGGCAAGTATCTTCATATTTCTGACTGACCGACTCCTTGACAGTTCAAAAGTGTCTGTAAATGGTTTAATTGAAATAAATGCTTTGAGTTTCAGTTTTGAGTTGAGCATATTGACTACTCATACCAACTTAAAATGACCATATATTCTAATCACAACTGTCATTCTTTGAAAGTAGTTTAGGGGTATGAGGAATAGGGTGTAAAGTTCACTCATCCCCCATAGAAAAGGGAGGATCCTCCGACCAGACGGGTGTGATGTCTGGCGGGCAACTGCCCAGAGGTTTGAAGTTGGGAGATTCTATATATGTTTATCGCGCGGTAAACTCTAATTGCGCGATGCAGGATTTGTGTGACGTCAGGATGTTATGTGACGTCAGGTCTTTGATGCGTAGTTCGCATGTAGCGATTTAGATGCCGCTACATCACTCCCCTCCGGAGACCGGAGGTCGATAGTGGGCTGAGTCTTGAATCTTGCGATGGTTCACAGTGCCAGCTGTGGTTCCAGTGAGTCGGAACCGGGTGCCGCATAGTTCGCAGTGGGTCGGAACTGTCTGCGGTGATTCCCCAGTGAGTCGGGGTGGCGCTGCGTCTTGATCCAGTGGGTCGGATGTGGTACAGCGATGGGTTGTGGCTGAGGATGATGACCAGGAATGCGCGCGTTCGCTGCATGCTGGTGGTCAGGATATCCGTTGAAGCCGTGGGTGCTGGCTGGCGGCTGTGTAACTCGCCTCACGAAAGCTTGCGGGAGTGATGATGATGATAACGTCACGCTGAAGTATCTGCACGAAGGCTGCGTTGACGTTCATGCTCGGGGTCACCAGTTTAGGGGTATGAGGAATAGGGTGTAAAGTTCACTCATCCCCCATAGAAAAGGGAGGATCCTCCGACCAGACGGGTGTGATGTCTGGCGGGCAACTGCCCAGAGGTTTGAAGTTGGGAGATTCTATATATGTTTATCGCGCGGTAAACTCTAATTGCGCGATGCAGGATTTGTGTGACGTCAGGATGTTATGTGACGTCAGGTCTTTGATGCGTAGTTCGCATGTAGCGATTTAGATGCCGCTACAGTAGTATAAAATAACTATAACACGGCAAATTAACGTAGTGTCTCAATTTGATAAACAATGA
Organism: Agrochola macilenta; assembly: GCA_916701695.1. NCBI lineage: Eukaryota > Metazoa > Arthropoda > Insecta > Lepidoptera > Noctuidae > Agrochola > Agrochola macilenta. The sequence continues at coordinate 23,995,180 of OU753553.1, forward strand.
ATTCCCCTGTCTGTACCTTAGCCGGATTAATTAAATACTACTATATAAACACATATTTCTCTGAATATAGGATGAAACTGCATACACTACTGAACGTTTACTTTATTTAGAAACGCCGACTACTTCGGTTAGGTTAAGCGGATTTACCCGGAGTTGCTTTTCTATTAGGTACATGCCACGCCAAAACCACAAAGCTGTGTGATATTGCCAGAACAGACTATTTCAAAACAGGGATCATTTGTAACCTCCTACGTCAGCCTTTGGTTGTCGCACAAGAGAGGTTGAATATTTCCTAAAAATAATAGGGAGCTTATAGCGGATTTTTATGTACTATCTAAAAGCGACCACTAATCCGTTTGTTATTCGTGGTTATTCTGGCAACTTACCGTTCAGTATTAAGCCTTTTATTGTTCAGCCGGGAAAGAAAGAAAGAGACTCGCACAGGAACTCACAAACAAAAACATAAATAAAAGCAAAATAAAATAAAAATAAAAGCTGAAAGTCCTGTACGAGGCTAAAAGGCCGTGCTTTCTAATGAAAAGTTTCTAATATCACGAGTGAAACAACAAGAGTTGCTGACGTTTGACAAGAAAATGTCGCAAGTGTCTGACATTTGGTAAAATCGAAATCAAAAATCGTTTTATTTAAATTAGAGTTCGTTTAAATACCGCAACAATTATATGCATAATGTTACACATGCGACACGAATGATACGCATGACGTTAAAAGATTAATTATATTTTATTACTGTAAATTGTTTGTAAAAAAAACATTTTTACACGTCAAAAGAAATCATAAAATCTTAAAACTAGATGAGGTCGTTACGCATGATGTTACACATGACGTTACGGACGTCAGGGAAGATGTTTGTTCTTGCCTGCTCTACAAAATACTTACATACGTCCAGACACTCATCCATTTTATCAATGTTTAAAAATAAATTGATAATAATAAATAGGCAGTCATGGAGACTACCGACAGAAGACTGAAAACATAAAATTTTAAAGAAATTTTCACTTCAATAATTGTTGATTATCATTAATATTCCTAATTTAAATTCGAATCGGCTTTTTCCGGTTTTGGATACCTGTAGAGATTTGTAATGTTCAACTACCTTGAGCATATTATCAAACACTATTTAGTTTCATTAAAACATAAGTTATCAAACAAACAAACAAGCAATTAAATGAACATCAACAAAATAATAAGTCTGTCATTTGGTTTAAGAGAACTCATCTCGTTTGTCACACACATTCGTCTGCGACGGAGCCGACTGTGGTCCGAAATGAAGTAATCAGTAAGTTCTCAACTAGCTCCCAAGTTTGATTAGCATGCATTATTACGATATAGTCCTGTCTCTCTGTTAGTCTGATAGGTTTGAAATTAAACGGTTATTTAATATCAAAAGGTAAGAGATCTATCGAATTGTTAGCCTTATCAGAATACCAGCGCTGCGGTCTTTTTTTTTTAAATATATGCTGAGATAGGAGCCCTTTTGGCCTCGCACAGGTCGTTATTATTTTGTTAGTTTTTAAAAGCTTCTTTTTTTTTTAATTATTATTATTACTATTTGTATTACCTGTGCGTGCCTCAAATAAAATCTTTTTCGTTCTTTATTTCTTTTCTTACTTTATTAATAAAGTAGAATGAAAATCTACATACCTACTGGTTGTAACACTAAGGGCAGATTTTTCCAAAGTGACATAGACAAGCGGGTTAGTTGCGTAACACACTTACAGTAGCAATGGCTTTCATTTTGTCAGTTCAACAACATTCATTACTTTATTTACGTGGTTGATCAGACATATTTTTCGAACATTTATGAAGCAATATCCTTCAAAATCATTCAGATTGTGTGTTAGGCAATTAAGGTGCTGAAGACCTTTTCTTAAATGAACATCCTATCTACCGTGTTTCTGGCAAGGAAATTACTTTTGACGTCTAATAACGTTTACCCGTAGCATAAAATTTATATTTGATAGTTTTTATATGGAAAAACTGACAATAATTCAAGATTATTCGTCGAATAAAGATATCTGGCGTATGAAAAATCAGCTCTAAATTGATGCTAATTTAAAAACATTAATATTATGACGGTGTTCAATTTGGCATGAATTAAGCACCTTAAAATGAACCCTATGTCTTACAAACGTACCAAATACATTGTCTTTTCGTTATTGAGTTCTGAAAAATAACTACTGAAAACTGAGTGTGATAATTGTATGATCGTGAAAGGAATTGTGTAAACAGTGCAGTGTAAATTAGTCTTCAAACAATTTATTTTAATTTTAATGCTGGTTTTCTCCACCAGTTTTGTCGTCACAAAAGTAAACCGTTGTAATTTTCAGCACTTCAGTATAAATTAGCACTAAGATGTTTTCAGTTATATTTTTGGCACTGGTTTTCCCTGCATTTTTTTTTGTTTAGCTTTAAACGTCATGATGGCTCATAGGTGTGCAAACTCACTCCTTTAGCAGCACGTCGCACTGTGGATCAAAAAAAGATCTCGAAGACATTACAGCTTAAATTTTAAAGTGTCGATTTTTGATTGAAATGGCTTCTAATAGTCAATATTATGCATAAATATATCATAGGATACAATCTGGTAAGCAAATTCGCAACTTTTTTTTACAAAAAAAATGTATGGAGCTAATGCTTATATCTCCGGAACGGACAGAATTGGAGTTATATCCTTGCACACGATGATGTAACTATTCATTTTTTTTTTTTGACTTTTGTGATTTTTACAAATTGTTTGCGGCATAAAAAAAAATATCGCGCTACACCTCGCTAGTTGCCTGAAAACACAATTTTACTTCGTTTTACAGTATAACACGGTTTTAAACCTTAAGCTGTTGACCGTTCGCGATGGTTAACTTCCAATATGTAACGGAGGGTTCACTTCCACAATATTTATGGCGGCATGGCGTATGAGTTCTATGAAAAGTGAGTGGATTCGAAACTCTTAAGGACAGATGGGCTGAAGTCGTCATCCAGTGAGTGGCCGAAAATGGGCTTCATCATCGAGGCGGGGCTGGGAAACGAGTGCATGACGACTTGAATTCAAGCATTTAATGATGATATGGTCAGAGTAAGTGCTAGTAAGTTACAGATCTGTAATATGATCTGTCTATGGGGAGACCTATTTTCAGCATTGGATTAAGGATGAAAGAGAAGAATAATTAAAAAAAGAACTTGATTTGATATTCTCTATCTTCCTCAACATTGTTTTCCCAGTTCATCCACGACAATATGCTCCGTGCATTTGTATACAATGATACACTTTATTATTTCCGTGCTCAACTGTCAATGAAAAGAAAATATCGGAAGCAATGGCCGTTTGTTTTCACCAACAACTCGCACAGACATACGGGGATATTGATACGAAGATGTCTTGTTGACGTTGTACGAGAAAGTACCTACCTACTTACTACTTTGTAGCGATGTATGTCAGAGCGATAATTAGATAAGGCGAATGGTTGATGTTGTCTTGGCTTGGACAGAAAATAAATCTAGTTTAAATCCGCCTGTTAATATTCGAAACTGTGTATTGACCTCCGTCTAAAAGTGGCACCGGTGACCGAAAAGTTGGGAGAAAATCAGTCGTCATGGTAGGCATGTGTAGGCATGTGATGCGGAGGGATGAGGAAAATGGATGCGAGGAATGTTTTAAGTATAAATGTGGATGGCTATAAGAGTAGACGAAGAGAGAGACGATGGATCTGGATGGACTGTGTGAAAGATGATATAACTAGAAAAGGTGTGACTACCGAGTTAACGAATGTCAAACAAAAAACGTTGATATATTGGAGGATTATATCCAAGATAAGAATGCTTGGAAACATGCTGGACCTACTCCATAGGATAATCTAAAATCTAGACAAAATCTAACTGGTTGCTAATTTAAGTTGTATAAATTGTTATATTTTATTACATGACATTGATTTTACATTCTGTGATTACTTCCTCACACACTGACTTATTAATTGTAAAATTTTAGGAAAATCGTCTAACTTTAACAATGTTTGTAAATATGTGAGAAACATGTATCTATCACATAAGTAATAAATTTAACTGTTGTTGCTTTTTTAAAATTATTTTTACCTATTGTGGTACAGTAATATTTTTTTTAGATGCATTGTCTTCACATATAATTATTTAACTAATGTACATAAATATACAAAATATTGTAAAACATTTTAAAAGAGTAACGGTGGAGTTTCTTGCCCATTCTTCTCCATACGAAAACTAACTTTTGGAAGGGGCGACTAGAATCAATTCAATTTTGGGTAATTTATTTTTTGACGTTCAAAAATGCCTTGCAAGGGCCTATTTAAAATAAATGATTTGACTTTGAATTTGACGGCTTTGACGACTAACAAGAAAAAGACAATTTGCGCTGACAGCAAGTAAATTTGGATAAGAACAAGAGAATGATGACAATACTGACGTATGACTCTCCTTGTTCCAGCCAGGTTAGGCAATGCAAAATATTAAATAATAATTAGCAGTTTGGTTGGTGGTAGGACTTCTTCTAAATCCGCCTGGCTAGCTACCACCATCTTATCTAAGTCTGTCGCCATAACAACAATGTTAACAGCATTGTTGTGTTTCGGTAGTTAGAGGTAAGATAGCCAGTTTCTCTGTGGTTGAGGATTCCGGTGAAGCTCGCTTCCACCTTCGGCCTGACTTAACAAGGGGGAGATTCCACGTTGTTATTTATTTTTATTTTATTGAAGTAGGTACACAACTGTAGGTAACATTAGGTACTAGAGAACAACAAACAACCGGTAACAACATCTACTACGATTGGTAAAATTTTCCTTAATTTTTTTGTGCTTGCTTCGTATCTCTCCTTGAACTTGATACCCATAGCAAGTATCTTTGTTTATTATGTAGGTGAATCACAAGTTATAAGAGGAGAACTTCATGCATTAACCACTTAAAAACATTCCACCACCTGACAAAAATATTGATGTAAAGAAACACTCATAAAGACACTCAAATAGATTTTTAAATAGTTTGATGACCAAAAATTTAGATCAGCTAGTTTTGTTTTTAAAGGGCTTGCAATATATGAAACTATCATGAGTTAATGTTTTACGTGATTATTTAAAGGTTTAAAGAAGATTAAATGAAAACGTCCTTAAAAAACTTAATTCAAAATTATATACAGTAGGCGCTCGGTAAACCAACACCCTTTTTTATCGCCAATATTATCGTAAACACCGGACTATTGGATTTCTATAGGAAATGTTAGCAAGAAATAATTTTAACACAGATTTGCAGAGTAAAAATCTATATTAGTTTACGTAATAATACCTACTAGTAGAATCGGACCGGCCTGCAGAACGACAATGATCAATGCGCGCGCTCTGTAATCCGGCACTTTTGTAACAAACCCGCCGGATTACAGAGTAGGAGACGGATATGGACGAGTCGGATTAGTGAACACCGGATTACCGAGCGCCTACTGTAGGTACTAATTTATTTTTGCCCTACCTGAGGACAGCATATCGACATTATCGACTACCTAAATATCTAACATAACATGGTACTTATAGGTAACCTCACGATACTACCTGCGCAGTTACCAACGATAAGCTAAGCACGACTTCCATTAATGTTTTAAAAACATTTGCGTCCATTCCTGGAACCGAGCTAAGGAAGTCACGATATTATCGGGTTTCCATCTAATCATGCTCTTAATTTTATATTAATTTTATTCGCAAGATTCATTTAAAATTATATACACGCTATTTTCTTACGCAGGTATAAATATCTTATACAGACAGTGCTTCCTTACCCTATACCATACGTTCCACCTTCTGAAGATCTCCCATCTGGACACACGTTGCCTTGGCTAACCTGGAAGTTTTTAAACAGACTCCAGACCCAGGTTGGCTGAAGCAAGGAAAACCTGTTCAGGTGGACATTCATAGACGACTCTGCGTAGGAGTGTAAATGTGGTGCTGTTCCACAAGCAATGTGACAGTTAATGTCATGTCCTGCGTGTCCTATCGTCTGCACGTTACAGGAACCGATGGACGCTAGTGATTGCGAGGAACACGTAGCCGAATTCTGTGCCGAGTTCATTAAGATTGCCATCGACACACTTAGAAGAAAAATAGCTTATCTAGAGCTATCTTCACACAACTCTGTTTAATGGTAGGTCAGTGGAACCTTTTAGCAATCATAATTGTAACACCAACTGATTAAGGCCCTCTTGCACCACAAATTACTCAATGCATTTACCGCTGAACATATTTAAAAACCATTGTGTCTCTGTCATAATGAAATAAGTGACAGAAACAGAACGATGTTTTAAATTCGTATTTAACTTGTTGTGGTACAAGCAGGCCTAAGGCTGCGGAGGTTTACCCGGCTTGGGCGGGGCACCGGCGCCGTGTCCTTGTGGAGGCGATCGGTGGCAGTGATCTCTCGCGTCTGGCCTTGGTACGGAGCGAGAGGGCGTGGGAAGCCATAACCTCTTTCTGCGAAGCCGTAATGCTCGCGAAGGAGGACGCGAAACGCGTGAGGGAGAGGCAAATTTCGCGCCCTCAGCCCCTAGCCGCCGCAGGACACGCCCTGGGCGTCAGGAATCGCAGGCCGATTCCCGGCCATCGTAGGCGTGGGGTTGCGGACGGTGAGCAATGGGTAGCTCGCCGTCCGATTAGGACCAGGCCCGGCTCGACAGCGCGTTGTGTTCCACGCGCGCCTCAAAGAGATGTCAGCACCAACTGACGGGGTCCGTAAGGGCCAATGCCTGCCAGGGTTGCGAGTTTGTCCGAAAGGGATATCGCGGCCCCGGCACTCAGGCAACGGAAGGAACACGGGTGGGTTTTAGTCAGTAAAAGTCTGACACACCCTCTCGCCCCACCCAGAGCGGGAGAAGTCATTTGATGATTTCCATCCCTAAAAAAAAAAAACCTAAGGCTGCGGGCACGAAACCAGTGGTTGGGAGCGATAGCCAAGCGGAGCGGTGGCCTTAGAGAATCAAAGTCATCTGTGGAACCGGGTCTCCAGAGTTTTACTGCAATGAAACGTGCAACTACCGCTCCTCAGGAGTTCTTATCTACCCTTATAACATAAAAAGAAAAGATTTGTATTTTTGTTTGTAATGAATAAACTCTAAAATTACTGGACCGATTTAAAAATTATGTCCTCAGTAGGATGCTAGACCGCAGTGTCTCAAGACGAAAGTCTTTGACCAGTGCGTGTTGCCAGTGTTGACATATGGCACTGAAACATGATCGGTCTTAATCTTCTTAGAAGGCTCATAATCACCCAAAGGGCAATCGAGAGTGCTATACTTGGAGTTTCCCTGCGTCATCGAATCAGAAATGAACAGATCCGTAGGTGAACCAGGGTAATAACCGGCATAGCCCAAAGAATTGCCAAACTTAAGGGGTAGGGCATATTGCTCGCAGAACAGATGGCCGATGGGGTCTAAAGGTTCTGGAGTGGCAAACGCGTACCGGAAGACGTAGCGTTGGAAGGCCTTCCACAAGGTGAACCGATGAGTGGCCGCAGGAATCCGCTGGTTTTGGGAAGTGGTGTGCTTGGGGGAGGCCTATATCCAGAAGTGAACGTCTTTTCGCTGAAATGATGAATGATGAGTAGGATGCTGTATTATCATTATCACTGAGTAACATAGGCTATAATATACAAAGATTTCACTTAGGCGAAGCCGCTGGCGGAAGCTAGTAACTAATAAAATCCTTCTGTTCAATTCAGTCCAGAATTACGTAGGACCTAGGTTCCCAAAGCCAGAACTATTCTAGCTAACTTTACATAATCTAATAAAGTTTGGGAACTGTCTTTGCTCCCAAAGGAGTGAAGCTCTATGCAGCCATAATGAGAATCGCAGTATTAATATGATAATAAATTAATGAAATGGAAATTTAATTTGGAATAACTGCGTGGCCATTTGGGACGTAAAGACATCTACCTACATACATGGAATTTAAATTAACTAAGGCCCGCATAAAGAGACGATAAGCCATGCCAAATTTATATGCAGAAGTTATTATCTCTGTAACTGTGTACAAAAGCATTCATTAACTAATGAAAATTATCAAAAAATCTTTAATAATTGTCAATGTTACAAAAACATAATCATATTATTTCTCGTGCCAACAGGTTGGCAAATAACAACAAATCAAGCGCCATGACGCTTGAGATGTTAAATGTGACATGCCCATAATTTTGTTATTCAGCACTACGTTTATTATTATTACTTACTTGTAGGTATAGAATGGGAAAACCCATCTGCGTCAGTAAGCGCTAAACGTTGACTATTTCAGACTTTGATCGCTTAGACATTAGTGTTTCTTTTGTATTTATTATGTAAGATACCGCAAGAGGGCGTAAGGTATGCGTCGCGCCCCTAGTCGCCGCAGGAGACGCCCCGGGCGTCGAGAGTCACGAGCTGACTTCCGGCCACCGTAGGCGCGGGCCTGCGGACGGTGAGCGATGGGCAGCTCGCCGTCCGATAAGGACCAGGCCCGGGTCGACGGCGCGTTGTGTTCCACGCGCGCCTCAAAGGGATGTCAGCACCAACTGACGGGGTCCGGAAGGACCAATGCCTGCTGGGGTTGCGGGTCTGTCCGAAAGGGATATCGCGGCCCCAGCACATAGGCAACGGAAGGAACACGGGTGGGTTTTAGTCAGTAAAAGTCTGACACTCCCTCTCGCTCTGCCCAGAGCGGGAGGAGTCATCAAAAAAAAAAAAAAAAAAAAAAAAAAAAGGTATGCGCAATACTTGTCCGATTAGTGGATCATTGATCATCGTCACTAGGCTAGTCAGAATTTTGAATCAAGTCGTTTCCAAAGATGTTCAATTCCCAGAATTAAAAACGTTCAAAATCTGGTGGCAAAGCGTGCTTTTATAAATTATATCGTGACTATATTATTATCATGGACGTACGGTATCACAATAACACAGGGAAGTAAAATGTTTGGAAATATATAAAGACACTTTTAAATTTCCGTCCACGGCGATAAAGTTATAACGTGCACGTATTTCCATACATTCTCAAACCAGTAACAATCAATGACAAATATTATTACAAAAATGTATGTGTGTGTATGTGAAATTAAAGGATTTTTTTGACTGATTGAGACAGATTAAAGTGCGAACGGTCTTCAAAATACAGGAGCTGTCTCTCAGATAGCAGAAGCTCCGTTGCTAAATAAAATTAATGAATCCAACCACAATAAACATGAGCCAATTCACTTAGTAAATTCAACAAAACACAAGCATTACATAACTCAGTTTGCTCCAAACAAATAAGGTGTATTTACAAATGAACCAATTACAATTCAGCTATAACCATTACTGAGTATTGAATAATTTGGTGTACACAACCTACATTGTGAATTTAAAGTAGGTATCACAATATTGATCTAAAATCGTAACAATAACTGAGCATACAAATTAGAGATTAAATTCTTATCCAAAATAAGAATGCTTGGAAACATGCTGGTCCTGCTCCATAGGATAATCTAGAATCTAGACAAAATCAAACTGGTTGCTAATTTAATTGTATAATTTAATATTTTTAAGAAATTTATTTTATTTTCTGTGATTACTTCCTGACACACTGAAATATAATTTTATTTTTTAATTTTAATCTTCTAATTTTACAATGTTTGAAAATATGTGAGCACCATGTATCTATCACATAATTAATTTATCTGTCGTTGCTTAATTTTTAATTATTTTTACCTATTGTGGTATAGTAATTTTATTCTAGGTGCAACGTCTTCACATATAATATCTAATATGTTATAATTATTAATGTATCTATACAAAATATTTAAAAGAGTAACGGTGGAATTTCTTGCCCATTCTTCTCCATACAAAAACTACCTTTGGAAGGGGCGACTAGAATCAGTTTTTTTTTTTTTTTTGTCGTTTTAAAGTTCCTTGTAAGGGCCTCAATCTGCCTAGCCTTTTCCCAACTATGTTGGGGTTGGCTTCCAGTCTAACCGGATGCAGCTGAATACCAGTATTTTAAATGGAGCGACTGCCTATCTGACCTCCACAACCCAGTAACTGGGTAATACAAAACTCCTTGGTAAGACTGGTTGTCAGAATTTCGGACTTCTGACGACTCGTAACGACTGTCAAAGATCCACGAATGACAGCCGGGACCAACAGCTTAACGTGTCTTCCGAGGCACGGAGGAGTCTCGGTATGTAAAGATGGTCACCCATCCACAGACCAACCCTGGCAAGCGTAGCCTGATGATTCGATCCGTTCGGCTATTATTACTTTGGCACGAGCTCCTCTATTTGAAATAAATAATTTGACTTCGACTTTGAAAATAATAGTAACAACGGTCGGTCCGTGGATGGGTGACCATCCATTACATACCGAGACCCTTCAGTCCCTCGGAAATCGCGTTAAGCCGTATCGGCTGTCATTTATAGATCTTTGACAGTCGATACGGGTAGTCAGAAGCTCTAAACTCTGACAACCAGTCTTACCAAGGGGTATCGTGTTACCCAGCAACCGGGTTGTGGGGGGCAGATAGGCAGTCACTTCATGTAAAATATTCGTATTAGAATGGAAGCCGACTCCAACGCAGTTGTAAAAAGCCCAAGCAGATGATGAAAATTCAAAAACACGCAGTAGAGAGAGCTGTGTAAGCTCTTTAAGAAAGAATTCCTCTTGGATTATTTTGTGTGCCAGTTTAAAAATTGCTGGTGAAACTAAGCACGTAACACGTTTCAACATGATCTACACCTGAACCAACGTGATGTAGGGAAGCCATCAGGTCAGCTATCTGCGAGTTTCGAAACAACCTATTTTCAAATGAATTAATTTCGCCGTTGAATGTTAATTCTATTACTGATTCCAACACTCAATTACCTAAGTAGGTACATAGTTCTTTAATTTATTATCGATATTTATAAAACGTGACGGAATCTAAACAGGGCCCTGGACTTCTGCTTATGCCGCAATTGGAACGTGATCGATGTACAGACACTCCAGTAATTAACAGATAGTTGATAATTATGTTATATCTAATCAATCATTCTGAGAAATAAAACTTCGTGACTGAGATGCGTTTAAATCGAATAATAATATTGCTTTGCTTAGATTATCCTAAGATTAAATTTAACAATATAGTTATCTTCAGACATAACACAGATTTTTCTAGAAAATATCAGATTTCGTTTAATAATAGCACTATTAGAACAGTTTTTCGAGAATCTCTTTGAGCATCTATTCCGTGAACTCATTTTGCAGCGATCATAATAGCTAGTAATTATCTATATGCTGTTAGGTCTTGAAATGAAACTATGAGTACTTCATAATAATTATTACTCTCCCGCGCACTCCCGAATATTACTATAATCCCGGATTTTTTTCGATATTAAAGTGCATTCCATAATAGCCAACGCCTCAAATTTAGGAAAATATGCATCCGAAAATCCGATTTCTAGTGACAAAAATTGAAAAGAGTGTGCGTACTGTAGTTTCTGCCTACCCCCATGGGGAGAAGGTGTGACTTTATCAATTTCATTGCCATCTGGGACTTAATTTTGGGATGAAATAAACTGCTAATTAGGTACGAACATGTTAGCACGTCATTATAATCTATCCAATATTGTTTGCTAAACTTGCGCCATTCGATCCCTGCACGCTTAGCATGACCACAATAGAAACGGGTTTTGTCAACGGGGGAATAGACGAAATAACAGATAAACACCTCCTTCACCGTTTTGAGAGCAGTGGGGATGAAATTATTTACATAAAGAAAAGCGCCAGGCTGGGTTTGAACCCACGACTTACAACTAGTAAGTCAGGGCCGTTACCACTGGGCCACCACTGCTCTTTCACACTACACAATATTTTATTTTTATTTATTTATTTATTAATCACCAACTTGCACTAACAGTAGTAAGACACCAAACATACAAGTTATAGGGTAATAAGAGACAATCAAGAAATTAAAATAAGACAAAACTAAATTTACTCGTAATTATACAAAATTAAATAGCATTATACAAAATTAAATAGAATTATACAAAATTAAATAGCATTACCCAAAATTAAATAGAATTATACAGAATTAAATAGCATTATACAAAATTAAATAGAATTATACAAAATTAAATAGAATTAGGATGGAATTATTAATAGTCTTCAATTAAAATTAGTATACAAATATCAATATAAAGCAGCTTTGGTTAACAATACCTATATCCATCACTGATGATGATCATGTTTCGACAGTTTCATCACCATTACTCAAATATCATATATATCATGATATAATATCATATTTAAAAATATTATCGAAAGAAATATACAATGTTGTTGCTTAAGTCTTTTTAAAGAAATTACAATATTGTTACTTACGAAAAAGCAACAATTGTGTTAGTAGGTCAAACTCAAACTCAAAGCATTTATTTAAATTAAACCATTTACAGGCACTTTTGAATTGTCAAGGAATCGGTCAGTCAGAAATATGAAGCTAGTTGCCCATTCCAAAGCGTAGTAGGTAGGTACCTATGGAGAAGAACGGGCAAGAAACTCCAGGGACACTCTTTTAAATAAATTGTTACAAAGTATTTGTTACATCATTCATGTTGAAATTAAACATGTGAGAACAATGTAGAAAGACGTGCACGTTAGAAGCGTCCGTAATAGAAATATAAAACAAAGAACAATTCAAAAATTTAAATCAGCCAAGGCAGCTAAGAGTTGACCAGTCCCAACTGACGGCGCCCGTTCACGAACATGACGCATGGTAAATCATCTATCAAGTTCTACACAACTGTGTAGTACTAGTTGGTGTAAGACCAAACAAAATGATTCCCTTGAAAAATTGCGAAACGCTTTTAGATAGATAACACCATGATTGCTAGGTATGTATCAAGAAGTAAAAACACGTATGTATGATTATTTTTAAGATGAAAATCCACAAGAAATCTCCATTTTGACGTATCCTCGCATAAACTCTAACAAAGCCGTGACGCCATTTTCTAATTGGCTATAAAACAAACAAGTGCAATATATTTTCAGAATTATCTCATTAAAAGACTAATAGAAGGTAATTTGTATAGCTCGTATAATTAAGAAAATTAATGAATACCTACGAAAGAAAAACTAATCATCAAAATGGCCACTTGAGCAAATACAATACATTGTAAAACGTTAATTGATTTACGACCACTTTTTATATTTTTTTAATTCTTAATTTAATTAGGAAATTTTATAACCATTGAGGTTATAAAATTTCCTAATTAAATTAAGAAAGGCATCGCGTATGACAGCCCCATCATACCCTAAATATGTACAAACGATCAATCAAAATCTGAATAATTTTGAAGGATATTGCTAATCCATTGCTTCTCATGTTCGGAAAATTTGTCTGCTCAACAACGTAATTAACGCAATGAATGTTGTTGAACTTTCAAAATGAAACAGATTGTGATTGATCGTGTATTACGCAATCAGGGTGAAGAACAGACTTTTCGCATACGACCACTAACACATTCACAAACGATTAGTGTTAATTAGTCATTACAAAAGAGTTGTATGTTGGTGGAACATTCTAGGTGAATATTTGCGATAAAACGAAGAATTAATTTTCTATTAACCCATGCCTTACAAAGATAAAAATAAATACTCGTATTTCCTTTACTCTGACGCGCAGGCAGCATTCACGTTTTGAACAACATAAAATAACAATAGTTTCTACGCTTACGTCTGTGGAGCGTGAATGAAAAGAAATGCCTGGGTAGGATACTATTGAAAATATCACTATCTTGTACGGCACAAACTACACTCCTGCCGACACCTGAATCGAGCCACCCTGCATATTTTTGTTTAAAGGTCTTAAATAATGGTAAAACAAAGAAAAATAGAAGTGGTTTTGAAGCCATTCACTCACTGCTTTAGGACAGTACGGGCTAATAAAAGGCCTTTATATCTTACATGGAATAGGGATGTCGAAAGAGGAAAAACAATAAAACTAGTCAGTCCGTCAGTCCGTTAATAAATAATAAAATATTAGACACGTATTTTTTGGTATGTCATATTAATAAAAAATGGTTTAGATAAAGTTGGGGAGTAGGAGCTCGCTAGGTCACAGGTCGGTATAAAATCTACCGGGGAATATCGTCATGCCACATTTTAACGTATGCTTACTCAATGTATTGCCGTAATCTTTTGATTACGTAAAAAAAGAAAAAATACGGCTGACGGACAAAAAATATTTTTTTAGTCAACATCCCTATTGCAGGGTGATTTAATTTAGGAGTCCGGGAGTGTACCAGATAGCAAGATACCAATACCTTTCCGGATCTGACTGCACATGGTGCACCGAATGTATATGAGTACACTATAAGTATATAGCCACTCGTTTCGTGTCGTCGGCACGAGCTGAATGAGAACTACTTATGCCGTAGGTAAAGGAAATAATAACCCATTTAGCTACTAAGGACAGAGTCCATCCTATAGATAGAATGAAGAATAATCAAGCTCTCAAGAAAGATATTGTTAATAAACATTTCCCATTTGTTAAAGGTTGTTTTTTCAAAGGAATACGGAATGTTATACAATTCTGATAAAATCCATGTTTTATTTCTCCAAGCTAACTTTTATAATAATAGGTACGAATACTATTGATACTCATTTAATAGTTGACGCATATTTCGCACCTAAGTACTTACTTAGCAATTAACAACGCCATTTATTGCGACGGCGATTTCGCCTTATCAGTTGCGTATTTTCCACTGATGTTTTACGAGTACTTAGTATATTTTTAAAAAACGCTTTTACGAGAGTTACTTAGTTTAGTTTGAATATTATATTCTAATTTGCATAATTTAATTTTTGTAAGCATATAATCATCACGCCGGTATTCCTCGAAGGGTTAGACAGAGATGTCCCTTAGTACACCCACATTTCGCCAGTTATGTTTAAGTCCCATATAATAGGGGGCGAGCCTCATGCCATCAACCGGCCACAAATCCAGACTCCACGCTACTACTGAGAAATTCCATATGGAAAACCCCAATAACACTTTGCCCGACCCGTGAATCGAACCAAGGAACAAAATATAATCAACATGCGTAAATAAATAATTAATTAACTGTTATTGTGATCATTCCTACCAATACATAATTAATTAATTACCACGATCATTAAACAAATTATGCGCCTGTGAAAAACGTATGAGCAAAATTTACAATGATCAACTTAAGAATTTTCCGAGGAAACTTTAATAGTAGGCGCTACTGTTCATTATTATGATGCATAAATCATGTTTTCGCTTTTTATGGAATACATCCAAGTACCGTCTCTTGACCCGGTATATCACCGTAGTGAAGATATTTGTGACACCTTTATAAACATCTTTACGTCAGAAAATTTCGTTCCAAATACAAGTAGGGCATCCGGTCAGCTATTTACTCTACGTTTGTCTAACTATTTACTATTTTATTGTACTATATTTATTTGAGAGATACAGACAAATAGCGCGGGGCTTTCAGCAAACATTAGAGAACAATGAGCTGTGCGATTTTTAGTGTTGCAGCTATTGGCTTGACCTTAGGGCTGCCTCCAATAAAATCGATGAGTGAAAATGATACGTTTACCTTCCTTTCAACAAACTATTTGCTAACAACTGACTTCCATCTTAGTTTCATGTCCAATATACCTAGTGTGCTTTTTAATTTAATCTTTTCGAGATATTATTGACGATCTTAAAGTAAGTAGTTATAATTACTAACTATTACACCACGACCCGACTAAGTCATATAATAACGGTGGCTAAATTCGACCAAACAGCGATAATACCTTGTAGTAGGAAGAATTGAAATCTGTGCTGCCATAGATCTATTTATTTATTTGGTACACCAACAGCAGTACATACACAAAATTTAAAACAGAATAAAACCATAATATAAGTACTGGTATGTATGCCTATTATAGGTATACACAGCATTCACCACAAAACAACATCGTAATAAACTAGAAATAAAAAAAACGAAATATAAAATACAATTAGTAAAATTCAAAATTCAAAATAAATGAGTATTGGTATTAAACAAAAAAAATTACATAAAAATTTTACCACGAAAGGTGGAACGTGAAAAATGAAAAATGAGTGTGAGTGATATGAAATGAGTGTGAAATGAATTTACAAAAAAATATGTAGTAGTAGTGATCTACAAATTCTTCTTACTGATTTATTAAAGACAAAAAGTTACAGGGAATACTAACATATAATTAGAAGTATTATATCTAACAAGCCATTTTGCTTGACAACCCTACCTTTTATACATTAATGAGAGTCATTCTGCATAAGATTATTTGAGTGCTGCAAACGAGGCTCTGTTGACTTAATGGATTAACTGACTAACGTGCTGGAAGACCAGGGAACGGTCCCATAAATAACAGGTATTTATACTAGGTGTTTATTAGTAACTAAAAAGGGGCTTGTGGCTAATTAATAACAGCCGCACGGGTCGACCGATTAGGTTAAGCTACGCTTGCCGCGGTTGGTTCGTGGATGGGTGACCATGTTTATATACCAGGATGCCTCCGTTCCTCGGAAAGCACGTTAAGCCGTTGGTCTCCGCTGTCATTCATAGATCTTTGGCAGTCGTTACGGGTTGTCTATAGCCCGAAAGTCTGACAACCAGTACCCCAGTATCATTTTACCCAGTAACTGGGTTGTGGAGGTCAGATAGGCAGTCAGGCTAGCCCTCTAATACGCGTTTTTGTAAATTTGACGTTCATAAGTGCCTTTTATGTGCCTAATTGAAATAAATTGTTTGACTTTGACTTTGACTTTGCGTTAATTACGCGCTCTATTTAGCAAAGCCTTTAAAAATATTTCTATGGATAGGTACCTACTACTTCTTTTCTTGTGAGATTTGTTTCGACTTAATCAAAACAATTTTATGTAGCCATAAAAACCTACAGTATTAATTTCTATTTTATGAAGGAACTTTAACAGTAAGAGCTTGCTTGATTTTAATTCTTATATATATTTTTCTGTAGGAATTAAAATCAAGCAAGATACTGGATAAGGTTTCGTTGTAAAATCATAAATTGATTGCCTTGTCAGACTTTTACAGCCTTTGATTGAGACACATCCTGTTTTATAGATACTCTGGAAACTGCTGCACAAAGTTCCAAGTATTATTACTGACATCAATTCTCGGTATCTCGTTAAACTTATCTTTAGCTCCTTACGGTCTGTTCCTAAAGTATCAAATGAAAGTGTAAACAAACCCTGTTCAGGTTATATTCTTAACCAAACCCTCACTAAAGAAAAAGAAAACAAAAATAATATTTATTGACATAAAGGAATAAAGGTTTCAATTCTAAATAAGATTAATGTTTTACTTACCCATTCATCTGTAGGTAATTAGAAGTGGAACCTAAACTTTATTTTTCCCTTTTTCATACAATTATTGTTTTAGTAACATTACTAAAATGTAATTAAAAAATCATCGACGAAAATGTACATTAAAAATAACCTCAACAATAATTAAGTCATTAAATAATAGAACTTACGGTTTAAGTATTCTTTTAATCAAATCAGAGCACTGAATTTGTAAGTGGCACTACAAATTGCCATTTACAGGGTTCCTGATCAATTTGTTTACATTTTCATCAGATACTTTTTGAACTGACCATACAATATAACTTTCAAATATTTTGAGTGTTTAATATGATTTAGATAAAAACTTTAATACTTAGCGTTTCTGGTAGCCGCACTTTAATAGTCAGAAAGCTAATTTTATGCCAATTTCCAGTAGGTTTAT
This sequence comes from Agrochola macilenta, assembly GCA_916701695.1. Taxonomy (NCBI): domain Eukaryota; kingdom Metazoa; phylum Arthropoda; class Insecta; order Lepidoptera; family Noctuidae; genus Agrochola; species Agrochola macilenta. The sequence goes on from OU753553.1 coordinate 24,012,982, forward strand.
CTACTGTTGTTGTGCATTTAGGTTATTTTAGATAATAAGGGTATCTACCTGACCAAAGCCAATTACAGATTCTCACCGGTCAAAATAGAAAAATTATAAGAAATCTTAGGATCACAAACAAGTACTATAAACAAAAAAAAGTATACAAGGTGGCAAGGACATCCACGCGAAAACTGATACCATGGATTCAGTACATAATTTTGAACGCCTCTGCGTAAAAAAAATTGTCGGTTATTAAAAAAAAAACAGCTCTCCATAAATTTTGACCGCGTAGGTTTTTATTTATTTATTTAAACTTTGCACACTCAAAAATGTACAAAGGCGGACTTAATGCCTTATGCATTCTCTACCAGTCAACCAAGGGTGGTGGTAAATGGATCAAATGAGAACTCTTTAAAAAAGTATATTATAGTCCTTACTCGCTCGCACTATACAGAGTCAAAATAAATGCGCCAGCGAAACTCTGCAGACGTAATTGGTATCGATATCTAAACACGATAGATCCAAAAAAAACGTTTTTTTTTGTGTTGTTTTCATTTTGGATCGATGGACCCCAAAAATAAATTCATCAAATATTTTTTCTTTTTTCGTGTTTAGATTTAACCATAGTATCATAGTTAGAAGAGGAAAAAAAAATTGAGACAATCGGATTAAATATAACTAATCTCTGGGAGACATTGAAATACAGGTCATTTAGAAGATCAGGACAGTCAATCTCGTTAGATATAATTTTTAAAAGATAAATGCAATCTGCTTTTGTCGGTAATTACTGCTAATAAGGTGTTTTCATCAAAATCAACAATACATGTATTACATAACACCACATTTAAAATGATTGGACCTAAGATCACATATTATTACGTACATAAATCTATGATAATGTATATCCAATTATCCACAGATATACAAAACCACCTTATTAGCAAAGCAGATGAAACACACATAAATAAACATGTGTACTAATTAATAATGTAGCTACCTATTAGCTATCCTTGTGTAGATTAAAATGACCGCAACCCTCAGCGACCGCGACCCGAATGGGGGGACTGGTGAGGAAATTGACTACAGGCCTAGAGATTTATAAGGTAGTGCATACATACTTAATGGGTGGGTTAGATCAAGAGGTAAGCGGACATTTAGGTGTTTAACTGGTGATACTAGTGCAAATGTACCTTCTGTACAATTATAAATTAAAGTCACTTTTAGTGTCTGGCTGTGTGATCGCGTTTTTCTTTTAAACTACGCACGGAATTATGATGCGGTTTTTACCATCATCCATATAATTTATTCCGGAAGGTTTATTTATGTAAAATACATCAACCAATCTTCCTAGCCATTTCCCAACTATGTTGGGGTCGGCTTCCAGTCTAACCGGATGCAGCTGAATACCTGTATTTTACATGGAGCTACTGCCTATTTGACCTCCACAACCCAGTAACTGAGTAATACGATACCCCTTGGTAAGACTGGTTGTCAGACATTCCCGTAACGACTGTCAAAGATCCACGAATGACTGCTGGGACCAACGGCTTAACGTGCTTTCCGAGGCACGGAGGAGTCTTGGTATGTAAAGATGATCACCCATCCACGGACCAACCCTGGCAACCGCAGCTTAACCTGATGGATCTACCCATGCAGCTGTTATTACTTAGCCACGAGCTCCTATGCACGAGCGCTTATATACAGGGTGTTTGGTGCATCGTGTGCCAATTTGAAATGGTCGACTGAAGGGGTCACCTGCTAGCAATCCCACGAAAAGATAGAAATACGAGACAGATTTTACCTTATAAGAATGAGATAACAGATTTATAGGTTTGTCAGGTATCATTTAAGCAAAAATATTTTATTAAATCATAATTTTGCCTTAGGTGACTCGATTCACAATTCTAGCGAAATTCACAAAGTTGTTAAAAGATTTTTATGGCATGTGGCACATCATTAGCAAGAGGATAGACTGGAGAATTAATGAGGGATTTGGAAGATCCCGGTCGCTTCTGGTTTTTTTTTTGTAGCCATATAAACAGCTGTAACATGTACAGCTTTAATTTAAGTTTTACCTTTGTGAGTGAATTAAAAAAAAACTAGGTGACTAATGTCACTAATTTTGTATTTAAAAGTACTCTTAAACAATACACATCGAAATAAAATTAAAATTCAGAGTCTACGCCTTATATTTCTTTTTTAAATTTGTATTTGAATGTAAAGTTTGGGTCTTTTTTTAGTAAAACAATAAAAGTCGATAAAAAAATATCTACAGGGCATGAGGAGTGTTAAGGGGTCTGAAAGGCTAGCAGGTGACCCCTTCAGTCGACCATTACAATTTGGCACACGATGCACCAAACACCCTGTATAATACATAAAAATATTTAAATTAGATTTAGCACATAAATCTCAATGTTTTGACATGTGACCATTGCACCCGTGCGAAGCAGGAGCCTAGAAGTTTATAAGTTACTGATTTTTCATGCGGCCATTTTCTAGTTCAAAGGCTCGCTTTTTTTGTTCAAATACTTCTCTCTTTGTTAGTCCCTTGCAAGAATGTTATTAAGATAATTATTGAAACCAATCAAGCAACAATCAAGAAACAGGGGTACTTTAAACCATTTTCTCAATCTGTTTTAACTGTCATGACTTGGTTTAAACACTTCTTTTGCTTAGAGAATGGCATTTAAGCAAGCATGAAAGCTTTCGTAAGTTCGAAATAAGATGAATGACTTAAGACTTAGATGTTTAACTGAAACATGAGAAATAACCTACACTTAATCTTGTAATTTTGAAAATTTAATAAACAGACCACAAACATTTAGTTTTAATTGCGATAACGAGGCACACTTAAAATAGTTTCACTTAGCGTCCCCGTTGTCCCTCTGCGGTATGTACACCCTTTCAAAAAGTTCTCCCATTCTTTCGCCATTGAGACAAAACCCACGCGATACACTGTCGTCGCCAAAAGACTTATTACCACCGGTAATTATATTTTCAACTTTATTACCACGCATTATAGCTGAAATTTCGCTCTCGTAACTTTGGTTCTGATTGCGTGCTGCTTTCGGGAATGGTATTTGATTCTGTTCTTGCATACCGCAAGCGACTTGGAATATCGACTCCAGCGCGAGTTGGTCCTGCATCCTTCTTTGTATGGCGGTTGCCTGAACGTTGGCTACTATGTCTTTATATCTATTCTCAAGTTTCTCCAGGGAAGTGTTCAGTTCAGCTTGACTTTCCACTGTCAATTCAGTAACAACTTGAGCCCTCTGTCTCACTAATTGGAGCTGTAATGAACATTCTGCCAAGTGTTGCTCTCTTTGTAATTGGGCCAGCTTACCTTCATAGATTTTAGTACATTTGATTTTCGACTTCTCCATCTTATTAAGACGTTTCTCTAATTGTTGGGCCTTAAACCTCATGCTATCGTCTGACAAGTCTGCGTTGGATCGTTCCATGAATTTGTTAAGCACTGAATGAAGATTTTTTTTTTGATCTTCAATTTGAATCTTTAAATAAACTATTTCTGCATCTTTAATCTCCAAAAGCTTATCTTTCTCCTCAATTATTCCATCCTTTATTTTAATAAATTCTTTTTCTTTTACTGTAGCGGTTTCTTGTATTTTGTTTAAATTTTCTTCATACGTTACTCGTAATTCTTCCAGCTTGTTCTCAAAAAAACCTTTAGTCTCTTCCCTGGCCGCAGTTCTGACCTTAATTAATTCCAGTTTATGTTTTGCGTTAATTTCTTCAATTTCATTTTTCTTTAAATCAGTGGCATGATCTAGTTGGTCTTGGAGCGAATTTATTGTCTGAATCATAGTATTTCTGGAATCTTGTACCTCTTGGAGTTGGCATTTTATAGACTTTAACGTGGCACTGCTTTCATTACTTCGTATAAAGGCACTTGTGGCATTATCAACTTTTGTAATACACTCATAAATTAACTCTTCCTTTTTATGAGTTTGAGAGTCCTCTCTTAAAGCCTCCAGCTCTTTCTGAAGAAGCATATTTTGCATTTTAATTTCCCTTAGTTTTATTATAAGGTTATTAGCTCTACATTCAAATTGTTCCCCATTTTCTGTAACATTTGGCAGCACTTCCGGACATGTATAGCAAAATATATTTTGATTGCGAGAAGGTTGGTATTGTTCTTTTGTTATTGGCCTAGCCGTAAGATCAGTGCTAGTTAAACTTTCTGTAATTTTATCAAATTCTTGTGATGATATTCCTAAATAATCTGTTTCAGAAGCGGTTAATTTCTTGTTATCAAATATTACTTTCATGCGGGGTGCGTCGGAGTCGATGACAAGATATTCCACTTCGGTTGAGGAATCTGTAGTAACACAGACATCATCAGACAGAGGTTGCAATTCTGCAGGAGGTCGATTCAGGAATGGCAAATCTAGTACACCTCTAGCAAGTTGGTAACAAAGCACAAATACATACTTATTCCTCAAAGTTTTTTCATTGTCTTTGCAGTCCGAGAGCCTCCGAATCCAGGCATCGCAGATCTTAATCACATTTTGGTCAACCAATTGTCCTAAATAGGGTCTTAACAGTTGCAAGTACCTTTTAAATTCTACATCTAGATTTGCAATATCACAGTCTTCCATTGTAGTTAGTGTTTGTTTGCATCAAAAAAATTTATATTTAGGTTTTCCGAAATGTCAAAATTGAAACGTATAAACTTTTTATCATTTTCTCATGGCCGAACATGATTTATACTAATTCCAGATTGAAAGGAGTTGTAATCATTGAAGTTTTATTTTATTTTGAAAAGTGTAATTTAACAAAAAATTCAAGACAAATGTTAATAAAAATAATAATTATAATTTTATGTGTTAAGACATTCTCTGTAATCTACCACGCGGGCCAAGTGCGGGTTGATAGATGCCACATGTCTTCGAATTTATGTTTCTAGTTCATGCCGGTTTCCTCACGATGTTTTCCTCCACCGCTTAGAGAGCTTTTTTTTCTTTTAGGATGGTAAATTATCAAATAACTCTTCCCGCTCTGGCCGGAGCGGGAGGGCGTGTCAGACTCTTACTGACTAAAACCCACCCGTGTTCCTTCAGTGTTGCCTGTACGTTGCCAGGGGCCACGGTATCCCTTTCGGACTTTCCCACGACCCCGGCAGGCATCGGTCCGTCCAGATCAGCAGAGATCAGATCAAAGTCCGGTCAGCAGACCCCGTCAGTTGTGCTGACATCTCTTTGAGGCGCGCGTGGAACACAACGCGCCGTTGACCCGGGTCTGGTCCTTATCGGACGGCGTGCTACCCATTGCTCACCACCCGTAAGCCTGCGCCTACCGTGGCCGGGAATCGGCCTGCGATTCCCGACGCCCAGGGCGTTTCCTGCGGTGGCTAGGGGCGTGAGGGCATGAAATTTGCCTCTCCCTCACGCGCTCCGGCTCCTCCTTCGCGAGCGTTACTGCTTTGCAGGAGGTGCCAGCTTCCCACTCCCTCTCGCTCCATACCATGGCCTGGACCAGGGCCGGACGCCAGAGATCACTGCCGCCGATCGCCTCCACAACGACAGGGCGGTGCCCCACCCAAGCCGGGCAGACCTCCACCGTATCCTCCACCGTGTCCTCCGGGCGATCCACACAGTGGTGACATCCGGGCGGCTCCTCCCGCCTTAAACGGAACAGGAACCTCACGAAACAACCATGTCCGGTGAGGACCTGCACCAGGCGAAAGGTGAGGACGCCGTGGCGCCTCTCTAGCCAACCGCTTAGAGAGCTGCAATGCTGATGAAATAATTTACACAAAGTAAAGCACCTGTCAGAGTTCCAACCTACAACCCGTTATTCAGGGTTCTTGCATTGCAATGATAATAAATATTCGTCTAATAGATCGTCACTGATCCTCACGGTATACTTTAGAGCATCACGGAATTGTCAAACCCTTCAAGAAAAATAAAACATGTTGATCCAACATTTACAATTTCACACAAGCCCCAACTAGTATAACATTACATGGTTTATCTAGAATATTCTCTGAAAAGCCTTTTGTTAATCCTAGACTGTCCCGTGTGGTTGCAGGCAAAAAGTTTTTAGGCACAAAGGAGATTATACTTTTGGTAGCACGAAAAAACTGTACCGCTGCTAGTACAAAACGAGTAGGGTTGCTTTCTCTTTAATAAAACATACTAAGGGCGTTTGTCCACCACTGCCGTCACCGGGATGCCACCGAGAAACGAGATTATTCGAACCAAACGAGACATCCCGGTGACTGCGATCATTTGTCCATCGCAACCGAACTCAGTGGTTCAGAATGTTATTAATATTATAGAAAAAACAAAAACCGGGTGAAAACCGTAATAGCGCGGTATGACGGCAGTGTGTGGACAAGATCAAACGTGTTTTGTATTGCCGGCACATCAGCCTCTCACAATCTCGGGCCGAGTTCTAGCGGTCACGCCAAACTAGATGAAACTTCGGCAGCTGGGATGACGGCGCGCGGCGGTCGGGTGATGGCCGTGAGTCCACCACTCGCGGCCATGGTAAATGTATATATCGCTACTTCGGCGTCGTCATCTCGTTCTCGGTGACGTCCCGGTGACGACGGCGGTTGACAAACGCCCTTATTCTAGCTGTTATATAGTACGTTGTTTTAAATAATTCAACCACTATGGACGTATACTTTTATCAACAACGAAATACCTGCGACAGAAAGACAAATTCAGTTCTAGAAGTAAAAGTTTCCGAAAAAAAGTACTAACAAATTCAAAAAACTTGAGAGGTGTCAAGGGACACCCGGATGGAACGAAATTCCTCTTTCTATGAGAGAGAGAGAGAGAGAGACAGACAAAGAAACACGCGCACGCCGCACAGCTTACAACTATAGCAAAAAGTGTCGTTACAACTTTTGGTCCAAATTTTTTCCGCCCCCTTTCGCAACGCGCGATAATGAAATTAGTTCCAAAAAAAAAAACGCACTTCAAAAACATTTATCTATGAAATTGAAAATTATTTTTCCCTTACTCCCTCGGGCAGAGGGATCTTTTATAATTCCTATAAGAAGCTTTGCGTCCATATGCGAGATTTAAATAACCCTAAGCCGATTCAGGGACTTGGCCTGTTATATTTTCTAAGTTCATTTACCTACTCGTAAATAGGAGTTTCCACGAGCTTATTTGTAAGCGCATTTTCTATTGGATGAACATGATTCTTTACTAAGATTTTATCGGAGGTTTAAATTTTCATTTTTCAAGGTTTTTGTTTTAGAAGAGAGATTGAGGTTTAATCTTATCCGGCAGAAAGGCGTTTTAGATGAGTGTTATGTGGAGTAGAAATATAACTCTTATAATAATCATCTTTTTTCGGAAATAAGGCAAAAGTATCAAACTGCGCTCTACAAAAGGGAAATAATACGCATTTTAAAAATAATTTCAACAATTAGGGTACAATTCCGTAGCAGCTGCTGCACCAGCAGGCGACTTCATAGAAATTTGATTCGATTTCATAGAAAACCATAGAAACCAGAGTGTCGCGGCGACACGTCGCCTGCTGCTGCTGCCTGTAGTCGGCTACGGAATGGTACCTTTAGGTAGCATTCATAACACGTTGGTCCTTTAGCAATAAAACTGGTCCTAAATCCCCAAACACCGTATTGATTAGCAGTTAGAGGAATGAAAACTGTACTACACTCCAAATTACCATAATAAGCACTTGGAGTCGTCAAAATGGTCTTAAATCCCCAATCAGTTATTAAGTGCCAGTTACCTTGCTATCTAGATAACTTTGGTACTATCTGGTATCCAAGTGCTCATCTCGGAGTTAGGTGTTATAAATAAGACGTCATAAAAGTGACGTCATTAATCCGATGCAGTTTGGCTGTAATGTTGCGATCGACGGAGTATTCATATATGTATTATTATTGATATGTTATTTTATTGTCTGAAACGCGGTCCGATATTTCCAAGTAGGTTGAGTTGTCCCGTGCAAAACGCTACCACCACACCGCAAAAAAAAACACAACTGAAATGTCCACTCTCATATAATTAGGTTACATTCTCATCTATAGCTGAAAGACTAACACAGTTCGATAGGAAAATATCATACTAGAAACTGGAAAAAAAAAATGGAGCACTAATCAAAACAATGCCTGACACTCAACAGTTGGTATACCTAGTTGCAAAGAAATAAAAAAAGTTCGGTTTCCACACTTTTTTTCCAAGAGTTAGAATGTAGATCAGGTGCAAAGGTTCATCTCATCTATTATTCACCGACACCTACTCGAAAATACAGAGAAAACATCCAAGCTACAAAGAAAATATATTCTCGAACTTGTACGAATATCTTCGGAGTATTTACGCATATTCAAAAAGTCGTTTATCCGTATCTATACGCCCGACGCAGTGCGTTCAAACATCAATCGTCAGTTTGTCTGTCATGTCACGTTCTCAGAACCTACGAGGGTGTCAAGATGTTTGTCGCCGTGAAAGAAATGCTTTGTCACGCGCTCGCTATGTTGGTACTAGTCGTGTGACATGATTTTGCTTGGTTTTGGCGTAGATTTATTTTTCCTCCGAACACCGTGAACTGCCATTTTGAATTTTATTGTTGCGAACTGCAGGTTTGCTGGGTTCTAAATGCAGTAGATACCTACAGCCTTCAATTTATTTATTATTTTTAATAATTACAGCTTAACTCTGATTTAATCACTAAGCTACAAAACACTAACACTAAAAAAAAGATGAGTTTTATCCATATTTTTTTTGAATAACACTGTTTTTACTTTTATTTGTCCAATGTTAAGTAACTTGGGCATAAGATCTGTATGTAAGGATTTTTATTTAATTTATTATTTAATTTATATTTTATTATCTCCACACACGTAACAGTGTTATCATTTTTACATAAAATTTATTAATTTTCAAAGTTTCTGTCATTTACTAAAAAAAAAAGTTTTTTTACGTAATTTGTCTGTATCACCGCTTTGCGTAAGGAAGTGTACAAAACACTATTGTTTTAATTTCACAGTTAATTAATTAGTCCTGTCTTCAATTGAAGCGTTTTTTAGCCTTGTCCCGGTGTCTTTTAAGTCTAAGAAAAACTTTTCTGTTTCTTGAAAAAGAAGGTTACGAGACAATTTCAATGCATGAACAGGATTGAACATCAGACTAATTTGATCTAAGCTAAAACATAATTATCAGTTCGTAACCGTCAGTAGGTACTTAACTGGGTTTATGGGTGCGTCTATGACCGCAAGAATAATTGGTCAAAGGGCTTGTCATAATCTCCAGCATGTTGTTGTCATTATTAGAGACAGGAAGATCCCTCAATCCCCTACATTCCCTTAATTGCCTACCAAAACGTCACCCCCGACGGGTGTTAAGTAAGGGTCGCCTTTTCTTTGATTGAAATTCCATATGTCTTTAGACCCACAGCGATGGTCTTTGAACTCAAAACTCTCCTTAAAACGTGGAAATAACTAAAGAATATGTTCTTTAAAAATGCATGTATGCGTCCATTACGAGTCTTCAAAAAAAAATGGTCCTTTGCCACTAAATATTAAGTCCAGAAGGACCAAATGTTTTATTTTTCGACTTTGAATGTGATAACACACACGCCTTGTCCAACGTCCACCACCAGTACCCGTCCCTAGTACTCCATCAGACGAGTAACTAAGGCCAATGTTTGCAATCACTTCGTAACCTACACTGCAGATACCATTAAGACTAATTCGCCTATACAGCGCTCATTGTTCTACGAGTAATCCTTGGTCTAATAAATGCCCCAACAGTTAGATAAAACCCAACCTTATATCTTGGGCCTAAAGTTGGTTTTCCTAAATGGCCATTGTATACTATATGGTACTGATCACGCTTCCCGTTTAGTCTCCTAATTGGAGTGAGAGATAGGTGTAACGGAACGTGTAATGTAGGTAATGTGTTTAGGATAAGTGACGTCATTACATGTACCGCCTGCGTCTCGTTGTTCGTCATGCGGATAATCAGCTGATTACTGACCTGTATGGGGTGACGGACATTGACAGGGTGAGGTAATTCGTAATAAAATTGGTGAGAATGTGAAGGCCTAAAGTCTCAAGCCTAATTCCTCGCCTAAGTATTATGGTAGGGTCCAAGTAGCTCTTCGTCCATAAGTGGAGTTAAGGGATGTAACGACCTACCCATAATGAGTGCAGTTGGGTGTTAATAAAGATAAACCTTCCGAAAATCCGAAAGTGGGTCGTGTGGACCTTAGCTATTGAAGACAATGCCCATATATTAATAGGGATCCATTGTTAGGAGCCAGGCTGTAACTTTTGGGTTAATCACGTACTTCTTTCACAGATTTGAAAAATGGTTTATCGAGCTCTTAACTTACTTAACTTACCGAAATAAACATTAAAAACCCATTTAGAAATATTTAAGAAAGCAGGTACTGAAACACATGCGGGGTAATTGCATTACACACTTAATGGCAATACCGTTCATTTTGACTGTTCAACAACACTACGTTGTCGAGCAGACAAATCTTTCAAACAAAAGAGGCAATGGATTATAAATTTCCTTCATTGTGATGGAAAGTGTGTTACGCAATTTGGGATGCCGCTATCCCAATCATTTTAAACTCATTTAAACCCTTAATAAATCAATCACTTAAAAATACACGTCACCTTATCGGAACCCTTCAATCTGTCGACGAATAGGGCTGGCAGTCCACTTTAATCTCAGAATCCCGGCATCCCGGAACACGGGAACTGGGCTAATTGAACGTCTCCTTTATCGAGCTTTTGTGTACGTAATTGGAAATGTCAAAGCGGGCGTAAGCAGCAATACGAGTCTTAACTCTTGTTTAGTTATAACAGGGGTCTGGAAAAGACATTGTGACAAGAAATGTAATTGTTCAACGTAAATAAGCAGTTTTTGCAAGAAAATAAGAGGTGTTTTGTTACATTTGTGTTATACGGCAGGGACTTGCCTGGAATTAGTTTCGTTTTTTGCTGGCGAAAATACGTGTTGTTTATAAGTCAGGGCAAGCGCGCACTACGACTATTTATCGCGTGATTATTTTGTCTCGGAAATGCAACGTATTTTTTTATATGGCAGTGCGCATACAGGAGAAATCCGGATTTTATAATTGTGCGTTACGGGCGCTTCGTTCTCCGTCTCACTTACAGACATACCGTAAGTGAGAAGGAGAGCCCGTAACAACGGCCGTAACTACGGATTTCATTCCCGCGGTCGTTTTTCGCACATTGTATTTTCAACGCTCTGCTTAGCGCCAAGAGTTGAAAATCAAATAGTGTTGAATTCTCAACGCTCGACTCAACGCCGAGAGTTGAAAATCCAGTGCGCGATAAAATCCCGCCGCGCAATATTTTTACGTTTGTGCGAACGTGAGCTTATCATATTTTTTTGACGCGACTGCTCACGACGTATTGTCACAAAAGTGCGCATGGAGTAGTATGGCGCGCACACAGCCATAATAAAATCTCAACACACGCCCCGCGGCGGCGGCTTCGCGATTCTAAAATCGTGTCGCAAAAAATTAAATCGTAGGATACACAAATTTGAAGCAGCTGGACCGGGAGCTCCTCCTGGAAGCCTCGATCGTGCAGGCCTGGGTGACATCACCGGACAGGCCTGCCGACATCAACGACGAGGCGGAGTGGTTCCGGGAGGCCATGTCCGAAATATGTGACGTGGCAATGCCCCGGGTCCAGCCCAGACGTGCTCAGCGCCAGGTGTACTGGTGGTCGCGTGAGCTGACCGCTTTACGCGCGGCGTGCGTTGCTGCGCGCCACTTGTACGCCAGGCACCGCAGGCTTCGTATCCGCCCGCCGGATACGGAAGCCATTGAGGCGGAGCTGTACGCCGGGTACAGAGCGGCGAAGACCGCCCTCCAAGCCGGGACCGAGCGGGCCAGAGGACTGGCCCACGAGGAGTCGCTGGAGACTCTGAACAGAAGAGACCCGTGGGGACGCCCATATAAATGGGTGCGAGACAAGCTCCGCCCATGGGCTCCCCCGCTGACGTAGAGTCTCCGGCCCCAGCTCGTGGAGGACGTGGTGAGCGCTCTGTTCCCTTCGCGAGGGGAACATACTCCCCCGCCCATGGCTCCTCCTCCTGCGGTGCCCGATGCGGACCACACAGGAAACGACGACGACGACGAATCTCCGGAGGTGACCGGGGTAGATTTGAGAGTGGCAGTACGTAGGCTGAATGCCAAAAATACCGCCCCAGGACCCGACGGCTTACCTGGAAAAGCCTGGGTTCTGGCCTTAGAGGCTCTCGGGCCTCGACTTAGAGGGCTCTTTAGCGCATGCTTGGAGAGGGGCCAGTTCCCACTTCGTTGGAAGACGGGGAAACTGGTCCTCATCAAGAAACCGGGGCGCCCGGCGGACTCTCCGTCCGCTTACCGGCCCATCGTGCTGCTCGACGAGTTGGGCAAGCTCTTTGAAAGAGTAATTGCAGACCGCCTTGTCGGGCAGCTGGTGCGAGTAGGGCCGGATTTGGCGGACAGCCAGTTTGGTTTCCGCAAGGGGCGCTCTACGGTGGATGCTATCATGCGCGTTCGAGCCCTCACGACGGGGGATGCTGTTGTGGGGTGGGGTGGTCTTGGCGGTGTCTCTTGACATCGCCAATGCGTTCAATACCCTGCCCTGGAGTTGCATTAGGGAGGCACTCCGGTATCACCGGATGCCGACCTACCTCTGTCGAGTGGTCGAGGCCTATTTGACGGACAGGGCCGTCATCTACCCCGGTCACCACGGAGAGTGGAACCGGCGAGAGATGTCGTGCGGTGTCCCGCAGGGATCGGTCCTGGGGCCGCATCTGTGGGACATCGGCTACGACTGGGTGCTGCGCGCCGACCTCCCTAGCGGCGTCAGCGTAGTCTGCTACGCTGACGACACGCTGGTCTTGGTGCAGGGGAGGTCGCATGAGGCGGCGGCCGAACTAGCGACACGTTGGGTTGCGACAATCGTCGATAGGATCCGGCAACTGGGACTCGAGATGGCCTTGCACAAGTCCGAGGCCATGTGTTTCTATGGTCCTCAGAACGCGCCACTGTCGGGTTCCCAGATAACGGCGGGAGGGGTTCACATCGGTGTCGAGTCGACGATGAAGTACCTGGGACTCGTCCTCGACAGCCGGTGGAACTTCGTGGAGCACTTCCGACGTTTGGCTCCCAAACTGCAGAGGGCTGGGGCTGCTTTGAAGCGGCTTCTGCCCAATCTAGGGGGTCCAAACGCCTCCTGCCGGAGGCTCTACGCGGGGATCGTGCGGTCCATGGCCCTTTACGGGGCACTGGTGTGGGCGCGTTCATTAAGGCTGCGACCAGCCCAGCGATTGAACACGTCCCAAAGGGTCATGGCCATTAGGCTGGTCAGAGGATACCGCACGGTCTCCCGTGAGGCGGCAAGCCTCCTTGCCGGACTACCGCCATGGGATCTGGAGGCAAAAGTCCTCGCGCACATGTGGGAGTTGCGCGAGGAGGCGAAACGCCGGGGTGTAACTCCGCTGCCGCGAGAAATCACGGCACAGCGGACAGAGCTCCGGCGGGATCTCATGGCGGCATGGAGAGTGCGATTGTCGCAACCCAGCGCTGGGCACGCCACAATTGCGGCGGTAAGGCCCCTCTTTGAGGAGTGGCTAGAGAGGCGCCACGGCGTCCTCACCTTCCGCCTGACGCAGGTCCTCACCGGACACGGTTGTTTCGGGAGGTTCCTGTTCAGGATAAAGCGGGAGGAAACGCCCGGGTGTTACCATTGTGTGGATCGCCCGGAGGACACGGTGGAGCATACGGTGGAGGTCTGCCCGGCTTGGGCGGGGCACCGCCGTGTCCTCACGGAGGCGATCGGCAGCGGCGATCTCTCGCGTCCGGCCCTGGTTCAGGCCATGGTCCGGAGCGAGAGTGCATGGGAAGCCGTCACTTCCTTCTGCGAAGCAGTAATGCTCGCGAAGGAGGAGGCGGAGCGCGCGAGGGAAATGCAAGATGCGCGCCCTCGTGCCCCTAGTCGCCGCAGGAGACGCCCCGGGCGTCGGGAGTCGCGAGCCGACTTCCGGCCACCGTAGGCGCGGGCTTGCGGACGGTGGGCAATGGGTAGCTCGCCGTCCGATTAGGACCAGGCCCGGGTCGACGGCGCGTTGTGTTCCACGCGCGCCTCAAAGAGATGTCAGCACCAACAGACGGGGTCCGTAAGGGCCAATGCCTGCCAGGGTTGCGAGTTTGTCCGAAAGGGATATCGCGGCCCCGGCACACAGGCAACGGAAGGAACACGGGTGGGTTTTAGTCAGTAAAAGTCTGACACTCCCTCTCGCTCCGCCCAGAGCGGGAGGAGTCATTTGATGAATTCCCACCCAAAAAAAAAAAAAAAAAAAAAAAAGGATACACAAATTGAAAGTAGGTAGGTACTTTCCTAAACGCAACCTGTTTAGGAAAGTACCCACCTACTTCCAATTTGTTATTGCATCATAGTTTTTCAAAATCAACAAATTTTATTTCTCTTAAAATTACATGGGCACTTATGAAACGTTAGATGCTAGGTGCACGGTTCCAATTGGTAATTTCGGGAATATACTCCTCCATAAACCAAAACACAAATCAAATCAAATCAAAAATATTTATTTGCTAGAAAATGGTACAATAGATATTACAGTGTCATTTTAGTTTCAGCATATCCTGCCATGATATGGCGTGCAAATACATTTTCATGTCAATTAAAATTATTACAATTACAGTCATTATGATTATTATTATTATATGATTATTACAAATTTACATCAGGTATAGGTTCCATCGACTTATCCTCCAAATATTCCTTATTGGTATAGTATTTTTTATATAGTAAAAGTTTAAGGAGACTTCTTTTGAACATTGTCAATGGCAAATCCTGAAGGGAATTCGGCAAATGGTTATATATTAAAATAGACATACAGTAGAAATTTCTCTTAAACAATTTTAATTTTATTGGTGGCAACCGTAGTCTATCTTTATGGCGTGTCCGGCTATTTAGCTTGTCAGCAATATTTTCAAATTGATTATAATTTTTTTTTACAAATATACATATTTCCAAAACATACAGACATGGTAATGGTTATAATACTTTAAGTTTTTGAAACAGTGGCTTACAGCTATCTAAAAAGTGAGCCCCACATATTGCTCGGACACATTTTTTTTTTGTGCTTTGAAAACTCTGTCAACGTCTACTGAGTTACCCCAAATAATAATTCCGTATGTAAGTACAGAGGATACGTAAGCATGGTAAGCAGCCATCGTACAGAGGATACGTAAGCATGGTAAGCAGCCATCGTTTGTCTGATTCTTTTCAGGACATATACAAAACGGTCTATTTTTAGCAGGATTTTATCTGTGTGGTTTCCAACTGCAGTTTTTGTCAACGGTTATACCTAAGAATACATGTCTAGATTATCTATGTGTGCGTTAAATGTCTGAAATTGTATGTTTGTTTTTGTCATGTTTATTTTTAAATTATTTTACACATAATCAGTCTTTAATATTCCCACCACTGGGACACCGGCCTCCTCTCTGTGAGTGGGAGTGGGCCGTAATCCACCACGCGGGCCCAGTGCGGGTTGGTAGATGTCACTTGTCTTCGAATTTTTGTTTCCATGACATGCCGATTTCCGTACGATATTTTTCTTCACCGTTTTGAGAGCAGTGGCGATGAAATTATTTACACAAAGTAAAGCGCCTGCCTAAATTCGAACCCACGACCTCACAACACAAGTCGGGGCCGTTACCACTGAGCCACCAGCTCTCTTACCTAAACACAATTTAATTGAATTACCGCGACATTCAATCAACAGCTACTTTCGACAACTCAAGCATCAAAATATAGCCAATCAATGAAAACTCGTTCTTTTTGAAGCTTCTAATGAAAAGTCCTCGGACTTTATACGGGCTTGAAAATGTTGGGGGTAATTGAAAGGAAGTAAGGAAGGTATTCCGAGTTGATTGTTGACTTGCACGAGCAGGCTGAGCTGCCTCGTGCAGACTTTACTCGTATGAGGAAAATACTGGTAGGTTTATTTGATCCTTTACCGGAATTGCAGTATTGTGTCACATATTTTCATTTTTATTAGAATTTTCTTGGATCCCAGGACAAAGTGGACACCACGATTTCACACTGTCAAGAGATAATCTTTCTGAGATCCGTCATCATCATCATCACAAATATTTACTTATTTTCATTTATTCATTTATAAACTTATTAAGTACATTTTTAAATATTTTTATAAAATTCATTAAAAAAAACATTTAAAAATATAAAAAATTTTACTTATTTTATTATTAACTTAGTACTTATTCATAAAATGAAAATTAATCATTAATTCAGTTTCGTACGATTCCAAAGTAGGTAGACCAAACTGATGTAAAATGGCAAAGGATTTTCGTGAAATTAAAAACTTTTCAAAAAGGTAGAACTGCGTGCAGCTATTCAAATAAATAATGTATAGGTATATACAGGGTGGCAGGGACATCGATTCGAAAACTGTTGATGATGACCATGGATTCAGTAAGTGATTCTGAACCCCCCTGCATTGGAAATTAGCAGTTCCATACATTTAGACCGCGTAGGTATTGCACTTTTATATGAAACATCGGTTATTTTTTAAATAACCCACGAATTCTTTCAACGCAGGGTGTTTCAGAATCATGTTCTGAATCCATGGTAATAGTTTTCGCGTCGATGTCCACCCTGTATAATGTTATAGGTAGCTAAGAAACCTCATAATTTCGAGATGCCTATATTTAGTATTCAAAACATACTTACTATGAAGTTACTGGTCCTTCTATCAATAATCACCCAGGTGACAGTGTGTGACATACCAAAGTCACAAGTCAAAATTCGCCCAACAAGCGTGTCACTTGTCGCATCATGTCCACTCTGAAAGTACTTGGGCTTTCACGGTTCCCTTCCCGTACAAAGCTGAGCGGAATTCCACGTGACAACGTGACAAGCCGGCACTCCAAGCGTTAGGCAGGAACTCTCAGGCGTTGGAATTTGAAGCTACGGCTGTCGGCCAGTGGGCAAAGGTACATTCCATTCTAGGTGCTAATTCATTTATGAACCTACTTTGTAACCGTACGACCATGATAAGTAAGGTCTAAAGCTTTCAAGCAGCAAGAAGCATCCTTTATTTTTATACAATCAATAATATGGCAATCTTCGACTCAGACCCTCCTCAGACCAACAGCCACGAGACAAAACTTGAGAAATCAAATCAAATCAAATTATTTTATTTTATTCAAATTATTCATACAATCCAATTTGTTAGTAATTACATACACATCTTAAACACTAGTGTTAGTACCTACATTGTATAATAATATTTGGCAAATTTTGATCATAATTGCTAGCAAAGTCAAAATCAAAACAATACTTCGGTTTATGTGAAATAAATGAAAACGAGAAAAGTTTTTAAGCTATTGCCATAGCTTCAATCGCGGGCCTTGAGCGTGGAGACGGAATCCAGAAATTCCGTAACGAAAATAACCTAACACCCCCCACTCCGACCGGCACAGCGGTGATACTTTTTTTGAAGTTATACTTCTTTAGGCGCGTTATGAAAAAATTATGAGAGTGAAATTTTAAGATGCGCGCGCATCATTGTGACACAAATAGCATAAGTTGATAAAAAATGCTATGCAATCATTATGCAATAGCTTTACCGCGGCAGTCTCCGAGTGCCACACGTCTTTTTTTTTCTGTTGAATTTCTTCAGTGTCCTCTCATCATAATGTGTGTAGCCTTTTTCCAGTCTATGATGGAGAGAGACGAGGATGCAGCTGAATATCAGTATTTTACATGGTGCAGCGACTACATATTTGACCTCCACAACCCAGATACTGGGTAACACGATACCCCTTCAGTGACCTCTGAAAAACAGAATTAATGACCTTCCAAATTAGTTATTTCACAGAAATGCTCTGGATCAATTCACAACTTAATTTTCCGGTAATTTCACACGGTCCTCTGCCTTTAATACAACTTATTAACAACGTCCATTCGATTTCATATTCCATTACGTCTTTCCAATAACCTTTATGATGACTTTCGTTAATGAAGCCAAAGCAAGCGTTAAGTGCTCAATGGACTGTGCGTAACAACTTTGTCCTTTTTCCCTTAGTAAATAGCCGATGTAATGTGTTAGGCCGTTAATAAAAAATAACTGCATTCAGTGCATTACATAATATATAAAACTTTATATTTTTCAGGGTTTATTTACTAGAATAATGGCTTAAGATTGACTAAACTATTGGTTAACCTTCGCCAAAACTAAAATTTAACGACACCTCAGATAGTTATTCTTAATATACGTTCTTGCGGTTCTTCCTTCAACATAAAAAACTACTACTACCTCCACCACTACTACTAACTTCTCTAAATATTATAAAACAAAGTCGCTTTTCGCGTTTGTCTGCATGTCGGCGTTATTCTTCAAAAGACGCAACGGATTTTGATGAGGTTCTCAACATCATTTAGAAAATGTATTCCGAAAGGATTATCTACATATACGATTATTTTATATTAAACGTAAAAGTAGTACTGAAACTTGACGTTTTGTCAAGTCGTGAAAAAGGCAGTTTTTTGAGCGCTTACAGGTCGTGCGCTGTCTAAACCACAGAACAGATAAAAGAGGTCTAAACCTTAACAGATAGATTAAATTTATGTTTTACTGAATTACATATGTATCTTTATAAAATCAACAGAAAAGTCCGCAATAGCATATGTCAACCATCTAAGGACAACCCACAGTAACCATTTTTATCTTTCAGAATTTAATTAAAAATATACTGTTATTTCTGATGCTATTTTGACCAGTATATTATTAATCCTTATCCGATAAAAAATGTTATTAAAATTGTCCATGTAATTAAGATTAAAATATGGCTGGACATCACATCATTTAATTGAATATTATAAAATATATCACAGATTTAAAATTACGCGCAGCAAAATAATTATGGCTGACGCCGCACAGTGGACGGAAATACAAGGTTCCCTTTCATAGGATTTTTGAAAAATAAAATATTTTATTTGATAGTTTCAAGTATACCGTTTTGTCGAGTACATTAAAACATTGAATAAATTAGTAGTTACGGGTTTTTTTTTCGAGTCTATACCATAAAAAAATGAATTTATATATTTCAAATGTATGAAAATGGAATTCGTATTCCTCATAACTTTTTTCTGTCTTGGATTGTAAAGCTGACACTTTTAGGTATTGTTGCCGAGCCTATAAAAAAGACACCTGACCTTTGACCTTGACCCTGAACTTCCCCGATCAAAAGATATGAATGAATTAAAAATGCATATTTGGACGATGTTTTAACACGCGGTAATGTACCTCAAAAATAAGTTTATTTTTATTTTTTTTACCCATTATTGATCCCTGATAGACAACAAACCTATATGACTATCGATCTTGACGAAAAGCGTACTAATTCATAACTTATGAATAAATTAATAATTGAATTTACACAAAAAATAATGCGATATGAATGAACGAATGAATTATATATTTATTTATTTGCAAGAATATAGGTATCTAACATAAGTTCTTAAGGCGAAAGCGTCATGGTAGCCCGCGAAATTCAAATTTTCTTACGTTTTTTGCAATTTGCAGGTCAGTATAATGTTGTATGTTGATCTAAATATGTTT
This sequence comes from Agrochola macilenta, assembly GCA_916701695.1. NCBI lineage: Eukaryota > Metazoa > Arthropoda > Insecta > Lepidoptera > Noctuidae > Agrochola > Agrochola macilenta. Next base: position 24,032,616 of record OU753553.1, read on the forward strand.
TGCGGTCGTATCAAATGTTTATTAATAGAATTATAATCATAAAAATGGTCATTACAACTCTCTAAGTTCATATAATCGCATTGAATGACTATTTATGACTATTGAATTTCGCAGGCTACCTTGACGCTTTCACCTTAAAAACTTATGTTAGCTACCTATATTTTTGCAAATAAATATATAATTCATTCATTCATTCATATCGCATTATTTTTTGTGTAAATTCAATTATTAATTTATTCATACGTTATGAATAAGTACGCTTTTCGTCAAGATCGATAGTCATATAGGTTTGTTGTCTATCAGGGATCAATAATGGGTAAAATAAACTTATTTTTGAGGTACATTACCGCGTGTTAAAACATCTTCCAAATATGTATGTTTAATTCATTCATATCTTTTGAACGGGGAAGTTCGGGGTCAAGGTCAAAGGTCAGGTGTCTTTTTTATAGGCTCGGCAACAATACCTAAAAGTTTCAGCTTTACAATCCAAGACAGAAAAAAGTTATGAGGAAAACGAATTCCATTTTCATACATTTGAAATATATAAATTATTATTTTTATGGTATAGACTCGAAAAAAGAACCCGTAACTACTAATTTATTCAATGTTTTAATGTACTCGACAAAACTGTATACTTGAAACTATCAAATAAAATATTTTATTTTTCAAAAATCCTATGAAAGGGAACCTTGTTTTTCCGTCCACTGTGCGCCGTCAGCCATAACTAACAGGGGTCAATGACCTTGCCTCGGCTATTAAAGAAATGACTTAATCTTTGATGATGGTAGAGGCTAAAACTCATGAACAATTAAGTATGTGGACGTCCAAACTCCACAAATGGAGAAGGACTCACAATTTTTTTTCATATATCCAGTTTAACGAAATAGTGGGACCATCCACAAACAATTGACCACTTTAGTTTTTATTATTGTAAGGCCCGTTCACACGGCGATGATCAGAACGATATTTTGTTATTATACTGTATAATTTGGGATCATCCAGCTGTTCAGTGACTTGGTAGTTTCATACTGCATTTTGTTTTTAATCGTATATACATTGCGATGTTGACGTGTGTATCCGTACATTGCACCCGTGCGAAGCAGGGGTGGGTCACCGTATTTTATAATAAAAAAAAAAGACAGGCCTCTCTGTGAGAGGTAGTGGGCCGTAATCCACCACGCGGTTGGGTTGGTAAATCACATCACATATCTTCGATTTTTGGGTTTAGGACATGCCGATTTCCTCACGATGTTTTCCTTCACCATTTTGAGAGCAGTGGTGATGAAATAATTCACACAAATTAAATCGCCTGTCTGAGTTCGAACCTACGACAAATAAACTTTTGTATAGTTTTAGTATAGTCGGATTGATTCTATCATCATTATGAATATCATTGCAGAAAACAAAATCGTAACACAATCCAACTGACTAGAATAGGCGCCCATTGCCACTTCATCACTTAAAACCTTTTCTCAGATTAATGAAAAAATAGGGTCTCCTACGTTGCGTAGGACATTATGGAAGAGCTGTGCGTACGTAATTATGAACCACATTATACTTAGGCACTCCTGAAACGCCTACACTGGCAAACCATGTAGAGAAACCTTATTTAAGATTTACGAGTATACTTTAGTTTTATTTATCTTTCATTACATCATCCTCATTAGGTCGGACAAATATGTTCCTGTGATGTGTCCTTTAATGTAAAAAGTTTGTTTTATCAACAAGGCCTTGAGTTGCTATTCTAATTAATCGATTACAAGTAATTGATTCGTTCGAAAAATATAAAGATTGTGTTGAATTCTAAAGATTTTGTTACCAAATAGTTTTTTTTTTTCTTTTTCCTGTTTTTCTGACGAAATGTGGATGTAGTATAGGTACATCTCTGCCCAACCTTTCGGGGAACACAGCCGAGATGTTATGTTATGTGCTATTTTCCTTTTTCTACCAAGTTTTAAGAAATAAATAAGTGCGAAAAAAAACATTGAAATACCTATTATGAACCCGCGCCATAAACATACCTACTTTCCTTTGATCCCTGTCTGTATGGTTGTTCATAAAAATAATAGGGTACCTACAGGTTTCCAAAGAAAAGTTTGCGCTTCGGGAATCATCGTCTATCTTCGGAAATACGAACGCGCTGTGATGAGATGTAATACATGCAGAGCTGTTACAACCATGGAAGTACTTGCCTATTTTATTTATCCATATTTACAAAATTATTGATTAAACCTTTTCAATACTTTTTAGTGACAACGACATTAGTGCTAATTTGGAAACCCGAAGATTACCGAAGCGGACCTTTTCTGGTTTACCTAGGTATTTTTCTAGTTACGGAATAATCATGAATCCACTCGAAGCTAATAAATCGATACAGCTTATGATATAGACTAACAACCTGCCCTTTGAGTGTTGAGAGAGTATCAAAGCCCGATTGATATTAAACGGTATCCCTTGGTTCATAATACTTTTTGCGTCGACAATGTATTGGTATCATTACGTGCACGACACGTGTGTCACGTGTGTGTGTGACCTGACGTCATGTGGTACTTAATCTCGGTAACGAATCCCGATGTTGCGGGATTCCGACATGAATAGGTATTGAATTCCCTATTTTCATATTTCCGTAGTGTCACCATTAGCGAGCTAGTAAATAAATAAGTGTACAGACTACAGACTGAACTAAGCACCAAAGTAGGTAAGCTGGTGCTCTTGTGTGACAGGAAAAGTGCCCGGGCCTGAAATATTGTTCTAACCGAAAACCAATTTGCACTTTAAGCCCAACCTCGAGCACCAATTCATCGATCAAAAGCTATCGGCAGTTTCAGTAAACCTTCCTCAGTAAATTCCGTTAAAAGTAACGAAGCTCTTAGCAGCACAAAGGTTTTGTGAACTTTTGTCAGTAGGTATGTAGGTAAACTAGATAGCTCAAGATACAAACAAAACTAAGGGAAGAATCTTTATGAGATCTTTTCTACTACCACTACAGACTACAGAAGGCTTTGTTAGCTGAAAATGCAAATTCCGGCTCTTTCCCATTATCTTTTGAACAAAATCCTTGTGCAAAATGCAAGCAAGAAAACTTGTAAACTATGCTCATTGCTAACAACTTTTTAGCAGGCGTTTTATATATTTTTTAGTTTTATGACTGTTAGGTGTTTATTGTTGAAAACATATTAATTTGCATATGAATAGTGTTCGTGGTTTATGTTTTACCTACTTTTCTCCCAAGAAAGTGAGTTGTTGAAGGCTTCTTTGCCAGATTTTAATTTTATATCGTCACATTATTCGCCGTGCCACGAACTTGCCCTTATATTAAATTGCGCCTTACAGTTATTAACGTCTTCAGGGTAGACTGCATTAGTTTTAACCCAAGAACTGCGTTACTTTCATACAAAATATATTTAATTAATTAATTAATTAATTCTTTATTAATTTCTTTATTGAGCCGATCAAGATGATGTTTATAATTATGAAAAAAAAGGACAGAAAACGCTTACAAAACATACCCGATAATAAGATCTAAGCGTAGTTAATTTCCTCGCAGCATAACCTTCTGGAATTCCAACTAGATACCCATCTCCCCACAATGCTCATAGTTTCTAACAATTCCTGCCTAACAAAACTCATTTTAGAAGCTACAGCCTCGAAAATTTGCAGCCACCGTACGGATTTATAGTAGACTTTAATACAATAGTAAGATTAATTGTATTCCCAGGTAGAGTGGAGTCGGCGTCGAACTGGCGACCTTCCAAAGTGAAGGTAATTTGTCAAACGTGGCTTCGCTCTGGACTAATTATCAAGGTATCGGCGCTTGACATGAAGGCTTGTTAAGGTACGGCGGGTTTGAAATTGGAACAAGTGGCGTTTTGGCAGCGTTCCGTTGGAATTTATTTAGCAGACGCTTTTTATGGGGCCAGAAATTTTGGTTAGCATCTTCTACATTTTGTTTTCAGTATTTACTGCATTAAATGAAAAGCTTCAACTCTTGCCTATGTAATTGTGTAGTCTCTGTTGGAGGTCCAATAAATAAATAAATGAACATTTGGAATTTCCTGTCTCGTCAGAAGCTTAGATTATTGTATGTCATACAGAAGCTTATTACAGACATATATTCTTATTATTGTTTTCTTTTCTTTCAATCGAGCCAGTGTACCTGCGCTTTAATCGGTACCAATATCCACATAAACACCTTTTTCCATAAATGCAAACGAACATATAAAAGTAAGGACATAAGCTGCGGAAATTCCTTTATTTCCCCTCTCTCTTCAGATTAGTACGGAACTTATCTCCATTTCCCTTTACTTTTTTCTAAAAAGAACAAACGCACCGTCTATAGTGGCCTTAACTGGAATGAATCCAAATTAGCGTAAAGCCGAGCTTAAGGTACGTAAGGCTGGTTGCTCATCGGCGACAATAGACTGGCATATTGCGATTCGTAGTTCACTCTTTAGGAACATTTAAAAAAGTAAGCAATTGATTAAATTCTGCACAAATTCAACGCACTTATAAGGAAGGCTCTCGATATTTAGGTATTATTTTCAATTTTATTTAAAAACCGGCTTGAAACAAAAACAATTATCAAGCTTCCGTATTAAATAAAATTAACAATTTCAGAAAAATCTTTATTTTTTTAAGCTTTTGGGATTTTTCAGCTAATGTGCATTATCCCTTGGGTCCTTTTATTGGTAGGCCGATGTTTAGCAATATGCTCTCAAGGACTTGGGGGAAGGGTTGTGTGTTGTGTTATTATCAACATTGTCTTTATTTTATTATAAAATCGAATGCCGTGAACATTTAACACTGCTATTCATCATGTGACAAACAAAAAGACAATAATAATTAAAGACATGAACATGTATGTGTACCCACAGCTGCATTTACACTAATATTATAAAGAGAAAAGATTTGTATTTTCGCTAGTAATGATTAATTTAAACTCAAAAACTACTGGACCGATTTTAAAATTATTTCACCATTGGAATGCTAAATTAGCACTGAGTAACATACATTATAATTAATAAATATATCACGCAGGCGAAGCCGCTGTCGGAAGCTAGTGTATCATAAAGATAATAATTAAAGTCTCAATCGCAAGCAAATTGTGTCGATAATCGCACAAGTGTGGATCAGTCCTTACGGTTCGCTACAAATGCTACAATTGGTAGAATACTCGTAACGTCAAATTCTCGGCGACACTATCGTCGTTTGTCTGTTTATCTCGAATACTATTGGTTTTTATGTTATTTTGCTGATAAGCTTAACATTACTGCGCGAAATAGCCATATAAGTAAAATGTTTGTTACTGGAAGTATTACTTGACTAGCCCCTTAGGGGATTGATGGAAGATTTTCTCTCGTATCAGCACTAACTATGTAAATAGCTGGATATAGCTCATACCATTCAAACTCAAAATATTTTATTTCACATATACCAATAACCCAAAACATGGGCACTTATGAAACGTCAGAAGCTAGGTGCACGGTTCCAATAGGTCGTTTCGCCGGCAAGAAACTCAAATTACAGTGTCAATAGGTATGGGAGGACAGTGTAGGCCTGTCAACAAGTACCAGGTACTTACTAAACAAAATAGAGAATGGTCAACATCGAAGCATCTATGAGTCTACAAGACAACGTTCTCATATTTACCAAACCATAGTCATGCTAGATATATTATTCATCATTATTCATTCTCCTACACTTATCTCGATTTATTTGCTGTCGGCGGAACATGTCTTTTTCTCCCACACTTCTCTATCAGTCGTCATCTCGGTAGTCACCCCCCTTTCTATCCATATCATCTTCCACACAGTCCATCCATCATTTCTTTGGTCTTCCCCTACTCTTATAGCCATCCACATTCAAACTCAAAACTTTCCTCACGACATTTTCCGAATTTATTCCTAAATATATTATTATTAAGCATAGATATATAGTTATAGATATATTATTATACTAGATAACTAAATATATTAAAATTAAGCTTACGCTTATTATTATTACGACACCTATTTTATCCTCTTTTTTTATGTGGTTGTGGTATGTTATCAAATAACTTTCCCGCTCCTGGGCGGAGCGGGAGGGCTTGCCAGGCTTACTGCACCCACCCGTGTTCCTTCAGTTGCCTGTACGTTACCAGGGGCCACTTCGTCCCTTTCGGACTTTTCCGCGACCCCGGCAGGCATCGGTCCTAGCGGACCCCGTCAGTTGTGCTGACATATCTATAGGGCGCGCGTGGTACACAACGCACCGTCGACCCGGGCGGTCCTTATCGGACGGCGAGCTACCCATTGCTCACCGTCCGCAAGCCCGCGCCTACGGTGGCTGGGAATCGGCCTGCGATTCATGACGCCCAGGGCGTATCCCGCGACCCCGGCACCTATTTTATCCTTACATCTCTACAACTATTTTTTCACATATTAATCACATAAGCATAACATGTGCTCGTAAATTCGCCATAAATGTATCTAATTAAAATTTAATAGCTCAATCTGTCCGTCGTTAAAAATAATTGGTAGTACATCACTCTCTGCTGGTAGGTTACCGCTATGTTGGATATAGAGCTGTTCTTCGTTATTATTAATCTTAGTTATTGCGACGTTGTTGTTTTAATAAATGTCTACATGGTTTGATTTCGTTTATTTGCCCAGTGGATATGTAAGTGGAATAAAATACCTAATGGTTCTGCTCTTTCTTAGTCATATTGTTATAGGATCCTAAAGTGTAAGTCATCCAAATACAGGGTCAAATCAAAATAGCTAGCAAACTCTGCAGACGTGATGAGTATCAATATCTATGCTTTTCCCGCAGCTTAGCTCGCGTGGAAGTCGGAAATTATCCCATAGAAACGTACTACCGGCATAAAAAGTATCCTATGTGTTAACCTAGGTTATAAACTATCTGTCTGCCTCATATTAGAAGCATACAATAATGATTGAATACTATCGTGAATTCATGCATGCCTAGTACTTTTTGTTAAGTTAGGTACTGCTCAGAAATTGTGCACAACGTCTAATGATTGAAATACTATATTGAATTCATACAGGCCTAGTACTTTTTGTGCCAAGTTTCAAGTTTATTAACTCAAGGAATAAGATTTTTCATATAAATGATATCCCCCCATAGCCCCCTTAAAGCAGGAATTTTCAAAAAAACCATTCTTAGTGCTCCCCTACATTTAAAAGAAGGCTGTGTACAAAATTTCACGTTCCTAGTCCCAGTAGTTTCGCCTCTGCGTTATTATGTCAGTCAGTCAGTTTAACCTTGTATTACACACAATATTTAAAATACATAGATTAAAAATAATGCGTCTAATTTGGGACAGCGCTTCTTGATGGGCAAGTTCTATTACTAGCTGGACGTAGCATGAGCTCAGCACAGAACACGCAAGCTAACCACTCAAGGCCATTGGCATATATCGGCGTTTGAAACTCATCGTGCTCACTCTAAGTAGACTTAGGACAGATAACATAAAAGCAAAATCGCAGGAATATTATGAAGCCTTGTCATTACATATCTAGCAACCCTTACAAAACGCAACGACTTTATTCCTTTACTAACTAACCTTTATCTTTATTTTTCTGGGGGTTATGACTAACCTGCATGGCTTCATAGTTTTTTTTTATACCACCCATGGCTCTCTGACTTGGCTTGACATGCCGTCGAGAAATATATCTCAGGCGTGTTTAAGGCTGGGCAACCAGCGCTGGGCACGCCACAATTGCGGCGGTAAGGCCCCTCTTTGAGGAGTGGCTAGAGAGGCGCCACGGCGTCCTCACCTTCCGCCTGACGCAGGTCCTCACCGGACACGGTTGTTTCGGGAGGTTCCTGTTCAGGATAAAGCGGGAGGAAACGCCCGGGTGTTACCATTGTGTGGATCGCCCGGAGGACACGGTGGAGCATACGGTGGAGGTCTGCCCGGCTTGGGCGGGGCACCGCCGTGTCCTCACGGAGGCGATCGGCAGCGGCGATCTCTCGCGGCCGGCCCTGGTTCAGGTCATGGTCCGGAGCGAGAGTGCATGGGAAGCCGTCACTTCCTTCTGCGAAGCAGTAATGCTCGCGAAGGAGGAGGCGGAGCGCGCGAGGAAAATGCAAGATGCGCGCCCTCGCGCCCCTAGTCGCCGCAGGAGACGCCCAGGGCGTCGGGAGTCGCGAGCCGACTTCCGGCCACCGTAGGCGCGGGCTTGCGGACGGTGGGCAATGGGTAGCTCGCCGTCCGATTAGGACCAGGCCCGGGTTGACGGCGCGTTGTGTTCCACGCGCGCCTCAAAGAGATGTCAGCACCAACAGACGGGGTCCGTAAGGGCCAATGCCTGCCAGGGTTGCGAGTTTGTCCGAAAGGGATATCGCGGCCCCGGCACACAGGCAACGGAAGGAACACGGGTGGGTTTTAGTCAGTAAAAGTCTGACACTCCCTCTCGCTCCGCCCAGAGCGGGAGGAGTCATTTGATGATTTCCCACCCAAAAAATAAAATAAAAATAAAAATAAAAAAAATAAAAAACAAAAAAAAAGGCATGTTTAAGGCGGGTGGAAACGCCCGGGTGTCACCGCTGTGTGGATCGCCCGGAGGACACGGTGGAGCATACGGTGGAGGTCTGCCCTGCTTGGGCGGAGCACCGCCGTGTACTCACGGAAGCGATTGGCGGCGGCGATCTCTCGCGTCCGGCCCTGGTTCAGGCCATGGTTCGGAGCGAGGGTGCATGGGAGGCCGTCACTTCCTTCTGTAAAGCAGTAATGCTTGCGAAGGAGGAGGCGGAGTGCGTGAGGGAGAGGCAATATTCGCGCCCTCGCGCCCCTAGTCGCCGCAGGAGACGCCCCGGGCGTCGGGAGTCGCAAGCCGACTTCCAGCCACCGTAGGCGCGGGCTTGTGGACGGTGAGCAATGGGTAGCTCGCCGTCCGATAAGGACCAGGCCCGGGTCGACGGCGCGTTGTGTTCCACGCGCGCCTCAAAGAGATGTCAGCACCAACTGACGAGGTCCGTAAGGGCCAATGCCAGCCAGAGTTGCGAGTCTGTCCGAAAGGGATATCGCGGCCCCGGCGCACAGGCAACGGAAGGAACACGAGTGGGTTTTAGTTAGTAAAAGTCTGACACACCCTCCCGCTCCGCCCAGAGCGGGAGAAGTTATTTGATAATTTCCCACCCTAAAAAAAAAAAAGGCATGCCGGTTTCCTTACGATGTTTTCCTAGACCTTTTTGAAGCAAGTGATAATATTATACAATACGTCTACAATACACACATGAATCCGACAAGTCAGAGGTGCGTGCCTTGGGTTCGAATCCTTGAAATCATAAAAGCCTTGAAATCGAGCCCTATGACTTGGTAGTCCGACGGTCACACCACTAGGCTATCACTGCTGGTTGATTGATGAGAAACCTCTATAATCAAGATAAACAGTAGGTTCTCATAATTTCTCGTGGAAAGCAACACAATCTTCTACTGCTCAAATAACATAATTTTCTAAACAGCGCCTATATTGAAACTCGTGCAGCTGAGACGTGCATCATTAAACTACAGTTGCACTAAATTACTAAGTGAGTAACAATTTTATTAGTGCGGCCATGAACACTGAAAATAACTTGCGATAATGCGTTTGGCCCAATGAAATGTTCTGAGGATCAGATGGGGTTTCAAATGTCCAAATGGCATAGCCCCACGTAATGTACGCGCTCAAGGAACGAAAACGTTGGCAATTTTCAAACACATATTAACACTATACCACATTTATCATTTGCAATACGTATTCGAAAAAATAAAAAACTGGCTAAGTATCTAAGTAGGTATTACTATTTTCGGGGTCCTTACGTCTAGCTGGGATATTTTCATCATTTATGATTTCAGCAGCAATTTTTAGCGTTTCAGGATGGTGCAGCTTGTAAAAGAAATTCCACAATAACCAGCCATATTCACACATCAATAAAAACGAATACAATATTTTGCTGCAGTCCACATGATTTTTTATGTATATTTATCCTTTATTAAAAAGAACCAGGTTCTTAATAATTAATTACAAGCTAGTCTATACTAGTAATAAGTAATTTTAATTTAACTTAATTTTAACGTGATAATTATTTTAAAACTTAGAATAGTGCTGATTGTACTTTACACAAGTTCGTTCCACTTTCTTAGAGTCTGATATAATATTAAAAACACTTTGTTCATGTGTTATAATTATGTGTGTCATTGTCACTATTATTTCTACACTTTTACACTACACTAACTCGAAAGGGTTTGTTCGTTTTAGTCTTCGCACTATATTTGTTTGGTCTAAACTTATTCTAACATTTTTCATCACAATTTCTAACATTATTGTTGGCAACACATATCTTCCACCTTTTTTTTTTTTTTTTGTGGGTGGGAAATCATCAAATGACTTCTCCCGCTCTGGGCGGAGCGAGAGGGCGTCCCTTTCGGACAAACTCGCAACCCTGGCAGGCATTGGCCCTTACGGACCCCGTCAGTTGGTGCCGACGCCCGGGGCGTCTCCTGCGGCGACTTGGGTTTCGAGGGCGCGAATCTTGCCTCTCCCTCGCGTGCTCCGCTTCAAATTCAAATTCAAATTCATTTATTTGCCAGAATGTAGGTTTACAAATGTATGATCTTAAAACTATAATGGCCCCTTTACATTCTACCATTACTTATGGTGTGCAAATCTTTAATTTTAACCTATACAATTACATTCCTTTAGTTATAAAGTCCAATAAAAACAGAAAATAAAATAAAATTATAAACAGTAACAACAGATAACAACCTCCAACCAACCTCCTCCATTGCGAGCATTACTGATTCGCAGAAGGAAGTGACGGCTTCTCATACACTCTCGCTCCGTACCATGGCCTGAACCAGGGCCGGACGCGAGAGATCGCCGCCGCCGATCGCCTCTGTGAGGACACGGCGGTGCTCCGCCCAAGCAGGGCAGACCTCCACCGTATGCTCCACCGCGTCTTCCGGGTGATCCACACAGTGGTGACACCCGGGCGTTTCCTCACGCTTCATTCGGAACAGGAACCTCCCGAAACAGCCGTGTCCGCGTGACCTGCGTCAGGCGAAAGATGAGGACGCCTTGGCGCCTCTCTAACCGCTCCTCCACATATCTACCTTAATAATAGTTTTTGTCATACTGAGTAAGGAATATAGAATGTCATTTGCACATCCGCAAAGGCTAAGGCTACCTACGTTCATAATCCTAGGGGATTCGACTCTACTTAAGGTAACGCTGTTTACACATCGGCATGGGCACATCGGCATCGAATTATTTGTATGAAAGGAATATTTTCTTTTTAAGCTGGTTTCACAGCTGTCCGGGATACCCGTACGGGCCGCCGGTACTCCTCCGCTCCTTGAACGGAGACACACGCGCTAGATTATTGTTTCACAGCGACGCGGATTGGTCCATACAATCCGCTCCGGGTAGAGCCCGTACAACGTATCGTACTACTCCCTCGTTTCAGAACACTGCAGGCGCTACCCGTACGGGTCTCCCGTATACGGACGGCCCGTACGGGTCTCCCAGACAACTGTGAACTGTAATCTAAATATAATAAACCACGCGCAACCTGGCAGAAGGTCTTGAGTTCGATCCCCAAGTCAGGATTTCCCTCAAGAATTTGTCTGTAGCCTTTTTTTTTTTTTTTTGGGTGGGAAATCATCAAATGACTCCTCCCGCTCTGGGCGGAGCGAGAGGGAGTGTCAGACTTTTACTGACTAAAACCCACCCGTGTTCCTTCCGTTGCCTGTGTGCCGGGGCCGCGATATCCCTTTCGGACAAACTCGCAACCCTGGCAGGCATTGGCCCTTACGGACCCCGTCAGTTGTTGTCTGTAGCCCTGAGTTCAGTCTCATATAACCGGGCACTAATTTAAAATTGTCTGTAGCCCTGAGTTTAAATTAGTGCCCGGTTATATGAGACTGAAACATAACTGACAAAAATATAGATATTCCGTATTTAACTATCTATTTAAAATCGATGCATAAAGTTGTAACATAAGTTTCGTCCGCCATCTTAGTGCCCCTACAGAGGGCACAGGCCGCCTAATAGTAGTAACGTGAAACATTTTACGTCGTGTAGTCTATGCCCGGCGGTGATTGCCCACCTGTTTCACAGCCACGATTGAAACATTTTCTATAATAGCAGCCACAGAGAGCTTAACGTTATTTCTATCTGAAAATTATATGCAGAAATGTTGTTCGCAGAAATTGAGATCACGTTCGTTTTGTGATTTATTTTCTTTCATGTTTGCTGCTCGTATCGTGTACTCGCCGTTTTAGAATTACGCCATTATTTTTTCAAATAGGGATGCTGACTCAATACATCCAAAAGGGCTGCAAAATCAAGAAAATCTGTAGTAGATCAACAAACTTGCGCAAATCTTTAAATGCACTATTAAACTATCCCTGAACAGTAAACACACAATGTATGAATGGTCAAAATAAATCTAACCTTTCCGAGAAGGAATGCTAAACACGGCCTTATTACAAAACAAGATTTATCTTTAGACCTAGGTAGTCGAAACTTTTTTCCGACAACGTTAAAGTTCTAAATAGAAATACTCATTATTTAAACCCGTGTCTAATTGTCCATTTTATCTTAACAACTTTATCCCAGTCGGAATAAGGTTCGAAATTAAGGTTTAAGCTTGGACTAATGTTAGAACTCGCTGTGCAGTACGACGAACAGAATTTCTAAAACCTTTTGAAGACAAATTCCCATAATGACACGTCTTACTTGCATCTTTCATAACACAATCTCTAAAAAACACATGGAGATACAACCCTATAAGGTTAATGTAAGCACTGACCCTCGCAGCCCGTGGGAGCTACATCCGGGATGCACCTGCGACACATTATAGGGCACTTCCGGGCAGACACTGGGTCAAAAGGCGCGGGTATCCGGTGGGAAATATACTTGGGTTATAGAAATATTATTAGTCAGCTGCCGTGCATTATTTTTTTGTTTAAGTTTTTGTTTGTTTTTCTTTTCAAGGATCGAAAAGTATTTTGATGTTACTCTCATTCTGCGCTGTAAGCAAATAAAGAAAATAAAATGTCAATGTGAAACATTAAAATCTTCATTTTTTATTCCTCCATTGCTCACTTTCGTGAAATATTATACTGTTCATGATTGCCTAACAGCTGCTTTCGGTCTTGAACAAAGGCTACCATAAAATTGTGGCGCCATCTACATCGCCACATGCAAACTACGCATAAAAAACCTGATGTCACACAAATTCTGCATCGCGCAAGCAACCCTTACCGCGCGATCAGCATATATATAACTTTCCGACATCAATCTTTGGGCACTTGTCTGCCAACACCCGTCTGATCGGAGGATCCTCCCTTTTCTTTAGAGGATGAGTGAACTTTACATCCTGTTCCTCATGCCTCTAAAAACTTTTAATGCATCGAAATCTCGAAAAGTTGATGCGAACCAATAAACTAAAGATACAACTTTTTTTGTTAAAAGCGATTTCCATTTCATACTACACAAAAAAAAAACTTGAAAAGTAATTTCCATATTTCTATTGTTACTTCAATAGTCGTCAACTTTCTAGTGCTTATTCTTGAAAGTAATGACACCCACAATATGGCGAGGCGACTCACTGAATGTCAAGAGGGACATTATTCTTTATTCCTACCTTTATATCTTCAGTCGAGCCACTATTAGACCCTAACAACATAGTTTTGGTGAGGACATAGATGTGGTAAGAGATGGAGGCGGTACAATTTAAGAATTTTACTTTAAATATATCTTTTCATCATGGTCAGCCCGTCAGCTATTGCAGAAGTAAGCTTGGTATTCCCAGTGATTCTAAATACTGTTTACTTTATTTTACTTTATTATTTGTTTAATCTAATTCCGAGGAGCTCGTGGCTAAGTATTAACGACCGCACGGGTCGATCCATCAGGTTAAGCTACGCTTGCCCAGGTTGATCTTTGGATGGGTGACCATCTTTTTATACCGAGATTCCTCCGTGCCTCGGAATGCGCGTTAAGCCGTTGTTCCCAGCTGTCATTCCTGGATCTTTGACAGTCGTTACGGGTCGTGAGAAGCCCGAAAGTCTGGCAACCAGTCTTTCCATGGGGTATCGTTTTACCCAGTTACTGGGATGTGGAGGAAAACCAGGAGGAAAACCAGTATTTTACATGGACTATCTGACGATAGTCCATGTAAAATACTGGTTTTCAGCTGTATCCGGTTAGACTGGAAGCCGACCCAACATAGTTGGGAAAAGGCTAGGCAGATTGGATTTGTTTAATCTGAATAATTTTAAATACCTAACTTGGTCTCTGTATGTCGTTTGCGCTGTGCCTGTGGGTCCCCCATAGCACAGCATTATACTGATTGGCAGCTTTCCTGTCGCAGTCACTACGTGCGTACTAAATCGTTCTTTTACGTGCTTACTTAGTAAAACAAAACAAATCAATAAGATTTTTTTTTTTTTTTTTTGTTTTACTAAGTAAGCTAACTTGTCATAAAATATGTATAGGTATGCACGTGTTCTGGCATTTTTTTTGTTTCTAGTAGTCTACTTCTGTTTGACCGATATTTCATTATTTCGATAGGAAGGGCCGAGTTCTTTAGTTCTACCGTGAATCACCAAGCGGATTAGAGGCCTGTTTGTAAGAGGCCTCAAATCCGCTAATACGTGAAACTCTGCCAGATACTGTTTCCCAATAGCTTTCACCTGGAACTGTCGAGTGAATGGATAACTTCTAGTCAAGCTGGTACTATCGTTGACCGCGTCATCGTACACCATTAGGTGAGATAAGGTATGGATTTAAACCTTGGACCAGAAGACATAAAGAGAGATTATATAAAGGACGAGGGTATGTGTCTCTTTCGTTATTATCAGCCGTATTTTAAATACTGTGGGCGTACTGTGGGTAGTGTTGGTTATCGCACAATAGAAAAACCGTTTACAGTTCAGGTCAAATTATAATTTACTATCAAATTAATCACACTAGCAATCCACATACTGTAAGTACACGAAACAACTATTAGGAATGCGCGACAGTTTCTAAACGTGTTCACTGCTTGACCGCCACCTTGCTTAGCTCCGGCTGGTCCGAGCGTTAAGTTATAGACTCTGTCGAGTGCCGCTAGGCGGCGCTGGCGTCCCGATTAGTCAACTCAGCAACGTATTTCCGACATATATTTATTACCTATTGATACTAGTTTTTATGTATCATCGGTGACGTGAATCTCACGATTATCATCGTTACTTAGACAGATGGGTATTTGGGCCCATCTTTTCAAGTTTAAAGACACGCCACATAACTTTTAACTGTTAAAAGTCATTCGCTACCCAGACTGCCAAACCAGCTAATTCACTAAGCTCCTTAATACCAACATTATCATAGAAATATACAATATTTTCGCTTACTAATTACTTTTATCGCCTTGACAATTATATTTAATTGTTTTAGGGCACTTGGCGTCTTCTCTCGCCCTTTTGCGTCTCTCTAAGAAATTCAATTGCTAACTAAATGACGACTCTTTACTCTAGTGGCACTTAGGATTATATTGTTGAAGCTGAAAATAACTTTTTATCAATGTTTGTCATCTTTGCCTGTTTCTAAGCTACAAAAACTTCAAAAGCGCTAAAAGATCATTATTGTGGTCCTACGATAAACGGCCAATTAATGTGTGTTGACTCCGATTCTTTATAAAACCATGCTCGTCATAAAATGATGACTCATAATAGTTATAATATAACATTGATGTTGAAAATCTCTATCGAATATTAATCAACAAGAGGCTAGCAGTAATCGATTCCTGTAAAACACATGATTCCAGTTGTATCTTGTTTCATAAAAAAAAAAAAAAAAAAATATGGATGCTATGAACTTGTCCATTTTCCATTCCGCATCTTAACTTCGTGCATCCTCAAGCGTCTTGGTGACGGCCACATAACGAGGGCGACCTTTTCGCAACATTTGCACCAAGAAACTGGGCAGCTAGCCTTCAAGGTATGGTGGTAGTGACCTTAAAGGGGACAATGAGGGCACTGCTATTTAGCACCCTTGGATTTTAGGACATTTGAAGTTTAGTCAGCGGATGATGTATGAGTGCCTTATTTACTTTAATTGAATACTTATAGATGTGTAAAGTTTATATACAGCCGTTGAATTCAAGATGAGAGATTAGTCATCTCCAAGCGAATATTCAAATACAGTGTGTCTTTAGGTCATAAAATAGAAACCTAGACACTGTGTAGTACTAAAGGCTAAGCCAATTAAATATGGGACACTGTTTGAAGCTCAAGTTTTATTAATGTTGCGCTTGCCTGAGGCAGTTGATCAATTGAGAGAAATGGTTGATCGAAGATAGACATTGTGGATAAAAACTCAACCACGGAACCCGCATAGCATAATCACACTATAATGTTCCAGGAACTGCTGGAACTCCTCTCTTCGAGAGGGAGTGGGCTGTAATCTACTACGCGGCCCCAGTGCGGGTGGTAGATGTCACATGTCTTCGAATGTTTGGTCCTAAGACATGCCGGTTTCCTCACGATGTTTTCCTTCACCGTTTTGAAAGCAGTGGTGATGCAATTATTTACACAAAGTAAAGCGCCTGCCTGGGTTCAAACCCACGACCTAAAACTCATAACCACTGCTCTCTACAACCGCAACCCGTACTTATACATTCCAGTTTATTCGAATCCAATAAATACTGACCAATTTTCACAACATCCTGTCATTTCCACCCGTAACCTCCGTCTAAAAATAGTCTACGATTTTTCAATAAAGCCACTGTCACAAAGGAACGACATCCATATGGTTTAATATCCATACACCCGGCGTGAATTCGGTTCCGGATATTAACGCGCCATCGAACACCCTGCAGATCCGGTTCAGTGATTGGCGCATTGGGAGAATCTTGCAGGATAATAAAACTATCTGAATATCTCTCTATTCTTATAGTATTATAACATTCTGCAAGATTCTCCGCGATTTATTTTTTATTATATTATTATGTGAAAAGTGTGAATATTAACTGGTAAATATTGAAAATAAACTCTGAGGGGTGAAGTATTTTCTGTGTGAGATATATCCCAATATAACATGACGCGGTAAGATGAATCTGGATATTTTGCAAGCAGTTTACCATTTTATTGTTCAGCCAGGGAAATTGATTGTTTATCAAATTGACTAAATACGTCAATGTACCGTGTTATAGAAGAGTGATAGTTGTGAATTGAATATACGGCAATTTAAGTTAGTAGTCAATTTGAAAAACAATTAATTTCCCTAACTTTACCAAGTTAGGGAAATTAATTGTTTTTCAAATTTGCTGATTTCAAATTGATGTTTATAGGTATATAAACATACAAATAATGACCGAAGATGAAACCGTAATATCATACAAGGTAATCCGAATATATATGTTAATACAAACATACATACATACACATACTTCTGAAATGCATGATTCACTTCCGAAATTCTTACATGCGCGCCATATGCGATTACCACCACCACCCTTTTGAAAGGTCACATTACCCGAAAAAAAACCATTCTAATTTGATAAAAAACTAGATCTGCCAGACTTTATTAAAACCCTCCACCTGCCAATCATATTGGCATAGCAATCCAGTAGCGATCCAATATCGATACATATCGATACATACCTACATACATACGTCGGGTCGCGGCCCCGTCTGCGGTACGTACTTCGGCACAAACCGATTCATATCCAAACGAAAACAATACTGCTTCAACAAAACACAAATGGAAACTTTTTGATTGAATTCAAGAAACTTATTGCCCTTGGGGTGTAATAAAATTGTGGCTAGGAATGTTCGGTGTTGAGGTAAACTAGAGTTTGCCTATGTTCTAGGTAAGTATAGTGTAGACTATACTTAACATTACATTACGACTGTATTCCTCGAAGGATTGGGCAGAGGTGCACTTAATACACCGACATTTCGCAAGTTATGTTTAAGTCCCATGTAATAGGGAGCACAAATTCTATCAACCGGGCTCTAGTTCCGGACTCTGGGCAGCTACGGAGAATCTCCAGCACGCGCAGCATGACAAACACACAAACGAGTTTTCTACGGGTTTTGTCGACAGAAGAATAGACAAAATGAGAGATTGTGATTGTTTATCTGTCATTTTGTCTATTCTCCCGTCGACAAAGCCCATTTCTATTGCAGTTATGCTAAGAGTGCAGATGCAAATACCCAATAACACTTCTTGACCTGGGAATCGAATCATCCACCATAGAAAAGGGAGGATCCTCCGACCAGACGGGTGTCGTGTCTGGCGGGCAACTGCCCAGAGGTTGAAGTTGGGAGATTGTATATTATGTCCATCGCGCGGTAAACTCTAATTGTGCGATGCAAGATTTGTGTGACGTCAGGTCTGTGATGCGTAGTTCGCATGTGGCGATTAAAGATGGCGCCACAATCCACCTCCTTTCCAGCCACATCATCTTTCCCAACATCCATCCATCGTTTCTTCGGTCTTCCCCATATCATTGTTATAGCTGCCTCGTTGTTCTAGTGCTACTGCTGAGCACGAGGTCCTAGGTTCGATTCCCAGGTTGGGCAAAGTGTTATTAGGTTTTTCTATCTGGAATTTCTCAGTAGCAGCCCGGAGTCTGGATTTGTGGCCGGTTGATGGCAATAGGCTCGCCCCCTATTACATGTAACTTAAACATAACTGGCGAAATGTGGGTGTACTGTAGATACACCTCTGCCTAGCCCTTCGGGGATTACAAGCGTGATGTTATGTTATGTTTATACAGTATAGCCATGAAATCATGTAGGTATTTTCGACGATGAAATTCAAAATATTGACATTCAGAAATCACACATTCAGAAGCATTAGGCATAACATAGATAAGGGAAATTTCGCAGTTACATTCTACTCACGTATTAGTGTATAAATGTTAACAATACATTTACCGTACTTGTAATAATAATATAGTAGATATTTGCATTCATTTATGAAGTTTGTTTTGTCTAAGGAAAAAAACCTAGGCAAAATACCACCTGCTTGCAAAATACCTAGGTATTTTGCCTAGGTACCTGTAACTTCTGTCCCGATACTGTTTACCAATGCGTTGGAGGACCTGAAGACTGGACTGGACAGGGTATTACAGATAAATAAATACATTTTTATTTCTCAAAAAAAACTTAGTAATATTTTACAGAAAATAGTTTGGCAGTAATAGTTTCTAATTTAATTAATGGATGTAGCCACTGCAACCGAACTAGGCAAAACCTGTATTTCGGTATTAACGTGAATAGCGAGTCATAGTAGCATCTTACCACTTTACTATGCCGATGACTTCGTCTCAATGGCAAAGACGCTGGAACAGTTAGACAGGATGCTGCACAGCCTAGATGGAACATGTCGGTGGTTTGGCCTTGGCATGAATTTGGACTAGCCGAAAGACATGTACAATTTTATTCACACTTCGTGCCGAATTTAATCCACATCGAAGGTTCGCTTCTCCAATTTACTGGATGACTTGCCTACCTAAAGAAAGTCATCCAGCTCGGTAGACACAAGTTTGAGAAAGAACCCGACAGAAGGATCCAGTTGGTTAGACAGCGGAGGGAAACTTCGTCAAATCTTCTCGTGGCCTATCCCGCAATGTTTGAAGTCTAAGTTCTTCAACCAGTGTGTCCTGCCCGCATGACATACGGTGCCGAAATGTGGACGGGGATGGGTCGAAATGAGGTCCTGGGTGTGATTCCGGCATTGTTATTGGTTTTTTCTATTCGTAAGTAGCAGCCTAGAGTCTGAATTTGTGTCCGGTTGATGGCAAATTGCCATGAAATAGGGGGCAAGGCTATTCATCATTCATTATCATTTCAGCCGAAAGACGTCCACTGCTGGACATTGGCCTCCCCAATTACATGGAAATTAAACATAACTGTGGGTAAACCGTAGGTGCACTGCCTAACCCTTCAGGGAATACAGGATGTATTTGCTTTTTATTACTCCAGCACGTGTAGCATGACAATCATATTTACGGGTTGTCTACGGGTTTTGTCGACGGAAGAATAGACAAAATGACAGATTGTGATTGTTTATCTGTCATTTTGTCTATTCTTCCGTCGACAAAATCCGTTTCGAATTTTATTCTCTTAGTAGTGAAGAAAGCAAATTTCTACCTACCAACAAAATCATAAATGCAACATAAACATACCTATAACAATACGTAGGTTTTACCTCGCCATACTCAGCGTTCATCTCAGTTCATAACATCGTCGGTACCAATCGAAGAGCACTTTCACTGTATTTACTTTCACGTCCAACTGTACTGCCGCACACAAAAGTGTTTGCGTGTGTACTTTGTTTACTCTCCATTGTGTACCTTTTTATTTGCGACTTCCCGTTTTCGTTTAATTATTTTTGCGTGTTCAGAACTCTCTGGATATTTTGCTTGTGTGCTGTGTGGGTTATGTTTTTGTAAAAATCAAAAAACTATCGTGTAATGTTATGTACAATGGTATTCCTATGTCTGAAGTTTATTCATTTTATTTTCTCATTTCGTAAAAAAGGTTTAATTGTTTCATTGCGTCATTTCAATAAACTAATACGTATTATATTCATTTTTCTAGAACAAAATTAAGTTATTAAACTTAATTTATTAAAATAATTCCTAATTTAATTAATAATATTAGAAACAAAACACTACAAATTAAATTAGGGTTGTATGTGATCACTTTTGTGCTCATCTGTATGTGTTTAAATCTTGCGTTTATTGCCTTTTTCACGAAAACACTTAAACACCGATCGAAAGTTAAAAACGTTATTGTAGCTATTGCAAAACACGAACACTCCCGAAATAGATTTTATTATATTTTTTAGCTGTCTCGTTGATCTAGTATCTGCGCAACTGCTGAGCATGGGGTCCTGGGTTCAATTCCCGGGTCGGGGAAAGTGTTATTGGGGTTTGTCCATCTGGAATTTCTCAGTAACAACCCGAAGTCGGGATTTGTGCCCGGTTGATGGCAATAACCTCTACCCCTATAATACTGTATGGAAATAAGAAATATGGCTAACTAGCGAACTAGAATATGCAATTTTATCATTGAATTTGATGTTTTAACCGTTTTACATCTAAAACGAAATATTCGGTGTTACGATATTAATGATTGCATTTCATCATCAATATTTTAGTTCATTGGTTAGTCACATTTCATATTTCCATACAGTAATAATGGCAAATTAATCAAAACAGGTAAACATTTAACAGCTATTTGCGACGTTGCCAACTTTTACGATAAACCCTCTAGCGAAATGTCAGTGTACTATAATAGGTACACCTCTGCCCAAGCCTTCGGGGAATGTAGGCGTGATGTTATGTATTTTAGGAAAATCTTTTATAATTATTAATATGAAGCTTTGAAAATGGTATCTCACACCATACCATATTTTTTGGTACTAAAGTTTTTGGATAAAGTTAATAGAGGAGGGGTGGGTAGCCTGTACCTCCCTGCAGTGAAATGGGACAGAAAAGGTTTAACCATAACCGCCCATCATCTCACCATAACATTCCTTTATTCTGCAGGCGATATGAAGCAATAAATAGAATGTACATACAACGCTGCAAGGAACTATTGGCGCGTGGCCAAAATCGGAACTATCGCCATCATCTTATTTTTTCAAAACAATTTCTGTGACAATTTCACACAAATGTTTACCAGCAATGCTCCCAAGTGTGTGCCACGTGTGAAGGCCGGCGGAAAATTGTGGAACTACTTCTTTTTAAATGCAATGTGAATAATTTGATGCAATGACATAGACACTTGTACCGCGTCAAATGGACTTCAGTGGTGGCGCAGACTCTAATAGCGCCTACACACTATGCCAGCGGCGCGCCCGGCCTTGCCGCACAAAAGATCGCAAAGGAAATGAAGGCGCAAAAGCCGGAGGTACAGTCAGCATCAAAAGTTGATGACCACATTTAGATTTTCAAAATCGCTGTACACCGTATTCACTATTAGCACTTCACTATACAGCGATTTTGAAAATCTAAATGTGGTCATCAACTTTTGATGCTGACTGTACGTGCCGCGCGGCAAAAGTGTGTAGGGTGTATAACACTCAATGTATTAGATAATCTGTCACACTGACATGTTTTTGATCGTCACACTATTATGGCACCGCCAGCTGGCTTGCGCCGTCGTGCCGTCCAAACCCTATAGAAGTTCTTCAGTACCTACCTAAACTTAGAAATAAAAACGATTTTGGACCCGATATATTGTAAGATACAACAAATTAATTCAATAGGAGCAAACTATGTTTAACTGTGTTTTGTGTTTAAATATATTATTACTTTAAAAAAAAAAAACTCCCATACGGAGTCAGCACCTGCATTTAGCCACATCAATCGATAAAATACAAGTTAAATACTCGAAACAGTACATAATTACTTATGTATAGTTCTCAAAAGTAAACAGACAATCGTTACTTTTTATCGCACGGTTGTTTCGTCTTGACAGATTATTATTTCACACACCGAATGTTTCTAGAACTAACCACTAGTCGCAATCATTCAATTATTTCCCCCCATAAGGGGAGAACGGGATATAAATTAAATGGAACATTGAAATAGCTTTGTCTGTTGGTGGAACATTATTCAATCAAATAAAATTTAGGGGGAGACACAATGACCAACAACCTAATTACGTAACACACGATCAATCACAATCTGAATGATTTTGAAGAATATTGCTAATCCATTGCCTTATATGTTCGAAAAATGTATCTGCTCAGCAACGTAAATAACGCAATGAATGTTGTTGAACTGTCAAAATGAAATAGATTGTGATTGATCGTGTGTTATGCAAATAGGGTACCGGGTCTAGTTACCTAATCCTAATCGTCAACCTTTAACCTCTTGTTGCCAGTTAGTAAGATTATGCGAATCAACAGACGGCAGGTTAATCGGCCATCTTGTTGATAAGGTGGTTTTCTATAATGGAATCCAGTTTAAGGGTAATAACTTTTTTCCAAAAGAGATTTATCATCTGGCTCTAACCCTTTGGAATTAGAGGCATGATGTTATATGAGTATCGGCGACAGAATAACAAAAATCCTATCTTCTACACTAAAAGATGTTCATCGTAATGAGTTCAATGACCCCTTTTCAGGTTTTTAGTTATTTCAATTACACCTTGTGTAGGCATCTCTCAAGTTCACAATCCAGCTGTTAAGTCTAATTCGAAGATTCCCTCATTAGCTGCTTCTTGATTTTATAAAACGTTCAACAGATACCTAGCATTGGAAAGCAAAACACTATGCAATTGTAATATATCGTCGGTTTTGCGTGATTGAGTAACAAACATCCAAACATACAAACTTTCACATTTATAATATTAGTAGAATGTGTAGGAATGAAACGTTTTTTCGTGGAGCTTATATTTATAAATTTTCAAGAAAATGGTAAAAAAAATATAAATGGCAATGCTATATAAATGGTAAACACAATATTGTTGTTGTTGTTGTTGTTATATATTTTATTTATAATTCATTGTTGTCTTTTTAATATTTTTTATTATTATTATTATCTCCTGTAATTCGGAGCACCTGCCATCTTATCTCTTCACCACCCTTGGTTGACTGGTAGAGAATGCCTAAGGCATTAAGTCCGCCTTTGTACATTATTGTGTGTAAGAAGTTTAAATAAATAAATAATAAATAAATATTGGCTGCTGTACTGATGCCGAGGAAGGGCCCCAAGGAAAGACCAGTAAAATTTGTCAGCCGTTTGTTAATTATTGCGCAGAGGAACTACAATAACACAACGGAAAGAGAAGCGCGAATACCATTTATATAGCAATATCATTAACTATTTTCTTTTATTCACTTTTTTTTAAATTACCTTCAAGAATTAAAAAATCTAAAATATTTTTATAATAAAAATAATCTTGAATGTCTGCAACGATTAAAAATGTAATATTATAAGGTAAAAGTAGTTCGTGTCACTTTTTTTATATAAATAACACTGACCGTATTTATTAAAATAATTAGAGAACAAAACAGTGCTACTGAAAATTAAGGAGAAAATTCCTTAACGACCGTCCCGACGACGCGACGCAGTTAGCAAAGATATGCAAATAATAAATTATACAGACCGTGAATTTATACTTAAATAAATCAAGGCCAGTTTTAATTAACGTAACTTTATTAACGTACATTTCACTATGAGTATCTCAAAAGAATTAAACCTACTTCTAGCTTAAAAGTAAAGTTCAAAAATTGAGACATTTATAGGTGGCCTGTATATAACCACAATGACTTAACCTAACCACCGTCAATCAGCAACTGGCATGCCACAACTCTCATTGCCTAACACCTACTATTATTACCTACAAACGTTATAATTATGTAGTTAAACCACTTTAATATAATTGCCATATTGCATGGTTTCCGGTGACAACTCAATAAAACGGTAAGGTAACAGGTGAAATTATAATAATTACATAACACTGTTTCTCTTTGCCCCGACCTCCCCTAAGTCCCTGTCGACCTGTTGCGTATGTTTGTTTACAATGTTACGACAAACCGGTCGTATGATCTCGAATGCACCTTACTTATGGAAACAGCACCAGTCAAAAATCGACCTTAAAGAAATCAATCAAAGTTAGGAATCGCGTCAAAACGTAAGTAGAGTTACGACATTCTATTGCATAAAATTTCTCAAGTATTCCAGAAAGTGGACTGACGTTTATCCTTCATGACTCATAAACGAGTTTGAGTCTTATTTAGTATGAGTGAAACTTCAAATTAGAGGCATAGATTTATCGATATAGGG
This sequence comes from Agrochola macilenta, assembly GCA_916701695.1. Taxonomy (NCBI): domain Eukaryota; kingdom Metazoa; phylum Arthropoda; class Insecta; order Lepidoptera; family Noctuidae; genus Agrochola; species Agrochola macilenta. Next base: position 24,057,402 of record OU753553.1, read on the forward strand.
TGCAATGACGAAAACCTGTAGTGCTCGCGCAACGGTAGCGTCAGCAAGTAAAATGTACCGGTTTGGTGAGTTTCTATATTATTTTGTTACGGTATTATTTCATGCAGTGTCAATATAAGTAGAATACAAGTTATGCATAATAATAATTCTTGCATATCCAATCAAATAACCGGTATCGAAAAAAAAACAATAAATTCGTTAGCCATAGCTGCACTTCTTTAATTCTAACAAAAAGAGACGGTATTTACTGACAAATGTGGAAAAACCCTCAATATGTAAATATTCTGGTCAGAATTCGTCGAAGACAAGAGAAAGGAGACATCAAATTGGTGAAAAGGCGATAATTTTCATAAGCAAAGTTAGGTAACAATATATTCCTCCTTTATATAACTTTATTTATTCTTCAACGCCACAGACAAGTTTTATATTTAAAAATCTAATATACATAAAACGTCCACAGTTCTTATTTATAGCATTTAAAATAGGTATAGCATATGCCATGGTAAAACATTAAATAAGCCAAGACGATACCGGGACTGGTTCTCCAGAATCCGCCGGACAAACACTCATAAAGGCTATTTTAATACATCTATCTATCTACTATCTTTTATTCATCTATATCTAAGTTTTTCAAACCTAATATTGTGCATGCCGTAAGGTAAAATGTATCGGGACACTTAATAATTATTCCAACATAGACGAGTATACCTACATTATCAGCCAATAAATGATTTCTTTCTTTCTTTATTTTATTTTATTAACAGCATGACATAGTAGAACGTTGTCGTAATATTTAAGGGTTAGGTACAGACAACTGTCCCATACAAAACTGACATATCATCGCCCAGCCCAAACCGCTTAGGACATTTTTTTCACAGACATTTGGACAGTAGGTTTCATAGGTAGGCATTCACTTGGAATTTTGCAAATTCTACCCCCAAAGGGGGGTAAATTTTCCAAAACTACCCATTAAAGAGGTGGAGCGGGTGTTGAAATTCCAAAGGGAGAGTACAAAATCCACGCGGAGGACGAGCTAGTAGTAGAACAGAATAGAAAGGAATACTCTTGATTATATTAATTGTTTTACAAAGGGTGATAACGGGCTGCCTTATCAAAAAAAAAAAATTAAAGACAACCTCTGAATGGATTTAAAGGAAGTATGAGAAAATACTGCAGGTAGTCTGAAGTGTACCATTTACATATACAATAAATACATATACACCTACATAGAGTATATCTAATACAATAATAATCATAAAACCTAACCTCGTCATGAATCTATGAATAACACACTGCATAACATAACGCCATATTTCCCCAAAGGGGTGGGGGGGGGGGGGGAGATTTTGCCAGAAATATTAAAGTCCCATGTAATCGGGGCGATCCCATCACCATCAACCGGGCTTAAATCCAGACTCCGAGCTACTCCTGAGAAATTCCAGATTAAAAAACTAACAACACTGACCGACCTGGAAATCGAACCCTCTTCCTCATCCCCAGCAGTAACGCTTGCGTCCACAAAAAAAACGAAGCAGTCGACATAATCTATGAATAAATTAAAGGTCCTCCCACTCAATGAAGCAAGACAATGAGTCAACAAACACGTAACTCAAAGGTCGACAACCTGTTACAATTCCACTGAAGTTACGACATTTTGTTTATTTTGGTCAACAAGTTTAACACAACTTTAAACGTCGCGCGTCGCCGGTAAAAGGTTTTCTCTTTTGTTAGTCGATGTGTGTTAAAGATTAAGTTGCTTATTAAAAGGTTGTATGTTAATTGGTCTCTCTGAATTTAAATGTTTTTAAAGGCTCTTAAGCTACACACGTACTTAATACCTAGTTGTATTTTTTTATTTAAAACATATCAAAAATAAATGCGTGTTCTATGTTCACGTGTTTCGCGGAAAAAAATGCTTCATTACCTACAATTTATAACATGTAAATAGGTTGAACTTTTTTCATCCCATTTCTATAGTGAACATTGTCTTTGTCTGGTATTCAGCTGCATCTGGTAAGACTGGAAGCCTGAGAAAAAGCAAGGGAGATGATGACTGTCTTTGACCAAACGTCCACATAAAGATATGTTATAAAATTCATAGCCATCGAATACCAAATAAGCAAACACTTCTATAGGAAACGTAATAAATTAAAAACACAATTGAAACTGCAACCTTTACCTTTCAAACAGTACCTTAGCGTGATTTTAGCTTTCAATTAAAATCCAATTGGGGCCCACAATTGTTGATTGTTAACCTAGCTTTTAGAGTAGGTACAGTCCTACTTACCCCATTTACAAACATTAACTACAGTTAGGTTATTAACTGCAGAGTTTGTTTGACCCAAACGAACATCGTCGTGTGACGTCAAACGGAAGTGATAGTTTTACGAAGAACGCATTAACCCATGCAGGAGGAAAACCGTAAAAAAAGAAATTACATATGCTTCGATGATTCACCATTAGCGAAATCTATAGTTATAACGATGTCACAGACAGTGAGACAGCTTCATACTAATATTATAAACAAACAGAATTTTTACGTTTTTTTTGTGGTGAAAGAGGTAATAACCCAAAATTGAGTACGAAGATCTTAAAAGATTAATTCATGTTCCACTAACAACGTTTTAGTTTTTATATTGTGTTGTGTTGGACAGTGTTCATGAAATGATACAAAAATAATGCGTAGTTCTCTGTCTGTAACTTAATTATAAGGCCAGGGATCGTCACTTCGCAAACGGCTCTCATTTGTAGGGTTTTCCAATTTACTTTGACTTAGAAATCGACCTCGTGCAGAAATTCTTCGAGCAAAGTCACTGCAGCTTGCAGGTTCATAACTAAAATTAACACGGCTCCATCTTCAAAGCAATTTTCTTCAAATTACACTAACATAGGCACATCATATAAGTAGGTAGGTAACACACTCTAGACAGTAAATTTATAAATAATTACAACATACAGCGTAGAGACAGCAAAGAAAGCATCAATCACCTCTGATTCGTTTTTTGTTCAACAAATTGGAAAGGTTATTGATACTGAAACAAAAAAATAGACGAAAGTGTTATTGTTTTTGTTTTGTACTAAGAGTAAAAGTGTTTGACCTACAAATAAGTGCATTGCTAGTTTTGCTAACGGTACCGCGCACACAGACGCGGTCATTGCCCGGCGCTCGCGTGTATGTGTGTGTGTGATCTAAACAAGTCGCGCTGCGCAGGAGTCGACAACCTGAAGCTTTTGATAATGAGAGTGTTAATTAGAAGAAGGCAGTATAGCTAAGTGTTATTTCTTTTACATATTTTTGTATTTGGTCTTCTTTTCGTGCCACCCGACATTTTGTAGTGCGTATAGTTCATGCTGTGGTGTAGATATTATTCAATTACGAGGATAATGCCGAGGTTACCGGCCCTGCCCTGCCCTGTCGTCGCTAGAAGACGTATACTTGAAGAGATTCGACTCACTTTTTGGAAGACTTAATGACACATCCACTTTAATTCACTTTGCTGTCCTCCTATAGGTATTATCCACACATTGATAGACTCCCACTAAAAATATCGGTGTACCTAGGTGTCTTATGTAAGCAAATTACTAACAAAAGCAAACATTATAATATTATGTATACATACTAAACAAATATTTGTGCCAATTCTGGAAAATTCTACAGAAAGCAGTCGTATGACTTTGTAATGTATGTTGATCTTCTATACATATAATAAAATAGTAATGAAGTCAAAACTGTACATTAAAAATATTTTTGAAAAAAAGTAATTCCTGCGAGGAACGAGTCTGATGCCGAAAATGTAGTTTTTAGAATTTTGTCGTGTGGGCACGAAAATAGGTTATAACCAACTAGGTACCTATAGGGTACTTTTAATTTAATTTAATTTATTATTTAATTCAGATACAGTGATCCATATTTATGTTAGTATACCTACTTAAAAATTATGTTAGTTATCAAAGATTAGAATACAAGCCACAATAATATTATTATAACTAAAATAAATAACTGAAATAGGTGCATAAAATCAAATTGTAAAATAAATCCTTAAATAAAATTAATTAATTAATACCTAAGTCCATCTAAAAATTCATTAAAATCCTTAAAATCATGTACAATATTAAAATTAATTAAAATTAATGTCAATTACTTACTTTTAATCCCACTAGTACGTTTCTGTGGGATATTTTACACACGCAGGCGAAGCCGTGAGCAAAAGCTAGTCAATAATACACTGGAATATTCTAGAAAAATATGTTTTTCCAATAACTAAACAGTAGTTAAAATTAAAATGTTTACACTCCTCGAATAAAAACTTTTTCAAACAGTTTATTAATGTTCCACATAAATAGAAGCATGAAATTCAATGTCACCCCGTTACAACACACCATTCAAATGATTCACCATACTTAGGTATACACGGAAACATCTGATCAAACTTTCCAAATGTTTACAACAACTGGTTTTACCGCTGCGGTTATCAATGAGCGGCGTACGTTCTCGAAACACCACCAAGCCTATATAAGCCCCGAGCTTGCTTGCAGCCGTCATAGTACATTACGAAAGCAACAACGAAGCAACGAACGATGCAGAAATATCTTTTAGTCCTTGCATTCATCACCACCGCGGCCTGCCATGAGGGCAAGAAGCACAGGGTCGAGGATCCCTTCTCAGCGCTGGATAAACACATCACCCACACACTCGCATACCACTACCTATGGCCTTGGAGTCAGCTCATCAGGGCAGCCGCGGCTATGGACGTCGAGGAAGCTCTAGAAGAACCACAAATCATATCAGACAAGGAGAAGTTCCAAGTTAATCTCAACGTAAGGAGGTTCAAACCTGACGAGCTAAGGATCAAAGTGAAGAACCGTTATATCATAGTTGAAGGAAAGCACAAGCTCAAGGATGACGTTCAGCAGTTCATGGCGAACCACTTCGTTCAGCGGTTCGTGCTTCCTTCCGGTAGCAAGCAGGAGGAAGTGACCGCGGTTCTCAAGGAAAATGGTGTTCTAACTGTGTCTGTGCCTAAACATGAGCTGCCTCCACCGCTGCCCGAGAGAGAAGTGCCCATTGAAGTAAGACTACCGGTCAAAGTGGAGGACAAAACAGAAAAACCTGTAACAGAAGAGAAAGTCGAAATTGCCGAAACAACAACAGAGAAAAAGGAGGTTCCTATCCAAACATCTTCAGTAACACCACTTGAGCAGCTAGAACTAGTAGAAGCCACAACACACGTCGGCAAAATTAGGAAGAAGGAGTTGAAAACAACAACAAAAACAGCAAAGGACAACGAAGTATCGAAAGGGCTCGAAGGCAACGGCTTGGATTATGCGCTAGTTGAACAGGAAGAGTGAATACAGACTGCACTAAGTGAACTAAGACTGAACGAAGCTTTACAGCGACAAACAGTCGTTAAAAGCGTGTTTTAACTTTTCGAACGACAAACGACGAAATGACAAAGTATTGTTTATTGCTACAAAAATAAACAGTCAGACCGTAGTGTTTAGAATAAATCGTTCGAAAGGTTGATATAGGAGCAATAGTTGTTATTATTTTTAAGTTGAACTGTATTTGTTGTGAAACATTTTCCCCACGAATAAACAGTGTTATTTATTATTCTCTGAGTTTCCATTCCGTTCGCGGTAATATTTCTATTTTATAAGACTGTTCTTTATGTTAATGTTGTGTGTAAATCTGTGTAACGCACTCTGTGGGGATGAGATGCTGCCTTAATGGTCTTAAGCCTCATTTGCATTGGTAGAAAAAGTCCATGAATTATTTCGTGGGCTTGAATGATGGTCATTCCTGTTAATTTTGGGATAAGCAAAGAAATTTGTAAGAGATTTTTCTTGTTGTAATAGAATAAACATTCGTAGTTTATCTTTCTCTTCACTTTAGTCAACGAGTATGAATTATAGGTACATTAAGCTTGGTAAAAGCATAATATTCTGTTCTTTATCCGTTTCAATAAATCCCCTGCTATCCTTGTATATTATGAAAAATAACAACACAATGAAAACACTTCAATCTATCTAGGATTTTCCCAACTATGTTGGGTCAGCTTCCAGTATAACCGGATGCAGTTGAATACCAGTATTTTACATGCAGCGACTGTCTATCTAACCTCCACAACCCTTACTGGGTAACACGATACCCCTTGGTAAGACTGGTTGTCAGACTTTTGGGCTTCTGACTACTCGTAACGACTGTCAAAGATCTACGAATTACAGCAATCAAAACACTAGACATTCATAATTATTTACAGCGAAAGATTCAGCAAAGCTCTTTAGTAAACGGGGGTGGAAACTCGAAAGGAATCCGGCAATGGCATTAAAAAAGAATACTACCAATGATATGAATAAATACAAAATATCCCAAGTACCTATTAACACTAAAAACCTAAGACGTCTTTGACGTCCTCAAGTTATCGTATTGTATTTAAATAAAACATAACAATCAAATCGAGAAAGAGTTGATTAAATTGGCAGAGTAACTTAAAATTTACTTCTTCGTGAATAATAAAGTTAAATCTTTGATACGCCTGCCATTTACTTTCATTGTAAATATATATTTTTACCAAGTTAAATATTACTATTTTATTTCTATTTGACGAGACTTCGTTTAATTAACTTAATACAGAATGTAAATAAATTGTATGCACAGCTTTTCGTATTAAAGACTTCTATTAAAAACGTATTTTTCTTAATACACTATTTCAATTATTTCTAATAGTAATTTCTAATGAACGGCCAGATGGTGATCAAATCCATCCCCTAAGTAATAAGTTATAGAAAAGTTTAATAAGTATGCATTAATAACACGGATTAAATACCTTGCTTATAGGGCCAAAAGACATTGGCGTCAATGTGTCTTAGGACCATTTTTTATTTTTTTTATTTGGTACTTATTTTATTTACACACACGTATTTACATGATTTTAAAACTAACAGACTGAAAATAATAATAATCATCTTAAGCCACCCAAACCCATAGTCCAATATCTTTGTTTCCATATCCTGCAATAGTCCTACACCAATCGGAGGTTGTCCTTGGGTGCACTTGCATAGTACACACAGGGATCTTCGTCTGTTGGTGCCTCATTTCATTGAAAACGTCTAACGGGCTTCTGCGAGTTGGTATTGGCCCCTCGAACGCCTTCTAAAGGACCGGGACCCCAGGGTCCCGAGAAATGTCAAGAGACGTACAAATAATAATAAAAGAACAAGTAAATTAAAAGTCCATTTATTTTAATTTCATTATTTATTCGACGTGTTGGCTTCGAAAAAGAACGCCTCGCTTATCTAGTGGTCAGCGAATTCTGGGTGTACAAATAAGTACGTACACCTCTACCTAACCATTCGGGGAAAACAGGCGTGATGCTGTTTATTTTCATAAAAAGAGGAAATCTATAACCAACTTAAGCTCATCATTCAGTAGAGTCTGTTTTTACCAACATAAACGTTTCTTTTATACAAAAATATATGTACTTTTCAATCTTTGCTATGTCTTGCATTTTTTCCACAACTCCGGAAATTATTTTCCATCACCTCGGACACCAATCGCGACGGCTAAAGCCTACCACAGACGCAGATATAATATATATTATAGCAAGACATATTAACATATATTGTTATTAGTAATCTTCGAGTGACCTCAGACGGAGCTATAATATAATTATACTAGCTTTACCCGTCCCGACTTCGCACGGGTAGCTTTAAACCCTACCTACCCTACCTACCCTACCCTAATTTTCTCACTGTTTAAATCTTCCCTGAAATGTTTGTCATAGACAAACATTTCAAAACCAAAATCAGCTAAATCGGCCCAGCCGTTCTTGAGTTATAAAATTACAACGAAAAGTGGCATTGATTTTTATAGATATAGATTTCTAGTACGTCACCAAAAACTACGCAAAAAGAAGAAAGTATACTAATATATATTATAGCTACGTCTGTGACGGGTTTAAAGCAATAATAATATAATTATTTTCAATTTAGGGTTCCCTAAATCTCTCACGGAAATCCACTCCCAGTTGCTGCTCTGTATGTTTGTATGCACATGACTGTGTACGGAACGCCTGATCAAATATACCCAGAGGGCAGTGCTCCGCGCTTCCAAATCAATTACTAACGCGGTCAGGCGCCTGTATGTGAGCTACGTACTTTGCGGACCTCGTCGTCGCTCTCGTAGTACCCCGAAAATTCCTAAATGTCCGTCGCGTTCCATTGCCGATTTTATATATAATGTATATGCGATAGTGAGCAATTATGACAAGAGGATCGGTATCGGAATCATGTGTTGTCGCAGTAAGTACAACGTGATGGGATCAGTCACTAATATACGCTATACATTTTTGCCAAGTGCTTGCTTTCTCGTTCTTTGTGGCCGGTTGATGGCAATAGGCTCGCCCCCTATTACATGGGTCTTAAACATAACTAGTGAAATGTGGGTGTACTATAGGTATACCTCTGCCCAACCCTTCGGAGATACAAGGCATGATGTTATGTTATGTTGTGTTATGTTATGTGTTATTATTTCCATATACCAAGAACATGTTTTATGGTATAACTAGCGGCCCGGCCCTGCCTCGCATTTACGACTAGACAAAACTTTGAGATTTCTTTATTATATTGAAGTAATATAAACGTATTATACAAAAACCTTCCGTAATAAATTCTCGTAGTTTAGAAGAACAACGTGGTCATACAGACAGACACGAAAAGCGACTTTAATTTATAATATATTTAGATATAGCATAACTTTAAAACGTTCCAGGATTCAAGTTTCTACTTAAATTCTTAAGTTCAGTCGTGAGAATGTAAGAAACAGACAGAGATACCGTTTTCAATACTGTTATGGAGAAATATCATTAGTTGAATATTATATTTGCACAACCTGCATTTATACAACTATCCAAAACTGAAAACCACGATTATACAGGTTGTGGCACTTAATAACAACTTCAAAACAAGCTCTCACTTGTGCAAATGCAGAATGAATTACAAAATTGGGTTAGAAGTAGAAACTTTGTAAGAGATAAGCCCATATCTCGCGCCATACAACAACAAAACTTTAACAAACTCGTTATATTAAACCGTACAGTCGTTAACAATGTAACTTGAACACATCGCCGCCATTTAACTTCCCAAACAACATAATCGAGTACAATCGAGAACAGTTGTAAAAATAAATTGTCGACGAGTGGCGATCATTCGACACTGGAGCTGTCGACATGCTAGCTATAAAAGCAAAGCATTTGAAGTCTGTGCACAATGTATTTTTATTGTTTTGAGCGTGATTTTAAATGATTGGTTTAACAACAACCTGTATCTATAGCTTCGGTTTAGATTGCATATATATTGCAGAGGCGGGTAGCTAGATTTAAGAGATTTTGTTTCATATTTCGTTACCATAATTATGATCCCATAAACAAAGTAAAGAGGCTGAATCCTTGCTCTGCCATGTCGTTTATGTCGTTTATGGATCTTTATGAAAATGATGACATTCCACTCGAGCTAATAATAACAATGTAATCCCAATAAAGCATCAGGTTGTTTATTTTACTCACCCTTAGTAGGTACTCATACTTTTTCTTTAAATCTTTTTAAGCAATCTTACTTCCATGGGCAATACAGAGCCAGCCCAGAACTCTGCTCACCCTCTCTCAGGCGACACCAATTATTACGAGAGCAGTATAATGACAAGCCCGCCGGTAACGCTCCATTACTGCGCAGGCTCCAAATGTAGGTGCCCTTGTGAGCCATCAACCACTCCCCAGTCCCGACGGACCCGGGAATATACTAGGGCTGACACTATTAATTTTATGTTTATTTTTATAGGCACTGCAGCAGTTGAAACCGATTAGAAAGTAATACAGTTGAAAGAGGGATACCATGTAGTTTCCAGGTCGTTGTTGTCCAGTGGAACCTACGTTTTAGTCACAGTTTTAAAATACCTGCAAAAGGTTTCTTTTAGAAATGTGCTGAGTAAAATAAACCAAGAAATGATTAGCAGACTGATTAGCAGATTGATGACTCCTTTGCACTGAGGCTCTGCCAGCAAAAGAATAATCAAGCTCGGCTGACTTTTCTCAATAACCTACCTTCTGTGCCAAGATCTAGCCAAATAACAATAAAAACTGTTATAAGTACTGGTCGTTAGCACGTTCTACAAAAATATTGCTAAAAGCCTTTCTAGTTTTCTTAAGAGAGAAAACAATTAAATTTTGTTCACATTTCGCTTATAGTCCACGTCTTGCAACAGGTGCTGGTAAGCAAGCTGCTTGTAACAGAAATTAGATAGAAACTTCCAGAAGGTCTGTTTAATAAGTACTAATTCAGTATGCACCTAAACTTCAAAACCAACTTTTTATATATACCAGTAGCTTCAGCCCGCAAGTTCGTCCGCGTGGGAGTCAACTATAGCATAAATAATTATCCTATGCCAATAACTAGGCAATAGTGTCGCTTGGTATCAGTGAAATATTTTTTGAAACTGGATCAGTACTTCCAGAGATTACCTCTACAAACAAACAATTTTACTTCTTTAAGCCTCGTGCAGACTAGCGCAACGCGACAATGCCACGCGACTCTAACAATACAATTTCTAAGAAAACTTCACGGTAGATCAATTACCGGTGTCGACGCGCTGTCAGTTGCCTGTCTACACGAGGCTTTATATTATCAGTTTAGATTTAGATTTGTCGCTACTACATATTACTACTACCCATTACCTACACTATTATACTACTACTACTACACTATACTATACTATTACATATTTACTATACTATTGGGCTTGAATATTTATTTCCTCCTGACCAGTGACTTGACAATCATTGATGGACCGACATCCGAGAAAATGAATGTTATAGTACGTAGCATTGGCGTGGCGTTTCCACATAAGCCATAGATCAAGAGTCAAAGTATAGCTGAAGATGTTGACATGGGTGGAGTGGATGAGGAAAACGATAAAACAGATGTAGTAACGCCTCTTGGGAGACGCCTATTTCCAGCAAAAGATAGCCAGTCTTCGTGTAGTACAGATGTTAAGGTTTTATCCATCAACAAGTGAGCGTACACGTGGAAGAGATAATAATGACCAAACAGATTCGGAGAAAACTAAATTGTATATTATGGTTTCCCATTTCCCTTAACGCGAATTCTGTACCAGGTCTTCTGTAATCTTTATTTCGAGGAAGCACTCCCAGATATAATAATAACATTTCATAATATTACATAGAAAGTGTCTGCTGGCTGAGAAGGCTTTCCCTACGCTTTCACAATTCGCGGGTAACATTCTAGACTAGCTTTTACCTCGGCTTGGTTTGAAAGGAAATTGACTCTTGACGATTTTCTCTATTTTCTAGGTATTGAATAAACTTTGTTTTATGGAGGAAAAGTAACAGGATGTATAGGTTTCTTATCATTACGAGCATGTCGTAAAAATTTACTCTCGCTGTGTTTGGCGAGAATTTGCGATAATGCCCGCCGGATAATTAGAAGTTTGGAATTTGCCACAAAGAACGTACTGGGTATAAATGGATAGTATTTTATTTACTGCCTACCTGAGTAAGAACTTCACAAACGTACTTGCCAACTTATTTATCTTAATAACTTATAGGTACTTAATTACATTCATCTACTCACATCACTTATAGGCACAAGTATAAAAAGAGGAAAAGTTCATCAAAAATTCATCCGCATCGCTGATATAGTCAAAAAACATACAGCATAATATTGAAACACTATTCCTTAAACCTAATAAGGTACCTACACGATTAAGAAAAAGCACATTTATTTAAATTTATCACCAAGTATACCTAGGTCTTTAATTTAAATAAAAACGGAGTTTAAATACTTATAGATTTTTTACTTTATTTACCTTGTCAAAACATAATGCAAAAAAACTGCGATCACCAGTGTATTTTCCAAGAATGGTGATTCACCATTCTTGGAAAATACACTGGTGATCGCAGTTTTTTTTTTTTTTGGTGGTGATTATGTTCGTGAGCGGGCGCCGTCAGTGGGGACTGGTCATCGCTTAGCTGCTACGGCTTATTTCAATTTTTGAATTGTTTTTGTTTTTTATTACGGACGCTTTTAATGTGCACGTCTTTCTACATTGTTCTCACATGTATAATTACAACATGAATGATGTAACCAATTGTTTGTAAAAATATTCTGATTTAAAAGAGTGTCCGTGGAGTTTCTTGCCCGTTCTTCTCCATAGGAACCTACTACGCGTTGGAATGGGCAACTAGCTTCATATTTCTGACTGACCGACCTCTTGACAATTCAAAAGTACCTGTAATTGGTTTATTTGAAATAAATGCTTTGAGTTTGAGTTTGATGGTGGTGGTAATTTATCCTATTTTCTTCAACACAACACTCTTTGTTTAGCAAATACTTACAAAGAAAGAATTTGTTTACTCTAAATATGTCGCGTACGGAATTAATAAAATACATCCTCTCTTGGACATTTTCATTTTTAAATCCGTGGCAGCCCTGATATACAACATTAAATATTTGATAGATTGATTGCCTCTGCAGTCCTTAATAGTCATAACGAACTTGTGTAATCGGAAGTAATAGCTTATTAGCTATTATATAGGTATAGGGAAATTTATTCACAGTGTTTCTTATAAGATGTAGTGACAAAAATGTAAGAGTATGATTTTAGATGGTTTGGTTATGTTGAGAGGATGACTAAAAGGCGACTAATAATGTTAGATTATACAACAAATGAAAAAAAAGGGAATTTATTCGAGGGACTAATTTGGATCCCGAGAACAGCGAAGGATCCTAGAGTAGAATCCCGAGCGTAGCTAGGGATTCTAGATTTGAATCCAAAATTAAAGAGAGATTTATTCACTGTTATCAATGAATAAAATGCCCTTTTTCGAGTGGCAATGGTAAAAAAGGTATTTACAAGCCAGATGTGAGTGGAAACGCCGGGAGGGCGCTCTAGAAGAACGTATAGAACGTATAGAGGCGTATAGTGACCTTATTGGTGATTTTCTTCAGAAAGGTCATGTGCGTAGTTCTCGCAACCGGCGTGCGTGTATGACCAGGTGTACATATGGCCGTAAACGAGGCAGAAGGAGTATGTAATGATCGTAGCAGCTGGCGTTATGTAGTTTTTGCCCACCTCCATGGGAAGAAGGCGTGAGCTTATGTATGTTTCGTTGAAAGGAAACGTTTCATTTTTGTATAGGACTCCGGGCCATAACATATGTACGCTTTAGAAAACCTGGGAAACGAACCCCTGAATACAATAAAGACTGTTTTTTTTTTTCATAATATGTAATGTTTTTAGGCACTAAATAAATACTGAAAATGTTTGACGTTTATCAGGAGAAATACACGACCATTGACAGCCGGCCATGACAGGTTGGAGAGATGACGTTTACATTACCTAGAACTGTCAAAACTGTGATTGTTGTTTGCAAATAACTTTTTCCGGCTGAAAGCCAAGGCCGTTTTGGAAGCCTCGCTGAATTGTTCCAAATAAAACGTTTTTTTTACTTTTACAGACACCGAAAGCCACGAAATCGAGACGAACGAGACAGACAGATGTAATGTCAAACAGCAATATAATGATTTTTTCGTCCAGAAGCACCTACAAATCTACTATCTACAAAAGTAAAATATATTTTTGTTAACGATTCACACTTGCTAATTAATCAAAAAAGTTGTCTAAGATAGCTATAGCTATCTTATCACAGATATACATGCCTTTCATATTTATATAAATAACGCGTACGTGATAATTAGGTACTATGTTTTAATGTAACATGATTTCTGGACGAAAGCAGTGTGCAAGTAAGACGACACCATGATCAATAAAATATGTATGGCAATAATGTGATAAACTATTTTTGTGCCGAAATAGTTAGATGAATATTCAGGAAAGAATATTTTTTCTGAAGTCGTGGAATTTTTTCCTCTTTTTTCACTATCGTACACTTTATGAATGAAAATGCAATATCTCCTTAGAGCGGCAAATTTAATTTAGATGCTAGGAATAATCTATACGAATGCTTAGTAACAAACAAGACCAAAGAGTCTAGTATTAGAGGGCGATGTTCATAAACGCCCTAATTATGTTCAGCCAATTCATATTTTAAGTATTCTTCATTAATTCAAACAAGATTTTTGATAATAGTCTAGAGTTAATTAAAAACTTAATAAAAATATATATTACTAGCTTTCGCCCGCGGTTTCGCTCGCGTGGAAGTCGGAAATTATCCCACGGGAACGTACTACCGAGATAAAAAGTGTATCCTGTATGTGTTAATACAGGTTATACATTATCTGTGTGCCAAATTTCATCCAAATCCATTCAGCCGTTGTTACGTAATTGAGTAACAAACATCCAAACATACAAACTTTCACATTTTTTATATTAGTAGGATAGTAGGATTTGTAGTTCCGGTTGCATTTTCGGTTTAATGGCGACGATAAGTGAAAGATTACAGTTCAATTCGTTCAATGTGATCAAATAAGTGGTTGGAAAATACCTTGTTTTTGAGGTAGGATAACCACAGAGGCCACACCAAGTGTAGCTTTTGGACATGGTCGTTTTTGTTAAGGTATGCATGTACTTTGATCATGATCATTAAAAAAAAACTGTGTTGTTAAAATTAATGCTGCTGTCTACTCTTATAAAGCAACCTTTTAAGAGGGTTTTTAAATATCGCAGCATTATGCTGAGATAGGCCTTTTTGCCTTCGCACAGGTCGTTATTATATTTTTGTATTCGTTTATTCGAAAAATATGGTAGTTTTGTTAGATTTAAATGATGCTTTTTTACTGTTTGTATTTCCTGTGCGTGTAACTAATAAAATATTTTTCTTTCTTTCTGTCTTTAGGAAATTAATGTTAAGATTATGGATATTTTGTTCAAATTAAACAAACAGGCAAATTATATCAATTATCTTTTACAATTAAAAATAAATTACTAAATTAAGCTTAATTATTTACAATATTTTAATGGCACTATATAAATATGAATTCAAATAACAAATGCTGGCACACAACCTTCTTAAAAATAGTTTTCAAACGATATAATATTAACACCTAGTCGAGTCTTTCCACGTTCACCCACTCGTCACCTGAATGCACAGTCCTAGTACCTAGAAAATTTATGGGTTTATTCATAAACGTTGCTTAAAGTTAAGTGACGTTCAAACGTCAAAAATTTATGTAACCATAAATTTTTGACGTTTGAACGAACAGTCGCTAATCATTACTTAATTTTAAGCAACGTTTATAAATAAACCCCTTCGTAAATAAAAAAATAAACGAACACAGATTTCAAATGAAAACTCTTTAACATTTCTGACAAGTTAAATAAGGATATTCTTTCCTTCAACCAGAACATTCCTTTTGAATTAAAATGATTTCTTTAATCCGCGTTTATTTACTTTTACATTCGCCAAACTTAAGGCTATTCCTTTTTTTTTTTTTTTTTTTTTTTTTTTGGGTGGGAAATCATCAAATGACTCCTCCCGCTCTGGGCGGAGCGAGAGGGAGTGTCAGACTTTTACTGACTAAAACCCACCCGTGTTCCTTCCGTTGCCTGTGTGCCGGGGCCGCGATATCCCTTTCGGACCAACTCGCAACCCTGGCAGGCATTGGCCCTTACGGACCCCGTCAGTTGGTGCTGACATCTCTTTGAGGCGCGCGTGGAACACAACGCGCCGTCGACCCGGGCCTGGTCCTAATCGGACGGCGAGCTACCCATTGCCCACCGTCCGCAAGCCCGCGCCTACGGTGGCCGGAAGTCGGCTCGCGACTCCCGACGCCCGGGGCGTCTCCTGCGGCGACTAGGGGCGCGAGGGCGCGCATCTTGCATTTCCCTCGCGCGCTCCGCCTCCTCCTTCGCGAGCATTACTGCTTCGCAGAAGGAAGTGACGGCTTCCCATGCACTCTCGCTCCGGACCATGGCCTGAACCAGGGCCGGACGCGAGAGATCGCCGCTGCCGATCGCCTCCGTGAGGACACGGCGGTGCCCCGCCCAAGCCGGGCAGACCTCCACCGTATGCTCCACCGTGTCCTCCGGGCGATCCACACAATGGTAACACCCGGGCGTTTCCTCCCGCTTTATCCTGAACAGGAACCTCCCGAAACAACCGTGTCCGGTGAGGACCTGCGTCAGGCGGAAGGTGAGGACGCCGTGGCGCCTCTCTAGCCACTCCTCAAAGAGGGGCCTTACCGCCGCAATTGTGGCGTGCCCAGCGCTGGGTTGCGACAATCGCACTCTCCATGCCGCCATGAGATCCCGCCGGAGCTCTGTCCGCTGTGCCGTGATTTCTCGCGGCAGCGGAGTTACACCCCGGCGTTTCGCCTCCTCGCGCAACTCCCACATGTGCGCGAGGACTTTTGCCTCCAGATCCCATGGCGGTAGTCCGGCAAGGAGGCTCGCCGCCTCACGGGAGACCGTGCGGTATCCTCTGACCAGCCTAATGGCCATGACCCTTTGGGACGCGTTCAATCGCTGGGCTGGTCGCAGCCTTAATGAACGCGCCCACACCGGTGCCCCGTAAAGGGCCATGGACCGCACGATCCCCGCGTAGAGCCTCCGGAACTTAAGGCTATTCCTAAGATTGTATTTAGGATACACACACACAAACACACTTTGTTAACATCTAATTGAGATATACAGGTTGTTCGGCAGACGGTTGAACATACGAAAATGGCGGATCCGAGGGGCCGTCTGCTACGTGTTTAGGCCCAATAACATGACCCAGTCACAAGGATTTTTTTTATGATTTTTGTTTTATTTTATTCGTAATTCGTTGTTGCCCAAACTTCAAACGTGTTGACATTGGGCCTAAACACGTAGCAGACGGCCCCACGGATCCGCCATTTTCATATGTTCAACCGTCTGCCAAACATCCTGTATATTTAGAGACACTATGAATCTGATTCTTACAATTTTCTAGTGGCTAGGAAACAGAATAATATTATGTTCACAATATTGCGACGGTGCAAAGTCCAGAGGAATTATAAAGTACATTATTCCTTATCTTATTGATGACTAAAGAAGCAAATCAATATCATTGTCCTTTCACAGCATAAGACCCATCAGCGTCATAGATCCTCTTTTTGTTATCACTTCCATATCCAAGCTTATCATAGCCATACGGTTGATGGTCAATGTGGCCATAACTTTGGTCGTAACTGCCGTAACTGTGGTCATGGGGGTCAAAACTATGGTCAAAGTGGCCATGGTCATGATGGCCATGGTCAAAATGATGGTCTTCGATGTACTCGTGGTGTTCGTGTTTCTTTTTCTTCAGGTAGTGGATGAACCAGAGGACGAAGTGCCAGCCCTTCGTTACGAGTACGTAGAATAAGGCTCCGTAGACCATTTTGAGGACGATCAGCTTCGTTGCTACTACGTAGAAGAAGTGTACTGTGAACAAAGAAAAATAAAATCTTACCGGAAATGTCCAAAGTCGTTGTTTCATGAATTGTTAAGGAATCGGTCAGTTAGTTAGAAAAATGAAGCCCGTTCAAAAACGAAGATCTATATGGAGAAGAACGGGCAAGAAACTCGAAGGACACTCTTTTAGAAATTTTGTGAATACCTGGTTACATTATTAATTGAGGGACTCGTGGCTAAATAATAACATCCGCACGGGTCAAACAATGGTTAAGTTACGCTTGCCGAGGTCGGCCCGTGGATGGGTGAAAGCGTTGGTCCCTGTTGTCATTTGTGAATCTTTGACAGTCGTTATGAAGTTGGTAGTCAGAAGCTCGAAGCTCTGACGACCAGTCTTACCAAGGGAGATGAGATAGGCAGTCGCTCCATGTAAAATACTGGTATTCAGCTGCATCCGGTTCCAACATAGTTAGTAAAAGGCATATGATTATTCATTAACTCGTAAATAAGAATAATGTAAAAATCTATATAAAACAATTAGACAAAAAGGCAGACAGAGGTGTGCGATACCTACTCCTACAGTTCGTAATTTATGTTTTAAAAGTTCGATGTAGTTGGAACTAGTCTATTGGGACTACCTTTTTTAACCAGGCGAGACAAGTCTAGCCTCCGGGCAGCTAGTGGAAAAACCCCACAAACAGTTATCTCTCCGGAGTCCGTATTTAAAAATCATTTAAAATAGTTTGAGTTATAGTTTAATGATAAATATAAGTGTTTTTGTGAAAGGACACATTGATAAAGCAGAGACATTGTTATCAGGTGAACCTATAAACAATCAGCTGTGATATCAAAATAAACAAATTGTGTCCATGAAAAGTGTTAAACTTTTTCTTTTTTTTTCTCGAAACAATTGAAAACGTGCATGTTTTGTGAAGATAATAACTACATTAGTGATAGACTGCATATTTTGTAACAAACATAAACAAAAAGTGAGAAAAACTGTGAATACAAACAAAAAGACAATTCAAAATTAAACCGTCTAGTACCTCGCAAAAAAATTAAGAAATTGGACTTTGAACCTAGTTGACCCGCTGTGATTTGACGCAACAAGCATCTTGTAGATATTGCTTCCTTATTTCATCCAAACTGAGTAAGGTTCGCTTGGCGTAGCGGCTGCGGCTTACGCTTTTTGTCTCGTGCGCCTGTAGGCACTGCGTTCGAACCCCGCTTCTAAAATTGTCTTTTTCAAAGGTTTGCTTTGTTAAAATAATACAACAAAATGAATTTCTTTGAGAATATTACTCTGCGACGAACTCGTACGAAATCACTGTCAGAGACGACAGTTAACGATGTCAGTACTAACGACGTCAGTTGTAACAACATGACACTAGATGGCACCACCAACAGCATGCCAAACATATCGGATGACGAGGAGAATGATAAAGTGCAAGACTTACAGCGGGAAATCGGAGAACTAAAGTCACAACTTCTGGCAGCCCATGACGAGATAAACAATTTGTCAATAGAAAATGGCGATTAAAAACAGACCATTAATACTTTAAACAACAAATATCAACTAGTGAAGAATGCAACAAGGAAATTAACCAGCGAAATTGGAACTCCTAAAAAGAATGTGAGATTGTCTACTCCTCACAAAGACCAACATTCTACAGCTCACTTGGACCTAACACGAAATACCGTACAAGGAGGCTACAAACAAGGATCTACGTCTAATAGAGTAAAAACTGCATTGAAGTTTGATAAAGAAACTATTGGAAGTCATCAGAAAAATGATAATAACTCGTCTCAACTGCAAGCTAAGAAAAACAAATTGTGTATAATAAGTAGTAATAAGATTAATAACGTATTATCCATAGCACACAACGGCTTTCCGGACCATCAGATATGCCACTATATTACAGCTAACTGTGGAATAAGTACGCTTGTTAGTAATCTAGACTCAAAACTAACTAATTATACTGTGCAAGACTATTGTGTAATCCTTATAGGTAGTGACGATTTTAATAAAACTAACAACTATTCAGACCTAATTTCTAACATTAGGGAAATCCTTTTATTGTTATCTCACACAAATATAATTATATGTCTGCCTACATATAGGTGCAATGATTACTCTAGTATGTTCAACTGGAGAATTGAAATGTTCAATAGTTTACTATATCATGACATACAAATTTATAACTATGCTGTAATATTTGACACTAATTTGAACTTATTATATGATTGTACCATGTTTTCAAATAACAGTGGTAGATTAAACAATTGTGGAATGAGAAATATTTTTGAAAATTTAAAATATAATATTAATGACTATGACAATTCAAATAATATAATTCCGGAAACTGAAACGAATCCTGAAATTCAAAATTCCTCAAGGAAATCAGATTTTTTTCGTGTATAAAAGTATAAACGTCCTTCATCAAAACATAAATGGACTTGCTAGGAAAATGGATTTATTATCTATATCTCTGTCGTCACTCCAAGACGCAAAAAATCCGGTAGATGTAGTATGCCTCACAGAGCATAATATGCTGAATACTGATATAGATTTAATCAATATTCCAAATTTTATTCAAGGGTCCTTCTTCTCAAGGAATAATCGCCGAGGGGGCTCATGTATCTTAGTACGCAATAATCATGCGTTTAAACCAATCACTACACTAAAACAATATTGCGTCGAATGCGTTCTGGAGTGCTCAGGCGTCGAACTTCTGAATCATAATATCTTAATATTTTGTATATACCGACCACCACGGTCCAAAACAGATGACATAAACACATTTTTCGACACTTTAAGCCGACTACTTGGGAAGTACTGCTACAGTAAAAAGAAAATAATAGTTTGTGGCGACTTTAACATAAATGTATTAAACAAAAACAAAATGACTACAATGTTTATGGAAATATTCTAGCTTGTCACAACCTACATCTGGGATTATTTGAACCAACAAGGACTATTAGTGGAGCATGCATTGATAATTTCATGTATAACATTCGTGGATGTAAATGTAAAACCATGGAGTTTGCCTTATCTGATCACACGGCACAATTACTAACCTGTCCCGTAAAACTTAGCTGTTCTCTAAAACATTGGTATGTAAAAAGACGAGATTACAGTAAAGATAATATTAGGAAATTTAATGATTGCATAAATTCGACTTGGTTTAATGACGTATTTGAAAATAATGACCCGCAGGAAGCTTTTGACATTTTTTATGATTTATTCACTTTATTTTATAATTTATGTTTTCCATATATTCGTATTCAAAAATATTCTGAAATACGACCCCGGTGGATGACTAAAGGAATAAAAAAATGCTGCATGCGTAAGCAGCAATTACTATGGAAGTATCGTAAGAATCGAAATATCATAAACAAAACCAATTTAAAAAAATTCGCGAGTAGATTACAACGTGTTATAAGGCTGACAAAAAAGTCACAGAATAATTACTTTATCCATACAGCTCAAAACAAGTGTAGGGCTACTTGGAACGTTATTAGTAAAACAATGTGTAATGTGCCAAAAAGCGAAATCAATCAAATTAATATAGACGGTAAACATTGTACTGATGATCCGCAGACCATTGCGGACTGTTTTAATATTTTTTTTATTGACCAAGTAAAAGGGAATACAAGTTGTACTAATAAAACAGAGACCTTACCTAATCACTCGGAAACATTATTTATGTATCCAACTACACCCCAAGAAATACACAAAATAATTTTTAACTTAAAAAATACCAACAGTACTGGATATGACAGTATATCGACTAAAATATTAAAACAAGTGCCAATTAAAATATCATACATTTTAAGTCATGTCGTTAATCTGTCGATCCTAAATGGATACTTTCCTGATAAACTTAAATTAACAATCATTAAACCTCTTTTCAAGAAAGATGATCCCTACAATATGAATTGTTATAGGCCCATAGCACTAGTACCGGTGCTCTCTAAGGTCTTTGAAAGAGTAATTTATGACAGGATAAATAACTACTTTGAAAATTTCAATTTATTTGCTAAAGAGCAGATAGGTTTCAGGAAAAATAAAAACATTAATATGGTAGTCTATGATTTTCTGACCACTGTTATGACTAGCATAGACAATAAAATTCCGGCGTGCGCATTGTATATGGATCTAAGTAAAGCCTTTGATTACGTGGATCACCAAATTCTGTTAAATAAATTATACAGGTATGGAATTCGGGGCACTTCATTAGAGCTGATAACTTCTTATCTTACAAACAGAAAACAGTCCACTCTAGTTACTCGAGTATGCACCAAAACAAGAACAGAAATTAACTACACTTCAGAATACAGAGAAAACAAACAAGGCGTCCCACAAGGAAGTGTTTTGGGCCCTCTGCTATTTATCATTTATATAAATGACCTTCCCAAAGTAACTAATCATCCCACTATACTTTTTGCTGATGATAGTACTGTTGTTTTTACAAGTAAGGACAAGTTATCCCTAGAACAAGATATAAACAGCACTCTAAGTGTAATTATGAAATGGCTAACTAATAACAATTTAAAAATTAACTTTGACAAAACTAAAATTATGATATTTCGCAATCGTAACGTCCGATTTACTGACATTAATATAGATTATACAGGAAACAAAATAAATGAGATAGCAACTACAAAATTCTTAGGCATGACAATTGATTATAATCTGAATTGGAAGATACATGTTGATACTTTAAATCAAAAATTAAATAAGCAAGCATATGCCCTACATATGCTCGCAAAAACGGTAGACACTTCTGCTGTACTTGCAGCATACCATGGCTACGTGGTATCCTTGATAAAGTATGGTATTATATTCTGGGGTAATTCCACAAATAAGGACATTGCATTCAAGGCGCAAAAGCGATGTATTAAGGGTATGTTTAATATCAACCAGACTGATAGCTGTAGGCCACATTTTATCAAATATAATTTATTGACATTGCCGTGTGTCTACATTTATGAGATTGCTAGCTTTGCAAGAACGAACAAACATCTTTTTGATAAGTACAGAAGTAAGCGGCATAGTGATAAAATTTGTTGCAAATCTAGCAAGACAGCCTTATATACCAAAAGCATTTTCAGTATGGCGCCGCGTATGTACAATCACTTACCAAAGTCTATACTAGAAACGCCATCCATCGATGAATTTAAAAATAAATTAAAAAGATTCTTGCTATTTAAATGTTATTATAGTATTCAGGATTATTTGATAGAGGATTTAAGGACATATTGTACTCAGAAATATTGTTGTTGATATGACATGTGATTAAGCACTAATTAATTATCTATTATTATTACTTTAACATTTATTTACAAATATATCTTGACATTCTCATTTAATACATGACATTTAAATTTTAATTTCTAGTGACATTATTATTCACTTATGTTTCATTATTATTTGCCATGTGAAATTACCCATAATTGTGTTATTAATTTTATTATAAATTATTGTTGCAAGTAACTGTATAATATTGTTGTGATACAGTCAACGCTTGAGATTTGCATGCCTCAAGGCGTAATATGGTTGAACTATGCCCTTTTTATTTTAACAACTTTATGTAATTACCCATATTAGCAAATAAATGATTTTCAATTTTTGAATTTTGATTTTTTTCTCATGTACTAGTACTGGAATAGATATAAATATATTTTTCAGAGCTATTTATCCTACATTATAGTAAAAATAAAATAAATGATTTAAAAGACAGCACCATTAACAATATTTCGGACAGTTTCAGAGTTTAGTAGTGACGGCGAAGATTATTCCTTCGAAAGAAGAATCGATTTCGGCATTTCAAATAGTACGATTGGCAACTTAAACTAATACTTTCCAGCCCTAGATGATCCACTACATGATGAAGTAGCGCTCGCCGGGTGCTGCCGCGGTTGGTCACTGTTCTAACCTAACCTATGAAAGTGGTGGATAATCTAACTATTTTACGATAAATTATCACTAATATTTGGCCACGTCATGAAGTAGTCGTGCGTTTAACGGTTCATATCGTCAAACGTTGAGTATTAAATGATCTAGCCAGACCACATCACGATGTGACCAGGTGGTGGATGTTAATTTCATGAAATGATACATACCTACACCAACTACCATCGCTGTCGATTCTTAATAAAATCTGCAATCAAATCCAAAGCCTGGTACCCTTCCCTGTGATGAGAAAACTTATCCGAAAAAGGCGCAAACTTATCGGAATAAGACGCAAACTGCCCCGGATAAGACGCAAACCGATCCGTATAAGGCACAAACTGATCTGTGTAAGGCGAATACTGTTCCGTTTTCTGATAATGCAAGTACGGGTCAGGCACGTGCTTGTATATGACGGAGGCCCAGACCATTATGAGGAGTATCTTCAAACTAGCTACCGTCAGGGCAATGGCCAGAACTAGTTTGTACAGTCCAACTTTCGCAGCCAGTACGATCGCGAGGTTGGCTGCAACAAAGAAAGGGCTGTGCTGTATTATTAGATTTTTGAATTTCACAAAGGTAAAGACAGGGGACCATTAAAAAAGGGCTTTTGTCATGAAGCGCAAAAAAGAAATTACGTAAACATTACACAACTCGTGTAAGAAGTTTTTTTTTTTGTAGGTGATTTGGGAATCTATATACAAGGCCTACTTTCGACAGGAAATGTGCATGTTTCATTTTAGAAACATTATCTATATCTATCTTTTTAAGCTGTACGAACTGTTTATGCCTATTATTTTACAGTTTATGCCTATTATTTTACCCTTTTTCTTTTTGCTTTTGCTTTTTTGTAACCATTTCATTTCCTCTCCCATTTCCAAATGACCAACTTTTCAAATACCCGCCGCAATACGAGACTAGTTTTTTTTAATCTTAAAATGTTCCCGACTAAGGAAGGCTAAGGTTTCTGCGGGAAAACTTTCCAATTTGTTCTCGATTCAGATTTAAATCCTCGGTCCAGACTTCTACTTTAATTCGCTGTATAAACCGACACTGGATGCTCCCGGAATCAGGAATAAGCTTTCGAGGAGATCTTTTAGTTACAGACTGTCTTGTTTGAGTTGCAACTATGTTTTTGTTATAAAAACTAATAGGAAGTGGACTTGGTAATGATGACGAATATTGAAACAGTCACCATGATGAAAAATCGTTTTGGTATGGCTCAACAGCGCAAAGAAGGATACTGCTGTTTATCATCTTGACATCATAATAAATAAATAAAAAATATATATTTTGAGACAACCAAGGCCCAGTTACAAAAACCTTAAAAAGTATGTTAGTAGGTACAGAAATAAAAATGGAAAATAATGTCGATTCATCAACCCGCACCTCTCACATGCAGATTGATGAATCGTTTGAACACAGCCGCGTCCAACCTATCTGCTATCACTTTCAGGATGCTGTTGCTACTCCCTCGTATATTTTTCAAGACTGACTAATATGCGCTCGGTTCTTAATAAAGTCTCAAACCGTATCGCTTTGTTTTCCGATCGTAACGTATTACAATGTCCCAGTGAACTTTAAAAAGTATTTTTGAAAGGTTTACTTGTAAATAATGAAAAGGTAATCAATTTTACAACTGTTATTTAAACATTAGGTTTTCAATTATGATTAGTTGAAAAAAAATATTGGCACTCATTTTATTTTTCCGTGGTTTGTAAATTTGTGTGACAGTAAAAACATAAACATTAATAAAAAGAAAATTGGTCGGTTATTTTATCCTACACTATCAGTACAAAAAATTCTCAAGTAGTGTATAAATGAATGGCCAGTAAAAATGTTGGAATGGGCAGTTACATAAATAGTTCGGTAGTTCATAGGTTTAGGTTGGATATGTGGCCAACCACGCGCTAGCCAATTAGGTCGCAGTAACTAAGCCAGGGCATCCCGGTGAAATGGGTAGGCTTAGGATAGAACTGTGGCAAACCGCGCGCGAGCCAAGCGAGGGAAGCGAGCGGTACCGCGGTAGCGGCCGGCGAGCGCTACTTCCAAGTTAGATTTCTTACCGAATAATTCCGATTTGTTAAGTACCCACACTTAACTGCCCGTTAAGTCATTTATTTCTTTAATTACCCGTTATAATATAATTTTTATTTAGTTTACTGCTCAGTTTTACTGCCGAACTTGTTAATAAACATGCATTTTTTATTTACCAAACCTACAAAAACCACTGCCGCTTTAATCAGTGCCATACTGAAAGCTTCGTTTGATTACGGAACGAGAATTTCAGTTTTAACTAAAATAAACATTATTAATCGGTCATAAGTTGCCGGGTCAGCGACACCCACTGAAAAAGTAGAGAGAATGTAATTTTTTCAGTATCAAATTCGTGTGAGAACATGTCATACTCGTAAGTGTCGCTAAACAAAAACTAACGCAATCGTAATAAGTTACGGATGTGGGTAGTTTGACACTATTACTGAACTGAACTTTCACTTTCAAGACTGCACGACGAAGGAAGCGTGTGACATTCTATTGAACTGCATATACATACAATTAGGTCCTTAAGCCAGCATCATTGGTTTAATGGTGCAAGCGGTACTGCTGAGTATGAAGTTCGATTCCAGGTCGGGAAAAATGATATAAGTTTTACTATCGGAATTTTCTCAGTAGCAGCCCAGAGTCAGGATTTGTGCCCGGTTGATGGCCATAGGCTCGCCACCTATGCACAAAACTGGCGAAATGTGGGTGTACACCTCTACCTAACACTTCGAGGAATACAGGAGTGATGTTATGTTATGTAACATTGAACTAAACCAATATTATCGAATAACACAACGCCTTTTTGTCACTTAGTATAAGACTTTTATTCAGAAAAGTCTTTGTATGGATTGGTGTTATTGTAGCAAGCAAAGCAGCTATTTGTAAAGAGGACTATCGACATTTACGCAAAAAGAGGGGTGTTATATGTTTGAATATTTGGTCTGTCTGTCTGTGGCACCGTAGCTCCCAAACTGTTGAGCTGATTTCAATGCAAGCTATTGTCATTTGTAGGTTAAATCGATTAAGTGACTTTATAACAAATAGTATTACACAAAACATTCGAGGAAATCGCCTACAACGTACGTTAACTTTGATGCGGTTCATGGCCGGAATATTTTGAAAGTCGAGTATAACAAATAAATATAAAACATTCAATCAATCTGCCTAGCCTTTTCCCAACTTTATTGGGGTCGGCTACCAGTCTAACCGGATGCAGCTGAATACCAGTATATTAAATGAAGCGACTGCCTATCTGACCTCCATAACCCAGTAACTGGGTAATACGATACCCCTTGGTAAATAAATATAAAACATGAATACTCACTTATTAGCGCGTACTTTGCTTTGCCTCGTGGCTCTACTTCATTTGTTCCTTCACTTTTATCAGAAGCTTCCACTGACCACGACAACGTTACAATCAAAACTAATAACAACACCTTCATTATGACGTTTTACAAAAGGACTTTTTAGTGTTATTTAAAATAGTATTAGGTTTTTAGTTAAGCTGTATTTTTTTTAATTTATCAGACCTTCAGCTCAGTTCAGTGCCGTATCTTAAAATGACATTTCACACTCTGTGTTGCCAGTCATACACAATGTGCTAATGTTACAAATAAACACTTTAGACCCGTGAAAGTGTACAGAGCATTATTACAAAATATTAACACGAATTTTCGTAAATGGAAGCGAGAGTTTTTCTAAAGTGATGTAATATTTATTTTTGGGATATTTTTTATTTCTACTTATTTATTTTAGGCATGGATTATCGTTGGTCGGACAAACTCAAACTCAAAGTATATATTTCAATTAAACAATTTACAGGCACTTTCGCATTATCAAAAGAGTCGGTCATTCAGAAGGATGAAGCTAGTTGCCCAAGTTTGCCCTAGTTGTGGAGAAGAACGGGCAAGAAATTCGATGGATACCATGGACACACAAAGTGAAGTTTGAAATATTCTATTGCACTTTTTTTGGTAACGTGAATGACGTAGGACGACCAACTCTTTAAATAATAGACAATAATGACAGCCAAATACATAATTATATTATTATGTAGTTCAAAAACATAGACTTTCGAAAATCAAACGGTAAACTTAAAAACAGTACACCTCAAGGTGAGCGGGAAAAGTGCTAATTATTATTACGGCAAAGTTACCATAAACAATAAGGTTTGTTTACGATTGATTGCTAAACATTTCGTCGGAATTTTAGGTTAGTATTATTGTTGGCTCAACCATGATCTTGTTACTTACAGGAAAGCGTTCCTAAGCGTAAGATGATTGATTCGAAGCCAACATCAAGCTTTTTACAAAAAAAACTATACATAATAAAAGTTTTTTTTTTTTTTTTTTGTTAGGTTCACCAACAATTTGATTACACTGATAATGAAATGAAATGAAATGAAATGAAATTGTGAAATGAAATGAAATTGTTTATTCTGTAAATATGATATCGGAATCACTTTTACACGTCATATAAAAAAATATTAAAAATAAGCTAGGTGAGATCGGGGTTTCCTATCTGACTACTCTGAGAAGAAAGGCCGAAACAAACTCAGAGGTCACAGTCTCTTTTAAAGTCCAGACATAATCTTGGTCAAGTCATGTGAGGACCATGTAGATTAGTGTCTGAAATGGTCTTTTGAGGAAAGAACCACACAGATTTGAGTGGACCTGTCCAGTCAGTGCAAGCATTTGTCAGTAATCGTGGAGCTCAACTCAGAACTTAAGGAGCTCAACTCGACGAACAATACCAAGGAAAGGATATTTGGGTAGGCCGCATCAACTACTCAAACTGCCAGACCATCATTAAAACTGAGAAAGAAAAAAGAAATGAAAAGGGAAAAAAAAATATCCACATAGTCCTCACATTCACAATAATTAAAATAATATAATACTTTACAAAGTAATCGTGTCATTTTGAATATAATTTTCAACAATGTCAATGTGTATATAAAACTGGTTTATTGTGATGAATAATTACAATGTCAAGTTTTATGGTTTTCACAAGGCTTAGCAGAGCGAGCAGCTCAATCCCAAGCTTTTTTATCTTCTAAATAATCTGAAATTTTATAGCCCTTTTTTACAAAGTTTGGTTAATAATACAATATATAATAATATATAATAATATAATACAGCTTTTAAATCGTTTAATGGGTAAGTTTCGAATGTCAAAGTTTGTTGTAAAAGCGTATACATTGACCCATGAACGAGTTGCTTACTCTGTGGAGACGTGTGCGATGTACAGCAAGGTTGTGTTTATTCCTGGTATTTAAACTATGAATATCGGACATTTTCTTAAAATTTGATATATTTTTGTGTACATACAATAGTAGTCGCAATAGTTAGTCGCGCGCGCGCAGCGGTAGCTAGCGAGTGTGGTACCGGTTACGCGATAACTGCGTTTGTTTATGTTAAAAATGTCGACAAAAGTGAAATGCGCTAGTTGCAATATCGTTATAAATGAGCTTTTCGCTTATGTGCAGAATAAAATTTCAATTATAACTGAAGACAGTTTAACGAAGATTTGTTTGTCTTCGTTTAGTAGTGACCAAATTGATGAAGCAAAGACGTTGCTATTTGAATCTTTACCGGCTGAATACCGGAAAAAAGTGCGAAAAGGGCAGGGCAAAGAAAATCGGGACTTAATGGATATCATCAGTTTATTCAAGGTCGTAGACAGTGATGTGATGCCAGTGTTTGTAGCCCGCGATTTGGAGAAGCTGCCTCCAATAACTTTCGATCACCTAGATGTGTCGAAACTGCTAAAAGACCTCATTTTAGTGCAATCTGAGATCAAGAATATCAAATCTTCTTATGTCACAATAACTCAATTGGAGGAAGAAGTAAAAAGCCAGTTGCAAAATATGAGGCAGTCTGTCCCCGTGTTTTCGATCGGAAATGTGAATGTTAAAAGAGGTGGTACGTGTGCCTATCAAGAGCGAGATAGCGGACCTATGGGATTTTCACATCCCAATGACTCATCTATACGCGATTTAAACGACATATCAAAATCTGATTCATCACCAAATGAGGATTTGAATTATCGAAGTATAATTATTACGAGCGATTGCATAGAGGGTAGTAAAGATATTCCGACAAATATAACATTGTCGGTAGATAGTGAGCGGGTGAACGTAGAAGGAGCGGGGCGCTCGGGGACGTGTAGCACTGTACGAGCGGTCGAGCTGCCTTGCTATTCTGTAACCATCTCACCGTGAAAACTTAGGGGAAGTGATCGTGGAGTGAGCTGTCAGTGTCACCCAACCCGATGCTAGGGATGACCAAGCATTACATTTACAATCGTAATCGAGATTTTAATTAAATTTTTTATGCTAATTCTATTGATCATTTTATATTAAGTATTCTAAAGCTAGTAGATATTTAACCGCTTATGTCTAAACATTACTATTTATGGGGATTAGCGCGCAAGTAAAATAAAATTGCAAAACAGATATCCAATCAGACACTCAATTTTGTTTTATTCAATTTTGTTCCTAGACTAGTCCCTTGATATAAATAGCCTGAGGCGCGACGCGTTACGCAGGTAGGTACCTACCTACAATAAATAAAATAAAACATACATATCTACACGTTGCTGCTGCATAATAAAGAAAATGCGCATTGACATAGTTTTTTATTATGAACCCATTGTTAACTTATATTATGTAAACGCAATCGAGTGTTAATAGTGTGTAATTTAACCCCACACAAACTATGTGGGAACCTACCTAAACGATGTAGTCATTTAAATAAAAAGATGTGTATATTGTATGTACCTACCTACCGAATATTGTATTGGAGATAGCCTACATAAGCGTTGAATAAAATCATATTCATCAAATCATTACAAAATTCTTAAGTTCAACAGCTGACACTTGCAGCTCGCGCACACCGAATCACTTCACCACGTTGAAGTGGTAAGAATCGCGCTTGCGCGCTAGGCGCTACACTATCACATTGAGATTTTTTTTACTTACTACGTACCTACACTTATTTAAATAGTATGTAACGCGTCACGTACTTGCGTACTAAATACCAACGTCCAATAAGTACCTACAATGTTTTATTCATCACCATCATAAATAAGCCAAGTAAAACTGACACTTGTAGCGCGCGCACATCACATCACCGAAGTGTTATCGCCAAGGAAATAACACGCGTGGTCACCTTAAGGTAACCACTGTGATAATATCATGGTGGTAACCATGGAGACCACGCGCGTGATCACTTCATCCGATTCTATATTAAAGAATCGGATGAAGTGATCACGCCGCGCAGCCGCGTTGTTACTCACTTTGTTTTTTTTTCCCTCTTTGACGGCCATGTCCATAAGCTTATACGTATTCAGAGACAATAATTAGTACCTACCTATTTATTTCAATACTTTTAGATAATTCAATGTCTAAATCATACCGTTTTGTACATTAAAAAGTCAGTTTATTGCCTACATTTGGTATTCAAAAATTAAACTGATTTTTAAATGAACTAGGTACCTACTTACCACTTATTTAACCTGCAGGTATGTAACGCGTCACGCATGCGCAGTCAGAACATTTAAGGCGAAAGCGTCAAGGTAGCCCGCGAATTCAAATTTTCTTACGTTTTTTGCAATTTGCAGGTCAGTATCATGTTGTATGTTGGTCTAAATATGATTCGCGGCCGTATCAAATGTTTATTTATAGAATTATAATCATAAAAATGATCAATACAACTCTCTAAGTTCATTTAATCGCATTGAATGACTATTTCATGAAATCATGACATTTGACGATTGTGCTTACATATGGAGTTGTATTGCTGATTGTAATGATTATAATTATGTAAAGCCATATTGGTTACGGTCGCGAATCATATTTTAATCAACATAAAACCTCACACTTACCTGCAAAATGTAAAAAACTAAAGAAAATTAGAATTTCGCGGGCTACCTTAGCGCATGCCCCTTAAATAATAAAATGCAATACGAATAAGTACCTACAGCTGCTACAAAGCGCCTTTTCGTAGTTTGCGCATAGTTACTTATGTTTGTTTTATTAAGAACCTATTGTCAGCTGATGACTTGAATGCAATCAAACTCCTAGCGTGATGAGATGCGCCTTACCTATCTATAAGATGTGTGTATTTATCAAATCACCTAATATTTTATTGTACCTCCTTATCTAAACGTTGCCAATAATAAAATAATATTCATCAAATTTTATTCAACATCATAAATTAATACTAAGTTCAACTGACATAGCGCGCGCATTGCACCTCGTCGAAGTGAAGTGCTGTTTCCATGGTAACCAGAATCGCGTGAGGTGAACTTTTTCACGCCGCGCATGCGCGCGAGGCGCTGCATAGATGTAACACACGGAGTGAAGTGCTGTTGCCTGGCAACCAGACGCTGCATAGATATCACATTAAGGTTCTATTTTATTTCCCGTCATTGGGGGCCCCATGTCTCCATGCGTATTCGTATTCACAGACAATAATTTATTAGTATTTATTTCAATGCTTTTAGACCTACATTTTATTTCAACAAATTGATTTTACTTGAGAAAGGTGAGATTGAGCAACTTCATAAAATTTGTGCTAGGCAAGTAGGTATTCAGTGTTCGTTTACCTATATACATAATACGTAAAACATAGGTAGTAATATCGTGTGGGTCTATCTGGCAGGCCCCAACGAGATTTATCAACAGGTGATAGGTTTACATAAGGACATTATTTTTTACCTACTTATATAAAATGAATAAGATGTATTTTCTATCTCGACAGCTTTTGTTTTTCGACTTTCTGTGAGCTATACTTTAGAGGATATTCGTTATCTAAATAAATATTCAACCAACGGACCTAGTTAAATTTGCGAAAGTCGAAATTTTGGATTTGTAAGGTACTTAATAGTATCAAGCTCCTTATGCTATTGTAGGATATTAAAGAGTAGTATTTAAAAAAGGGGCCCGCTCGCTGGATGTTTGCCTAAGTAAGTAACGAATATGTTCTAAAGTATAGCTCACAGAAAGTCGAAATTTTGGATTTGTAAGGTAGGTACATAATAGTGTCTAACTCCGAGCACTACTGGGCGATCTGAAAGTAAAATAACAATAAAAATAATCACAAGGGGCCCGCTAGCAAGACACTTCATAGAAACGTTGTTTAATCAAAAACTGTCGAAGTACAAAATACATCTTATTTATTTTCTATAGGTAAAAAATTATGTCCTTATGTAAACCTGTTGATAAATCTCGTTGGGGCCTGCCAGATAGACCCACACAGTAATACCAAATCATCTAGATTGTTAGAGATAAACCACAGTACAAGATACAAACCTTGTAACATAAATATTACATAAAAATATACCTACACACAAATTGCGCTTCACTCTTGCAAACAAGAAAAATTAAAATTATTATAATTAATATATGTATTTATTTATTTAAGAAGTGTATGTGCGTTTATTTTAAGCTGATAAAATTATGTGTGTTTAGGTTGCTGTAGTCTGTTTAGGTACTGTTTTACACACTGTATATGTCTCATAGATGTAAATCGACACTATGTCTGTCATCCAATTCTCCTGTCGCAGGTCTGCTGGAAACAAAATCTAATAATAAATCTTTATTTATTTTACATTATTAAGTGTTTAGTGTGTACTTATATAAATAAATAAATAGAATTTATTCATTTGCATCACATCAAATCAATTTGCTAATACATTTTTGCTACATTTTTCTTGAGGCTGGGAACGGAGCGCTGTCGGATGTGTGTGGACTGCACACCACCACTGCTGGAAATAATGGTAAGCATTTATTACTATTTGATTTATTTCATTCCTACACTCATCCGAGTATTATTTTTTACAATCAATTGAAATAATATTGTGATTATCATCAGTATAGTAATGTAGTACTTTCAATAAGTAATTACTTATAATAGGTACTCATTTCAATCAATCATTATGAGTACAATGAGTTGCAACATTTATTCATTCCATGCTCCTGCTCCAATTTATTTGCTCCATAATTATGTACCTATGTTTATCAAAAAAAGTGTGTGCAATACTGAATACTAACCAGGATTGATGTGATCAAATCAAGTAGAGGCGGTGTTCCTTTACTGTCTTCAGTTCATAAGACATTACTTAGCAGCTGCTGGGTCGCATGGGCTCATCTGCTAAGAGATAGAATATTTATCAGATTAATAATATTCACTTGTTTTAAATGTGTGCCTATTCTTTTAGTTAACTTTCCATAAGTTGTGCCTTCACCGGCCAATTCAAAAGTCATTTATTCAAACTAGGCTGAGAATCAGCACTTTTCGAACATCAAAATTACATAAGACAGTCCCCCAAAAACGTCCACCCTTCACCACTTCCTAGTGCTTAAGCTGGGAAGAAGAAGTGGCGCAACAAACTCCCCAGCAGCACAGCTGTCTGTTCAGTTGAAAAAACTTGATTCTATATAATAGTGCTGCTAAAATAATTTACATTACCACAAATTGCAATACAACTCATAAAATAAAAACATTTTAATGAGTAGATTGTGTCAACAATAAATGAAATTAAAATAAATTGACTTACAGTCAAATAAAATAATCCAAACAGTTTTAAGTATGCTAATATAAAATAAAATAGTCTAAAATAATTGTTTGTTGCTTGGGATACATTGGAGTAGCTTAATAATTAGTCCCATGCCTTTTTGTCGTCTAAGTAATCTTTAACTTTGTAGAAACCTTTTTGACATAGTTTCTGTTTAATAAATGATTTAAATTTATTGATGCTCAGTTCTTTGACATGGCTTGGGAGTTTGTTGTAAAAACATATACTTTGGCAGTTACATGACTTACTAATTTTTTGTAGCCTAGTCCTCGGCACAATAATTAAATTTTAGTTTCTAGTATTTAAGCTATGAATGTCGCTGTGTTTAGAATATAGATTTATATTCTTTTATACATAAATCAGGTTCTCAGAAAACATACTGAGACACGACTGTCATTATGTTTATTTCCTTAAATTGATCCCTCAGTGAATGCCTACAACTTAGGTTATAAATTGCTCGAATGGCACGTTTCTGCAGCACAAATATAGCCTGAAAGTCGGCTGCATTTCCCCACAACAAAATTCCATACGACATTACACTATGGAAATAACTAAAGTATACCAATCGGTCAGGAACGAGTCCAAATCGCCACGACAGCGTTTCTTAAGCCTGCCACGGTCTCGGGCACCCACTGTGTGGCGATCGTGGCACGTGGCCTATTTTTACCTGAAAACTATTATTATCACCAAATTAACTAAGTAGATACTTGGCATACTTACCTACCTGACTGACCAGTCCACCACTCGTTCTTACAAAGCTAACCATCAGACTGATGATCTACTACATCACTTATTATGAACAGTAACACAGGAATTGTATAGTTTAGGAATCCTCATCGTCATTTTAGACGAAAGATGTGCACTGCTGGACATGGGCCTTCCCAAGCACCACCACGGCGCCACAAGCCGCGCCAAAATGTATTTTTGATACTTTTACCAGTATCTACATGTCAACACTACGTCATATTGTCACATTCACGATTACACACTAATAATAATTATTGTCACTGATAAACCAATTCAAAGTAGGTACTAAATAATTCAAACTTTCATTTGTTTTTATAGATGTTGTAATTAATTTAACCGGTTTTGGTTTGGAAGTTCAAACAAATGCACTTCAGAAAAAAGTTGCAGGGCTAACCATAGACAATTTCACCACAGATTATTAAGATTTCGATTTGATGAAGTTTAGTAATCAACATCAACAAAAAAACCATGGACGGTTCAAAAATAATTAATTAATAAATAACTACCTAATTATCGTTAGGTTAAAACTATTCAAACTATTTCAAAGTACCTAGATACAAAATTCAAAAATTCATTTTATTTTGTTTATAATAGAGCTGCAGTTATTTTTGAAACTTAGAACGTTGCGGCGCTAGCCAGTGTTGAAACCAAGAATTTTAAATTACTTTGACATTGTTGAGATTTATTGTGGCGTCGCATGTAGGCGACACGTAGTGTCCCTACCGTCAAGCCCCGCTGTCGCTTCTAAGCGACGCGCGACGGTCAACTCACGCGGTCTAAATCTCTATTTTTTTTGTAAAATTATGGTCTGTGGGCTGTTTCACTATACGGCGTGACGGTTCTCGTCAACTAATTTATTGAAAAAATGTTACGTAACACATTGTTTTTTTTTGTATGTTGAAAGTGACGTGACACACGCGTCAATGTCAAACCGCGGTGCTCGTGCTTGTTACAAAATGGGCGGGGATATATCGATATCAGCTAACTAGTCTGTGTTGATAACACAGGTGTTTTGTTTCCTTGAAACTCAGATTAGTTCATACTTAAATGCTTGCGCGACTACGATTGCGTGGTTATATTTCTAAAGGCGTAGCAATGAAATAAAATAAAGTAATTACATCTACAACTTGTAAAGACCGTGGCGAAATACGGAACTACATAAAATGAATACTAGATTTGACAGATGTTTGACGTCATCCAGTAACTCTTGGTGATAAATAATTTATTTTTATTCTATACATACGTATTTTTTATTTTGGTATAGCTGCAATAATTTACTAGAAGTGGCACAGGGAGAAATTCTGCTTTCGTTCCTGGGTGTTACAGGCGACTACAAGTACGACGGCCTCTAGTGATGGGCGTTGATATAACGAACTAGTTAATTCGATTGTCGACGTAATGTGAACGAATCGACGGTTCACCGATAATCGATCGACTAGTCGAACGATTGAACTGAAACTCGCAACGCGACGACCGACGCGAGAATGTAGTACAAATTCATTCGTCCGTTGAAATAAAGCAAACAAATTAAACTCTAAATCTAGTAGAAGGGAGTTGATATTTATACGGGTCGAATGAAATTATTGTTAAGTGAAGAAAAGGATGGCATGGCGTTATGGTAGTTTCCCTTGTGCAAAAGAGTAAGGTGATGGACTGGTCGAACAATGAGACACCGGGACAAACCGGTCTGTACTTGTTTCTGATTGATAGTAAGTTGTTCATTTTGTTTTGACTTTTTATGTTCAGTGTGTGATTCAGTATTCAGCGAATCCTAAGCCTGGAAAAGTATGAAGGGAAGATCAAATTAATAGGTACCTTCCGTCGTCATCTTTGACTTCGTCGCAAAGTTTATCCAAGTTGACGCGTAAACTAGTCGACGAATTCTACTAGTTAATCGATTAGTCGATGAACGAAGTTGGATCAAATACGTTGCCGACCCATCTCTAATGGCCTCGCTCGGGCGTCTGAGACTTCTGAAGTTCTGAGTGGCTAATAAAAAAAAAAACCACCATAGACAATTTTACGCGGTTTTCGTAACTTTTCGACTTTTCAGTTTTGATAATTTGTTTTGTTTTGTGTTGGATTAGTTGCGACTTGTGAGTAAAGTTTGCGTTGATTAATTTTCGTTCTTAGCTTCAAATTATTGTAAAGTGTAGTATTTTGCATAGGTAGGTAGTGCAAGATGAACAACAAGCTGTTGTATCGAACATTGCGGTCCTAAACGAAAGGTTGCTATTGCTTATATAATGCATACGTTTCCTGTTAGTGAGATCGGACACAAAAAGTGGCTCATAGGTAGTCCTGAGCATTAACCATTAACAGTGATTATGAGCTCAAGACCTTCACAAACTATATGTGTACCAGAAACACTTTGAAAAAGCTACATCAATGAGAAGTTCCTATTGGGTCGAAGTTGGTCTAATCCTTCATTGTTTTCGGCCGAAGAAATTACCACAGGAATAATCACAATATTTTATGAAGGTTCGTACGTTATCAATACTACTTGCTAATCTTAAAGAATTAAAGAATATTTTATTCCAATCCACTCAAGATTTTCTTTGCCAGCATGATTTTTTATTTGAGCTTCTAACAGGCTGTCCAACTTTACTATAGGGTTTGAGTTATTGGCAAATTTAATTAGGTTGACTACAACCCTTAAAAGTAATGACAAACATTATTGATCACTACTCTCTCCATCCATAAATGTAAAAGAAGCCTGTCAACATAGTTTAAAGAATACTATTAATGTATACATGTCTTTTTTCAGATGTGTATCAGCATTATGATCTTAAGTATTCTCAGAAAATTAAACATGAAGACCATAGTTATGCCCGCCTGCCTGGTAAGACTGATATTTTAATTAACCATTTAAAATCTATAAACATTCATTTGATTGTTATTTGTGTTATTGATTCTGCTGATGATTATTATAAA
Organism: Agrochola macilenta; assembly: GCA_916701695.1. NCBI lineage: Eukaryota > Metazoa > Arthropoda > Insecta > Lepidoptera > Noctuidae > Agrochola > Agrochola macilenta. The sequence continues at coordinate 24,095,042 of OU753553.1, forward strand.
ATAAAAGTAAACACTTTTTTGTTGATTTTGCGTTTTAGCGTCATTTTAAATAATATATTTAAAAAAAACTTGTTTTTCAGATACCTCACTTGCAGTGCCTTTGATATTAGAAAATTGTGCTTGAGTTTTAAAAAAAAAACAAGTTGTAGCCACTCTCGACTTATATAATTATCGCAGTTTTGTAAGTATTTGTGTGATATTTGTAGTATATAACTATGATAGATTTCATGTTGTAATTCCCAGTTCACTTAAAATAGAAATGATAATGTTGTCATTTACTAGCATTTAAACAACCGGTCCCAATAATTAGAATAAATCAAGCAATTTTTGTTTTTATTTATTTAGTTATTCCAGTCATTAATGTAATTGTTGTGATTTAAATATTACTGATACCTACATGTACTTTCTGAAACTAATGTCAGTTTTTTTTTTTCAATTATCTTACTTTATATGATAGTTCACCAAGTTTAATTTGAGTGTCATTTGTTCCAGGCGCAACATGCTGTTGGGAGAGTAGTTAGCGCCACCCTTAACGAAAATACTGCTGAAAGTGCCGCCACAGTTTTTTTTTTTTTTACTATCTATCTGACTCAAGAATGATGCTTGATTGATGTTCAAATAGTAAGACATCAAGAGAGAAACCCGCATTACGCGCATCCTGTTCATCAGATTCACCACACCAACGGTACTGGCAAGAAGCCATACAAAAATATAAAAGATACTATTTGTTGATGTTAAAGGTAGGGAGACAATAGTGCCTGCATAAAAAAATAGGATAACCCCGAAGGGTTAATCTTATTTTTAATCAAGCCTAAGTACTTAATTGACTTATTATAATGTGAAAAACACAAAATTAAAAAGGGCTTTCTCGACCATGGGGTAAAATAAATAATTTTCAATTGATCTTGAAATGTATTCAGATTATTAGGAAAATCTCCTTCGAGAATGCTAAATAAAACATGCATTAAAATTAAAATTTAATTGAAGAATTAAAATCATAGTAAGTATTTGTTGTGTTTTATTTATATTTCACATTAATTCCCTGGAGTTATAACGTTACTGATGAGTTCCTATAACAACTCATCAGAAGTAATGCAGCTAACAGCAAAAAACAAAAATAAATTGAGATTAGCACATAAACTTATCAAAAACGAGCTGTTTTATTTTCCAACTCATTGACAGACTACTTTTTTTTTTGGCAAAAAAAAATTTGTCGCGGATTGTGGCGCCCCGTGGCGGTGCCTCAACTCCACAATTCCTGTGTTACTGTTCATCTCTGTGTGAACCATGGTCTTAATATACTCGTACCATGATGTGAACTAGATCATCAGCAGTCTGAAAGTAAATTTACCCTGCATTCCGAGTTACGCTGTAATCGATTTGAGCGTGCTTATTCGGTACGGCCGTTAGCACCGTGAGCGCTGTCAAAGATGACAGTTGTGCTGTTTTGTTTTGAGTCGCATCATAACTCTAGACAAACGTGGCATCTTCGAAATTGTGCTTCTGGCTACCGTGGCCACCTAACCAACGAAGAAGAAGAAATGTGTAGTTTAAAACAAAGAATTAATGATATGCAAGTTTTGACATTGTGTGAGCACCGTGAGAGCGTTCACGAGCGTTCCGAATTGTTGACAGATCTCAGCTGTCATAATCGTGATATCTAACTCGGAACGCCAATTATTGATGTCAGCGCTGGGAGCGATTACGTTCATATTCGGAAAGCCTTAGATATCGCGATAATGACAGCGGAGGGCTGTCAACAATTCGGAACGCTCGAAAACGCGCTAACAGTGGTCGCTCAACGTCAAAACTTGCTTATTCTTTGTGTTTAGATCACAAATGGCTTCTTCTTCTTTGGTTAGGGGGCGACGGTAGCCAGGAGCACAATTTTGAAAATGCCACGTTAGTTTAAGCCCACGTTCGCACGGACTTAATAAAATCGCGGCGAAATAAAAGCGCCTAGCGCGATTTTTCCCGCCGTTGGAACCGCCTCTTCGTGCAATACGGATGTACGATGGGTTTCGCAAAATTATTAGCAGTAGCTACTTGTGAGACCAAGAGACCCATGCGGCACGTCTGCACTCTACGAACCGGCGCGGCGGCGCGGCGCGCGCCATACATAACTGACCAATAGGTATGGGCGTTAATCGGCGTTATTTCACGTCTCTAGTTACAATAAATGGCTACGGGGCATGTAGCCGAATAGCTAGTTTCGAGTCAAACTGTAACCACGTTACTTTGAAAGTAGTTACAATTTCGATACTGCATCGAAAATGATTGTAACTACTTACAAAATAACCGTCATAACCCTGAATAAATTATGAAAGGAAGTTTATTTTGTGTTAATACTACGACGTAACTGCATATGTAACGTATTACATAGGTAATCATTTGTGTTTTCGTTTCGCAAATAACTGTAACACTTCCATAGAATCACCATTTTGAATCACTGAATAGAATTTGAAAAAATAATGCACTTGACATGCGAATGTCCTTTAGTAAAAATGTACCGAAGGGTTGAGATTCATGTATGAAACCAAAATAGACATGTCGATAATTTTGTAGTAAAAATTACTTAGTAATTATTTTTGTTTATTTTTTTTGATTGTTGAATGTTTTATAACTTTTTTATGACCATTGAAGAGGGTTTTTTTTTTTTTTTTGTGCTTGACCTAATTTACTATCGAGACTACTTACTTAATACAAATTTAGTTACTTTTATAATTTAGTTATTTTCTCTTCATAGTAAAATGTAACTAATTATGCAACAGCTTGCAGCATGTTTTATTAGGATTCAAGCAAAATTAGGAATGAATACCGATATCGATAAAATAAAAATTAATGGTACGGACTTCTCTTTCCGCTACCGCGTCCCCCGCTAAAAGTGATAGAATTTTTTGTTCGTAATAGTGTGCTTAAGGCTTCTCCAGTGTTCTACACTCAAAGCGCTTCACGAGACATCGCTACCGCGCTCACGCTAATTCGGTACGGATGTAGCATGCTCAAATTGATTACAGCGTAACTCAGAACGCAGCCTTTATAGAATACAATGCAACATTCCGGAGCGAAATGTTGTTATATGTTTAACATGTGATGCTATAAGCCTTTCCTTATCTATTTCCTACACTCTGTGTAAGTGAGAGCAAGAAAGGTATACTTTAGACAGGCAATATTTCGCATTAAATTCGATTGTAACGCGTCGACTCAGCGTTTTAGCGGCAGGCAGATCGGGCAGATCGAGTTCCAACCAAAATCTACATTTTAAGCTGTAAAAAAAACAAATGAAAGTTTGAATTAATTAGTACCTACTTACTTTGAATTAGTTTATCAGTGACAATAACTTATTAGTATGTAATCGTGAATGTGATAGTAATAAGACATAATGTTGGCATGTGCTGGTAAAAGTTTTTCTAAAATGATTAAAAACTGAATTTTGGTGCGGATTGTGGCACCGTGGCGGTGCCTCAACTCCACAATTCCTGTGTTACTGTTCATAAATAAGTGAACTAGATCATCAGTCTGATGGTAAACTTTGCAAGAACGAGTGGGGGTCAGTCAGGTAAGTATGCCATGTATCTAGCTAACTTGCTGATAATAATAGGTAAAAATGTAGGCCACGATCGTCACACAGTCAGTCATCACCATCACCGAAGTCTAAGAAACGCTGTCGTGGCGATTCGGACTCGTTCCTGACCGATTGGCCGGCGAAGGCACAACTTATGGAAAACTGGAAAGTTAACTAAAAGAATAGGCACACATTTAAAACAAGTGAATATTATTAATCTGATAAATATTCTATCTCTTAGCAGATGAGCCCATGCGACCCAGCAGCTGCTAAGTAATGTCTTATGAACTGAAGACAGTAAAGGAACACCGCCTCTACTTGATTTGATCACATCAATCCTGGTTAGTATTCAGTATTGCACACACTTTTTTTGATAAACATAGGTACATAATTATGGAGCAAATAAATTGGAGCAGGAGCATGGAATGAATAAATGTTGCAACTCATTGTACTCATAATGATTGATTGAAATGAGTACCTATTATAAGTAATTACTTATTGAAAGTACTACATTACTATACTGATGATAATCACAATATTATTTCAATTGATTGTAAAAAATAATACTCGGATGAGTGTAGGAATGAAATAAATCAAATAGTAATAAATGCTTACCATTATTTCCAGCAGTGGTGGTGTGCAGTCCACACACATCCGACAGCGCTCCGTTCCCAGCCTCAAGAAAAATGTAGCAAAAATGTATTAGCAAATTGATTTGATGTGATGCAAATGAATAAATTCTATTTATTTATTTATATAAGTACACACTAAACACTTAATAATGTAAAATAAATAAAGATTTATTATTAGATTTTGTTTCCAGCAGACCTGCGACAGGAGAATTGGATGACAGACATAGTGTCGATTTACATCTATGAGACATATACAGTGTGTAAAACAGTACCTAAACAGACTACAGCAACCTAAACACACATAATTTTATCAGCTTAAAATAAACGCACATACACTTCTTAAATAAATAAATACATATATTAATTATAATAATTTTAATTTTTCTTGTTTGCAAGAGTGAAGCGCAATTTGTGTGTAGGTATATTTTTATGTAATATTTATGTTACAAGGTTTGTATCTTGTACTGTGGTTTATCTCTAACAATCTAGATGATTTGGTATTACTGTGTGGGTCTATCTGGCAGGCCCCAACGAGATTTATCAACAGGTTTACATAAGGACATAATTTTTTACCTATAGAAAATAAATAAGATGTATTTTGTACTTCGACAGTTTTTGATTAAACAACGTTTCTATGAAGTGTCTTGCTAGCGGGCCCCTTGTGATTATTTTTATTGTTATTTTACTTTCAGATCGCCCAGTAGTGCTCGGAGTTAGACACTATTATGTACCTACCTTACAAATCCAAAATTTCGACTTTCTGTGAGCTATACTTTAGAACATATTCGTTACTTACTTAGGCAAACATCCAGCGAGCGGGCCCCTTTTTTAAATACTACTCTTTAATATCCTACAATAGCATAAGGAGCTTGATACTATTAAGTACCTTACAAATCCAAAATTTCGACTTTCGCAAATTTAACTAGGTCCGTTGGTTGAATATTTATTTAGATAACGAATATCCTCTAAAGTATAGCTCACAGAAAGTCGAAAAACAAAAGCTGTCGAGATAGAAAATACATCTTATTCATTTTATATAAGTAGGTAAAAAATAATGTCCTTATGTAAACCTATCACCTGTTGATAAATCTCGTTGGGGCCTGCCAGATAGACCCACACGATATTACTACCTATGTTTTACGTATTATGTATATAGGTAAACGAACACTGAATACCTACTTGCCTAGCACAAATTTTATGAAGTTGCTCAATCTCACCTTTCTCAAGTAAAATCAATTTGTTGAAATAAAATGTAGGTCTAAAAGCATTGAAATAAATACTAATAAATTATTGTCTGTGAATACGAATACGCATGGAGACATGGGGCCCCCAATGACGGGAAATAAAATAGAACCTTAATGTGATATCTATGCAGCGTCTGGTTGCCAGGCAACAGCACTTCACTCCGTGTGTTACATCTATGCAGCGCCTCGCGCGCATGCGCGGCGTGAAAAAGTTCACCTCACGCGATTCTGGTTACCATGGAAACAGCACTTCACTTCGACGAGGTGCAATGCGCGCGCTATGTCAGTTGAACTTAGTATTAATTTATGATGTTGAATAAAATTTGATGAATATTATTTTATTATTGGCAACGTTTAGATAAGGAGGTACAATAAAATATTAGGTGATTTGATAAATACACACATCTTATAGATAGGTAAGGCGCATCTCATCACGCTAGGAGTTTGATTGCATTCAAGTCATCAGCTGACAATAGGTTCTTAATAAAACAAACATAAGTAACTATGCGCAAACTACGAAAAGGCGCTTTGTAGCAGCTGTAGGTACTTATTCGTATTGCATTTTATTATTTAAGGGGCATGCGCTAAGGTAGCCCGCGAAATTCTAATTTTCTTTAGTTTTTTACATTTTGCAGGTAAGTGTGAGGTTTTATGTTGATTAAAATATGATTCGCGACCGTAACCAATATGGCTTTACATAATTATAATCATTACAATCAGCAATACAACTCCATATGTAAGCACAATCGTCAAATGTCATGATTTCATGAAATAGTCATTCAATGCGATTAAATGAACTTAGAGAGTTGTATTGATCATTTTTATGATTATAATTCTATAAATAAACATTTGATACGGCCGCGAATCATATTTAGACCAACATACAACATGATACTGACCTGCAAATTGCAAAAAACGTAAGAAAATTTGAATTCGCGGGCTACCTTGACGCTTTCGCCTTAAATGTTCTGACTGCGCATGCGTGACGCGTTACATACCTGCAGGTTAAATAAGTGGTAAGTAGGTACCTAGTTCATTTAAAAATCAGTTTAATTTTTGAATACCAAATGTAGGCAATAAACTGACTTTTTAATGTACAAAACGGTATGATTTAGACATTGAATTATCTAAAAGTATTGAAATAAATAGGTAGGTACTAATTATTGTCTCTGAATACGTATAAGCTTATGGACATGGCCGTCAAAGAGGGAAAAAAAAACAAAGTGAGTAACAACGCGGCTGCGCGGCGTGATCACTTCATCCGATTCTTTAATATAGAATCGGATGAAGTGATCACGCGCGTGGTCTCCATGGTTACCACCATGATATTATCACAGTGGTTACCTTAAGGTGACCACGCGTGTTATTTCCTTGGCGATAACACTTCGGTGATGTGATGTGCGCGCGCTACAAGTGTCAGTTTTACTTGGCTTATTTATGATGGTGATGAATAAAACATTGTAGGTACTTATTGGACGTTGGTATTTAGTACGCAAGTACGTGACGCGTTACATACTATTTAAATAAGTGTAGGTACGTAGTAAGTAAAAAAAATCTCAATGTGATAGTGTAGCGCCTAGCGCGCAAGCGCGATTCTTACCACTTCAACGTGGTGAAGTGATTCGGTGTGCGCGAGCTGCAAGTGTCAGCTGTTGAACTTAAGAATTTTGTAATGATTTGATGAATATGATTTTATTCAACGCTTATGTAGGCTATCTCCAATAAAATATTCGGTAGGTAGGTACATACAATATACACATCTTTTTATTTAAATGACTACATCGTTTAGGTAGGTTCCCACATAGTTTGTATGGGGTTAAATTACACACTATTAACACTCGATTGCGTTTACATAATATAAGTTAACAATGGGTTCATAATAACAAACTATGTCAATGCGCATTTCACAACGTGTAGATATGTATGTTTTATTTTATTTATTGTAGGTAGGTACCTACCTACCTGCGTAACGCGTCGCGCCTCAGGCTATTTATATCAAAGGACTAGTCTAGGAACAAAATATAATAAAACAAAATTGAGTGTCTGATTGGATATCTGTTTTGCTATTTTATTTCACTTGCGCGCTAATCCCCTTAAATAGTCATGTTTAGACATTTAAATACCTACTAGCTTTAGAATACTTAGTATAAAATGATCAATAGAATTAGCATAAAAAATTTAATTAAAATCTCGATTATGATTGTAAATGTAATGCTTGGTCAATCCCTAGCATCAGTGAAATGACACTGACAGCTCACTCCACGCAAGTTTTCACGGTGATATTTTTACAGAATCGACATGCAGGTCTGTGAGTCATCGCCGGCCGCAGATAACGATGTATGTGATCAGCTGATTGACTCAAACAAATGCACGTTTGCAAATGCACTGTTGCGTTCAAAGGAAAATAAAGATGACAACGAACAAGGATGGACGTTAGTACAAAAACGTAGACCAATGAGGAATAACCGTTTAAAGGGAAAGATGGGAAACAGTACGGTAGATAGCGAATATAATTTTAGGGCGGCCGACCGAAATATACCCATATTCATTACGAACGTACATAAAGGAACGTCAGAATCAGATATATGCAAATATATTTATAGTAAAACGTGTGAAAAAATTACTTTAGAGAAAATTGTAATGAAGAAGCAAAGTGACCATGACGCTTATAAGTTCTTTGTATCTGCATCAAAATTACAGATGTTTTTGGATGAGAAACTATGGCCGAGTGGTATCATTTTCAGACGCTTTATACATTTTAAGAAAAGATCAGAGACAGTAAAAGTTTCTGATAACGGTCATTATAACAAATTAAATGGTTAGTGACGTTTACAATTTTGCTACTTTTAATTGTAAGAGTGTCAAGCGCTCTGTGGGTGGAATACGTGAGCTGTGTAAAACATGTGACATGATAGCTCTTCAGAAGACATGGTTGTTGCCCAGTGATATTTCATTCTTGAGCAGTATTGATGATGAGTTTAGCTGCACGGGAACCTCGGCGGTGGACATGTCGTCGGGCATGTTACGAGGACGTCCTCACGGCGGTCTCGGAATACTCTGGCGGCATAAAGCGTTTCCTAATGTGATAGTGGTGCAGTGCAATAATCCGCGAATATGTGCGATACGCGTAGTGTTACCTGAGCGGTCTATACTAGTGGTGAATGTTTATATGCCTGTGGACACAGCGGCGAATCTAGTCGAGTTTACGGACATCCTCGGGTCGGTAAGCGCTATCATAGACAGTTGTAACATTGATTGTGTATACATACTAGGTGACTTTAATGCGCACCCTACTGAACAATTTTATAATGAACTATCATTATTTTGTGAGGACCAGGAGTGGACTTGCATTGATGTACAAATGTTGAAGGGCGTTTCTAATTCATTTGATTGTTTCACTTTTGTGAGCGAGGCTCACGGATCGCAAAGATGGCTTGATCACTGTTTAGTCTCTAAGGCAGCTGTGCCGTCAGTGCGCAGAGTGTTTGTCAAGTATGACGTACTGTGGTCGGACCACTTTCCGTTAATAATGGAGTGTAGTCTGGGCGTAGTCTCACCTAAGATACTAGAATATAAACCGATTGTAAATGATGTTATATGGGGGGAAAGAAGTGTAGATCAAGTTAATATATACATGAATGAATGTCATAGATTCTTAAGACTTCTTGACTTTCCGGAGGAGTTTACAAAATGTGCAGATTACACTTGTAATATTTTGCAGCATGGACAAGTCATTGACAGTTTGTATAACAATATTGTAAAAATATTAAAAGAGGCAGCATTGTGTGGCAAACATCGTAAACATATACGTAAGAAAAAGAAACCTGTGGCAGGGTGGAACTTACATGTTGCCGAGGCACACAGAGAAGCTAAGCAGAAATTTTATTTGTGGTGTTGGTATGGCAAACCAAATTCAGGTGCAACTTATAACGAGATGTGTGAGGCCAGGAAAATCTTTAAGAACCGACTGAGATGGTGTCAGAACCATGAAGATCAGGTAAAAATATTTTGGCCTCTCATCACTCAAAAAACGATTTTCGATCATTTTGGAAAGCTACGAACAAACTTAATAACAAACCGGTTACTCCTGTGTGTATCGACGGCGTAAGTGATGCCGGTGAAATAGCTGATCTGTTTCGACAACATTTTAGTGTCAAATCGCCGTTGGGGTCTTCACAGTCGGTGATCAATGTTAAGAACGGTGAAAAGATAGGTTTTGTATGTACAACTAGAGAAGTGAAGTTGATAATCAAATCAATGACTAGAGGTAAATCTCCCGGCCATGACGGGTTGAGCATTGAACATCTACAGCATGCTGGACCCCACTTGCTGAGATTGTTGGCTATGCTGTTTAACCTTTGTCTGAGCCACTCATATCTGCCTGATGAGATGATCAAGACCATTGTTATACCTATCGTTAAAAATAAGACAGCTGATCTATCTGATAGGAACAACTACAGGCCTATCTCTCTTGCCACAGTAGTATCGAAGGTATTTGACAGCATGTTGAACTCACAGCTGACGAAACGCATTGAACTTCATGACAATCAGTTCGGCTTCCGGAGCGGACTATCCACTGAAAGTGCAGTTTTGTGTGTTAAGCATGCTGTCAAATACTACACAAGACGTCAAACATCAGTTCACGCATGCTTTCTTGATCTTTCGAAAGCTTTTGACCTGGTTTCCTATGATATTCTATGGGAAAAGTTAGAAAACACAAATCTACCAATAGAACTCATCAACATCTGCAAGTACTGGTACGGAAACCAGGTCAATGGCGTGCGATGGTCGGGAACCATGTCGCAGTCGTACAGGTTGGATTGCGGGGTGAGGCAGGGGGGATTGTCCTCGCAAACCCTATTTAACCTGTATATGAATGATCTGATTTTGGCACTCAGTAGCACCCGGGTAGGTTGTCACATAGACGGAATCAATGTAAACAACATAAGTTATGCTGATGACATGGTGCTACTTAGTGCATCGGTATGTGGTATTAAAAAACTGCTTACCATCTGTGAAGCATATGCCGAGGAACACGGATTAAAGTATAATCCACTCAAAAGTGAAGTCATGGTCTTAGAGGGCAGAGGAAACAGTACAGGTATCGTGTTTCCCAGCATTACGCTAAATGGTACAGCTTTGCGTAGAGTGTCAAAATTTAAGTACTTAGGATATATGCTGACCTCTGACCTCAGGGACAATGATGACATAGAGAGGGAACGGAGGGCGCTGGCAGTGAGGGCGAACATGATAGCTCGCAGGTTTGCACGTTGTTCGACAGAAGTCAAAATTACACTTTTTAGGTCTTATTGTACATCACTCTACACGTGCAGCCTGTGGGCCGACTATACTCAAAAGTCTTACAGTGCCCTCCGAGTACAATTTAATAATGCGTTCAGGGTGCTGATGGGGCTACGGCGATTCTGTAGTGCATCAGGGATGTTTACTGAACATCGCGTAGACTGCTTTTATGCTACGATGCGTAAAAGGTGCGCATCCTTGGTGCATAGAGTACGTAGCAGCGCCAACAGCATCCTTAGCATGATCGCTAGTCGGCTGGACTGTAGTTACATCAATCATTGCTGCGTCATTTGTCATGGAATGGCGCAGTAGTGATTGTTGAATTTACTTTATTTTATTGTGGATTGATTTGCGTATTACTAACACTAGTCTATAAGAACATTGTTACTAACAAAATGGAAACCATGGTCTGAAATAAAGTATTTATTATTATTCTAATTTATTCATTTATAAACTTATTAAGTAAATTTTTAAATATTTTTATAAAATTCATTAAAAAAAAACATTTAAAAATATAAAAAATAGTAGCCCACCGGTATCGGGAACAGGGTCCAAGCTACCGGTGGTCAGGGCTCCAGAGAGAGGAACCTCCTGACAATGCGAGCCGTGTCCAGCAGTACCGCTTTCTGAATCAAGCCCTTGATCCAGCTGCCCAACGAGAGCCTCGTTAGGTGTTGGTCGAGGCTCTTGGCAACTAAGCCATTGGCTGATACGACTATCGGCACAATGATCGCTGAGTCCACATCCCACATGTCGACAACCTCGTGAGCCAAGTCAAGATACTTGATTTGTTTATCTTTCTCAGCTTTCACGAGGTTCCCGTCATGCGGGACCGTTATGTCAATAATCATTGTGCGCCGCTCTACTCGATCCACCACCACTATATCAGGTTTATTCGCAACAATAGTCCTGTCAGTGATGATGGATCGATCCCAGTACAATGTGATATTTCCATTTTCGAGAACTGGGTCGGGCACATACCTGTAATACGGCACTTCCGATTCCACAAGATTGTATTTCAGAGCAAGTTGCTGATGGATAATCCTGGCTACAAGGTTGTGTCTATGCAAGTACTCTTCGTTAGCTAGACGAGAACAGCCGGAGATAATATGTCGGATTGATTCTCCCGGACGGTGGCATGCCCGACAGATGTCAACCGTGCCGTCTTTCACAATAAATCTACGGTAATTGTTCGTCATGATAACTTCGTCCATAATTGCACAGACAAAACCTTCGGTTTCCCCAAAGAGGTCACCAAAACGCAGCCAGGCTACGGACGCTAGAAAATCTACATCGGGTCCATGTAGGGCCCGGAAAAAGCGTCCGTGAAGCTCCTTACTCTGCCATACCTCCCTGCGATCGTTAGTGTCAAGCACTACAGGCTTGCGCCAGTTCTCTTTAGCCATGGCGAGCGGGGTGAGGCCCTTGTCCACCGCGACCACATCTCGATGCATCCCCACGTCGGCTTCTAGGAAATATTCCCTTAGACTGCATATCTCGCGATTGTGGAGGATCTTAGCGTTTAAAAAGCCTCGACCTCCACACTTTCGCGGGATATACAGTCTCATTACCGATGACCGTGTGTGGTGCATTCGATATGCAGTCAGCAGCGTACGCACCCTTCTATCCAGGGCGTCGAGTTCAGTCTGAGTCCATTTGAGTATGCCAAAAGAGTACATCAAAACCGGCATGACCCAACCATTGAAGGCGCGCACCTTATTTCCGCCTGATAAAAGACTATTGAATACTTTCTTCAGGCGGCCAAAGAAGCGCTCCTTCAGTGATTGCTTCATGTCAGTAACATCGATACCCAACGCTTCCGACATACCCAAATACTTATAGGTTTCGGATGCGGAGAGGGCTCTCTCTATTATTATTATTAATAGGTTTTCAAAAATATATTGTGAGGCTACAGTCAGAATATTTATTTCTCTCGAAGGGAATCTCTTGGACCTAGGTTGTAAATGGCTCGAACAGCCCTTTTCTGTAGAACAAAGATAGTATTAATGTCCGCACCGGTTCCCCAAAGAAGAATTCCATATGACATAAGACTATGAAAGTAACTAAAATAAACAATTCTGGCTATATCTACGTCAGTTATCTGTCTAATTTTTTTAACAGCATAGGCGGCCGAACTAAGCCTTCCTGACAATTTTTCTATGTATGGGCCCCATTGTAATTTACCGTCAATAGTTATTCCAAGAAAAACTGTTGACTCAACAGGGTCCAACTCTATTCCATTAACTTGAACATTGGTAGTTAGCTGCCTGACATTTGGCGTTGAAAATTTAATGAGTTTAGTCTTTTTTTCGTTCAGGAGAAGATTATTTACATTAAACCAATGCACAACTTTAGAGAGTGCATCGTTGACTTGTTCAAAGTTGACTAACTGACGTTTGATTTTAAAAATGAGGGAAGTGTCATCTGCGAATAATACGATCTTGTGTTTATCACTTATGTAGTAAGGTAAGTCATTTATGTAAATTAGAAATAAGAAAGGACCTAGAATTGAACCCTGCGGAACGCCTATGGTGACCGCAGATCCTGCAGATCTCTTGCTATTAACATCGACCCTCTGAATTCTGTTATTCAGATAAGAAGTCAGAAGGTCAAGAGCCTTGTCCCTCATGCCATAATGGTACAGTTTTCTGATAAAAGTATCATGATGTACGCAATCGAAGGCCTTGGACAAGTCGCAGAAAATGCCAAGAGCATCTTGCGAATTCTCCCAGGCCTCGAATATGCTCTTCAGTAATTCCACGCCCGCGTCTGTAGTTGAACGACCCTTTGTGAAACCAAACTGTTTCAAATGAAGTAAATTATGTGCATTGAAATGTTAAAATTAATTTTTCAAAGATTTTACTCAATGTAGGTAATATCGAAATAGGCCGAAAATTTGTGGGATCAGTTGTGCTGCCAGATTTGAACAGTGGAATCACTTTGCTAAGTTTTATCAAATCAGGAAATACACCAGATGCAATACAAGAGTTAAAAACAATTGCTAAAAAGGGTAAGTAAAAGTAAAGTAAAAATTCATTTATTTTCCACACTAATCTAAGCACAGTATATAGGTACATAAAATAAATGGAGTGGACTGGAGCCTAAACTAGGGCAGCCCTGTATTTCAGGACTCCAGGTCTTCCTCCCGCGGCGAGTAAGTTGATACAAATTACAACTAGAGGTGTAGTTAATTAACAAATATATTGTTTGTGTTTGAGTGAGTGAGTGTGTATGTTGTGAGTGTGTTCGCGCGTGTGTGTGTGTGATGAGTGAGAGTACGGTTGCGCGAATCTGTGTTTGTGAAATAACATCAATTATTGAAGACATGGTATGTACTGATAATCCCCAAAGGTCAGCAGTTTTTTTTACATCAAGTTTATTAAAAGATTCTATTATGTCTTTAGCAGTAATAATTGTAAATTCAAAAAGTTTGTCACATTCTGGTACACATTCTTTAAGTATTGAGTAAGCAGAAGTGGAGGACGACAATGACAGAGTTTTGGTTGTTAAAATGGGAATATTAGTGAAGAAATTTTCAAACTCAGTTGCCACCTCCACGTCTGCCTTAATATCTACATTATTGATTTTTAGATGGAAGTCACGATTCCGTATTGTCGTTCTTCCTGTTTCTGAATTAATAATATTCCAAGTTGTTTTAATTTTATTTCCAGAAGATTTTATTTTATTTTTAATGTGTATGGCTTTTGCTGAGGAACAAGATCTTTTAAAAGTTTTAGAATATTTCTTAACAAATTCTTTAAAAGTTTCATCATGGTTATATGTTTTTTCATGATACAATTCAAATAACCTCTGCCTACTTTTGTAAATACCTGGTGTTGCCCAATCACTAAATATAACGCGGTCAAAAACAGGCAATGTTTTTGCGGTGAAAACCTTCCTAAACTCACAATTGATGAGGTTAAATAATGAAGCATACGCTTGGTCCGGGTCGTTATGATAAGGCAAACCCGGTAGCTTTTCCATTAAATTATTTTTAAAATGTCCTAAGCGACTTTTATTTATAGGAACAAAACTCACAAGTTTTCTTTGAGCTCTGACTGTTTTCTGAGGGAAAGTGACTAACTGGCCACAGTGATCAGAGTCCAACTCATTTATATTTAAATGGCAAGAAGGTCTTAAGTTTGTAAAAATATTGTCAATACAGGTAGCACTAGTGGCAGTTATTCTAGTCGGCTCAAAGAATGTATTATACAAATTATATGACTTTAATAAATTTACAAATTTATTTACTACAGCAGATTTTTCCAGTATATTAATGTTGAAATCTCCACAGACTACAACTGTTTTATTACTGTTAGAAGTCTTTAATAATACTTCTTCCATATATTTCTCAAAAATATCATATGAAGCACATGGGGGCCTGTACACGCTCATTACAATGAACTGCTCAAGCTCAATGCAAGCTATTTCAATAACTCGCTCAACAGAGAGGCTCACAATATCCTTACGTTCTTTAAATTTCATATTATTACGAATAATTATTAGAGAGCCACCACGTATCAAATTAACTCTGCTGAATGAGCTGGCAACCTGGTGGTTGTTAAAGCTGAACATGAACTGGTGGACTTTCAACCAATGTTCAGTTACACATAGGATATCAATATAACTACAGTTCATGAACAGCTCCAATTCTAATTCCTTACCTATCACACCCTGTATATTTTGATGAACAATTTTTAGAGTATTATTATTACATTTATTTAGATTACAACAATTTGATGGGTGAGATATTAAAGAAGAACTTTTTGTAACATTTTGATGATATAAACCAGTATTTAAATTTTCTTCATTGATTAAGCAAGAGGTTTCCTCTATTGTCCTAAAATATAATACAAACACATAATACATTAAAAAAAGTAAAATAACAGTGCATCAGTTACTTATAGGTAAACGCCACATGCATAAAACAATGAATCAGAAAAATAAGCTAACTTACTTAGTAATATGCGCTAATAAAGAAAATTTGGTAACATCAATAAAAAGTAAAAATATTAAAAAATTGAAATATTATAAAATTGGTAAGAGTAAAATTGACATTCTTCGACATTGGTAAAACTGATAAGAATTGCATAAAAATAAAATGGTAAAAATTGATATAAATTGGTACAAAATTGATAAAAAATTATAAATAAATAATATTTGATTCTCTTAATAGGTTTGTACAAACCATGTCAATCATATTTAAAAAAAACTAGATGAAGTCGGCGTTTCCTATCTGACTACTCTGAGAAGAAAGGCCGAAACAAACTCGAGACTCTTTTAGAGTCCAGACATAATCTTGGTCAGATCATGTGCGGACCTCGTTTGATGATTTCAATCCGAATGACATCTTCAGAATAAAGATTTGAGTCTTCTCTTAGTTCAGCTTTATCTTTTGAACCAATTAACTCATTAGCTTTTACTTCGACTACTGTATTAACAAAGTATAAAACAAAGTTACAAAAGTTTTCTAAAGTTTGCTAAAAACTTCTTGTTGAGCTAGCAAGTCGCTTGCAAGTCGTAAATGTTGAGTGCAGGAAATGCTCAGTAAGCTGCAGCCAATCTGTCCGTAGTCTGTACATTTTATCACTGTAGCAATTCTACTTACATTTTAACCCAGGTATGTAGTAGGTGCTACTGATCGTTACTTTGTCTATCTATCCTGTTGTAGATTTTTATTTATTTATTTTATCAATAGCTTTCGACCTCCAAGTGGGCTAACCGCTTGGAGGTCAGAAATTAACCTTAAGGGGGCCCTTCCCGGTCCGTCTATCGTCAACGCAAAAAAAAAAAAGAAAAAGCTTGTTGTTTCATCGAGCGCAAATTGTGAGAACTGCTAACAAACAAGCGAGAACGCGATAACATTGGACGAAAAATAGTGTGTAAAAAGTTGTATCAGGAAATACGTGTTTTTGAGTAAACCTTACAAGTTTGTGAAAAAATATTTGATATTTAGAATTTCCATTACATGTACGAGGTTTCTATGCAGATGTTTTCTTTACTTTTACCAATGAGTATATTATGACCGGCCAAAGTTCGGGTAAAATTTATGCAAAAAAAACTGCCAAGTGCGTGTCAGACCACGCACAATGAAGGGTTCCGTAGTTGGGATGAGTTTATCCCAAGAACAAACTAAACATTGTAGTTGAAAAACATGTTCTCCGATACGGAATGTATGGGAGATCATGTTTTTCAAACCGCAAATTTAAGTTGGTTGATTATTACTCGTTAACCTGTACAGCCTACTTAGCTCTGATAGTTTTCCTTTTAATTTCGTTATATATACTACTGCTGTGAATTTTTTCACAAGTCCAAGTACAACCATTTAGCTAGAAAGGGGGGGGGGGGGGACACTTGACTCTAACAAAAAATTTCAGTCAAAAGCATATTATTATATATTTATATATTTCGCATATTTCGCAAACTGTTCTCTGAATCTAAAAATGGTTTTCACAAACTCCCAATATTTTTGAACGACCTTTCTAACGATATCCCACAACATGGTATAGACGAGGGAAAAAAAACATCCCCACTTTACGTGTAATAATGACCCTAAAATAAAAAAAAACTTGATTTTATTTTACCACTTTGTCGGCATGATTAAATGTATATATATGCCAAATAACAGCTTTCTAGTACTAACCGTCTCTGAGCTAAGCCGCGGACAGACAGACGGACAGACAGACAGACAGACAGACAGACGGACATGGCGAAACTATAAGGGTTCCTTGTTTACTACGGAACCCTAAAAAGCTGATTTTTGGAGGCTGACACTGACTTTGTTTCTAATTTTTTTTATTTTTTGCTTTCATAGAAACCTAGATATAGTGCACAAGATATACGAGTATATTAGTTTCAAAGTTTCAAAGAAAGATGTGTTACAACGCCATAATCACGTACGAGCGTTTGTATGAAAAGTATGACGGGTTGGCCGCTCTTATGTATTAATCCAGGTCTGTGTGTCAAATTTCATTCAGTCAGCCGTTTTTGCGTGGTTTAGTAACAAACATCCAAAGACACAAACATACAAACTTTCCTATTTATAACATTAATAATATAGTAGGATATAAACACACATTAAAAAGATACGACATAATTATAATTTTGAGTACAAAGGTAGTGTAGTAAGGGGTTTCTACCTAAGACGTCATCTACTATCAACCAATCCTACTTATACAACAAGATAGCTTGGCCTGCTTGTAAATTACATATGAATTTTAGTCATAAAAATAATACATATTTTGACAGAATTTTTTGAAAAAAGCAATCGTGCGTTCGGGGGACCCCCGCCCCGTCAGGAACGAAGTTCTCTACGCGATATTCACACGCACACACACACTCGTATATAATAGAAAGAGACAGAGAGAGAAAGTCGCATTGACGGTGCATAACCCTTTTTCCTTACGTGATGATTTCTACCGGTCAATTCCTACTGCAAGCCGCTTCGTTACAAAAATAGTGTTTCACTTTGTCACTAGATTTAACTCAAACTTTTTATTGTTTCGATGTTTTTTATCTTCATTTCATAAAAAAGCAATTTCACCACTCTATGTAGCATCTAAAATTGTTTTTCATTCTCTTATCATAACAAAACCCATAGCACAACTTTATACTGCAGTTGTTGATATTTTAGTAGTAGTTATAGTTATAAACGCGTTAACTGTAGAACTAATCTAAAAGATTTTTGTTAGTTTCCAAGTTGACGTCGGCAATCATAAATACATTGGCGAGAAGCCTCAGAACGTCATGTTTATCTTCATGAGACTTTCGTACTGACAATTTAAATGGATTCCACAATAGATGTGTTATTACCAGTGATAGGAATAGGTAGTGCCTATTTGCCTAAACTTCGAAGAACAGAGACGAGACTTCCTTAGGACTAAATTTTTTCCGGGACATCTGTCCCGAAATTAGGTACAACACTTTTAAATACATTAAAAAAATATGTTATAGTAACACTAGTACGAGTAACACACTCAAACTTTAAGCCACTTACAACACACATAAACTTTAAGAGCCCATAGAGGATAAGTTATTATTATGGAGTTATAAATTATAAATGTTATGTCTAGTCGCAAACTTTAGGTAAATATAGACGAATTACTTATTCCAAATAACATATTTTTTTTATGTATTTAAAAGTGTTGTCCCGAATTTCGGGACTGATGTCAAGGAAAAAAATTTAGTCCTAAGGAAGTCTCCGTTTCTTGTCTCTGTTCTTCGAAGTTTAGGCAAATAGGCGCTACCTATTCCTATCACTGGTTATTACTTACCTTATTTGTTCAAAACTTGCTAAAGTAATTATGTTACAAAATTGTGGGGAAATCAGAGTTGACATAGAATCTAAGTCGTCTAAATTCAAGATCATGTAGGTAATTGAAACTAGACCCTCATTATTATATATACTTTTACCTATCTGAGCAAATCATGTTTTGAGATCAAATCAAAAACAATATAGGTACTTACCTAACTAAAAATACAATGTTTAAATAATTTAGACTAACACATTGCTTTACTAACTATAAAAAATAAATCTCAAATCAAAAACATCCCCAAAATAAACATTTAAATCGTACTATCAACATTGATCAGTATCGCAATGGCAGCAATCTTTTAAAACGCACTCACTCGCGCGATCCATTCCCACACACATCGCCTGCCTGCACAGAACCGAACAATGCGTTCAAACTAGCGCATTTGTAAATAAACCTTTGATGGATTAGTTGGCGTTTTATTTAACGTTTGTTTTTACGGGTATTGGTTCTTGATCAATTAAATAACGCGTTGTGATGACACGATTAAGGGTCAAACATACGAATGGCTCGGTGTATGGACAATTTTGGTTGGAATTTTTCGCATGTCTTCCTAACTTGGTAGTTATAGGAAACTACAGCTTAAAGACCCAAGAATCAAGCAATTAAAATAAGTAAAAAAGGTGCGTACCTACCTTAGCACGGATTAAAAAAAACACTTTTTATGTTTTGCTTTCCACTAATTGCAATAATTGATTAAAAAAATACACTAAGATTATATTTTTTGCTTTCCACGAATTGCAAATGAATTTCAAATAAATAACATTTTACGGAATTCATAAATTGCAAAGAACCAAAACCTTCCAATTCCTCTAACAATGAACCCAATAAGAAGAAAACAACCAGACTGACAGTTTCATCGTGATCATCACAGGTACAAGCTTATGGTCTCACATAATCGATACGTAGGTAATCGCATCCCTTTTACGACTTCATTTCAAGGACTTAAATTTGAAAGTCGGTTGAAAGCCGAAGTTTTTCGGCGTTTCCTCTAACTTTGAATGATGGTAATATTGTGAAATTGCTTCCATACGTGTGTGCAATCATCGTTAAATATGGAAATAATGAGCCGTTCGCGTTTATGAGTCTAACGGAATGGACTAGTGATGCGCTGACTGTCATAGATTGTCGATATTTTTGGTTCAACATCAGTACTGTCACAATTTTTACACCAGTCTACGTTGCATCAATAATGGCTTTAATAAAGAAGACTCAAAATATATTATTTTTGTTATTAGTTCAATAACTGTATTTTGTTATTCCAATATCATTTCGAGCTTAATAGATACAATATTCTGGAATAATTTAACAATTTATTTTAATTCAGTTTATGGGCTGGATGGGCTTAAGTTGTACTTAAGTCCATTTCGTAATCCAAGGGCCACGGTATGTATTATAATATCCAAACCGAAATCGAATTTAGACCAACATGTAACTAAACATTATTTATTGGTAAAACGGTTTACATTCTCGCTCATCCGGACCCAGAATCTTTTCCTACTTTATTATTAGTATATGTGGTCAAAAAATTTTAAGTGTATCATATGGCCATGTAATAACAGCCGCACGCTTCGATCGATCAAGTTAAGCTATGCTTACCGCGGTCGGTACGTGGATGGGTGGCTATCTTTACATACCGAGACCCTTCCGTGCCTCGGAAAGCATGTTATTATGGCGTTGGCGCTTGCTGAATCGCTTTAAAAAAAAACTATAAATACTATTCTCTATTCTATTTTTACATAGCTTTTAATGATGATATTTTCAAGAAAATTTAAAATTATTATTATAACTCGAAAACTATAAAAAATCGAGGAACATACATGGGGTATTTTCTGATACACCCTGGGCATGAGGAATCAATTTTTTTTTTATAATGTCACTATTTGGACCATCCTGTATATATCATGGGTGCATTATAAATATCATGTGACATGACATCGATAGATCACAGTCCCATCACTAACACAATATTAGCAAGAGTATAACGCGTATTTCATTTGACGATCGAACTAGTCGGCATGGTGATTAACTATATTAATGCCCGACCATGTTGGCGTCACATATTGGGAGTTAGAACCTTGCTGAATACGTAGCTTTAGGAAAAACCATGAGAAGAGAACTATCCTGAAATCACCAACCCGTTTGCCGTTTTGGTACGGAAATATATTTTAAAACTGATAGTGACAGCAAAACAGCTGAATTGATACTGATACAGTCAGTCAGGCAGTAGAGGAGCTCGTGCCTAAGTAACAACAGCCGCACTGGTCGATCCATCAGGTTAAGCTACGCTTGCCGGGGTTGGTCAGTGGATGGGTGACCATCTTTACATACCGAGAATCCTCCGTGCCTCGGAAAGCACGTTAAGCCGTTGGTCCCGGCTGTCATTCGTGGATCTTTGACAGTCGTTACGAGTCGTCGGAAGCCCGAAAGTCTGACACCAGTCTTACCAAGGGGTATCGTATTACCCATTTACTGGGTTGTGGAGATCAGATAGGCAGTTGCTCCATGTAAAACTACTGGTATTCAGCTGCATCCAGTTAGACTGGAAGCCGACCCCAACATAGTTGGGAAAAGGCTAGGCAGATTGATTAGACAGTCAGGCAGGCAGTCGCTCCATGTGAAATAATGGTATTCAGTTGCATCCGGTTAGACTGGAAGCCGCCGCCAACATAGTTGGAAAAAAGCTAGGCAGATGATTAACTGATAATGACAGTAATTTTGAAGGTGGCATAATATTCTCAATAAAAGTTAACAAACTGATAAGATGCTGAAAGATTAAGGGATCTCGCGCACTACACGGCCACGACCAGGACCAGTGGTCACAGCGATCAGACAATAGAAATCGATACGAATCGCGCACTTAATCGCAACGGCCAACTAGCCGAACAAGTGCGCGTTCGTATCGGTTTAATAGGTGCTTCTGAGGGCCTCGCCGAAAGAAATGATGGCCAGTCAGACAGCATAATCAACCCCACTGCTGGGACCATAACCCATCACGCGAGCGCTGTGCGGGTTGGTGCCAGTCGGACTTAGATGCTATCTTATTCTTCAAAAAAGCAACAGAAAATTATGAAAAATAATGTAGTACAACATTTACCCAACGGTGGGTAAACACTTAAATTGCACACTACTCGTATTTTCTTAGTTCTTTCTAAGTTTCTTCTAAGACAAATGGAACAAAAGGCACTGAAACACAAAGTTTAATCATTTAGTAGGTAGCTAGTCTGATGGAGCCGGATCTAGCACAAGTTTTTCTTAAATTTCACGTGACTTTAAACGTTGCAAGGAGTAAAGTAGATAAAGGTTTATTATCAAAACAAAATAGAACAGTTTTCATTTGATTTTAAAACGAAAGTTTTTAAAATAAGTTTGTGAAGGTTGGAAACGCACCCGCCCGCGTGCACCACAAATCACTAAATACGCTAAACATTCGTTCTACGAGTATCTGTGATCTTCAAAAGATTGACGGTTAGAACGATGGTTTTTTGTTTAGCGCTAAACGTATTCCGTTCCGTGCGGTGTCGGACGTAAAGAATAGTACCATCCCATTTCTTCCCGTGGGTGTCGTAAAAGGCGACTAAGGGACTAGAGAATGGACAGCAGCGTTCTCTATGCATTTTAACACCATCGCCAGGCCGCCTGCCAAGCGTGGCGAGTATGGCAAACCCCCCCATTTGGGGGAGGCCTATGTCCAGGAGTGGACGTCTTTCGGCTGAAATGATGAAACGTATTCAGGCTGCTGCAGATAGGCACGACGCGATGGCGCGTCGCAACTCTGGCGAAACAATTTCTATGAAAACTTCACGGTTGAACAATTACCGGTGTCGCGTCGCGCCTGTCTCTGGGAGCCTTTAAGTGATTGTCGTGGAAGCGCACCTGAATGTTTGTAATAATATCTACCATTATTTTTCTTCTTTCTCCTGGCTATTATCCCAGTTTATTTGTGGTCAGCCCTCCTAGTACTTCTGCGCCACACCGTACGGTTGTATGATGACGAGCAACACAACAAAAGAGACAACCTCTCTTTTGTTGTGTTGCTCGTCATCATTTCATTTTTTATTGTTCGTAGCCAAAATATTAGTGGTCGTCCAAAGCTTCTCTTTCCGTCTTCTATATTCATGACTCTTTTAGTCATATGGTCATCCATAAGATGTTATGAAATCTAAAATGGCGATTCTCTCATATCTATCTCATGCTTTAAAACTATCGCAATTTTAACTCAGTAATTTTCCAATTTCGCCGGCCAACTCGCTGTAACTTTGGTGACTTCTTAAGTCGTAACTTTAAACTAAGTGAGAGTTCGAGGTCCGATTTTCCGGGAAAATAATTCTCTCGCTCGTTCAGTGTCGAAGGTTCCTTTTTTTGAAAATTTTATAGAGAGGAAGTTTATAAGTTCTCTTGTTACAATGAGAATCCGTAATGAAATTGGAAATTGGGAAGGCTGATTTTTTTGCAGCTTGATTGAAACTAAAATGATGTTCATGCAGATGAGATACCAGTAATATTACTTCGCTCAAGTAACGTTAAATTGTATAAAACGCATTTGTCATATACAGAGTCCCTGGAAGTACGGAATAAATCAAATAGGGGCGTCGACAAAGTCATTTCCAAACTTTTAAACCCTGAGAATATTGGTGCAATTTTTTACAGTTCAAAAGTCATGACCAGTTTTTATTTTTTCAATCATTTCGCATAGTGTTCAAAGAAAAAAATCATAAAAAAAACTATCAGGGCCATCAATAAAAAAAAATCAGGACATTGTAGAAGAATGGGCCTTGCCTCATATTATTATACGTACCTACATATTAAATCCTATAATAACACTTATTCCCCTTTGTTAAAGAAACGAGCATTGCTATCATACTTGCGGTGTGAGTGCGCGTTATTTCAGTAAGTGTGCAAAACAAACTTGGAAAGCACAAATGCATTTAAAAGGTAACTTTGACGTACAGCCAGTGAAATTAATTGTTACGCAAATTGACTACCAACAACTATATTGCTTTTACAGTTGTACGAAATGGCTATAACACAGCAAATTGGATGTCAATTTGTTCACAATTAAATTCCCAAACTGTACAACTTTCCAGTTTTAGGACCCGTTAAAAACGAGTCATCGGCATGATTAAAGTAATGTCCGCCATTTTACGTATGATGTGTGTAAAGTATACTTATTACCTTTTTACTTTACCCATGCCAGAACCTACCGATTATTAAAGTGTGAATGAGTTTTACAGCCTTAGAAGGCTGTATCTTAGGGCTGGATTCATACTACAAATCCTACAAGCCTGTCACTACATTAAGCTCTAATTTAAAATAAACCCGGCATAATACTGTTACATGAAGCTTATTTCAGCGTCCTGGACTCGTTTTTAGAGCTTTTCACAGGCCTACATTAAGTCTTAAAATAGAAATTTCATGTTACGGCTGTCTCATAAAATCACAATTCATTGTTTTGTTTAAAATAATGTCTATACTACAATGTTATCAATGTTATCAACCGGTTTTCTGAAGCTGAAGAAGCTGAAGCTTCTTGAATGCAGG
The DNA here is from genome assembly GCA_916701695.1 of Agrochola macilenta. Taxonomy (NCBI): domain Eukaryota; kingdom Metazoa; phylum Arthropoda; class Insecta; order Lepidoptera; family Noctuidae; genus Agrochola; species Agrochola macilenta. The sequence continues at coordinate 24,119,637 of OU753553.1, forward strand.
TTTTATGTTTACAGCATTTTTCGTAATGTTTCTAAAATATGAGGAATATGGATTTTATCTAGGTACTAACAACCGATTTACGTTTTAACCAAAAACAGTAGAACAGCGGTATAAAAATGTCACGTTAAAAAAGCACTCGTGCGTACTTGGGCTTAAAGATCCTCATAGCAGATCTTCTTGGATCTGTGCTGATATCGCAGTCGAAGTGGCAGACGAAAATGTATGATTTGTGAAAGCGAATAAGACAGATTAGATGGGCTTGGCCTACAGTTTGTCATCTAGTGGATGGCGGGGGTTGACCGGTCACCCATAATATTGGATTCCGGGGTTCGAGCGACAGTCAGACGTTCAGACGTTCCTTCTCGTAGAACTTTAGTTTATTTATGATAAAAAATTATAATTAACAGTCAAAGGTAATGAAATCAGAATATCTGATGAGATAGCACAAAACGCTTAAAAATCTTCGCAACCAATACCACTAAATATGTTTAATTGTTTACTTAAAACAAATACTTATCTTGTAATATTTGGTGATTACTCATGAAACATGAAACGCAGAGAAATGTGAACTTTCCTTATTATTAGGAAGCCTGAAAAGCGTATAAGCTACCTAGGAATTACAACTGCGAAGTACAAAATAATTTTCAGAATACCTTTGAATGCTACATGCTCTCTACAAGCCGCAAAAACGAAAACCGTGGCCGGTAAACAAGATGAGCAGTAACTCTGTGTCTAGACAGGCAGTATTTCAGTCTACCTACAAAGTTATGCCGCCTAACTAAATGAAACATCACCTATAAGCGCGTACATTTTCGGTAAGAGGGAAATACATAAAAATATTCAGCCCAGTATTTCCTGACAGAGTAGGTAGAGGTGTACTGTATATGTTCCCACATTTTAACCAGTTATGTTCCAAGAATGCTGCCTCGTTGCCCTACAGGTTGCAAGCGATACTGCTGAACATAAGGTTCCTGGTTCGAATCCCAAGTCGGGCAAAGTAATATTGGGTTTTTAAATTTGGAGTTACTCAGCCCGGAGTCTGGATTTGTGCCCGGTTGATGGCGTAAACATAACTGGTCATAATATGTGGGTGTACCAACCACACCTCTGCCTAACTCTTCAGAGAAATACAAGTGTGATGTAATACTATGTTCTAAGTCCCATGTAATAAAGAGCGGGCCTGTTAAAGGCAATATGCAAGCCACAATGGGTAGTAGGCGTAAAATAGTAACCGAGCACAAATAGTAACCGAGCACAAATAGTAACCGAGCACAAATAGTAACCGAGCACAAATAGTAACCGAGCACAAATAGTAACCGAGCACAAATAGTAACCGAGCACAAATAGTAACCGAGCACAAATAGTAACCGAGCACAAATAGTAACCGAGCACAAATAGTAACCGAGCACAAATAGTAACCGAGCACAAATAGTAACCGAGCACAAATAGTAACCGAGCACAAATAGTAACCGAGCACAAATAGTAACCGAGCACAAATAGTAACCGAGCACAAATAGTAACCGAGCACAAATAGTAACCGAGCACAAATAGTAACCGAGCACAAATCGTAACCGAGCACAAATAGTAACCGAGCACAAATCTAGACTCCGGGCTGCTACTGAAAAGTGTTCTAATGGAAAATATTCATTTTCAGTTTTCCCATCACGAGGTCCTAACCCAGGACCTCACTTTCAGTTACAATTTCATATCAAACATTAAACAATGAAACAAAAATGGCGGCCGTTACCAACGAGCATTCATACGCTTGACGAGTATTCCATTGTTACTTTCTATAGATTGGACAAGTCGAAAATATTTTTTTTTTTTTTCTGTTTTAGAAAGATAAAAAGGGAGTCGTGCTTTTCATAACTTAAGTACTGAAAATATTCAAAGCAATGAGATATTTTTATGGAATTTAAAGTTAAACATGGCATCTTTGATGGCTTGTCTTATCAGCGTACTTATCAGTAATCAAAACTTTAAAACTATTGCTAAACCCGTAAAGCACGGTGAAATAAACTCATTATTAAAAAACCTAAAAAGTAAAAAAAGTCATGGAATAGACGAGTTACCACCAATGTTAATACGCCAATGTGCAAACGAACTTACTTTACCTTTCTACTTTCTAGTAAATCAATCTTTCGAAGACGCCGCTTTCCCGGACTATCTAAAGAAAGCATTAATAAAACCAATCCACAAAAAAAAACTCGAAAACAAATCCAAGTAATTACCGACCAATAGCTCTTTTACCAACCGCCTCAAAAGTTTTTGAGAAAGCAATGTGCAATCGAGTCTACTCCTTCTGTGAAAAATATAACATATTTAACGAATGCCAAAACGGCTTTCGCAGAAACAGATCGACTATTCTAGCAATTTATAAATACATACAGGAAGCTTTAAATATAATAAATGACAAAAAATACGCCGTAGGATTACTATTAGATATGACTAAAGCTTACGATAAAGTGCAATATGACATACTATTAAATAAATTGCAGGGTATAGGGATCCGCGGTAAAACTCATGAATGGTTTAAATCGTATTTAACAAATAGAGAACATCAGGTCGAAATTGAATTTTATAATGAAAATACCAAAGAGATACAAAATATTCAGTCTGATTGTAAAGCAATTAACGCCTCTATTCCCCAAGGAACTGTAATTGGATGCCTGCTTTTTCTTATTTACATAAACGACCTTCCAAAAACCATAGAAGGGCCGTGTGTGTTGTTTGCTGACGATATATCGCTTCTAACTTCATGCCGGAACAACGTAGGCTTGAGCGAGGACCTAACCACTATACTAAATAAATCAATAACTTGGATGAACGACCATAACCTTGAAATTAATTTCTCTAAATCTAAAATAATTCCCTTCCACCCCCGACAAAAAGCCCCACTAGACATAAATTTCACTTACAACGGAAAAACAATAGAAGTCGTTCATGAATTTACTTTACTTGGCCTGGATATAGACACAAACATTAATTGGAAATCACACATTAAAAAGATAAAATCAAAACTATCCAAATTTGCATACGCCCTTCGTGAAGTCAAAAAGACCACTAACCTTAAAACTGCACTTGTTACATATTATGCCTACGCACATGCATGGCTCAGCTACGGCGTAATATTGTGGGGAAACAGCACAGATGCACCGACACTTTTCACATTGCAAAAAAGATTAATAAGAATCCTTGTAAATATAGAAGACACCGACAGTTGCAAACCTCATTTCCAAGAAAATAAAATACTTACCCTCCCTTGCCTATACATTCTAGAAATATGCAAATTCGTTCGAAATTACCAGCACTTTTACACGACAAGAGAAAACATACAGTCTAAATATACATTACGCTATAAAAATAGGTTAAACTTACCAGGTTCTAAGTTAAAAATGCACTCAACAAGTACACTAGTCATGTCAATTAAAATATTTAATAAATTACCAGAATTAATAAAAAATTTACAAAAATTGAATACATTTAAATAAACAAATTAAAACTATTCCTATTAACTAAATGCTATTATGATATCAATGATTATTTAAATGACAAATTTTAATTTACAAGTTTTATAAAATAATTACAATAAATAGGTACTAACTAAGTAAACAAAATTAAAAGCCCTCTTCCTCTCTCCTACTTTTGCTGTGCCCGACAGGGTCCACAATGATCATATTATTTTGTTAAACCTACCACCTAAGTTCACATGTGGAAGCAATAAATATATTGAGTATTGAGTAAAGCCAAACCATCATGCATTCGGTTAAAAAACTGGGACCAAATAAAATTAAGAAAACTTTCCTTCGAAATACGAGATTTAACTTTTAATATATTTTGATAGTTACATTCGTTCTCGGTGGAAGTCAAGAATTTTATAAATTAGAACTTTTTCAGGGTTTTCAGCCAAGTGGAAGCAAGTCCTTGGTCCTAGCCTCCGAGGAAAAGTTCGAAGTTCCCATTTCTCAGGAAATTCTTGGTCAAGTGTTCGCGAGCCCGTTTTCGGTCACTGCTCGCGTTGGTTAAAAGTTCGTAGTACCTACCTGAATTATAATTTTAAAAGTGCCTTATTTTAACTGAAAAACTAGACAACTGTTTTTAAATATTGTCCAACTAGAAACTGTATGAGTCAAAATATAAGACGTGACCGTGAGATGTAAGAAGAAAGGTTATGAAAATAATGGTTTTGTTAGACAAAATCCGAAGATTTTATTTCATGTACAAATAAGAAGTAAATCACGACTATTTCATAAAGACCGCTTTGAAAAAAGACGTCGTTTTTTCCATTATAGTGCCCTTCCCAATATTTCTCTATATTAATGGTCTGTGACACGACCCCTCACTGCGACCATCAATTGTGCGTTTGGACAAGCAGTGAACCAAAAAACTGTAACGTTTGTGAGATAAATCGGTTTTATCATCGACATTTGTAGGGTTTTGTTATGAACGACAAAGACTGACGTAAAAAACAGAACCTCCTTTTTGAAGTCTGTAAAAAAGCTTGGAAGAGGCCGTTGCCCAGCAGTGGACTGCGATTGACTGAGTTGGTTGGTTGTTTGATATTGTTGGCTGTTTTATAATTCTATTATTGATTGATAAATTTAATTTGGGTGATTTTATTTTATTGAAATGAATTAATTCTTTCTCAAGATTTCTAGAGGTATAATTTGCAAAGACGTATGTCACATATTTAAATGTGATATTATTTAAAGTAATTTTATTCGATTTGTTAATGATATTGGTACTACTCAAATTTTATGAAATTGTTTTGCCTGACAAGTCCCTGTGAACTTTATTATTATTATTAAGACCTTGTACATGTGATATGCAATAAAGATTTGAATTTGATAATTCATTATGATATCTAAATTCCATTTCTTTTTTTGCTCCTCACAAACTGAACACCTGCCAGCTCTTCATCCCTCTGGCAGCCTCCTCTGACTGGTAGAGATTGCCTTAGGCATTAATTAAGTCCGCCTTTGTATCTTCTTTGTGTGCGAGAAGTTTAAATAAATAATCCCTTAGACCCCTCATCAGGAATTTTAGTACCACGCTTAGTTCACAAATTAGTGGCTGCAATAGGTATGTTGTAATTAACAGATAACAGTTTTCCATTACCCCTTTGCAGAATATATGGTACTAGCTTTCGCCCGCGGCTTCGCCCGCATGGAGGTCGGATTTTATACCTCAGGAACGTACTACCGAGATAAAAAGTATTATATATGTTAATCCAGGTTATAAACTATCTGTGTACCAAATTTCATTCAAATCCGTTCAGCCGTTACTGCGTGATTGAGTAACAAACATACAAACTTACATTTTTTTATTTTAATATACCCATTGACACTCGCGCAATAAAGACGAATCTAACGACATATTCATTAATCAAATTCGGTTCAGCCGTTTAGTAGTAGTAGGACATACATACAGGTGAAAGACCCTCCTTTTTTAAACTTCGCCTCCGCGCCGCATACGAGTAAAAACAATAATTACTGACAGACACTACCTACACAATAAACGTTTATTATCACGTTGTCATTATTTTTCATGAAAATAATTCAGCTCGAGTTGATGTTAATTCTCCTTTCTTTTATTACAGACACATAAAACATGAAATACTTAAATATTCTGAAGAGACCTAATTGAAACAAGCCCACTTATTATTTAAGTATATTAAAACAGTTCTGTCTAAAACTCTTTGTCTCCTCTTAGAGATCCGTAGCTTGTAATGAAATCTCTGTATCGAAGCGGCTTTTGATTTCAAGAGGTTTCAGTAACTAATATAGCCTATATCGCAGTGTTTGGATGGGCACTATCTGCCAGATAAAATCAATAATGTAATAGAAATTAGTGTAATGTACGTTAATTTAATGTTGTCTTCTTTTAATATTTGTGCATGTAGCTCTGCTCACGAATGTCATCATTATTAAATAGTTAAAATATTTCTCATTAAGTGAAATTTGTAGTTTTTTTTAGTAAATAAAGATTCTTTAACCACAAAATGTATTAAAATATGGATCAGATAAGCCAATCAACCAATAACCGACCAATAACCAATGAGATTTGTTTTGCCATAAAACATAAGATATGTCTGCTATGCAGTAGGGCAGTAGTAAATAATGAAATAATAACTACCTTTCTATTAAAATATATCCAGCTGAATTAAAAAATTAAAACAATATCCATTGATGCTGCTCGCCACCTAAAAACCACTCAAAGGTACTCGTAAATAACAGTCGGAAAAAGCTTGGTGGATTGTGTTAAATCGTCCCTAATTGATGTAAGTGAGAGGTTCACTCAGGTTAATTGCGTTAACTTGGCACCCAGCCAGCTGACGGGATTTATTTGTGATTGTTATGTATTCGTACCTATAGACTGCTCAAATATAATCATGATATACACCTTGTATATTATAATTATATTGAAATAACTGAATATTGTGAAATGATACTTTAGAATAAAATGAAGTATCAGTTTCCTTTTAGATATGGACCACACACACGAAACCAATAAAATATAATAATAATATAAAACTAAGACCAGCCATAAAACTAACTCGTCCATGCGGGTAATGAGTTCCACATCGGGACTGGTTCACAGTTTCACGCGTTCAGATACCTGAGGTAACATCTTCTAAGTTATGTTTAAGGTTTACTCTCAGATCAATCAGCTCCGCTAAGATCAAACCACGGTTGACTCTCGTTAGACCACAAACCGTGGTTTATTTGTTGTCTAAGCTGCCAAAATCGGAAGTTGTTTTTTGAATACATTCAAATGTAATTTCACAAAACAATTGCACAACCGCGCCCCCTGCCGACGTCATTCGAGCGCCTATTATCCTTGTAGCAATGTACACGACATTCACGCATGGAATTTTACGTTAGACTGAGATTCGACACGCTTTGAAAAAGTGTCTAAGTTCTTGTGGCAAGACCCTATCTTAGCCTTCCGTTCCGTATCTATTTGCGCTCCATTCCCTCTGGCCTCTCTTATCGTTTTATACAAATAAAACACGTACAGAACCCAACCTCAGAGAACAGCAGATCTTATTTAAATTCCCTCGAGTCCCTGTGATACGTGTAGTAGTAAGTAATTGGGTTCATTTTATGAAGAACGTGGGGCGAGCGCGGAGACAGACTGCAGGCAAAGGAATCTGAGAACGAACACGATCCGTATTGACGGCGGAGTACGGGGATTAATGAGGAGATATTATTGTAAAGACCTTTGTGTAGATTTTAAAAAGTAATCACAATATTTTGATGTAGGATTTTATTTTAAAACTTTATTGTAAACTTGGATGTTTCAGAGGGGTACTTGTTTACCGACACAAACAATTAGACCCGATGGAATATAAAGACCCTGTGGAATATATTTAAAAAAAAATAGGAAATCAAAGGCGCGACTCCTAGCACGCATTTTTTTAACTTAGTCACTGCAACAAGAATGCCGTAACACTGGATTTTACTACTTTTCTTACGTGTCGCTGGTGTCTACTAAATTGCAAAGAAGGTTACTATAACTAACTAAGTATATGGGCACGCCACAGTTGCGGCGATAAGTCCCCTCTTTGAGGAGTGGCTAGAGAGGCGCATCGGCGTCCTCACCTTCCGCCTGACGCAGATCCTCACCGGACACGGTTGTTTCGGGAGGTTCCAGTTCCGGATAAGGCGGCAGGAAACGCCCGGGTGTCACTATTGTGTGGATCGCCCGGAGGATAGGGTGGAGCATTCGGTGGAGGTCTGCCTGGCTTGGGCGGAGCACCACCGTGTCTTCGTGGAGGTGATCGGCGTCGGTTATCTCTCGCGTCTGGCCCTGGGCCAGGCCATGGTACGGAGCGAGAGGGCATGGGAAGCCGTCACCACCTTCTGCGAAGCAGTAATGCTCGCGAAGGAGGAGGAGGAGGATTTTGCACCCTCACGCCCCTAACTGCCGCAGGAAACGCCCTGGGCGTCGGGACTCCCGAGCCGATTCCGGACCACAATAGGCGCGGGCCTGCGGACGATTAGCTTGCCATCCGATAAGGACCAGGCCCTGGTCGACGGCGCGTTGTGTTCCACGCGCACTTCATAGAGATGTTAGCACAACTGATACGGTCCACTAGGACCAATGCCTGCCGGGGTCGCGGGAATGTCCGAAATAACGTGGCCCCTGGCAACATACTGGCAAGTGAAGGAACACGGGTGGGTATTAGTCAGTAAGAGTCTGACACGCCCTCCCACTCCGGTCAGAGCGGGAGAAGTAATTTGATAATTTCCCACCCAAAAATGTTTTATTATAAATGTGAAAGTGAGTTTGTTTGATTGTTTGGTTGTTACGCTCTTACGCTAAAACGGCTGAGCAGATTTGGATGAAATTTAGCACATGGGTAGACCATGACCTGGGTTTAGACATAAAGTATCCTGATAATCCCACGAGATCGAGACTTAAGCGGGTGAAACCACGTGGCACAGCTAGTTTACTATATTATGTCAGAAAGCAGTCATGGAATCATTTGCACAGGAATGACGAGTCTCTAAGGATTGCGGAAGGTGTTTGTTGCAGGTAATGATAGGTGCATACCAATCATAGACGTAGTCGGGTAATAAAAAGTGATCATGTGCATTCAATTCAAGTATAGATTCTATTGTAGGTATGACTTAATTCCGTCCTTTATTGTTTATTTAAGCGTTCATTGAGGAGTTTATGTTCAGCATGTATGTATGTAATGCTGTTCAATCTCAATTATAATAACTAATATGTTTATCATTAACATGTAAGATATTATTATTTTGTAATTAAAACTCGTGGTTTGCTATCATCTTAATGCATACAAACCACATTAATTATATTCGTGCAAGTTAAAACTTAGCTCAAAACTTAATTACTAAGTAAATCCCAACTCACTAACTTAACTGGCCGCATAAGAAGTTTAAATACCTATAGTTTTGTTTACTTGTTTCAGTTGAAAACATACGAGCTGGGCGGCCATCGGCGTTTTTAGTGAGACCTAAATGAAGTACGTACCCATGACTTTTATTTGACTTAAATCGTAGACTTAAATGTTTTTCTCAGTATCATTTATTCAAAGTTAAATGATATTTATACAAAAAATTAAATCAAACTTGGGTCCTGATTTTGCATGTAGGTTGTACCTATTATAGGAGAATACACAGCTAGGCCCAAGCAAGCACTTTACTTTTTGTAAATTATTTAATCACCACTGCTCTAAAAACCGATGAAACCGGCATGTCCTAGGACCAAAAATGTGACATCCACCAACCCGCACTGGGCCCGCGTGGTAGATTACGCCCCACTCCTTCCCACTCTCTCATCTAGGATATTTTTTTCCAAGAAAACAAATAAACTAGCTTGTAAAATCTTAAAACAAGGGGGGCTAAGACAAAGTGACATTCAATCATCGATAACATGGCGATAACATTGATGGAAAAACACATATGTATCGGACAGACATTAAGTTACCGAAAAGCTTATGTCAATCCTGTTGAAAGTCATTGTAGAAATACGAAACGCTTTGAAAGCGACTGTCACCCTTCTAAACACAAACAGTTACAATTTAAACACAAACGCTGTGACTGCTGAAAATTGAAAAAGGCGAGTCTTTTGTCCATAAAACGCCTTTCGTGGCTTATTCCACACAGGAATGGCGCGGGCGTTTTCCCTTATTTAAGACTCCCGCATGTTTCCATCTGAAGTACCAGCTTTGTTTTGCTTACCGCTTCTTAGTAAAACACTGGGTGGACGGTTAATTTATCGGGCCATTTGTACAACTAGGTGGGTAACCACATTTCATAAAGTTTGTTAGGATTATTTTAATTTTCAACCCATTCGTTCGACATCTTCGCTTACAACTGGCTCACATTGCCCTCTATAAATACAAAGACTGATACATACCTGTCCTTCCAGTCCAGGTAATTGGAGAAATAAAAAGAAAGAAACAAAAACAAAATACATATTTAAAAAAGTGAAATGTTTTAACAGCAAGTGCGTGCCTCACGGCTGCGCCAAAAGGGTCCATTTCAGCAATAACGTCAGACAGATGCTGTCTGACGTTGGTTTCCTAATGAACCTGTAGGGACAAGTGATGGATAATTAAATAACAGTTTCAACATAATTTTTATACATTTATATAAACCCATGCTGGCAAAACAATATAGGATTTCCTTATTTCGTTGCTATTCGACTTACTTAACCGTCCTTTTTCAGGAACTGTCCTGAACTTGCAAGGTACATAGGGGATAAATGCCCTGATATCGCACTATTGAACCAATAAAATGTTCTTAGGTAAGCCTTCTTACAAAATAACAACAAAAATATTCTTACACCGTGGTCACTACAGGGTGTATGCAAACCACGTCACCGGAACTTTTTTCTTTTGCGCCGCCACCTGCCGGAGTGGGGCTTAATGATGTAAAAACACAGCTGATCCACCTTCACTGTATTGTGCAAAACAGTAGGACAAGAATGAATTATTAGGCCTAAGCTGTAATAAACTTAATTATAGCCAAGAAACATTGGATAAGCAGATTTATAAAACTGATGATGTATAGTTTTATAAATCAGCTGATCCACTGTTTTCCTGTTAGGAAAATAGTAAATTTCTACACTACTCATAACCACATTAAAAGTGCCTATTATTTGTTCTGATTCCAATTCTGAAAACTCATAACGACGCGTGGTCATGGGAATATTACCTAGGTAAGTACCCACGGTATGGAGCATCAATAATATAAAATACTAGCTGCGCCCCGCAGTTTTACCCACATAAGTCTCGATCTCGTAGGAATATCGGGATAAAAAGTTTTATTTGTCCTAACCCAGGTCATGCTTCCCCATGTGCCAAATTTCATCCAAATCCGTTCAGCCGTTTTAGCGTGAAAGCGCAACAAACAAACAAACGTTTGTGTGTCACTTTCGCATTTATAATATTAAAGTTAGGGATTAGTTTATGATCACATTTCTATGACCTACGAAACTTACCTAATATTGGAGAGGGGCTTTATGTTTCAAGTTAGCCTACCGTTACCTACCAACTAGGACAACACCTCACCGATGTCCTTTGTAAACAATAGCGCATACAGCGCCATGCTTATGAAAATGTATGTGCATACTAATGTGATGGCGCCGGCCGTACGCAGTGACGAGTTTGAGTTTGTTTACTATTAATACTGGAGTGTACGCTCTACGTTAATGAGGGCACTGCGACAAGTCTTAGGACAGAACTCTTCTCTGGAGTGACTGTAATCGCGTTTGGCAAAAATTGATTTGTGTGAATACAATGTTTTTATCGAGTTGTGACATTATCTGCCAAATGTATGTACTAACACTAGTATTTAAGTTGTTTATTTAATCTTCTTATTTTCGTGTGGTTAGTGACTAACCTGATGTCAGACTTTAAAGCCACCCATGGGCTTCTAACTTGGCTTCAAATGCCGTCGAGAAATATCTCTCAAGCATGCCGGTTTCCTCACGATGTTTTCCTTCACCGTTTTTTAAGCAAGTGATAATTATACAATACGCACATGAATCCGAAAAGACAGAAGTGCGCGTCTTGGGTTCGAACTCGAGACATATGACTTGGTAGTCGGACGGTCACACCACTAGGCTATCACTTGCTTTATATAATAACTTACAAATTGGATTGTATTATCTGGTAAATAAATACCTAATTATTATTGGCTTGGCTTGTTTTTCGGGGGAAACCTTCAACAAGCGCCCGGAATTCGGTGATAAGAAACTTTCCTCACTAAAACCACCATAATGGAGTCCAGTCGTCACTATGAGCACATAGAGAGCGGAGTTCCAGGTCCTCTTAAGATACCAGCTCAGGAACCCAGTACAACGACTGTAATTGCAAAACCGCGGGAAAGACGCAACTCAACCTACTGTGTGTAAATGTGCGAACATTGTCAACATATTGCGGATAAGTCGTGCTGTCGACGTTCCGCCTTACGAGGTGGTTTTACTCAAACTTCAGTCTTGTTCTGTGCATACATTATGATAAAGTTGCATCATGAACAATGCAAGTATAAGCTCCCCGTACTAAGACCCAAGTATCCAATATTCTGAGCTCATTGGGAATTATCTACTATAACCCGATATTAGAACATCATAACAATGAAAGCCATTGTTCGGCGTATAAAGAGCCGGTTACCGGCATTGGAAGCAGCCGATGTGTCGAAGTTTCGCTATAACAACACGTTATTAGGCATTAGCTTGGAATTTAGAAAACAGGAATAGATGTTTTGGTGCAGTGGAGCGCTAATTGTAACACTGCAGAGCAAAGAGTTTCCAGGAAGTTTCTTGCCCGTTCATCTCCATAGAAACTTTCTACTACAATCAATCTGCCTAGCCTTTTCCCAACTATTTTGGGGTCGGCTTCTAGTCTAATTGGATGCAGCTGAATACCAGGATTTTACATGGAGCGACTGCCTATCTGACCTCCACAACCCAGTAACAGGGTAATACGATACCCCTTGGTAAGACTGGTGTCAGACTTTCGGGCTTCTGACGACTCGTAACGACTGTCAAAGATCCACGAATGACAGCCCCGGGACCTACGGCTTAACGTGCTTTCCGAGGCACGGAGGATTCTCGGTATGTGTAGAAACTTTCTACTACCCGGTAGAATAAAAAAATAAAAAAAATTCAGACAACTAAGACCCACCACTGTGTTAGTAATTTTCTAATAATTAATGTTAGTAAATATATTATCTATATAAATTCAAAGTTAATGTTTGAGCTTTCATGGGGGGGGACGCACAAGCGAAAGGAAGTACTTCACTCGTTCATCACCCCCACAAAACGTCTCCGAATAGGAGAGTAGATGTTCCACTGTCCGCAGAATACTGTTGAAATTTTTTTATTTTTTTTTGAGGTGGGTAATCATCAAATGACTTCTCCCGCTCTGGGCGGAGCGAGAGGGCGTGTCAGACTTTTACTGACTAAAAACCACCCGTGTTCCTTCCGTTGCCGCGATATCCCTTTCGGACAAACCCGCAACCCCAGCAGGCATTGGTCCTTACGGACCCCGTCAGTTGTTGCTGACATCTCTTTGAGGCGCGCGTGGAACACAACGCGTTGTCGACCCGGGCGTGGTCTTTATCGGACGGCGAGCTACCCATTGCTCACCGTCTGCAAGCCTACGGTGGCCGGACTCGGCGCGCGAGGGCGTGCAGCTTGCATCTCCCTCTCGCCCTCCCCGCCTCCTCCTTCGCGAGCATAACTGCTTCTGTTGTCACTGTCCTGCAATCTTGTTATTAAGGACGAGATTTTTTTCCGCATAACCGCGTGAAAGTCGTTGGTTCGATTCAGCGCAAACATCTCAGATGCGCTACAAAAACGGGGCAGTCCCAACAGCATTCTGAAAACATTATTATATTCGATGAGAGTATTATATTGGAGAAGTAGGTAAAGAAAGTACCTTAAGACATTATAAGCCCAATGGACGTTACAGAGTTATTACAAAATACCGAGGACTCCGTAGTAGCAGTATTAACTACTTGAACATAATAAATAAAACGGAATCATTTCCAGCGTCTGTTCAATAAAACTTAAAGTGCTTATTCCGATAACTACTGGAAAGAGACCGCCCAAGTTATGACCATCTGAAACTTTCAATATATTGAGAAGAAGCAATATTATTGTGAGAATGGAGCAAAGTTCGAAAATTGCTTGGCGACCCAAGTAATATTTGTAGGGACAGATTTAGGCGTATAAGAAAAGCTTCATACTTAGAATTTTTACCTGTTACTGTCAGCTTACGAGCTTTATGATTTGCTGGTCGTAGTTTCGAACCCAGACAGGCGCTTCACTTTACGTAAATTATTTCACCATCATTGCTCTTGTGACTGTGTGCCATTTACTCTAATTTAATAACAATATATTATTATATTTATTTTAAAACCGTCACTTAAGGGCCGATTCGAGGTTCTGAAGAACACATTAAATCTCAATTTTATGGGTTGACAGCTCGACACGTTACCCTAATTAATAACAAAATATCCTATTTCTTTAGAATGTTAAAACAATATTGAACCTCTTACAAACCCATTCCATTTATATTTTATGGGCAGCAATCCGTGGCCACTTTGTACAAATATTCTGAGAGCAGGGGTGTCAACATGCGGTTCTTTCTATGTAAACTTACAGCTCTCGATTTTCATGCTTGAAACTTTAAACAACAAGTTATGAAGATGGATCTAACCAAACTTTCAAAAGTCATGCAAAGCCGATGCTTCCATCGATGTAACTATCAATTATCCAATAACTGCAGTTATATTATTGGATTAATTATTTTATTATTCTAGCTAGCACCTAGCTAGAATGCTTTAACCGCTCTCGTACTGTTAACGTACCCGGGCCGACCGAAACTTAATATGTTCTGTGCTAAAATATTTGTATGGTTTATAATAAAATGTATATAAATAATAACTCGTCGTCGGTCTCAAAAGATTCACCATCCCTGAGAATGCAGCGAACATCTGTTAAAGATCTAGTAAGGCAATTCATACCGACCCTTTTAAAACAATTAAGAAGTTGTGCACAAAAAGAGTCATAAACCTATTCTGCGAAACGACCAAACCGTCAACGTGGTATTTTTTAGGAATTTAGGGGACTGAGGAATGAAGTCCGGGGGTTGGTGCGAGATCACGAAAGACTACGGACGCGAGAGTCCAAGCGGGTGAAGTGGGGAAGTTGGTTTTAGACCACGGTAGGGTGTGGACGTAATATTAGGCTAGTTATATTAGCAGACTTGTTGAATACCAGACGCCATGATTGTCCAAGTGGGCTGTCGCAAGATACCGAGTATTATTTATTAAGTTAAATATAGTTGGGTTGAAGCCCAGATTAGACTAATATAGTATTTAACGAAGTACGAGTATATGTGTGTGCGTGTTCGTGCGATTGGGTGAGTGTGTGCTTGTTGGTGTGACTGAGTGAGTATTTCATTATAATAATTATCCTAGGCTGGTAATATAATTCACGTATCATAAGTTCTTGTAACTCAACACTTATTTAGTATCGTGTTTTATAACTAATGCTACATTCTCGTGTATTACGTGTCCATATCCTAATCCGTACCTTGGCAGATTATTTTCACTAGCAGTTGGCTATAGGGAAATGGCGAAGGCCTTCCACCATACTTGACTGGGCAGTAATGCTCCGACTGTTGACTTTGAGATGACGCACCACATTTGGAAGGCAGAGCCATAAATACTCTCAGGTCATTTGGAATTGATCTAGGCTATAAAGCCAATCCGTAATTGCATTACAAAACAACCAAACGTTAGTGACGATTTCTGTTTCCGAAAAGGTTTTGCCACAGAATACCTTTCGTGAGGCGTGTTGACACATATTTCCAGGGATTTGGGGGTAGGCTTTACTAAGTACCCTAAACTGAATTGGTAGACGTTCGATGAACGCTAGGGAACGTATCTCGATAAAAATACCCCGTCCGTTCTGTAGGACTATTACTAAATCGACACTGTTTATCGAGACACGCTATTGGGACGCAATGCCGCTAACAGCCGCACCGCATCCTCTTAATGGGGCAGATTAAGGAAATATGAAGTGACGAGCTGCCACTTCGGTGTTCACCAGGTACGATCGTAGTGTATTCTGCTAGAAACTGAGTCTACGGTGCGATTGTGCTAGTTTTGTGTTAACTTTGTAAAAATGGGCTAGGCTGTCGAAAGGGTCTTTCATATTAGTACGCGATTAGAACTATTCAATATTAAACTTGTTTTCTTCAATGACAGTTGGACTTCGCAGTACTCTGTCTTAGGATTGAGTGAAACATTTATTTAGTGCTTTGGGAGCGTGTTCCGTTAGAATCGTATTAGTTCCTCAGAGGTTACATGCGTTAGGTCTAGCAGTACACGTACAATGAGGCAAACGTTGTTATACGGTTCCCGGTCTCAGTGAAGTGGGTATATTGTAAACAGACAAATTAACGTAGTAGTACGTAATCGTATTTAAAGTACAAGCGTAACGATCCCTTTACCCCTTCTACCTTACCAAGTCTGTATTGCAGATATTGGTGCTCAACTGCGAGAGGAGGAGACGTTGGCGTTCCAACATTTATAATACTAAAACATAATATTATATTATATACTTTTGCATACCCTCTTGTCTTCTTATCTTCATATTATAATACTTGTGTTTACTAACTGTGAATTCCCAATATTAACTTCATTGTCCAATCCTTGTTTCCTAATCTTCCGAGACGGAACAAGGTAGTTTAATTTATGGGAATGCTTCACTTTCTTATATCGGTGGGACGGTGACCAGTCTGGGACGAGCCCTACAGAACTGTGCGGAAAGGAGGGGCACAGTTCTTCCCCCTACGGGGAACCGATCCAAACACTAATATTAACACAATTAGGAAAAACGAAAATTTTATCAGCCTAGGGTATTTCAGGTACTGTCACACTCTCAAAACGGTGAAGGAAAACATCGTGAGGAAACCGGCATAATGGCCTAAAACCAAAATTCTAAGACATGTGACATATGTACCAGTACCAGTTCAAGTACTTGGGGCATTATTGTAACCGACGACCTTAATGACCAAGTGGACATTGAAAGGGAACGTAGGGCGTCGGCAGTCCGATGTAACATGTTGGCTCGCCGGTTTGTACGCTGTAGCAGGGCAGTAAAGATAACGCTTTTTAAAGCTTATTGCCAAGTGTTTTACACGTGCAGCCTGTGGACCAACTATACTCAACGGGCTATCAGCGACGGGTCCAATATAATAACGGGTTCAGGATGTTGATGGGGTTGCCCCGTTTCTGCAGTGCATCAGGTATGTTTGCACAAGCACGCGTCGATGGCTTCCACGCTATCGTTAGACCGAAATCTGCCTCTTTGCTCTGCAGAGTGCGAGAAAGCTCCAACTCCATCCTGCAGACCATAGCGGGGAGGTACGATTCTCCTTTGTTAGGTGATGTTGTTCGACGATGTATTTCGAACAACAGCCTTGTCTCCAAATAGATAATAAGTTTACTAACATAGGTATAACTTATCTTTTTGTTTACTAACCCATATGGATGTTGCTTGTCCGAAATAAAGATATTTTATTTTTTATATATCCAACCCGTGGTGGATTACGGCCCACTCCCTCTCACCGAGAGTAGGCCTGAGTCCCAGCGGTGGGAACATTATGGGATGATTATGCTATTATGCTATTTTTGTTATTATGCTATTATGCTACTGTAAGCTTACATCGTCCTCCTAGGGACAAAGAAAAGCCGAAACAGTTTCTAAAAATGTGTCGTCCCACTCATTGACGAACGACCAAAAGAGAGACTGAAGTTGTGGCGAGACAGTGCTTCATTACCCAAACCATTCGTGCCACCTGCTGAAGATCTGGACGTGAGTTGCCTTGGGTAACCTGGAAGTCTCTAAACAGACTCCGGACCCAGGTTGGCCGAAGCAAGGCAAATCTGTTCAGGTGGAGATTCATAGATGACTCCGCCTTGGAGTGTAAATGTGGTGCTGTTCCATAAACGATGGGCCATTTAATGTCGTGTCCTGCTTGTCCTGTCAGCTGCACGTTACAGGAACTGATGACTGAATTTTGGGCCGTGTCTAATTAGATTGCCATCGACATGCTAAGAAGAAGAGAGGGACAAATACCTCTAAGTCTGAAGCTAATGTATTATTTTTACATGTACAATTTACCTTGCTAATAGTGTGTTACTTTAATTTGAATAAGATAAACTGGCTTTTAGTAACTCTGGTGTTCAGTATAATAAATTATGAAAAATGTTGATAGGTAGTCAACTTTGTGTTTCTTTACTACCCTAAGGTTGAATGTCGTACTTCATTAAACGACAAGGGCTATTTATCTTTAGGCCCTTTGTACACACACGTTTTTCTTGCCGTGAAAAGCTACGGTTTATTCGCCGCGTGTAGGCACAGTCGTCGTAGTAGGTAGTATGAATCACTGTAAAAGCTTGTTATACTAAAGTAAATTGAATCTTTACCAAGGTCAAAATTATCTTGTTAGATAATTTCGACCTTAGTAAAGTTTCTATTTACTGAGATTTATTGTCAAAATTAATAAATCAATTACGAAGTCAACTATGACATTGTTTGTTGGAACACCGAAAATACATATTACAATTACCATTCCTCCTCTGTTGAGTCCACGGATATTTATACAAAATGACACAATAGATATTGAGTGTGCTCGTTTACACATAGTTTCCCAGTCGCAGTTCTAATTCCACGTCATAACTGTTACACTTCTGATTAAATCAGTAGCTTTTAGTGACAAAGTTTTGTCTGTCCATTACAAAGTTTGTAGCGCGTTAACAGTAGAACGCCCCGTTTGTCTAGTGGTTAAATGGTCGCAACCGCGACTGCTGAGCCTGCTAAGCCTGTCAGGCAAAATGGTATTGGGTTTTTTTCGACAGGAATTTCTCAGTAGCAGCCCGGAGTCTGGATTTGTGCCCGGATGATGGCAATAGGCTCGCCCCCTATTACATGGGACTATATAAACATAACTGGCGAAATATGGGAGTACTATTATTATTAGGTACACCTGTGCCCTACCTTTCGTTGATAACAAGCGTGATGTTATGTTATGTTTGTGTTATTATGTTATTAAAAACCAGAAAATACTCCAGTTTACTTTCTGAAATACCAGTAGCAACAGTGCCAATCAATCTGCCTAGTCTTTTCCCAACTATGTTGGTGTCAGCTTACAGTCTAACCGGATGCAATGAGTATCAGTATTTTACATGGAGCGACTGACGATCCGTAACGACTGTCAAAGATCCAAGAATGACAGCCGGGACCAACGACTTAACGTGCTTTCCGAGGCACGAAGGGCGGCGGTATGTTAAGATGGTCACCCATCCACAAGCTGACTGACTGGCAAGCGTAGCTTAACCTAATCGATCGACCCGTGTGGCTGTTATAACTTAGCCACGAGCCCCCTTAGCAACAGAGCCAAAATACAAAAATACAGTATCCCCGAAAATGCTCCACTATGCGTAATTATAAGGAAACAATTTACTGAGCTCAGGCTTTAATATGAAATTAACTCTGAACCTGCAAAATAACTTTGCATTAAAGTAATTGAGTTTAATCTTTCGTGAGGTTGTAATTTAGTTTGTGTTTTCATGTTTTTATTAATACGAGTAAGTAAGAAGAGTAGTGTTTATGCATTCCTAGGGTGTAGTGTGTTTGTTACTGCTTTTAATAGCTAACACTAATTAGTGCTAGGTATCCTAGTGCTTTATAAAGCCTTTTTAGGAAAGCTCTATGTTTCTGTATGCAAGTTCCCGCAACAGACTAATGATGTTTGTGAATTATAAGTTTATTTTTTAAGCCTTTTTTACTTGTTATATCATAATGAAAATTCAAAGCATTTTTTACAAGCTCTTACAGACTTATATGAATTAGAACCAAAATTCTTCAGGTTTACAATATTTCTTTTATAACAAAAATATCAAAATAAAAATAAAACTCGAAATACAAAACCATAAATAATTTTTAATTAAATCAGTTAATAATTTACTAAACTAAATACTTATAAGTTCTTAAACTACTAAGGAAGCCCACATTATTTAAACTACTAAGGGATCCAACATTATTTAAACTACTAAGGGATCCAACATTATTTAAAAACCGACTAGAGACAGTTTAATACGTAACTTACTGTTTGGACACTGGTTCTACTTTCTTTACAATACATTTTACTACTTATGGCATTTTGTTCATTTTCTATGGCGCTATGACAGAGATTGTACTATTACAACTAGAAAAAGTTTACTGAAGACATGACCACATGATACAGAAGTGATATCCGAACATAGTTATACAAGACGTTATTGTTTGATCTAATAGGTACATCCCATTTCGAAAAAAGGCAAATTTTTTTAACTATAATTTGTAACAATTATCATTTTGATGACCAAATTCATCGTTTCACCTTAAATCAACTCAAAAGATTCAGTTATTTTAAAGTTGGATACTGTGTTATCAAAATGTACAAGTTGACTAATCGTCAAAATGGGATGCAGCTTCTTAAATCATTATTCACTACTGTTGCTGATTCTTATTAAACAACCAATTAAATCCGTTACTAAAGTCAGCTATACTAGGCAACGACTCTGGAGTTTGGAACGGCTCATTATCGGCCGGCTCATAACTATACCCCACAGTATTATACTCCTGGGGAGGACCGTACATCATTTGAGGAGGTGTTCCGGAAGGTGGACCTGACTGGTTCTTCATGTAGTAGTTGAGGAGTAGACCGCCAGCGTAGAATAGTTTTTGGAAGAACGCGACCAGGAAGAAGAATGACGCGACCTTGATGACTGCCAGCTTTGATAGGACTACTAGTGCGACGATTGCTGAAACAAAGAGGAATTGTGATCTAAAGAGTGCATTAAAATACCTACTGGAATAGTTAAAACCTAGTTTCGTTAGAGTAGAAGCTGATTCTCGGCCGTGAACTTTTCTAATTTAAGTTTATTACTAGCTGCGCCGCGCAGTTTCACTTCAGTCTCGAGGCCGTGGGAATATCGGGATAAAAAGTATCCTATATCCAAACCAGGTTATGGTCTATCCATGTGCCAAATTTTATTTAAATCCGTTCAGCCGTTTTAGCGTGAAAGCGTAACAAATAAACAAACATACAACATACAAAAAATCAAATCTTTTCTCCTTATAATACTAGTTTAGATTAGATATTTGGGTTTGTAATCGTTTATCATCATCAAATACAAACTCATATGTAAAGATATTTTAATGTATAACTGCACGCCCTTCTACTAAAATATCTATACAAATATTTCAAGTGTACGCAACAAGCAGTGGAGGGTCATGCAGTTTTATGGTAAAAGATGTCTGCATCCAAATCCCCGAAACCAGCTCGAATAACTTAGTTGAAACCTTCGTGTTGTAATAAGCTTTCTACATTATAACGTTCTTAGTGATAACAGTTTTATTTTCACTATCGTTCTCCCTAATTTAAATCATTTAATGCCCAGAACCGTAAGAAAATGAAGAAAAATAAATAAACTTAATAAGGACTACGTAATATTTTTATAAAAGTATTTCTACGAGCACAGACCTCAGTCTTGTTCTAGTTCTCTTGATGGTAAATAAATTAGGTCCTAATTGAATTGTCAAGACTAAGTAAACCTTGACGGTCCGCAAATTGCTCTAACAGTTTTATTTAATTACCCTTCGTCAGGAAGTAAGGAAATTACGTCTTTTTCAGACCCAAACAAATAAGGGAAGTATTCTCTCTTTTTTAATTATACCTAAAATGTTTTGAAGACAAACACGTTAAGAGTAGGTATGTCTACCCAAAAAAAATATTAGCTACCCTTAATTACCATTAAGTACAACCTTTTCAATACAACAAATTACATTCAAGCTCAACATTTTTCACTAACCAAAAATGTTTGACAAACTGAAGCTTACCTTTCAAATTCCAACTTTAACTTTAGGGAAATAGAATTGGTTTTCTTCTGAACATCACATCCTGAAATCCGTACGTCAATACATTGTATTGATGAGATGAAATGTCAACCCAAACGTAGTTAGTTTCCATTACGGAAATTGTATCAATTCTAAGTAATCTCGTAGGTACTGATCTAACTTAATCTTGATTAAACCGTGTACCTACTCACTTCTTATAGTACGGTTAAGATAATTTGAAGATAACAGAGGTTTATAAAGGTTAATCTCGGTTAGATTTTACCTCATTTAACTAATTGTAATTTCGAATTTGCTGGTTGTACCGATTGGAACCTACCTACAGCTTAAACACGAGGCCCGATTAAAACACGAGTGTAGCAGTGAGCAAAAAGTTCATGAAAAAAAATGCAAATAGAAAAAGTTGTTCCTTGCTTAAAAGCACTGCATTACATTACTTTTCTTGACACTTACCTTCTTCAAAATTGCACAGGTTTTTTATTATTTTTTGCCAGTTAAAATTCCCTTTCGTAAAAACACGAAAGCATGATTTACGTCCCATTTTATGTTCCGATGAATACCGTCATAACTCTCCGGCTATACTAAGACTACAAAAAACCCCTTTGATTTTTTCGGTAGTAGGTAAAAACACTCCAATTAATAATAATAATAATAATAATAATTTATTTTGCCAAGAAAAGGATTGTACAAAAAACAACTTAAAAACTAGTAAGCTAAAATACAATACAAAATAGGAGCATCTGCAGCCGAACTAGGTAAAACCTGTATCTCGGCATGCAGCGCCAAACCTCTCAGTACATTATTTGCATAAGGAATTAAGCTAACAAGTACAGCTTTATGTAGATTAAAGAAAAACAAGTAAAAATAAAATAAAGTAAACTAAGCTAAAAACTAAGTGTGTTGGTGTGCATGTATAGAGAGGGGGAAGTAATTGTGTAGGGGTGGTGAGTGTTATGATGTGTGTACGTGTGGTGATGTGTAAAATGATGAGTGTAAGCAAATGTGTGTGTTTCAGTGATATGTAGATGAAGAGTAAATACCTTAAAAGTTGCACAAAGGAGTCAAAGGACCCTTTTTACTCTAGAACGATTAATAGTCGTTCTGTATCATCATAAGTTAAGGTCAATAAGTACTTTTTTACAATGGCTTTGCAACGAACCCTATTGAGAGGGTAAACATCTATGACGGAGTTAATTTTATTATAGACATAGGGCCCCAAAAATACAAAAAATCTTCTAATAAAAGAAGTTTTAGGTTTATGTTCACGAGTACACACTAATTGTTTCTTACGCCTATGGTTAAGGTTGGGGTCATATGCTAAGCCTTGATGTTGCTTCAGAATTATAGTTAGTAGGTAGAGCTGTCTAACAGTAAGTACTTCGCAATATTTATATAGCAATGTAGTGGAAAATAGTCGAGGCTTATGAGTGCAAATCTTCAGAATCGTGCGTTGAGCGATTTCAATAGGTTTAATAACTGTTTTTGGAGCTCCTCCCCAGGATGAAATGCAATATGTTAATACTGACTGGCACAAGGCAAAATAGATTTGTTTCAGCAACCTAGCATCAACTACCTGACGCAGCTTTTTAAACACATAAATAAGCTTTCTGACTCGCGCGCTGAGTAATTTTATATGGTCTTTGAAGCTGAGGTTGCCGTCGAAGAGGATCCCTAAGTATTTTATTGTATTGACACGCTCTATTGGCTTACAAGTGCAGTGTATATCTAGAGAACATTGGTGAGGGACAATGTTGTAATTGCTCCCTGCCGGCGTTGAGTTACGAATACTGAAAGTCAGGTATTTCGTTTTATCCGTATTTAAGGTTAAAAGATGAAGTCTGAGCCATTGGTTTACCATATTAAACCCATTTTGTGCAGCATTAAACGCCTCATCCCAGGTATTGGCAGAGAAAAGAAGAGCTGTGTCATCAGCGTATGATATGATGTCGCCTTTGGGAATGTTGATACTAGTCAGATCATTAATATAAATGAGAAAGAGAGTAGGCCCTAAAATGCTGCCCTGGGGAATGCCAAAAGACACCGGAAGATCAGCGCTCACGTGACTCCCCACTCGAACACACTGCGTCCGACCAGCCAGATAGCTCTCGAGAAGTCGGAGTTGAGTTCCTCTCACACCAAGCTTTTCTAGCTTGGTAATCAAGATGGGAATAGAAATGGTGTCGAACGCTTTTTTCAGGTCCAGGAAGATAGACAAGCACTTGCGCCCCCTGTCGAGGTTAGTACTAACAAATTCAGTCAAGCAATAAACAGCATCATCGGTAGATCTATTTGCTCTAAAGCCAAACTGATTATTTGCAAGCAAATTATTTTTTTCCAGATACTTTGTGAGACTATTGTTAATTATCTTTTCCAGTATTTTTGAGATATCGGGTAATATAGAGATCGGACGATAATTGGAGATATCATTTTTATCGCCTCCTTTAAAAATTGGACGGACTTCGGAGCTTTTCAATTGGGAAGGGAACAGACCTGTACGGAGGCATTGATTAAAGATGTAAGTAAGCGGTGGGACAAGAAAGTCAACATGTCTTTTCAAAAATTTATTTGATATATTATCGCGGCCTACCGTGCATTCCGTTTTTAGGCCCATCATAAGGCGAGAGACTTCGTCTTCACTTGCATACTCCAACACAAACGAATTCAGTTGTGTATTAGTATTGAAAGCATCCGTCAGTAGCGGTGAGGTAGTAGTAGTATTGTGCAGATTCAAGCAGTTTTCAGCTAAGGTCTGGCCTACGTTTACAAAATACTGATTTATAGAGTCCAGTGATTTTTTGGGTGAGGAGCTTACTTCCAAAAGCTGATTCGAGTGACTAGGAACTTTATTCATGTTAGAGATTTCTTTAAGAACTTTCCAGAGCTTTTTTGGATCATTTTTTGTTTTTTCGACCTCCGATTTCTCATATTCATGTCTAACTTTCTTTAAAATTTCAGTACAAAAATTCCGATATCGTAAATATGTAACTCTCAGAGTGTCATTATTTGGTGAGGATTTTAGTTCATAGTGTAGCCTGTCTCTATTTCTCATGCATCTCAATAACCCAGGAGTTACCCATGGTTTAATAATCTTTTTACGCCTTGAAGTTTTGACAACAACAGTGTTTTGATTTATTGCGGCCTGTATTGAGCTGGTCAGGTAGTTGATAGAGAAATCGGGATCATTGGACTGGAATATCGGAGTTAGATCGATTTTTAGTATGTCTTGTGTTAAGGATTCCTCATTGGTTACACTGTACATAATGTTTGTAAAAGTTCGTGGTAAATTAAGATCTAAACATACAAGCACAGGGTAATGATCTGTTAAAGTAGTTGTCGGAATCAAAGTATGGGAACGGTAAGAACTTCTTAATAATACATGGTCAAGGCATGTTCCACTCGCACTACGGGTAATTTCTGTATGTGCTGGTAATAATCCGTGAGACGCTGTAAGGGTCAAATATTTCTCTCCAGTTTGATCAATTTTCGAGTTGTTGATGGAAATATTAATGTCTCCTATTAACATCAAGTTGTTGGAACCTTCTACTTGTAAAAGAGTTTCGTGTAAAGAGTCTAGAAAAGGATCAACGTTTTTATATGAGGGAGAGCGGTATATAGAAACTATAGTCATCTGTTTGCCTATTCGCGTTATAAGACAGTTTCCTTCTTGAAAGGATGGTTCCTCAAACACTAACTTAAGATGGTCTTTGTAATAAATAATAACTCCGTCATTTTGTCATTTTGAATTAAATTAACTACTCACCCAAAAGCCTTAAAGATCCTTTCTTTTTCTTCGCCCTCGCTTCCTCCGGTAATTGTTCGTTGCTTTCGAAACAATAACAACACACCAATAACGATAAAATAACGATCATTTTCTTCATCATTTTGACGTTAAAAAAGCTATGTAAAATCTGTATTTAAATTGGAAATTAATATTCAATTTGCCCGCGCTTTCTGACAGTTGACTTTTCTTTTGAAGTTTGCTTTTTTATCCAAAATTATGGAGCAACGGAATTAATATCGAGAAGTTCTGTCATAAACTCTGAGGGTAAATATGAAATGTTTGAGTTTTAAAAAGTTTTGGCGGGTTAGAAATATATTGGACACTTTTCCCGAACACCGAACTGTGCGGTCTGCGTTCCCGTTAATAAATAAGTATTGGTTGGTGTGTGGCATTCGTAAATTCTTTTCTCGAAGAAAGTTTGTTCATTGTTTCCATAACTTAAAGGAAACTGTGTCGAGTTTTCATTTCTGTGACTAATTTGCATGTAAGGAAATAATTATTATGTTCTTTTGTGTAACTTTCGCGTTCCATACCTTTTGCTTGTAACTATTTAAATTTTTACGCTTGTTTCAAAAAATTTCACCGTCATTTGCATGTGAATGGTGGTTATTGAATATTCTGCATGACGTAGGTAGGTGGGTACCTATAGGTACATGTGAAATACGTGCTTATTTACATTCTCTATATGTCTCCATGAGGAGGAAGGGACGTAGTAATTTGTCTTCGTCATAATTAAAATTAAATTCAGGCTCGTTAGAATAATTACAGTTATACATACATAAACTCACGCCTTCCCATGGGGATAGGCAGAACGCCAGAATGATTAATTTAGGAATATTTTGTGGGTGTTTCATTAATAAGTGGTTTTGTGAGCTACCGTAAGTTCATTTAATATTGTGACTCTTCAACGAGTGTGAATATTATCACTAAAAGCCTTATTTGTTTCTTACAGCGCTGATCAGATCTGGGCCTTTTCTCTGAGAAAGCTAGAATTTTTCTAGCTTTCTCAGAGAAAAGGTCCAGATTTTGAGCGTCAGCTGAGTTGAGAAAGATAAGTCTGTCTATTTTAGTAAGTGCATAAAATTATGCGGTGACACCTTATTTTTTTTTAAGTTTCCAAAAATTCTTATCATGAAAATATGTATATCCAAACTAAAATATGTATATCCAAACTAAAATATGTATATCCAAACTAAAATATGTATATCCAAACTAAAATATGTATATCCAAACGAAATTGAAAATAAAAATTGTTCTTCAAGGCTTGTGCAGACCAGCGCGACTTGTCGCGCGACGCGACACGAACAATACAATTTCTAAGAAAACTTCACAGTATAACAATATCCGGTGTCGCGTCGCGCGACAAGTCGCGCTGGTCTGCACAAGCCTTTATTTGCACAGAAAGTAGGTACAACTTATAGATGTTAACTTTGGTTTGGTGTGTTTGTTTGTGTGTAGAACAACAATAGGAACCTAAAAATGAATTCGTCAACCTATGGGATTTGACTGAGCTAAAACCGATCAAGGCGTCCGATCTAAATGGATTACAACTCAAATGGAAACATCAAAGAAAGTTTTGTTTTTGTAAAATCAAAGAAAACCTTGTTTTTATTTTTTTATTTTACAGGTCAGAACAATACATAGTATTTTCAACTTTATAAATTTTCATGGACCTAAAATTTATAGACTTTTTATGTTTTTGTGTTTTAATTTTATTCCTTGAACTAGCTTCTGACCTTATTCGCGTGGAAGTCGTAAGAAATCACAATGCCTACACTAAAATAACAGCCACATTTTTATAAAACTTCCCTGTATACTACGTTTGAAGTTTTGGTCTCAGCAGCCAAAATATACAGACTCAGATTGGTGTGACGCGGGAGCAAGCGACGTACAGTTGTCCGTATGAGAAGCAGCTTATCCTGAGGTCAACACATGCAGCCTTCATTAGCAAATTCCCATTGCTTGCGAAGTTTTTAGTTTTTAGTGAATTAATAAACGCCTGCGTTCCTGCATATACTACCTAATGGCACAACACTGATTCATTGACTGATGCATTCTTACAGATTATTCCTGACCGACGACTATCAATAAAATAATATAACAGTAGATTGTAAACGCACGGTATTTCTCATTAACAGACACCTAATCATATACATTTACTTTTATTATAACCATAGATGACAGAAGAGGCCTAAACATGATTATTTCTGTGTAGGTTCTACGAACTATCATAAAATAATATAACAAAATGTAAAAAAAAAGAATCACAAAAAATATCAATAATTGGGAGTGGATAAAACCACAGGTTTGTAAACCACTCGTCGAACCGCTAAGCTATTTGCTTTATTGAAAGTTGACTAAAATTGCCGTTCTACGTTCTATACAGGATGGATTTTTGAGATGGGGTAGTACCTATGTAAGCTTAACCGTTCTAGCTACAGGAAAATGTACTTTTTTGTTTTTTTTTTATCAGTTCTCAAATTATGAAAAAAAAAATACAGTCAGCAAGAAAAACTCTATTGAACCGACTGAGTTTGAGTTCTAAAAAAGTAAGATCACAAAAAACTTTTCTCAAGTCCGAAGTGATATTATTAAAGGCGCTGAAGTTTCCTAACAGAACCGTAACAATTAAAACATTAAACAACACACCACAGTAGGTAGAAGATTACAACAAACACCAAAACCTAAAACTAAAATAAGTCCACATTTCATCCGAAACCGACACTTTTCACGCAAAATGCTCCCAAATTTCCACTGTCAGTGCTCGGTATTTAGATTTAGTACGGCCATTAGCGCCTGTCCTTGTTGCTCGTGGCTCGTGGCTAAACAACCCATCAACAAGTGTTGATATACATTTTAGTTTAGCTACATTCTGTTCTCGGGAATTTAGATAAGCTAAGCTTTCGTGCGGATTTTGTAGTATTTTGCATTAGGCTTAATGGCAACCGGCTCGGCGTTTATTATCTAAATGCTACATGGGAATGTCCGAAATGAGGCTATACTTTACACCTCTGTAGCAAGATATAGATAAGTATGGATGTGACTTCAATTTTCTAATTCTTTATTCTGAAAATGCTATCCACAATCATATTCAAGTTTCTATAATAATCATCAATAGAAAAATTACTTCAGATGTTCAGAAGTCTAGTCATTTTGACGCTCTGTAGAAAATCTGTCCATTACTGCTCATGCATGATTTAACACACAATTCAGAACGTAATCCCAAACAGCATGAAACCCGATTATTTAAATAAGTTCCAAATAAATACAGCTATTTACAAAATGCCAATCCAGCTACAAATAATGAGCACAACAATTTTGTTAAAGTGAAACGCGCTGCATTTATAACGGAGCTTGAAGCTAAGTGAAGCGATATTACTACAGGCTAATAGAGAGCATGAATTATGTAAAAGTCGCAGCCAGTGATGGGGAAATATCCCGGGAGCGTGCCGGGAACCCAGGGAACGGGAACGTTTTTGATTTGCATTGCAACATTTTAGTAGATGCCGCTACAAGTACTTAGCTAAACTGCACTGCCACCAACGACGCTGTGGAAGTGGCGAAGTTTTCCGCCCGTGGCAGTGAAATACTGTCCCAGCCACACGAAGAAGAAGTAGGAAAACTCTGTTTGGGTTACGCTGATAGGTTACCTACAATAGGAACCTAAGTACTCTATATACATTGTATAATTGCATAGCACATGTTGAGTACTATGTACCGACTATAAAGCTACCATTTAGGTACTGGATATGTCTTTTATTGACTTGAATGTGCCTTGGCGGCTGAGAGTATGCCATGCTCACTCTAATGTCTCGCTGACGGTGGCGCGTGTGTTGGATCATTTAGCTCCCTTCAAAATGGTTGAGCTGAATGGTGCTAATCCATGCGTCATGTTCGTGAACGGGCGCCGTCAGTAGGGACTGGTCATCTCTTGGCTACCACGGCTTATTTTAATTTAATTTTTGAATTTTTATTTTTGCTATGGACGCTTTTAACGTTTTGCATCGTTCTCACATGTATAACTTCAACATGAATGATGTAACCAATTTTTTGTAACCATATTATGATTTAAAAGAGTGTCCGTGGAGTTTCTTGCCCGTTCTTCTCCATAGGTACCTACTACGCTTTGGAATGGGCATCTAGTTTCATCTTTCTGACTGACGGACCCCTTGACAATTCAAAAGTGCCTGTAATTGGTTTATTTGAAATAAATGCTTTGAGTTTGAGTTTGAGTTTGATATAAAAAAAAACAAAATAAGATTGCTTTCAAATTAATAAAAAGATACATGCAAAATGCAGTTCGAAAGCAAAGAAATATTTCCTACTAGCGAGGCTAATTGAAAGCATAAATTATGTAAGGGTCGTGTCGTCGTCGTCATCTCAACCAGTGCAGGCTGTAGTGATGTTAAGTGAACCCCGGGAAATTAGAATCCAAGAAATTAGCGATGCACTTACCGAGGTAGCCCAAATGAATATATAATTGGATCAGAACTCACGATTCAAAAATTGTCTTTCAAAATGAAATCTAATTTTATGTGGAATTAAGGATTGAAAGTCCCATGTGTGAAGCTCCGATTCATCACTACTGCTAACCTAGATAGGTAATGGTACATCCAATGAGCCAAAAATAAAATATCGTTTACAAAATATTTATCCAACATTTATCCCGTTATTTACGAATCCCGGGGCTTAATTTCCCGTATCCTCCGCACACTGCTGCCGAGGCAAAGCTTCCAGATTTTTATTGAATTTCACCTTATTTCGAGCTCATTCCGCTCATTGCGAAACGCCCTGATTTTCAGTGAACTATTTTAGAGTGTAATATTTTAACCGATTTTCGAAAGAGGCACTTGATGTTGGCGTTTATTTTTTAATTTTCCTTTTAGTTTCCATTTTAAACTGAATGTTTATGAAACCTAGATTTTGAATTCTGTTAATAAAAACAACTGCATGAACACATATTTCATTCTAAAGATAACATCTTTATTTCATTGTTTTCGGATAATCAGGTAGGTTATACAGGATGACAGGGACATCGACGCGAAAACTGTTATCGTGGAAATTTTTCTTCGGTTATTTAAAAAAAAATAGCTGTTCCATACATTTTGACCGCGTAGGGTCACTTTTCTACGAAACAGTCGATTTTTGTTTATAACCGACGAAATAATTCAACCTAGGGGGGTTCAGAATTATGTACTGAATTCATGGTAAAAGTTATCGCATCGTCACCCTGTATAACCTACCTGAAAATTCAGAAATTAAACAGAATTTGCGTAACGTTATCTGCCAAATAAGTGGTGAATCAAACCATAATATTGTTTTTATATTTCTTGCCTGCTTGCATAACGCATAGGATACCTGATAGGCAAATTGGCTATATATGATATATTTATGCATAATATTGGCTATTAAAAGCCATTTCAAGGAAAAATCCGACACTTTAAAATTTAAGCTCCAATGTCTTCGAGAGCCTTTTTTTGATCCACAGTGTAACGTTAGTAGTTTCCATCCTAAAATAAACAACACAAACTACAATAGCAACCCATCATGCACGCACATACTACGCCGCCATCGTTACTAATTCACAGAGGTCCTCAACACTCGTGTTCCGTACTTTAAATAAAATATACTAAGCACTACACGAACACTGGACATACATTCCTAAAATGTGGTACTTTCTACCTACACAAATATGTTAGGATTGCTGCATATGCCTTTGACCTTGTAAAAGAACAGTCAGTTGTTTTTTATGAGCTTTACTTGTAAAGCCAAGCGCACATTATAGCCGCAACGGGCCGCAGCGCAACGCACTTTTTTGTATGAAAATGCGTGTGCGTTGCTTCATAAAAAAAATACGAAAGTGATGAAGGAGAATTTTTGCGTTGTGCGTTCTGTTGCGCTGCGGCTACCCCAATCTGTGTTAGCCTTTAGACGTAACTTTTTAAATTACGTTACGGTAAGTGTTGCAACCGAAACGTCTATGTCTATGTGAAACCAGCACTTTGCCCGTAACTTCAAACACCCTATATTACGTATTCTGAGAAATTTCGAGAGGCCTCTGACGGCGCGGCGGCGCGCGGCGTGGCGTGTGACGCCATCGCGGCTCTCCCGCTAGCGTAAGGCGTCACAAAGCGCCTCCGCTATCTCAAGACTAAAGCTTTTTTCTCCTTTGGACAGGGTTAACAAACCTGCTCGGTGTAAGACGCCACAGCCCTGCTCCTCCATAACTACCTGCTGCCTCCTACTCTACTACTGTTCCTGCCTGCCTGTCTGCCTACCAACCTGCCTGTCTACTGATCCTGCCTCTCCTACCTATCCCCGAGCGTCCCGCGTCGCATGAGGCTGACTTGAAGCTCATACTTTTATCTTTTCTGTGTTTTATATACCATTTTTATTTGTGTGACCTACGTTGAGCCAGCCTGGCTACACGTTACGTTACAAGTGCCCCTTGCACTGTGTTTCATCTTCATCATCCAAAACCCGACTTCACCCACTGCTGGGCATAGCCTCTCTTTTCTTGTGCCAATCCCCAGCTCCAGCTCTGTGGTAAACACAGATATTTCAATTAACACTGTCGACTAACAAGCAGTCCTTTAAATTCTACTCATTGACTCAGGTCCTTTGCTTAGTCACCAGCCATTAAATAGAGACAATAAATGCTTCAATCAGTGATCGATACATGAAACATGGCTCACGAAATCTCGGCGTAGCTTGTTACGAAATCTCACTATATCTTCAATATTTTGCACCACACTCCATCCACGTACACAAAGTACAACGTAACTGCATGTACCCGAGGTACCTAGTACTTTATGTGCTTGTACCGGTGTGCATGCACCAGATTCCCGCCAACCGGCCGGATTCCTGCCGTAATGAGCATGGCATTCCTTGGCGCGCGCTGAAACATTAAACTCTTTTAAGCGCTGCCTGACTATGGTTACTATAGTTTTTTTGTAATTTTGAAGACGAGTCTCCAACTCAATATTATTTTATTATTTATGTGCACACAGTAAAATACAGATAGATACAACATAATTATACAGAGGAAAAAAAAACTGGGCACTTTTCCAACTGACAGCGATGCGGACGATATTTTTGATGCCCAATGAGCTCTTCCCTTATTTTTATTTTTTTTCCTATGTATACTTGTACATAATTTATATATTTTAGTGTTAGATGTATATTATATTTAAGATTGTAATTTATTACTTGTGTAATTCTTCAAATAAAAAAGAACCCAACATAACTATCATTTTGAGTAAACAGGTAGGTAGATTTATGTTGTTTATTAGTATTCTATTTTATTTTATTCATATTCATTTATTTTTATTAACTTACACATTAGTATTACTTTAGGAGTATTAAACGGATCATACCGGGGGGGATCATATATGGGGGTATGCAGAATTATAGAACGCCACCTGGCGTTCTATAATTCTGCATACCCCCATAGGAAACCGGCGTGAAGCTATGTACGTGTCTAAGTGATATTTATATATGCGCTTTTTCTGAATTGTAGTGAGAGCAGTAGTTCTGATCATGTGATCTGGTAAAGTAATCCGAAAATTACATTATCAATAATTTCTAATTAAGTACTAGCTTCCTAATTACCGCCTAATTTCCACACAGCAGCAACCTGACACTTTAATTGAACAAAGAGCTGTATGCGTATTATGTATACCTACACTGTTCATAATACTCATATTGAATTAAATGAAGTTTTGTTAATCCAGAAGATCTGTTATCTCAAACATAATACTCATATTCAATTAAATGAAGTTTTGTTAATCCAGAAGATCTGTTAATTCAAACACCTTCAGAAAGTGCTTTTATTCTTAATTTGAGCAAAGTTGCATGACGACGGCAATGTTGTGTGACGTAACGCCCGTGGCTCAGGATCCAATCGGGCTTAAAAAAAAACACATTTTATTTTCTGTTTACTTTATTTTTTCATCGTCAGTGCGGTTACAGATCTAACAGGCTCAAATACTCAGGCCACATTAATATGCATTTGTTTTGGTAAGCACATAGCGAGGCTGGTTACCTTTGTTAAAAATCAATCGGCTTTATCGTGCCTGTAGAGTCGTAATTAGACTGTTCAATGAATCTTTATATTTTACATGCACTTAGCGTTGGCAGGAATACTTGGGCACAGAGCACTACATCGCCCAGCATATTTCCAGTCGAATATTATCACTATCCTATTAAAAGGTGCCAATACTAATCAGCAATGAAACTACATCAAGAAAAGTAAAAAAAGAAACTACTCTAAAACCATGCAATTTAGATTTGGCTACAACAAACTCCCCAAGGGCACACAAAAAGCGACAGTAAGAACAAAGCCACGGACAAATGCTAGTGATAACGTAAGATATAACTAGGTATGTTCTTCATAGTGTTCCAACGTTTAAAGAGTCGTTGTTGTTGTCTCCAGAGGTTTGACTCAAAGAGTCGCAAACGCTTTGCTTACTCGCTAAGTCTTTTGTTTAGTTAGTAATGTGTTTGTTTAGCTAATGTATGAGTTTTGTGTCTCTAAACAATGGGGAGTATATAGAGATAGGAGTCCTGTCCTATATAACAAGGTAGTAAGGCAAGAAATAAATGCTAGATTTTCCTTAAATCCGGGCAAGTACCAATGTGACTTTTTCAATTCAAATGTACTTTCTAAGTTTATCTTTTACATTACTGTCATCGTTGAATGAAAACATCATGAGGAAACCAGCACCTAGTTGCGTAACACACTTTCAATCACAATCTGAATTATATTGAAAGATATTGCTAATCCATTGCCTCATATGTTCGAAAAATTGTTCGTCTCAACAACGTAAATAACGCAATGAATGTTGTTGAACGGTGAAAATTAAAGCCATTGCTACTGAAGTGTGTTACACAATTACCTTACTAAGATCAATGACACGACTACTCTCGGTCTCTGTTCAATCTTTGCTATACGGACCGGGCTGCTGCGTTCGTGCGCCTGTGCCTCGCGGTGCCTGTTCGTGGCTCTGGCAATGCGTTCCCATACTGCTCGATATGCTCCCACAACCCAGGGCGAACAATCTACTGAACGCCTGCTCGATTGATTGCCTGAACGATTGCTCGGGAGATGTTGGCATTGTTATGTTTATCAGTGAATCTATGTTTAATGTTTGCATGAAGTTTTTCAGTTAACTGTTCTGTTGTTGGTTTGCTGCATGCTTTGGTGTATACTGTAAGTGCAGCAAGCAATTTTTATATTAATAAATAAGTTTGAAATCACCAATCCGCTTATAGCAAGCTTGGTGATCAATGCTCATGCCTTCCCTGTGTGATGAGAAGGCCTGCAGTGAGACGACAACAGGCTGGTATTATTATTACATTAGTTAGTTTGCAAAATAGTTGTAATTACTAAAACTTTTGGTCCTTGTAATGTCTGTTAGAAACTACGGAGTTAAGGTTCGTGCAGACTAGCGCGACGCGACACCGGTTATTGTTATACCGTGAAGTTTTCTTAGAAATTGTATTGTAGGTACCCGTCGCGTCGCACTAGTCTGCACGAGGCTTTATTTGTCCTCGCTTTTTTAAATAGTTAGCCGTTTTAACAAGAATACAGAACAGTTTCTTCTGTAAATAAATCATGTTCACCCTAGCTGCAAGCGGTTGATAAATCAGTACGTCTTGACAAAAATTAGTTTCACTAGACGCCAGCGCCTGCGCCACGTTACCTACCCGCATTTTAAAACCAAAAATATCGTAGGAATATACCTTTCTTGGCTTTTGTAGTTCAGGTCCGTGTTCTAAGTTATCCTTTATAAATAAATAGATTACATTTGTATGATTAAATATCTTTAAAAAAATGTGTTGTTTATTAATGAATGTTTCAAGAGTTCGTGTTGAGGAGTTCGTGGCTTAGTAATAACAGCCGCACGGGTCGATCCATCAGGTTAATCTACGCTTGCCGGGGTTGGTCCGTGGATGGGTGACCATCTTTACATACCGAGACTCCTCCGTGCTTCGGAAGCACGTTAATCCGTTGGTCCCGGCTGTCATTCTTGGATCTTTGACAGTCGTTACGGGCCGACAGAAGCCCGAAAGTCGGACAACCTGTCTTACCAAAGGATATTGTATTACCCAGTAACTGGGCTGTGAAGGTCAGATAGGCAGTCGCTCCATGTAAAATACTGGTATTCAGCTGCATCCGGTTAGACTGGAAGCCGACCCCAACATAGTTGGGAAAAGGCTGATTGATTGATTGATTGATATTAACTAATGTTTCAAGAGCAACACGATACTTTATGTAAAAATGAGTAGGTATGTAAAAATGGCAGCAGATGGCGTTCTTAAGTTTCTGCCTACCCCGTGGTAAAAAGGTGTGAATCTATGTACAACTCAATAAAATTAACCACTTTTATGAAATTGGTTTGTGCTGCTCACCGAGCCATTATCGCGCACAATCGAAATCAAAATAAACAAGGAAAACAAAGTAATCATCGTATTAATATCACAATAACTGGCAAGTCACCGTAACTCCACAATAACTTGGTATAACGCGCGGCTACAAAAGATTGAAGCAATCATCGTTAAATTAAGTCAGGGAACAGACAAGTGCAGATGTGACACGTTAACTACATATAGAAGTGTCAGAAGAATAATAATTGATATACTGTCAAGTCTTTTTAGGGTTCCGTACCTCAAAAGGAAAAAAACGGTACCCGTCATTATAGGATCACTTCGTTGTCCGTCTGTCGGTCTGTCTTGTGCGCTTTTTCTCAGGATGCGTGGAGGTATCAAGTTGGAATTAATATCAAATACGTAAGTCTACGGTCCCTTGGAGCTCAAAAAAAAAGTGAAGCTTCTATTAATTCAACGCAATAAAAAATACGTCCATTTATGCGATATATTTTGATACTCGCAAAAAGTCAAAACCTAAGGGTACCTACTTCCCGCTGACCTAGAATCATAAAATTTGGCAAGAAGCAAGGTCCCACAGCACAAGTAAAGGAAAAAGTCCGAAAATCGGAGAATTGACCGTGACGTATATCGGATTTAATTATGGGACAACAATGTGTTTTTCAACTAGAAAGTTAAGTGTGTTTTTGAGGTAAATTCATCCCAACTACGGAACCCTTCAATTGTGAGTGGTCCGATACGCACTATAGGGTGAGTATTGGCCAGAATTCCCCGGCCACGATACTGGTATTATAACCATTGAAAACATTGTGAACACGGCTATTTTCTGACAGAAATATTATATAGTATGTTCTCTGTTAAAAACTTCTAACTTTTTTAAATTACCTTAGGGACTATAATCGCTTGCACAATGTAGGTACAAAACTTGTTCTTCCCCATCTGTTCCTCCTGCCAACTTTCTCCATGTTGTTTTATGTTGAACGTAAAATACTTATAATCGCGCCCGGCGGCGTCGCATGTACAGCAAATTCGTTAACCCCTTTTTTATGGTTCACCAAACGACTGTTTTTATTATGTCGTACGTTTATACCCTTGGGTGGCGAAATTTTGGGTAAGCTTTGACAGTTTGCAATGAGTTTTATATTGAAGGAATCAGAAAGTTTGCTAATCGATAAGAGCTCCCAAAGCTGGCAAAACTAGATATGACTAAGTGTTGTCTAAGATTATGGAGTGTCTGTAAAGAGGCTCTGGGAAGGACAGCCCTTCCTAGTGGCCACGAACCACTGCGCAACTCGACAAGAGAAAATTAAATTGTTTAGTTTCCTCCCCGGGATGTGCAAAACATGTGGCTCAGGAACAACATATCCCCCTTTGCAGTCATGTAAATCACCTTTGTGTTGCACAGGACACCTCAGAGACCATTTTCTTTACCATACCTAACCCAACGGCCAGACGAATTCCAAAATATTATATCCTCCATATTTTTATGCAAAGCAATCACTGAAGCGAAGTACTGCCATTCAAATTCAAATTCAAAATATTTTATTTCACATAAACCTACAAGGGCACTTATGAAACGTCAGAAGCTAGGTGCATGGTTCCAATTGGTCGTTTCCTATGGAGAAGAGCCGGCAAAAAACTCCACGGTTACTCTTTTAAAAGTAAATGGTTTTACAGTGTTAAAAGGTATGAGAGGACAGTGTAGGCCTATCAACAAGTACCAGGTACTTAGCAAAATATAAAATGGTCCGCAGATCTACAGACGTTGTCACATTCACAAAATTTTAAAGAAAATAAACTATATAAAAGATTAATAAAAATAAAGACCTATTTAAACCAAATGACATGATGCCACTACAGCTGTAACAAACCAAATTTAATTTAAAAAAAAAAAAACTTAGAATATCATAAGTATATAATGTCAAATAATAAAAAGATTATGTCGAGGATGTAAAAAAATAAAATTAAAATAAAGGTAAAATAAATTAATTATCGTTATTTGGGAGCAGTTAATAGACATTTACATACTTATACAATGAGGTACCAGGGAAGCCACATGTGCAGAAGGAATTATTGACAAACTTCCTTGTCTTCAACGTATGTCATTTTCAACGCGCTTCATATAAAAGTGGTTTATACAACTAACAGTAAAAAGACTTGCATTTCTCCCTACTCTACACATAATCCCTGTGGTTTCCCACAACAACGGAAATGAAAACCGCAACCACTGACACTCATTAAAAATTGATAACTTTCAACAGTTATCGGTTATTTTAATACCGGATGCACTGAAATATAAATCACGCTTTACAATTTCCGCTAGTGATAACCAAGGCTATATTTTTACGGTTTTTTGCTTCATCGAAATGATTCGCCAAATTAATATGTACGGTTTATCGGTTTGACAGCAAGTCAGGCGTATTATACAAGCTTTTAACGAATTGGTTAAAATAACGTAGTTTATTCAACAGTTTTAATGTAATTTTATGTTTTGCGTCAATCGTTAATCATTATTTGGAGGAATTTTCGGGAGGACAGGGATGTAATTAGGCAACGGGAATTTATTTATTTATATTGTTAGAGAAAGAAAACAATTGTACCATGTATCATCTAAGACATCTAAGATTACAAAATAATTGGAAGTGGGTAAATGTACCTACAATCCACGAC
The DNA here is from genome assembly GCA_916701695.1 of Agrochola macilenta. Taxonomy (NCBI): domain Eukaryota; kingdom Metazoa; phylum Arthropoda; class Insecta; order Lepidoptera; family Noctuidae; genus Agrochola; species Agrochola macilenta. Next base: position 24,157,933 of record OU753553.1, read on the forward strand.
GTTTCCACAGATTACCTACCAGTGAAGACACAATATTCAAATTAAAAAACACAAAGAAGAAGACAGGCAGTAAAAAAGAGGATGTACTTCTCTTAAACTAAAACAAATATTACCTGATTATAAGTATGGAAACAAAATATAACAACAATAATAAAAAGGGATGAGTGCATGTGTTCTTAAAATATATAAGTAAATATTAACTTAGTTATTTCAATATTTCGTCATAATTATTATTATCACCAACAACTATACGGTATCATCGAAAATAGTTAAAGTACATATAATTTATTGCACAGAACCGGTCGAAGTGGCGGTGCTTGGGGAAGGCCTATGACCAGCAGTGAACGTCTTTGGGCTAAAATGATGATGATGACATTTATAATTATTGTGAGAATATGTTATAGCATCCACTTTACTTTATCTATTTTTGTATGTGCGTGCTGCGCAGAGAGGAAAGTTATTTTGGCATTTATTAACACAGGATACCTAAGTATCCTATGTTAATAAATGCCAAAATACCTTTCCACGTTTTAATACACTCTATGTTGTACAATGGATGTAATTTATAAATATCGAAAGGCTGTATTGTGCGGGACACGGGACAACTGGGAGTCGCTGCGCATGTTACTTTAATCGAATACAAAACGTGTGTGTCAGCGTTCCTTTACACTATTTTTATTTTTTAATACTTGTACAACTGAAGACATAAACACTTCGCTGGTTAGGTAAAAGTTACAAGAAACATTAGTCAATATCAATCTGCTTAAAGCCTTTTCTGGGTCGGTTTCCAGTCTTAACTGGTTGCACCTGAATTGTATTCATGTCAATAAAATAAAAAATAAGGCAATGCGAGCAAGTGCATAAAATAAACTAAAACTCTAGCATCAGCATTCAAAACTTTTAATAAATTCTCACGATAAAGTCAGCGTAATTGTTAAAAACATATTTAAAATATTTTATCTGCAATAAAACGAAAGATGTAAAAACGACTATTAAGCAAAACCGTTAGCAAACTGAAATTAGTAAAGTTTTCGCATCATTTTTGCACCCCTGAGCGTATAATTTTTGCACCCCTGAACGTTTGCGCGTAATTCCAATCTTGATGGTACATCCGACGTGATGTTATGTTATAAACGTTATGTTAAATCATGTTTAGTATGCAGCAAAACCGCAGAAATGGCGTAGTTTTGGCTAGTGCAAATATGAGATTCTGTGATTGCGTTTTTATGACTTTAGTTTCATTATGAAAACAGATGAAATATACCAGTCGTTAAAGTTTTAAAGTTAATAAACGAAGATATGCGAATTTCTTAAGAAATAAGGAGTATTTATTTCGCTGTGTGTACATAAATATAAAATAAATAAATATGCAATGAAAGCAAACTTTTATTTATATTTACTAGCTTTTTCCCGCTGCTTCGCCCAAGTGGTTGTCGGAAAATATCCCACAGGAACGTACTTCTGGGATTAAAACTACCCTATGTGTTAATCCAGGTTATAAACTATCTGTATGCCAAATTTCATCCAAATCCGATTAGCCGCCACATACATCCAGACAAAACGACAAAAATTCTAAAAACGATATTTTCGGCATCAGACACGTTCCCACGCCTCGTATTTATTACTTTTGTTTTTTTTAACATTCAATGTATACGTACAGTTTTCACTTCGTTTTATTTTATTTTATTTTATTAGGGAAAAACAAACAATTGTACATTTAGTCTTACATCTAAGTATACAATAAATTAGGTTAACGTACAATCAGCAACGTTTCCACATATTACTGTTTATATAATTTTCTTACTTACAGTACTAATAGGGATTAACAATAAGGCTAATTTGATTAATATAGAAGATTATTATTAGGTGCTAAGTGTGTAACCAATTCTTTTTTTAAAACATTACGAGATAAGGCAAATATGTCTATTTTAACAAAATGTTCGTTGTATATTTTAACTAATCTGAGGAGAGGCGCCCGTTCACCCGCATTTGTACGACTAGTGGTCGTAGCAAAGAGCGGGTAAGCGCGTGCCTCTCGTCTTATTACAGTTCTGGGCACGATGTAAAATATATTATTCACAAGTTCTGGGCAATCAAACTTGTTGTGTAACAGTCCACGGAGCATCATGGTTTGGAGAAACAGACGCCTTGAGTATAGCGATAGTAATTTAAATTTCCGCAACGACTCCTCATACGGCAGACGCTCCAAGTGACATTTAAACTGCATTGTTTTTAAAAACTTGCGCAGAATTCTTTCTAAAGCTTGGTCATATTTTGCATAGAAAGGGTCCCATATCATACATGCATACTCTACTTGTGGTCGTACTAAAAAGTTTAAAAGATGTAGATATGTGACTGGGCGTCTGAAATCTGATGACGATCTCATAACGAAATTGTACATTTGGAAGGCTTTGGCTATTATCTTTTCAATGTGTAAATTAAGGTGTAGTTGACAATCCAAAAGCACACCCAGATCACAAATTTGAGTTTCTTTTAAAAGGACTTCATCGCAGAGACAATAATTGTAGTTAATGATATGTTTGTTTTTGGTAAAGTTAACGTATTTACATTTGTTGATGCTTAGTTGTAGTTTATTTTTGATGCAGTAACTAGATAATCTATTTAAATCATCTTGAAGAAGGGAACAATCGTAGATCGATGTAATTTTCTTGTAAATTTTAAGGTCATCGGCGTATAACAAAAAATTACAGTTTTTAAAGCATTTACCGATATCATTAATATAAATAATAAACAACAACGGACCCAAAATTGATCCCTGCGGGACTCCAGAGGTTGCCAAAAATGTGTTAGAATGGTACCCGTTACATACTATAGTTTAATTGCGATTACTAATATATGACTGAAACCAGCGCAATAAGTTGCCCCTGATGCCATTGCATGAAATTTTGCTTAATAGAATTTTATGGTCAACTCTATCAAAGGCTTTTTTAAAGTCAGTGTCAGTTTGGGCTCTGTTGTCCATGTTATTAAACAAATAGGTAGTAAAAATCATCAAGTTGGTAACAGTACTTTTTCGTTTCACAAAACCATGCTGCTCCGGAATTATACAATTTAGAATAAATGGATATATCTCGTGGTGAACAAGCTTTTCAAACAATTTAGCCAGTGTACAAAGAAGAGAAATTGGCCGATAATTCTCAATGTTTTGTCTGGAACCACCTTTGTAGACAGGAACTATATTAGCCATCTTCCAGACGGCAGGGAACGAACCATTGCTAACACATTAATTGAAAATTTTATGTAAAGGTTTGCATAATGTAGTAGCTGCCCATTTCAAAAAGCAAGGAGGTTCGTTACTATTTAATTATTTGTATAGATAGATTTTCTTTAAAAAAATTGTATGACAGTCTATGGCGAGACATGTAGATCATACCCTATTATTAAGGCCATTATTGTACCATTTTTTTATGCAAATAAAAATATTATATTCTATTCTAAACATTAGGAAACCTTACATCGGCCATGCACCCTTCATGCACCCACGATCCCTCCCTGCGTATGCACGGTATGCACCCAAAAATCATCCAGTAACAAAGGTGAGACCCTAAATTACAAATTATCACACAGTGCCGGTACAGTCGCGCGCATAAATTAATACTCACTGTTATTCCTGATTTATGTACGTACTGAAATTACAAACGATTGGTTGTAAGAAGTTTTGTTGTGATGACAATTATCATCATTTATAGTGTCATCGAAAAATGACACTTAAAAAATTGGTACATTTTCCATGTGCTTATTTTTCTTTTGAATCTTTCAGAATAATTCTGTTTATCAACTGAGTTTTATTTGTCACCGAATACGAACCACTCATTCGCTATTGACTTCACGCGCAGCTGATAGAGGCCCATTAGGGATTGCAATCCGGTATAATTTTCAATCCGGCCGGATTGGTACTTTTTTAAAACGTCCATTTAACCCATTAATATTTTACAGAATGTGCGGCGTAAATATAAAGAATATACTCACAGTCAAGTGTATGGAGCAAATTTTTTATTATTGAAAGTACAATACTCTTATTCCTTGAGTTGAGGGGCTTGTGGCTAAGTTATAACAGCCGCACGGGTCGATCGATCAGTTTAAGCTCCGCTTGCCGGGGTTGGTGACCATCTTTACATACCAAGACCCCAACAGTTGAGAAAAGGCTAGGGAGATAATGACCCTTATTCGTTGGTTTGCATATTTAATACTCAATACTCAATTATTTATTGCATTCCATATGTATTACATAGATAAGTAATGACAAGAACATAACTAACAGTTAGTTCATGTTACTATTTTGCGTCGTCAACCGAAAATTATTCATACTCATGAAAACCTCTCACTTAATTAGTTAGCTTTTGTTTTTATCTGTGAATAAACTAGCTGTAACTGTATACCGTTTCAAATTAAAGTCTTAAGCACCGCGCGCGCAACACTTAAGATAATTAAACTGGTTTTAACTGGAGTGAACCAGTTTTATCCGGTTTATGACCTGATGGCGTGACAAAATTTTTATTTTTATTTTCATTTTCTATAGGATGTGAGCTGAAATGAGACGAGATGTCAGGATTGAATGTTAATGCGTTGATTTAAGAAGAATCACGAATAATATTAGAATTTTATTTTAAGAAGGTTCATAACAGGGGTGTGCAAGATTGTATGTCAATCTTGAAATGTATATTTTTTCTAATTTCAACATTTATTTTCTCTTTTTTTATCCTGTTTACACCTACTTATATGTGTATGCTGTGGTCTCATGTAAAAGAATATTTAGAATTACATTAAATCGTTATATTGTAGAATTGTATTATTGTGATTTCTATTGTATCTGTGTATCCTTTGTTGGAGATCCCAAATAAATAAAGGAACTCACAGAAATGGAGAGATCTTATTAACTTGGTCCACTTGTGTTCATCCTAATCCTGAAAACCTGAATATTTAAAAGCTCTCCCTCTCTAGATTCACCCTGTCAGTACACTCACGAGCGTACATACTTACGCAAGATATAAAAGCGGATTTTGTCCTAAAGTATTTTGATAGCTACTTATATTTTATGGTGTGTATCGTAATCATAGTATTTTCAAAACCATATTAATACGAAATATGTATTTTCTCAAAGTCGCAATAATAATAAGTTTATTTCAATACCTAATTATTTACTATGGTAAAGGACTTATTCTTAGATTATATTTTCTTTTACAAATGAATTAAACATCTCTAGCCGAACTAGGAAAAAGCTTGTATTTCGGCTATCATCGCCAATCCCCTCAAATAAAAGACAATTAATGATACCATCAAGCAGAAACGTTAATATTTTGCTGGAGTTTTTTTTTAAAGTGATGCTACCAATTATTATTTCACGAGAGGTTTTAGTCAAAATCTTCTATTATTTTCGTGTGGTTAGTGACTAACCTGGTATCAGAGTTTTAAAGCCGCCCATGGGCCTCTGACTTGGCTTCACATGCCGTCAAGAAATAGCTCTCAGGCATGCCGGTTTCCTCACGAAAAAAGTCAAAATTTGCTTAACATTGATAAGAAGGTAAAATTTACTAATTAAACCAAATCATGGCTCAATTAAGCCTTTCTTTGTAATCTTACACTATAACAGTAACCATATGTTTTAACTACCAACAAAATAACTACATGAATATCAGCAAACGGCTTTTAACACAAAAGTGGGGAAAATAAGGCGCTCATTACATTTTATTGTCATAAAATACTTTTAAAACAACGTAAAATTAACGTCAAGATAAAAACAGAGAAGTTGGCAACACAAGTGGCAGAAATGTGCCGCAGTCACCGCCAGGGGGCACTAGTTGTTTACTTACTGGAAAACTGTAGGTTTTCACCCGAAATATTTAATTTTAAAATGTATATTTAAAAACGAAAACAGTTTATATTGTATTTACTGGAGAAATAGTACTAATACATAATTAATAGGTGTTTGTTTTATAGAAATTCTCATTATATAAAGCCCCTTTTACACACGTTCCGGCTAGGCTGATTGTCGCTCTTACTTTGATAGTAAGTATACGGGGACTTACGGGGCGTATTGTTTATAAGTGCTGTGTCTTACTTCTACAGTGGTATTTTTTATGAAACTGATCACGTTCAGCTATTTTGTAATCTTGGTTTATAAAACGAAGAGAGTTTCGAAATAAACCAACAGACAAACTACGCGGGGAGGTACTCAATCAGCTTTACTGATACACATTTCTGTGCATATTTGCGTGAACTTTGCCAACTTCTTGATAAGCATGCATTACAGTGAGTACGGTTATTGCTTCGTATTTAACTTCTTTAGTAGGTTATGTAAGTAGTAACTTACTTACCCTAACTACTAAAGAAGTTGTTCAAGGTTATTCAAGGAATACAGTTTTCTCGACGTAGGACTGTGACTGATAAATTAGTATAAGTAATTTCAGGATTTAGGATTAATAATAAACACAAGAAATGGCTTCAATAATTTAGTTGATTTAATACTACTTATTTACAATCACAATAAATTAAATTCTCCATCTGTTATTTACACAATTTTAATAATAATAAATAAAAAAATACTCAATAAATAGGTCCTTACACTCATACTCATACTTTGGACTCATAGATATCATCTAAGTTTTGGACTCTACAGAGCGTGGGATATTTGATCCCACGCTCAGTAGTCAAATCACACAAAAATAACATCTCGATGCGAGACTTGAACATACCTAGCCTAAACCGGGTCAACACAATATTTATTCCACAATTCTCGATATTGCCCCTACGACTGTTTGTCTCTGTATCACCCAAAGGTTGACTATTAGAACATGTCTATGGCATTAAGTCCGCCTCTGTACATTTGTGTGCTTGAAGTATTAAATAAATAAATAAACACATATTATCTACCTATCTATTATACCATTCATAATATCACAAACAAAAATTCAATGCAAAACAAATTAAGTAAGTGCAGTCAAAACACAAAACATCTCCCCGTAAAAGTTTTGGTGAAGTGAGTTTGAAGTGAGCTGTCATTCAGGGATTGACACTATTGACAGCTCGTTTCAAACTCACTTCACGGCGAGATTTTCACAGAATATACTGGCTGGAATAGCCTCGAGACAAACTAAAAAGTTTTACATAGGGATATAGGATGGCTTAGCCGAATAGGAACTCGGCTTCGAATAGGGGTTATACGGTTTCTGACTGCCCCTCCTATATGGCCCCGGAGGACCATACTCCTCATAGTGATGGTCGTGATGCCCATGATACACCGGCTTCTCCTTGATAAAGCTAAGGAACCAGCCGAAGATGTAGCCAGCTTTGTGGAGCAGCAGCCAGAAGGCGAACGCGTAAATCAGCTTGAGGATGAAGATCTTCTTGATGACCAGGTCTACGAAGTATACTGGAAAAGAGGAAGGATAAGGTTAGAAAAAGCACAACTTGATAAAGAATTTAGGAATGATAATATAGTTTAGAAATAGGATTTTAAAATCATGGTGTTATGATCATAGCTTCTCTTATGTTGGGCTAAATCCTCTAGAACTCAGAATTGGCAACGCTTCCACAATCACCACATTAGCTAAATTGATTGGTGATCACAGACTGGCGCTTCAACTGTATACGTAGAGATAGTAAGTACTAGGTCAAAATAAACATATTACCTACATACAAAAAACATTGTGACAAAGAAAATATGTAAGGTGCCAAAAATATTTGTGCTGTAAGTATTACCTATTTAGGACTTGAACAAGTTTCGAATCACATAATTTGAAATGTGGTTTTGACCATATTTTAAACGGAACTTTCAGACATTTTGCCTGTTAAACTAAATACAGCACTAAAATACTCCCGTTCCTTTCTTTTTTTCTTTGGGAGGAGATAATGACATTAGCAATCATTTCAAGGAAGTTAACAATAATCCTCTCGACAAAAACCCTCGTCTTTTACGTCCTAACAAATTGAAAAGATAAAAGATTCTGGTAGTTTTCTATCATAAGTATCTTCATTTCATACTAAGCCAAGCACAAATCCGAAGGTTTTCGGACATAACAATAAAGTGGACTTAGCGAAGTAATTGCTTCGTCCGAGCATGCGTGAGGAGGAATTCAATAAACCAATTTTATTTTATTAATATTAACAAGATGTTCGGTAATTCTTGTGTTGGATATTATGGGGTTTTCTTTTGTTATTGTCATGTTTAGTTTGTAGGTATTCTATATGTATTATTGGAACATTAAATAAAATTGCTGCCGCTTCTCCAGACTAAGGCGGTTATCACATTGCCGCCGCATCCCGCTGCGGTGTATGGAGCGACGAAATCCGCTTGCGACTGCGAAGGCACGGAACCGCACCACCGTACGGTTTGCTCCGTGTCTCCGTTTGGAACTGCGGTGAACGAGGTCCCAGCCTTAATTTCCGTACTGCGTTAATTTACGTCATTTCTACACAAAAAATCGTACGGTACTGCGGTGCGGAGCTCAGTGTGCAGTGCACACCGCATCTCCGTCTGAGAGCACAGTACTGTCGCGCGCGCCGCACCGGCATGGAGATGCGGTGTTAGTGTGTTGTATCTTGGGGTTTTGGTATACAAATCAAGATTCTACAGTCAAGTTTCAAGTTAAAAGCCGCACACCGGTGTCAGGTGCAGTGTGTTAACCGCCTTACAGTAACATACGGCACAGTCGAGTGCACGTCGTGCGGTAGTAACGTTGACCTAGAGCTGGCCTAGTGTAGTACCACGTAGTACCTACAGAGATTCAATCGAATGAGAGGGTACCTTATACCTACCGGTTTTGTTACCACTGTCGTTCGGCCTACTGTACAACTTACTTATTCATTATCTACACACACACCTAATAAATGGTTCGGAGAAAGGAGTTATACGAACATCGTCTCTTAAATATTTAAGGCTTGATTTAAGGCTCCGTGCACGAAAAAAAACCTTTTTTCGTCAATAACTTATCTAATTGTAAGAAATCTTGATATAATTGAAACATTTAGTATGTGTAAGTATAAAAGTACAATTTTCGTGGTGCTAAACCATTCAGGTCAGGCACAGCACCAGCACCAGCACCTGTGCGCAAAAGAGATGCAACAATTTTTGTTCCTCGAATAAGTACCTATGTTAATATATTGCATCAAAATATAGCAGGTTTGATAAACAAATCAAATTATATTTCTGTATGTCTAGATCAACTAGTTGATAAGAAAATATATGTTGATGTAGTATGCATTACCGAGCACTTCATTATGGAAGGCTATGAAAACCAGTTGTATGTACCTAACTATTGTATATCAATCAGCGTATTATTGCAGAAAGGGAAAAAAATGGGGTGGATCTTGTATTCTTATTAAAAAAGGCACAAATAGAAAGAACTGCCTATATAGAGAAACTATCATCTCCAGGTGTATTCGAGTGCTGTGCCATTGAGCTTATTAGCTATTATAAGATGATTGTCGTTTGTATTTATAGAGTACCAAATGTAAATAATTTCAATGAATGCTTGAATAACCTTGAGACACTTCTACAAGAGATATCAAAGACTAGCGGTAAGAATATTGTAATCGCTGGAGATTTTAACATTGATGTACTGAAGTCAAACAAGATTTCTGCAATGCTTTAATGTCTACTATTAATGAATTTTTAATTTAAAACTGGAATTTAAACAGCCGACACGCATGGCCAGCCAGACATGTAGACATTTTTGCGCACAATTATAATAAGTCAAGTAAAGGCGAAGTAATAGAGTTTGATCTATCAGAACACACAGCGCAGTTGCTTCAATGCCCCGTAAAAAAAGTTTTATTACTTGTGTTTTCCGCTTACCCGAGTCAAAATAAATATTTTTTAAAAATCCTAATTTGTTGTACAAAGGTGTTAAATTATACAACAGTAAGAAAAGACACTTTCTGTGGCAATTGAGGTTAAATCCTAGTCAGGTCAATAAAACCAAGTTTTAAAACTATTGTAAATTGTATAAAAAAATTATAAACCTGACACAAAAGGCACAAAACAATTACAAAGTAACGAAAGCTAAAAACATGGCAAAAAAAAACCTGGCAAATTATAAACAAGAAAAAACACAATAATCCAAAGAAAGAAAGAAAAATAAGTTTATTTGTCACAGAAACACGTGCATTAAAAAAAAAACTCGAGTAATAACAAAACAATAACGAGCACAAAACAGAAATAGTCGGCAGCTGCTGGCACGTCATGTCTTTGACAAGAAGGCTTCCACTCAGCATGAACATGAACATGGCACCAAGCGTACCAGATGATATACATAAAATAATAATGTCACTGAAAAATACAAATAGCGTTGGTAACTATACAAAGATTTTAAAATCTGAAGCTAATGAAGATGTGTGTACATTTATATTACATACTTAATCTTAGTCTAAGTGTAGGCATATATCCAGATGTTTTTAAAGCATCCATTATAAAACTAATATTTAAGAGGGAAAATAGATGATAAAAGGGTTAACGGAAGATTATAGGCCAATGTCACTGATTCCGATTATTAAAAAAAAAAAAGTTTTTTTACGAAGAGCTTTATAAATACTTAGAAAAAAACAATATTTTGTGTGAACAGCAAAAAGGATTTAGACCCAGCAGAACAATAAATATGGCGATTTTTATTTTATACAGAATGTCATTAATAATGTAGATAAACGAAACCCAGTCTGCGCCATTTTCTGTTACATGACACAGGCGTTTGATTATGTACACCATCCTACACTTCTGAAGAAACTCGAAGCATATGGTATAAGGGGTAATGTTCTACGAGTAGACCTGTTTCAGTCTTATCTACATAATAGACGACAAATAACTAAAATTAATAGAATTTATTTAGTTAATAAATAAGACGAGATATTTAGATCAGACGAGCGAATACTTAGTTACGGGGTACCACAGGGGAGTGTGTTGGGTCCTTTGCTATTTATATTATATATTAATGACTTACCGGAATGCATTGAACAACCATTGACCCTATTTGCAGATGACAGTACCATGACAATACCTTCTAAAAGTGGAGATACATACGAAAGTGACATTAATATTTCTTTAAAATCGATAAAAAAATGGTTAGACGAAACTAACTTAAGAAAAAATAAATAAGCAAAACAAGGATAATGCATTTGAACCAACGCAAGCCAGATCAGAGCAATCTGCATGTGCAATATAATAATAGTACAGTTAATGATGTAGTAAGTACACAATTTCTATGGCTAGAAATAGACAAAAAAAACCTAGTTGGAAACAACACATAGAGTCACTTTGCAAAAAACTAAGCACATCCGCTTATGCTTTACATCCTTTGTCGTATATTGTAAATCTAGACGCACTCCTGACTGCATACCATGGTTTAGTCTAATGCCACCTACGATACGGCGTTATCTTTTGGGGCAACTGCACTCAAAGATAAACTGCATTCAAAGCACAGAAAAGATGCATACAGTCCATTTTAAAATACAAACTACTGATACCTGCGCGCCATATTTTAAACAGAATAAAATATTAACTTTACCATAATTTATTATACACCAGAAAATACATAGTAAATAATAAATTTAACACTACAAAACATACAATGGGCGGCCTTATCGCTTTCTGCGATCTCTTCCAGGCAACCTTTTAAAAAATATCTTATCTTTTCTTATCACTTTTGCGTTCTAGAAAATATGGTATAATTCACCTTTGATTTACTTAATGAAGATATTGTATAATCATAAAATATATTTTTTATTTAATTTTTAGGATAGCTGAAGACTAATGTGTGATTTTTAAATTTCTTGATATGGTTTGCTAAATAATAGGAAAAAATACATTACTGACAGTGTTTTAAAAAAATATTTTTCTGCTTTATTTTGTTGAAAAAAGTTGAAAAAAGTGGTTCGGCCACATGTAAGTAGACCTTATAACGATGTTGATGATATGTTTAAATGTTCAAAATCAATAGTAGTTTCTTGTAAAAAAGTGATCAAACACGCGTCATTTTTCGGAAAACTTGTTGCGAATATTTGTGATTTTCCATGAATACTTAATTTATTTGAAAAATCTACTTCAGCCAAAAACAAAACAAAGAACAACTTTTCAAATCACAAATAGTTTTGCTTAAATTCTTTTTCTCTTTCTCACAACTAATGAACAAAATTTATCAAAATCAGTTGATTTCGTTCTCATAAGAGATCTTCAACATAAAATAAATCCCCAGGACAAATCTATCAATCCTTCAAACAATAAAATCTAAAATATTATTGAAATGGTGACAAATAGCTTCGCACTATAGTTATGAGCCGACTGCGTCGATAAAGCGGTATTCGATAATCGCTTTCCAATGGCCGTGGACATTTGAATTTATTGAACGTCATCCATTTACGATTTAATAATAAAATATCTTTGTTGCAACTGCATATTTTGTTTGAGTGATGTTAAAATATCAATCTGTGAAATAGCGATACAATGTACAGAATTTGTTTGGAACTTTCCGAATGAATTTGCTTTAAATCGAATAAATCTACATTTTTTACCAAAGTTTTTTGAAACTGCGATGATTTCAATGCTGTTTTATGATTTAAACTATTCAACGTTTTAAGTTTTGTTGAAAATATTTACTACCTACTAATTCGTTTTAAGAAAGAAAGAAAGAAAGCATTTATTTGTCAGAATATTTTACAAAGTTGTTATGTGCATTATGTATTACGATCATAATATTCTGCCGTTTCCGGCGTACAAATACGGTTTGTAAAATGATGGGTCATCATTACATTAAAATTAAATTATTCATCATTAGTATTACAATTACAAATAATTTTAATAAATTAAACAATAGTTGTAGAAGATATTAATTATATAAGTCGGAATTTAATAAAGTCAAAGAGATAAAATATGATTTATAGGCAATAATGTCAAATATTTAGATATTTTCATTAATAAAATCTTCAGTCGAGTTTAGTCGAGTCAGAACATTTGCTTAAAAGAAGGTTAAATAATTTACTTTTAAATGTTCTGAGGCTGAGAGTTTTGAAGCCATCAGGTAATTTGTTATAAATAAACGGTAATGGACATGCAGTATACATTATTAGAAAACAATTTAATTCTACGCCTAGGAACATTAAGCATATGCACTTTGCGACTGGGTCTGGATACAACATCATTATATAAGTCAAATGCATGTCTGTTTTGGTGTACAAAGATACAAATTTCAAAAATGTATAGTGCTGGAAGTGGCAGTATTTTAAGTTTTTTAAATAGTGGAACACAACTGTCCAGTGGGTGCGCTCCACAAATTGAGCGCACGCATTTTTTCTGAGCTCGAATCACTCTTAAGTTCAACCGAATTACCCCATATTATAATGACATAGCGCAAAATTGATGAGACATAACCATGGTATGCACTAGTGCCGCATTAACACTAGCCACACGTGTTAGTCTATATAAAACAAATACAAATCTATCTATCTTCTTACATAAGTCATCAATATGAGATTTCCAATTACAGGTTTTGTCTATTATTATCCCTAAGAATTTTGCATATTAATTTAAGGCATATTAATTTACTGGTTCAGTTAATTAAAACGAGATTCATGAGTTTATAAATCATTCCTAGATTTTTAAGTTATATCTCAGCTTGGCGTGAAAAACTTACTAAACAATCCAATTTTCTTTTTCCCTCTCTCTTCGACAGCATTGTCCAACCCCTCACACAGCACCACATATAAAAACACTAGCAACACTATCAACTGACGCATTTTTTTACTGGTAACTCCAAAAAAGAGCAAAGTCAAAAAGCTTTATGTATTTTTTTAAATCGATTCTATTGTCTGTATTCACCATGAATCGATCGTGTAATGGTCGAAGATCACATCTCGTACAGTAATTTTTAGTCTCTCAAACCTCGAGCGGGTGCTAATTGAAGGAAAGCTATATGTTTGTTTAGTAACCACTTTCTATGAAACTGCTAAACTGAATATAATGAAGTTATGCTGAACTTGACAATGTTGTAAATTATTTTCGCATATTTAGATAGTCGTTATGTAAGATATTTCATGACTTTACGTTTTTTTCCCTTACATTTTTCTATGGAAAACGTAATAAAGGAAAGTGTTTGTTGGTTACTTACTGTGTAAAATAACTTCGTAACAGTTGTGTAAATGTTGATAAATTATAGGTAGGCACGTATTGTTACACAATTACCTTCGAGAAACTGGCGGGCGCAGGTCCGTCCGTCGGTAAATACTTGATAGCAGAGTAAACGGAGAGCTATTCCTTGAAAATTTAATAAGTATGTACGTGTCTAGTTATAACAGAACTGTTTTATTTAACTTTTTTGTATTCATTCCTTAAAGGTTTTTTTTTTCATAATACTAAAACGTTGCCAATTTTAAAGAAAAAGTTGTAAAGTGCAGCTCCAGACGAGGTCTTTCCAATTTTATATTTTATTTTCCATAGATTTTCCAGACCTGCGGGGCACACTTACAATGGCAATGCCTTTTATTTTGACAATTCAACAACATTCATTGCGTTATTTACGTCGTCGAGCAGACGAGTTTTTCAAACATAATGAAGCAATGGATTTGTAATTTATTTCAAATCTTTCAAATTCTGATAGAAATTGTGTTACGCTTTTGGAATGCTGGTATTTTTCTTTCTATGTATTATTATATCTTATTCATCTTGCCTATATGTATCAAGTAACACTAACACTTCGTATTCCTCTGAGAACACGTACTTATGTGCTCATAGTTAATTAACTAGAGAAATATTTAATCTTCCTCTTTTCTGTCCCTAAGGGACATAACTTATTAGTGAGATGCTCAATTTTCCTTAACGGTAATAATATTACTTACTACGGAATTATTGTGTTGGGTACATTTATGGCCGTTTTCACTACGCATCTAAATGAAATGTAATGCCTTATAAAAGCACAGTGTTGGATTTTCAACGCTCAGCTAGCGGCCGACAGTTTAAAATCCAACATCCAGGCATTAGTGTATTGTGGAACTGACCCTGGGGGCACGTTACAAATAATTACCAGGTTGCAGGTTCATAAAAACCAAAAATAATTGTT
Organism: Agrochola macilenta; assembly: GCA_916701695.1. Classification (NCBI taxonomy): domain Eukaryota; kingdom Metazoa; phylum Arthropoda; class Insecta; order Lepidoptera; family Noctuidae; genus Agrochola; species Agrochola macilenta. The sequence continues at coordinate 24,172,992 of OU753553.1, forward strand.
TATTTCGTTCGAACAAATCTCCATCGGCCTAGCCTTTTCCCAACTATGTCGGCGTCGGCTTCCAGTCTAACCGGATGCAGCTGAATACCAGTATTTTACATGAAGCGACTGCCTATCTGACCTCCACAACCCGGTTGGTGGCAACACGATAACCCTTGGTAAGACTGGTTGTCAGGCTTTCGGGCTTCTGACGACCCGTAACGACTGTCAAAGATACACGAATGACAGCCGGGACCAACGGCTTATCGTGCTCTCCGAAGCTCGGAGGAGTCTCGGTATGTAAAGATGGCCACCCATCCACCGACCAACCCCGGCAAGCGTAACTTAACCTGATGGATCGACCCGAGCGGCTATTATTACTTAACCACGAGCTCCTCACCCGTGCGGATATTATTACTGAGCTACAAATGGCTGGTTGTTCGAACAAATCTAAATTCCCCATATTGAATACGGAGCATCAACATATTTTTGTACCAAATGTTCTCATCGACACCCATACCAATTGATAGAGGTGCAAATATAGCGGATCCCGGGATCGTTGTCGATAAATATGACGGTATCACTCGGGATGGGTAGACGCATAAATCGGGAGCGCCCAGCATTAACTGAACTGTTGGATTTACACAGATTTTTTTATTTTTCGTTCCTGAATTAGGAATGTTATACTAGTACTTTATTTATAACATAATATAACATCATGCTTGTAATCTCCGAAGGGTAAGGCAGAGGTGTACCTATAGTACACCCCACATTTCGCCGGTTATGTTTAAGTCCCATGTATTATGGGGCGAACCAATTGCCATCAACCGGGCACTCATCTAGACTCCGGGCTGCTACTGAGAAATTCCTGATAGAAAAACCCATTAAAACAATTACTACACTTATTTTATTTACGAGTATCTACTCATATAAACTGGGGGTTTATTAGTTTGAAAGCAAGCGAAATCGATCATGCTTTATTTTCAAACCTTTTTTCGTGTGGCTGTTATGTACTGAACCCTATACGAAGTCCTTTGACATCAGCATCACCTACGCATTTGTTTGTATTGGCGCATCACATATGCGCGTGATTGACCGCGGAAAGGCGTAAGGGTTCGGTAATGCGACAGCCGCTGCGCGCCCTCCACACCACTCAGCTCACAACGCCATTACGGACATTTATTTAAACAATTTTCTATACGTTATTAATATGATTTATAGTATTACATGTATTTTAATACAGTCCACTAATTCTGTCATTATAAAGTCCCAATTGGGCCCATTACGAACTTATTTAGTCTTTGTTCTAATCAAGGTATTACGTACCTATGTAGAAGATATAACATGCGAGAGGATACCACGTTACAACATATACCGACGAACTAAGTACTGAAAATATGCCCCATTATATCCCAAAATAATATTATGTCTGTATTAAGTGTAAGGGATCCAGTTACGTTGGTGTATCACCTGAATAAGGGACTGTGACCGTAATCGTTCATTTTTAGGAGTCCCGCGATTATCCCAGCGGCACTAAATCTAGGGTTGGCTCACTGCAGATTTAGAACCAAGTGGATCAGTTTAATATAGCGAAGTTTATTATGGTTAGTAGATGCCAGTGATACATATTGAGATATGCAGAAGTAGGTCAAATAAAACTTTCATTCTTTATTTCACAACACTTTTTTTACTAAAAGTGTACCTAACTAAACGCCCTGATAAAAGATATACTTATTATTATGAAAAAATCTTAGAATACCGGTGTTTGTCGACCTGTAAATCAAAAGATAGTACCCTAATTGCGTAATACACGATCACTCAGAATCTGAGTTGTTTTGGAACAGATTGCAAATCCATTGCTTCATAAGTTCGAATAAAATTCTGCTCAACAACGTAAACAACGCAATGTTGTCGAACTGTCAAAATGAAATAGATTAGTCGTAAACGTTTACGAAAATGTGTTGCGTAATTAGATTGATTGGATTTAATAAATGATGAATTTTTGATTTTTTCAATATTTAACAAAAGTTATGTAAATTAGGTAGGTAGTCACTTTAAATATTTAGAGGAGCTCGTGGCTAAGTAATAACAGTCGCACGGGTCGATCCATCAAGAACATCTTTACATAACGAAACTCTTCCGTGCCTCGAAAAGCACGTTTAGCCGTTGGTCCCGGCAGTCGTTCGTGGATCTTTGAAAGTCGTTACGGGTCGTCAGAAGCCCGAAAGTCTGACAACCAGTCTTACCAATGGGTATCGAATTACCCAGTTACCCGTAAAATAGCGGTATTTAGCTGTGTCCGGTTAAACTGGAAGCCGACCTCAACATAGTTGGGAAAAGGCTAGGCAGATTGACAGCCACTTTAAATATTTGGTTCACATGCTGACTACTACACACACAGATCACAGATCGGCTACAGGCTGATGAAGACCTAGAGAGGGAAAGGAGGGCGTTAGCAGTACACTGCAGTACACTGCAATAAATAAGTTAGCATGCAGATTCGCACGATGTAAAACTGTTACTTTTCAGAGCCTGACAGAAGTCAGGCTTTTTACACGTACAGTCTGTAGATCAGCTTTACGCGGCGGGCAATCCTCGGTATGCAGTGCTTCTGCAATGATTGCGGAAGCTTCCATGGCAGCACAAACACTGTCCTCAGAACGTTAGGATGCAAAATTGATAGTCTTTTTACTGTGTACTGGGCAGGTTTACATCTGCACAGGACTAGGAAATAGACTTTTTCTAATTATTGCGTAATTTGTTTGTACTAACAACTTTTTTTTTGTACGTGTCCTCCTACTAACGCCTTCTTAGTAACAATTTTATGGACTGTGTGTCAGAGAAAAAGATAAATAATTTCATTCACCTTCTAAAATATTTCATTGTATCAGCAAATGCTCAATCATTTTATCGTAATAACATACTACACGATCAACAGGTTTCACCAAAGGACGTTGCACAACCGACGCCGGTGTCACCTTATTAAAACACATCTTTAACTCATAGGAAGAGGCACTAGATATAATAGGCATCTTTTGCGACGCATCCAAGTTATTTCATTGCGTGAATCATGAAACAATGCTCATTAAACTTGAGCATTACGGACTGACTAAACTTGCGCTTAGATTAGTAAAATCATATTTGAATGTTAAACTGCAGCAAGTTCAAATAAATGGTGTAAATTCATTGCGTTTAAAAATCAAAATGGGTGTACCACAGGGCTCGATATTGGATCCATTCCTCTTTTTAGTATATAAATGATTGCACCGACCACAAATGGTGTTATTTGCTGATGACACATCACAGATTTTTTAAGTAAACAGACATGCACAGGAGGTTCGGCGTAAATAACGCTATGCTTAATGTCCATAATTGGTTTACTGTAAATAATTTGATATTAAATGAGAAGAAAACTAAATGCATAAGATTCGCGTTACCGAATGTTAGAAGTAGTGAATTTCACGTTGTATTGAATAAGGAAACACTAGAATTCGTCGAAAACGGTTTTCCTGGGGATCACGCTTGACTCAAAACTACAGTGGGGTCCTCAAAGTTAAAGTCAAATAATTTATTTCAATTAGGCACATAAATAATTTGACTTTGACATCACTTGCAGGGCGGCTAAGTTCAGCCGCTTACGCTGTTTGGAAAATTCGCCAACTAACAGACGTGGATACCACGAGACTGGTCTATTTTAGTTACTTTCATATAATATTAATGATTTTCTTTCTTTTTGGTAGTAAAATTTTATTAATCTCTCAAATACATTGCAAACTATAGTCTTGTACAATTTAGAAGCATTTTTTTTTTTTGTAAATGTGAGTATGTCATGCTCACTTGAATGTCTCGCTGATGGTGGCGAGTGTGTTGGATCACTTGGTTCCCTATAAAATTATTGAGCTGGATGGTGCTGATCCACGCGTCATGTTCGTGAACAGGTGCCGTCAGTTGAGACTGGTCATCTCTTATCTGCCAGGGCTTATTTTGAATCGTTATTTTTTTTACATTATTCTCACATACAGAAGCAACAAGAATAATGTACCCAGGATATTGTAATATCTATATTTAAAAGAGTGTCCTTGTTTGGAGTTTCTTGCCCGTTCTTCTCCATAGAGATCTACGTTTTGGAATGGGCAACAGCTTCAACTTTCTGACTAACTGACCAACTCTTTGACAATTTACAAGTCCATGTTAACAGTTTAATTGAAATAAATGCTTTGAGTTTGAGCCTACAAGTGCTGATATTATCACTGAATACGCTATTTTAAATAACAACTTTCTCTTACTATTCCATCATATTCCACCAATTTGCCAACCCTGCATCTCGGTACAGTCGCGAGCGGAAGTCGTGAAAATGTTTCAGTTATTACAGCGATATGTTATGTGGCACACTTTTGCAAGCGAGTATAATAGCGACATACTGATGTTGTTTGCGCTATTTATTTGGTGTGCGACAAATATTGTTAAAAGCGTGAGGTTAATGAATATAAAACGTGTTGATGAAACAGGAATGGGGAGATAGGAGGAATAATTTTGAGACGCATTTCTATTGAAACAAGTGAAGTTCGACTGTGGCCTATAAAAGCAATCTACTAGCTATAGAGCTACATGTTTTCAAAACAGCCCCTCCCTGTCACCTTTATTCGTGATCTACAGTGCATTCATTACAACTTGACCCATGACGCGATTGTTAGCACTGAATTTTTCAGTCATGTGATTGGTAGTACCTACTATTCTGTCAGTCGCCATTTTGAAGTCTATTAGTATTGAAACTAAGACTGCAAAATTGCGTCACCAGTCATGTTATAATGAACGCACGGTTCTTATTTTACATCATGACGCGGGCTTTTCTATTAATCTTTAAAATTTTTCGAATAGGTTGCATGGGGGCCATGCAGTCTAAAACCTCTACACTCCTTACTACTGCTCTATTAAAAAGAACAATAAGTTTATTTGTCGCAAAAATCCCGTTCATACAAAAAGATAATTAACTCGTAGAACAATAAAACACAATAGATTTAAATATAATCATGAGCATGAAACAAAAATAGTCGGCAGCTGCTGGCACGTCATGACTGTGACAAGAAGGTTTCCACTCAGCATGATGTTTTGTGATGGGGACGCACAGCACAGCGCTTATTTTCAGTGGTCACCCGAAAAAGAAGTACGAAAAAGAGACCAATCAGGTTTCATAAATTATACATAAATAGGCAACAAAATAAAATAAATAGTACTTACTCGTAGAATATAATGCTACTACACATTAGCTCTATGGTCTCACAATAATATAATTAGTTCCAACAACTCCCGCAAGACTTCATACATTTACCTAATCAGTAACAGATCACCTACCTTCATTATCCATACAAATAACAGAAATCGCAAAATAAATCAATTTCTTCAACGATTGTCACGATAACTTGGTCCATACATCTCTCAAACAGCCCGTACTTCATTACGGGCTTACAATAGGAAACAAATCGGGGCTCTTATTATAACAAAATAGCCCATCTTAAGCCGAGCTCAATAAAGTATGACATTACGCGGCTGGTTCGATAACGTTGGTAACGTCCCCAGGACAGTGGTGCTCAATAATATTTGTAAATTCCTGAAATTACTTTACGTCATAGTGCAAATTGCTCATTTATCACTTCACTGGTTGACATTGAAAACAATGATCCTCTTTAAAAGCACTGAAATTAGCAGTAGGTACCTGCTGGATGCATTATTTTAAAGCACTTAGCAGCTATTTAAAACCTTGGCCAAAATTAAAAATTTATAACATATATTTAGAGCATTCTGTACCACTTTCTGCACATGCAGCCTGTGGGAGAAGTATTCGCGAGCATCGTATGGAGCTCTCCGAACCCAATTTAATAACGGGTCAGGAAACTGATGGGGTTGCCATGGCGTTGCAGTGCGTCAGGGATGTTTGCGGCGGTGCGTGTAGATTGTTTTTATACTTTGATGCGCAAGCGCGCAGCATCAATGGTGGCACGAGCCCCAACAGGATTCTGAAAATGATAGCGGATAGAGTTGACTGTCCTTATACAATTCACTGCTGATGTCAGTTACATGTGTCACCGTATTGTGTTGTTTACTAACACGTAGTTTTAAGGACATTGTTACTAACCCTTTATGAGTCTTGGCTCGAAATAAAGTATGTGATTCATTGATTGAAATGTAAACATACAAGACAATGACAAAGAACGGGAAAAAGGTTGTAACACTAATATTTCTGTCAAGTATCCATTTGCTTAATATAGCACAGTTCAGCAAACTGGTACATTTAATAGATTGTCAACACCCCTGACTCAGAATACGTATCGACTGCCTACCATCAACTAATAGCCATAAACTTAAAACGCCCCCGGGACTGCATAAACCACTTTGGCAATCTCAGCACAGACCAATTAATTGTTGTATCGGTTTTATGACCATTCCTAATCCCGGCTGCCCGACCATCGGCGCAATCATTACATGAAAACGGGGGATTACGGCTTAATGAGCCACTTTGAGAACCACTAGAGGGACAAAAATAGGTTAGGTTGGGAATAAAATCTGTTGTTTTGTTTCTGTTGAATTGGTGAAGGTTTAATATGTCTCCAGGAGAAATGTGTACGAGCCTGCCTTTGTTCTAATTCCCAGTACTCAGGTACTGGTACTTGTAACTTGTAAAAACATTAAACTATCTATATCAAATCATATTATAGTTATTTACACAAAAAGTTAGGCAAAGTTATAAACATACCTAGTAGAGGTGGGCAAACTGTATCATTTATGCGATTGGAACATTTGCATCTGGATCACTGAAATGTTCCGAATCATTGATATGTTTCATTTGGATCATTTGAATCATCGACTCAAAGGATATAAAAAAGCATAAAGACAACGAAAAACTGTGAGAGTATGAGTGATACACATCACATTCGGTATCTCTTTCTGACTTAAATAGATTGTAATGTGTCACCCGGTCACTCGCGACTCGCGAGTCAGCTCGGTAGTACTGACACTAAAGTAACGTAACTCAGCGTCTCAGTCTTTCTCTCTCGCTCACTGCTGCTCAGTCGCCTCGCAAGCGACGGTCGCGTGGAAAGACACAGAGACAAAGTAATGATTCAGATTCAAATGATGCGTTTGAAACGTTGTTACTGAACCAATCTTTTGGAACACTTCAATTATCCGGATCAGTGTGTCGGTTATTTATTTATTCAAAATCTGTATTAACAATAACATACATAAAGTCTGCCAAACTGTATAACAGTTTGTCGGCATTTCCAAAAAGGTTCAGGTTCCGTAAAGAGTTACACATGCCTAATACCTAGGTTTCACAATGTTCTCTATAAGCAGCTGTAAACACCTAATTAATTTTCAAGACTCACGACTCCCAATCTAAATGATTACATACATACATACATTCACGCTTTCCGATGGGGGTGGGCAGAAACTACAGCACGCCATCTGCTACGATCCTTAGAGTAAAAGTGGGAGAGTTGCCCCACATTTTAATGGTAATGGAAATTTTGATTTAATGGTACATTGGTCTATTATTTACTATATTTTAAAAATAAATTCAATGCAGCTTAAGTTTACAATAAAAAAAAATAAGAAAAAGGTACAGCACTAGGTCTGAGTATAGATGCCTCTTATATGGGCTAGATGCCCCGATGCTGTTATCACTATGAGGATAGTTGCCCTTAGGTATAAATCAAAGCATATTTATAATTATCAAGTTTTATTTTAATATTTAGCAATGGAACATTATACTTTGGTTTTAATTTTCATATTCTAGTTCTTACATTAATCTGTTGTTAGTTTTATGGGTCAAATCTTGCAAGCTGAATTAAAACCACTTTCTTTTATCTTACGGAGTTGAAATTTTACATGTTGGTTCAGTTTCGAAGACAATGCATTTTTATGATGCATGACCTGATTCTACTCCCAGGATTGCTCCAGACGGGGGAACTCCTCAACGGTCAACAGTACAGACAAGAAATTTTATAAAGGCATTCCATTTTTTAAGATTTTATTTCATGGTACTTTATTACCTAATGTCTGGTTTTCAATATTTTTGTTTGCGAATCTTCTTCTTAATATTCTCGATGGAATCCCATATTTACGATGTTTCGTTAAGAATGCTTTTCGAAATTTCATCCATTGTAGCCATTAATGCCTCTTGGTAATAGGTATATGCGAGGTATTTCTGAAAAGAAGAAATGGGAACATAATTACGCAAACATCAACTTAAGACATAGAGGATAGATGCCCCTAAGAGCATCTATACTCACAAAAAACGAGGCGTCTATCCTTTTCAATAGGGATAGATAGACTAATTTTTTAAACAAAATCTCGTAAAAAAATGTTATTTTTTTTACTGACGGTAACATTGGAACTAACAATAAAATAATATCACTTACCTTTGGAAATCAAAAGTTACACGCGTTGGTAAAACGATATATATATTGAATCCGTAATCCGCGATCTTTGTGAGCGAGCCCGTCGAACTTTCTGCATGAACACACGACACTTCGGATCAGAGCGGTTGTCGCTCGCACAGTAGCGGGGTTCAGGGTGTTCTTCGTTTATAAGTTTTAATTGCGATGATAATACGTTTACAAGTCACAATTTGAATTTTGGGGCGTCTATCCTCCTAGGGCAACTATCCTACTTTTACCCTACATATTTCTTTAGCCTCGTTAACGTTCAAATCAACATCACAAAAACCATTAGCAGCTAATAAACACTAAGACCATCTTTAAAGATCCTCAAAACTTTTCATTACATTTTTAGTCTTCAATCTTCTTTTCAATATTTCCGCAGTGTCCACTTATGAATTTATTGCACACTTCGTTCAAGATATCATGCTTTAAAAGTTTAAAACTTCAGAAGTGTCGACAAACTCCGATCAAAACCGGAACATTGATATCGAAGCAATATCTCTGCCTTAACTAGAGCTTTAAGCAAAGTAATAAGTTTCCATATTTGCCTGCACTCCCTGGGGTGTCGCTCTCAAGGTAAACAGTTACCTCCTATCTAATTGATAGGTACTTACAACGCCCCTAAGTGCAGGCACATACGAGTATTATGTACCTACATCTATAACATACATCTTGGGAAAGGTTGTATAGTTGGTCGATTTTGTTTGTGTATGCAAATTGAATGAAGCAAACGTTGCTGACTTTAGGTATGGTAAAGCATTACTTAATGCACTCTGCTTGTTTTGTTAAGAAGGTATACATAGATATCTATGACACACCTTTTTGTATTCACGTAGCAATTTGGTAACCGGCGCCGATATGACACTGTTTGTCGGCGCTGACAAGCGCTGGTTGTCAACGTTGGTTGGCGCAGGCAGTTTTCATACTTTTTGCAATCCATCAGACCGAACCAGTGCGAACCGGCGGCGCCGACTATTTCAGATAGGAACTTGTTGGCGCTTATCGGCGATGGTTCGCACTGATTTGGCAAAAAGTATGAAAACTGCCTGCGCCGACCAGCGTTAACATCCCTTAACCTAGTTTTACATAGCACACATCTACTATTTTATTTTTTTACCTACAAATTAGCTATCCTGTTACCAGTTTTTCATTTACCTACATTAGGTAGATAAACACAGCTGTAAATTATTTTACAGTTGATGCTTATGAATTTAATTACATTTGTAATTTTTATGAATAATAACAACCAACCAATCAGTCATTTTAGTATCAGAAAGGTGAGCACAAAATTCGACTTACCAAACAAAATCAAGACTCCAATAGTAAGTTCTCCGCCCCTTAGAAATACGGCCATCCAGTACATTAACGTAAGATATCCCTACATAAAGGTTGGTCTCCGACTCCTTAGAGTCACGTCCGAGACAAACGACAGCATCATTCAGTTCTGTCCGAGACCGAACAGCGGATTGATTTCAGTTTTCAGTATAGCTACACGAAAACTAGTACGTATTTAGAGAATAGATTTTTAAAATAAAGTAAATAAAGAAACTATTTTATTTCCACTACGGTATAGCTCATAGCTGTAAATGCTGTAATGCCTATTCCAAGAGTATCTAATGTACATTATTTAAGTAGAATTTCCGATCCATCCAACCTGTTCTTTCACTAGGTCAGAGATTTTGTGTTCTATACTATCATCTGAAAACAACAAGTACAACTGTCAGTGTATTATTTTCTTGTCAATATACCTCTATGACTTCAAGGTCCCATTAATTTTAAATACCAAAATAATACACAGGCATGTGAGCGAAGCCGCGGGCACACGTAGTCTGGAAATAATTACGGTTCTTTAACTAGCAATATCCCCCTCGTTGCAAAACGTACAATTCTCATTGTTTCGATACTCTCACGTTCCAGACAAATTGCCGCATCAGACGACTGCGATATATGGTTAGCATTTACTATCGGATTGAAAGATTTCGCTACTAATAGAAAATGGAATCAAAGCATTTATTTTATGCGTCCCGAGAGCAACGAAGTTAATGTTTTAGGTATTTGTCAAAATAGATACTCTGAATTTAGCTCGATTGCTTGTGGATTGGTATGTGCTATTTAATTTAAATCACAAACTGTGGACATAAAACAAAAAAAAAAGGAAATTTGGACAAGTCTGGTGGGGCAATGGACGATTGCCTAGGTAGTCAAAACTAATGTTCAGTAATGATTGTTATATTATTATATTTGTCATATTTTATAGTTTATCAATTAATAAATTTAAGGAGTCAGGAACTTGCGTGGGAGTCAGAAACTGGTCAAAATAAAGTTAAGTTTATTTTATTATAACGCCATCTGTGAGAAATTATAGGTACTAATTGGTGGTATGCCTTTGTGAGGTTGGTGAAAGATTTAATATTTTGTTGGTCTGAGATCAGATTCTACAGTTTTTAATAAATATTTATATTTGTGTAACAAAATGTAAAGCAACTATTTCAATATATCTATTAAATAAGTGCTTAACATTTTTTATTTTAATCACAAAGTGTTCTTATTCGTTATTGTACACATAATTACACATAAAATGATATTTTTTAATCCCGTATTTTAGTTTCTATCCTCAATACCCATAATATTATTTATATTTACGTACTTGTTGGTATTGAATTAGGATTAAAATAAATAAAACAACTTATTGCCAAACAAATTCCTTTATTTTAGGTACATAGGTACTTAAATATAAAATGATTTAAAAAAACTGTCTTCGAGAGACACCAAAACATTGTCCAAAAATGACACTGGTGCTAGCAGGTTGTATTGATACCTTGCCAAGATACCTAGCGTCATGACATGACAGCAACAACCGGTGTTGGTTGTAGAGAAGTGGTGGCGGCGGTGTTGATGATCCATGTTCAATGGATGTAACAACATCCTCTTGTTAGTCCCTGAATGAGTCATGAATCTGGTGTCGATTCGCTCGAACCCAAAGCCATGACATGCATAAATTGTTGTTATATCCTGAAAATGTTATTAAAATACATTTTATTATAAATATCATGACATAACTGGTGAAATGTGCTGCACAATAGGTTCACCACGCCCAAATCCTTCGGGAATCGCTGGCGTGATGTTATGTTTATGTTGAGTTTTTACATGAAGAACACTCCTTCCATCTTTCGTGATCGTCGTTTCCATCGCTCGTCTATCCAGTTTTGAGGGATCTGTCCCATTCATTTTGCCATTTTCTTTCAGACTTTACCTACTTATAATAAAAACGTAGCCGAGTAATAAATAATTTACCTGATAATTATTATCATTGGAAATAACCCCGGGGTACTAAAGAGCTGTCCACTGCAACAGTATAGAAACGTCGGCTTCTTGGATTTCTGAGCCCGACTGAGATATCACATCCACGGCAGACCATTGTATGACCTAACAATCTCTTATTGTCAGCACCTACGGTATTTAATTAATTATAACAGTCGTGACAAGCATATCGATCTAATGGGAGCTGGAACAATAGCAAATATCATTGTATTTTTCAAATTATGACACAATTGGTCAATATATTGCCTTCACTGCATGGTTTACGTGACTGCCGTAGTATGCTTACCTGATTTGCTAACCATCGAGCGAATCTGACTTGCAAGGGTAAACACAGCCTTGACACGATATGTCTGTGAATCCGCTGCACAGCGATGCCACCGCATCATAATATCAAAATCAAAAAGTAAAACAAAATCTTATACTGATCCCTAAGACGACCCACTGACCGATATATGATATAATATGATGTCAGTCCGTGTGGTAGGTCGTTAAAAGAAAATAGCAATATTACAAAATAATAGCACAGTTAGCAAGGAACGCGTTTATGCAACTTGGAACTGCAAGCAAAGAAATCAGAAAATAAAAATTATATGTCAAAAATTAAATGTAAAAACACTTTAGATGTGTACACAAAAATATAGTAATACGAGTATTGTCGTATTTTATAGCAACATTAAACCAATTACATACATTCCTTTGATTTAAAATAAGCGGGTTATAGTTATTATTCACACTCTTTAAAGGTAATCACGGAATAAAATGGAACGTCAAAAACATTTTTAGTACTTCCCGTTAAAAATGGCGAGGTGGAAGCTATAATTGAGCAATGTTTTTTTGAGAATTATGTTGCGCAACCTATTTTGAATTTATAAATCCATAATAAATTAAATCTTAATTTTTAAATCTTACTGTAAAACCTTAAATCATGAACATTTATCGATTCAGAACACGACCAGAGGGCAGAAACTGGACATGTCCAATGGCCAGGTTGATTACATTTTTGACATTCGGCTGTTCTATGATTTATCCTCAGGATTTATCTGTTGTTATTGCATGGACATGTAACATGTCAGGCTGCATTCCCTGAAAGAGTGGGCAGAGGTGTACACCCACTTTTTCCATTCAGTTACTACTTAAAATGTTACAACAAAATTCCTCCCCACGTACTCGTTACCTATCATAAGTTCGAAAAATATTTGACCGAATTTCATTTCACTTAAAACTTTTCAACTATTATCGTTTCGTATTTTTTTACTTCATCGAAGTCACGTCTGCCACTGTATCAGTTGACCTATTATCAATTCGATTTTTTTCGTTACTCCGACGTTTCATTTCGTCGAAAAACTTTTTACCGAAGTTACACTTAGCCGAAATAACATTTGTTAGAAGTATTATGTTTCCGAACATTTATTATACTACGAGGTATGGATCGGTGAAGGAAGGATGCTTGCTTCAAGCATACAGCATGCAAGCAGACATACAGCATGCAAGCAGGCATGCAGCGTGCAAACAGACATGCGGCATGCAAGCAGGCATCCAGCATGCAAGCAAGCATGCAGCGTGCAAACAAGCATGCAACATGCACGCAGGCATACAACATGCAGCAAGCATTGTTTCTGTTACGGCTCCGGCGCTGCGGGGTTTGGGCGGCCCCACGCGAGCTTATCGTCGCAGATGGTTTTAACGCTCACCACCGCAGCTTCGGCTTGCTGCCCGGCTTTGCCGGCCAGCCTCACCTGCTCCTCAGCTCGCGGGCCGCCTCACCCCTCCGCGCCTACGCGGGCTTAAATTACACTCTAGGGGTAGGGCAGACAAGACTACGTGGAGTCGGTTTTGCAGCGATTCGTTTCTGTCACCAAATTTTGTAGCACAACATATTGACTTTTTATCACAATATTTTATTTTAATATTGAAAAATATTGTTTCGGTGTGGTGAAAACATGGCAAATGAAAAAAGTTTCAAAGAGGCTTCGGCCAATAGCAAAAAGTTATTTTGTAAATCGGTGAAATATAGTTCGGTAAAATAATACCTATGACACATGATACTTCGATGATCTAAAAATATGTCAAATAATGCATATAGCAAAAAAATACGTAGGTCGTAGTTTTCGGTAAAATGAAATTCGAATTAAAAAAAATCGGAAAAGTGATCGGTTCCCACTCGTACTTCAACTGAATGAGACGAAATTCAAATCTTGTATAAAACGCACACTATGTAGGCAGACATATTATAAGTTGGGGGATTACATCGCTGATAAAAATGCTTGGCTCAATGCTGGTCCTGCTCCACAACCACAACTATTTGATTAACATTTGAAAATACAGTTGGAGCTGCCGAAGAGTTTTAGACCATCTTTGCATTGTATAAAATCAATTCCATTATATTGTATCATATCAGAGCACAGGTGTGAGTACTATGTACGACAGAGCTAACATTTACCGGGTAATACGTCTTTTATTGACTTGAATGTGCCCTGGCGGCTGTGAGTATGTCATGCTCACTCAGATGTCTCGCTAATGGTGGCGCGTGTGTTGGATCATTTAGCTCCCTTCAAAATGGTTGAGCTGAATGGTCCTAATCCATGCGTCATGTTCGTGAACGGGCGCCGTCAGTTGGGACTGGTCAACTCTTAGCTGCCATGGCTGATGTAAATTTTTGAATTGTTCTTTGTTTTATCTTTTTATTACGGACGCTTCTAACGTGCACGTCTTTCTACATTGTTCTCACATGTTTAATTTCAACACGAATGATGAAACCAATATTTTGTAACAATTTATTCAAAAGAGTGTCCGTGGACTTTCTTGCCCGTTCTTCTCCATAGGTACCTACTACGCTTTGGAATGGGCAACTAGCTTCATTATTTCTGACTGACCGATTCCTTGACAATTAAAACGTGCCTGTAAATGGTTTAATTGAAATAAATTCTTTGAGTTTGAGTTTGACTATCATAAAGATATGTAAAATGTCTACATTCATGTCTGTAATTTGTGTGTACATTATAAAGAGTATTCTGTTATAAAACGACTTTACAAACTCTGTAAATTTTATACGACGATACGATTTTTTTATTCTGACATTTAAATATTATTATAACTATTTCCTAAGGCATATTTAATTTTATCTTGTATCTACTCACTTTTTATTATTTGCATAAAGTTCTCCATGTTTAACCATCACATACATAGGGTATGTGATGGTTAAACATGGAGAACTTTATTACTATTAACAAAAAACATTAATGTATATCTGTGTACCCATGTTTGCAAATAAATAAATGAAAAATGAAAACGATGGTAAGCGAATTGAGTATCTACATCACGCTGAAAATTTGTCTGAAATGACTAAGGTATCTATTCAATAGATCCAATAAATGAGTAGGTATACGCTTTAAACTTAGTTTATTAAAAAAATAGAGTTAACATTGTTGAACACAATAAATATATTGAGTATTGAGGACTGAAATACCTACCTACAAGGCCTACAACAAAGAAGACATACGATCCCGTATATCCTAACATTCAATTTCCTGTCCGTTTATTTATAGAAGACAAGCAACAAGTCGCCGTTCGAGCATCAAAATGAGGCATCGGCGCAATATCGCAACGATTGCAGTTCGATACATGCGGATGACGGAAAGAGGAAATATCCACGTCCAGTTTGATTACGATTGATATTCGGCTGTTATATGAGTTGGATTTATCTTGGGTATTAGTGTAGGTACATCTGTGTATGCATATTTTCCAGTCAGACCCCAATTTCTATTATTATTAGTTAAAATGAACATTCGTAGAGTTTTACCCTCATAATTTGACAAATTAGGTTGAATAAATAATAAGTTTATAAGTTGTAACTGGACG
Organism: Agrochola macilenta; assembly: GCA_916701695.1. Taxonomy (NCBI): domain Eukaryota; kingdom Metazoa; phylum Arthropoda; class Insecta; order Lepidoptera; family Noctuidae; genus Agrochola; species Agrochola macilenta. The sequence goes on from OU753553.1 coordinate 24,188,588, forward strand.
AAATCGATCCATTTGATATATTTGTGGTGGAATGTTGCACACCTGCTACTGATGGGTCGACGATCTAGAACAACGCAAAATAGTCTCTTAATATTAAGTGCCTGTAATCTCATGGACAGTGGCGCCCATACTCTAAAACAATAACTCAACAAGCTCAACTAACTACATACGTTTCTTTACTACACTTTTATACGCTGAACATCTCTAGAACTTAGTACAAAGTAAATTAATTTAATTTTAAAAGATACAATTGTTCTCAGCTAACTAAATATAACAAATCGTAGCTGCAAACAGTAACAGTTGCTTATTGCATCAATATTTCATAATGCTGTTTGAAAACTCCGCGAACGTAGCAGCAATATTGAAGGTTTTATTAATAGATGTAGGAAATTAAATCTGACGAAAGAAAACTGTAAAAAATGGTTATTGTCAGGCACAGGATATTAGGAGCAGGAACATACCTAATTTAGTTGATGCGATGACATGAATTTTTCATCGAAACGGTGCAATTTTCTTGGAAAAGCTCTTTCGCTTGGTAACACATGCCAGTAACCGCTATCGTCAAAAAAAGATCAGCAAATGAATCTTAATTTTGAAAGAAGCTATCTTATAACAAAAAAAAAAAAAAAATACATAATCAATATAATTTTTCCTACACATTTCTCGTATTCTCATCATACTCTAATCACCAGTTCGTTTGCTAAACATGGTGATATCAAATATATTACTTACCAGCTACTCAACATTTGTCATGTCCATCTAATATGGTGGTATTCTGATTACTTTTTGTATCTCCATGCCCCAGTTAGACAAACAACTTACCTTTTTAGGTCTACCTTGATTACAAATAGTTTAACAACTTTACTCTGAAAATTTCCAGAAGTCGTTTATGTTTTCTTTTACAAAAAACTAACTATTTTATACTTTGGGGTCCAATTTAAGAAGTTAGCCGTCTTGTATATGACTTGGAAATTTTGCCTGCTATCGTTAGAAGTACACTTGGGGAGCAATGTTTCACTCATGAATAATATTAAAATGAACAGAAAATTAAGTGTCTCGTTAATTCTTTTGCAATTCAGAAATATAATATTGCTCGCTAGCTAAATTGGAAAACCGAGGACCGAGGTATGCTGCTATAACTGATAGACGTCAACTGACTTTTTACCATCTTTTGGCGAATTTGTTCCGGAAGGTTTATGTGTATAATACGTTAATAATAAAGTTACGTAGGTATAACCATGGTATAATAAAACATATACCATGGGTATAACTAAGAAATCTCGATGTTTTGTCAAGTTGTAAAACTACACAACTATTTTATATTTTATTTTTTATAAAAAAAAGTTTGATGTTCAGTTACTTGGATGGCTTGAACGTCGTAATGTAAATCTCTTGGTAATTTAGTTAAGTTTCTCTATAAGTGAACTGTAATTTGTTCTTTGAGAAAATAAATGTCTTTAAACCGAACTGCATTATGCTGAGTTTATTAAGTATCCGCATTTCGTTACGTTACAACGTTACAAGAGGAGCTCGTGGCTAAGTAACAACAGCCGCACTGGTCGATCCATCAGATTAAGCTACGCTTGCCGGGGTTGGTCAGTGGATGGGTGACCATCTTTACATACCGAGAATCCTCCGTGCCTCGGAAAGCACGTTAAGCCGTTGGTCCCGGCTGTCATTCGTGGATCTTTGACAGTCGTTACGAGTCGTCAGAAGCCCGATAGTCTGACACCAGTCTTACCAAGGGGTATCGTATTACCCAATTACTGGGTTGTGGAGGTCACATAGGCAGTCGTTCCATGTAAAATACTGGTATTCAGCTGCATCCGGTTAGACTGGAGCCGACCCCAACATAGTTGGGAAAAGGCTAGGCAGATTGATTTCGTTACGTTACAAAAAATTCAGCAATCTTGGAAATTAAATAAACTGAACAGGAGCGTTATAATAATAATAATAATAACCCCACCGCCGTATCTCTAAGTTGACGTCGTGGTGGGGCTTGCGCGCTCCGAACTCTGGGTCTGTGCCGGTAGAGTTTACTTTGCCGAAACAGGTCTAGGATGAGGAGCCAGACCAAGAGAGATACAGAAACCCGCAGGGCAGCATGTGGCGAGCTGTTGGGCAGTAGCGACCCCACGGACCCTATCTCCCGGTAGAAATCTTGTTCCTCATCTCTGGCTTGCCTTTATTGGCCGGCTGGAGTGAACACTGACGAGGAACAGAGCTCCTACCTCATTCTTGCCTTAATTGGCCGGCTTGAGTGGAGATTCACAAGAGCAAACGTGCTCGGAGGAAGGAAGTATTCCAGTAAGTGCTCGTAGGGATCTTGACCATCTTCCGGGCTCTGGGATTGTTCTGAAAGCCGTGGAATACCTCTCCACTCCTCAAGCACCTCAGGACATGTTGCCCCCTTGTCGCTACGTCACTATGTGCTAGCGACAGTTTTCGGGTGCCCATTATTGAGTGTGCAAGTCACCCCCTGCGATTTTTCCGTGTACATATAAAACATTGATCAGGCAGGGGCCATAGTCCTTCCATAGTTCCAGGTCACCAGTCAACTTTAGCCACCCAAACCCATAGCCCAATTTATTTTGTTTCCATGTTCTGCAATAGTTCTGCACCAACCGGGGGTTGTCCTTGGGTGCACTTGCGTAGTGCATCAGGGATAACTGTCGGTTGGTGCCTCAATACACAAAAATGTCTAAGGGGCCTCTGCGAGTTGGCTTCGGCCCCTCGTACGCCTTCCAAAGGTCCGGGACCCTAGGGTCCCGAGATATGTCAAAGACATTTTAAAATAATAATAATAAAAATCGTTTATTCTCTCGCCACAATACAACAAAAAAAAAAAAAAAAACAGTAATCACAGTATAAATACATTTTTGTTATTTAATATTGTTATGCTTTTATTATGGGATTGATCTGGTTATCTTAAGATCCACGATTTTGATCAAATTTGGAAATACGTTGGTACGAGTATCTAGACAAACAGAGGATAGTAAATTCTTTTACGTTTCAGTTTTGCATTATTAAAAATTAAAGTTAGTTTTAATGGAGATTTTTGATGGGGTAGTATATTGTTACAATTGGCCTGTGCAAAACACATGTGGGTCCAGACCCGCCAGCAACCAACTTATCATAAAGACTGCAGGTGATCGCAGACTTCAATTTTTCCTCCAAGGATGCAGCTCTACAGGTCAGCATAGTGCAAGCCAACCCTAGAGGCACCCTGGAATGAGAGAAGAGAAAGCTCAGTGAGTAAAAGTAATAAGAGAGAGGGATAAGATGAAGGGACTATTGGGAGTATAAAATTAATTATTATTATATAAGAATTGAAAGAAAACAAAGAATTTAAAGTTATGAAGAGTGTGTAATCTCAATTATGGGAAGATAATATAATTATTCACCAGTTTATTTGAGATATTAATATTCTAAAAATGAAAGGGAAAAACAATAAATTAAGTTTGCAAAATGTTTGGGAGTAAGTACTACCTACTATTTTAAAGTGATTGTAAATCCAGTTTTTAACATTAATTACAAGAATTGGCACTACTACATTAATTTAACATAACAGAGCTATGTGGACCTAGTAATAATGTACAGTGATGTCTAATGGTAAACAAAAGTGAAGTTACAAGGACAAGGAAGTTACACTGCTTTTATTAAAGACACTTGATTGACAATACAAGTTTATGACACATTGTAGGTTCCTAGCTACATAAATAAATTAATTCGCTTGTCGATCAATCATAGCACACAGGTATCTCAATAAAATGCCTGCAACACGACGTAAAACACTACCTTTTAAAACCTTCATTTTGGCACCACAAGTGAAACCGCATATAGTAAGAAAGCCAAGTAAGGAACTCATAAAATCGTAAAAGCTTTAATAATTTTACCAGCCCTCGTAAAAGAAGCGGCTGCATAATAAAAATCAATTTATGAAGAATTCACCAAGTTTATTATTCAAGTATTTTATAGCGGTCCACGGCGAATCTATTTTAAGACAGATTATTATAATAAGTACTACCCTTCGTACATCTTGGGAGAGGCTGCTCCAACGCGAATGTATACGTACATATATCAGTAGTGGGGCGACCCAGACTGCCAGGCACTGCTTCTTTTACAACCAAGCGGATGAGCAGGTTGCGAATAGCCCAACTCCGGCTGCGAGACTGACTGTATATGGTAGTTCGGTGAGGGCCCGGAGCATCTCAAAAAAGATCACGGACACGAGAAGTTCCCGAAGACCAAATCCCAGGCTCAGGGCAACCCATGTAGGTACCTCTTCCTAGGTACCTATCACACAACCAAGCCATTCTCCCTTATCCATACATCCTGTCAGCACGTCAGTCTGTGGACCCAAACCTATCTTACCCATCCTCTTCAAACAGCTACGCAGGTGCTACAGGAGTTCACCCACACACAAGCGGAGAACTGGTGGACCTCGACACCGGGCTGCAGACAGTCCAGGGAAGCTATACCATCCTTAGATGGCAGGCTTACCAGGATTTTATTACACAAAGTCAAATCATTTATTTCAAATAGGCCCTTGCAAGGCACTTTTTAAAGTCAAAAATTAAAAATTAAATTGAAAAACCGGACGGGGCGGGGAGACAAAAAGCCGGACATATCCGGACCAATCCGGACGAATGGTAACCCTACCCCCGTGGGTCTCAATAACAACTCCTGAATATGGTACATTCTGAATAAGTAAATATGGGACCAACAATCTTCCGTGTTGACTGTTGGTAGAAGACAGTTATACTGAAACATTGTCAATTTGTCACAGAACATTCTGCAGGTACGAGGGTGACACTGAAAGTTTTTAGAAAATCAAAAACTGAACAAACTAGCAAGTTATTAGTTGTATTATATCTTTTCAAAATAGTGTCCATTTACATCAAACCATCGCTGCGTCCGATGTAACCACTGAGAAAAGCACTTTGCCCACTCGTCCTTAGGGGTCTCTTCGACGGCATTTTGAAACGCAGCCACTGCTTCCTCGGCGTCCATAAAACGTTTTCCTCGAAGTTTTTATTTTATTTTTGGAAATAAATAAAAATCGCAAGGTGCGAGGTCGGGGCTATAGGGTGGGTGACCCAGTAATTCCACGTCTGACGTCGCCAAGTAGTCAATTGTTTGCTTGGCGGTGTGCGATGTGGCGTTGTCGTGATGAAGGAGGATCCTGCTGCGAGGTCGTTTCTCCCGAACCTTTTCCAAGACAAGTGACAAACAATTGTTAGTATACCACTCTGCAGTAACTGTTTTTTGATCCTCTAAAACAATTGTTGCGTAATGACCTGTCCTTCCGAAGAACGAGGCCACCATCTTTTTTCCCACGCTTCGACCTCTGTTCACTTTAGTTGGCAACTCCTCGAAAGGAAACACCCAGAGAGCAGACTGTCTCTTAGTTTCAGGATCATAACAATAAATCCAGCTTTCGTCACCCGTAAGTATGTCGAACACACCATTTGAGTCACCTCCGTTAAATCTTTGAACCATTTCACGACACCAATCAACACGACGGAATTTTTGGGCATCTGTCAAATTGTGAGGTATCCACCGGGCACAAAGCTTCCTGACCGCTAAATGTTCATGGAGGATTTTGTGCACTTGACTCATACCAATGCCTAAGCTTGTCCGAATCTGCTGCTATGTCACTCTTTTGTCAGTCTCTATCATATGCCGCACAACACTGATGTTATCTTCAGTCGTCGCCGCAGAAGGCCCTCCCTCACGCAGATCATCGGTGAGATTAGTTCGACCACGTTTAAACTCGTTAAACCAGTTGTAAACAGTGGCACGAGATGGGGCTTCATCGTGAAAGGCCAATTAAAGGTTATCATAACTTTCATGTTGACATAAATGACATCGAAAGTCATAAAAAATCATTGTACGAAAATTTTCTCGCATTAAATTCATACTGACGTGACACAGACAATTTCCAATTTACCGCCAAATCATAAACAAATGACAAATGAATACCAATGAGAAATATATACACAATAATATTGGAAACGAGTTCCATTTTCAAAATTTTAACATATTTTTTTATTATATCGTTTACAATGTGGCCCGGTCTAAAAACTTTCAGTGCGGCCCTCGTAATGTAATTGTCCATAGGCAGGTATTTCATCATTGGGCATCGAAGATCCAATCTCTCAAGAATAGACAATGCCCAACCTTTATAGTGGGTGGATAATCTAATCAGTATTTGTAATAAAAATCTTAAATTCATTCATTCACTGACAGACAACGCACATCTTAAACCGCTGGATCTAGAACAGTGAGTCCCAAAGTTGTCCAGGAGTCTCCCCCGAGTCTCCCCGTCGAGTCTTGTTGTCCCGTGGACCGCAGGAGTCCACGGGACAAGGCAGGCGTGAAAAAAAAATGGAGGTTCACAAGTTGTAAGGCACGACTTTTTTCTGGTTTCGATAGTAAAGAACAAAAATGTTGGCTTGGCTTTAGCTATCAATGTAGGTTTATAATAAACTACTCAACAGGCTATATTTCGGTGAAAAATCGTCGTATTGAGACTTAAAAAAAAGCATTTTGAAGCTTTAAAGTTTTAATTTTCAGAATTTTTGTCTTTTTTTTTTTAGGAGCTAATGCTTCTCATGCTATCCTTACAAATTATGAAGATGCGAAAATAATATTGCAATTTTTTTTGGTTGCTTGAATATTTTTCTTTTGTAAGGAAAGCCTGTTTATTTAGCATTAATTTCCTTTTTTTTAAAACCTCCCTTAATGTTTGCTTTTTTTAAATTGGTCCACGAGAAAAAAAAGTTTGAGAACCTCTGGGTTAGAGGCATGAAATTGCACAGTTAGTCCCTACGTTCGTATAACGAAAGTGAGCAACTAAGGGAAAATTTTAGAAAATTCATTTTGCGTTTAATAGGGAATGAAAGTTTTTATGGAACGAATTTCCAACTTCATTTTTGATGATGGGAAATCCCATCTTGCATACGGCTTGTACCTATAAGATAAGTTCCAAATAGTTCACTGTTTACGATACAAAAAGAAAAAACACAAACAACTGCAAAAAGCTTGCGACCAAAACATAAAGCGGACGACAACCAAATGAATCTAAAGACCACAATCCATTTCACCAGCGACCACACAGCGTGAAACCCTGAACACATTCCGTTTTAATTAACCCTTTGCAATAATTAAAACTCCGTTGTAATTAAAACGTATAAGGCCATGAAATCGTATAAAAATGTATTTTTGTTTCGAATCATTTAACTTGGAGTGCTGTGCTATAAAATAAAAGGACAGTGTCCGTGTGGGATTTAATTAAATAGTTTAATTACATTTTAGAGTGGCCACCTAGTGCGCATCACGGCTGGGATCTGCCCAAGATGTTAGATGTAGCGAAATGTAGTTTAGCCTATGATGAAGATTAGGTAGACACTTTTTTATAGCTTTTGAAAGGTTGTACCTACCTGACACACTGTCCAAAGCCTGCAAGATCTTCTTTCTATTAGTTTCGTACATTCCTGAACTGCTCCAGAAGTTTAGATATTATTATAATACGCAAATACTTGCTGCATGCATGATGATTTATCGATCGTCACAATTTCTCTACCTTTTCAGTGACCTTCGCGAGCTCTCATCGCTTCAGATAACTCGCGCCAATCGCTCTCGCCACCACCGCCGCTAGATGGCGTTGTAAATAATTAATGAAATAATTATTCCTACCTCACGATTGCGTGGTTCCAGCATTACAGTTTTAATTTTAAACCAAGTTTTGTCCTTTCGGGATAATAATTAATTCATGTTAATTGCACTTTGATAATTTAACAGTCGTGTCTGGTAAATTATTCGAGACCGCTGGGAGTTTTCATAAATTAATTTGAGAAACAAATGTTTTTCGTGGCCTAGTTCGTTCAACGGAAGGGTAAGAGTTGAAAATTGAAAGTTGTTAAGTGTTAAGAATTGAAAAAGGACTTCTAATTATTACACTTTAACCTTTATCATTTGTTAATTTATTTACATGCATCAAGGAATTTGAAACGTTGTAGGATTGAACAGAATACTGGGAACCCACTCGAGCTTTGTATGAAATTCAGAATGTGATCATATATTTGCGCAGGCCAAATATAAATCTTATGCAAAAGTTTTGAAGTCGCCCAAGTTTATCTAGTTGCGCCTCAGTGAGATCGAGATAACTGACATCAGCGTAGTCAAGGATGGGAAGTAAAAGAAAGTATTAAATGTTGTAATAGAGCAGCATTTCCTAAAATTCCTGTCATTTTAACAAAAATGTGTTCACAAAATCCGTGGCAAATTCCTCACTATATTTTGACCCAGTGTAATATTACCTGAGCTCAGTATCATCACGGTGGAGTTTTGTTATCTGTAGTCTGCGCAGTGACAGTAACCTTATAATTAATTAAATCCTCAGTCGTTGTGCCTCATGAATAGTAATAAGCTACGCTTTAGACACGATGGGAGGCGGTCTAATTGATAGCGAGGAGGATGGATGTCCCTAGGGCCCACGAGTTTGTGATGTTTAATAAGTGAAGAATCCAAGAAGAGCGTATTTGTATTACGATTGTGAATCGACATCGAATTATATTTTTTTAATTTAAATATCATGAACAATCGTTTTTTTTTAACCCATACTGAAAGACGTCGACTGCTGAACATAGGCCTCCCCCAAGCACCGCCACTTCGACTGGTTCTGTGCTTCCCGCATCCATCGGATTCGTGCGGCCTTCACAAGGTCATCAGTCCACCTTGTGGGAGGAACGCTACGTCTTCCGGTACGCGGTCACCACTTCATAACCTTTCGGCCCCATCATATTTTGAGCCTATACCTACCTACATATTATAGACCGTAGATAGCTTATCTAGGCACTAATGTGCATTTTTCTTTTTACAACGTGGGATTTTATGAGACAACTCTAGGAGCTTTGCACACCTCAAAAGCAGCTTGCAATCTTGTCCTACTCTAGAATGTCAATTTATATCTTGGCTCTCTTCCCTGTAGTTCTATAAAGCTAAGTTCCTAAGAATATCTTGTACTTAATTTTTTTCCTCGTCGCTTTCAGAGTGACCACAGCCTTACTTCTTACACGACACACGCCTAATGTTATGTACGGAACAACTAATAATAATGAATGTTAACATCTGCTATACTACAACGTAGTCCAACAGGTCGCACTTTAAAAACACCGTGTTCTTACTAAAGTTGTTTGTCATCCTTTCAACAGGATTATACGTGGGACACACTGAAAGTTCTTAGAAAAAAAAAACCAAATGAAGCATTAAGTTGTTTTACTGTTTTAGAAATATTCTCCATTCCTTTCTAAGCAACTTCGCATTTGATGGAACCACTGAGTTACGGACCAAACGTTCACGCCATTTTTGGTATTCGATCAAATTATGGGGTATCCATGTAGTTCATAGCTTCCTGACGCTTAAATGCTCATGTAAGATTTTTTCCACCTGACTCATACCAATGCCTAAGCTTGCGCGAATCTGTTGGTAGGTCACTCTCTTATCAGCTTCTATCATGCGCCGCACAGTAATGATGTTATAGTCAGTTGTCGCCGTTGCAGGACGTCCCCCACGCAGGTCATCAATGAGATTCCCAAGAGCACGCTTAAACTCATTGAACCAGTTGTAAACAGTGGCAAATGATGGGGCTTCAACATGAAAGGCTAATCGAAGTCTATCATAACTTTTCTGTTAACTAAGACTAAACGAAAGTCATAATAAATCATAATACTTAAGCCCGAAGAATTTACGCCGAATTTTAGGCTTTTGCATTAATTTAAAACAGCGTTTTTTTTTTTCATTTAAGAGCGTTTATTCTGAAGGTGGGCAACGTCGCAAATAGATGTCAAATATTTCACTGTTTTGATTAATTTAGCAATATTACTGCATGCATGGAAATGAATTTTTTTAATTGTACTTCAAGGAAAAATCTTAACAGCAGTATTTAAATTACTTCATTAAATATTTTAATACGCTATCCAACCAAATTAATTGGATAGCGTATTAAAATATTAGTTCAATAAAAATATATAGTAATTTTATTTTTATTTAAATTTTCGTGGAGGAAAATGTTTAATTCTGAAATAATAATAATCTTTTATAATAATAATCTTTTATTTCGGACCCATAACTAGTCCATTTGGTTACTCGTAGTATACACTCGACTTAAAAACTAGTGTTAGTACTTACATCTACCAGAAAAACAACACAAACTATTAATTAATACGCCACAGTGGCATGTAGGCGTATCCAATGTCCCAGTATGGGGCTGTCCCACCTATCAGATATAGTTTTCAGGATGCTGTTGGGGCTGGCGCGTACCCTACGCATAATGGAAGCGCAACGCTTGCGCATGATGGCGTGAAAGCCATCAATTCTCGCCTCTGCAAACATGCCGGAAGCGCTGCAGTAGCGCGTCAACCCCATCAACACCCTGAACGCATTATTGTGAAGTGGGTACGTACGGGTGATGAATGAAAACCGGTAAGTTCACTAGCTTGGTATAATGTCCAAGTCCACACACGAAACACATAAAAGTTAGAAGCATGGAAGGTGAAAGTCTACACAAAAAGAAGCACAGTAAGGTTTACACAAGCACAAGTAGAAGGCAGATAGGCAGAGTACAATATATTAGCGTTGGTAACAAGCGCACGAGATGCATACGGTAGCGAAAGCGGAAGCGTGCGGTTAGCCCAGTGGCATCTAACGGACTGCTGAGTCGGCGAGGCGCGACGAAGCGGATGAGGTCTCGCTCGCTCGCTGCGCGGCCGCCGCTGCCAGCGGTCGGTGACTCACGCGCTTGTTATTCACATATTATCTACTAATAATAAAATCTGTACGTCCGTGACATTACATACCTTTTGTGATATTATATTATACATTATTAGGTTTAAGTAAACAAAGTTATGTAAGTATTTATTTCGTTCACATATAACAATTCATAACGACTAGTGACGCTACAATTGTATTGAACGCGCAGGGCGCTGTATGCCCTGTGCGTGTAGTTGACCCACAGACTGCATGTATAGAACGACTGACAGTACGCTGTAAATAGTGTAGCCTTTACTTCAGTCGTGCAATTCGCAAATCTGCGTGCCAACATATTGCAGCGGATAATGTAGGTATTCGTTTTACCAATTTTTTACACAATGTAATCATAGACGTATAAAAATGTAATCAAAATTTTCCTGTTAACGCGTTTTTATTTTTATTACCTTGATGGTCCTGGAAAATATTTAACTTTTTTATATATATTATTTGAAGAGCTCAAAAACACGATTCAAGAAAAAAATCCCTGTTAGGATTTAGTGCAGGGTTCAAACCTAATTTCCCCGGCTAAAGGGTGAAAATTGTCTCGCGTTACATTAATTAATTACGTGCTACATGCACGTTTTAAATTGCCGCCATTTATAAGAATAAATGACAGATGAATTCAATATACATCATCGGGTTACCAAAGAGTTCTAAAATCGAAATTTTTGTAAATTTTTCATCGGATTTGTTTCACACTGAAAGTTTTTAGAACTGACAAGTTATTGTCAGTTCTAAAAACTTTCAGTGTTACCGCACAGCAAGTTATGTTACAATTTTGGTGTAAAATAAAGTAGGTATATTCAATATTTCTACAGAACTCTTAATCCTAAAAACCTTGGTGATTTTAAAATCAAAAAGACACACTATTATAACTAAGTTTGAAGAAGCATTAGAGTTTCAATAAATCCCTATATAATGATAAATTATTTTACTTCTGTAAGTAGGTTTATACAAACACTTTTACACGTCGATCATAATTTAAAAACTAGATGAGGTCTATGACTTTAGTATAGGTTTGAAAACTTGAATGTAGCAACTGCGATTTTTTTACTAAATAATCCTAAAAGTACGCCACTGTTCTACTTCCAGCATTACGTCATCTCAATAGTTCCCATTTTGGGAAGCTAAGTGTGTTTTTGCTAACCAACCACACAAACAGAGGCAGGCTACACTTTACACAGTCCTACATCACAGTCTATTTGTGTAATGGTCAAATGCTTTCTCGGAAAATGTAGGCGATCTGCGTCTACTACCCACCTGTACCTATTCGTCTAAAGAAAAGTGGTAGGTAATACCTACCTACTATCTAATAGATAACAACTCGGAACGTTCCGATGTTTGTCTGCTAATCATGGTGAGCGGTTGTCCAACTTGTGTGGGAGAAAGAATCCATTCGGTCTAATACACATGGATTTAGGCTACTATACAAAGTTAGATTCCAATATTTTAACCTAGAAAAATAGAGGTACGTCCTAGTCGCATCAGAATTTTGACACAGAGAAGATTATGAGGATGACTAACGTCGCCCTCACGCACCACCACACCCTGGGCGTCGGGAATCCCAGGCCGATTCCCGGCCACCGTAGGCGCGGGCTTGCAGACGGTGAGCCGTCCGATAAGTACCAAGCCCGGGTCGACGGCGCGTTGTGTTCCACGCGCGCCTCAAAGAGATAGCTCAACAGCCAATGCCTGCCAGGATCGCGGGAATGTCCGAAAGGGATACCATGGCCCCTGGCAACACACAAGCAAAAGGCATACAAGGAAGAGATGACCTACACTAATCTATTCCATAAATCCCTGAAAACTTATTAGGTACTCAAATCCAGAAATAGCAAATTCAAATGGTGTAGCTTATCGCAAATGTATTCCAAATTCAAGAGTTAACATCTACGTGCTCCGTATGTCTATGGGGTACAATTGAAATCGTTTGTTCAAAACTGTTCAAAGCTAACTTTGACTGGAGTTTTATTCGTACGGTATTCGGAATACTTAATAGTTTTCTGCAAAGGAAACTGAAAAAGCCTTGATCTATAAAAATATCACAGCTTATGCTTGCGATCAAAGATTTTAAAATGTTAAAATGTTATTTTTGGTTTTGCCGTTTCCTACTTCAAATTCAAATTCAAAAGTCATTATTCAAACTAGGCTGAGAATCAGCACTTTTCGAACGTCAAAATTACATAAGACAGTCCCCCAAAACGCCCACCCTTCACCACTTCCTAGTACATTAGCTGGGAAGAAGAAGTGGCGCAATAAACTCCCCAGCAGCACTGCTGTCTGTTCAGTTAAAAAAAAAAGATTATATATAATAGTATTCAAAATAATTTACATTACGCAACACAAAACATAATTTAAATTATTAGCTATATGTTAGCTAGCACACGCCTATATACCAAACAAAATCATCGAGAACTATTGAGGAAAAACGAAATTCCTGACTTGCACGGCGTAGAAAATAACGTCACATGATTCAACAGCAACATAACACGATCATTATTCCACAAAATCGTAAAGGAAGATCTTCATCATCATTCGTCATTAGCAGTCCTATTCAAGCCTCTGCTGAGTATAGGCCTCCTCCCTTTCAAGCCATGCTTCCCTGTACTGTGTGAGTCTGATGCAGGGCTTACCCGCGATCTCCTGAATGTCATCCACCCATCTAGCTGCAGGACTGAATAATATATTTAAAAGAAAATAAATGTTCCACTTCTCTATGAATGACACAACACAACAACTTCTGGGTCCGTAACTTTACTTCGAGAGTCATATGTTTGATTAATGGAAAGTCGACTGAAATAGAATTTATTGCGAAACAACTTTTTATCGCCAAACGCTACTTCGACTGAACGATTCATCGGATATTTATAAATCGATGGACTGCTCTTTCGAATGAGTTTTAGTTATTATTTATAGTTTAATAAATGTTTTTTTTTTTTATAATAAACTATTTTCCCTTCATTTGTGCTTTATTGTTTTCCTTTTCACCAAATTTCATGTTTCTAAATCTACGGGAAGAACGTATGATATCTTAAAAGGGTTTGATTTCCTCGATTATGTATGAAATAATATGTGACGACAAATCTTTTTTTTATAATTTTATTTTATTAATAAACTATATAATAACTAAAACTCATTCCAAAAAGCAGTCCATCGATTTATAAATATCCGATGAATCGTTCAGTCGAGGTAGCGTTTGGCGATAAAAGGTTGTTTCGCAATAAATTCCATTCGAACAATCGTGCAGTCGACTTTCCATTAATCGAACATATGACTCTCGAAGTTAAGTTACAGACCCGTAAGTTCTTAGGAAAATCATGGCAACCGCTTAAAATTCATCCCGTATGCTCCCATTAAATCATAGTTACGGCACTATCCTCGTGGCGTGAATATTAATCAGTTTAACTTACCCGGGGTACCTACCACACATTGGTTGTCGTTAATTAAACTCCGTAATTACTTTTTTCCTAAAAACATTATTGTTAGGCCATTGTGATTTTGTTTTCTTAAAAAATCTTGTAATGAATTAAAAGCAAAGCAAATATACTTTATCCATTTGATGGATAATATTACTTTTCCACAACTTCTTTTTTTAACGAACCCTTTAGGGATACAAGTAAAGGGCCAGGGAATTTAGACTGTCTATATATGAACAGGGGTTTAAATTCCCTGGTACCTAAATATGATTCTTCTTTGTATTTTAATTAAAATCAGCAAACTATTTGTAAATTCTTTTGTACAATCAACACGAGACAGCGAAAAATCCAAACAGAAATCAGGCTGTACCTAGTTACTATCGCTTTGTATCTAGAATCTAGACGGCACCCGCTGTGAACCGTCAAATATAATTTTATTTTCTTTGTGTAGTCCGAGAGCAGACATTCGCTTATTGTTATTATCCATCATAACTATTACAGTCTTTGTTTTGAAAAGGTTTTCCAGTCTGAATTGTAGGAGATAACGAATTTTGATGTGACTTGATTTGTTTTTATAAAAATAATGGGGGTATGATAGAAATGTTGCAGCAGCGATGATTAAATTCGGTTTACGATTTTCTGCTGCTTTGAGATGAAAAGAAAACATAGATATTGGTTTGAAACACCATTATGATGAGTTTTGCAGCCAGTGTTGCAGAATTCATTTCTTCACTTAGTTATTATGGCATATTCTTTGGGACTAAGTATTCCTCATTTCCTTTTTTAAGTATTTTCATCTGCGTACCTACCTTGTCGTCCAGAACTTGGACACATCTTAGTGCATCGAACTTCGCAACTAGTCCTGAGTAAATAGTGACAATCCAAGTAGTGGCCGCGTTGCAAGTTGGCAGCCGCAGCGGCAGATCACACGGAATTCATTAGACGAATCGCCACCCACCGGTATTGCATTTGTGCAGACAAACTGAAAACTTAATATAGAAAACTAAATCTACTTACCTTTCTCCAAGGGCTATTGACTTTTTTCATACAGAGTATGGCCAACATGATAGCAGCATGCTTTGGGATGTGCGATGTCGAAGAAAAAATCTCAGATGTCAACGTCTTAGATAACAACACTTAGGTACTTAGGTAGGGTAGGTATTAATTATTATGAAGTGCATACGAAACCAGCAATTTTACCTAATACCTACGCAAACGTACGAGTATATTTATGAACCTGAGTATTTATCTAATGCTGCTTTATTATTTTCTCAACGAACATTCCGTAGGTACCTAATCTCCCCACATTTCATCGCCCACTGAACTGAACCGATCACCGTAGACAACAGAACCCAGTCGCACGAATTTGCGCCAATTGCATAATTGGCACTCTGCATGTTTTAGCCAAGTTACAAGCTTTTTGGAGCTGAACTTAGTTGGACGAACGTGACTAGTCATTGCTCTAACTAATGTATGCTGCTGGCAATTAAAGAGCTGAATTCAAAGGAATTTGAATGAATTTTGGCATGTGTAGGTTGCTATTGATAATTTGCTGCTGACCAAGGAATTTATTATAACAGTCCCAATAGGTACCTAGTTTAGTGCCGATTGAGAGTTGCCAGTGTTCAGGATGTAGGTAATAAGGCACATTACAATTTCAAGCGAATTTTCTCGATGGATGCAAGGCACACCCGCTCGGGACTGGTAGCGGCAGCTGACCAAGCTATCAATATCCTTTATTTGATTATTTCATAGCAAAATGCGCTTCTCTAAATCGCTTAGACGCGATCTTTAGATGAAACATAAATGGTTTATTCTACAATGCATGGTAGCAAGCTAATGCATTGGAAATTCGGAATCGTTATGATGTTGGCTTTTTTGCTAATATATGTGTAGTTTACTTGTTTCAATTTCTTTAATTTTCAATCATTGGAAACGTACTTAATATTTTAATCAGTCAATGAACTCTTCGCTGATATTGTGGTGTGCCCATTTTCTTAGATGATGGTGCCAGTTCATCTCAATGACTCTGATTCGACGAAGCGAAAATGACAAATGCAAGATTATCTATCCCACTAAACCCACATCACGTAGGAAATACCTCATTCCCCAGAACCATTATCTCCTGGAACCACAATCTCCCATAATTGCCACAAATAATCACTTTTACCGTTCCTAACCCGTAGAACATGAAACTTCCATAAATTCACGATTTAACCAAACGAGCACTCATTTACTTTGATGTCGACGAACATAACTGAATCCAGGTAATGTTCCGGTCTTAATTTCAGGATATTCGTCAGGTATATTATTTTGGTCTGTGACCTAGCTTCTCGGTAAAACGATTTCGCAGTAATGTTTCATTTCACGAAAGCAATTTATTTAAAGACTTGAAATTGCTGCGGTAAAGGAATTCTTAGAATGTTTCATGAAATGGATAATGAGACCTTAATATAAAGTAAATACCGATAGCTTGCGTGCTACTTTTTACTGGAATTAGGTTCCTAATAGACCTCTTTATAGGATGCCTCCACTTTACAAGAAAAGCGATTGCTTCTTAGTATAAAAGTCATCAGATGACTTTAATACTAAGAAGCAATCGCTTTTCCATCAGGTCATCAGGTTTTGGTTTGGGGGTTTTTGTGATCAGGTGTAGCACTTCCTGCCAGTGTTGCGAGTTTGTCCGAAAGGGATATCGTGGCCCCGGCACATAGGCAACGGAAGGAACACGGGTGGGTTTTTGACAGTAAAAGTCTGACATGTCAAACTTTTCAGACTCCGCCCAGAGCGGGAGAAGTTATTTGAATATTTCCATCCCAAAAAAAAAAAAAAGGTGTAGCACTTAGGCCTAGTAGGTACCTACTTACATATCTAGCAGTTTTCTGGATTATGTACAGAGTCTTACACAGATCACTTTCAAACATAGTTTTTGTTACCCTAGCTGAGTGCACGGCCCATTAACTTCCATACGAAATGACAGTAACGGATCCCTTGGGTCCAATCGACGTTACACAAACATTATGATTTAAACATTTTCTAACTAATGCGTGCATGTGCTGTTCAAGTAACAAGAGTAGGTAATTAGAAAGTAAATTAATCATTAAATCAGCGTTCCGAAAACCTACAATTTTGATTAGACAAACAATAATCGCATCTAATTAACGGTAATCTGACATCAAAACCTTAGAAGAGCTTCAATATCAGCCTACCCACATTAATTAGATAGCTCTTCCAAGAAAAAGGAAGTGTGTCGGTGGAACGAATCGAAAACGTGACGTCACGTTAAAAGTGAATGCAGATCACTTTATCAAGGAACGCATCAGGATGGGGCTCAAATCCCATATCCTTTCATAATTAAACCATTCTATCTGGGCACATATAAGCAGTAACTGTTGTCGAAAATTTAACTGATGTCGACAGGTTTGGAAGTGATTTCCTAAAAAGAAAAAATGTGTTTGTTGAAAGGATGAGCCGCACGAACATATCATGATATGTTATGTTCCCATAGCATGAAACGATCAGTTTGTTCCTTACTCAAAGGGTGTTGAGACAATTACGGTAAAATTGCATGCAGACAAGATTTTTTTTACGTTGTGACCTAACCCTGTGAAATGATAATGGCTACCGAGATGACGAATAATTTATTTATTTATAGTTAATTAAAACGGTACAACACCAATTACATTAATTAACATAGAAACAATTACAACGTTGACAATAATTTAATTTAAAACTAACATGGAACAGTGGACTTCCTAGCATACTTTCTCTCACAGAACACCAGACATACACGCATAATTTTACTCTATTCATCCGCAAACACATCACATTCAGGGTTGGCAGTCAGAAGGGCATTCAGCATCTTTAGGGTACGACAGACTGGGGATTCGGCTCTGGCTACAGTTTAGCATGACAGTTGCGCAAACAGGTCGTGTCGGCGGCTCTGACGGTGTCCAATGTATTTGTCGGGCACAAATAATCGGCAGAAAAGGCCATGGAGCTCTGGACAGTCAATACGTCCCCGTAAGGTCTTCCAGGCTACCGTGAGCTGATCAAGACCTCTTCTTACCTCCAACGAGTTAAAGCCTAACGTCCCTAAAAGATAGGTAGGTAGGGTACATGTACGGAAAGAAATGGTATAACCTTTGGAAGAGGCATCTTAGGAATGTTTTCTGAACCTTTTCTAGCATTAGTGCAGTTTCTGCAGGGATCTAGCAGAATATCAGCGTTAGGTATATTTGCCTGACACATGCTGAGCTGGACTCCCATTTGGTGCAACCTTGAGACGCACACCGCACCTTGTTTTTCCTTTTTTCATTTAAACAAAGTACCTATGTCATAATGTCACTCTATTTCTTTAAGTACTAAACTTATGTTTTTATTTTTTGTATATTGGCATCATGTTTTTATGTATATTCATGTAATTTGTTATCTTTTAATTGTGCTTTTGAGTGTCTTTTGTATGCACTGAATAAATGTTTTATCTATCTATCTATCTATCTATCTATCTAGTGTTTGGGTCGCTGTATGGGGGTGATAATAGTAATAGAGAAGTATGGAAGTAAAAGACTAATAACTACCAACTAATAATACTACTAATGACTGTTTTGTCTCTGCATCACCCTAAGGTTGACTGGTAGAAAATGCCTCAGGCATTAAGTCCGCCTTTGTACGGTATATTTTTACTTGTGCATGAAGTTTTAATAAATAATAAACTAGGATTAGGACAAGGGTTAGTACCGTATTAGCAACCTCTTGGTATTCCTAGATAAGTAGACTAGTATCGATAGGTATTGTAGGTACCTAGACACTTCCATCAATCTATATGGTTGTCCTCGTTCCTATAACAAAAACCCGCCAAATGCGTGTTGGACCGCGCACAATAAAGGCTTCCGTAGTTGGGATGGATTTTGTCCCAAGAACAAACTTAACATTGTAGTTGAAAAACATATTCTCCCATACATTCCAACTGCAAATGTAACTTGGTTGATTATTACTCGTTATTATTTTATTTTACCACTTTGTCGGCGTGATTTATATGTATTGTATATGCCAAATTACAGCTTTCTAGTAAGTACTAAGAGTCTCCGAGCTAACCCGCGGACAGACAGACAGACGGACAGGTGAATGAGAAGTAAACACGTTATAAATAGGTGCTAAAAACTCACAGCATCCCTTAGTAGACACGAGTAAGCAAGTCATTGCATATTAAGCGAGGAATCGCTTCAATTATTAACAACTTCGTCTTGGGAGCGCTGTAACGAAATTGAGTTCTATTTTTCCCCGTTTTGAGATTTACTGGGACGATCATAGGCCTCTGTTCAGTCTTTAAACTGGTGGAAAACTGTATCGAACTTTTGATTATTTTCTAGTTGAATTTAAGTGATTAGGTGTTAGATATTTTGTTTATTTATCGGTTGTAATAAGTTACAGCACCTACTTAGGTTCTTTTTGACATGGTTATTAAAGACCCTTTTTTTACCCTAGTGCGCGTCAGCAAAGATAGGGTTATGTTATTCACGCGTAGGTATCTATGTATCCTTGTACCTTCTTTTATGGGATTCTTTATACCTTCGAAGGGTCCTAACAGCTGGATGTATTTTAATACCTACATGAAGTGTCTATGCGATGGCTAGATTTTGTTTTTCCCCGACTAGGTATCCCAGAAGGAGAGTATTGTTTTTAGAATTATTTATTTAGGTGCAATACTGAAAAGCTCTCTCACAGAAAAAGAGCTTGTCTCTAAACAGTGGGAACATTATGACTGATTATGCTGAAAAGCAAGACGATCGGATGAAGCCTTTGCTGGATATCTGCCCTACCTTTTTTACCTACGTAAAAACAAGCAGATGGCTTCCCTGCATTATTGAACGCAAAGCCAGCATTTTCCCACAATATTCAGCGCTTACTACTACTATTTACTTTCACGCTGTCAGTTTTCCTCGGCCACAGCATCAGCATAAAGATCGCATCTCATATACAATGTATAAGGCATTAAGTACTTGTCGTAGTCGAATACTGCGACGGAGGCACGTTCGCCCAGTAACACGTGCTCAACCAGGTGCATGCACGGCCATTTAATTTTTACGTACCCTCCTTAATTCCTGCAAGGAGAAAACTGCAGTTGCGAAATTATATGATTACGGTTTGATATTCGCTTGGCTACTTTTAGCAAATGGATTTTTTACGAGTAGGTAAAAAAATATAATATAAAATACCTATACTATTTTCTAGTAGGCAACATTTTAGTTCCAGACATACCTAAATGGCTGAGGAATATTGGGATTATATGAATAAACAGATTGAATTATTAATAACAAACGTGACTTGGCTGTCCTTCTGACCTGATTGAAAACTTCTGGGAGACATAACCAGCCCAAGTTCAGTTCTGCAACGTTTTAAAGCGTGCTACACGCGTATTTCCGTTCCGTGTTCAATTCGAGAACCGGTTGCGTGAAATCACCACGCTTTTCTAGCTCGGCAGGCATGCCCACCAAAACCACCGTATTTGTATCAGTATTATGTCTTCATAGAAAACAGCCGAAACGACGCGCTTTGAAATCTCAGTGTATATCAGTAACCAACAGTATCGAGTGCACGGCTGGGTTACTACAGAGTGACCGTATGTAATTATTTCAAGGTCACTGCAGAGACAATATACTGTTATTTTATTATACTGTGCCATAACCTTAATCATATCGCGTATAAACACTGTTTAGTAAATCTACTACTTAACCTTTTTTTGGTTTTTACAAAACAGTGTAGGTAGCCTACAGAACAGGGTTTGTCTAAAGAGTTTATTATTTACAGATAAATAAATGACCTTTTGTTGACCTTGATCATGACCTTTGTCTAATTATTGTTGGAATTATATTGCATGAAGTTAACATTATCACTGTTATAAATTAATTCGGCAAATGAATTTTGCAGAATATTATTAGAATCACTAAAGCTGTCAGAATTTTGTCGTCTATGAATTCAGACTAATTATAAGTTGCGTCCTAAAATGGAAACCTTGGAATACCCTTTTTTTTTTGCATATCTCAATTAAATTTTCATCTCCTGCATAGCTAACATGACAAGCGCGAGAACGCTCTTTTTCTCGTTTTGTCGAAATTTGTCGACGATTCTGACGTCATTCTAATCCCTAACATGACCGTAAACGACGAGTAAACTGGAAAAAGGCACTTTGACACTTCTATATCTCGCGACGAGAAACCGATGTTGCAAATTATTAAAAACAAATCATTTTTATGATAGCAACATCGGCTTGAGATTCCGTTTCATTCATTCAATGGTGCCCATTCTCTTGTCACAAATGCTTCTAAACTAGACTAAAAATCACCAAAATTTTGTTTATTCCTGTCAAACGACGTTTTGCCACTATTATGGCACTGAACTATTAATTTTGTGAAAACGGAAATTTTGCTATTGAATGAATTTGGCGTTTTTCACCTAAAATTTTGATTTTTAATCTAAATCTGACTATTTTTAATCGCGATTAAAAAGATGTGGATTAAAATGAGTTGTCATGAACCAAAATGCACACCAACACTTCGACGGTGCATAAACAGTACTGTATCTTTTTTTTTTTCTTTTCTTTTTCTTATATCTCGAAAATGGTGTGTCCTATCGCAAAAATAATGAAAATTTCTACACCCTATATGAAACCCCTAGAGCTCAACATGTAGGTATTTTTTTTTCCATACAAAACGCGAAAAATTCCATATAAAACATGTCGTTCCAATATAAATAGTAGTTTAAAACTAAGTGTTTTCATTATTAATATATGTATTGTAAAAAATAAATATGACTAAAATAAGTACAATTGTGAAACTGCCATGCTATTTTTTTTTTTTGTATCATTATTTTGTCTACTCTTCTCGTCGTCAAAATCGAGGACGAGTAAATTACAGAAAAATGGCAGATATCTCGTGTTGAATTGTCAAAAATCGAGATAACTAAGGTATCATGTTAGAGCTTGTCGAAAAAATATCAAGTTTGACAGAACGAGTCGACTATTTTGTATGGCGGCGCTGTCAGAAAACGAGAAAAGTGACAGAAATAGACGACAATTACTCACGCGAGAGTGAGTAAATGTCGCGGGCGTCAAGTTAGCCCTACTGGTTAGTTGCTAGTT
Source organism: Agrochola macilenta (assembly GCA_916701695.1). Taxonomy (NCBI): domain Eukaryota; kingdom Metazoa; phylum Arthropoda; class Insecta; order Lepidoptera; family Noctuidae; genus Agrochola; species Agrochola macilenta. Next base: position 24,210,959 of record OU753553.1, read on the forward strand.
CCAGGCGTAGTGGTACCAAGATCTTGTTGTACAATTGGGACCTAATGTTCACATGGAAAGCCACTGCGCATAAATACCTTCTACAAACATCGCTTGTGACTACGTTCAAGTCTAGGTAGCTAGGTATATTATTCAACAAGTTAACTAGGTACGTATATATGATTCAACAAGTTTAGTTAATTTGGTGTATAATTCAACAAGTTAGCTATACACCATAGGTTTAGGTAATTAAATAGGTACCTAATAAAAACAAATCGTAAAAAGGGTTTTTATAGATGACAGTTTCTTGTTTAAAAATACGATATAGAAAACATTAGTTTCCTGTTTTAGTATGTAAAACGTTATCATTTATTCACAAACTACTCTTCGTGCAAGTAACTGCTTGAGCACAATTTTTTTATTAGATTAATAAAATATTTTGTACTCTCTAAAGAGCGCAAAATCTAAACGTCAAGGAATTTTAACGTTGCTAAATTAGATTGAAGAGTACAACTGTGACGTAGCATGATACCTGAAGTGACAGGTATTACGTTTAGTCGGTTACTGGACAGCTGTCTCGTCACGTGCTATTTTTGTTTACCTATATGTATCTACCTAAATCTATGTAGTATAGGCATATTATTCAACAAGATAACTAGGTATATTATTCGTCAGCTGCATTATAAAAGTGTCATAAATAAAAATCAAAACTGATCAAATAATATTTATTTTCTCCTTCCTTATCAACAAATTCATTAAAAAACATCGCCCATAAGTGGCAGTTCGACACACGGGTTCAACAAGCGCCTTGTTACAAAGAACTTTTGCACCGAAAAGTAATACATAGTCATAAATAATAAAATAAAATACAATGACATTTTATTTATAGCACATGTAGGAGCCCTCAATTACTTGAAGATATGGACAATGGACATAATATTATTTTTTAAATAGTTTAACGAGAATATAATAGAGCATGGATAGATGCCTGCAACTCAAAAAGGTATGGAGATATTTTACATGTGTGACGTGGTATTTCATAAGCGTGGGCTAGTTAGACCTTCCTGAGTTTTTCTTCACTATAACAAGTTATTGGGCTAAGAAATCTAAGCAGCCGAAGAAAATGACATTTACTATTGGTTTACTACATTTTCAATGAGGCAAATACTCCATACAGAAAACGATAGTCTGGGAACGCTACAGAATAGTTTTCACTATGATTATTTGTTGTATGAAGGCGCCATTATAAATGACAAAACAATATTGTTATACCGGAAACCCATCACTTTTTTCCTCCTTAGGAGAACACTTCCTTTGGCAGCCCTCGCACCGTTACTGATTAATGATGTGAATCATTTATCATTTTAGAGATGAGGATTACATGAAAAATTTTATTCACAAAAGGGTATCGAAATGAATTCGGGGATTACTAGAAGTAGTTAGGTGCAGTTCTCATGATTTCCTTGAGTTTTTTTCTAGCCCAAAAAGTTGCTCCAAACTAGATGACTGAAATCCTGTATGTAGCATCATCATCATTACAAATATTCGACTACGGCACATCACATAAAAATCGTGTTAAAATTCAATATTTTATTATTTACTCTACAATCTGAATATAATTTGTTAACATTATTATTGCTTCCGTGTACTGTTTATCTTATGTCTATTTCTATGAGTGTTGGACTGGTGGTATATAGTGGTACTTATCATTAACTAGTTTATATAATAGCATTTTTTGGTGTTTAATATTGTTTTTTTTTTGCTGTGTGTACTTTGAAGGTGTCTATTTGAGATGCAAGTGTGATTGCATAGTAATTATACATTTATACATACATTTTACTAAAGCTAGTCAACGCGAAATTCGCAATTAATCCCAATTTAACAGAATGGGACCTACTTGTACGTGTATAAAAATTTGCAGCGCGAACGAAGTAAAGGAAACACACATACCCGCGGTGAGATCCAAGTGTCTCGGTCAGTGGGTTAATCATACGTCTACAATATATTTTTTGTAGTGATACATATCGACCACATAGAACAATCATCAAGAAGACTGCACCGGCACGTAAATTGTGTATGTATCCTAACAAAACTACCATCAGATCAGTAAATAAAATAAATACACATAAATGTCTTGTATACATTGAACATTATAGATATATTTGACATTTTATCAAGACGTGTCCACGTAGAAGCATTGAACTATTTTGAGCACACAACAAGAGCACCCTGTCATTACAATTTGTATTAAAACTATGAAATGGCTTATTTTACACAACGTTCGACTATTGTAAGCATTCAGATAGGATAAGGAATCTTCTATCCATTTGATAATAATTCTATGTTGGTAAAAAAATACAAAATTAATAATAGCATTTGATTGATGAAATTATTAAATGGAATACACATCATTTAAATGCATAAAACATTAAATAAATAGAGATTATTCGCGAAATGAGTAACTAAAGTATAAGTGTTTACTTAATTTAACTTAAAGATAATTGAATTAGCTTTGACATAATATTTAATACTTATTCAACAAATCCGTAACGCCATTGTATGTAGATCAATAGAAGACTCCCTACTCTCTCGCCAACTTTGTCCACTATTAGCATGCAAGCTTGCCCACCGTGGCACCATGCCCACGGTCCAAGCTTAGATCACTAAAACAATAATCTCCTAATATTATATTTAATTTCTTTCTAAACATTCCGGCAGTACGCACTCGTATTTAGAAACCATTTTTCATCAAATCATTGGAAGAATTGAATTTTAACAATGGAAGAATTTATTTTGATTGTACATAGCTTATTTATATTTTGAAATCATAGTTAATAAGGATAATTAATTATTCTGGACGACTATGTGATTGAAAGTAGAACAGAAGTGGTATTTATTTTTATTTTTCAGTAGTTCTTTAACTATTGTATGTTCTATTACGATCGCACACCAATATTTTAATAATTGTGTAATTATAAAAAAATATTTTAAAATTACAGATTTACGGATCGTCACTGATTTCGTGGAAAAGACAGAAGAAGAAGAGGTCACAATATTTTGAAGAAGGAAGAATTTAACTATCTAGTATTCAATCATGTGGACTTGCGTGCTTTCTCAACGATACAACATTGTCAACAATTTATCTAAAATCTATTTCACTTAACATTTGCTAAAATTATATTCCGATCAAACTGGGTTATCGTTTATAAATCTGTATTATTATTTCCTATTAAAATTATCTGCATTATAAAACAACAGTATGTCTGAGTGTAAAACGTACAAAACCTTCGCGAAGCGGTCTACAGTTGTAAAACTTCAAGCAAAACTTGTTTGTTTATAAATATATCATTAGTTTCTAATGTGTACTGCTAGAATAATAATTCATAAGTTGTATGGTCCAGAAATTGCCACTGTTGGATGAGAGATTCCTCCCCTTCCGCAGACAACCAGGCAGGCAATATACGGATCCCGATAAAACTTGGAAGAATAAGCATTTGCGATTCAACAGTAGGCATTCACTGACGATAGTGAATTGACGCATACTACAACAGGGTTCATGCGGTCTTCAACATAATCTGGGTCAATTCAACATTCTCTCAGTACACACTAAAACCTCTTTTATCTTCACTACCTCAAGTACTAAAACGGTCTGTAGCTAGCTGGGTATTTAATAGGCATGCTCGACTGGGCCGCTTTGACGTAGAAGCCCCATCCCAGCTGTTGGTACGCCTGTACGAGTCGCTCCTCCACCTCTTTGGAAGGACGCTCTTCTTGGATTTTCATGAGCAGCTTAATGCCGCGGCCCCATTGCTTGAATGTGAAGGTGTGCCAGACTCCGTAGTGGATTGCCTATGGCAGGAAGGAAAATTGCATTAAATATGTTTTATTTTTCTTTTACATTACATGGACATTTTTATACGAAGCATTCTAAATTACCCGAAAAAAATACGATCTTTTAACGCCTGAATGACATTGAAAGACATATTGTCACAGAGATTGTATTGAAAAAAAAAAAACTAGATGGCGGTTTTAGTTCCGATTTGGCCACGCGCATAAAGATGCTTGTATCGTTGTAGTTACCTTAGTATCAGTAAGATCAGTAAACTTCAGCAGATCAGAGACGTTGTTCTGCAGCGCCTCAGTGATCTTCTCCCTGGCCGAGTTGCTCTGCGCGAGCGCACGCAGGCGACACAGCGCCGTGCCCTTGCGACACAGCGCGTCGATGAGGTAGCCTCGCTGCTTCTCTTGTTCCCTAAGAAAAACAGAAGGAAAGACTATGTAAGAACGCGTTAAATTTCATTGAACCGTTATTGTATTAAACTGTTTAGATCACAGAACAGAAAAAACAGTAGAAGTAGCATAGCGCTTCATTGGTATCGGAACCAGCGTACCCCAACTCACACAAATACAAGTTAATTGTATTTCGCAACACTAAGAAATCTTTGGTGTGATTGGTAACATGGAATGAAAGTAGGAAATAATGTCAGTCGTCGCATATTTGAAAATAAACCACAACTTATAGACAATAGAGTTATTTATTGTTGAATGAAAGTAGGAAATAATGTCAGTCGTCGCATATTTGAAAATAAACCACAACTTATAGACAATAGAGTTATTTATTGTCTACTCTTTTTACGTATTTATTACTTTTTCCGTTTAAAGCAGACACTGAATAGTTTAATGAGCAAGTTACGCTACCCGCCGCTAGATGTCACTATATTAAATGCATTCAATTTCAATCTGTATTTCGTTACAAATAAGATTCATATTTGCGTAACGAGGTCATTACTATTCGTCCTCCTCTAGGGATGTACCACTGTCGATGACTTATTTATCGACATTTCGTTTTATTTTCAAACAAAATACAGTCAACAGCTAGAGTCGATAAATATTATTATGTTCGAAATCAAGTGTTAATATTTTATTGTAATACATACGATTTACAGAAAGTATAATTAAGAATTGTTATGTTAAACTACTGATCTGAATTTGAAAATTACTACTATCGGCGATTGTGAGTGTCTGGTCTGCACCAAGTGCAAAGGCAACTGATAGAAATCCAACGACTGACGAAACACGAAGTTTGCCGAGGAACATTTAGAAAATAGTTGTATTGTACCTATTTATTTTTCACTTTGTCGAAACTTAGGTTATTACTAACTTAAGTTTCGACAAAGTGAAAAATGATTATTGTATAAGTATATTGTAGATTTTGAAAGCGGTTGTCTTTTTTATCACGACGATTCATGTCGTCGTTGCGACTTTAAGACCTTTTATGTGTCACTTTTGGCAAAATCAGTTTTTTACGCCAGCCGATCTAAATATGTTGTTGATCTAAATGTGATTCGCGGCCGTATCAAATATTAATTTATAGAATTATAATTAAAAAAAGACGTGTGGCACTCGGAGACTGCCGCGGTAAAGCTATTGCATAGCATTTTTTATCAACTTATGCAATTTGTGTCGCAATGATGCGCTATCTTATGCGATATCTTAAAATTTCACTTTATGGGGGTGTTAGGTTATTTTCGTTACGGAATTTCTGGATTCGGTCTCCACGCTCAAGGCCCGCGATATAAGCTATGCAATAGCTTAAAAATCACCAATACAAAAGAATCCCTCTACGTTCATAAAATCCTATAATTATTGAATGACTATTTCATGAAATCATGACATTTTAGGATTATTCTAATATAAAAGTTGTTATTATGTTTGTTGCTGATTCTAATGATTATAATTCTCTGAAGCCATATTTGTTACGGTCTCGAATCATATTTTAATCAACATACAACCTGACAATGACTTACAAATTGCAAATAACGTAAGGAAATTTGAATTTCGCGGGCTACCTTAGCGCGTCCTCTTTAAAATATCGATAGCTCATTATCGATAACGGTAATCTCTAATTGAGTAGCTGACTGTGACATGTGCATGGTTGGAATCTTCGCGAAGAATATGTTTGAGTTTAAAAGAAAGTAGACCTTAAATTTAACACTATAAAGTCCACTTTTACTTGTCTTGTTTAATAAAATATTATTTTTCAAATTTTAATCGAAATAAAATCAATTAAGACTTACTGACGGTATGACATACCTCTATTTGATATATTTTTGGTTCTGCTATCGTGTTTACATTCTAAAACAGCACAATAGGCCATCTTTGTATTTTTTTTTCAAGTTCTTTTCACCGTGACGGTTGTAACGAGACTGATTTGCGTGTTGTGTGCGCGGAGCAGACATATGCGGATCTTCGCAAAACTCGGGGTACGCGGGCCCCGCCTACTTGCGACTTCTACTGTTTTTTCTGTTCTGTGGTTTAGATGAGTTACCATATAGTGTATTGCCCATTTTTTTTCATAGCAGTCTACACAGAAACAAACAACTATTTTTCGTTTACATTCAAAAGTGCTTGAAATGGTTTTATTGAAATAAATGCTTTAATAAATCGACTGAAACATTTTCTTGTATTTAATTTGTAGATTTATATGCTCAGATATCTCGAATAGTTTATAAGAATAGAAGAACTTACTGTTTAATCTTAGTGGCGTCGCTTCTCGTGTCATTCTTCATGCCGAAGTACGCGAGCAACTCGTCCTGCTCGATTGCCTTTATTACCTGCGAATGGAGAACAAATTCGAATAAATAAAAACCTTTATAAGAATTCACATAGGACTTGAACTGAAAACATGTGGGGTTACGAGTATACCTTCTCAGAGATAGTAATGAGCTGTTCACACCACGCTGTCGTGACATCGGGGTCTTCATTAGCATGAGGTAGTCTGAAACAATAGTACGACACCATTAGCATTGTGGCGCCACTTTCACGGCTAGGTACAGACGCCAGCAGGTCAAGCTACCCGAAACTGTCAAATTTTCGCAATCAACCTTGAACCTTATGCTGTAGTGCTAAAGTTGAAAATCTATTAAATACATTTGACAGATTGTAGTAGCTTGATGTGCTGGCGTCTGTACATTTAGTTTTAAATCACGCAAGCAAAGTTAAACAAGTCAGTTCAAACGATGCTGTACGATATTTTACAGTAAAATGTTAAGATCTGACGTCAATATTGGTGCATACGGTTAAAAATAAATGCTGTTAAAAGTGCCGTGTGATCCCAACATTATATGGTAAAATATCGCACCGCAGGTCGTGTCTGTTTGGGAGAGGCCCTCCAAGCGAGCAAGCGTTTCTGTAGGAGAAGCTGTCCACGCCGCACTCACTTCTTGGGGTCCGCGGGCGCGTCCAGCGCCTGCAGGTAGCACACGTGCGCGCCGGCGTAGCTGGGGAACTTGTCCACCAGCTCCTCGTACACCTGCTCCAGCTTGTCGCCCTCTGCGGGACATACCATAACACATTATCGTGTGACCTATAGGCCTAAATATAATAAAAATCAGTAGTATCCCACGCACCCAGTTTGCCGAGCCAGCTGACGGTGAAGTCCTTGAGCGCGTCCACGTAGTCGTCGTGCGGCTTGCCCTTGTCCTTGGGCGCCTGGGCGCGCCTGGCGGGCTCGCCCACGCAGTAGACCACGCCGTAGCTGTCCACGCGCCGGCCCAGCTCGTCCTTGGCGAACGTCACGGAGCCCGTGAGCGTGTGGCCTATGGTCAGGTTGGAGCGGCTTATCCTGAAAAAAAAACAATTTTAATGTTACTGATCTTTCTAATATCCTTATGACTTTTATCCCAGGTACATCTTCTTCACATAATAATTAATGTGTACAAAATATTGCTAAACATTTTAAAAGATTAACCGCATGGTTACCACCGAAACCACCTTTTGGAAGGGGCAACTAAAATCAATTCGATTTGCTTGTAAATTCTGATGTATATATGTAAGTGCCTTTTAATGGCCTACTTGAAATAAATGACTTAATTTGACTTTGACTTTCAGCTGCTGTTGGTACGTCGTAGTTACATGATGGGAAACGAGCACTGGTTCACAAGGCATACGCTCGGAAACTCAAAGCATTTATTTCAAATAAACCAATTACAGGCACTTTTGAATTGTCAAGGGGTCGGTCAGTCAGAAAGATGAAACTAGATGCGATTTCTTTTGCTGATCAGTATCTTTAGTCAGTGTAAAACAACTTATTTATGCTCCTTTCCGTTTTTCTAGTTGTGCATTCTCAAAAAGATGCCACACCCTGTGTACCTAAGTATCGTCTTCGGCAATCTACGGCCAAGATTTGTACTTATTGAGAAAAAAAATTTAAAGGAGGGTGTATGATGCGATCGCGATCATTTTACTATAGGTAGGATCTGCCCATACCTTCGTCGAAAACAGGTAAAACTCAACTCATAATTATTCCAAGTAGTTACTTGGAATAATTATGAGTTGAGTTTTATTTTGTGTAACTGCACTATCAGCGGCCGTTGACCTCGTAATCGCAGTTGCTTGTTTTTCTTTTTGGAAATGCCAAAATTTCCACATACTAACCACTACTAACGTGTTAATATTTTGTCTTAACAGTTATTTTCGGTAGTAGGTAGGAGCTCGTGGCTAAGGAATCCGCACGGGTCGATCCATCAGGTTAAGCTACGCTTGCCGGAGTTGGTCCGTGGATGGGTGACTTCTTTACATCTTTACATACCGAGACTCCTCCGTGCCTCGGAGAGCACGTTAAAAGCCGAATTAATGCTGAAATGAACCTTTTTGGCGCAGCAGTGAGGCACACACTTATTGCCAAAAGATTACTTCCACTTTTAGTTTGTTTTTATTTTGTGTTTCACGAACTGTGTCCAAATAAACGTTTTCTTTCTTTCTTTAAACCAACATTTCGTCAGTTATGTGTTGTGTTTATGTTTTATTGTCATTAAATGTCAGTATCGGTACCCATCACGTTTGTGAATATTCGCCAGCTAACATTTAATTTGACACTGTATTATACAGAAACTAAGCAATAAACATCACATTGGTATGTGTTTACTTACTTATCGGAAGGCACAGGTGAGATGTAAAGAGGTAGTATGTTTCCACTTGATAACGATGCCGAGCTGAACTTCTTGCCGCCGGTCAGCGCCTGGAACATAAGAACTTCAATTAGATGTGGAAATCAATGACCTAACTATGATAACTTACAAACTATCTTTTGCCCGCAGCGTGGATATGGATATGTACTACCGGGATTAAACGTACCCTCCCTATGTGTTAATCCAAATCCGTTCAGCTGTTTTTGCGGTGTGCGTCTATCTGGCAGGCCCCAACGAGATTTATCAACAGGTGATAGGTTTACATAAGGACATTATTTTATACCTATAGAAAATAAATAAGATATATTTTGTACCTCGACAGTTTTTGATTAAATGACGTTTCTATGAAGTGTCTTGCTAGCGGGCCCCTTATGATTATTTTTATTGTTATTATACTTTCAGATCGCCCAGTAGTGCTCGGAGTTAGAAACTATTATGTACCTTACAAATCCAAAATTTCGACTTTCTGTGAGCTATACTTTAGAAGATATTCGTTACTTAGACAAACGTCCATCCAGCGGGCCCAGTGTTTTCAAACTGCTTAGATATGAAGTTCTTCGATAGTACAGTTTTGACTTCGCTACTATTTAATTAAATGGTTGCATATTGAAGACCCCACTTGCAACACAAATCACTAAATGCATTTAGCGCTAAACGAATTCAAAACATCGTTCTATTTCTGTCAATATTTTGAAGATGACAGAGACAGAATGATGTGATAAAATGCATTTAGAGAGTTGTGGTGCCGCCTAAAAAAAAGTATGATAATCACTGCACCAGAGGTAGCGAGCAGTACACATCCAAGGTGATGGGCTGCTGTAGTCGTTGCTGTATGACGGCCGGCAGGTCTTGGAGCTTCTCTAGGAGAGACTTGTTGTCGTGACGGATGCTCAAACGAAGAGTGTAGTCGCCTTTCTCGAGCTTAACTGAGTACTGGAAAATAAATAAAACAAACATATAAAAAAAAAGTTAAAGAAACAATCTAATATTTAATAAACCTAAGGAGCCATCTCCACGGGCGAGAAAATCTTAGCGATAGTCTCAACATCAAATTCAATAGAAACTCTATGAATCAATGTCCACACGGCGATATAATCGCGGCGATTCTCTCGTCTGTGGAGATGATGCCTATTAGATTTGTTAATTTAGCGATGATCAATGAAAAGGCTGCACAGATAGAGTTGAAAGAGTAATACTAAAAGTGATCATGCGCAAAATTTAGAGAAGACTGACCACGCATGCAAATTGCACAATTTTAGTGTACACTTACATAGGCATTTAGTCTACCTACTACTGCTACTCTACGGGTTGCCAAGGGTAAATAATGATTACTTTTTTTTTTCTACGTCTCCTGGGTCTCACCTTAGAAGGGTAAGCGTCGCCGGTCGCCATCAGCTGTTTACAACTGTTGTAGATCATCCACATTTGTGATTCAAACTCTGATTCGTATAGCATGTCGCATAGTAACGATATTATTGGTGACACCTGGAACAGAAAAAATATATTATTTATTGTAGTTTTATGTGTAGAGTATATTCTATCTCTTTATGGGATGCCAACAGTGGTTGGTTTTATTTCATACGGATTAGAAATAATAACTGGCTCGTTGGTCTGGTCGGGTCGCGACTACGAGGCTTGGTGTCCTGGGTTCGATTTCAGGGCCGAAGAATTCCACAAAACGAAATGTGGGTATACTTGAAGACTACAGTCTATGTTATGTACAGGGTGTGAGGGCAAAGGCGCTGGCCCACCGCGGCGCACGCTGTGCACGCCCACGCGGCGCATGTTAGCTACGTGGTGTGGGTTCGTTTGTTTGGACAACGTGGGACTACGTTTGGACAACGTGGGACTACGTTTGGACAACGTGGGACTACGTTTGAACAACGTGGGACTACGTTTGGACAACGTGCGACTACGTTTGGACAACGTGGGACTACGTTTGAACAACGTGGGACTACGTTTGGACAACGTGGGACTACGTTTGGACAACGTGGGACTACGTTTGGACAACGTGGGACTACGTTTGGACAACGTGGGACTACGTTTGGACAACGTGGGTCTACGTTTGTACAACGTGGGACTACGTTTGGACAACGTGGGTCTACGTTTGGACAACGTGGGTCTACGTTTCCACTGCAGCAAACGGTATACACGAATATTAACCCACGACTATGTCACCACGTCCCACCTCCCGTAGCCAAGCTACGCAGACGCACGCTTCCGTGTACCGCGTGCATAGCGTGGACAGCGTTGAGCTGCGTGGTACCGCGTGCATAGCGTGGACAGCGTTGAGCTGCGTGGTACCGCGTGCATAGCGTGGACAGCGTTGAGCTGCGTGGTACCGCGTGCATAGCGTGGACAGCGTTGAGCTGCGTGGTACCGCGTGCATAGCGTGGACAGCGTTGAGCTGCGTGGTACCGCGTGCATAGCGTGGACAGCGTTGAGCTGCGTGGTACCGCGTGCATAGCGTGGACAGCGTTGAGCTGCGTGGTACCGCGTGCATAGCGTGGACAGCGTTGAGCTGCGTGGTACCGCGTGCATAGCGTGGACAGCGTTGAGCTGCGTGGTACCGCGTGCATAGCGTGGACAGCGTTGAGCTGCGTGGTACCGCGTGCATAGCGTGGACAGCGTTGAGCTGCGTGGTACCGCGTGCATAGCGTGGACAGCGTTGAGCTGCGTGGTACCGCGTGCATAGCGTGGACAGCGTTGAGCTGCGTGGTACCGCGTGCATAGCGTGGACAGCGTTGAGCTGCGTGGTACCGCGTGCATAGCGTGGACAGCGTTGAGCTGCGTGGTACCGCGTGCATAGCGTGGACAGCGTTGAGCTGCGTGGTACCGCGTGCATAGCGTGGACAGCGTTGAGCTGCGTGGTACCGCGTGCATAGCGTGGACAGCGTTGAGCTGCGTGGGCGCCTGATTCGAGCAAGCCACGCGTGTAGCAATGACCACAAACTTATGAGAACTTTACCTCGGTAGCTTTCGCGATATGGAAGTTGTATGTATTGACTAGTTGGTAGATCTGTCTGCTGGGCGGGATGACGTCACGGGCTGTTAGCGGCGTCAGCTTTGATTCTGTCGGCCTGGAAGGATTAATTGAACCATTAGAAACATTGAATAAACAAAGTTAATGAACAAAGCCCCAGTTAGTAATGACACCGGGATCCGCATCCTTCAAAGCGAAGCATAGCAATATACTTGGCGGCAGAAATACAACAGTCCGTTCCAAAAGAAACAAATGAAAATGTTAACAAACCCTGTGCAGGTTAAAAAAAGGATGTTATAATAGTTATTTATGCTACAAGTGCGGAAGGTAGGTGATTCCCGATGAGTGTATAAGTCGACACGAGTCGGAAATCATCTTACGCGCGTGTATCATACAACGTTTTACAAAGCATTGTGAGAGAAAAAAAAAAAACGAGTGAGCCTTACGATGATGTGTAACATCTAACATAATGACGACGTATATATGATAAAAACAACATTCATGACTTTGACTTTCGACTTCGACTTCGTTATCATCATCGTTATCATCATCATCTGATTTGTAAAACTATTCTCGAATAATAAAAACTCTGCAATGGGCTGACGACGGCCACAAATATTAAAAAAAAACAGAAAAGTAAAAAGCACTAGTGAAAAAAGTGACATTTTCCGCACTAATTTACTGCTTGGAAAAGGCTCTTTTCGAGCAAATGCATTGTAAAGAATATTTTAGGTAATTTTTTTACACCTTTTTTTTATTTTATTTTTTTGGGTGGGAAATCATCAAATGACTCCTCCCGCTCTGGGCGGAGCGAGAGGGAGTGTCAGACTTTTACTGACTAAAACCCACCCGTGTTCCTTCCGTTGCCTGTGTGCCGGGGCCGCGATATCCCTTTCGGACAAACTCGCAACCCTGGCAGGCATTGGCCCTTACGGACCCCGTCAGTTGGTGCTGACATCTCTTTGAGGCGCGCGTGGAACACAACGCGCCGTCGACCCGGGCCTGGTCCTTATCGGACGGCGAGCTACCCATTGCTCACCGTCCGCAAGCCCGCGCCTACGGTGGCCGGAAGTCGGCTCGCGACTCCCGACGCCCGGGGCGTCTCCTGCGGCGACTAGGGGCGCGAGGGCGCGCATCTTGCATTTCCCTCGCGCGCTCCGCCTCCTCCTTCGCGAGCATTACTGCTTCGCAGAAGGAAGTGACGGCTTCCCATGCACTCTCGCTCCGGACCATGACCTGAACCAGGGCCGGCCGCGAGAGATCGCCGCTGCCGATCGCCTCCGTGAGGACACGGCGGTGCCCCGCCCAAGCCGGGCAGACCTCCACCGTATGCTCCACCGTGTCCTCCGGGCGATCCACACAATGGTAACACCGGTTCAATATAAAAACTTGGTATTCTAATTTATTCTCTCCCTCCGCCGCTGCCATCGCTCACCACGCGATATATCGCCTACCCCCTTCACGCGGCCGTGACGCTTTTTCGTGACAGAAAAAATCTTAATACCCCCGTCTATACGGGGTGTCAGGGACATCGACGCGAAGCCGATTACCATGGATTCAGTACATGATTCTGAACCCCCCTGCGTTGAAATTTTTCATCGGTCATTTAAAAAAAAAAAACAGCTGCTCCATACATTTTCACCGCATAGGTATTGTACTTTTCTATGAAACAGTTGCTTTTTTTTTTTAATAAGCGACGAAAAATTTCAACGCTGTGGGGTTCAGAATCATGTACTGAATCCATGGTAGCCGGCTTCGCGTCGATGTCCCTGCCACCCTGTATAGGAGTTTCACTTCAATAAGGGAACCTGCCTCACCGGAGCACAGGCTCGGAGTACTTGAGCTGCGCGGCGGGCTGCACGTCCTGCAGGCGCAGCGCGCGCAGCAGCACGGCGCGCACGCCGCCGGCCGCGCCCAGCACCAGGCGGCCGCCGAAGTCCGGCTTCAGGCCGTGGAACTCCACGCTGTAGTCCACGGACAGGTCGCCGATGTTCGCCCAGTACTTGGCTATCACCACTTCTAGTGTGACGCCGCCCTATAAAACAATGTTTCATATTTTAAATAAAAGAGACAAGAACAAGCTATGTGCCCGATGCGATTTCCTATCGGCAAAAATTACGAACTGCCATACCAACTTTCATCCCCCACATTACAGGGTGAATTTTCAAAAAAAAATCCTTCCACTTTCGCTATAGTAAGTAGAGAAAATAATTGATTAAATAGGCGTTTTTTTTTTTTTTTATATATAAATTGCAACTTAAACTTTATGTATATTATATGGGGGGTGAAGTTGCTCGCGTCCGTAGGATTTACCATCTTTCCTGACCCACCCTACACGTGTCCCCCGGGTGGTGCTAAACGAGCAACAACGCCGAGTATCGAGCGGCGGTCAACTAACTCGAATACTCGACCAATCAAAGGCAGGAAATGGCCTCTGAATTTCGGAACACCAACGAGGCTTGGCTTAATTGTCTGGCCTCCGAGGAAGAAAACCTCGCTACAAAGAAAAATAAAAATATAAATAACCCCAATCCTAAGGTGGGCAACGTGCCGAAAGGATGTATGACTGATGGGAAATCAGTCTCCAACGCCAACCTCAGTGGAACGGGCAACCACTGTTGTATTTGCCTTCTCCTGGGACTAGGCGTCACCCTAGGTAGCGACTTTTAAATCGTCCTCACTCGTGGGAACAAAATGAACAATTTAAATACCTCTGAAAATATGCTAAAATTAGATAAAAATAACTCAAAAACGTTGACTCAACAACTCTTCCACAAAGGAATGTTTACGAATCGGCCAAGATCAAGTTCCTTTAGCGGATCAACTAATCAAGACAAAGTGACCATTGATCTATCAGATTAAACAGATAGAGAACCCGAAGAACAACAGTTCACAGAAGTGCACTATGGCAAAAGGCAAAGATCCAGTCCAGACGCAATAATGCGTAGCCAAAAACAAACGAAACTGAGTTACTACTGGCTAGCAACACCAGCAGTACTAACATCCAACAGCTTCACAGGGCTCGATGATATGGAGCAAGCAGATAAACCTGAAATACAAGCACCAAAATCTATAAGACCCCCACCACTGTTTATTGACGGCGTCAAAAATATCCAACCTTTACAAAAATTATTAGAAGAAGTTGCAAAAGGAGAGTACGAAATTAAAGTACCAAGAAGCTACAGAGTTAAAATACAATCGAAAACAGCAGAATCATACTCCACTATCTACAAAGAACTGAAAGCTAAAGATACAGAATTCTTCAGTTACCAGCCTAAACAAGATCGCAGCTTTAGAGTGGTGCTCAAAAATTTACACGCATCGACAGATAAAGAAGAAATAAAAATAGCTATTTAGGAGCTTGGCCATAAAGTAACAAATGTCTGGAACATCCAAAACTCAAGAACAAAGCAGGCGTTACCAATGTGGAACATCGAACTAGAATCCCGTGAAAATAATAAAGACATATATAGCGTAAAATCTCTATTACACTGTCGCATATTGCTTGAAGCACCCAGACCTAAGCGAGTAATCCCTCAATGCACTAATTGCCAAGATTATAATCACACACAAAAGTTCTGCAATAGAAAGCCCAAATGTGTCAAATGTGCAGGTTCGCATCACACTTCACATTGCCCACGGAAAGAAAGATCAAACCAGGTTAAATGCGTCCTCTGCAAGGGAAACCACCCAGCTAACTACAAAGGCTGCACAGTCTACAAGGAGCTGTTGCAAGTCCGATATCCTCCCCCAATCACCCAACACAAAAGAAGACTTACGAGTGTTGAACAAGCACCTACAAATAAAACAACGATTAACGGAAAATCGTATGCATCAGCCACAAAAGATCTCCCCAAACAACCTACGACGCAAACTGTTAACGTCGAAGATGACAACCAAAAAACCAACGAATTCAAAGCCATTACAGAGTCACTTGTTGCCCTGATGAACCAAATGCTAATTATGACCCAAACGTTAACCGATCTAATCTCAAAAATGTCATTACATTCACAGCACTAAAATTAGGTGTATGGAATGCTAATGGCTTGTCAAATCACTCGGAAGAGTTAAAAATATTCCTTAAAATTCACCACATAGATGTTTTACTAATCTCTGAAACTCACTTCACATCCAAAAGCTACTTCAGGATACATGGATACAATATGTACCACACTAACCACCCTGACAAAAAAGCACATGGAGGATCTGCTGTACTCATCAGGTCTAACATCAAGCATCATGTACTACAAGACTTCTGTAGAAACTACATCCAAGCAACAAACGTCGTAATAACGGACTGGATCAGTGACATTACAGTATCGGCCCTCTACTGTCCGCCGAGATTTACTATCAAGGAAACGGAGTTTAGTGACTTTTTTCAATCCCTTGGAGACAGATTCATTGCGGGAGGTGACTATAATGCCAAGCACACGTTTTGGGGTTCTAGGCTTGTTCTACCCAGAGGGCGAGAACTCTTTAAATGCATCCAAACAAGAAATATGAACGTGATATCGTCTGGTCAACCCACTTACTGGCCAACAGACAAAAGTAAAATCACGGATGTTATCGATTTTTGTGTTAGCAAAGGAATCGTAAATAACAATATATCGTGTCGGACTTGCTGGGATCTGTCCTCAGACCACTCTCCAATCATAGTAGAACTACACACTACCGCCCAAGAATGCGCCAAAAAATGCGTTCTGCATAACAGAAAAACGAACTGGCCGCTATTTAGAGAGCTCATCGACATAGCATTCCAGGAACCAGTTAGTCTAAAAACTGAAGACGAAATAACAGAAGCTGTTCTGTACTTACTGTTCTGTGCTTTCTTGTACTTCAACAATAGTGTGCAAGATGCAGCCTGGTCTTCAACCCCACCACTGCCACATAGAAGCACGGACAACTATGTAGCGAAACATATATTAGATAAAATAATCCAAAAAAGGCGAATGAGGAAGCATTGGCAGCAAAGCAGAGACCCTGGTGTGAAAAAACAACTCAATCACATCAACAGACAGCTGAAACACATTTTAGACAAGGATCGTAATGACGGATTTCATAATTATCTCACTGGCCTGGATGCTACTGCTTCCTCAGATTATTCATTATGAAAAGCCACCAGAAGACTGAAACGGCCTGTTAGTGTTTCTCCTCCTATAAAAAAATCTGATGGTTCCTGGGCACGGACGGACCTAGAGAAAGCCGAAACCTTCTCAGAACATCTCTCAAAAGTCTTTATTCCTCATTCATATGAAGGCTCTCCAGTAGATGCCGCAGAAATTACTGACTATTTGAATAATCCTAAAAATACGGAGGAAATGCCCTTAAAATTTACAAAGACAGAAGTTGCCCGAATCATAAAAAATCGGACCCTAAAAAGTCACCAGGATACGACCTTATTACAAACCGCATATTACAAGAACTACCAGAATCTGGCATAACTTCTCTGACGTCATTATTTAACGCCATGACAAGACTGCAGTTCTTTCCCCAGGAGTGGAAGGTTGCGCAAATTATAATGCTACTGAAACCAGACAAAAAACCAGAAGAAGCAAAATCATATAGACCCATAAGCCTGCTACCCATCCCATCCAAAATAATTGAATCTCTACTGCTGCAACGAATTCTACCTATACTCAAAGAAAAAGGACTAATTCCTGACCATCAGTTTGGGTTCCGCAATAAACATGCCACTGTCGACCAAGTGCACAGACTAGCAAATAAGATCATGGAATCACTGGAGGCAAAGTCTTTCTGTACCAGTGCATTTTTGGACATATCTCAAGCGTTTGACCGGGTTCGGCATGCAGGTCTGCTTTTTAAATTAAAAAACGCCCTACCAGATCACTTGTATGGAATATTAAAATCATTTCTACAACAGCGCCACTTCATAGTACAAAGTGGGGAAGCACTGTCTGATATTTGTCCCATACAGGCAGGAGTGCCACAGGGTAGCGTACTGGGTCCCATACTCTACTTACTGTTCACTGCAGACTTGCCGACATCCGATTCACTAACTACTGGGACCTTTGCTGACGATACCGCCATACTAGCGGCCATGTGAGATATCTTGGACTGCATTTACACAAAAGACTTACCTGGCAAAAACATATTTGCACTAAGAGGAAGCAACTTGGTATCCAAACACGAAAACTTTACTGGCTCATAGGGCGAAAGTCTCAGCTATCTCTCGAAAACAAAATACTCTTGTACAAGGCAATACTGAAGCCCATCTGGACGTACGGGATCCAATTATGGGGCACCGCATCTCACTCAAACATAGAAATCATACAGAGGTTTCAAAATAAAGCTCTGCGTATGATAACCAACGCGCCCTGGTTTGTACCCAACGAACTACTACACCGTGACCTACGAATGCCCACTGTGAAGCAGGAAATCGTACGCCATACTAAGTCCTATAAAGAACGAATCCAACAACACCCAAATACTCTGGCTCGGTCACTAATGGAGAATCACAACAAACCGCGACGATTAAAGCGCAAAATACCTCAAGACCTAATCCAATCACAGTAAATATAACTACTGTTTAAACAATGAGGATGTGACACAGGTCACATACTGAGCGAGCCAGCGATAGCACCAACCGACATACTTCTGAATGTCCCATGAAGGAGACAGATTGTAGTAAATAAGGAACTAAAAAAAAAAACTTTATGTAATTCAATGTCATAAAAGTTACAAATGGCACGCGCTTGCTAGTTGCAACAATTATACCTATTAAATCAGACACAATTAAAAGATTATTGACCAAGAGGATAAATAAAGCAGTGTCCATATCACGGGCGCCATTTTGAATCCCAAGCGTATCAAGGGATCTTAGTGCTCTCGAGTGCAGCGAGGGATTCAAGATGCCCAAGACGAAAACACCCTTATGCAAAAGGAGAATACTCTTGTTTTCACAACTTTTGCGAGGTAATAAAAGCATATCGATATGTTTTTTGTATTTTTATACAAATTTTTAGTCGAGCTTCCAAATTCAAACCACGTTATTGACCAGCCGGTTATAATGAAATTCAGTACAATATTATTACCCGGCTAGACCCTAGGGATTAAATGACTTACTTTTTATATTAGCAGGACATAAAACTTCACATTATCGGCAGGTGGTGTGAAAATATTATCCACTTAACACTAAGGTACCAAAGTAGGTGCTTCAGCAGAAACGTTGATAATTTTCTGCGTCTCGTGGGAGCAACAATTTATTTTAGGTAACAGCTGCATAGTGTAATAACAACCTACTGTGTTATACACCTCTGCAAGATTCCTAGAAGAATGTTCGTGATGTTATGTCACTTACCACTAACTGGAAGGGTAACAAAGTAGGTGCTTCAGCAGTAACATTGATCATTTTCTGTGTCTCGTGGGATCTACAACTCTTCTTAGGTAACAGCTGCATGGTGTGGACTAAGAATCTGCCAGTCTTTTCTTTGTCTTCCGTCGAGATCTTCAGCACTCCCCATGAGGCTTCAGGAGGGACTGTGGAGGAATTCATAGTGAAGTTATTAAAATGGTTGATGAAATGATAAAATGTGGTAGTTCAGTTTTTTAAATAACATATTACTCTTGCTTATATGTTTACCAGAATGTGGAATACGGACGGACTGACGGACTGATGGGATGGCACCGCACACTTTTTTTTTTTCATAGCGAGTAATAAAAGTAGAGTGTTCACCTCGGGAGCAACACTATTCTAAGCTCGAGGGACGTACTTTGAATCCCTCGCTGAGCTCAGGATTCAAAGAAACACTCTCGCCTTTAAAAATCTTTGTTTGCTCTCTAGGCAAACAATCTACTATTATGGCACTGATTTAAAGTGGCAGTTGTTAGTTGTAGTTTTTGTAAATTAAAAATGACTAAATGCATGTGTATGTTTAAGTTTATTAACAAGTTAAACAATAAAAATTGCGAAGTAAATAAAAATTAGTCATAACAAGTATTTAAATGGGTAATTAAATAAATATTAAGCAGCAAAATGGCTTAACGGGCAGTTACGTGTGGGCACTTAACAAATCGGAATCAGTCTAAAGTCTCAACTTAGAAGTAGCGCACGCCAGCCGCTGCCGCTATAGGTAACCCAAATGGGTCGGGATAACCTGGCTTAGTTACTGCGACCAATTCGGCTCGCGCGTGGTTAGTCACAGTTCCAACTTAACCTATGAACCCAAGGTTGTTAGACAATAAATGGATATTTTGGAAGGTATATTGGACATTGAGTTTTGGCTATAGGGATGATGCCTGGGTAAAAAAAAAATTCTAGTTTTTAAATATGTGAGCACCATCATGTCCATCATGTATCTATCACATAATAAAATTATTTGCCATTGCTTCATTTTGAATTATTTTGACTTATTATGCTAAACCTTTTAAAAGAGTATCGCTGGAGTTTCTTGCCCATTCTTTTCCATACGAAACTACCTTCTGGAAGGGGCGACAAGAATCAATTCTATTCTCTTGTAAATTTTGACTTACAAAAGTGCCTATTACTGCCTCTTTGAAATAAATTATTTGACTTTGGCTTTGTATAGAACCTAATAACCTTTGTATAATGGTTTGATAGCGAAAAGCTTCGGCGAAAATCTGCAGAAAACGTTTATTGAACAGCTAGGTCAGGAGTCAGGTAAAATGCATTAGTCTTTTATACGGTACGCATTGAGTGAGGGTTCATTAGCTAGGGACTTGCCAATGCTTCCTGTAGAATACCATATTTAAGCATAATTATTTTCTTCAAAGACATTTGTTTCTTTTATATTGAGCAAAACTTATTACTCACCGATAACAAAATGCCTGGCAATAGTAGCAGGTTTGAACAACACATTCTTCTCACTAATGCTGGGCGGCGCGGGCGCAGCTAATTTAAGTGGTTGCGGCTGTAGTACTGTCACAGGTACTCGGAACACTGGGCCCTTCTCTATGCAGGCAACGTCGTATGCCTTTATACTGGAATCATTTTGTAAATGTTGGAGAGTTAAACGATAATAAACTGAGATTGGTACCTAGGATTTAGAAATTAATAAAGAAAAATAATACAAAAGGTTTATTGATTTATTTAATTTGCATTGTGAGGATTTTGTGAACATTTTATATTGCCAGAAGATTTATTTATCTATACTATCCTGCTGTATATCATTGCTTAGAAATACTTTGACGAAAAAGAAAAAGAGAGGGTGCAAGAAAATCACTAAAGACAATTAATTTAATATCTTGTTGGCACAGGAAAATTCGCATCCCTAACTCATAATATCGGGGCCACAGCAGTTAAAGATTTGTTAAGCTCATAATATAGAAAAGTTAAAAATTTGTCAAAACATTTTTTTTTTCCGTTATTATTAGAATATGAAGGGCAACTTGATCTTACGCCACATTTTTTTCACATTTCATTCCCCACAATTTCCTCCAACCCCAAAACACAAAACTCGTCTCACCTAGTGAAGTGCGGGCCGGGCGCCAGGCCCAGGGTGTGCGCGCGCACGGTGAGCGGGCGCGCCGCGTTCATCATGTCCACGTGCGCGGGCGCCGACAGCCAGGCCGCGTCGCACGCCAGCGCCAGGCGCATGCCGAACGCGATCTGCTTCGGAATTATCGACTTGTCTGCAACACATGCACGCTACATAGCTTTCGTTGTATCTGCTACTAGTCGGCGCGCAGGTAGGAGGACTTACGTGTACGTCAAATTGTATTGAAAGACAAGACGGCGACGTTAGTTCCGATTTTGGTCACGTGCTAAAAGATCCTTGTACAACTTTTCACAAAGGTTGGCAATGTGAATAACCAAAAAATAGGATTGAAGTGTGTTAGAGCGAAATAGGTCGAAAGGACTAATTTGTTAACGATATTGGCCTGTATCGGCCAGGCCCACAGCCAAGCTAACACAACACCAAGATAGTTCTTGTATGATCACATGTAATAAACGTATTATTTTTCTTTCTTCATTACGGTTACTTACTGGATTCTTTTTGGAATATCTAAATCCATACTGTAAAAAAAATCGCAAGCACATTGCATGGTTAACCTTGTAGTGATTTCTACATCCATAAATCTAAATTATTATCAAAGACTGACATTTTCCTGAATCAATTTAATTTAATTTATAAAAAGTATTTTATTCCTGTACTATTTAATAACATGACAATAAATCAAAACTACATAATATAAACATCTTGGACGTACCGTGAGATAAAATTCCAATTATTATATTCTTGAGCAAAGGTACTTTCGGCCCTACGAAATGAAAATACGGGTCAAAGTCCACTTGGCTTTAAAAATTAAATGGCTACTATTTATCTTACAAAATCCAACATAAACAACTAATCCTAAATGTCCTACGTCACCTAACCTGAGCTCTTCCACAATCAACATCTACACTAATATGAAAAAGAGGTCAACTTTGTAAGTTTGGATGTACTCGGTAATTTCCGAAGCAACACATACAATTTCAAAAATTCCTTCACTGATAGGACGTTACATTATTGCCGAGTGTCATAGTATAAATTTAATGGTACAGTTGACTTCTACGCGGACGAAGTCGCGGTATGTAGCTAGTAAGGTATAAAGCAACACTCACTCTTCATGTCACGATGGTCCTGCAGGAAGTGCGGCTCGATGGTAACGCCGACGTCTTTGGGCGCGTCGCCCAGTCCCGGGCGCAGGAAGATGCCCTTAGCGTTGCCCGAGCCGCACTGTACGCTGAATGTTACGTCGCGTTCCGGTTGCTCGTAGTATGTGCTTAGGAGGTCGAATGCCTGTGGGAAACACATTTAGATGAATAAATGAAGGGTTGTTAGTTAAGCTTAGTACTTCTAATTCAAAGAGTAGAAAGAAAATCAGTGATTTTTTTTACAAAACAAACTTTTGTTAAACTCGGGGCGGGAACACACGTACCACAACCACAACCACACCACACCACACCACACCACACCACACCACACCACTCCACAACGACAACACGTGGAAGGGCGTTAATTTGTATGAAAATTAAAAGTTGGTCAAAATCAATCGTGTGGGCGATACCGACCACATCAAGGCCGCGCACTAGCGGTCGGCCACAACGCAAACATCGAGCTGTACGTCTGCAAACGCTAGACAACTAACTGCAAGAAGTTGCAGCAACACTATCCACACGTAACCATTGCTTGCTTACATTTTATCGCTGCGAAGTGGTTGGTCGTGGTACGTGCGAACGGGCCCTTAGGCCTTAGGCATAAATGCATTGCGTCAGCGTCGCAATGGCGTAATTTTATCGAAGATACGTTGCGTTGGTGGGGCCTAATCCTAAGCTGAACTAACGCTAAACGCGAACGCACCCTTCATCAAGAGGACAATTATAATAGCATTCTAGTGTCATCAACACAAACAAAATGGTTCAATAATAAACATAAATATGTCGTGAAAGTTACAAAATAATATAAATAAAGTTTACCTTTTCAACGTTCAGAAGACCGCAGCCCTGTGCCCAGGGCTCCACATGTGATAGGTATGTAGCAGAGTTCTCTAGCGCGCGCTTGATTGAGTACGGCGAGTACGGGAGGCTCTTCGCTTTCAGTCCGGAGATTAGGGTCGCTGAAAAAAAGAACAAAGAATTAAATTGTGATAAAGCAATTTTACATGTTTATGGTGCTATACAAGTGTGTGTGTAACTTAAATGGTGTTGGACCTGAAAAGGGACCATTGTACTCAACTATGTTTGTAAAGACAAAGAATTATGTAAAGAAATTACGGACTAACCTACTGCGCCCGCGACGTGCGGTGCTGCCATTGATGTTCCATTCATTAGTTGACAATTTCTTAGTGTAAATCTGCAAATACAAAAAAAAAACAAACGCTATTCCATCAGAATGTCTTGCAAAAAAAACCATCAAATTCTAGTTGTAGATTTTTTTGGGATGTGTTTCTATATTGTGAACTATGGTACTATTTCCTTCCAGTGTAGGCGATCTCTAAAAGTATACGTTGCGTCAACGCCATGTCAACTTTAGTTTAGATATACAATGGTGCCGATTTTTTTCACAAGCGCCTCTACTACTACTACTATAATACTCCATTTGAAATAAGATTAAACATTTAAATTTACCTTTTTTTACAGCCCCTTCACAAACACAGACAAAAAATCACCAAAATTTCGTTTATTCCTGTCAAACGACGATTTCCCAAACTAAAGTGAAATAGACTAAAGTGACACAATTTAACTATATTTTAATTTGACAGCACTAAGATGGCACTGAGATACCCTCTCGTTAATTTAGTGAAAATGCCAATTTAGCTATTGCTGAATTTGACGTTTTTCACCAAAAATTTTGATTGTCTTACTAAATCTGACTATTTTTAATCGCGACTAAAAAGGTGTGGACTAAAATTTGTTGTCATGAACTAAAATTCACACCTTGAATTCAGGTGCAAAAACAGCACTGTATCTTTTTTTGCTTATATCTCGAAAATGGTGTGTCCTATCGCAAAAATAATGATACATTAGACCCCCTTTATAATACAATGGCCATAATCCCCTAAAACTCAACATGTAGGTAATAATTTTTGATATTTTCCATACAAAAAGTGAAAAATGCCATATAAAACACGTTGAGGAGGAGGCCTGCGCGCCTTCGGCTTTAAAAAAATTTCACGGGGTAGGGCAAATAAATTCCATTTCAAGTTGTGTCAAAATTATTTTTAAATTTAGAGTTTATTTTTTTGCAGAATAGCTTTACGATTCTCGTAGCCAGAAGTAAGGAATGTTTGTGATACTTTAATTAGTTAAGTTCGATGTACAAGAGAATCGGCACCAGTGTGTAACTAAATTAATTCACATTATGAGAGCAGTTTGTTCCGAATCGTTTACTGAATTATTTTTTAATTATTAACCCAATAAAATATTAAAACTACGTTAATTACAGTCACACTTCCACTGCAATTTTCTCCTGATAACAAATTAATGAACAATGTTTTATAAATAATGCCGCGGCGCGGCTGTAAGTGTCACATACCTAACGACTGCGGCCACAGCTCCTCCGGGCGCACACACCGACAGTCCGGCCGCGCCGTCTGCGGCCGGTCCGCGCGAGCTCCAGCTGTTAGTGTCACATACCTAGCGACTGCGGCCACAGCTCCTCCGGGCGCACACACCGACAGTCCGGCCGCGCCGTCTGCGGCCGGTCCGCGCGAGCTCCAGCTGTTAGTGTCACATACCTAGCGACTGCGGCCACAGCTCCTCCGGGCGCACACACCGACAGTCCGGCCGCGCCGTCTGCGGCCGGTCCGCGCGAGCTCCAGCTGTTAGTGTCACATACCTAGCGACTGCGGCCACAGCTCCTCCGGGCGCACACACCGACAGTCCGGCCGCGCCGTCTGCGGCCGGTCCGCGCGAGCTCCAGCTGTTAGTGTCACATACCTAGCGACTGCGGCCACAGCTCCTCCGGGCGCACACACCGACAGTCCGGCCGCGCCGTCTGCGGCCGGTCCGCGCGAGCTCCAGCTGTTAGTGTCACATACCTAGCGACTGCGGCCACAGCTCCTCCGGGCGCACACACCGACAGTCCGGCCGCGCCGTCTGCGGCCGGTCCGCGCGAGCTCCAGCTGTTAGTGTCACATACCTAGCGACTGCGGCCACAGCTCCTCCGGGCGCACACACCGACAGTCCGGCCGCGCCGTCTGCGGCCGGTCCGCGCGAGCTCCAGCTGTTAGTGTCACATACCTAGCGACTGCGGCCACAGCTCCTCCGGGCGCACACACCGACAGTCCGGCCGCGCCGTCTGCGGCCGGTCCGCGCGAGCTCCAGCTGTTAGTGTCACATACCTAGCGACTGCGGCCACAGCTCCTCCGGGCGCACACACCGACAGTCCGGCCGCGCCGTCTGCGGCCGGTCCGCGCGAGCTCCAGCTGTTAGTGTCACATACCTAGCGACTGCGGCCACAGCTCCTCCGGGCGCACACACCGACAGTCCGGCCGCGCCGTCTGCGGCCGGTCCGCGCGAGCTCCAGCTGTTAGTGTCACATACCTAGCGACTGCGGCCACAGCTCCTCCGGGCGCACACACCGACAGTCCGGCCGCGCCGTCTGCGGCCGGTCCGCGCGAGCTCCAGCTGAACGCGCCGCCACACACTCGCGTGCGCATAGAGTATGCAGCAGACATCATCTCCGGAGACACGTACGCTCCCACACCTGTGCATATGCACAACACAATACATGTTAGTTGCTTCGCTAATACGTTCGTTACATACATCAATTTAATCAACCAGATACGTGAACTAATAATACTTTAGGGTGCATTTCCACTGAGCGATGCAGAACGGAGACGTGCAAGAATCGACCAATTACATTGGTTGAAATCCACATCACATCTCCTGTCTCGTCTGTGATTGGTCGATTACTGCAAATAATCATAATAATAATCACCCACCGCCGTTGCCTGGCTAGCGTGAACACTGATGAGGAGCAGAGCTCCCACCTCTATCTTGCCTTTATTGGCCTTGAGTGGAGATTCGCAAGAGCAAACTAACTCGGAGTAAGGAAGTATTCCAGAAAGCCGCTGGTAGGAATCTTGGCCGTGCTTCCGGGATTATCCTGATAGTCGTGGAATACCTGTACATTATTGAGTGTGTAAGTCACCCCCTGCTGGTCAGGCAGGGGCCATAGTCTGTCCATAGTCCTAGATAACCAGTTCACTTTAGCCACCCAAACCCAATATCTTTGTTTCCATATCTTGCAATAGTCTTACACCAACCGGGGTTTGTTTTTGGGTGCACTTGCATAGTGCAAACAGGGATAATCGTCGGTTGGTGCCTTATTTAATTAAAAACGTCTAACGGGCCTCTGCGCGTTGGCCTCGGCCTCTCATACGCCTTCCAAAGGTCCGGGACCCCAGGGTACCGAGATATGTCAACTACGTTTAAAAAATAATAAAAACCTTTATTTATCTCAACATCATATTATTATAGGTACAGTCAGCATCAAAAGTTGTTGAGCACATTTAGATTTTCAAAATCGCTGTATAGTGAAGTGCTAATAGTGAATACGGTGTACAGCGATTTTGAAAATCTAAATGTGGTCATCAACTTTTGATGCTGACTGTACTAGTTAAACAATCTTAAATAGAGGAAGGTGTATGTGGGAGGGTCCTGAGTTACCGATCACCTGGTTCTCTCATATAGGACATCTATGGTTGATTATATATATCTATACATATAATAAAATCGTAGCGAAATCAAAACTGTACATAGAATATTTTTGAATAATAATTTTACTGTTTCGTCCAATATTGATAGGACAATTAAATTGAATACTTTGAATTATCTTTCTTCTCTTCTGATTCCCAGTTATTCTCCATTTATTTCTGTTCAATTCTCCGCATGTGATGTTAAGAAAAGCATACTATCGATTACTTCCAATGCAGTAGGAAGTGACTGTATCAGCCGTAATATGTTAGTCCCAGTGCTGGATGTGATCCTGCCCGTCATTTATCACAATACTCAACTCTCGTGTCTAGTGGTGTCTTTCCATGTTCATGGAAAGATGCTCAAATTATTCCATTACCTAAAAAGTCCAATCCCACATCCTTTTCTGAATATCGTCCAATATCAGTCTTACCATTCCTATCCAAAGTCCTCGAACGGTTAATCCACAATCAATTAAGCACTTTCCTTTTCAAAAATAATCTCCTCAACCCCTTCCAGTCCGGCTTCCGTCCTGGTCATAGCACCACTACAGTGCTTTTGAATATTACGGACGATATCTAACGGTTTTAGCTTTACCTGATTCCAGTAATGCTTTTAATACTGTTGATTTCGATATTTTGCTTGGCATTCATATGCTCTCTTAATATATCTCCATCGGTAATTGACTGGTTTCGAAGTTACCTGTTCGGTCGCCGGCAACGTGTTTACATCGGCGAGACCTTGTGTTCCTGGAGTAATACTTCTGCCAGTGTACCACAGGGTGGCGTGCTATCACCTTTACTTTTCGCAGTTTTTATTAACTCAATATCCAATGAACTAATTTCTTCCTACCATCTTTATGCAGATTATTTACAAATTTACTCACGAGATCCTCTTGGAAATCTTTCAGAGGCTATCTTAACGATTAATCGTAATCTGGCCCGTATGTGCGAATGAAGCAAGAGGTATGGACTTATGGTCCCGTAAAGACGCAGGTTGTAGTGGTGAGCAGTTCTAGGATGGTCTCAAGGATTGACTGGACGACTCTTCCCCAAGTTTCTTTTGACCACTCAGTTATCTCAGCGAGAAAGTTAAAAACTTGGGGATTTTCATTGATAAGAACTTCTCTTGGACTGCCCAGCTACAGGAAGTTAGCCGCAAGCTGTTTGCTTCGGCTGCATCTTTGAAAAGACTACGTAATTTTCTACCGACTGCCACCAAGATTGCGCTTGCACAATCTCTTCTTCTACCCATCCTTGATTATGCTGATGCCAGCTATCTTGATCTTACTCAAGACCAACTCGATAAACTTGAGCTGCTTCACAATTTTTGTATAAGGTTTATATTTGACACCTTTATCATTAGGCTCGACAGACGGCGGAAAGGAGTATATCCCTTCCGCCGTCTGTCGAGCCTAATGATGAGGTTTACGCAAATATGACCATAATTCCGAATTTCGTGTGAAGCTTAAGTGGTTACCAATTCACCTTCGCCGGAATGCTCATATTCTTTCCATTTTATATAATGTGCTCTTTTCCCTTCCACCCCTCTTATTATTCATATTATCTCCTCGTATTATCTCAAGTAACGGTTCCAGTTTATTTGTGACTCCCATACGAAATTATTAAGGTCACTGTCACACACTTATATTTTGTTTGCTGAGAGTGAGACCAAAACTACAAATGCAGTATTTAGGGAAGTTTTATAAAAATGTGGCTGTTATTTAAGTATACTGTGGTGTCTTAGTCTTCCACGCGAACGAAGTCGTGGGCAGAAGCTAGTTATATAAGTCTGAAATCGCAATTAGGTAAAAGCAGAACCAATAAAGTAAAAAATAAACATGTCTGCAGTGTAATGACAATGGCAATGTCTTTCATTTTAACAACTCTACAACATTCATTGTGTGATTTACGTTGTTGAACAGACGAGTTTTGCAATGATGCAATGGATTAGCAGTTTAGTTCAAAATCCGTTGGATTGTGATCAAGTTTGATAAGCAATTGGGATGCCGCTACGCTTGTCTCCGCTTCAATAATGTAAGGGTGTATAGGAGTTACATATGTTATTTATAACACAACCTCTTTTAAACCTTGAGGCTACCAGCGTTGTCATTCGCTGAAAATAAATACGATTCAAGCAACAGCAATAGTCAAAACCGTTTATAACGACTTCGAAGGGACCGTCGGATTACGGTTGTTATAGCCGATATTCGTTATAACCAAAACTATTTAAGTAAACAGAAATGCTGGGAACTCTTGTCATTATAACAAAAACGTTGTTTTAAGCGAAGTCGTTATAAACGGTTCTGCCTATATTACTACAGAAATTACAGACAAAAGTTTCTAGTTTACCATTAAATTATCATGCAATCAATCTGCCTAGCCTTTTCCCTTCGGCTTTTAGAATTTAGAAGCATTTTTTCAATATTTGTAAATGTGAGTACCATGGAGCCGTTTTAATGTTATTAAGATGTATGTTGACTTGAAAGAGCATGGCAGTTGAGAGTATGTCATGCTCACTTAAATGTCTCGCTGATGGTGGCGAGTGTGTTAGATCATTCGGTTCCCTACAAAATGGTTGATGGTGGTGCTGATCCACGCGTCATGTTCGTGAACGGGCGCCGTCAGTTGTGACTGGTCATCTCTTATCTGCCATGGCTTATTTTTAATCTTATATTTTGAATTGTTTTGATTATTTTTTATACATTGTTCTCACATATAGAAGCAACAAGAATAATGTACCCAGGATTTTGTAATTTTCTATATTTAAAAGAGTGTCCTTGGAGTTTCTTGCCCGTTCTTCTCCATAAAGATCTACGTTTTGGAATGGGCAACTAGCTTCAACTTTCTGACTAACTGACGCGACTATTTGACAATTCAAAAGTGCCTGTAAATGGTTTAATTGAAATAAATGCTTTGAGTTTGAGCTTCCAGTCTATCAGGATGCAGCTGAATACCAGTATTTTACATGGAGCGACTGCCTATCTGACCTCCACAACCCAGTAACTGGGTAATACGATACCCCTTGGTAAGACTGGTGTCAGACTTTTGGGCTTCTGACGACTCGTAACGACTGTCAAAGATCCACGAATGACAGCCGGGACCAACGGCTTAACGTGCTTTCCGAGGCACGGAGGATTCTCGGTATGTAAAGATGGTCTCCCATCCACTGACCAACCCCGGCAAGCGTAGCTTAACCTGATGGATCGACCAGTGCGGCTGTTGTTACTTAGCCACGAGCTCCTCCATTAAATTACGTACCATTAAATTATCATGCAAAGAATAAAATATATACCAATAAGTATAGGTTGCGCGATGTCGGGCGGCGCGCCCACGGTGCAGAGCGCGGGCCCGTGGTTGCCGGCCGACACCACCCACGACACGTTGTAGCGGTTCACGACCTCGCAGATTATGTCGCCGATACGACTGGGGAGAAACAACGGTACAATGAGATCTAATTATATGAACAAGGTATCTACCTTTTTCTTCTTTCTCAATTTTTTTTTTTACAAAAAATTACTTTCTACTACTAAAGTATCAAACTTCCTTTTCAAACTACAACAATGGCTTACATATAATATTAAAAGGTGTAATAAAGAAGTGCAGTTGTTTGAAAACTGTACACTTGAAAACATTGCTATGATAAAGTTACATTTGAATCTGCACAATAAGTTCATCTTTGAATCTTGAAAAAGAATAATCCTAACTAATATTATAGATACGTTTGTTTGTTACGCTTTCGCGCTAAAACGGCTAAACGGATTTGGATGAAATTTGGCATATGGGTAGAGCACTTTTTATCCCGGTAGTATGTTCCCGTGGGATAATTGGGCGAAGCCGTGGGCAAATATTAAAACAAATAATAATAAAAACATAGAATAAGCATAGCAAGCTAAATGCTTATATTATTCAAAGTACTTATTATTTATCCATATAAGCTGTACTCCTAGATACAGAAGCAAGAAAACTGGCAGTGTGTAGGTTTGATTTGAGGTATAGACCTATTAGCAGGCGAGGACACGCTATGTGGAATATAGAGCTGCTGGTAATGTCTGGCTGTGGATGATGAAGACTTACTAACTACTGTGAAGATTTCCAGTACTACTCACCCAGCATCAGACCAATGCGCATGCTCTCCATAGCTCATATTTATAACATCAATCTTCATCTTCTTGGACAGTTCCATGATTTTGATGCAAGCCCTCACCAGCGCTGTGCCGGTCTCCATAGAACCGAGGCGGCTATCTCCAATGGTGAGGGAGACTATCTTGGCGCCCGGAGCCACGCCGTTACGGTCCGGCTCGTCCGGGAAGTAACCGGCGGCTATCGCGGCCACGTGCGTGCCGTGTGTTGCTGGAGATACAAAAAATTTTTTTAGTCTTTTTTAATTTTATTATTCGTAAAATTAGGGTATGAATGTGGTAAAGGCTGCAGACAATATCAAGGATTTATGTATAAAAAAAAATGAATATGGATTATGATTATGGATGTAAATATAAATGTTGTCGTGCAACCACGTCCAGTATATTCGCGTATGGGTTTTCCTATTGTTAAAAATCATACAAAATATTGATTCGGTTAAATGTTTTTAATTGGTATATTACATTCCTGTTTTCATTATTCACTTTATATTTTAATCACGGAATCAAGTGTTTTTTCTTTGTATAAACATGTTTCTTTCTTTCATAATTTGCATGGTGGAAAATCAAATGCATCTGATTCAGACAATCCATCTTTAGCATTGATTAATTAATATCATATTCTAGGTCCAGAAGCACAGATGCTACTCCTGCTACTTATAATGGCATGGTTTACAAACTCTTTTAGCAGTAGCTGAGCCCAGCATAGTTACAGATAGTGTCATCCACGAAGACGCGCCCCCTCCGCGACTAGTGTACTGTAAGCTGTACTCACTACGAAGTGGCGCGGAGTGGGGCTCGTTTTCGTGGATGGCAGTATCTATAAATCAGTACAAGTCGCGAGCTCCACTCCCGCACGAAAACAGTTGTTTCTGGCCTCATTACTCTACATAAAAGGGATTCTCCCAATAAAATAACTTAATAGGAAAAACTTGTTCAGCAATTAAGGACTACTACTCACAGCACATGCCGACGACCTCAAGCGTGTGTCCGTCATCATGCACGTTGATGCTGACGGTCATCTCGTCGAAGGGCGTCAGGTGCGCGTGTTCGTGCGTGACTCTGTATTCACCCAGCACGGGGCCTGACGCCAGGTCACCCGTCTCTGACGTGTCGATACATGCTCTGTGGAAAAAAGGTGTTTAAAGTTTTGCATCCAATGTTAACAAACCAACTGATGTTCACGTTTTATTTATATTAGTTCAAAAATATTTTGGGCAGTGCATAACCCAAAATTATTTTAATGCAGGTACAATACGGCCGATATAACTAGGCAGTTCCGAACTTCGCGCAGACGGCTGCGCAATAACATTTTTGAGGAACCAAATGGTGACTTGAGGCGAGTGTGAGTGAGAGAACATACGCGAAAGTTATATGCGCCTATGTTCAGACCTGCCAACTTATATCGGCCGTATTGTACCTGCATAAAAATAACTTTGGGTTAGTTTGAACTGGTGGATATGCCTAAACGCTAATTCAAAACTTAGTTATTAGGATAACGAAATTCAGCGTAGGCTTATCTAGGCAAACTAGTTTTATGCTTTATAATAAAAACTTTGGTCTGTATAATATCAAATGTGTCATTACTCTAGTTGCCTATCTATGGTAAATTACCCACATGTCACCACAATTGCCATGTGCCACATGACACTTGTCTATTAACATACACTATAAACCCTTGAATCTTCTTATCATAATTATCACAGGATTACCAGTAAAATCCATTAACCATTAGCAGCAATTATAACTTGAACAAAACATCAGTGTTGCAATGATTAATAAAGTAATAACTTTAGTCACAATAGACTCATAAAAAGTTGAATAATCGGCACATTGTGTGGCCTGTAATTAAACCTATTTGTGTATTTACAGTTAATTCAGTAATTAGAATGTTAAAGGAACCTCAGTTTGATTAGAATTCTAGGAAATAAAATTGGCTTGGCTATTTAGAGGTAAATAAATAGTCATAAGGATTTACAATCAATAAAATGTAATGAATTCTGTGCAGTTTTATTACAAGTAGTGTACCTATGTATAAATTCCAAAATTAAACCTTGATGTTTTAGAACCATATAAAGTAATTACAATATGTATGACAAGATGGTGAAGCTGTTATTCTAACTCACAATTTAAAAAATATACCTGCATAGGTCTAGAATCTAGAAATAGTAATTATTTGCTTCTTAGCCTATTTAGGATCTTAGACCCTACATTGCTCATTGTTCATTTACATTGTGTCCTCACGGAAGCGATCGGTGGCACTGATCTCCAGCGTCCGGCCCTGGTCCAGGCCGTACTACGGAGCGAGAGTGCATGGGAGGCCGTCACTTCCTTCTGCGAAGCAGTAATGCTCGCGAAGGAGGAGGCGGAACGCGTGAGGGAGAGCCAAAATTCGCGCCCTCGCGCCCCTAGTCGCCGCAGGAGAAGACGCCCCGGGCGTCGGGAGTCGCAAGCCGACTTACGGCCACCGTAGGCGCGGGCTTGCGGACGGTAAGCGATGGGTAGCTCGCCGTCTGATAAGGACCAGCCCCGGGTCGACGGCGCGTTGTGTTCCATGCGTGCCTCAAAGAGATGTCAGCACCAACTGACAGTCCGTTAGGGCCAATGCCTGCCGGGGTTGCGAGTTTGTCCGAAGGGGATATCGTGGCCCCCGGCCCCCCCGACCCCGGTCTGACACGCCCTCCCGCTTTGCCCAGAGCGGGAGAAGTTATTTGATAATTTCCCACCCAAAAACAAAAAAGACCCTACATTGCTATTCTGCTTTATTTGATTTTTACCCCAGATGATCAGGGTTGGATTTTGTACTATAATTATAGTATTTATACTATAATTTCGCCCTTTGTACTATATACTATCCACATCTCAGGATAGTACGCTTAAATACTATAATTTAATTGAATTGAATGCTTAGTTTTACGTCATATTATGAATATTTCGACCGTGCATGTAGCAACACAATCCATTGACGCCATTTAATTGTCTTGTGACGCTTTCAAAAGCGGTAGCAAAAGTGGGAATTGTACTGATTTTATTCCTACTGAGGACATGTTGATGAGATTAAATGCCAAGGATGAAGATAGAACTAATAGTAATATACAAGAACTGATAAACTTAGAAGAGGAGTAAATTTTGCCTTAACGGGTGTTGATTTTATTGACTATTATAATGTTAAATTAAAAATAATGAAAGTGTACTATATTTTTTTATAAATACTATCCTTTTAATATTTTTGTGCTATCTTTTTCAACATACCTAAATCCAACCCTGCAGATGAAAGAGTCATATCATATTGTTTATTTTCTCACTTTGACCATAATATACTTTATTTCTTGTACAAAAAGTTTGCAACCCTAGATATGACTAGAAAGGGGTGACTCCCAAGTTGACTAATAGAGAACTATGGAAGAAAAAGACATGTTGTGCCAAGTTGTGTGGTGGGGTAAGGGCAAGAGAATGATGATGACCCTACTTAAGTAGATTGTTACTTAAATACTAAATTATTTATCCTTTTGTATCAAATCCACAACATACCTCCACACAGTTCCATCATGGAACAGCACACAATCATAAGTAGGTCCCAGATCATTGTACTTCTTCTCTGCAGTCTGCAGCACTTCCACCCTGGCTTCCAACTCCTCCTTCATGAGTTTGTCATCTGGGCTCAGTATAGGGTTCTTAGCCACTGGAATAAAAAACAAATTATTAGTCACAAGACATTTTTTTTTTTTTTGTTAACTAACGTTTTGCTACTGCTGGGCAATCTGGGCAAAGGTTTCCCCCAAATTCTTCCAATTTCTCTCAATTTCTGTTATACCAATAGTACCAATAAATTATATTCCATAATCAGTAAAGCAAATAATAAGGCCAGTTTATAGTAATTCTGTGATAGAAACTTAATAAAAAGGAAACATTAGAAGTGGTGTTTGTCTGTTGCTACTACAAATAAGACTTAGGGAACAATTTAACCAACCATATACATGGGGCTCCACAGGTGTAACAAACACTTAAATTAAGTCCCAATTCATCAATTATTGTAACATTTTACATACATTTTTTATTATTCTCAATTCCACTTACCAACATCAGTTTCAAAATCTTGCAAATGCTTATTAGCCTCAGCGAAGGCTGGCTTGTAGCCGACATCCCAGCCGTGCTCCTTCCTATGTTCTTGCATGCGTTCCTTCAATTTTGTCGGGTATAAACTGAACGGGTGTAAAATTCCCACTCGCCATGATCCTGAGGGATTCTTCCATAGCTCTGGGATCTACGGTTAACAATATTTGACAAAAAAAATATTATTCTATTTATTTAATGAAGTTACTGGAAAGATACTATGATAGTATTACAAATATTCTTGGTTTGTAAATTCTTATTTGAAAATTTAAATTACAAAATCAATTTAAGAGCATTTATACAGAACTAGCTTTTGCTCGCGGCTTCGCCCGCGTGGATGTCGGAAAATATCCCACGGGTACGTACTACCGGGATTAGTTAGAAAAGTCATTGATTCCTACCGCTGCGCCCGTGTTGTCGGCAACCATAATTATTTTGTCACGCGTAATTTTGAATCTGTGATATCTTTTAAAGTATTCATTTTAATGATATGATGTCAAGGCATATTTTGATCTAAATTAAATGCCCAATTTAAATAACATATTTTATTGGATAAGGATATATAAAATACCGGTCTAAATAACTTCGGATTTTTTTTTATCAAATTCTGAAAGATAAAAGTGGTTACTGTAGGTATTCCTTAGAAGATAGACATATGCTGTTGCAGACTTTATTTTTGAACTTTTTAAGATATACAATTCTGTAAAACAAAAATTTGATGTATCTCGCAAATACTTGTCAAATATTTTGCTGTTTTGATTAATTTGGCAAAATTACTGCATGGAAATAAGAAAAATATAAATAATAAATAATAATAAGAAATATAATATACTTATTATTATCATTTCTTATTTATATGTTATATTATATATGCAGTAAATGCAAACATTGGAAGTTTTTTAATAATTATGACTAAAGGGAATAACTTAAAATAAACAAAACAAGTTCTTTGTTTGTTTTAGACTATTACATGACTCGCATGAACTAAAAGTATTTCCAAGAGGTAATTAATGATAGCAGCAATTTATTTAACATAAAGAAAATTAGTAATATGTTGTAATCAGACGAAACAAGGCCACAACCACTTATAAAAAACATACATTGTTGTCAAGTTATAAAAGTAACTTGATGATAATATTGGACTTAATAATCCACTCATTGGCCCCTGCTGTATGTTATAAAATATCCGACCTATTTACAATGTCAACTACATAGCAATGAATTTATCAAACATAGAAAAATACGGAAAAAAAATCTATTTCCGCAAGAATTTACCTTCAGTTTGCGACCCGTGAGACCGGTAAGGTATCCATCGGTGACTTTTTTAATGACAGTACTGGTGTCCACATCGCCGCAGCCGCTGCAGTCGTACCTCTCAATAACCTTTGTCTCACCCGTACTCGTTACCTGCAACCTCAGCAATTCTTAATATCGACCAAAATTGCAATAAAAGTGCAACTAAACAAATCGTGACATGACAGTTTTTTACCGTAAGTCCAACAGCTGCAGGGTCCACGCCCGAATCGAAAATAGCAATAACGGTGTCTCTGCCATCATAATTTGGATTTTTGTTGATAAATGAGACAACTCCTGTCTCTTTTTTCGGCAATAATCCCCAAATGGGGAAATCACAGTCGATCGGAGCGTCTGCCATTTTTGATGACCCGATAACTAGTGTTGCCAAGAAAAATTAATATCCAAGAATTAAAAAAAAAGAAAATAATGCTGCCATAATAAAACCAGTCAAGTGGGAATTTATAGTTTTTGTAATTTCCAAATCTTTGCAACCCATACGGGTATCCCTGACAGCTGTGAAACCAGCCTTATTTGTTATGGGGGGGGCATTCATTTATTACGTAAGATGATATAGGGGTCGACCATATCTTATTTTTTCTTGGGTGGGAGGGAGTCTCTAATTCTTTATAGTTCATTACGTAAGATCACAAAAATGCGCAAAGTTAAAATTATACTTTGAAAAATCACAGGCAACCGCGCGAATGTCGAGGTTCGCTCGGATGCGTATGTAACTAGAAGCAACACATATTATATATAGAGATGTTCCAGTGGCAGATCCACTTTCCGAGTGGGTTTTGAGCCCCTGGACTGAAAATTTTGGGCCATCACGACATAACCAAAACAAAGACAAAGTTTATTACTACCAAAAAATAAAAATGATTATTAGGTACCTTTGTAAGTACAAATAAACATTTCTAAAAAAAAATTGTTCCAAACGTGTATTAATTTTTTCCTTTATATTTCTTACGTATTAAAATATTAAACAGGGGGGGAGGGGGTCGGCCTATTCTTATTTTTTCTTATAACAGGGGGGGGGGGAGGTTGTCAAAAACTAGCGAAAATAGTCTTACGTAATAAATGAATGGCCCCTAATAAAAATAGCAAAATTATATTCTAACTTAACTAAAACTATTCAAAAACTAAAATATAGCATCGTAAAATTCATCCGCATCGCTGTCGACTGGTAATGCACCCAACAGACTGGCCGCATTGCCACGTTGTATGACAATGCTTAGCCTCTGCCCAAGGTAAAAACCAGCCCTTGGGTCACGGGAAGTGTCAAATAGCCGTTTTGAAATTTCATTAAAGAGGTCATGAGCACTCGGACCCCACGGCCCGAGGGTTTCAACCCCAAACGGCTCAAAAATATAATTACCTGTAAGGTAAGCGGTGTAAGTATAATAATACTTACGCCGCTTGAGGTTTTCTGCAGCTGCCGCAGCAGCACCAGCACAGGACGCCGAGCCAGGAAGATGGGATGGCGCAAGAGTGTCGACACAGGTTGCATCCCACACTAAAGGCCTACCCACCTTCCATGGAGATAAAGACATGCCATCCGGTCTCTTGCCATCGTCGCGTGTCAAGCCATTGGGTTCTAATATAGCTGGAACGCCGGTGACAAGAGCTCGTCGGATGATGTCGTTAATGTGCGCGTGCCGCGCTAAGCGACCTGCACTTCGGCTGCAAGATAGGCCGTGACTGTTGACAACTTCGCCACAGTGACAGCAATGAGGAGAACAACAAGGAGCTCCTAGTCGTAGGGAAGCAGCGAGGCGGAAGGTATTGTCGTCGAACAAA
Source organism: Agrochola macilenta (assembly GCA_916701695.1). NCBI lineage: Eukaryota > Metazoa > Arthropoda > Insecta > Lepidoptera > Noctuidae > Agrochola > Agrochola macilenta. Next base: position 24,249,394 of record OU753553.1, read on the forward strand.
GTGCCTATGTTCGACGACGGTAGTGCGTGCGCAAATGTAGATTTGAAAATTTTAAACATCGAACCGAGTGCTTCTGACTAATAGGAGTAATATGAGAGAGTTGTTCTAATCGTTACTATCATCTTACTTAAAAAAATTGATAAATGAGTTGCGAAAAGGCCACGGGATAAAAAATGCATTATTCAGATAGAGGCGGACTGTTCACGATAGTTTGTAATTTACAATCACAGACTTTTAAATAGTGGACACACGGCTACACAACATTAAGCTATACATCCTATGACAATCGACCACAAGTCTGTGGTCGGACCTTGCCAGTATGTTAAGCCGCGTACAGATTTGCGAAACGTAGCATGCATTGTAACATGAAAGGAGCATTTCATAAGTGTGGTACAGGGCGCACACGAACCGAGCATGTACGTACTCACTGTTTCCGGCGCGCGGCGAACATAGCTCAGGCCTCAGTCTGTCGAGAACACGCGAAGAGAATGGTTTTCATGGTTCGCGCGCGTTCTGCACACAGAACATTAACCCTTTACCGCATGGATTTTTAGATTTGGCTCAAATTAATTTACATGCTTCTACGGCCTGATAGGTACGCTGGTCTTTTTTTTTTCTATTTTTTAATCAGTAGTTTCCGAAATAATTGATTCGAAACCCAAAATCTCATATTTGATACAACATGCAGTCCAGGTAACGTTAAACGCGACGTCATATATGATACAACATGCAGTTAAGGTAAGTGTTTTCGTATATATATATATATATATTTTATCAAGTTGTATTTATTTATTTTAATGAAAAAGGTTCTTATTTTATGTATATTTAATGCAAAACCATATGAAAATTGATTGAATTTGATATGGTACAAGCAGTGGAATCAGTTAATTTTTAAGTGTACTACAATATCTCATTGGGTCTAGCCTGTAAGGATATTTGTATGTTTGGAGTGAATAAATAAATAAAAATAAGCTCCAAACGTTTATAGCAGCAGTAAATAAGAATACCAAAAAAGACATATTTTTTTATTACATGGGATGTACCCACAATGTACAATTTCCCAAATACACAAACTCGTTCACTTGTTCTACTGTCTCACCATCAATCATTATAAACATTTAGTAATTCTGTACGATGTACTTATTGCATGTAGTCTCATATCTGACCAAGCACTGGCACAAACTCTAATGCATGAAGTATCATATTTGAAAAACGTTTGCTTAACATAACTGCATATAGTATCATTTCTGATACAAAGTTCTAGTCTGTTTTTCGTCAAGAAGTGTTTGATAATACTTACATGTTTTTCCGTAAAACTTCTTGGGATCCATTTTACTCACTCGCAAAACACAAAAATAATTTTAGCTTGAGGAAAAAATTGCTAAAATCGGTTTTTTCAATCCACAAACCGCACTCACATTCAGAAATGGCGGTTTGAAATATTCAGTGACGGAAATAACAAACCACAGACAAGATAAAAATCTGCCAATATATTTTTCGTGTTCGGATACAATCATAGTTTAGTTATCAGCCATCAACACGTTGTCTTTATGGTTCAAAATTTTTTTATCTGTGAAAACTTGTAGTGTATCATATTTGATACAGTATGCGATAAAGGGTTAATACTCAAGAGGTCGCGACCGATGAGTGTGCACGGTCTTCGGACGCGTCCGTAAGCCGCGAATGACAGTCGACGTTGCGTACCTCTTGCTAAACTACTTAGCGAACGAACGAGAACGAAACGGATAAATATAAATTATGAATGAGAACTGTAACAACAGTTCTATTAAAATTACAGGTTTAGTTTGAAGCCCCTAAAAACATACACAAAATATCTGTACCTGAAAATTCCCTTATTATTACTTCTTCCCCCTAAATTTAGGCAGAAAACCCCAAATTTGTTACCATCGTCGGTTTGTTTATGATTCGACTTCCGAATCGTCCACGGACGCGTCCGAACCCCGTTCACCCTGTCCGCGGCTGAAACAAACATCCAGCCGGCCAGATTTCTATCAGACGTCCGAACGCTCAAGGACGGCCCAAGGTCACGTCCACGACTTACGACCCATAGTTTGCACAGTGTAGTGCTAAATGTACTATCCAGATACAAATAAGCCGCGTCCGATAATTTGTTCCCAGCTTTACGAATTATCGGACGCGTCCGTAAGCCACGCTGGCAGTCGCGACCGATGTGTGTGCACTTTGTTCGCAGCTCCAGCTGGCCAGATTTATATTTGACGTCCGAACACTCAAGGACGTCCCAAGATCACGTCCGCGGCTTACGACCGATAGTTTGCACAGTGTAGTGCTAAATGTACTATCCAAATATAACAAGCACGCCGCGACTGTCAGTCGCAGCTTACGGACGCGTGCGATAATTTGTTCCCAGCGAACCTCCTTGTTAGTGCTCACAAAAATGCACTCAAAAGATGACAATACTGTCATGTCATTACCTATTAACGTTCTTACTAATAAGATATTTTGATTTGAAATAATGTGGTATAATATTCTTCCAGGGTACTTGATTATTACTGGTGCTGTTGCATTCTCAGGATACGGGCTCTGGTGGGCTCATTATTTATTACTTGGGAACGTAAGTCACGAAAATTGAAAGACACTATTTGTATCACAAAGTTCAGAAAGGTATAGTTTATTCAGCCTATAATGTTTCCATTGCTGGTAAACAGGCCTCCTCTGACTCCTTCCTGAAAGAAATATGGATTGGCCATAATCCACTAACGCGGCCCGCGGGCCCTGTGTGTATAGTTTGACCAAAATTATGTTCAATGAATTATAACAATGGCAGTTAGCAAGTGACCTATTCCTTCTAAAGTGTCATAAATTTTTATTGCATGAGGTACTTAGGTAGGTACCTACATACTCGAGGTAGACCAACCAAGGATTTTATGACTTTACAAATATATCCGTGGCTGGCGTGAAATTATGGGATCCAAAGACACACCCCCCCTCATAAATTATACCCCTATACATTTTTTGATTCCTCGATATACAGAGTGGCAGGGACATAGACGTGAAGCCGGCTACCATGGATTCAGTACATGATTCTGAACCCCGCTGCGTTGAAATTTTTCGTCGGTTATTAAAAAAAAATCTGCTGTTTCATAGAGACGTGCAATACCTACTCGGTCAAAATGTATGGAGCAGCTGTTTTTTTTTTTAATAACCGACGAAAAATTTCAACGCAGGGTGGTTCAGAATCATGTACTGTATCCATGGGATCATTGTAACCGGCTTCGCGTCGATGTCCCTGACACCCCGTATATAAATGGGTAGTGTAACCCCTCCTAATGATTTTTTTCGTAATTTCACTACACCATTGTTTATCAGTACACAGATTACACCTTTTTCCATATTTATTTCGATTTAATGCGTTGGTGGTCTTCGAGTGAAATGTCTGTTTTACTTCCGGGCGAACGGACATGACAAAATTATAAGGGTTCCCTTTTGGCCATTTGGCTACGGAATCCTAAAAAGGGGATGACGTTAGTAGTAAATAGGTAAATCAAACATGCCTACTTTTCAAAGAGCTATAGGTACTGAAAATGGAAGCGATTTTATTATGGTAGTAGATTGTCACTATATAGAGAGCCTTTTGTGTTAATTTTTTATCTGGGGGCACGACAGCGCCCCGCCAAGTCGAGCAAAACAAAAAGCAAAAGTAAACCCGTAGTCCGTACTATCTTTTCCCGAAGCCATTCAGGACATTTTCGATAGGCTTTTGTGTATGTAAGTTAAGAAAAGGTGAAAATTATCAAAATAAATATAAAATAGAATACCAGAATATATTTATAGATTACCTGAACGGATTTGTCCACTTTCTACTTGGTCACACTGTTGTTGCTTGCAATATTTTGTATCGAACTCTGGCAACACGCAGTTTACTGTCATTCTAATTACGAAATTGTTGCTACTGTGTGGCCGATAATTTGTTAATATGTGGTACGAAATTCTGCCCAGCGCCTTCATTATCACAGCTGCCCTAGGTTTGCCAGGCTGGGGTCTATATCACATTCACAATTTAACAATAGGCAACGTAAGTTCACTTAGAATAACATGTTAGATAACAACCACCAGCACAGTGTTTTCTTCCATAGATCTTAAAGAGTTCATTAGTTATTCAGTTTTGGGTTCACAGATAATAAATTGTGTATAAATCATGGTCAAAATAATCAGTTGTGAATAGATTCTATGGAAATGTAAGATAACAGCTAAAATATAAAGGTTTACAGATGGTGTAATCTAGTTCAAACCTTTGCTGCATTGATATAATGTGAAATCAAATCTTGTGTCCAGCTGTAAAATTAAATTAAAAAGAATTCATTTTGTTTTGCAGCACTACAGACGCAACCTCAATGACAGATGGGACCGTCAGCTGTACCAGAGGGATCTCAGACTGACTGGAAATCCCTACAAAGTTGCAGTAAGAAACTTGTTTATAAACAGTTATTACCTAACATTTCAAATTGAAGTAATAATTGCATTATAATGATTGATTCACCAGAGATCTCCACCAAATTAATTATTGCCAGAAGTTAATTTGTTTTGCTTGATAGACCTCCTTATCAGATGTACTGTTCCTAAAATAATATCTCTTATTTTCAGGGACTGGAAACAATTAAGGATGAATAATGTGGTAGGTACATCAGAGAACAAATCTCACACAAATACTATCTTCAGCAATCATTGTCTATCTTCAGAAATAAAAATGTGAAATGATGAGATCTGTTATAACAATGAGCGCTGTTATAACCATGGAAGTAAATCCGATCCAGCATGTCCCTTGCTGCCCTACCCCAGCGACGCCCTAAGCTGAGGTCCGTACCCCACAAGGGGTGCCCTTAGGATGTAGTTGCAAAGTTATTAAGTATATGCCCAGGCTGGAGGCCTTCATTTATTGAAGCACCCACAGGAAAGTCCTGTTAAACAGCTGAAAACCAGGTTGACCTGCGAGATGCCATTTAAAGAAAATAAAATAATAACCATGGAAGTAATGGGTAGTGACGTATTTTGTATTGCCATGGTTACAAAATTAATTACAACTACAAATTTTTCAATACCAGATGATGTGTGACCAGCACGCATAGCACGACAACCATAGAAACAGGTTTTGTTGATGGAAGAATACACAAAATCACAGATTGTGACTGTTTATCTGTCATTTTGTCTATTTTTGCATCGGCACAACTCATTTCTATTGAAGTCGTGCTAAGCGTGCTGAGTAGATAACCCAAATGATAGAAAGCTTCATACAAATGCACAATGATTGGTGCCTGTGATCTATGCCTGTGGTTATTTAATATATTCAATTATAAGAATATAACATTATTTTTGTTTGGTTGGCACTTTCGGATTTAGCCCAAAAATGTATGGTGGCTAAATGGTTGTGTCTTCATATATTAGAAGCTTTGCCTCAGTGGGGAATTCGGGAGGTTTCTCTGGCGTGACGAAATTCATACTAAGTCAAAAACACGAAGATTACTGAAACATACCTTTTCTAATATAACTGTACACCAAGGGCAATTATAAATAGTTATTCATTTTATTGTTAAACAATATACCTACTTTTTTTTTATTAGATACTAAGCTAGCATGTAAAGATTTAAATCGCCGTGCTTGCACATTTTGTTGTTGAGTCTCCAAAGAACCCCAACAAATTAATTATTGCCAGAAGTTAATTTGTTTAATTGATATACCTTCATAACAGGGGTATTGTTTCTAAAATAATCCTTTTTATTTTCAGATAAAGGGAAAAAGAAGTAAAGATCAGAGTACATCAGAGTAGACCTAATTAAATTATGTACTAGATATTTCTGTTGTTAATAAATTGCTTTTAATGTATGTCTTTACTTTTTGTATCAAAATATTAGGTTCTCTTAAATGTGTTACTTTCATATTGAAAACAAAATACCCTTTAAAATAACAATTTTTGCAATAAGTATCCCTTTTTAAACTTCCTTACAATTCATTCAGAGCATGGAGCCATGTAAACACCATTAGATCAACCCACTTGTATTCTTAAGAAGGCAAGCTCTTTGGTGTATACATTCGGACTCCATTCAGACACTGGTGCAGCAATGCAATGCCTATGCTGCTGTGACTCATGACGTCTTAGTTTGTTTCAGATAGTAATATCTTCCTGCTGCACTTCAGTATAAGTAGTTCTTTACTAGAAAAGTTATTCTTATCTTCATCCAAATATGTTCTGAATGCCTCCACAAAATACATTCTCCTCAGGTTCGATTTTAACTTTAACTTGACTTATTACCAGACTTTCATTTGTTTTTATTATAGGTTCTGAGTGGTTATAAGTTTCTGAGTTAGTCAAGTTATCACATTCATTTGTTTTAATTACATGTTGTGAGGTAGTAAAAGGAAAACCTTCACCATCTGAAAGATGTTTTTTTCTATAATGTAGGTGCATAGAATATCTTTTTACAAAGAATTGCTCACATAAAGGGCAAACAAATACTGTACTATGCTTATTCAGAACCCTTGGATTCAATCGGACAAGTCTAAGCATTAACATTTTTACTTCTTTATTTGTTCTGTAATTAGATCTTTGAACAAATTTCATAGCAGGTTTTTTAGTAAATTCTTTACATTGTAGGTTTTGAAACTTGCGGTAAGCAAGTAAACCTGTACTTGCAGTACTAAATGAGTTATATCCTCTGTATTCGAAGTTTTCTGTATTTATATATACAAATCCAGCTTTAACACTTTTCGAATTTGTGTCGCATATTTCAGTACCATTCTTGAGACCATCTATAATGTGTCCAAGATTCTGCGAGTTATCTTTACATTTTCTGTAGAACATGTAACTGTTTATAGCTCCTGATGAACATTGACTGCATACTGCATTAAATATTGATAGTTGGTCTCTTATCTGAAACAAAACTTGATTTTTATTGTATGATCAACATTACGTATTGTCAACTTAAATCTTAGGTAAGCACCTTAAGTATTTCAATATTAGTAATCAATACCAATTATGTATGTACCTAAAGCTCAACAGGCTATGGTATACTACCTAGCAAGTGAGAGCCATGTGTACCATCGTGGACACTAGCGCCTGACCATTTTTCGACCTTGTTACCCCTAGGTAACAAGGTCGAAGCTCGAACGCCAGTATCCGCGATACCTAGTAGGTACGTAGGTAGGTACATGTGTAGCAGTGGATTGCAGGCTTGTTTTATTTTCATTAAGTAAATACACTACACAACAGAACATCTGGCTAAGCAATATTTATAACCAAGTGTATTTCTGCCTATGCGATATTGGAAATTGGGGGTGATGGGTAGGTTACTACACATTACATTATTATAAAACATAGTCCCCCGCCGCGTCTGTCTGTCTGCACGCGATAAACTCAAAACCTGTCGAACGGATTTTCAAACGATTTTCACCAATGGACGGAGTGATTTATGAGGAAGGTTTTGGTGTCTAATTCATTAAGGTTTTGTCTAAATTAGCTGAAATATGACCATTATTGTTGAAGATGTCAGAAATAATCATGCCAACTGGGAGCTTTACAGGCGTGCGCCGCGTAAACCGTAAATGTCTATGTCTATATTTTAAGGATGACCCACAGTAACCATCATTATCTTTCAGAATTTGATAAAAATTTAATTGTTATTTTCACCGGTATCATATACTTATATTAATTCTTATCCAATAAAATATGGTATTTAAATTGGGCATTTAATTTAGATTAAAAATATGCCTTGACATCATAACATTTACTTACCTATACAACCTTAGTTTTTGTTAATACTAAACCTCTTAAGGGGTCATGTACTCATCATTATGAACAACTTTTACTATGGGATCAACGCTGAAATGCAACGCAGACGGCAACGGCAACGCGGGCGCAGCAGTAGGAGTGAATGACCTTTTCCTCGGCTATTAGGTACCTACCTATGTAATCCCGGTAGTACTCACCGCTACACATCAAGCGATATGTTTCCAGTATAAGCTGACCTCGCATTGTACGGAAATCCTGTACAATGCGAGATCAGCATAAACTGGACTTGTATAGCATTATGTGTAGCCGTGTGTGTTTTCGTGGGATATTTTCCGACATCCACGCGGGCGAAGCCGCAGGCAAAAGCTAGTGTAAGTATAAAATCAAGTTTTTTACCTCCGGACCCAAGATAGTCGTAACAATATCAGTCATATAAACTTCTTCGAAAGTATTATCGTGTTTCCTTGTCTTCTATGTGAACCGCGGAGTCGACTACGGTTTTGAAACACAAGCAACAGAAATGGTTTCGTCCTAGTAGTATGCTGTTAACAACACTGCCTTTTATTTGTTGCATTTTGAAAGAATAGATTTTGTTGCACTTTTCATACGGTAACAATTAAATTTATTTGTTTTCTGTTTTGAAACTCGTGCAAACTGCAAGATTAAAACAATCATGGCGTGACGTCACTTTAAACCATAAACTATAAATTAAATATTTTTTTGTCTTCCAAAACGCCATAGTGTTGTAGTTGTAGCAGGCAAAATCGCGCGATATGACGTCACGTATTAAATAGGAACAACGAATACGAATAAAAAATAAAATACAGAAAGCTTGTGTCTCAATCTCAAATCTCAATGAAACTGATGGGTTAGATCCTGGCTCGTTGACTACGTAGTGGCAAGCTTGACAGCAAAGCTTGGGCCGAAGCCGAGGGAGATAGGGTTCGGAGCTGTCCCGAGCTGTGGTCCAGAGTTCAAACTTCGGATTATGCAGTGGTTGGTTTTCCGATCATAATTCTGTCACAGCCTGGACCCTGGATCTAGGAAAGCACAATGAACACAACTAGCAATTGGCGAACTGGCCCCTCTTGAGTAAGGTTCTGTAGAACCTCACTCAAGACTCAAACATTACTTAAAACTAGTTTCAACCAATCAAAAGGCGATACACGAGTTGATGTGTAAGTAATGCTTGAGTTTTTATGTGTGGGCCTTTGTATACGGGCCTTTAGTGTTTCCATTTCGGTTATTTTTGTTGAATCTAATTAACTAGGGGTGGGTCGTTACATAATTTTCGCGAAACTTAACGCAACTAGTGATTTCAAAGGCGTCACCTGTTTTGAAAACTACTGATTTTAGTAACTAGTTATTTTTCAAATTCTATTCGGTGATTCAACATGGTGATTCTATCGAAGTGTTACAGTTATCTGCAAAACGAAAATACTCGTATAGATGATTACTTACGTTACATAACACTAGCTTTAAGTTTTTGTACCTACATTATGCAGTTACATTATTAACCGGTCTAGCACGGTTAACGCACCGTGGCCGACCGAAACCTTAACGTAATACTAACACAAATAAACTTTCCTTCATACTTTATTCCGGCTTAGGACGGTTATTTTGTAACTAGTAACATTTTCGATGCAGTATCGAAATTGTAACTACTAAAATATTGGTTTACAGTCTGACTCAAAACTAGCTATTCGGCTACGTGACTTAACCAGATAATGTATGTAACTAAGATGTAACTCATTGTTTTTTATGTCTATGTTGTAACTAGTGACCTCAGAGTAATAACTAAAGCAGTGACGTGAAATAACGCCCGTAGCTAGATAGAATCTATCAATCTATGGTTGACACTTGACACTGACGGACGTGATGTTTGCATAATTTGCATTTGTTTGCAAACATTTACCATTTACGCCGCCCTGAATTTGTAATTTTACTCAAATATGGATAATTGTTTTGTAGACATCACAATAGAATTCTTAGCGGTTGCCTTCCACAGCATTCTTTATTACGCGTCAGTTTACCCCAAAAGTGTCTTTGAAACTCGTAAAAAGTACAATATTGTTGTCCATCGTTCATTTCATCCTGAAGTGAATCAGTATCTTGATCTGTGCCTGAAAAGCATAGCAGAATGTTTGAAAAGTGACCAATTAGGTTGTGTGGAATTTGTAGTTACAGATAATGAATACAAACCTTTATTGAAATTTGTGTTTCAATTTGATAAGAACAGTTACTTTGACGAGACAATTGATGCTTATTTGGTGCAATGTGAGCAGAATTTGCGAGCTTTTTGCTTAAAAATTTCCTCAGTGAGTAATAACTTGAAAGACTTACCTGAAGATTGCAGTTTCTCAATATACATTCATACCAATGAGTCCAATGCTGTTGCCATGTCTACCAATCCAGAATTCGAAGAGTTCCCGCTGGTTGAAGCTAGTGAAAAGCAAGAGGAGACTGATAGAATAATTCCACTCAGCAGGTTTTCAATAAGGAATTATGCTGTAGATACTTATGTGGAGTTAAAGTAGGAGTTGTTAGTATTATTGTAAATAACTGCACAACTGTCGATTTGCCTTTAGAAGTAGATTTACTTGATGTCTGCTCTGCATCATGTACCTTCACTCCATAAATGAGAGTTATAAAATTCTATGAGAGATATAAAAAAAATCAAGGAATACTTAAGTCAGCTGTGGTTCTTGATTGTGTGGTCCTGAGTGTGTAGCAGAGATGCAAGTGTTATTTAATTTAAGTAGTTAATATCACACCTTTGCCCAGTGACCAGATTTAAGGCGATGTAAAACAGTGTGCAACACGCCCTTAATAGTTTCCGAGACACTGAACGAGACAAAATATAAGTTTTATTGTTATGACGTCTATGGGTGTTTAATGTTAAAGAAGTGGCACTCTGAATAATTCCTACAGATTGAATTGGAATCCTGCATGGCTAACGAGAATTTTTTAATTGTAATAGAAGTGAAACTGCAAGTCTGACAATAAGCGAAACTTGACTGAATCAAAACATTGTTACAAGTGTTACAATGTGTTGTTGAATTTTATTTTTAAAGTATTTTTTTTTTTTTTTTTTTTTTTTTCCGAATAAATGATATAATATCTGTCATAATGTTATCCAAATTTAATAAAAAATAGTAAAATAATTATTTTTAGTTTTGTTAGTTTTTATTAGAAATTTGTATTTGATTTAGGCCCGTATTACAAAACCTCACTCAAGACTGGAACATTACCAAAAACAAGTCCCAAACAATCAAATGGCCTTAAACTAGATTAAAATAATGCCAGTCTTATTTATTTAACTTCATATCCTTATTAAAATTCTCTTAGCAAAATCTCAACAGATACCATCTTCATTCTTCAACTTTACTTTCAGGCATCTCAATCTCGAGTATATCTCATCCCAGTCCACATAAGCTCCTATAAGTTTCCGTACATTACTCTCACTGTCCTCGTACGCGTTCCGACCGTGCAACAACCTTATATTATTAAAGCACAGTATCTCTCCAGCTTTCGTTTTTAACCTAGCGGCGAACTTGTGGTTCAAAGCTAGGAACAAGCCATGAGCTTCGTACCATGGCTTTACTAACTCAATCGGCCCAGGGAACTGACTACCTCTTTGTGGAATCGAGAAGTTAATTCTAGTTATTTCGCCGTGACGATCTAAGCAGATGACGGGCTCACGGTGCAATTTAAAGAATTCGTTGCCATCTTCTGTCCCAACATCCCTCCACTCGATTTCTGTGTCAGTGAGAAGCGTATACTGTTCTGGGTGATTCTCCTTCATATAATCGGCGACATAGTGGCAGTCCGACAGTAAATTCTCCCCTCCTCGACTAGCTGTTTGTACTAAACAATGTAATAAATTAGCTCCCGGACAATACTCGTAGTAGGGCAGGTCAGTGTGTAGCTGTAGATTACTCGACAAGTAGGCCACGTTACTCGTGTTCGGGACATTTCGCACGACGAACTTGACACCGTAGTGTGTCCTCTTTGTGAATCCAATTTTATTGACAACAGCGTCTATAGCTGTTTCAGAGTCCGGTGTGTTCTGAATCGACGCGACTCCATATACAGATAACTGGTATAGCCAATTGTACAGTGCTTCATCTGAATTTAATACCTCGTTGTAATCATGTTTGGAAAATATTTTATCGAAGTCTTCTCTATGCCACGTAATCTTCTTAGGTTTATAGATAGTTTCAGTGTAATTCTTCTGATTTTCTGGCGTGAAACCTCTTAATTTGAGCCAGTTCAAATTGTATTCAGATGTGTGTCCGTCGTCCCAGGTAACTTGCAGAGAATTTTGGTCCTTAGAGACTTCTTTCGGCTTTACATTCAGATCGAAATTGCTCCAGTCCAGTATACGGCTTTTGGCTGAGGTATGATAGCACTGTTCACACTGGCAGTTTTCTCGTAACCACACGAAGGGGAATTGTAAAGATTCGCCGCGAATGTTTACGTTTAGTAAATCTTCTTTATTTTTGTATAGCACATTCCGAGTATGAATTAGTTTGATACACGATGCGTTTGGCAACGATTTAGTAAAGCGTTTCGCCCTCGTAGCGAGTCTCAAGGCGAACATGTCGACGTGCCGATGAGCAAGCGAGCGCCACACTGAGATAAAACTGTGGTATAATTTATATTCATGTTAATGAACTGGGATGTTCGCTGTGATCTCACAAACAATCTTTGTGAGATAACGATTCTGTGTACGTACGCGACTAGGTATTTGTTTGCGCTAGTTTAGACAGGCAAACGTTATGTTCCATCTTACATCTAAGCATATAAAACGCTATAACTTCTAAAAGTAAATTGCCATCTTAGTAATTATTTACTGAGTTATCGCACGTTCTTGTAAACTCATAAAATCAACAGAATCTTAAAAACGTCATTTAAAAAATCTGTGATTACAGAACTAAACTGGCCTTCGTGAAGGTCCGACCGACCTTATTGTTTGCTGCAATAATCTGAATTTCACCTAATAAATAGTTATGTCAGTATACAATGTAGGTACTGATTTCTCTAAGAATTTAGGAGATAAAAGAACCGGTATAAACTGACTTTTTTTTTCACTTTCGTGTTAGTTATCTCGATAAATGAGACACACAGTTCGCTATCTGACGACCTGAAATAACCTTGAATCTTTCCAGTTCTCGCTAGCAAAATAAACTGTGTAAACAGATTTCGAACCAACTGACACGGACTCTAACCAGCGACCTGCGCCTATGTTCTGACCACTGAGCTACCGTGTACAGTGAAAATTGTTTTTAAATCTCTTTACAAAGATTGTGATTAGAAGCAAAGATTAACGTGGATGTAACATTTTATCGCTAAAAGCGCCCATTAGAGGCACAGTGGCTGTCATGAAAATGATGGCACCTCACCGGGGTTTACGGTGTCAAAAACCGCTCTCTAGGAAAACAACACTTACTTTCAAAATAACGTTTCAGTGACGTCATTCGATGGTAAATTGCGGACTCATGTGGCGGTCACAGCAGGCTTAGGAAACCCTGGGCAGTTGCCCGCCAGACACGACACCTGTCTGGCCGGAGGATCCTCCCTTTTCTATGGTGGATGAGTGAACTTTATACCCTGTTCCTCGTACCCCTAAAGCATGTTCCCGTGGGATATTTTTTCTGCCGGGGTTGCGGGTTTGTCCGAAAGGGATATCGCGGCCCCGGCACACAGGCAACGGAAGGAACATGGGTGGGTTGGTAAAAGTCTTACACGCCCTCCCGCTCCGCCCAAAGCGGGAGAAGTTATTTGATAATTTCCGACCACCAAAAAAAAAAAAAGGCTTAGGAAACCCTGGCAAGCTTAACTAACGCTTCTGCAGACCTGCACCCCTTATATTCGCTACTGATGGGTTACAGTAGGTATTAAATAATGAAACACTTGCTTCATAACACTATTTTAATGTGCAAAAAGTAATGTACAAATAAAATACAGTATGTTACATAATAACAACATTTCTCAGTAAAACAAAACTCCTACTTATCTAATTATGCAAAAAAAGGTTGCATTGTGTTTTGTAAAGACTGAGCATAACAATAGGATTAATATTTAATTTGTGGTCATGGTTGGACTAGGATGGTGCAGAATTAGTCGTTATTTTAGATTAATCCTACTGTATTATTATTAATATTATAAATGTGAAAGTTTGTATGTTTGTTACTCAATCACGCCAAAAACTGCTAAACGGATTTGGATGAAATTTGGCACATGGATAGACCATGACCTGGATTGGGACATAGGATACTTTTTATTTTATGCCGATATTCCCACTTATCGATGTCGGGTCGAGACTTATGCGGGTGAAAACGCGGGGCGCAGCTAGTGAAATGACTGAGTTTATTGTAGTTGAGAGTGATAAAATATTTTGTAACGTTATTGCTTTACAAAAAGTTATAATAGGGATGATCCCTGGGTCAAAAAAAATTAAATTCTAATTTGTCCGTCAGTCAGATAATAAAAAAATAATAGACACGTATTTTTTGCTTTATTATATTAGTAAAAAAATACTTAGATAAAACGCATTTTAGGTTGGAGAGTGGGGGTCGCTACGTCACTAGTATGTATAAAATCTACATACTCGTGACGTCACGGCACATTTTACCTCAATGTATCGCCGTAATCTTTAGATTACGTAAAAAAATAAAAAATACGTGTCCAATATTTTTTTATAATCTTAGACGGACTAAAAAAATATTTGTAGTCATCATCCCCATTAACAATATAATTAATAGGAAAACAAGACATTTTATGCCTGCCACATGGGACTTATACATAACTGGTGAAATGTGGGTGCACATAACTATAGGTACACCTCTGCCTGATCCGTCAGGGAAAAAAACAGTGGTTTTATATAATATGTTATACTTGTCCAGTCATATTCAGTCTTACTGGTAATCATAGTAATCTCGATTATCGAATCGCATGAATAAAAAACTGTATATAAGCACAACACTAGCAAAGTGACCTAGCACGAGTATTGTGTACTCTTTTCGTAAACGCCTGGTATCAAAAACTACTGAGTAGATTTTTTGTAAATAATAATAATTTCTACTAAAATAACCTAAACAACCAATAAGCACAGTATCTACGCAGGATGAGTCATTCCGTACCATAGTGATAAATAAAAAGACCTTTGAATGTCTTCCATTTAAATTAATTAGTAGGTATCTACTTTGACAACAGACTATTGATCCAAACTATACATCTATACAAATAAATAAAATTGTAGTGTCTGTTTGTAATGTCAAAATAACAGCTTTTTACTAAATGTATATGAAAGTAATGTACGGTACTTACGAGTATATAACAAAAATATTTTTTTTTAATCTTTTGTCGCTGTTTGTTTGTTCCGGCTAATCTCCGAAACGGCTGAACCGATTTTGACAGGACTTTCACTGACAGATAGCTGATGTTGTAAGGAGTAACTTAGGCTTACTTTTATTTTAGAAAATAATTAGGGTCCACGCGGGCAGTCCACGAGCAGCAGCTAGTAATAAATAAAATAACTAAACATTAATGTTTGATCTGTACTTTGATTTTATGGTAAGCGTTGCTAAGTACCCCTCGTATGTTCCAAATGTCGTCAAACTTCTCTGGCTGAGTGTTAAAGTTGCTGTCAGTCGCTTTTGCCCACAGTTCGAGCTGCAAAAATAATAAAATGGTTAGCTTCCGGTCTCTGGGGTCGAATTTGGATTCGAATCGGGAAATGTGTCGTCAAACATCAAAATTAATCGAGACAATGGTTTTGAATAGGCTTTATACATTCCTATACATACGCTGTATACGTGCAAAGTACGACAGAAAATGGCGGTTGACCAGTTTTCAGTCTTATTTCTAAGGGCATAAGGGTGAAAAGTAGTCAACCGTCATTTTCCGCAGATTTACATACCTTCATACCTTGTGTGGTTTATGAAAAAGCCTCTGCTATTAGAGTGGGTGTTTAAGGTAGTATATTAAGATTACACCACCACCATTATAACCATTCACCTTTAGTGTAATAACACTACATTTCTTTCACTCACATTTTTCCTCTGATATTGTCATCACTGTCAAAATCAGTGATCATCGTTACAATACGGTTGCTGTTCGGTTGCTGCTGTCAGGTGGTAAAAAAATAACTGAAAGAACTGTACACTACGATCTGTTTGGCAGTTTAGAGTTCATTTCCAACTTCAAGCTCTATTTTCGTAGGTCCATCAATTGGTCCCTGAACATAGTGACATTGACCCCGGGACGTGTGCCTACCTGTCCCTGCCCCGGCCGCACCGGCACGCGCGCCGCCCACAGCGTCCAGGCGTAGTGTTGCTGCGGCGGCGCGGCGTCGCTGTGCGAGTGTTGCGCCTGCAGCCACGTGGCGCCGCAGTCGGCCGAGATGTCCACGCGCAGGATCTTGGCGCCGCCTCCGGAGTAGGCGTAGCCTGGTGGTGGAGCAGATAAAGTACGACGTTTTTAAGTATTTTTAATTAGCGATTCATTTCAGTCGGCCCAAAGGACCAATGAGCAAAAATGTTACATTCGTGGCGATCTCCTGACACCTTCTTTCAATGAATTATTGCAACATGATTATAAAAAGTGTTGACAGTTCACACTTTGTAATTCTATGACTCTTCTTAACAACCCTTTATGGAAACAAGCGTGGGAGAGAAAGTGTTCGCCAAATAATTCACTTAAGAAAATAATAAAATTATCCAATAAACGTTTCTTTAATAACGTATTATTGGACAAACAATAAAAAAAACATTTTTATTCACGTTATCTCATAAAACAACGTTTGGAATAAAAATATTTTACATATTGCACTACGCAATTTCCAAAAAATTATACTCAGGGTAATTTGAATTTATAAATCAACAAAAATATTTTGTAAAAAAAATTAAATGCCGGTTCACAACTTGTGCTAAAAGAACAAAAAATAATCTTTTTTTAGGCTACCTGGAACCGAATTAGTTAGATTATAAGGTTAATCATAATAATCATAATCATTTCTTTATTTGTGTAACATAGGTAGTGAATACAGTTCTTAAATTAAAGATATATTTCGCTATGTTATGCCAAGAGGCGTACAAATATGGTGGCATGCGAAATACGAACAATAAAACAATTTCTACAGTCAATGCCTAAATAAATAATCATAAATTACAATCAGTCGTATAATAACATTTTTCAATTAATAATAGTTTTTTTTTTTTTTTTAATTGTGTTATATTCAAATTTTTTATGACATTTGGTAATTTATTGTAAATGCGCGGTGCCATGCCTAAAACGCTCTTTCTCACTAAGGCAGTCTTACAACGCTGATTGCTTAAAGAGTTTGCGTATTGGCTACGAATCGCAACATCTCGTAACGTTGACACCTTTTCAAACAATCTCGTGTTTGTCTTGACGAAAACACTAATTTCAAAAATATATAATGAGGATAGGGTAAGTATTTTCAGCGATTTAAAGAATGGTACACAGCTATCATCAACTTTCAGACCACACATTGATCTTATGCACCTTTTTTGTGCCTTAAAAACGATATCTTTATTATCGGTAGAATTGCCCCAAAAAACGATACCACATCGCAAAATTGAGGCTACCAAGCCGTGATATGCAACTAGTAGCGCATCCATATTTATTTTTCTAGCAATGTGGAAAAGTGCGTATGCTGTTTTTTTTTTTTTTTTTTTACTTATGTCATCTATGTGGGCCTTCCAGTTAAGTTGGTTATCAAGGAATAAACCTAAGAATTTTGCTACTTTAACGTCTTCAATGTCACAGTTACTATGTCTAATATTTACTTTTGGTACTTCAGTTCTTTGGTGAAAGTGCATTATTTTGGTTTTCTTTAAGTTTATAACTAAATTATTTTTGTTAAGGAAATTAATTATGTCCGATAGTGTATTATTTATGTCATCTTGATAAATATTGCGATCAATACAATTCACTATGGCAGTCCTGTCGTCTGCAAACATCAGCATTTGATGTTGAGTCGCCTTTGGGAGATCATTTATATAGATTAAGAAAAGTGGTGGCCCAAGGTCGCTACCCTGTGGGACACCAAACTTTATCAATCTCGAATGAGATAAAAAACTCTCTTCAAACTTTGTTTCACATACTCTTGCAATCTCCGTACATTGCATTCTGTTGGAGAGATAGGATTCGAGTAGTTTTAAAATGTTACCTCTGATACCATAGCTACTCAGTTTGTCTAATAAGACGTCGTGCTTTACGTAATCGAAGGCTTTGGTCATATCTGTGTAAATTGCACAAATTGGAGCTTTTTGGTCTACTGCTAACAAAATGCTACGTAAAAAATCTAAAATAGCCATGTTGATCGTGGTATTCTTTCTAAAGCCATTTTGTTCCTTGCATAATAAGTTAAATTTATTGAGATAGCAATACAGAGACTTATAAATGATTTTTTCGAAAATTTTGGAAAAAACAGAAATTTTTGCTATGGGCCTATAGTTCTTCATATCGGTTTTGTCATCTTTTTTATGAAGTGGTTTAATAATAACTCTTTTTAAGTCTTCAGGATAAACTCCGTCAGCAATGCTAAGGTTCATAATATGCGCTAATACGGGTGCTATAAGTTCATTTACAAATTTTATCACCTTCTATGTCTATGTTATGTTATGGGGTTTGGTTTCCGCACTTAGTCCTTCAGTGGACCATTGTGCGTGGGCCATAGCGGCCGTTGGTGGTTATTCCAACCAGCCCACCTCCCTCCAGAAGTTAATTAAATCTCCTGGTCTGTTCAGAACATCTGTGAAAGATCTGGGTGTCCCGAGGGTCTGTGTTCTAATCTGGGTGACGCCTGTGCATTCAAAGAGCACGTGCGTGACGGTTTCCTCAGCCTCCATGCACGCCCTGCACAGAGGACTGTCCGTTATGCCTATTGTGTGAAAGTGTTTGTTCAGCGAGCAGTGGCCCGTGATGGTCCCCGCCACCAAGCGCAGGCCATTCCTATCCAGGCGTAGTAAACGCCGGGTTAGCCCGGTATCCAAGGATGGCATGGCTTCCTTGGATTGCCTGCAGCCCGGTGTCGAGGACCACCAGTGCTCCGCTTGAGTATGGGTGAAATCCTGCAGCCATCTGCGTATCTGGTTGAAGGGGATGGGTACGATAGGCTCGGGTCCACAGACCGCCGTGCTGGATCCTCGTCTAGCAAGTTCGTCAGCAGCGTCGTTACCTAGCGAACCGCTGTGTCCTTTTATCCATTGCAGCGTCACCGTGTTGCGGCTAAATACCGTTATTTGTTCGAGTGCATTGTGACATTCTAGTGTCAGCTTTGAGGTAATATGTGTTTTCTGTAAGGATTGAAGCACTGAGGCGCTGTCGGAGAGTATGCGTATGTGTGTGTCCGTAACTCTCCTGGCTTTTAGGGCGTGGACCGCTCGTATGATGCCCACACACTCCGCCTGATAGACGGTGTTGAACATTCCCAGCGGGCTGGATATCTTTATGTTGAAGTCGTGTGAGAAGACTCCAACTCCAGTCCCGGAGTCGGTCTTCGATCCGTCGGTGTATACTCTCATCTCTTTCGAGCCTGAGTAGTCACACTGTTCTTCTGTAAGTATTATGTTGTAGTGCCTATGAAAGTGGTATGTTTTCGGGGATTTATCACAGGGTGATGCCATCATTGGTCGTCGTTTGATCGCATCTTCCTTTATACGTGTGTGCTTAACTCTAGAGTCTTTGCTTAGTGTACCGGATACATGGAGCCTAAAGGCGGCTAGGGCCGCCTCCTCCCGCACGATGAGGTGCAGAGGAGGCAGTCCAAGCATTGCCTGTAGGGCGGCAGTGGGTGTAGTTCTCATACTGCCAGTGATTGCAACACAAGCAAACCGCTGCAGTTTTTCGAGATTCTTTTGGGCTGTGCTCAGGTCCGTCCTGGGCCACCAGACCAGTGAGCCGTATGTGATAATTGGTCGGATGACTGTGGTGTATAGCCAGTGGGTGACCTTGGGGCTAATTCCCCAGTTCCTGCCAAGCAGTCGCTTGAACTGCCACAGGGATATGCTGGCTTTTGTGATAATATAGTTGGTGTGTTTTGCCCAGTTCAGCTGTTTGTCCAAAAAGATGCCCAGGTATTTAGTTTCAGTTGATAGGCTTAGGGTTGTTCCGAAGAATCGAGGTAGCTGTAGTGTTGTCAGTTTTCTCTTTTTTGTGAAGAGAATCAGTTCAGTTTTTGTAGGGTTCACTGAGAGTTGGTGCCTGCTGCACCATTCCTCTACTATTTTTAGGGCTTGACGCATTAGGTTGCATAGAGTGTTTTCGTGGGTGCCGTTTATTACAATGGTTATGTCATCGGCGTAGCCTACTGTGAAGTAACCTTTGTCATTGAGTGTTTTGATGAGGCTGTCTACTACAAGGTTCCATAGGAGCGGCGAGAGGACTCCTCCTTGCGGGCAGCCCTTCGCAACGATGGCCCTCGTAGTGTCATTTACTGTGACTTGAACAGCTCTCAGTTTGAGCATGTTGGTGATCCAGCCACTCAAGGTCGGGTCAATGTTGTGACTGTTGAGTGCCATGTTAATGCTGTTGAACATGGTTTTGTCAAAGGCTCCCTCGATGTCAATGAAGGCGGCCAGTGCTGAGCATTTGTGGTCCACTGCGCATTCAATTTTGGAAACCACGCTGTGCAGCGCGGATTCTGTTGATTTGCCTGTGGAATACGCATGCTGGTATTTGTGGAGTGGTTTTACCCGAAGAGGTCCGTCTCGGATGTGCCTATCACAGAGCCTCTCGAGGGTTTTCAGAAGAAAGGATGTGAGGCTTATAGGTCTATAAGCCTTGGGTTGCGTGTAATCGGTTTTTCCTGGTTTGGGTATGAAAATGACTTTTACCTCGCGCCATGCGAGAGGTATCTGTCTGAGTGCTATGCAGGCTCGGTAGATCTCCACCAGCCATGGTGTTAGATAATCTACCCCCCACTGCAGCAGGGCTGGGAAAATACCATCCAGCCCTGCTGACTTGTATGGCTGAAAGGTGTTGATAGCCCACTTTATTCGGTCTTCTGTTACTATATTGCGGGCAATTGACCAGTCTTGAGCCGTTGGGGTCCATTCTGGTTCAGCCTCCCACGTCCTGTCTTCCAGGATTTTACAGTCTGGGAAGTGAGTCTCGAGAAGGACCTTACTGGTTTCAAAGTCAGTTAGTGTGTATGAGTTATCGGGTTTTTTCAGCGCGCCAAGAGTTCGGTCCTGATCAGCTGATAGGATCTTCCTTACCCTTGCGGCTTCATTATTAGTTTCGATGGATTCACAGAATTTACGCCAGGCGGTCCTCCTGGCGGTTCTGATCTGCTTTTTGTATGTATATTGTGTCTCTTTGTATATCTCCCAGTCGTCCGGGAGCCTCGTGTTTTTTGCTCTGTTAAATTGCTTACGTAGCGCATCTCTGAGTTTGCTAAGTTCAGCATTCCACCAGGGGTTTCTCTCCTTCTTGGTTTGTGGCGCTCTTAGTTTACAGCATGCGTGGTATGCTTCAGTAAGGTATTCTGATATTTTGTTACGGTGTATTCTAATTGTGCTTGGTCTCTTATGGTTACTTGTGTTAGGTGCCTAGCTAATAGGGAAGCCAGGAGGCGTTTGAACCTGGGAACATTGGTGCGCCTCGGGTTACGCCTTGGTTCGGGTTTCCTAGTGTTGGTAGTTAGTGTAAAGCGGATCCTTCTGTGGTCTGAGCAGGAAGGCTCGTCCGATACGTGCCAGTTTTATCACCTTTGTTGACATACCGTCGAATCCTACAGTACTTGTATTTTTAAGTGATCCTATAGCCGAAACAATATCGGTTGTCAGAACAGGCTGCATAAACATGGATTGCCTTGTCAGATTGTCGAATTTATTGTCTAATTTCGTATTAGTTTTTATATTATTCTCAATTTCATCTATAAAATAATTATTAAATGCATTCGCAATGTCAGTAGGTTTTGAAAAGGTCAGGTCACATTTCCTAATGGTCATTATTTGTTCTTTAGGAGAGTTATTTTTAGGTCTATTGACTATTTGCCATATAGCTTTCGACTTATTCTGCGAAGTTTTTATAAAGTAATCATTTTGAGCTTTTTGTGTTAGTCTTATAACTTTCTTATATTTTAAAGAGTATTTTTTAAAATTAGTTTTATTTTTTAATACAGGATTTAGTCTGTATGTCCACAGTAGTTTTCTTTGTTTTTTACTACAGCTTTTTATGCCGCGCGATACCCATTTCACGTTTTTATTAGTATGTATGGTTATTATTTTATCAGAGAAGCAAAGTTTGTAAAATAGGGAGAACATTTCATAAAAACCTTTGTAAGCTGTATTGGCATCGTTACTTTCATTATACATCATTAAAAGTTAAACTTCGAATGTATTTTCGAAAAAAAAATAGGTTTTCTGTGCAGTAGTCTTTTCTTACAATTTTCCAGAATTTTAAGCGGCATGTTCTATTTATGGGAACTCTGAGTATTTGTGACGTGTGATCAGAAAGGATGAGATCCATAATTTCAGCTTTACATCCTCTTTGCATGTTATGCGCGAAATTATCGATACATGTGTTACTACTAAGCCTGGTAGGTTGATTTATTTCTAATGTCAAGTTGTAACTCAGTAGAAAATTCTCTAGTTCCAAAGTAATCCTATTCCTTTTTAACGTATCAATATTTAAATCGCCGCATATAACAATCTTTTTTCCATTTAACAAACATAACTTATTCAAAACAATGTCAAGCTTATTATAAAATGTCAAATAATTGTATTTAGGAATTCTACTTAGAGTAATAACTAACATAGAGGGAGCCTACAAATTAACAACAAATTACGATATATCTAAGCTCTTCTCTCTTATGGCGCAGATTGTACACTTAAAAGAGACAAATGCATGGATTCATCTATGCTTAAAACTAAATGGACGTTCCGCAATTGTCAAATGGTCATATTTGGTCTCTTTTTACACGACCAATTAAAAAAGCACAATACTTACTTAGTACACGGTTAACCGTACAAAGTATTTGATTTAGTCGTCGTCGTCGTGAATTTCAGTACGTGTGCTGGTTGAGGTGTTGGTCATTATTTTATTCAAAATAATAGATATATGCACAATTTTCTTAAAAAAAATTGGTGCAAAGGACAGATCAATAGGGTGTTAACATGGCTTGTTTTGTGTTATCGTGTAAATCACATTCGTAACGGAAAGAAAACAAAGAATTTGTAAGCTTTTATCGGTAAGTGTTTTTTTACAATTTTCATATAAAATCACGCGAAATATTTGGACGTCATCACTAATAACATACATATTAGAATGATAATGATCTCTTCAAACTATCTTTATTACAAATTATGTTGTGATCGCGAATTAATTTTCAAAAAAATAAATTGTTATATTGTGAGGTTATGTTATGCTAGTGATGGAGATACTTTTTATCGATATGATAATTTTATGCCGATAAATTGGAAAAGTTATCGTTTTCTGTTTCAGTATATCTTCAAATGAGAAAGAAAATTGGTGTAAAGTGATTCCAAGAGCCAGAAATTATTGGACTAAGCATAGCCGAGTATGTTCTAAACATTTTACGAACGACTGCTTTGTAAGTAGCGATAAATGGAGAAGGTTTAAACCTGGCGCCATACCATCCCTATTATTGGTAAGTAAAGTCACGTGCGCTCACTTATTGATCAATTCGCGTTATGTTTTACCTATCACAAAACGTTCACAGTTCTGTGTCCCAAAGCTCTGTGAAAAAAAATGTTTTTCTTGTATCTTCAGTTGTTTTTCTTGCCGGTTTGAAGGGTCGACTAAAATCGCGGGAAAGTCCGAAAGGGATACCGTAGTCTCTGGCAACGTACAGGCAACTGAAGAAACACGGGTGGGTTTTAGTCAGTAAGAGTCTGATACGCCCTCCCGCTCCGCCCAGAGCGGGATAAGTTATTTGCCAATTTCCCACCAAAAAAAAAGGTGTCTACTAAATGGTTTGTACGGGGACTGTGAACGTGTTAACCTTTACACCAATTGTTTTACTATACTATATACTTTACCTAATGTATATTGATATGTATTTTTGGCTATAAATAAAGTATAGTAGATAAAACACAAGTAACACAACACACCAAGTTAGTTTTCTTTGTTGTTTTCAGAAATTTTGCATATAATTGTATGGTTGAGCTGAATGGTGCTGATACATGCGTCATGTTCGTGAACGGGCGCCGTCAGTTGGGACTGGCCAACTCTTAGCTGCCATGGCTGATTTAAATTTTTGAATTGTTCTTTTTTTTATTTATCTCCTTTATTTATCTTTTTATTACGGACGCTTTTAACGTGCACGTCTTTCTACATTGTTCTCACATGTATAATTTCAACATGAATGATGTAACGAATATTTTGTAACAATTTATTTTATATTATATTTTTTTATAAATAAATAAAATAAATAAAAAATAAAATAAAATATAAAAGAGTGTCCGTGGAGTTTCTTGCCCGTTCTTCTCCATAGGTACCTATTACGCTTTGGAATGGACAATTAGCTTCATATTTCTGACTGACTGATTTCCTTGACAGTTCAAAAGTAAATGGTTTAATTGAAATAAATGCTTTCTTCTCCTCTCTTTATTTTATTGTTTATCCCCAAATATTAAATAAAAAAATCCGTTTTGATCCGATTGTTTCTATTCCATTACATACATTTTAGGTAAAAAAACTTTTCCACAAAAAATTTACCGACTTCCAAAGCAAAAATATCTTTCGTTTCGAAAGTCGTTATATTTACCTCTTATTTTTTTGTCGTTTTGTGACACGGAATTCCAAAACGAAAGTTATTTTTGCTTTTTAGTGTGGAAGTCGGTTTATTTTTCGTGCAAAATTTATTATATTTCTCTTTTTAGTTTTGGTACACCATCACTAAAAAAATTGTAAGTTCTATATAAGGTATCTAAAAGATTGACAAAATACCCATACGAACACAATTTACACATTGTACTGTCGTTAAGGAGTTCGGTTATATGTTCCATATCTTGACAACTGCTGAACCGATTTTGGTGAAACTTGTACCGTTTCCTAAGTTGAAAGATAAAAATCCAATAAAAAAGAATGACCACGATCCACTTACGAGTTTCTGAGAAATTCATGGACAAACATACATAGATACACTTATGAAATTTGGCACACGTGTTTTTAGAAGCCCACATAGAGTATTATGCATATTGTGCAATTCCAACAATATTTTTTAGAAATCGGTAAAAAGAAAAGTAAGATAGTTTCATGCTTCGGAAGGAACGATAAGCTGCGAACTAATGGTCGTTACTAACATTGGAGCTTGGAAAGCGGTACAAAAACTGACATCAGTGTCTGGTTGATAGATCTTGCAGTTCAGACGACAAGAAGAAGAATAGGATTAACGTATAAAAGCCTGTTGGAACCAGAGCGTTTTTAAACAAACAATGTATTCTTTGATTTTATCATCCATGGAATGTATGACATGACACTAACGTACATTCAATTCAATAAGTAAATTTCCTGTCTAAAATAAATTAGACCACCTGTCTCAGACCCAGAGGAGAGAGGAGAGGAGGAGAATTTTCTACTCGGTTTAGTTGGTGATAGGGCTTGTTCTAAATCCGCCTGGTTAGCTACCACCATCTTATTAACTCTGTCATGTCCGAAGCTGTAGTTGGCATGGGCTTTACATTTTAATCACGCCGACAGTGGTAAAATTAATATCGATACCTCTGCAAAATACGGCGCATCACTACCGAGACAAAAAAAGTGGACAGCCTAGCCATAAGCAACCGTTATAACTATATATCTGTCCTTGTTTTTCACACTTAATTTGTCATAAGTATAAACAGTATAACTATACTGAAATTTCACGCTCCCTCTATGCTTTAGTTATTACTCTGAGGAATTCTATAAACACAAATTACAATAATAGAATGAGTTGTCAATTCAATTCCACAAATTTCAAACACGCCTGACACAGAGTGCTTAGCAATATCTGGTAGTTCTTTATATTGATGCCCAGTTCTAACTAGAATACAAGTCCCCCCGCGATTTGTTTTGCGACAAAAGAAAGCGGCGGGATGGAAACCAGGAAGATACAATAAACTTTCATGGCCAGATGCAATACAATGTTCACTTATGCAGAGAACGTCTACAATAGTACCTTGATTTTCAAGGTTTTTAAATTGAATAGTCAATAAGTCTAATTTGTTCAGCATGCCGGCAATATTTTTAAATATAATAACTCGCGAAAAAGGTTAGGTTAGAATTGCGATCCCTTACGACCAATGCCACCAGTTAGTGGGTAGCTGAAATAGATAGTAGTAGTACATAGTATAATACTCGCCACTAGATGTCGTTAAGTGTCACAATACTATATAACTGAAATGCAAAAAAGCGTATGTTTGCTTAGGTCGCGCACTTTGCGACTAGTCTATCTAGAAATATAATTCAAACTGTTTTGGCCCTTGGAACATACTGAAAAAATCATTATGGCCCTAAGGCTACAAAGTTTGGAGACCCCTGACCTAGAAGATGCCTCTCTTTCTAACGCTTAACCCTTATTTCTTCACTGAATTCGACAAGTCGAGCCCGCCGCGTACCTACTTGTAGCTTTGTACCTAAAATGGGGAGTGAACATCTGTGCTCATAGTCATTTGAACCTTATTCCTTACCTCTAACCTCCACGAAGCCGTTCTGTACAGCGACAGTATCTCCGTCCGCCGGGTCGCATATAGCGGACGTGACGGGCAGGCTGTATATCGGCGGAGCGGTCGCGAAGTCAGCTGTTTCCCATGTCTTGGATGCGTTGAAGGAACGATAGTCTTTTTGATGCCAATGTGAGGGACTTTCGTCGTAGGATACTGTTATTGATTCTGTTGGGAGCGGAGAAATATAATTATTATAAGTAATATGTACGCGTTTCTTTTTACCATTCGACAAACGCGTGATGGTAGAAGACTCAATCAGCTCTGCATCTCTCTTTATTTCTATAATGTTTCCGCTGCTGGGAGTAGAGGTTTGCACCGGAGCAGTGAGCACCGGAGTATAACCGGTAATTTACCGGTAAAAGTACTCGATTGAAATAATCGGTAATCAACCGATAGATCTCTGGTGATCGACGCATCTTATTTTTTTTATATAAAAAAATTACACAAATAAAAGACACATTCAACAATCTGTGCCTACTACTTCTGCAAGGCCAGAGAGAGTATTTTCGGCGACAGGACAAATACTAAATGATAGAAGAAACATGTTACGCTATGACGCTGTTGACATGTTGTGTTTCTTAAATCAATCAATCTGCCTAGCCTTTTCCCAACTATGTTGGGGTCGGCTTCCAGTCTAACCGGATGCAGCTGAATACCAGTATTTTACATGGAGCGACTGCCTATCTGACCTCCACAACCCAGTAACTGGGTAATACGATACCCCTTGTTAAGACTGGTGTCAGACTTTCGGGCTTCTGACGACTCGTAACGACTGTCAAAGATCTACGAATGACACGTTTTTTTACAGTAAAAAAAAATAGTTATTTTCTAAACGATTCCCATCGCTGTATCTGGTGACTCAAGCCTGGACCAACGGCTTAACGTGCTTTCCGAGGCACGGAGGATTCTCGGTATGTAAAGATGGTCACCCATCTACTGACCAACCCCGGTAAGCGTAGCTTAACCTGATGGATCGACCAGTGCGTCTGTTGTTACTTAGCCACGAGCTCCTCGTTGTGTTTCTTAAATCAAAATCTGCATTTGTTGTCTTTATAAAAGAAACAAAATTTCTTTATTCTCCGGTGACCTCCGGTTTTTCACCGGAGATTGCCCAATCACCGCTGAATTCAATCGGTTGTTAAAATCTCGTCCCGGTGCAAACCTCTAGCTGGGACATAGGCCTCCTCTCTGTGTAAGGGAGTGGACCATAATTCACCACGCGGACCCAGTGCTGGTTGGTGTATGTTACATGTCTTCGAATTTTCAGTTTTCTAGGATATGCCGGGGTTCCTCACGATGTTTTCGTTCAGACTTGAGAGCTGTGGCGATGGAATAAATTACGCAAAGTAAAGCACCTGCTTGGGTTCGAAACCACGACGATACCACTGCTCAAACACAGTGCTTTATTTAAATCTGACCAACTTACATTACCCCCAATCTTTATCATATTATGGTATTTTTTATGGGATGTTCATTTTCTCTGATTTTATCAAACTTGTATCATCAATGTTCTTAC
The DNA here is from genome assembly GCA_916701695.1 of Agrochola macilenta. Taxonomy (NCBI): domain Eukaryota; kingdom Metazoa; phylum Arthropoda; class Insecta; order Lepidoptera; family Noctuidae; genus Agrochola; species Agrochola macilenta. The sequence goes on from OU753553.1 coordinate 24,277,376, forward strand.
TTTCATGTAAAGACGTATTCAGATACTGGTCCACCTTTTGGTTAGTCACTTTTGATCAGTATCGCTGCCGAGCGCGACAGAGATATCGCTTAAATCTGAATAGGCCTTAATAGAAAGACTGTGGTATCCTTGCCTAATCATTTGGGGCAGTTAATCCATTGGCAGTTAACCTGTAAAGCCTACTTAGCTGTGTTTTTTTTTCACAAATCCAAGTAGAACCATTTAGCTGACAGGGACACACACACTTGACTCTAACAAAAATTTGCACTTTAAAGCTTAATATTTCACAAATGGACCCCTGAATAAAAAAATGATTTTCATATACCCTCAATATTTTTGAACGACCTTTCCAACGACATCTCACACTATAGGATAGACGAGAATTAAAAAAACCTCCCCACTTTACATGTAGGGCAGGTACCCAATTTTTTTTTCTTTATTTAATTTTACCACTTTGTCGGCGTGATTAATAATGTAAACCTATGCCAAATTACAGCTTTCTAGTACTAACCGTCTCTGAGCTAATCCGCGGACAGACAGACGGACGGACATGGCGAAACTAGAAGGGTTCCTTGTTTACTACGGAACCCTAAAATGCTGTTTCAGACTTACCCAGCCACTTGACACTCCTGACAGCAGGAGCTCCCGGCACCACGACCCTCAGCGGGTACCCGTGGTCAGGCGGCAGCGGCCGGCCGTTCATACTGGTGCACAGTAGGATGTGGCCGTTGGGGTTCAGAGCCTGGTCTAGAGGAATGGATGTGGAGAAGTTCACGCCAGTCGCGTCGATGTCTGAGCCTGTGAACTGAAGATGATTTTGTTAAGAGGTTTGTGTGATGGAAAGTTTTATGTCGAGGTTTATAAAATAATCATTAGATCCATGAAGAGCACCCTAGCATATTATTATGTAGTGACCGCGGGTGGTGTAAAAAGTGACTTTAGAGTCAATGAAATGAACAGACTAAATTAATAGGTACCATCAAAGAAGTTCATATCTAACCAGTTTCAAAACAAAATCCCGTGAACACGATGATCACATCTGTTACCGGCCCGGTTCTATAGCCGCCGAGCGCTGCAAGCAAGAATAGTCCAAACGGCGGTGGTTAGATATGAACTTCTTCGATGGTACGCAAATTATAACGAGCCAAAATGGAGATACCTACTACTAACCGAGATTTGTTATAATTGTATCAGCTTTCCGAGTTCATCAATTACATGGGCCGCCAGTCAGGTCAGTCATTGTGAGTGCGAAAGTGCAAAGCTAATAAATACATGAAAACTTCTAAGTCTTATCTCTCTTCTAGTTAAGACATCGCAACTACCGAACCCTTCATGGTGCGTGGTCCGACACGCACTAGGTCGATTTTTTTTCGTTGGACTGTTTCCTTTTACGACTCCCTGGTCTTTAGAGAAGGTCTTTGTTGAACAGTATCTAGCTTATAATACACAAGATATACGTTACAATGACGTGTTTCCCCACGGTGTTCTGCGTGTCGACGCCGCAGTAGACCAGCACGTCGCGCAGGTACACTCCCTCCCACACCGCGTTACTGATAGCTCCGCCTTGCCAGCTGATGCCTTTGACTGGTTTCACCTGCTTCGTAATGACAAAAATAATATAAATAACAGGAAACAAGTAAAATACAATAGACGACGTATATTTAGTAACCTAATCCGCTTAACCGTTCTTAAGGAGTCATAAAGAACCCTGTAAGAAATCGTCACGTGTTTCACCTCTCAACGAGGCATCCTCAGGATGGCTATTGACTTGTTGCGAACCCGGACCCGACGTGTGAACACGTCAAGCGCCGAGAGCAGTGTGAGTCAATTCGGCCGCCAACCCCACTTATATAGGATTACTATATTTATATATAGATAGACTATATACTATAGTATATATTTATACTATATATAGCATATTTATATATAGATAGACTATATATAAACTATATAAGTGGGGTTGGCGGGCGAATTGACTCACACTGCTCTCGACGCTTGACGTGTTCACACGTCGGGTCTGGGTTCGCAACAAGTCAATAGCCATCCTGCGGATGCCTCGTTGAGAGGTGAAACACGTGTCGATTTCTTACAGGGTTCTTTATGACTCTTTAAGAACGGTTAAGCCCATTAGGTTACTAAATATATGTCGTCTATTGTATTTTATAATGGATTTCCGCAAAGTCACGCCTGAATCAATTAACTATAGGAAACAAGTAATGAAGTCTGAAAAGTCAAGGACACACCTCAGTCACGTCAACGTCAAGTCGCCGATCAGTCACGTCAATTTCGGGAACGTGTGTGAACCATATAAATATGGACTGTAAATACCTACAAAAAAATAGGTGCTTACTTACAACTCATAATGTTTCATAAAATCACTGCGGGCCCTATCAAAATACCAGCGCTGCGACACTTTTATTTATTTTTAAATGTCGCGGCATTATGCTGAGATAGGAGCCTTTTGGCCTCGTACAGGACTTCCTTCTGTGTCTTCATTTTAATGTAACTTTGTTTTTGATTGTTTTTTATTTATGTTTAATGTGTTTTTAGTTTTGTGATTTCCTGTGCGAGTCTCAATAAATACTTTTTCTTTCTTTCTTTTCTTTATAAAATGGCTGCCATTGCTAGGGTTTTGTCACTCAAGGACTTTACAATATAACACACAGGCATGTTTTTAACAACCATTTGGCAGCAAAGTACCATGAAACTCGTCGCTAAGATGGTTGATACGGCACTTACCTACAACTGTCACTACGTCACGATAAAATGTTGCCATAATGAGCAATAACTTAAATATTGTTGTCTCTTTTATCAAATACGATTATTTTATTAGAAATAATGAGACAAAACGATATGACATTCGGTATCGTATGTCACTCATATTTGTATAAGCAAATGTATATATAGAATCACGCGTCGTTTCCAATTTTTTTCTAGCTTATTGGTGTGAACAGATGGTCAGTCAGTCAGTCATAATAATAATACCAGCCTGTTACTGTCCCACTGCAGGGCAAAGGCCTCTTCTCATATAGAGAAGGCACGAGCATTGATCACCACGCTTGCTCAAGACGGGTTGGTGATTTCAGACTTATATTAACTATATAAGCCCAGGTTTCCTCACGATGTTTTTCCTTCACCGATGTCAGTAATGTCCAAAATAAACTCAGAAAGTACATATGAATTGAAAAAGTCACATTGGTACTGGCCCGGATTTGAACCCACAACCTTGTGCATGTGAGGCGAGGCCTTAACCACTGGGCCATCACGACATCAGTCATCATCAGTCAGTCATAGTCACTCAATAAAATTTTCTATATCCATGTTTCGTTCGTAGCAACACAAGTTTTAACTTGTCGGTGACGCTACGTCGACTGAGATGCACCGTTAGTGACGTGCCTGACGTATGTAGCCAACGTCCTACAACTTCTAAGGTCTATTCAAATCCTTGTTTCCAATTGATGTTATTTCCACTTATACAAACATCAACTTTATACAAGTGTAAATAAAGTTGATTTTAGACTGACTAGTAATGTTGAAAAATCCATAAAAAAATATGAAGTTGTAGCGCAAACTGAACCTTATGTGTAGGCAGTTGTTTTTCCTAAAACTTGTGTTTGGCAAATAAATTGCGACCGCAGATTACGTAACTGTATTTTTTTAAGTGTCTAATCGGTGACGTTGATGTGACTAACGTGTGTGCATCAACCTTTAAACAGTACGAGCCCGCTATGCCGATATCAGATGCTTCATGGGCAACTAGCTTCATATTTCTGACTGACCGACTCTTTGACAATTCAAAAGTGCCTGTAAATATTGTAATCGAATTATATGCTTTGAGTTTGAGTTCCCTCTAGTGAATGGTTCACTCGAGGGAATGTTCATTTTTATTTCATTCCACATTCAAACGACATCGCCAAAAATTACATAGAAATGAACGTTCACCTGCTCCATTCATTTCAGTCTTCGATCACCGAGTGCCGAATTCTAACATAAAATAATAATAATAGTAAAGTAAGTATTGGTTCACTAATGAGTTATTTTTTTACTTTTGATTCATTTTGTGTTCAGACATGACAGAAATGAACAAAAAGTGAAGCATCTGATATCGGCTCAACGGCACGTTGAGTTTTAAGCGCAGGCTGGCCACTGGGAACGAAGCTATGTTCATTTAGCTCCGCTCATGTAGCTCACACAGTCACAGTGTGACAGCCTTACTGTAGGCGTTTACAGTATTTTTATCCCACGAAGCGACGCGCGCTTTACTTGTGGTAACCAAGTGTACAAACAAACACGCTGTGAATGTGTGTGTGAAGACGAGTAGCGTCAGCACAATTTTTTTAATTTTATTAAATGGTAACTTCAGTAACGTGGTAACACTTTGACCCTGAGCTGGCCTAACGTAGTACGTACCGTACGAGTTTCAATAGAATGCGAGGCCAGGTGGCTTATACTGATGTTGTTATCATTGCCAGAAAAATCAAAATTGGTAGAAACTAAAACTTATTTAGTTTTACGCCTACCTCATTCATCTCACTGCGCCTATTCCCGGCACACATAAGCGCGGCTCGCACGGTAGCCTTCGGGAACATCGCGAGCTGTTGGAGAGTGAACTCCTTGGTGCTGGTGCTGCCGTTCTTAATGATGATCTTCACGCGGTGCTTGGAAGATTCCAACTCTGGAACAGGCATGTGTTGACGGACGTAAAATAATTCGCTGTAAACAAAAGAATAGGCCGTGGTGAGGAGGGTAGGCTAGCAGTTGTATATACAATACTTCTGTGTTTGTTTACAAATTTCATTACGACATGATTATTGATTTATAGATCGCTAGTTTTTACCCGCGGCTTCGCAATTCGAAGTCGGAAATTATGTCACGTGAGCTTACTACCGGCATAAAAGTATTCTATGTCCCAGCCCAGGTCATGGTCTAACTGTGTGCCAAATTTCATCGAAATACGTTCACCCGTTAAGACGTACAAAGGTAACAGACGGACAAAATTACTTTCGCATTTATATTTATAATATTAATATGAATATGAATAGTATTTTGCCATGGAATGAGTTCAAACTACGTGCCGATAAGTGAGAAGATTACGATGAAACAAAAGAACGTTTAAATAAATAAAAGTGTCAAAGTATTTGTTTCATGGTCTTGGAGTTCTTTCGCCGACTGGCTTATCTAAAAACAAGTTTTCATGCAGGTTAAAATTAAAACATGTAAGTACGTCGAGTGAATGTAATAACAAGACCTACCAATGACTGCAAAAACGAAACATTTAAAACAGCATACTCCACACTTTCTTTACACTTGCCGTTGCTAACTACTTCTATAGCATCATATCACTATTCTAACTCAGCTTCTATGCACAAGACAGATCTACGCAAAAACACTCTAAAATCATTCACAAGCACATTACCAACATACTTGGGCGTGTCAAAGTACGCTATCTGCATCTTGGCCGGTATCTCGGCGTTGAACGGCTTGCTGGTCTTCACGATCAGTCTCTTGTCTCTGTTCGGTTCCTTCACCCACATCTCGTCGTCCGTGTGGTCAACTATGTCGTCCTCGTGAAGGTTACCTATGGATGTGCTGCTCATGTTTTTATTGGGAACTGGGTATACATGGAAGTAAATTCTTAGCCAGCTCGAAAAGTCTTAAGTAAAGCCGATATCAGACACTTCACTTCTTGCCTTTCATTCGGCATCTTTCACTCGTTCTCATTAGTTAACCGATCAAACGATGTTAGATTTGGATACTCGGTTTATTCCTATGTAATATTGTCGGTGTCGTGTGAACGTGGAATAAAATAAAAATGAGCCTTAGCTCGAGTGAAGCGTCTGATATCGGCTTAAGGAGTGGCAAGAGTTTAAGCAAGTTTTTGCCGGTACATGATACTAAGATGAGACACAAAAGTTTTACCAAGGTGCTCTGGTTGAGGTTGACTGGTAGGCTGCCTATAGACTGTAATACCTCAAATTACTGATACATGAGGTATTTCAACATTGTCTCTTCATCGGCGACCCCGAAGAGACAGTGGTGAAATACCTCAACCAGAAAAAGACAAATTTTACCTGCACAGGTCATCTTCTTAAATTCGGAACACAGCGATGTTGTAATCTACCTCTTAAGGTGCAAAAGGAGCCGATAGCCGTCAACTATGCATTCTGTATTACAGTATACAGAATGCATAGTTGACGGCCATCGGCTCCTATCAAACTAAGTAAAAACCACTTTTATTTCTGGTGGGAAAAAGCGCTGCACGCAAAACATTGTGATTGTGGGAATTTGGGTGCATGCAATGGTATAGGCGACTTCTGAGTTTGTTTCGGCCTTTCTTCTCAGAGTAGTCAGATAGGAAACACCGACCTCACCTAGCTTATTTTTTATATGACGTGTAAAAGTGATTCCGATATCCTATTTACAGAATAAACAATTTCATTTCATAGAAGTTGTGATGATATTTAAAGTTATAACTTTTAAAATATATGATAAAGTTGGAACTTTGACCTTCATACATCAACTCACGCCTTCCTCCCACGGAGGTACAGGCAGAAACTACATAACGCAATCTGCTACGATGCTTACATACTCCTTTCGCCTCGTTTACGTTCATACATCTGGTCAGTATCTCCATAATCACAAGGTTCCCTCCCAGGTCTGGTCTAATACAAATAATTATTACAATGACGGAGAGTACAAGTGACTCTCGACTTCGTTAAGCGTCTTTTTACACCAAATATTACGGCATTCATAACATAAACACTCACCTACTCTATAAGACTCCAGCAAGGCATACACCTCCTGCGTCTTGTGCATTCCGTACACGTTCCAGAAGGGCTCAATACTCAGCCCTCCAGCGTTCATGATCTGATCCCCTCCTGGGTGGGAAGGCAGGAACGACGTCACGTCGTACACGCCGTTCTTGTAAGTCACCCAGAAGCTTTTCCTGTGGAGGGGTTCGAGTTTAGAAGTGGGGTTCGTTCAGGTTTTGGAAAAGGAGTTTATGCATGGCTATTAATTATCGCGTTTGAAGCTTCATTTTTCGAATAAAACAAAATAAAGAATAATAAATTAGTAGTTTAAAAAAACACTAGAAAAACACGCTTTTATAAATGCACGTAAAAACAAAAATACGATTTTCCATCATGAAGTTCCAGTTCATATCTTCCGTCTCCATCATCAGATCAGTTTGACAGTACCATATTATTGTATTGTCATCAGAACTACATACAGCTGCCAATTTTCATTACGCTACGACCCTTCGAAGATGGTTAAATTAGTTACCTTAGATTCCATTACATAGTTACATACAGGTCGACCTAATAAAAGCGTGTTAAAAATTGATTTATTTGTCACAGAATGACAGAAATACATGCATATAAAAAGATAAGATAACTCAAATAAAAAACAAAACAGATTTATGCTTATGAACACAGAACATAAAAAGTCGAAAAGCTGATGCACATTCGGTTAAGTGTATATATTACAGTATCAAAGATACAGTTTAACAAACTGACTGTCAAGATAGTTACAGATAATATAATTATGTAATAGTTGTAAGGTAAGAATGACACGTGCCCCCCGAGTGGTTCAAAACGAGCAACGCCGAGTCACAGGCAGCGGTTAAATAACCTGTAGATACGTCAGCAGGACTAACAATACTGCCAAGTGAAGGTAGGAAATGATCTTCACAAACCATATCTCTGCTTTCGCAGTAGAAATGGTGGCCTTAGCTTAATCGCCCGGACTGCGAGGAAGAGCCTCGCTAAGGAACTATTCCTCCATAAGCATTCTTTCATCTACCCGCTATCCTACGGTGGGAAACGTGCCAAAAGAATACTCATTAACATCTAAATGACTGGCGAGTGAGAAACAAGTCATAAGCGCCAATTATATAGTGCTCTGTGAGCGCCATCCTCAGCGGACCCGGGTAACGTTATAATGAGTCTTCTTGAGGGAATAAGTAAGACTGGTTGTCAGACTTTCGGCCTTCTGACGACCTGTAACGACTGCCCACCAGCCAACCAGGGACCAACAGCTAATGTGCTTTCCGAGGCACGGAGGGCTATATCATTGTTTACTAAAATCCATGCAGTACGCTTTTAATAACAATAATTTCATCATACTCAAATACGTAATCACAACCATATCTTGACAACAACACAGTACAAAATAAATGTAGTTTATATATCTACGTATTACAAACTCAGTTATCAGTGCCAAGATTGTTGCCAAATACTCGTAGAAGCCGAATACCATTACGTACTATGCACGATTCTTATCAGTTTATCAGCAAGAGTTGATCTTGTTAATCTAATCTAATTTTCAGATTTTAACGACCGAGGAAATTTTGCTCTTCGAATTTTTACCGCTAAAGGTAATTGCTGGAACTATCTTGGGTGGTTAACAATCTATTATCGCTATTAAATCATCATAATCTATAGTTACTGTTTATCTAGATGAATATAGGTCATTATTATGTAATTTATCGCTAAGAGTTTGTCGGTATGTAGGGTACAGATGTATTGGAAAGCTATAGTTGCTACGTTGCAGTTCTCGACTCGACTATCAGGCTTCCACATTCTTAAAATAGTTAGGTACATTTATTGTGCAAATAACTTTCAGAGGTTTGTCAAAGGTAATAACGCTATCGATTATTTAGGTAGATCTTGATCTTGACCCATGATAGTGGAAGGAACCGTGGGGTTTTTTTTCCGGTAAGAGTCCGACATAACTCTCCGTTCTCCTCACACGAAGGGTATCCAAGAGGATCTCCTCATAAAAAAGGTAGATACATTGAAATAAAAATATAATTGTGAATCGACAAATTACTAAAAATCTGTATCAAACATGATCAATTATTTAGTCACGGCATTTAATAAATTACTTACCGATTGAGGAAATATTGATTTGTCACAATTTCCTTAAAATGTTTCTCAGTGGGATTCCAATAACTCGTTGGTCGTAATATGACTAGGTATTTAGTGCAGTCAACAAAATAGATAATCACGTAGGCAACTAATAAAGGGGCATGCGACCAGACAGGTTTCAAACAGGAATGTGGTCATGTTTGATGCTTACTTTTCAGTTTATTCAGTAAAATTATGTTTTTCCTTTGTCTTATAACTTACTCGCATGCAATAACGATGAATATTGACGCCGTACTGCAGATAATTGAATATTCATGTTTATTTCTTGCATGCTAACCAAACTTTTTTGCAGACTGTTGAGCACTTATAATTTTTACTACCTATTATTATTGTCGATAAATACGTTGACTGGCATTTATGAAGTGTTAATATTTTAATGCTTTTTTCTTGGCAGATTGATGTGTAATCAAGTCAAGATATTGACGTTTTTCCTACTCGCACAAATATTTATTGGCTAATAATTTATTGTCAGGACTTGGTATATTATGTTTAATGTCTCACGTAACAATAGTAGCATTTAATTGAAAGTTCATTTTATTATTGCTTGAGCACAATACTGTTAGGTTTAACAACCATCATGTACTTGCAAATGTCTTTAGTAAGTTACTGATTTCTTCACAGATTTTCTAAATGAAAAGCTGTGACGGTAGGTATTTTACACCTGCCCAGACACTATGGAAATCAAGAAGTTTTATTCTTGAAAGCTACCATCTATAGCTTTTAAGAATAAAAATGTGGTGTATAATATGATATAGGATCCATGAAGGGTTAATTTAAGTAACAGTAACTTACTCATCATCATGTTTCCTAACGTCATCTGACCTGAAGGTAGGAAGGTCAGGCCTCTTCTCACCTGCCTCTATTTTTTTATCTTCAACATCTTTGGCTTTCTTTTTATTTCCATTTTTGTTAGATTTTTCTGAAATGTACAAATGCACAATCTGCAATCAAAATAATGGCCATAACATTTTACTATAATTTATTTTATGGTCTGATTCTGATCTTTTTAGACTGATCTTTTTTATGGGAACCGATCACTTTTCCGAAACTTTTTTGTTCGAATTTCATTTTACCGAAAACTATTGACCGACGTCTTTTTTGCTATATGCATCATTTGTCATTATGCATCATTTTTAGATTATCGAAGTATCATGTCTCATACGTATTATTTTACCGAACTATATTTCGCCGATTTACAAAATAACTTGGCCGAAGCCTCCTTTGCCAAATGATTTATTTGCCATATTTTCACCACACCGAAAGAACATTTCACGGAATATTATTTGGTCACAAATATATAGCCGGTTACTTGGTAGCATTTTCATATTATTAATTTAAAATAATCTCATAAAAGTCAATATGTTGTGCTGCAAAATTTAGTGACAGAAACGAATCGCTGCAAACCGACTTCACGCAGTCTTGTCTGCTCTACCCCTACCTAGAGTGTAATTTAAGCCCACGTAGGCGCGGAGGGGTAGGGCGGCCCGCGAACTGAGGAGCAGGAGGTTTGAAGGCCCGCCGCCGCGGCTGAGCAAGCCGAAGCTGCGGTGGTGAGCGTTAAAACCATCTGCGACCATAAGCTCGCATGGGGCCGCCCAAACCCCGTAGCGCCGGAGCCGTAACAGAAACAATGCTTGCTGCATGTGCATGCCTGCTTGCATGTTACATGCTTGTTTGCACGCTGCATGCTTGCTTGCATACTGCATGCCTGCTTACACGGTGCATACCTGCTTGCATGCTGCATGCTTGAAGCAAGCATCCTTGTTTGCATGCTTGGTTGTATAAAATTAATGTTCGGAACGGGAAACATAATACTTCAAACAAATGTTATTTAGGTTAAGTGTAACTTCGGTAAAAAGTTTTTCGACCAAATGAAACGTCGAGAAAAGTGACGAAAAAAATCGAATTGATAATAGGACAACTGATACAGTGGCAGACGTGACTTCGATGAAGTAAAAAAAAACGATAATAGTTGAAAAGTTTTAGGTGAAATGAAATTCGGTCAAATATTTTTCGAACTTATGATAGGTAACCCTTTTTTATATTTCTATTTTGAACAAAATAAATTAAGTAATGTTTTATTTTAATCTTTTTAAGTTAATAGTTTTAATTCAGCACTCAATAGCATTTAAACAAATATCATGCATAATATATATTGAGGAAATTAAAACTATTTATTTCAGTATGTTAAAATATGTTTTCATCAATTCTTAGAACCAACTGATAAAACTTTTGTTACTCATTTGCCTGTGAATTATGTATTTGTTAATCACCAGGTTTTTAGAGTGCAAATTAAGGTAACACAAGTAAGAAGAAAAGCAGTAGCATCTTCTTATTCCTCTCAGTGAAGGAGCCATCAGTGCAGAGTTCCAGGTTGGTAACCTATAATAGGCTTTTTGCTAGTGCCAACAGGTATAATAAGGCAAATGTAATGGTTGTAGGCATAATTCATATGAGTTGTCACATCTCACATGACCATCTGGATGAACCACTTAATTATTTAATTAAATTGTAACGGAACACAGAGCACAGTACTTTGGACCTGGCTGAAAACACTTAAGAATACAAAAGAAGACGTTTATTTATAAAAGAAACAGAAATTACCAGCTAGAACAGTTCCAATGATCACTGAACTAAATAGTGCGGTCGCTACAGTTTTTCTGTAATCACCATACCTATTCTTTTGTTCTTTATGGCCATATTGTTCTTGATTTGATACATTGACTGCAGTCGCAGCTAGGTTGATGAATTTATTCTTTTGGTTGATTGTTCTGAAAATAAATACAGTCATTAATTTAATTAATATATACTTACTAAGAATGAATGAATGAATTAGTCGAAGTGTTGGTGCTTGGGGGAGGCCTATGTTCAGCAGTGGAAGTCTTTTGACTGAAATGATGATGATGATACTTACATAGAAGTAACTATTGGTCTCTAGTTCATTGTTATGTAAGGATATCAAGGATATTCTTCAGAAACTAAGGTCAATAAAAATTTGCAAAGTAGGTAGGAAATCTGTATGGAGAACCTCATTTTGAGTGTTCCAACAGCTGATATAGTATGTGAAAGAACTTGGGTTTATATAAATGATGAATATCGACCTTGATGGTGACTATATGGATATATTTAGATTTTAGATACTGGTGTAAATAATAAATAGGTATGTAAGGCATATTGTTTGAATATTTTTCCCATTCAATATTGTAAAAACACTGGAAGATTATCACGACTTCCACAACAATTTTTTAAAACAATAAAGTTTTCGGAATTATATCCCTTAGTGTTTTCCTTCCAGGAAAATAAACTAAGTGAACACTACACTTTTTAAACATTCACAGACCATTTTATCGATTTTACTTTAACGCGAAGACATACAAAAAGTGTTGATTGGACGCAATTTTCACTGAAAAAAAACTCACCTTAGCAGTATGTTTTTTAGCGACATTTTGATCAAAATTCTTCAAAACAACGTGTTGTTACGGCGTTTACATGATAAACTAGTAAAATTAAAAATATTGTTTGTTATCGGCTATCACAACAATATTCCGACCTTGGATAGTGGACTATTTGTGACGCTGACGACCTTATAATTATCATCACACATTTATTTATTCTCAAGCTCAACACAACTCGCTAGTGACGTTAGCTGACGTTTCACCGAAGTGGGAACTGGGAAACTCGAATCAGTGTTTCCATTTATGTTTTTGGGTTTTCCCCAGTTCTTCAATGAAATTTCCGGCTAAACTTCGCAAAAAAATATTCAAAATTCCTTGGTTTAGGGAGCAAGATTATAATAAATAATAGAACATCATTCCACTTATTGAACATAAAATACCTGCTAGACAAAGAAATTTACAAGATCAGAAGCCGAATTACTTTTACACTTTTTCGCTGCATTAACACTTAAAAATATTTTGTATGAAAAATTCTTCGATCAATAATGCACTAGATTCCCGGTAAGCGCTTCAAAAACGGAACGAAAAATAAGAGCACATATTCGGTTGTGGTCTTATTTCAAATTAGTACGGTCCAATCATAGCCAACGTTAAGACGTCAAAATGCCGCAGTACGCGTTCAAAAAAATTGTAAAAAACCACCGTAACACCAAGATTTTAGAAGGAATATTTTTTTTTCGGTAAGTTTATTATCAGTAAGTGTTTTTCGAAAATAATAACAGAATTCAATAGTAAATATAAATCAATTAGCAAATATTATGATTGTTTGGCCAATATTTGTGACAACTACCAACTATTGGAACAAACATCGACTGTTCTGGAACAGGGAATGCATGGTGTAGTATTGTTATTTTATATTTGGTTTCTGTTTGTAGATTTCCTAGCGACCCATTTCGTTATGTAGAATGAATGAGTATCTGAATGAGAATGGGTATCTACTGTCACGAAAGAAAGAGGAAAAGAAATATATAAGCCTTATAAAAATTCGACAATTTGTTCGATTCATTTTAATAGATTGGACATAACTGTAAACACGCAAAGGCGTAGATTACTAAAACAGTATAACAGTAACAATAAGTATTTTTGAACTTATATAAAATTGAATTTTTATTTTCAAGCGACATGACATTATAATTATTTGTTTCTCCGATGACAGAAAGATTTAATTTTGCCATTATAATTAAATATTTGTTTCTCCGACGACAGAAAGATTTAATTTTGCCATTGTAATTAAAATAAATATTTGTATCTCCGACGACAGAAAGATTTAATTTTGCCATTGTAATGAAACTTTATGTTTGAGTGTCAAGGCTTATAATAAACTGAATTTGTTAGTAAATATTTTTTTTTCTGTATTTCATAGAAAGAAATATAAACACATTTCGCCTCCACTCATTCGTTGTCCAAGTGGCGAGCCTCTGTCATAAATTTTTATTGCTTTTATTAGCACTTTGTAATTCGAACTTTAAAATAAGCATGTAAGGCTGAATTTGTTTTGATGTATGTTTGACTTTTTTGTTTTTTGTACATAGCTTTGTGAATACAACTTTAAGCATTGCATTTAAGGTCGAATTTACATTAATGTATATTTATTTAAACTAGAAGTACGTAAACACAATTGGCGACAGTTTAAGAGAACTTTTGTATGGGATAGTGTATCTAGTGCATTATTGATCGAAGGAAAAATTAAACAAAATGAAATACAAAAAAACTCACATAGAGTTTGTTATAATGCGACTTAGTTCTGATGTCGTCTATAACGACGCCGGTAATAGTACAATTAACATGGTAAACTAAAATTAGACAGATTACATTCATTACGAATTTGAAGGAATCCCCTATAATCGGTGGTGCCATAGAGTAAAGTAATACAGCGTGGCTACTAACATTGAATGCATTGAATATTATTATTATTCATTTATTAATTCGAGTTACAATGACTCATACAATATTTAATACAACACACATACACCAAACAATACGTTACAATACAATACAAAAACAAAAACACAGTACACTAACACATTAATGGCCGACGACTGTAGGTGACGTGCAAGTCACTGCAGCGTCGTAAGTAAGGACAGTCGAGCCTGTCAGCTATCATCATCAGCACGCTGTTGGGGCTGCCGCGCACCCTGCGCACCAGAGATGCGCACCTCTTACGCATCGTTGCATAGAAGCAGTCGACGCTAGCTTCGGCAAACATGCCTGAGGCACTACAGTGTCGCGGCAGCCCCATCAGCGCTCTGAAAGCGTTGTTATATTGGACGCGGAGGGCTTCGTATGCTTTTTGGTTGTGATTCACCCACAGGCTGCACGTGTAAAATGAGGTACAATAAGCTCTAAAAAGTGTTTGCTTGACCGACTTGGAACAACGTGCAAACCTGCGGGCTATCATATTAGCTCTAATTGACAATGCCCTCCGCTCCCTCTCGATATCAGTATTGTCTCTGAGACCGACAGTAATCAAATGCCCTAGGTATTTGAAGTGGTTCACTTTTAGCAAGGGAACCCCGTACAGTTTGATGGGCGGTACTGTTATAGGACATTTTGAGCCGGCCTCAAACACCATAAACTGACTTTTCGTGACATTGTATTTCAGACCGTGTTCTTCAGCATATGCCTCACATATCTCCAACAATGTTCTTATGCCACAAACCGATGCGCTCAGCAGCACTATGTCGTCCGCATAGCTGATATTATTCAGGCACACTCCATCAATATGACAACCGACATGATGACTGCTGAGAGCAACAATCAGTGCATCAACATATAAGTTAGAGTGCGGGGGAGCTCAACCCTCCCTGCCTCACCCCACACTCCAACCCATATGGTTTCGACAGAGAACCCACCCATTTCACGCTATTGATCTGGCCTCCATACCAACATTTAAACAAGTTAATCAGTTCTGTGGGGAAATCTATGTTCTCCAACTTCTTCCATATAATGTCATAAGAGACCAGATCAAAAGCCTTGGATAAGTCGAGAAAGCACGCGTACACTAGAGTATGTCTGTCCGTATAATACTTGACGGCATGCTTAAGACACAGTATAGCAGTCTCTGTGGACAATCCTGGGCGAAAACCAAACTGATTATCGTGCAGATGCAAATATTCATTTAACTGTGTGTCAAGCAAGCCGTCAAGCACTCTCGCAATAATAGTCGCCAATGAAATAGGCCTGTAATTACCCTTATCTGACAGGTCCCCTGTTTTATTTTTCACTACAGGCACTACGATTGTCTTAATGAGTTCAGAGGGTAAACAAAAACTAAAAAGCATTGCCAACACTCTAGGTAGGTGATGTCCACCCTGCTGAAGATGTTCAACACTGAGGCCGTCATGGCCAGGGGACTTGCCTCTGGACATTGAATTAACAGCACACGCTACATTTTTAGAGCTAATTCTCGTACCCAACTGACCACAACATGTCTCAACATTAAACATCCCCAGTGAAGGCGGCCCGAGAGGCGATTTCACATGAAAATGTTCTCTAAAGAGATTGGCAATGTCCTTGGGGTCACTCAACCAATTGACGCCTACGGGGAGGCCAGGCCGATGTGCCATTTTATTCGTGCCTTTCCAAAAGTTACGGAAATCCTTTTTTAAATGATGTGAAGCAAGGATATCCATTTTAATCTGGTGCTGATGGTCTTGGCACCATTTAAGCCTGGACTTAACAATCCTTCAGCTCTGACACATCTCATTGTAAGCAGGCCCAGTTGAAGGCCCCCCGCATCGTTGCCAAACACGAAACTGCAACCTGGCCACCCCGTACGCCTCACTTACGTGCCTATTCCACCCCACAATGCATCGCGAATTACCCCTGCGTCGCGCACTTCCACGACCTACAGCCGCAGACTCACTGAGTGCGGTCACAATATCTCCATACAATTTCTCTATAACCGATCTATGATTAGGCTCATTACAATAATTATCTGCACAATGAATAAATTCTGATGGAAAATCAATTAATTTTAATTTACTGTTGCATTCTATTTGGTACAATTTAATCTGTTCACGAGTTCTTTCTCCCCATAACACACCCGTATTAATATTATTTATGACATTTACTTTTGGCGTTAATAAATTAAGTTTACATTCAAGTACGAGAGGGTAATGGTCAGACCACGTAATATTATAATTAACATAAACACTGAAAACGGAACACAGTGCGGATCGCGTCACCACACAGTGGTCAAGCCACCTTTTCGAGCCATGAGCCTCACTAACAAAGGTATAAGTGCCCGACTGAACACCTAACATATTAACATCAACACACACCCAGTCTTGATCATGACAGAAGTTAGTAAGTTCATTATAAAATAATTCACTAGGATGTGTATTAAAGTCACCTAATAAGTAAACAGAATCTATCCCATATTCATCTATAATTGCACTCACCCTGCCAAGGCAATCCGTAAACTCAGGCAAATTACTAAGCGCGTCCGTAGGCATGTATACACTTAGCACGATAATCGGCCTATCGGCCGTCACTATTTTAACTGCACACACACGCGGATTATCGCACGAAACAACACTCACATTCTGGCATACGCTGTGTCTCCACATCAGAGCTACGTCGCCGCCGTACGGTCGACCGCGCAGCATCCCCATCGACGTGTCCACTGCAGATGTACCAGTAGTGCTAAACTCGGGGTCTATAGTGCCCAGAAAGGGTAATTCATCCGGCATTACCCACGTCTCCTGCAGTGCTATTATATCCGATGTCCGACATAATTCTCTGACACTGTCAACAGTACGTTTAACACTCTTGCAATTAAAACTTGTCAAAGTATAAGTTTCGTGATTCACAATTTTATTAGAAGTGGGCCGTAACTTATCCATTATTTATTTGTACTTAAGTCGTCAACAAATAGAGATCTGTTCGATTTTTGGCGATTAAAATGGACAAATCGTCTGAATATGATGCCCTGTGGCCACAAATTTTCATCCAAATACAATGGTAATTTGGATTCGGAAACTAAGAACTTGTAGGCAATATGATCCCTTATTTTCTTCATCAGTATTTTCTCCAGAGAAACCGAGTCCTGTGTCTTGGAGCGGATGTAATTCACTATCTCGATTTCGGGCGTTTCACTATGAATATTAGTGATAAATATGGGAACTTTCCTATCTGCTGCTCTAAATTGGCACTCCACATCTCTCGCTACGCCCGTTTTGCCCACATAACGGTATTTAGACGGCTTCTTCTTATATGACACTTTTTTCCACCCGTCACCGTTATTGTTTCCATTGCACGGCGCATCACACTGGTCCTTTACATCGTTGTCGGTAACAGCACCTGCGATTGTTACAGGCAAAATCAGCTGACTCGCTCGCGTTCCAAACACAGTGGTGTTTCTCGAGCGCTCAGTCGTCGTCGATGACGACGGCGGCGTCACCGCTACACTAGCCACAACACCACCGGTCGAACATACACTCGTTACCTGCGCGTGAGTCATCGCGGCTCTGGCACTGTCCGCTGATAACCGTTTCTGCGTACATGACTTGCGATTATTTTGATTTTCTTCTACCCGCATAATTTCTCTATATTGTGGTGATAATTTATTTAATCACTATCACTTTCGTTATTGTTGCACAACTCGTTCAGAGAAGAATTAAGCAGGTGCGAAAGCCCCATAGGGCCACTATCAAGTAACCATCCGCCTCGTTTTGCATTTACTTTACACGCAGACGTAGGTGGTAGCGAATCATTTTTGATTTGTAGGAATTCCGTTCTCAATTCCTTCAATCTATCTAACGTAGCATATGTAGTTTTCACTTCATCAATTGTAGCTTGCATGCGAACAAGATCCTTCAGCAGTTTGGTACAGTCTAAATGGTCAAACGTAATAGGTGGCAGTTTTTCAAGTTGCCTTGCCACAAACACTGGTATATCTTCTGGATCGGCAGATTTGAACAGATTTATGATATCTGCTAAATCTCTCTGTTCTTTCCCTTTGTTTTTTCTCATGATTTTTCGCATATTCGACGTAATGGAATCGAAAAGAAGTGACTTTGACCTTTTGATTTCATCACTGGTAAATGATGAAACACAAATCCGCACTAGTGTTTCTTCATCGATAACCGACACTTTATTTTGGATGTAAGATAACATCTCATCAATAACTATGTTACATTTATCACACTTTAGAATGTTCGTCATTTTTTACTACGACACGTAAAATCAGCGCTGTCGAACAAAAATGCAACCGTCACGGAAGGATGCGCGCGCGGAACTATTATATGTTTATGGCTACTATAACCAATAGGGCTAACAGCTAAAAATTTTAGGGTAAAATTGAACTTAAGTTAAGTTCAATTTTACCCTAAAATTCGCTAAATCCCGGTCAAAATACAATATCCCTAAAGTTCGTTTTTTAATCTCGTCTCGACTAATTTGACAGGTGCAAATGTCAAAATTGAAAAAACAAACAAAAAATTATTTGAAATGTCAAATTAGTCTACGGGATTAAAAAAACGAACTTTAATCATATTTATTTAAATAAACATGTTAAAGTTTGTTTTATTATTATATTTGCATAATATTGGTCATTTTACCTTAAAAAAGGGAGAAATCCCTAAAAGTGGAAACACTGAATCGAATATTCTGTTCCTACTCGACACGTATTGTCCCGTAATGACAATGACACTAGTAATAACTGTCATATATGACAATCAGCTGACCGGCCCGGAAGTAGTTTTATGATAATTATTTTAATACTTTTTTTTTTTACATCCTTGACATAATCTTTTAATTATTTGACATTATATAGGTACTTACAATATTCTAAGTGTATTCTAAATATATATATTTTTTAAATTAAATTTGGTTTGTTACAGCTGTAGTGGCAATCATGTCATTTGGTTTAAATAGGTCTTTATTTTTATTTATCTTTTATATACCTAGTTTCTTAAAAATTTTGTGAATGTGAGAACGTTGTAGGCTTTAACAGACTGTAGATCTGTGGACCATTTTATATTTTGCTAAGTACCTGGTACTTGTTGATAGGCCTACACTGTCCTCTTATACCTTTTAACACTGTAAAACCATTTACTTTTAAAAGAGTAACCATGGAGTTTCTTGCCGGCTCTTCTCCATAGGAAACGACCAATTGGAACCGTGCACCTAGCTTCTGACGTTTCATAAGTGCCTTTGTAGGTATATGTGAAATAAAATATTTTGATTTTGATTTTGATAAATAAAAAATTAATATCGTTCGTTATCGATTGTTATCTCTAGTAGTAAGAAAAAGTTTAGCGGCATTCTGTCTGTGAGTAAATATAAATAGTTGGCAGGGTAATTTACTAGTCAAGAACATATGTAGTTAATAATGAAATAGTTACGTTACCCCGGAATCTGGCGGGGATTTTGGGTTTAACAGAAAGTTCGCTTTAAGCCTCGTCCAGATTGGCGCGATGCGACTCTAACAAAACATTTTCTCAACCCAGTGTCGCGTCGCGACGTCGCGTCTCGCCAGTCTACACGAGGCTTTAGCATTTTGTAAAAATCGGTAATGGTAATCCAGTAGGTAATCATTTATTTATAATAAAGAGTAGAATACTCCATAACTCACATTTTATTCTTTACGACGCCATCGTCGCTCGTCGTCGTAATAAAGATCAAAAGTGATTGAAGCACTCAATAGGTGTCCCTATTGAGTGTATTGGTGTTTGGTGTTCGCTAATGGATTGTCATTAATATTAACGTACCTACCTACTTAACATGTTCAGAAGTGATGACCGTAGGGGCTTGGTAACATGGCCATTAGGCTGGTCCGAGGATACCGCACGGTCTCCCGTGAGGCGGCGAGCCTCCTTGCCGGACTACCGCCATGGGACATGTGGGAGTGTCGCGAGGAGGTGAAATGCCGGGGCGTAACTCCGCTGCCGCGAGAAATCACGGCACAGCGGACAGATCTCCGGCGGGATCAGCGGGAGAAGTAATTTGATGATTTCCCATCCTCAAAAAAAAAAGGGGGTTGGTGACATAGGTACCTAATTATTGATTTAACAGGCGTAGGTATGATAAATAATAGACAGCTGAATGTTATATTGAATTTTAACCTCCATAACCTACCTAACAGTTACCTCATAATTTTGTTCAATAGCGATGATCTTATAGCTTTTTCAGTCTGAAATGACGCTCCCCACTACCGCATTTTACGTACAAGTCGCGGCGCCCGTGTTCCTACGTCAAATGCGGTAGTGGGGCGCGTCATTTTAGACTGGACAAGCTATCCTACACACAGAAGGCTGTAGCGGACAGTGGCGTCGCTAGACCAAAAGTGGACGTCGGCGACATGATGTTTACGAGGCCTCTTTCATTTCCCAGTCGAAAGAAAAACATTAATTTGAATGAGTTGTATTATACACAGTATGAGTACCGTATACAGGGTGTCAGGGACATCGACGCGAAGCCGGCTACCATGGATTCAGTACATGATTCTGAACCCCACTGCGTTGAAATTTTTCGTCGGTTATCAAAAAAAAATCTACCTACGCGGTCAAAATGTATGGAGCGGCTGTTTTTTTTTAAATTGCAATTCATTATCAATATTCTAACTTTAAGGATAAATGCCCTTAAAGTTGACAAATTGTAAAGACTGTCAACACCGACATTATTGAAAGCGTATAATATAATATATATAATATAATAGTGATAATGCCTGCTGAAGTATGGCGAGCCGGAACCTTCCATTGCATTGCAGGATGCGGTGATTTCCCGAGTTATCGAGCTATGTAGCAATAATCGTCAGGTTTTATTCGGAGGCGATTCCGACATAGGTAACCCTCCGTTTTCCCCAAACTCCCGCATGAGGACTTTCGCAATAAAAAAAAAAGCGGCCAAGTGCGAGTCGGACTCGCCCATGAAGGGTTCAGTAGCAGCAAGTAACTTAATATAAAAGTTCTTGTAGGTTTGAGTTGATTGAATGAAAGGTAAATTGCGGTTTACGATTTATGACGTATTAAAAAAAAATACTACTTACTAGATCTCGTTCAAACCAATTTTCGGTGGAAGTTTACATGGTAATGTACATCATATATTATATTTTTTTTAGTTTTATCATTCTCTTATTTTAGAAATTACAGGGGGGGACACATTTTACCACT
Source organism: Agrochola macilenta (assembly GCA_916701695.1). NCBI lineage: Eukaryota > Metazoa > Arthropoda > Insecta > Lepidoptera > Noctuidae > Agrochola > Agrochola macilenta. The sequence goes on from OU753553.1 coordinate 24,298,877, forward strand.
TTGGAAGTGTCTCCCGCGCAAACTATTCAGTTTAGAAAAAAAATATTTTCGAAACTTCAATATCATTTTTGTAGACCTATCCATAGATGTTTGGGTTTGATGTTTTTTTTTTTGAGTTTCAGTTCTAAGTATGGGGAAAGCCGATTTTTTTTTTTTTAATGTTTTTGTTTGAAAATCTTAAAGCGGTTCACAGAAAACATCTACTTACCAAGTTTCAACAGTATAGTGCTTATAGTTTCGGAAAAAAGTGGCTGTGACATACGGACGGACAGACAGACAGACATGACGAATCTATAAGGGTTCCGTTTTTTGCCATTTGGCTACGGAACCCTAATAAATAAAGTACCTACCTACAATTACCTATCATTAGTGGAATCAGGTTTGCGTCGTTGGTAGGTACCGCTACGTACACTTCATTATTTATTTATTTCTAAAACACTTAGCCTATTTTACATTTTGGTTTTAGCCACACAACGAAAACCTCACAAGGTTTATCTGTGCCGGCGAGCCGCTCTTTTAAAGTTTAACATATTAATTTAAATGTTCTTAGTTCAAACGTACACTACATACATACATTAGGAGACTTTTTGTGTAAGGAAACGCTTTGATTTGTACTTATAACTTTTCGAACCCGTTTTGTATAACGTTTGCAAGTCCTCTGGAAGTTTATTAAGAAGAAAAGGTACTAAATAATCTGCAACTCTCATCCCGTACACATTATTACATTTAGGTAGGATGTATTTATTTGTAAGTGGTAACGTTCTGGTTATGGTAACGTACATAATATAAGCACACTTTAATACATTCATTACATTAAAAGAGCGCATATTAAAAATGTATGTTCTGAGTATCTAGTAGCAAGAAGTAAAAGAAACTGCTACGTTCGAACGTCGTTAACCTCTTGCTCATATTCTAATGAGATTTTAAAGACTTTATGCATTAGTTATACTAGATGCACGTAAAATAGTTGATATTTAAGATTTTTTCCGAGTAGGTAGGAGTTGAATACCTACATTGTGAATTAAAAACGCGCTCTTTACTGAATAAAATGCACAATTCTATGATACCATTTTGCACCTTAAAATGGTAGGTAGATAGGTTGTTTTCTGGTCACCAGCCGTACCTACCTACCTTACCTACTAGTTACGACTGACTGCTATAGGTAGTGTACCTACCTATATTTGTCCTAGCTCTTCAATTCCACGCGTCGAAAAGTACGTCTAAGTAGGGAGTAGTTTATCAATAAAATCCTTTCATTATTACATTCCGTTGCGCACACTAGTGTTTTATTGCTCTCCTTACGTGTAATGGCGTCTCGAACTACAAGTGGAATAAAGTTTACTTATGCCTCCCTGTTGGGAACGCGTATTGGCAGATAGAAACGCCTCCGGACAAAGTTACGGTTGCAACAACATAGTTTTGCATTGCATTGCAGAACTAACTTTCGCATTGTTTTGTTTTCATAACAATTTTAACGAAAAACTTGCAAAATATTGTGGCTCTTTAGTCTACCCATCAGCTTTGTTTAGAACTTTGAGGAATATACACACAACAGGCGCGATCAATATTGTATATATATGTGTATTAGAGTATCTGCTTACTTAAATTTTCAAATGTATGTCAATTTTTTCAGTCAACTCAGTCGTAGATGGTGAAATTTTATTCGTGTATAGCTCATGCTGTTGTAAAAGCAAGAGTTAAAGTTTAGAAACGTGCCACCTCGATAGGGGGTAGGGGAGGGTAGATAGGGGGGGGGGGATTTAATAAACTCCCCTACTCCCCCCGCCAGGGATACATAGTTTTTTTTTTAAACGATTTTAATATGACACAAGATACCTTTTTTTTAAGAAGTCGGTTATTAAGGTTGATAAATGAAATTAGAGGGAGGAGAGAGGAAGAGGGCAAGTCATCCCTCCACCAGTTTACAGGAGACACATATTCAAAGTCAATGTCAAACGTCTCGAAGGACAAGGCTTAATAAAAAAAACCCGCCAAGTGCGTGTCGGACTACGCACAATGAAGGGTTCCGTAGTTGGGATGAATTATTTATCCCAAGAACAAACTTAACATTGTAGTTGAAAAACATGTTCTCCCGTATGGAATGTATCGGAGATCATGTTTTTCAAACCGCAAATTTAAGTTGGTTGATTATTATTCGTTAACCTGTACAGCCTACTTAGCTCTGATAGTTTTCCTTTTAATTTCGTTATATATACTACTGCTGTGAATTTTTTCACAAATCCAAGTACAACTATTTAGCTGGCAGAGGGGGACACTTGACTCTAACAAAAAAATTCAGTTAAAAGCTTAATATTTCGCAAACGGATATCTGAATCCAAAAATGGTTTTCACCAACTCCGTATATTTTTGAACGACCTTTCTAACGATACCCCACAACATGGGGTAGACGAGAAAAAAAAAACATCCCCACTTTACGTGCAGGGGAGGTACCCAAAAAAAAAAACTTGATTTTATTTTACCACTATGTTGGCATGGTTAATATGTATACATATGCCTAATTACAGCTTTGTAGTAGGTACTAACCGTCTCTGAGCTAAGCCGCGGATAGACAGACGGACAGACAGACAGACAGACGGATATGGCGAAACTATAAGGGTTCCTTGTTTACTACGGAACCCTAAAAAAGGATGTTATATGTTTTTTTTTTTTTTTTAAGAAAGGCTTAGTCGACTGAGCCTGTGAAAAGCTTGTTTATCCCCTTCGAACCTAACCTGTTCGAGTCGGGGTGCCCCAAGTCCCGAGCTAGAAAGAAAGAAAGAAAATACGTTTATTCTCATTTCGCTCGCTCTTGCATCCATAAGTAACCATTTTAAACTTTTTTTAAACTTACCTGCAAAAAAAGTTGTGGAGGGTTCAGGAGACCCTTTAGAAACCCCAATTAACCTCACATTCTTTCTAGGGAGGTGGCACGTTTCTAAATCCAACCCAAAGCAAATGTCAATCAACAAGGTTCATAGCTGGGCTTTCAAGATTCACAGATGACTCCGCCTTGGATTGTAAATGTGGTGCTGTTCCACAAACAATGGGATACATTATTGTGTCCAGCGTGTCCTGTTGTCTGCACGTTACACGAACTTTTGGACGCTACTGAAGGTGCCAAACACGTTGCAAAATTCTGGGCCGACTCAATTTAGATTGCTATGGATAAGAAGAAGAAGCGAGGCTTACCAGTGACCTCGCGGTGCCCTAGGAGTGCTTAAGTAGCGTCACTCTGAGACGCTCTTTTAATGCGCCATAAATTGAAATTAAAGTGAGTGCGGCCCATGAAATAATATGTCAAAAATATTTCATACAACAAATTTTTATTTTTACGAGCCCTAATTCTTATTTTATGACCGACATTGCGGTCCTAATGGTTTTACCTTCTGATTTTTCGATGAAATAATCGTTCAGTTTTATGTCACTTTCAGAACGTGTTGAATAGAAAACTATTATTGTGTTTTAATAAAATACTTTTATGAGTTTCATGTGTCGCAGTTATGGATGGTAGTTCGGGTGGAAATGCCTAAGTATAGTTATAGCAGACGATGGAATAATTACGTCGTCTGTCGTCTCATCATGATTAATAAGATGCATGCATTTTTCTAGCATGAGGAATAATTGCCGCGGAAAATTCAGCTGAACGGCCTCGTGGACGTTCAGCTGAACTTTACGAGCCAGCCGCGATACCTACTTAGAACAACATATTCATACGAATGAATATGTTGTTCTAAGTAGGTATCTGTATTTTATAGGTAATAATAGAAAATTCGTCTTGAAAATTGCTAGGATAACTTGTAAAGTGTTTGAAGTGTAGGTATATAAGTTGTGATCTATGTTTGAAAGTAACGTTCTTTTGAGATGACTACGATGTATGTCCTTTTGTGAAAAGCGTAGCTAACATGAATTTTTTGTTTGAAGTCGCTCTAAAAAACCCAATTGGTCCAAGTAGGTATTGAAATGTTGTTGCACTGTGTTAAATATTATTCAAGTGAATGTTTGCTTTTGTGACGACGCGGAGGCAGCTTGGAACAACTGAATAAAATCAGAAAGGATGAGTTCTAATGCAATTAGAATGGGTCTTATGTTTCCAAATAAATAGAAAAATCGCTGAAAACACATACCTACCTAATACTCATAGGTACATTTATAAAAATCTTAATAAAAAAATATAGATCACTCGTATTTCTTTAAGAATTTATTCACTAAAAAGTTTATAGGTATATCTGTATACCTACGATCAAGACAGTGTAACGAGCTCCTATTTATTAAGCCTCACTTAGAAACGGTTTCAGTAGCAGCGGACGAATCTACGAAAAACATAAGTCCTGATTAACAGGTCTTACTCGATACTTTCATATAACACGATATTCTTCTTCTGATTCTATAGTATCACGTTTAAAACCGACTCCCAATTAAAATGAAAGATCAGGATCAGAATTAGAATTTATTTATTCGTAAGTAAGAATGTAGTTTTACATAGTATGATGTTAATAATTTTATATAACTTCTATACATTCCACCACAACAAGGTGTGCATACCCAGAAATCCACCAAGGACGTTTAATTTTTTGCATGATCTGTTTCATAATAATCTCGGAAGACGCCTAACTACAAACTTCTCGGAAATACGACGTTATCTACGCAATGATATTGCCACTCATATATTATGAGAGGAAGATACCAAGAAATGAGATAGATCCAATTACCTTCCTACAGCGTTTCATTCCTCCCAATAAACACGACAACGTTGAATGACATTTTGCAAGTGCTCTGTGTTTTTATCATATACGAGTCGTACCTTCGTACCTTCTCACATTTGCAAAATCATTGTCCCGTATTCAGTGGGACCCCGCTCCAATCGAGAGGTCCGTTTTTCCCGGGACTCGATTCCCAGGGGACGGTTATTGAAAAAGTTAGCCGCGCGGCCGAGGCATGGCCGTGAATTAATACCGCGCAAAATCGCAAATACGGGAACTCATACTTTACCTTATCGAGAACCGGCCCAAAGAAATGTAAGGGATTTCTAAACGAATCCGCGTTTAGCGTACTGATTAAATATTAGAGGAATTAACGAATTAAAATATGATGGAAATTGATTTCTGATTCGAACAGTATTGGGTTGAAGTAATAAAATAAATAATGTAAATTGAGATAAAATAAAAAGCTAAATCCTCTTAGGACCTACTCAAATAGACGAGCGGCAAGTTGTCGACGGTTGCCTCTGCCGTTGACGCGTGCCGCTCGTGTGTTAAGAGCACTTACTTCAAAATGGCGACACGAAGAATACAAGCGTGATATGTTTACCTCAAAATGATAAATACAGTGTGTGATTTTCTTCCTTTTCCATTAGCAAGAAAATTAAGCCATCACTGAATAATAAGCAGGATTGAGGGATGACTCGCCGAATTATGATAAAGTCTCATAAATAAAGCCTCAAATGATGGATAAGGTGGGATGTAGGGTAATATTGATTGTGTAAACTTCGGTTATAATGAAGTTGATATTTACCTGGCGTATTTATCGACTCGATGAGGTGTCGCGGTGATACAGCAGAATATATTTTTTGTTTGAGTGAGAAACTATCATCTTACTTGTTAATGTTGCTGTGTGCGGTTTTAGACGATTTAAGTAGGTGATGGACACGTGATGGACACTCCAAAATTTAGTTACCAGAGGGTCGATTCCCGTAATTTTTAAGAACGTTCGCATTCGCATCTCATTTTACAAACTTGTCAAAAATGTTGGGTTTACCAACATTTTTGACAAGTTTGACAGATTGCGACTTGAATGTGAACGTTGTATGTACCTACGAGAATTGGCCTTTATCGAGCCCATAACCTCCCGCCATCTCAACTTGTTTTAAATCATGAATTCATTTCATGACTGTTAAAAAATAAATATTTAAAAGCACAGTTGTTTTTCTTTGTTTTCAACTGCATTGACTTGTTTACGTAACTTGGTGAGCTTGCCGACCAAGCTTTTAATGGACCGCTCTACTTTTGCCTCTTCCAGTTATTATAAAACTTTTAAACACGGAAGTCGTTCTGCACTCTACACGTGCCGACTGCCGACCAAGTTTAAATATTTAACTTCAGCTTGGTTGTGCATGTGGCAAATTATTTTTAAATTAAAATTGCAATGTTGGCATTGGCACTTAAACGCAGCTGCAAATTGAATTATTTGCATAGTTTTAAAATGAGTTGCTGTAATGGTTTTAACAAAACAAATGAGTAGAAAACAGAGTTTCTTGATTCTTATCAAAACACCACCGAATTAAATATTTTTAATTTTTAATGAAGAAACGGAATGACAGCGAGTGAGGAGCTCGTGGATAAGTAATAACAGCCGGACTGGTCGATCCATCAGCTTAAGCTACGCTTGCCGGGGTTGGTCTGTGGATGGGTGACCATCTTTACATACCGAGACTCCTCCGTGCCTCGGAAAGCACGTTAAGCAGTTGGTCCCGGCCGTCATTCGTGGATCTTTGACAGTCGTTACGGGTCGTCAGAATCCCGAAAGTCTGACAACCAGTCTTACCAAGGGGTATCGAATTACCCAGTTACTGGGTTGTGGAGGTCAGATAGGCAGTCGCTCCATGTAAAATACTGGTATTCAGCTGCATCCGGTAAGACTGGAAGCCGACTTCAATATAGTTGAGAAAAGGCTAGGCAGATTGAAACGGAATGAAAGGACAACTTATTAAAATACTTCCTAAGCTTATTGAGGACAGTAACAAGATCAGGAATTAATAAAAGGGAATACATAAATAAATGTTACTAAAATAGGTACAAAATACAATGTATAAAAAGCCACAACACGCGTCTAATAATGATCTGTACCCTACTTGCGTAATACACGATCAATCAGAATCTGAATCGTTTTGAAACAGATTGCTAATCCATTGCTTCATAAGTTCGAAAAAAACATCTACTCAACAACATAAATAGCGCAATGAATGTTGTGGAACTGTCAAAATGAAACAGATTAGTCGTAATCGTTTACGGAAATAAGTTACGTAATTAAATAGGTAGAGTTAACAACATTATTTTCCTAACTCTGAAAGCCACAAGAGCGTGAAAGAAAAATATAAAATGATTCCAGTAGGTATATTATATTAGTGCAATATTTCATTTGAAACAGTTTATCAGCGGTCGGATGGTTGGGTTCATCTCGTTAAACTAAACTTACTCATCCATTATGTATGCTGATAGCAATAGGAATCCTAACTAATAATAGAAATGCGAAAGTGAGTTTGTTTGTTTGTAACGCTTTCATGCTAAAACTGCTGAACAGATTTGGATAAAATTCGGCGCATGGGTAGACCATGACCTGAAGAAAGCCATAGAATACAGAATAGCCATATTTTTGTCCCGATATTCCCACAGGATCGAGACTTAGGTATGTGGGTGACCCGCGGGGCGCGGGGTACAATGAAGATGTAGGTATGGTCTTATTAGCACCGTTCGTTCAAGGGCACATGAAACCAGGATTCTCTAAGTATGACAAAACAACTGGAGTAAGATGATTAGGTCATTAGGTGTATCTTTACCATAAATAAAATCGTGCATAGTTAAAAGTGAAAAGTGCTCAAAAGGCTGGCAGCATTGCCACGTTGTATGTGATTCTTTGGCCATAAATAAAATTAATTGCATGTAGTTTTTTTCTTTTTTTTAAATTACCTATGTTGTCGTTACCCTACTGTCAAACTTCCGTAGTTTATTGAGTAGGAGATACTTGTACTATTTTAAAAACCCAATAAAATTATTTATTTAAGAATTCCGGTGATTAAACTAGGGATTTTCAATAAGACAGATTTAAATTTAAGTAGGTACTTAGTCATGCAGTGATTGGAAATTGAACTTCCAGTGTAATGGAAGCCAAACTACAACAAGATCTTGCGAAACTTACCTATACATATATGTATATACTCACCATCATTTAATTTAAACTACACGTTATTGATATAAAGTTCGTTTAATATTTATCACCTAACTTACGTGCTGGAAGCAATATGCTAGTAAATAAAAGAACAATGAAGATATATTCTTTAATCAAGGGCAAGTGTAATTACCAGTCTCTAAATATGACAAAACAACTGGAGTTAAGTAATTTGGTATATCTTTGCCATAAATAAAATCTAGATGACCAAAAGTTTTATCAGAAAGTACACAAAGTGAGGGGTTTTGTAATTTAGATTCAAGAATTTTTATGTCTGTAACATTAGCAACATAATCGTTATCACTCGCTATGAACACCCAGTCCATCGTGATAGGAGACAAGTCGAATAACGGCGGACTTTCCTGTCCATATTTAATAAGATTTTTAATTAAACCATAATCAGGTATTCAGAAAATCCATTATTCTGCATTTGCCCCCATCTGATGAAGTTTTTAAGAGAAGTTCCAGCGGGAGTATGACCTACGATTACGGGCAAGACATCTTGGGTGATCTGGAATTCATTGTAACCTAAAACTGCGAAAAGAGAGAGAGAGCAAAAAGGATATGCTAGGTCAGTGGTTCCGCACAACAATTCTCCTGACCTTTGCAGTAATCCATTTCGTTTTAATACTTCTTTATTAAGAAACGAGTCTGTCAGTGATAATTCTGGGGCAATAAGACTTTGGAACTTGATCACAATAAACCTCGCATGTTCTAACCACGCCGTCGGCGTCGGCGATAAGCCGAAGCCAACCTTAATCTTAGCATTGTATTCAGGCTTCTTGGAGCAAAGGATTAATAGCATAGTTACTCCTTGCGAATGAGCAACGTATGATAATTGGGTTTGATTTGTCTTGAGTAAGACATAATCTATGGCTGCCGGCAGATCATAAATGGCCATTTCATCAACAGAATGCAGAAAAGTCCCAGAATGCAGAATCTTTGTCGGGATTATACGTAGTGTGGTTTCTGCTGTAAAAGTTTCCTCTGGCGTTGGGAACCCAGATGTCGTAACAGTTATCAGAGTAGACGTAACAGTGAGCCTTCCCAGGTCCCGGTATGAGGCAGTCATCACCACTGAGGTAGAGGCCGTGCATGAACATTATGACGCCCTTGGAGGCTTTGCAGGATTCCTTAACAAGTATTCGGAAAAGGCCCAAGATGTATCCATCTTCTGTGGTGATGAAATGTTGTTCAGCTGAGTAACCATCGTATTGAGCAAGCTCCATAAATGTTAAATCTTGTCGTGGTGATACTCCAAATAGAGAGGTGACATTATCATCGCAGAAAACTGTGTGTAATGAGAAGAGCAGGATCAAGGCGTAGAGAAAATTCATGTCTGACGTAGTATTACTGCAAAAATAAAAATCAAAGATGAAATCGGTCTGGATCATTTATATATTTTTTATGCTTTATTAGGTACCATTATGGTAGCAAAATGTTGAATGATACCTAAATTATTTATCAAGATATTTTGATATCAGTCAAACAAACAGTTGTAAAATAATTATTCTCTCTTGAATTGAACAGGTAGCAACAGTTGTGTTTATCTTGTACCCATGTAAATAAACTGCTGTGTTAGAGTCGTTGCCGTAAACGTGCCCGATAAGGCGCTTACTGATAATTAAGATTTTTCCTTTAAAAACAAATGTATTTCCACCCTCTGTAGAATGAGCAATTTCGAAGCTCAAACTATGTTATTACAGTATAATTCTTCCTTTTTGGCAGATGGAAAGGTAATGTAAGGTAAAGGTAAGGAAGAAATCTATCCGGTAAATATCTTGTGCCTTCGCGGTCTTATTATTTATTATTTATACATAAGTAGTTATTATATTATTTCCAAAGATACGATTTGATGTCAGTAGCCCGAATCTTACGGTACTCATTAGCAAGGACCATCAAGGATTATCATTAGCCAAATCAGAGGCCCATGAGCGGCTATAAAACGCTGACACCAGGTTAGTCACTAAAGCTTAGTTCGCGTGTCACGTCACTTTTCGTCTCGTATAGATCTATGTATCTGATTTGAGAGCGGATGGTAACCCCATAGAATATTATAAGGTTCTAGGGGCTCTTTAAGTATTTTCCATGTTCATTTATCTTTCTGCGTGCCTACATCGCAGTTCTGAAAAAGAGGTACTTATAGACCGTCTTTTTTCCATCCTGTCCATATTGACACGAATTTCTACGTAGTTACACACTTACCCAGTTTTTTGCAAAGAAACTAGGCAAACTTAAAGCAAATGTTAGGAAATTCAACATAATCACAATCGGTACAAAGTTAAAAAAATACCGGTGGTACTAACCTTTGTCCGTTACATGAGTATGAAGACCCAGTTGACTCCTCAGATGACGGACTTGCGGTGTTTCAGTTACAAGATCACCGCTTTATATAGCACCCGAAATATTAGTATTCATTGCTTTGATGATATGAAAGGCATCTGCACACGAGACATTCCGCTATCTGTCGTGTTAGTTGTAAAAGATTTTAGGGGGAAGGTAATAAGCGGAATATAAGTCCTTTCATGATTGTATAATAATTTACAATATATGCTCTCCAAGTCCATAACACGTGGATGTTGTCTAAGATGAGAGTTTTTAATAATTCTTAAGTACCAACTGGACCGTTGGTACTTAACAATTATTAAAAACTAGCTTCAGCCCGCGCTTCAGTCCCGTGGAAGTCGTGAGATACACAATGTACTAAAATAACAGCCACATTTTTATAAAACTCCCTCGGCCCCCGACCCACCGCTTCGCATCACCCGCACGCGCTGACTTTTTGTCTTTTTCTCGGCACCTAAGGGTCGTAGCGTGATGTTAAAGAACTTATAACCTTCTTCATGAATGACTCCGTCCATTGGTGAAAACCATATGAAAATTTGTTCAGTAGTTTTTGAGTTTATCACGCTCAGACAGATAGACGCAGAATAAGCGGCGCGTAGTGTTCCACGCGCAGCCCCTATTTGACGTTGCAGGGGAATCTCACACCTCACTCCCCCCACGGGCATGAAGTGGCCCGCAAAAGCAAGTCAGCGTTGGGGATCAGTCGGAAATCATCAGAGGCGCACAAGATCTTATGTTCCCCGGTCAAAGTGTGGGAAGGGAACACCGGGGTGGTTTTTAGTCACTAGGAGCCTAAAAGATCACAGACCCCTTCGCCCGCCTCAGGGTGGAGTATATCCATGAGTATGTTCTAAACAGACACAAAAAAAAGGGCTGTATGCGGTGAATAATTCACCTACAATTCGCCAGTTAAGGCGGATCTGCAAAGGTAGCCCGGGAAAAATTGGAAAATGTCTATTCGCGCAAAACTCCGTTCGCGCAAAGGCCCATCCGCGATAATGGATTTTCGTGCAAGTGGGTTACGCAAGTGTCTTTCGCGCAAGTGTCCTCTGCTAACGTGAAATAGTGATGTTATAAAATTTCAGTTTTACTGTTATGTTCGGAACCTTAATTAAGAATTTTTTCGCTTTCTAAGTTTGTGGCTTGCCTAAGTACCAAAATATTCAGTACAACTAATTAAGTAATATAACTACCTATATTTACACAGTGTGTTTCTATAACGGCTTTGTAAGGATAATTTGAACAAATAAATGACAGATACAAATGATAATTTTTCTGATTTTTTGTCATTCTTCTGAATTTAATATACCTATGTAGTAATAACAATGTTATGTTTATTCAGCTAGCAGGTGTATTGCAAACAGTAGGAAACACAAAAGGAATATAATTAAATTGTTAATACTCGTATCATATAAGTAATTTTTGTATGACACTAGATTAAATACAGTTTTGAAATATATGTTATATGTATAATATAACTAAATACAAGAACAGATAAATACATGAATATAATAAAACAAATAAGACAAACAATGGGAAAACATTACCTGTTCAAATGTGTTTTATTCGATTCTTTATTTATTTATTTTATATTCGCCCGTCTCTACTCCAAGAGTGGAGAGGGGCGCCGCAGAAATCTCGCCCAGGGCGCCTGTAATGCTAAAACCGGCACTGTATGGTCATAATAATTGTAAAATGCGTAAAAAGTATTTTAAGACATTATTCATTTTATTTTTATTTTTAAACTGAGTGTTCCGTCTCAAAACTGTGCTTGCTCGGCTGCCCAAATTTCCAAATCCGGATTTAAGGACAAACTATTAATTAACTATTTCAGTTATAGTAAATTATAAATATATATGATTAAAAAAAAAAAAAAAAAAAAAAGGACAAACTTAACTTTTCAATTCAAAAAGAACTTTTACTAGAGTCGAGAGTACCGATTTGAATGAAATACAGACTAAATGTTGCTTCAAGACACGGTCTATGAATTTTAATCCGAGATTGAAGAAATGTTTTCGGATTTTTCTCTTTATTTGACCTTGCTTCTCGCCAAACTTCATGCTGCTGGGCCAACAGGAAGTACCAAATCGGCTTTGGTTCATTTGCGAGTGTCAAAATATGGAGCATAAATGACAGGACTTTTTTATTGCTCTGACTTGGAAGTTTTATTTTCGTTACAGATCCAAGGGACTGTAGATATAAGTTTTTGATATTTGATGCCTCCACGCATTCCTGAGAAAAAGGGTCTTGACTGACACGAAGTCATCCTTTAAGTTCAATTTTTCATTTTGAGGTACATAACCCTAAAACAGATTTATTATCTGCCTGTTAACTTTTCATGCTGAACGGATTTAGACGAATTGGCTAATGTCATTGCAAATGGATAGGCCATGACCTAGGTTAGGACAAAGATACTCTGAATCCCGGTAGTACGTGCCTGTGGGATATTTACCGACCTTTACGCGGACGGAGTCGCGGGCGAAGAGCTAGTATTATAAATGCGAAAGTGAGTTTGTTTGTTGGTTTGCTTGTTTGTTACGCTTTCACGCTAAAACGGCTGAACGGATCTGGATGAAATTTGGCACTTGAACAGACCATGACTAGGGTTAGGATCTAGGATATTTTTTATCCCGATATTCCCACGGGATCGAGACTCATGCAGGTGAAACCGCAGGGCGCAGCTAGTTTTATATAATTTCCAGACGTATACGTAATGGAAGCCAAACTGATCGGTAACAAGCGCTCGCGAACCATTAGGGGAACGCAATGGCGCGGCTGATCTGCTGGACTTTGATCTACTACAGGAATATGTACGAGTTTAAATTATACTATAAGGTAATTGATAGAATGTTGGATTCATACTTCAGTAATGTTAAATTGATTCCATTATTACTTGAAAGATGCTCTTAAAATTTGAAAGTGTTTCTCAAATGTGGGTGACCCACCTGATGTTAACACTTTCGACTCCACCCACTTTTCATAGAACTCATACGCTATGCCGCCATACATATTGGAAGTGAACCCTCCGGGAGGGTTGTTGGCATTACGTTTGTGCTAAAGTTAACCATCGCGGACGGTCAACGGCATTATGTTTAAAATCATGTTATAAAACTCTGTAAAACGAAGTAAAATAATTTTTTCAGAGGGTCTTGTCGCTATACGCAGTTTCCAACCTTTTAATTTTTTTATCAATATTAGTAACCGTGAACAAAAAAAAAAAAAATATTGCTTGGATTTTAAAACCAACGCATACTCTAATAAATCTTGTTAAAATATACATCAGATTTTATTTTCACGGTTTATAATGCTGTATTCGCTAAGAAAAACCTACATTTAAAATGGGGCTCCCGGCATCTCATATGCGACTAGGTGAACCCTCCAAGAGGGCTCCCGGTCAGAGACATGACCTTGACGTATCATTATATCGATGATTACTCCCAACTACTGAGCATATTCTCCGGTCCACAGTTTTACTACTTTTCTTCTCATGCTGCTTAAAAACAAGCAAATAACCATCAGTCGCAGTAAAAGCGGATAATTTTCTAAGTAGTAAAACTTGCAAAATTTTCATCGAACCTCAGCACCGATGTTAACTTATGTAGTAATATCTTCCGGTTATAAGGACCAGGGATCTGCATTGGTTTGCAAATGCAGGGGATGCGAGGATGCAAGGCCAGCTTACTGGCACTTAATTTATAGGTAACATGCTGTGTGGCTGCAGCGACGCAATGGCGTGGAAGATACGCCGCCGCAACTGGGGTAATGGAAAACTAACAGGAGTAGAAAATTGAGCTTTATTACGTTAGATGCAAGAGAAACGTGGATGATGTCAAAAAGTCAAAGTTTTGTTCTTATCTACATAAAGATGCATTTTACATCTACATATAAGCGATGCATGGACTCAATAGTCTGATCCTCAGCCCTGTAGGAATTGCAAACCCTAGAACCTGAAAATAGAGAACTATTACAATATAAACAATATTTTAATTTTATCAAAGGCATTAAAAAAATACCACTTTTACTAGATTCAAGACACAATGGCCAAATTAATCAAACCACACCACAAAACATTCCCTCAAATAAATATTCATGAGCGATTTCTAAACAAAGCCGTGGCACATAGTTGTAGTATGTATTAGAGGCGGTGGTGTAGTGCTAGGCTAACAGGAATGTTTGGAGGCATCGCCGCGATATTGGTGGACCCCCAGTGCGAAAGTGCGATGTGGTACCTATATTGAGAAAGTTTGTCCACTTTTATTAGTGGACGAGAAAATCTATGAGTAAATAAAAGGCTGTGACAAAAATAAAGAAAAAGTATTTTATTGTCACAGAAACACGTGCATATAAAAAGGATAAGTTATTACGAATACCCACTTAGTTAAACAAACCAAAGATATAATTAAAAGCACGGAAAAAGTAGTCGGCTGCTGCACGTCGTGATTGTGACAAGAAGGCTTCCACTCAGCATGATGATGTGCTATGGGAGACCCACATCTCCACGTCATATGGCTTCAGTCTGTTTAAAGGTATGGTTCCAAACAACGCTGGACGCGGCAAAGCTGCCGCGGCTGCACTACTGCGCGGCACTGCTGTTCGTAGTGTTGCTTCTTAACAGTTGTCAACATTCATGTGTTATCGCTGTGATGAACGCCGCACTATTGGTCTGACGCGGCGGCAAGGCGAAACTGCCACGCCATGCAGCGTTGCTGCCGTGCTATGAATGTAATCTCATATAGCCATAGGATGTTTTTGTAACCTCTCCAAGGCATTTGACTGCGTCAATCATGAACCCTTACTCCTGAAACTTGAGCATTACGGACTAGGTAAACTTGCGCTCAGTTGAATAAATTCTTATTTAAATGATAGACAGCAAGTTCAAATTAATGGGGTCAATCCAATCGGTCTAAAAGTAAAAATGGGTGTTCCACAAGGCTCGATATTGGGTCCTTTCCTCTTTTTAGTATATATTAATGATCTACCCCATTTATTAAAAAACCAACAACAAATGGTGTTATCTGCTGACGATACTCCCCTAATTTTTAAGATAAATATACATTCATCAAATCTTGACGACGTAAATAACGCCCTACTGCATGTCCAGAATTGGTTCACTGCTAATAATTTAGTATTAAATGGAAAAAAAACTAAATGCATAAGATTTGCTTTACCGAATGTTTAAAGTAGTGATTGTGTGATATAGTATTGAATAAGGAGAAACTAGAATTCGTAGATAAAACTGTGTGTGTAGGACGGCTAAGTTCAGCAGCATATGCTGTAAGAAAAATCCGTCAATTTACTGATGCAGATACCGCGAGGCTAGTCTATTTCAGTTACTTTCATAGTATCATGTCTTACGGTATTTTACTACAGGGACGAGCTGCAGAAATCGACTCTATTTTTATTCTGCAGAAAAGAGCCATCAGAGCAATATATGACCTCCGCAGGTGAGATTCTCGTAGGGAACTGTTTAAAAAGTATTAACATCATGACGGTACCTTGTCAATACATCTATGAAAACATCATGTACGTAAGGAAAAATCTTAATCTTTTCAATAAAAGAGGAGAAAGACAAAATTATAGTACTAGAAATAGGGACCAATTAGTTCAACCTGGTTTCAGACTAGCTAAAGTAGACTCATCCTTCATGGGGTACTGATTAAAATGTTACGATAAAAGACATACTCGAACTAAATGAAACGAAATTTAAATCTTGTATAAAACGCACACTATGCTGCCAAGCATATTATAAGTTGGGGGATTACATTGCTTACAAAAATGCTTGGCTCAACTCTGGTCCAGCTCCACAAGGAATCCGCATATACTAGTTGATTAGCATTGAAAATATTGTTGGAGCTGCTGAATATTGCAAAAACTATCTTTGCATTGTATAAATTAAATCTCTTAATATTGTATAATTGCATAGCACAATTGTGTGAGCACTGTGACCATTACCTTCTACAAAACTACCATTTACTAGGTATGTCTTTTATTGACTTGAATGAGCCCTGGCGGCTGAGAGTATGTCATGCTCACTCAAATGTCTCGCTGGTGGTGGCGTGTGTGTTGGATCATTAAGTTCCCTTCAAAATGGTTGAGCTGAATGGTGCTGATCCATGCGTCATGTTCGTGAACGGGCACCGTCACGAACATGACGCATGACTGGTCATCTCTTAGCTGCCATAGCTTATTTTAATTTATTTAAATTTTTGAATTGTTTTTATCTTTTCATCGTTTTCAGACGTGCACGCGGCAGCATTGCCACGGCATTACTGCGTACCAGTGCTGCCTGCCGCGTGATTCCGAGCACCGCTGCGTGGCACTGCCGCGTGCAGCGTTGTTCAGATCATACCTTTACAGTACTGTGATTGCAAGTCGATCTATCTGGTGAGGGGATACTTCAAAGCTATTCACTGTTAATTTATTTTGTTAAAAGTTGGAAATAGGACAGCTCATTTGATTGAAATCTTTTAACACCATTGCGTGTGTTTGCATGACTGTGCTTTAACTTCATTAGTTGATTGTATTTCTACACCAACTCTTATGAACATGTTGTAACTAGCTCGGTAAGTACTCATACTCGAATTCTTAGATATGTAACAAAAAATGCTGCTTGGCAACATAAATAGGTACATAGTCAGTAAAATTTCCACGAACAAAGTTTTCCAAGAAAACCTAATACCATTTTCCTTTGTACTACAAGCTAGTGGTTGAAACACATATTATTTATTGTTTTTTTTCAAGAGTTTGCTTTCTTTTCTGTGAAGGAAGACACGAATTCCCAATACCACCTCCAAATACTAGTACATTCAAGTTTGAACTTGGAATCGATAGTATGCGCAGAATGTTGGAAATGAAACCGTTCAGTGTTATTGGGTAAATTAACCGCTGCTTTGGCTGCGTTCGACAACTTCGGACCAAGTTTGTGTGTATGTTTGTTTGTTTATCTGTTTCTGATATTCCAGCTATGTGGAATTTTGGTGGATTTATAGACGTTTGCATAGACTATCTTGTGTTGCAAATTCATACAAATGTTTGAATTATGGTTAGGTAAATCTTAAACCTTAAACATATGTATTACTAGCGACCCGCCTTTGCGTCGTATACATGCCATGGCGCATCCAGATTTTTGTGCTGTATCTAAGTAAAATATAAATGTATTATAGGTTCTGTATTACGGTTACTGTACGGTTATGTATTATTTCTTCCGGAATACAATAATGAATGAAGGTCATCATCAAAATTTCAGCCGAAAGAACTCCACTGCTGTTCATAGGCCTCCCCCGAGCACCGCCACTTCGATCGGTTCTGTGCTTCCCGCATCCAGCAGATTCCTGCGGCCACAAGGTCATCAGTCCACCTTGTGGGAGGCCTTCCAACGCTACGTCTTCCGGTCTACTCGGTCGCCACTCGAGAACCTTTCGACCCATGCCCATTGCCACTTAAGTTTTGCAACTCTTCGGGCTATGTCGGTTACTTTGGTTCTTCTGCGAATCTTTGCATTTCTGATTCTATCACCTAAGGAAACTCCAAGCATAGCCCGCCCTTTAGGTGACTTTTAGCCTTCTAATAAGGCCCATTGTGAGCGACCACATTTCAGTGCCATGGTCAGGTTATCACTGGCAACACGCACTGTTGCCAGTGATGACCTGACCATCAAAGACTTTCGTCTTGAGACACAGCGGTATGTGGGACGAGAAGATATTGCGTAGCTTCCCGAACGCTGCCCAGCCGAGTCAAATTCGACAATTAACCTTTTTCTCGAAGTTGGACCTACTGAATGATGATAAAATCTGCAAAATCTATTGCGTAGTTTGAAAGAAATATATAGATACTATTTATAGATATGTTTAATTTTCGCATGGTATTTTTTTCAGGATCGATATATGATTTCAATTAGTATTGCATCAGCATGATGCCAGTAAAACATTGATTAAACAAGTTGTTCATTTAACAAGTCATTTACACTTCATACCTGTTTAAGTTTGGGCTTCCAGTGTAGCATAACCTTCAATTAAGGGGCAAGGCTTAATTCTATCCTCCAATCTCAAGTAAAAATGATGCTCAATTTCAAAACTAAATTTGATATTCCCCTCAATATAAAGCTCATATAGGCAAAATATTAGCTCCCTGGCATGATGGATGATAGTCCGCGCCGCCGCGTCTCACATATTGGAGGAGGAAATTGTGTTGCACTGCAACCGACCTGCTAAATTATATTATAGCCTGGCTTGTAATGAGCTCTCACTTCGTGAGGCCTTCTTACGTTGTTGCGTTATTGTATTAGATTTGAATGAGAGAGTAACTTCATAGTTAGGTTTAGACATTAGACCCGCATAAGTCTCAATCCCAAGTGAATATCACGATAAAAAGTATCCAATGTCCTAACCCAGGGCAGGATCTACTCATCTGTCAAATTTCATCCAAATCCGTTCAGCCGTTTTAGCGTGAAAGCGTAACAAATAAACAAACAAACTCACTTTCGCATTTATAATTAGTTAGGATAGTTAGGAAGTGTCTTTGGTAGGTTCCACAAAATAAGCAATCACAATCAAGATTTCACTACTCAGAACACGCGACACAACTCTGCTTAAATGCAGTTGGAATTATGTAGTAGATTACAATAGGAAGATGTATGTAACGGCCCCAGGGGTGCATCTTGAATTATTAAGAATATATTAGACCTAGTTGGTCTTGTGGTCGCAAGCGCTACGGCTGAGCATAAGAATACTTAAATAAGAATAAGAATAATTTATTGTTCTCTCGTAATCAAAAACACAGTACAAAGTCAAAGTAACACCTTAATAGAGACTGGTGTCTGTTGTAGGTCTAACGGTAACCTGTATTACAGATCACCAGGCTTACCCTCCATCGGACAACTCACTTGTGAATATGATCTATGACCGTATTCAATGAACAAACAGGTTGTTAGTACATAATAAATCTCTTACAAATTAATAAAACAAAAATTGAAAATTAAAAACTAAAGTAAAACAAAGTCTGGTCGCAAAAGTGGCTTAATATTGTTTTGGGAGTGAGTATGTGCGTAAGGTCCTGGTTTCGGTTCCCGGGTCGGGCAAAGTGTTATTTTTTTTTTCATCTGAACTTTCTCAGTAGTGGTTCGGAGTGTGGATTTGTGCCCAGTTGATGGAAACAGGCTTGCACTCTATTACGTGGGAGTTAAACATAAAATAACAGATTTTGGTCTTTTCATGCCACTATTTGCTTACACTGTTCAGTTATTTTTCTTTTCTTCAGAATATTGCAAATCTGTCACATGTAGTGTTCGGTGTTTCATCTCTGTTTTAATTGGTAGATATCTAGCTGAATGAGCAGGTATCATTCCACCAGTCTATATATATATAAAAGGAGAAACTGACTGACTGACATATCAGCGTACAGCCGAAACTACTGGGCGGGGATTGGGGGTTCAAACCTCCCCCGAAATATGAGAAATATGAATCTGAATCCAGAGTTTGACCCCCCTTAGGTACCCCCGTACTCTAATACTGATAATTGTAATCTATTTCGCTTGGGGGTGCTAAAATTTTCGAGTTCGTTGCGCTCGTTCTTGCTAATTTTTTTTGTATTTTTTTTTCTTGCTAATTTTGAATTGCGTAATTTTACTGCATAAGTCATAAATTTACTTCTATTTCTGTATGAACGGTCAAAGAGAAAACAAGCCTGAAAAATTTCGAGCTCGCTCTTGCATCCTATATCCATAGCAGCCACATTATGTTAAAGTGGCCGTAAAGTTTAAAGTTGTCCCTGTTTTTGGTCATGGTTGTAAAGTGGTGGGAAGAGAGAAAACTCTGACACCGGGTTAGTCACTACTACCAACCCCCCTCCCCCCGAAATGAATTCCTGGATACGGCCCTGCTACTGGGACTAGGAACATGGAATGTTGCACAAAGCTTCCTTTTATAATGTACTAAAGAAAGGGTTTTTGGACATTCACCGTTTATGGGGTTGACAAATCTTATTTCTTGGGTTAATAAACTTGAAATTGAAACTATATATTCTTGATATTGCGCATGCAGGCCGCGCGCAAGGGGTTTGATTTCCAAAACGAGTACTATTTATTGTCATCACAACGATTTTTTTCTTTATTAGCCTGCTGTCCCACTGCTGGTTAAAGGCCTCTCCATACTCCTTTCATCTTTAGCGAGACCGCGCGTCCTCCTTCCACCTTTGACAAAACCTATCCAGTTCGTCCCACCACCTACGTGGCCTGCCGTGACCCCATCTTATAGTCTTAGGGCACCAGTTCCGAGCTATTTGTGCCCACAGTTTGTCCTGTAGCTCGAGGCTAAGTAATGACGCTTGCCGGGGTTGGTTGCTGACGATATCTACATACCGGGACTCCTCCGTGGCTCGGAAAGCACGTTGAGGCGTTGGTCCCGGCTGTCATTCGTGGATCTTTGCCAGTCGTGACACGTCGTCAGAAGCCCGAAAACCTGACAAACCAGTCTTGCCGGGGTATCGTATTATCCAGTTACTGGGTTGTGGAGGTCACACAGGCAGTCGCTCCATGTAAAATACTGGTACTCAGCTGCATCCGGTTAGACTGGAAGCCGACCCTAACATAATTGCGAAAAGCCTAGGCAGATTGGATAGTTTGTCCCGGCAAGCGGCAGATATTATGTTCTGCCCAGTCCCATTTTAATTAGGCAGCTTTTTGAGCCACGTCATCATTACTATTTCAGTCTATAAACTGTAAATGCTTGTCGAACCCATCTACATTTAATTTTTTCGAAAGTCAGCTAGTTTTGATAATATTACTAAATATTCTTATATTTTTTCACAACTTGAAACCAATAAGGATGATTTATTCAAAATCTAGTTTCCTTATATAAAAACTGTTTATGTGTGCGTTCTATTTACAAATCTATAAAGGCCGTAGTCATCATTAAATATCTCATAGTGGCACAAGAACCAGTCGACATGAAATACTCGTGTGTGGTATTAGTTTGTGTTGTAGTGGTTAATATGACGTACTGTCATTATGTTAGGTATCCCAGTGGTGTGCAAGTGTATGGTGAAGAGGTGGACCCTCTTCCTCTGACGTATAGGCATTATGAGAACCAACCATTTGTAGATGTAAGACAACAAACGTCACTGCCAAGGAATCATGGCACAAGAGTACAGGTGTGGATACACAAGGTTCATGTTATAGAAGTGACCGATGGACTGGGAGAACCGTTCGATGATTCTCAGTCAAATTCAGTTGGTTATGCGGGACTTGCGGGGAACTATTGTCCAGACGATCTTGTAAGAGCTGCCGATGGAATTTGTCGAGAAGAAGATTAAACCAATTAATTAAAATTAAATGTTTACGTCTACAACCTTTTATGTAATAATTGACTTAACCGTTGTTCAAAAGACGGCAAAACAGAAGACATTTGTGTGCATAATATTGGCTGTTTTGCTTATGAAACAATATAGGACTATTTGTCATTAGACATTGTAAGGGTTTTCGACAAAGTAAAATAAAAAATTGACTTTAGTATAATTGTGTGTACCAAACGTGGCATATTCTAAGAATACTGTAGTGTGCAGGTGTGGCAGCCGCACTATGCTATGAATAGTTTGCGTCTAGAACGCGTTCAAAATCGTTTCGTTTGGCATCTAAGTTGTTTGTCGACATTGCTAATAAAACACCTTCTTACGTATTAGATTCAAGTTCTTCAACAAATACACATTAGACGAACGAAGATGTTTAAATGAAGCAATTTTTGCATTCGATTTATCGAGTCTGGTTAAACCACGCTGAGATCGGTGCTTTTCATTCATTCGTTCATTTTTTTTTTAAAGGACTATTACGCGTACGCACTCATTACCTTTCGTGTACCGTCAAAAATTCTGCGTAGACCTTAATTCCACTTTGCCCTCCACAGTGAAGAATGGAATCTTAACTCTCCATGTGCTAGGAAGGTTTTAAATAGGTGTAGCAATATAATCGATTTACTCTTCGATTCCATATCTAAGTAGAAATCTAAAATTCAGAACTAACTAAACTACAACTGCATCCGGTTAGATCGGAACCCGGGCAGTTTGGATTGATTGATTTGTCTCATTTCTTGTGAAGCCTATATGATGCCTATATAAACTTGACATGTGTACCTACTTAAGTTGTCCACACAATTTAATTTTGGACATGTGGTGTAAGTATTTTTAAGATGTTAGTGTTGTAACCACCTTTTGCTACAGCTGAATAAATAAATAATTTTATTGTCACCATCATCATTATTATTTCAACCAAAAAATTGCTTCGAATTTTATCGCTTCGACAGTCAACCGGTTTAAAAAATATTACTAAATCTATTTAAAAACAAGCATAAAGTGAACTAAAAAGTACTAAATAAAACTTACGTAAACATAGAAATTTAAGCTTATCTTGAGAGGCTTACAACAGCTAAAGTGCGGCCACAGTGCCCGCGCTTTAGCTGTTGTAAGCCTCTGACTGCATAGAAAAGAAAGAGAAACGCGATGACACAACGGAGGTAGTTCATTGCAAAATATGAAGCAATTATCTATTTACAAAAAAATCTATTGATTGGTTTAAAAAATTAAAACATTATTACGGTAATATGATGCTTGTATAATAATCTGACAAAAAATCAGAATGATTGCAAGTATATTAATGTGATTTTTAATCGTTAAAAGACATTTTTGATAATAAGAAAATATTGATAATCAAGTTTATGCTTGGTTTTACTGTAATGTATTAGTGTAAACTTTTATAATAGTCGTAGCATGTATATTGTTTCTTTTTTATGTGTTTTCTTTTAAATATATTCTTATTTTAATTTAATTAATTTTGTGTGGTTACCTGTAATTGAGTGTGCATTACAGGATAAGGGTTATTATGTTGTATGGTTTTTATATTGTTAAAAGATAATTGTAATGTACCTCGTTGGTAATCCTTAAATAAATAAATAAATTTTTTAGAGGTATCTTCGTGATTTTTTTCTATCATATAAAATTAGTTGTATTATGTTTTCAACACAGTATCTTACTAGAATACTTCCTGAAGAATATCATACAATTTTCTGAATTTGTTTACTGCAGTGGATCATATACTTTTAGGCATAATAAAACTTGCGTTTGGGCACGTTTAGGTCCTGTAGTCACGCCTTAATCTTTTAAGAAAATATAAAAGTTATATAATAGGTATAATATAGAGTTGTAAAAAAACGGTTTGTTTTCTGATATGAAAAAAAACATGAAACAAAACAGTTTTTTTTCTGGAGTATGTATTTTTTCAAGAGTACGAAAGTAAAAATATAGTAATGCGGTTATCGTTAAGAGTTGACATTTTTATTTTTTTTGTTTAGTAAGAAAATAGAGAGTAATAAGAAAGAGTTCTTTAAAGCCTTATGTCAAGGCTATAAAGAACTCTCACAAGAGCTTTTTTCTAAGATTTTTGTGGTCATCGGTGAAAAAATGTAATCCCACTGCTTGGTGGCAGGACTTGCAAATCAACTGCTTTGTCTAAAGTAGCCGTCAAGTTTCTCTCACTTCCTACTACATCAGCAGCGTGCGAGAGAACATTTAAGAAATACATACAGCGACCTTCATACCAAAAATCGTAACAGTCTGACAAATGACAGGGCTAGGCAAATAGTGTGTAGTTAATACAATTTAAGATTGCAATCAGTACAATCATCAACAATATTAACAAAAGTCGAAGTTAGTAGAGTCCCTGATGTTGATTCTGAATCAACGACTATACTGTTGATTCAGAATCAGATGAAACATTACAGACACAGAACATGTCAATGATTCCGATGCCGAAAAAACAGTATGCGTAGCTATAGCTATTGACACTGATTCAGATGATTCTGATTGTAACACATTAAGTATTTTCTATGTTCATAATAATAGTACCCATTGGTTAAAACATAATTTGACTTTAATTAAAAACAAAGCAACCAAATTTTGTGTTTATTCCATTTTAGTTATTGTGTATCACTAATCCAGAAAAAATACCAAATGTAGAAAAAAACGACGGTGCCAAGTTTTCTTTCATGTATTTTTTCAAGATTGTGAAAAAAAAACATTTAGTTTTTTTTTCAATTTACATCTCTAGTATAATATAATATATAGCTATGTTTACGTAAGTTTTAATAAGTACTTTATACGTATATTCTACAATGTACTTTTTAGCATTAGAATTTGTTTAAATATCTGTTCAAACACCTTAAATATGAGGTGGTTGTCAAGACAAATCCAACCAGCCCGAAACAACAGGGTTATCTTGTAAAGTGTTATTGTTGTATTGTGTTATGTTATTATAATTTAAACGACTACTTGAATGACACTTTGACATCCTAATTGAATTGTTAATGTTTTTATACTTTGACATCCTGAATGTTGTGTGTGTTTATGATATTATTATTAACTGACATACCTAAAATTGTAATTTTAATTCGTGAGTATGCAATCAATCATGTTAATGTTAATACTAACCTAATATTCTAATAAAAATAAATGTATGTACCTATTATTTGCGCGCCACACTTGGCAGAATGTGATGATACCATTGACTAATCATAAGACCATATAATGTACCATATTCTGACAAATAAATGATTATTATGATTATGATTAGTGGAGGAATTCCTATGGCCACCTTTCAGCTATATCATGAGGCCCTGGACCTTGGGCTTTAGTTACGCGGCAAGACAAAACCAACGACCCCGAACACAACAGGGCTTTCTTGTTTAGTTGAGGAGTTCCTATGACCATCTTCCAGCTCCATCATCAGACCCTGGACAGCACCTAGAGTAATAGCACTTGTCAAGACATCTCTACTGAAA
The DNA here is from genome assembly GCA_916701695.1 of Agrochola macilenta. Taxonomy (NCBI): domain Eukaryota; kingdom Metazoa; phylum Arthropoda; class Insecta; order Lepidoptera; family Noctuidae; genus Agrochola; species Agrochola macilenta. The sequence continues at coordinate 24,323,983 of OU753553.1, forward strand.
ACAAACACGACGGGGCTATCTGGTTTACGTGGGGAGTGCCTCTGGCCACCTTCTGGCTCCATCATCAGGCTATGGACACCACTAAGTGTAAAAAGAATTGTTAAAACAAATCTAATGAAATCAAACACGATGGAGTTATCTTAGTTTGTTGAGGAGTTCCTATGGTTACCTTCCGACTTCATAATCAGACCCTGAATACCACCTAGTGTAATAGCACTTGTCCATACATATCCAATGAATCCAAATACGATTGAGTTATCTTAGTTTGTTGACGAGTTCCTTTGGGCACCTTTCGGCTCCATTATCAGACCCTGAACACCACCTCATGTAATAGCACTTGTCAATACATATGCAACGACTCCAAACACGATTGTGCTATCTTATTTAGTTGAGGAGTTCCTATGACCACCTTCGGGCTCCATCATCAGACCAACTCCATGGTATCATATTTTTGCATTGTCACTGAAGTTAAATATATAAGTTTGCCAAGTTTAAGCTGGGATGACAAAAGCGAGTAACCGGGGAAACATACGAACACAGCAAGTTAATATAAAGCTTGTGAAAAATGGATGTTGGTATACATTATGATTGATAAACTCCAACACCGTTAGACCGATCACCATCGAACTTGGCACATCTGAGTGTTTTTTCATGGAGAAGGTTTTTTATGTTTCTATCTTGACCTTCACGAGGGCGAAGCCGCGGGCAAAAGCTAGTTTACTATACAACACCACTTAAAACTATTTTTACGGAAATTGGAGTGGGTAACGCTCATACACGTGTAAACCACACTGTCTGGCACACGGCCAAGGGAATAAATATCAAATTGCTCTTGACTTCTCTCTAAACTCAAGGTCGAGCGATCAATTGAACACGTGCGAAAATATAAAGAAAGTAACACAACATTTTATGACCAGCACGCGTTTGACAATACACAGATAGATACAGAAGATTCGCTGTATACAACGAAGTGTCATCTACGTCTGCCCGGTTTTAAAGCTTCGCGCACGGCTTTTCATATTCCAAATATTACATTACACCACACTAGCTAATGCCTGCATGCGTTGCGAAGGCTTTTTTTGTTAGGAACCTTCTCCAGCACACAACTTACCATGGTTTCATAACAATCGGTCGAGCCATTTTCGAGTTTTTGCGATACTAACGCATGGCAATTGATTTACATATTTTTATAATAAAAGGAGAAACTAACTGACTGAACTGACATAAAAAATATTGCTCGAAAGATTTCTCTTTCAATTTGCCGCCAAATCGTAAACAAATGACAAATGAATAAAATACATACACAATAATATTGGCAAAGAGTTCTATTTTTAAAATTTTAACTTATTTTTTTATTATATCGTTTACAAGTGGCCCGTTCTAAAAACTTTCAGTGTCACCCTCGTATTAGAAAATCCTATAAGATTTGATAGATAACTAAACCTACATGGGCACTTATGAAACGTCAGGAGCTTGTTGCACGGTGTCAATTGGTCGTTTCCTAAGGAGAACACTATGTAACATTTTCATATTTACTGCCTGATTCGAGGCTACGTATCTTACCCAGAAACATTATATAATATTGCAGGTTCACATAACTAATGTGTAAGGTGGTTGACGCATGATGAAATCGAACGTTTAGGTCAATACATAACTTCAACGTGACAAAATGGTCTCCAAGTAAAAGTTTAGCAGTGATTCATGGTCGACATACTGTGAACAGTTTTATTGAAAAGAGTCCATGAAATTTCTTGCCCGTTCCAATCCATAGGAACTCTTTGGAATGGGCAACTGGCTTCATATTTCTGAGATAATTCAAAAGTACCTGTTTTGAATTGAAATAATTGATTTGAGTTTAAGTTGTAGAGAGAATTTAGTCTTAAACCCAGTTAACTCGTTCAATATATCGGTCTCTCACAAAGTGCTCCTTCTGCTATATCCAAGTTTGGTACAACATTCTTGTTATGATTTTAGCGACACGATTGTTATTTCCCCTTTATATTCAACCCCCGCCGGAGTAAAATGTCCCATGTCGTAAACTGACTTTTACGCTTTTTATGACGAACTAGACTTATATGCTCGTGCTGGCAGTTATTTCTTTTATCTTTATACTTGAGTTGTATCCCGGTTTTATATTTATTAGTACAGAAACAGGTAGCTAGAGTATATTGGGTGCAGAAACATTGAGACTTGTGGTGCAGTATGTGTAGCAGTGGGCTGTGATGAGCTAAGTTGTTTTAATCTACCTTTTGTTGCAAAGGTTATCAACAAGTTATCATTACTACTGTTATTAGAGCTGATATCTCTCACTAAAATATGATATGAAAGTGAGGTTCTGTGTTTTTTGCTTTCACGCCTCAATGTTTTCAACTATTCGGTCGAATTTCTCGTCGAAATTTCGTCGTCCTTCCTTTTTCCCAAAAAAACGGTTTTAGCCGAAATATATTCTCCGTTAAGATAATGGAAGTGTATAGAGTGCCGCTAGCGGCACTTTATCCCTATCGGATAAAGTGCCGCTATTTGCGGTATGATACCTACTGGCGCTGCGTCGGCCCGGCTAAAGTGCTGTAAGCATTGCATTGTCATTGTCAGTGTCACTTGTTATTTTGTTATTGTTGAGATTAGTTCGCTGCCCTTTGTATTGGTTGATAGTTTTTGTTTTAGATAATTATCTAAAACAAATATGATGATACAGATACGATAATGACTGAGTTTACGCAAAATTAAGTAGCAAATGAAAAAGGCTGACAGGTACTTAGGTTAGGTTAGGTTAGAACTGTGACCACACAACGCACGAGCCGAACGAGCGTAGCGAGCGGTGCCGCGGCAGCTGCAGCCGGCGAGTGCCAGGGTCCGTTTAGGCACAAGAGAATGTATTGTTTTGGCAATGTTGTGTTTTACAGCGAACTAACTTCAACAATCAAACAAAATAACAAATGACAGTGACTCAGTGACAGTCACAATGATATTGCAATGCTTACGGCATTTTATCCGGCCGCTAGCGGCACTTTATCTGATAGGGATTGAGTGCCACTAGCGGTACTTATTTATTTTATTATTAATGGGGATGTAAACACCAAACTTCATTAACTTGAATATGATTTTAATACTACCATCCAATAACCATATTAACTTTGTTAATTTGTTTGCGCAACTCGTTTTAATAAAACTGAAATGTTTGTTACATTTTACGAGTAGTTTAGGAGAGCTAAACAATTAACTTAGTAATAATTTTGTGGTGCTTGAGCAATTCAAACTCAAACTCAAAGCGTTTATTTCAAATAAACCAATTACAGGCACTTTTGAATTGGCAAGGGGTCGGTTAGTTCGAAAGATGAAGCTAGTAATTAGTATCATTCATATAAAATTAAAACGTTCAAGACTGACATGGTTCAATGGACTAGTATCGAAAAAACAGAAATCTGCCTAGCCTTACCCAGCTATAGATAAGCTAGATTGTGTGAAGCGGACCCCGTTTGATCTTGGCAAATCAATTACTAAGAACAGCTGATTTCATAGTCAGTATTCTGAACAATTGTAATGATTTTCATAGATATTTGTTTCGAGGCACGAAGGGGTAACGAAATGGTCACTAATTTATAGACTGCCTACAGCAAGTGCAACTTGACCAACGAGATAATACGGTTCATGCGGTTACGATTTAGCCAGAAGACTCTCCTACAATTCTACTTACCACATTACAAAACATAAAAGAGATAAATGGAAGATATGGAAGATGGTTCGGTTGTGGAATTCACTTCCACCTGACATTAAAGACTGCCAAACTGTTGCAGTTTTTAAAAGAAGAGTGAATGAATATTATCTTTCCACTTCGTCATAGTTGCATATTTTGTATGTATTATTTTAAATAATTATTTGTGTATTACACTAAAATATATATACTTAATTATAATGTAGTATCATTATAATCTACTTCTTTTCGTGTGGTTAGTGACTAACCTGGTGTCAGAGTTTTAAAGCCGCACATGGGCCTCTGACATGGCTTCACATGCCGTCGAGAAATATCTCTCAGGCATGCCGGTTTCCTCACGATGTTTTCCTTCACCGTTTTTGAAACAAGTGATCATTTACAATACGATATACGATACAATATATTACAATACGCACATGCATCCGAAAAGTCAGAGGTGCGTGCCTTGGGTTCGAACTCGAGACCTATGACTTAAAAGAGAAGATCATTATAATTAAGTAGGTATATATATTTTAGTGATATTTATTCTAGAAGTATGTATGTAAGTTTATTCTCTTATTGTACTTATGTTGATAGTTAAATTAGTGATTATTTAAGTGTTTTTATTTTATTTTATCTTCTAATCTTACACACGTCTACATCTCTTTAACTACTTTCCTATCGCAGGTATGCTGGAAGAGATTTCTTTAGAAATAAGCATCACCTTTGTATGTATTTTTCTGTTTCTTTCTTCTTGTCTATTTATATGTGTGTACATAAACTGTTAAATAAATAAATAAATTAAGAAGTTTCATTTTATGTGTGTTTTGCGCTGGCCATACTTTAACGTCCCGATATAAAACTGTGAGCCGGACCGTCAGTGTTCGCGGCTCGTTATCTTGAGGAAAGGGCCTCAGTACTAACCCTGGAAGAGGAAAACACAGTTATGGTTAGGGAGCTCTTATTATTTATTAGGAAATGGATTAAACTTATTTGAAAAACTTGACAAAGGTCAATACAAAAAAAATCTGCCAAGTGTGTGTCGGACCACGCACAGTGAAGGGTTCCGTGCTTGGAATGAATTTATCCTAAGAACGAACTTAACATTATAGTTGAAAAACATTTTCTCCCATACATTCCAACTGCAAATGTTAATTTGTACGCACAATATTGAGAGGTTTACCATGTTATTTTATGAACATAGACTTCTTATAGGTTTTCATGTAATCAATAAGTATAAAACTATTTTCCGTATTTCTTCCAATATTTTAGGCTCAGTAGTTTCGGAGATAAGTCAGTTTTCATATATTTTCTTAAAATGCTTTCAAAAGCATTTATTTTAAAATGATAAAAAAGTATATTTGAGCTCCTCACAATAAGCCCTTTCATTTGATATGTCACACGGTACAATTTGCAAAACGGTAAAACAAAAAAAATGGGCTCTTAAAACTGACCCCGAAATTAATTAATTTACGTTACACGTTCGTGTTTGGGTCACAGAAATTCATATATGTACCATCAGTCCATGAGATTCGGAACAAAATGGCTGTGACAGACGGACAGACAACCAAAAGACACGAGTGATCCTATAAGGGTTTCGTTTTTCCTTCGGACGTACGGTACCCTAAAAATGACAAAGCCATTTCTGGATTTATATTTTGGCCTTTTGGTAAAGCCTAGACTATCGTCTTCGGGTAGACTTAGGTCTTTCTCAAGGAATTTGTCTTAAATGATAGAACAATTTTAATTATCCCGATAAGGAAAAGAAAATAGTTCTTTACTTATAGATTACAGGAAAACGTATAAGAAGTCTATGGTCTTAAAATAAATCTCCCAATATTGTGCGTACAAACTTACATTTGCAGTTGGAATATATGGGAGAACATGTTTTTCAATAACAATGTTAAGTTTGTTCTTGGGATAAATTCATCGCAACTACGGAACCCTTCATTGTGCGTGGGCCGACATGCACTTGGCAGGTTTTTTTTTAATTCATTGCACGGTATACAAAGTTTGCATTACGTAAAGAGGCTTTTTTATTTTATTTATTTATTATAGGAAAGCTCTTCAAGTTGCGAAGCAAAAAGTTCACGGTACTAAAATTTCAGTAGGTAGACTTTTAAAATTCATATTCAAACTCCAAAGCTGAAGACCTATAAAATCAACATCTTTTAAAATACTTTTACGCGTACTAAAACCTTCATAGTCGTTCCTCGTTGGAGCCGCACGCAGTCGAGTGTGGTATCGAAAACATATTGTGAGTGTGGTATAAAATCGTTTGTTCTGGTGAGGGGTGCCGGGCGAGGCTTTTTGTGACCACCACTCTGACGAACATTAAAAGGCAAAACTTGGAGGGACGGTATACTAGGTGGAAGGCAAACAGGGGTATGCAATTTACGAAACGAAGAAGATATGTATAATAAGCAATTAGCATTTAAGTAATGGAACAAAATATGAACGCAACCGAAAAAAATTTACCTAATTCATTAAAAAATTAAGTGTGGCTCACGGCTGCGCCAAATATGCCTTCGACTTCAACTCGATGGTAATCGATGTTTGCTGGAAGGAAACTGGGTAATGAAAGGAAAAACAGCAATTTATTTGTCTGAAAAAAAGAAAAATAAGCCTGTAATTTCACCAGTGCAGAGTAAAACTGAAGGTATGAAAGAATGGCCACTGTGTGTGTTTACCTACCATACGTATAGTTTACTAAGCACAAGTTTCTCTCGATTCAAGTTTCTGGCTGATCTACACCCTCATGGCGTATTAAAACTGACATGCTTAGTGAATATCTAAACAACCAGTACATAATGAATTCCATACGGTTATTACGTATGGATGTAAACTAGTGTGAAAGCCTCCTAGTTTCCACAGCCCCTCATGAATGTGTCATTTCACACCGAGCGCCCGCGTTTATGAAGGACATTCTTTATTTTTTCTGAACGATTATTATAAGGGCTATGTGCCCCACGTCACGTTAAGAGCCGCGTCATTGTGATGACGTCATGGTGGTTAGCTTTTATAATGCGTACAAAGAGGTTGGGTAACGTTCTGTTATAATGCTGTAGACAAGAGTATATGTACATAGGTATACGATCAGCAAAAGGCGTTCAAAAGGCGTTAAAAAAGTCACGATGATAAGTTCTCTTTTTGACTCTTGAACAATTTTCATTGCTTCAGTCAAGATATCTGAAAGATGAATTTTAAAAACGTACTACGCAATGGTGCCGATTCTCTTGTACACCGAACTAAACTAACTAAACTATCACTAAATTTTCTTACTTTAGGCTATGAGAATCTTATAGCTATTCTGCAAATAAAATTCTCTAAACTAAAAAATAATTTTGACACAACTAAAATAGAATTTGACAATCGCGAATCCACGTGGTATCCGTGGTTTGCCCTCACCCGTGATTTTTTTTAGAGCCGGAGGCGCGCAGGGTTTGCTGCCACGACGTGTTTTATATGGAATTTTTCACTTTTTGTATGGAAAACATGAACAAATATTACCTACATGTTCAGGCTTAGGGGTTTATGAGTTCCATAAAGGGGGTCGAAATTTTCATTATTTTTGCGATAGGACGCACCATTTTCGAGATACCTATAAGCAAAAGAAAAAATAAATACTGTTACAGTTTTTGCACGTGAAGTCGTGTTTGTGTGAATTTTAGTTCATGACAACTTATTTTATCCCACACCTTTTTAATCGCGATTAAAAATTGTCAGAATTAGTCTGGTTTGGTATTTTACAATCAAAATTTTAGGTGAAAAATGTCAAATTCAGAATAGAAAAATTGCCATTTTCACTATTTAAACTAAAAACTCAGTACTATCTTAGTGCTGTCAAACTAAAATATAGTTAAATTGTGTCACTTTAGTCTATTTCAGAATGGGAAATCGTCGTTTGACAGGATCAAACAAAATTTTAGTGATTTTTTGTCTAGTTTAGAGGCATTTGTGACAAGAGAATCGGCACCACTGAACATTGTTCGAACGAGAAGAGAAACGATATTACGGATATTTAAAAAAAAAACTTTTTTTACATAAAAAAACAACCGACTTCCAAAAAAACACTGCATAGTGCAAAATAACTTAAATTTCGGAAGTCGGTGTCTTTGGTTGTAAAAAAAGTATTTATTTTTCGCTTTTTAGTTGTAATTTATCTAAGTTACAATTGCCTAATGTTGACTACTCATCACCTTTTACAAAATAATGCTTTTCTCGAAGCAGGGACGTTAATTGTTGTGGAGTTCTCCTGGTTCTTCACCATCCACTCCACTTTTCCATATACATTATGACGAGCATAAATTGCTTGGTATTCATATTAATGTAATCGAATTGCAACCCGTGAAATACTTATTATTGAGTAGTTCCGGTGGCCATCTGTGGTCTTCATCATCAGTTCCACTTCACCAAATGGTGCTTTCCAAGAGCAACTGCACGTGTTATTATAAAAAATACCCAAATCACTATAGGTGTGCCTATAATATTTGAAGAGTTCCCACGATTTCTCCAGGATCTCATCATCAGATCCTGACCTAATGACAATGGGACCATCTCGGAAGTATACCCTTTCAAACAAAAAAAGAATTTTGCAAATCCGTCTATAAATGACGGAGTTATGCCCGAACATACATAAAAAAAAAAAAAATATAAACAATCGAATTGATAACCCTCCTCCTTTTGGAAGTCGGTTAAAAATACTTACTCTTTAACTAGCAATGTGGGTTGTTCAATTTTGCGCACTGCGGTCACTAATCCATCTTTCGAACGTTTATTGCAGTTCCTCTGAACATTTCTTTCAGCGGTCATTGCAAAGATATTTTACATGATAGACAAACAATTAAAATTCCAAGGATAATACACTCTTAAATTACAATTTCGGTTGGCAACATAATAATTCTAAAAACACGAATTGGTATAAAATGAAATATTACGTCGCGGCGAATCCCCGTGCCTAATGGACAGACCTTTTTGTGGCCATTAAAACTGTTATTTAAAAGCCTTTTATTTTTATTGTATGTTATTGTGTTAGGCATTTGCGTCCAGATGAAGATAATTAAAAATATCGGAGGCTACGATTCAATTTGAATTATAGAAGGACCGATTCTGCAGAAACCGCACCAATCATCAGTTCCATATACGTACTACTTATTTCTTTACGAGAGCAGGCCACAGTGGCACACTGTGGGTTTTGAATCTCCATTCCAAAACCGTGATAGCCGCAAAAAAGTAAGATGGATGACGCAAAGTATCTGCGAGCAGAATGTCACGATATACTCGTACAGTGTCACAACCGCCAAGTTTTAAGATCGGATTGTTAGTTGTTTTACATAGCATATGCTTTATTGTAGAAATGTACACGTAAAGTATATGATTATACTCACAATATCTTTTATTAAGGAGATATCCAATCTGGGTAGCCTTTTCGCAACTATATTGGGGTCGGCTTCTAGTCTAACCGGATGCAGCTGAATACCAGTATTTTACATGAAGCGACTGCCTATCTGACCTCCAAAATCCAGTAACTGGGTAATACGATACCCCTTGATAAGACTGGTTGTCAGACTTTCGGACTTCTGACGACCCATAACGATGAAGACAGTGGCGAGAAAACAAGGTAGATCGCTCAAGTGCTAGGTTCAAATCCTTTGATCCTTTCCTTTCCTTAACATTACTGCTCCTTGACCGTACGTACCTCTTAGTTACTCGCTTCTCCTGTAGCCTCGGCCAATACGTTTTATTCGTGTCACGTACCGTCCCTCTCATATTTTTATTGTCCGCAACAGCTTAAGAAAATGCCCCTCACTGAAAAACAAGGGCTTTTAATGGTTTTCTGTGAAAACAATATGAATTATTGAATAACTCGTGTTTTTCCATTGTGACCCTATTGTTCTTCAGAAATCTTTCATGTAAAGTAATATGTGTCTGTTATTATTTTACTGTACGGTAATGGACGTACTCGTGCTGTAATGGAATGAGCACAGATCTCATAACTCACTATTCGTTGATGATTTCAACGGTTGGTTGGTCGTTTGGTGTTTTTATGTTCGAATGTTTGCGGTTCTGTGAAATGACAGAGTAAAGGATTGACAAATTTTTCTATTACTGGCTAATTAGCTATACTAACTCAAACTGCCTAGCCTTTTCCCAGCTATGTTAGGGTCAGCTTCCAGTCTAACCGGATGCAGTTTAATACCTGTATTCTACATGGAGCGACTGCCTATCTGACCTGCCTATCTGGTAAGACTGGTTGTCAGACATTCGGGCTTCTGACAACCCGTAACAGCTATCAAAGCTCCACGAATGTCAGCCGGGACCAACGGCTTAAGGTGCTTTAAGAAGCACGGAGGAGTCTCGACTGTAAAGATGGCCACCCATTCACGGAACAACCCAATGTATAGCTTAACTTGATGGATCGACCCATGCGGCTGTTATTAATTAGCCACGAGCTCCTAAGATGTATTAACTAAATATATAATAATAAATAATAATTAGGTCCGGTTTTGATCACCATGCGATGTTTTCCTCTATCGCATTCAATCCAGAGAAATTCAAACCACAAGGCACAAGGCAGACGGTGGGCAATGGGTAGCTCGCCGTCCGATTAGGACCAGGCCCGGGTCGACGGCGCGTTGTGTTCCACGCGCGCCTCAAAGAGATGTCAGCACCAACTGACGGGGTCCGTAAGGGCCAATGCCTGCCAGGGTTGCGAGTTGGTCCGAAAGGGATATCGCGGCCCCGGCACACAGGCAACGGAAGGAACACGGGTGGGTTTTAGTCAGTAAAAGTCTGACACTCCCTCTCGCTCCGCCCAGAGCGGGAGGAGTCATTTGATGATTTCCCACCCAAAAAAAAAAAAAAAAAAAGGCAGAATACAGGTACCTTTTTTTTTCGTGTGGAAGCCCTCGCGGATGAGGCACCACCCTTGGCCGGGTGGAAACCATACTGCGTTTCTGGAGCTACCTCTGCAGGGGTTATTGTGATTTAGAACAAAATATAGTTTTTCAGTGAAACGTCTGGTTATTTAGGAAATGCGGACAAGAAGACCATAAGTTCAATAATTTGATAATTTGCATTAATATTATAATAACGAAGTAAAACACAAGTTTTGGATTTAAAGAAATGCTTTACGATTAATTTTGACTTCAATATCCCATAACCTCTAAACGTGTACCTCAAATAATGCTTATACTGAACTCCTGCGACATATTCAAAGAATGTTTTATTAGACATTTATTGTTTTAGTCGTTTATTTCGCTAAAGCCTCGTGGTAGCATGTTTCATTTAAAAGTGCAATAACTTGCATACTCAAGCGGTCAGTGCTACATTCCGCTTAAAGCGCTGGACTGCGATAAAACGTATTTGTGGGAGTACTGGTGTAAACTGACGTGGATGTTGAAGTGTTGATCTGAGTACGAACGCGCAAGCAGCTGCGAATGAGGCAGGTATGTAAAACAAGAAAAGATCAAGGAGTCTGGAAGTTTTAAGAAAACTAGCGGAGTGTGATAGTTCTTAACAAATGAATGTCATGAAGGAGTCTGGAAGTTTTATGAAATAAAAGAATATCGAGATGGATGAATGTCACTGGTTTTATAAATTGAAAAACCCAACTACGACAAAAAAGTCAATTAAAAAGGTCAATTATTAGTTGGGTTGTGGATGAGTTTTTAGTTTTTATACATTTTATTTTTATTTAAATTATTTTGGGGTTATATTATATATATTTTTGACAAATGAAAGGGCTTAATTAGCAAATGGAATCATTAAAAAAACGATTTTTAGTACATTACTTTATGGCCTAAAAAGGGCGCCATATTCAATTTAATCTGATGTAGCCGATCATAGACCCAGTGGACCATTATGATGAAGAATTTAGAAGTTATGAAGAAACAGATGAACATACCTTCATACATACATACCGGTCAAAGTCATAGTCCTCGTTTTTGCTTCGCCGTCGTCGGGTAAAAAGAGTGAGAGAGAGTTTTCAGCAACCATAATCCGCAATGTCGATTTAGATAGAGCTTCTTTTAAGTAGGATCTTCCAGGAAAGTACCTACTACCACCTTATAACTATCACCAAGTTTAGTATGTTGGTGGTGCCGGTGAATTAACAATGACACAATTTAATGTTTTATTGTAAATTAGTGTCTAAGATCGGAAAGGTTTCGGCGATTCGTTGGTAATTATGAGAACTGTATCTTGGGTCTGCATGACGAAACCCCTTAGTTTAAGATATGAGTTAAGCTTAGGTTAATTTTAAACTAAGTTTAAAAGAGCTGGTGTCTGGTTGTATAGCGAGGCAGTAAACGAAGAATTTAATGAAAAATTGCAGTGCACTATTATGAAAGTAGAATTCCCAAATAAATTCTACCATTTCCAAGCCATAAATATCAGAAGCCATATATTTTAAATAAAAACCTGGACCGTGGAACTTTACCAGGACCAAGCTCTAAAATATTATAGCGTGCTTAATCCGAGCTTGCATCTGCGATTTCCAACTAAGCCCATTAAAGAGAAAACAAACTTACACTTGCAGTTGACAATCCCTTAGTTCTTTCTAATAGGGTTGCTTTTTGCAATAGCACAGATTTTTTACTCAAAACTACCTTTGCGTTTTACATGGACTTTACACCCTTGTGTTAGAATTGGTTTTTGCAGTTGTGTGTGGTTAGTAAGTGTGCCTAAACTTGTTGCATACGACTTTGGAGTTAGGTTCTACCAGTTTTATACTTACTAGGTCATCCATAGCGGGTCGTATGTGGCTTTGTTTAGGTTATTTAGACGTTTTACATAAGAACATTCTTAGAATAAGTTGGATGCTAACATGCTGGACTTTCTTTTACCAGACATTGGTAAGAAGAACTTGAATTCCAAACCTCGGGTGACGACCTTCGAGTTTTTCAGTAGTAATAATAATATGAGGAAAGTACTTTATCGATAAATAAATAATAATCTTACCTCTATAACATGGGAACTGGTATAGGATTAATGTACACCGTTCAATACCACTAGGTACCTAATCGTTCAAAGATCTTTCAGCACTTTGTATCTACTCCAAGTAAAATATAAATTGGAAAGATACATTTTACAAATGGATATTAAAATCTTTTAAACATTTATACCTTTGTTAGAACCAGTCTGGTAGTTTTTAATATGGAAAGTGACATTAAATTCTTTTTTTTTTAAGATTTCATTTTATGTCTGTTCTTATTTTTGAAGCGATCTTTCTTGAATTGCATATTTCGTCTGATTTACCATGGAGATGAAATATTAAATAAAAAATGCCAATGTACCAATTTTTTTTTTAACAAACGTGGTAACTAACTATTATTCCAAGCTGCAAAAGATTTATTAAGGTCAACTTCTCTCTATGGTCAAAGTACCATCAGAGACTAGGAAAATGAATAAATAAGATACTATAGTCCTTGGGCATCTCCCAAGAACTGCCACCAACACTAAAAAAAAATGCGAATGTTCTTTCGCTGCTTCGTTCATTTTCAGAGCTCGATCATTGGACTAATTTTGGTAGTCAAAGACTGAGCTGCAGCTTTTTCGAAATACCTAAAAGGACATTTGACATAGTGTACCTACTTCAAGTCTGTCGCAGGTGATAAATGATTTTATTTCTGTAAGTAAGTTAGTACAAACACTTTTACACGTCAATCATATTTTGACGTGACAACGTCTAATAAATCGATGAACGCCGGCTGCACGCACGAAAAAGGATGACTCATTCTCCTGTTACGCTCATTGTAACGTTACGATCGGAGCGAGGGAAGGGAATGTTTTGTTATGACGTTGTCACGTTAAACTATCGTCTGTAAACCGACTTTACAGACAACCATTTTTTTTTAAACTAGATGAGTTTGTCGTTTCATATCTGACTACTCTGAGAAGAAAGGTCGAAACAAACTCAGAGGTCGCAGTCTCTTTTAAAGTCCAGACATAATCTTGGTCAGATAATGTTAAGATCATGTAGATTGGTGTCTGATTGATTGTCGAATCCGCTGTTTTACATAACCGCTATCTAGCCGTCTTATAAAACAGGTCCGTTATGTAAAACAGTGAACTACGATTAGCGATTTTAACATGTAGAATTGAATAAATGTTTTGTTTTCCATCTGCGACATATCCACGATACACAATATTTTAATCTAACAAGACTGAAAAAAAAATGGTACCTGCCTGCCTTTTCAGTCTACTCTCTATGACTAGGTAAGAGTATAAGTAATTTTATCAGCAAGCACTTATAGTTATTAATATTGGATAGTGAATATTGCACTCACTGCAAGAGCAATATTTCAAATCTGTGGCCTCTTCAGAGAATCGGACAGTGGTCCAAACTTTCAATCTTAAGATGTAGCAATATTATAGTACTTATTATTGGACTTCTAGAAAGTGCACTCTCGATTTGACGAGATATTCTATGAAAAGAACCCGTAAAACGTTGCGTTTCTTGGATCTTTGGAAACTGGTTCTATTCCTGAGTTGCGAAAAAATTTATTGTGATTTCTCTCAGAGTTTCATTTTTATATAACTAGCGAGCCGCCCCTGTTTCACATGGGTACAATGTTCTGATGTGTTGACATGTCAAAACGTGGGGATTTCTGAGGTAAGTAGGTTAGGTATATCTTGTATCATACACAGTAACCTTCCAGAATACATTCACAGTAACCTTCCAGAATACATTCTTTGAAGTCTAAATGATGATGAAAAACGCATCAAAATCTGAAAATTGGAAAGCGACTTGAAACTTTGTCTACTACAGTACATAAAGATCTTGTTCATTATTTTACTATAACAAAATTCCATCACCAACCATTAAAGCCACCAGTTTTGTCGAAATCAAAAGAGTATTTCAATCTCTTTTTACTTGTAGAATATAAATTCAAGAGAAGAATCCTCGCTTCTCGTAAAATCTCGAAACTAGTGAGTCGCACTGGGAAATCTCAAACTATTTCCGATAACTGCTGGAATCCTAGCCGCTGGGTGTAAATAATGAAGCATGGCCGCCGCGGGGCTCAATTAATATTGACTGGTGGGCCCCTGGAGGATTGCGTTGCGTATCGTCTTTCTATGTGCTGTGTAATGGCAGAAAAATGTGCGGATGATACTCGGTTTCTATAATATAACGGAGCGTTAGAATGACTGATCATTGGTTTTGTAATGCCATACTTTTTCTGTTCACTACAGAAAATATTATTCATAACCTCTTGAAATATGCCTGTTGAAATGCTTATAGCTAAATTCCAAGACTTATTTTTCATTTAACTGCATTGTCCTTATTTAAAATATCTCTTAGTTTTCAGTGCACCTTTACGAAACACAGCATGCTGCTTTGCCACGAATATAATAATACTCACTTTACTAACATCCTTACTATCAAGAACCATCATCAGTTTAATTGTTATTAACTGACAGTTTCCAAGACACACGTTTCTCCTTCCCATGGGTAGGAGAGAAGTGTGCAACATAAATTGGCGTCTTGTTTCAAGGTCGGGGACAGGCGCGTCGCGACTCTGGTGGAACAATTTCTATGAAAACTTCACGGAAATTATTCTACCGGTGACGCGTCGCGCCTGTCTGCGAGACCCTTCACTCAATTTACAGCGAGTACACCCGCAGCGTCGCAAATTGATTCAGTTAGACTGGCTCGTATTGCTATTGCTTTATGCTATTTTATAGAAATGGCAATATGCCTAATCAAATTATTCCAAATAAAATTCTGCCATCTTAAATGTATGCCATAGTAAATTCGGACATACGAGTATATTGTAAATTCGGACATAAAAACATTCGGCCATGCCTTTAAAATATTCGTTTAAAGAAGATTATGCCGAATGTGTTATGCCAAATAAAATTCGGAGTATCAAGATTTTGCCAAATAGAGGGAAACCATAATAAACAAAGTGTTTATAGGATTTTCTGTTACTTAATACTCAGTAGCAGCCCAGAGTTAAGGAACAGTACGCGACAAATGACAATAGGCTTGTATGATACCTGGGACCTGGAATACATGGCAAAAAGTGATTGCAATTGCAGTACACGTCTACCAAACGCTTCGATGGAAAAAGCGGGATGCTACCTAGGTATCCTACACGCAGCTAAACCCAGTGTCTAGTCCTTGACACCAAGTCGCAGTACTAGCGTCTGCTCGTCTAATTAGTCGCACTTGGCGCCTCATTAGCGGCTTCACACCGCGTATTATCTGCGCGCCTCACGAGTGCGCGTCGCCTTGCACGAACAAATTGATACTTCAGATCTGCTTATTGTGCTATGAGACTAGACTATGTGGTTGTTAGACTGATGTATATAATAATAATAATTTTATTTTCTTACCACAAATTACAGAGAAAATAATTAAAATAGTCTACAGACACAATTTTATAATTAATTTGTGCAAGACTGGTGCCTTAACTAAGTTTTTTACAACACCTGTATGTCAGGTCACCAGGTCACTAAACAAAGTTTTAGATTATTATGTTATTCTGGAGACGATCTGATTCGCACATAATATTCAAAAAATAATATAATAAAAATATCATACATTACAATTACAATATTACAGCATTGCTCATAAAAAAAAGATTTACAAAAATAAAAATATAGGAATAAAGTAATTTATTAAGAATGCAAGGGAGGATATAGTTGAGTGTGTGTGGTGTGTGGGGTGAGTGTGTGTGATGTGTAGTGAGTGTGTGTGATGTGTAGCGAGTGTGAGTGGTGCAGGGTAATTGTCTGAGCGTTAGGGTAATTGTGTATGCATTAAGGTACTGGTTTACAAAGAATGTAGAACATAATTATCACGTCTGTATTCCCCGAAAAGTTGGGCAGAGAGGTTTACTAGATCCACATTTACCAGGCTATTAAGAAAACAAAGAAGTCCTGCGAAGAATGCGCAAATAGTTGGTGCAATTATAGCTATGTAGGTTTTTGTAGACGAACTTATTGTGTGGCTTTCCCACCTAGACGAGGTCAGAGACAAGTTTCTGGAAACTGCTAAAGATTTTGAATATAAAGTTCCTAACAAGAGAATATACTATACTATACTAGAGAATTCTCTCTAATAATTTGGAGACTATGGTAATCAAGATCGCTGAGAAAAGCAGAATGATCACAGTCATTTCAAGTTAACCTTATAACTGCATGTTCTAAGAACCAGTGCAGTGTACACTCTGATTAAGCCCCATCAACAGAATGAAATAATCCTTCTAGAAATCTTTCTTTATTTTTTCATTTTCGTTAGAGACTAAACTGATGTCAGATTTTTTATGCCGCCTATGGGCCTCTGACTTGGCTTCACATGCTATCGAGATATATCTCTCAGGCATGCCGGTTTCCTCACGATGTTTTCCTTCACTGTTTGTAAAGCAAGTGATAATTATACAATACGCACATTAATCCGAAAATCAGATGTGCGTGCCTTGGGTTCGAACTCGAGACCGACTTGGCAGTCCGACGGTCACACCACTAGACTAACACTGCTGTAGAAATCAATAAGGAAATACTTAAAACTGGTTATACTTGAAATTAATATTGTAAATATTAAAATTAATGTTTTACAAAGCCCACTTGACCTCAGAAGGTACATCGTACACGTGTTGCGACTTACCTTGTTTAATTGAAACGAACTGAACTACAATCAATAATTATGAGTCATGTCTGTTTGAAAAAGGGTTTACACTCGAAATTTATTGTTTTGTTTTATTTGACAAGTGAAAATTGTTATACTCGTAGCGGTTGGTAGGTATTAGCAATCATTACGTGTGCCTGTCTGCTTATTATAACTAAATGTGATTACTGTT
This sequence comes from Agrochola macilenta, assembly GCA_916701695.1. Lineage (NCBI taxonomy): Eukaryota > Metazoa > Arthropoda > Insecta > Lepidoptera > Noctuidae > Agrochola > Agrochola macilenta. The sequence continues at coordinate 24,341,482 of OU753553.1, forward strand.
TTGTCTGGCAAGTTGTCTGTCGGCTATCATTGGGGCTCTGTCGCATAGGGCCGCAGCAGCATGAGCCATTACCGTTTTGGGTGCACGTAATGATGTCCCCCCAACTCGTTCTTTTCGTGTATGTGTTCTTTCCTTGCGTCATGTTTACGACAAATAACCGTATATTCTTTCTTTTGATTAATTTTATTACCGTTCATTAAGCGGTGTTTGGAAGGCTCAGCTTTGTGTGCGAATAATTATGATGAGTGACTCAGAAGTTTACAGTTTGCGCTGTTATAATTCCTTAGGTAAAGTCTTACTGTACAATTCACAGACCGTACTTGGATTTGCTTGACCGTACTTTGTAGGAAAGTAAGCGCTTCATAGGAATATACGGTATGTGAATCTTGCCCTTACTGTATAGGTATACCTACAATTACCATACCTGATGTTTATTATAGACAAGAGGATACTGGGGACCGCGTCGCGCCAGGATACAGAAGGAGACTTCGATTTCTTGTCTGGGTAAAAAAATAGTGTCAGACAGACAACACAACAATGCTAACTAATATTATAATCGTGAAAGTGAGTTTGTTTGTTTGTTACGCTTTCACGCTAAAACCGCTGAACGAATTTGGATGAAATTTGGCACACAGGTAAGCCATGACCTGAAATAGGACATAGGATAATTTTAATCCCGGTACGTTCCCGTGGGGTAATTTCCGACATGCACGCGGGCGAAGCTGCTGACAAAAACACGTTCTAAATAAAAGTTTCCTGCACTACTAATGCTAAAGTTTAATTTACCATGCACTGTACGACGCAGTGAACGCAGTAATTCTGAGCACTTTCAATGAGAGGAAGCAACTAGGAATATAGCGTCAGTGGCTTCGGATTTCACAAGCTTTGTCTTCATATTACCCTGTTAGATACTGAGGACAAAGGAAGCGAACTTAATATTCTTTACTGAATATTAATGTTACAGTGGATGGCTTTAGTTTAATGTGGAATTAACGTTCTTAAATAAAAATTACTTTTGTGCAGCCAAACTGAAATTCCAGTTATTCTTTAAAGCCCGATGGCCCGATTGCACCACAAATGCGTTTATCGGTAATTATAATTAAAACATCATTCTGTCTGTCATCTTTAAACGGTGGACAGAAACGACGAAGTTGTAAATAATGACAACTGGCTAAATAATAACAGCTGCGCGGGTTGATCGCAGGTTAAGGTGCACTTGCCAAGGTCGGTCCGTGGATGGGTGAACATCCATCGCATATCGAAACCCCTCCGTGTCTCGGAAAGCACGTTAGGACGTTGATCCCGGCTGCCATGCGTAGATCTTTGACAGTCGTAACGGGTAGTCAGAACTTCAGAAGCTTGACAACCAGTCTTACCAAGGGGTATCGTAATACTCAGTTACTGGGTTGTGGAGGTTAGATAGGCAGTCGCTCCATGTAAAATACTGGTATTCAGCTGCATCCGGTTAGACTAGAAGCCGAACCCAACATAATTGGAAAACGCTAGGCAGATTATGAGATGATGGTACAATTTTCACATGCCTCCAAAAATCCAAAATCCATCCAATAATCTCGTAAATTCATTTCCCCACATTCCAGTTCACAAAAAGCGCGTCTCTTTGAAAGGTCAGTGCGGCCCGGCACGCCCATAACCCCATAAAAACGCTCTCAAACGCCTGTCAAATAAGCCGCTGTATCTTTGCGGCGCATTTCGTAAGCAGAAACAATATTAACCGGGGCTCCAGTTTAATTTCCATAAGAAAATAAAAATGCCCGTTATTTGTCTTTGGCGAGAGGGGATCTTGGTTTTTGTGGGGTAAGTATTAGAGATTCTAGATGGGTTTTCCGGCGAGTATTAAGTGAGAAAAATATAACTGAAAGAGATTCGTCGGCGTAATGTGAGCTGTGGGAAGAAATCGATGGTACCGAAAATAAACTGAAAGCACGGAGCTGAACTTGAAATATCTTATATTAGGTCATTTAAAACATACATAATATGACGAGCCACCTTGCTAATTGTCAGTATTTTTTTACTTTAACGTCATGCACATCAGTAAACCAATAGGCCACCGTGACAATTTAACATCAAATAAAATTATTGTAGGAAAAACGACGTGTTACAAACTCCAATCACAACAATGAGTAGTCAGAATGTCACAACACTAGTATTTTAATGGTGATCCTTACAAGACACAACCAATCACAAACTAATTAATAAAGCGTTAGTAAGCCGTGTCGCATGGACCGACAGCAACTCGTCTGAGAGCTGAAACTCGCCACGTTGGTAGTAGTCGACGTCCATAATCCTTAACTTATTATTTCTCATTTGCATTCTCAGACGTGATTTCAGCAAGAATTTTAGCAAAAGGTGTTATTGTTTGTCAGCAGTATTTAAGACTATGTTTAATCCTGTCTACGCTTTTAACTCTTAAAATTTCTCAAACTAGAATAGAATATTCTTTATTATGTACACCATAAAAAATACAGATAAAAATATAGTAATTTTACATAGGGTGACACAATGGGCGGTCTTATCGCTAAAAGCGATCTTTTACAGACAACCTTTGGATGGATTAAAGGGAGAAGGAGAGACAAATACTACAAAAAAAAAAAAAAAAGTTCTGTTAATTTGTTAAAAAAAGGAGATTTTTCTATATCTGTAGGTGTATGAGGCCACTAAGGAATGGGTAGCAACGTCTGTCGGGTCTGTTTGCTGAAAATAGCAAACAGCGCTTAAAAATTTGTTTACCATATCTGGTCTCTCTGAACATTTATAATCCTTTCTAATTGGGAGTAAGTAGATTTCAGCAAAATATCTTTACAGATAGATATAATCATACCATAAAAACATACAACAATCAGACTCCAAGGACGTCGTTATTGAAAATGCCAGAAGAGTATACACAGTCTTACGGCGAAATAAAAGGTTCAAGGTTGCTTTCTGGGAAAGAGCCCTAATAATAAAGAGCCCTAATAATAAAGAGCCCTAATAATAAAGAGCCCTAATTATAAAGAGCCCTAATAATAGTCCAGAAATTATTAGTTTAAATTACATTTATATATTATTATGTAAAATTAATTTCATCAAATTAATCACAAACGACCAATGTTCTTACTCGTAGACCATTAGAAGATACCACGCTGCCCTAGATCATCTCTTACGGCCGAACGCAATAACCTACTCGTATTTTCAATAAAAAGACAGTTCGCTATTGATGGTAGACAGTACAATTCTATCTGTCCTTGAATATCATTCTGCAAGACTCCTTATTCTCTGACAGATTATTGGGACGTTAAGGCCATAGATAGATGGTTTTTCTATCTCCAGTAAAACAGGTGATAATCGTAGATAGGTTATTGCGTTCGGCCGTTAGTCGTCTTTATAGATACTAACAGTTACAATCAAGTTGTGCATTAAATAAAAATATAAAGCGAATTTAATTACAATTTGATATAATTATGGACATGCTGTATACTTTTGATACACAATCAGAGATCATATATTATTATACTGTTAAATAATTCTATTTCTTTTTATAACCATAGCCGCTGCCATCCCACAGCGGGTTATAATTATTGGTCCTCAAGTTAACATTATACTGATCCTCTCTTGCTCGGTAGTCGTATTGGTCCTTTTGGGCCGGATAGTCGTGTTGGTCCTTCTTTACTGAATAATCGGACTCGACCTTTCTAGCTGGATAGTCGTACGGATCCTTCATGACCGAATAGTCGTACTGGTCCTTTTGGGCCGGATAACATTTAGGATCCAACCATTTATTGAGATCTATACCTGGTATCTGCTTGCAAGGTATTATTTTGTTCCTAGAATATTAAAAAACTTTAGTGTTTACATTAGATACAGGTATCTGGGTCACGGCTTCGTAGACGAGTAAGCTATTTAGCTTAATTGTCTCTTGGGCATAATAAGTCGATGCCTTTGCTGAGAAATACGGAAGTCTACTTAAAGTTTCTTTTGATAGCAGGAAGTATGAAATTGAAAATATTGAGTTCTTCGGAAAAACTTTCTCACAGAAAGTTTTCGTTAAGTTTGTAGCTGCACAACATTTTTGAAGAAAGGTATCGCAACAAGAATATATTGTTGCATCCTAGGTTTAATCTGATTGGTAAAAACTAAGAAATGATAAAAAGCTCTCTTGGAAAACTATCTCCACTTACTTCTTACTGATATTAAGCAGAGCCTTAGGTTGTATCTCTTCAACGCCATCTCCGTTGTCACACAGCAGTCGAGCCACACTGGTACTCCTTACTTCGTTCAATTGAGCTGTAGGAGTAACGTATTTATGGATTAGTTATTAAGGAGTATGTATTGTATGGAATTTCTTGCTGATTCTCCATACGAAACAACCGTTTGAAAAATTCAAAATTCAAAACGTCATTTATTCAAACTAGGCACTAATAATCAGCACTTTTCGAACGTCAAAATTACATAAGACAGTCCCCCAAAAACGCCCACCCTTCACCACTTCCTAGTGCGTTAGCTGCGAACAAGAAGTGGCGCAACAAACTCCCCAGCAGCACAGCTGTCTGTTCAGTTGAAAAGACCTTGATTCTATATAATAGTGCTTATGCTAAAATAATTTACATTACCACAAATTGCACTACAACTCATAAAATAAAAACATTTTAAAGAGTAGATTATGTCAACAATAAATGAAAACAAAATTAAAATAAATTGACTACAGTCAAATAAAATAATCCAAACAATTACGAGTATATGCTCATATAGTATCATGTAGTCTAAAATAGTTTAAAATAATTGTATGTTGCTTGGGGTACATTGGAGTAGCTTAATTAGTCCCAAGCCTTTTTGTCGTCTAAGTAATCTTTAACTTTATAGAAACCTTTTTGACATAGTTTCTGTTAAATAAATGATTTAAATTTATTGAGGCTCAGTTCTTTGACATGGCTTGGGAGTTTGTTGTAAAAACGTTTACTTTGGCACTTAAATGAATTACAAATTTTTTGGAGCCTAGTCCTCGGCACAATAAATAAATCTTTGTTTCTAGTATTTAAGCTATGAATGTCGCTGTGTTTAGAATATAGATTTATATTCTTTTTTACATAAATAAGGTTCTCATAAACATATTGAGACGCGACTGTCATTATGTTTATTTCCTTAAATGTATCCCTCAGTGAATGCCTACAACTTAGGTTATAAATTGCGAGAATGGCACGTTTCTGCAGCACAAATATAGCCTGAAAGTCGGCTGTATTTCCCCACAACAAAATGCCATATGACATACGTAAACGAAAGGGGCAACGAATCAATTATATTTTCTTGTAAATATAGACATTCAAAAGTGTCCTTTATGCCTAATTGGATTGGTCTGACTGTTACTTTGTTTGACCGTTTATTCGTGTATACCTAAGCTGAGTAGCAGAGAAGTAGACAATCCAAAAGATTGCATGAGTGTTTTGAATGTATTTCGCTAAATACTTACGCAGAGTCAATGCAGCATGCGAGAATCCATTTTCAAAGAAAAATCGGTCAGACCTCCTCCAGTTGACCAGGTTCTCCACCATGATGCAGAACAGCGTTGGCCCCACCCAGGCACCGTGCAGCAGTCGCTCGCTGTAGATGGCTACCATCAGCTCCATGTCGTCAACTTCGTCGTCGTATATGCGACGGAGTTGTTCCACTTTCTGGAGTACAAGAAATCTTTTCATTGGATTTGGTGATGGGTTATTTTTAAAGCCACTTGAGAGAGATAAGCTGATTAATCGAGTAGCTACTTACGACGGGAAAGAATTAATGTCGGGGTCACGGTAGCAGCAGCGCCATAAAAAATAGTGATGCCAAAAAAAATACAACAGACGGTCAGAAAGCCCGCCTTATTTATCAATTATGAATATTAAATAGTTCCTTACATCAGGATATATGGCGTCCTCGAAGTCCTTAAACTTGTGAGCCACTGGCATGCCACAAATCTTCCTGTACTCGTTGTATGGAGGTAGACCCTGATCTCGTCCTCTCATGATATCGATAGCACTGAGATCTGAGGCTGATTGTAGTTCTCCTAGGACACGTTCCGCTATCTGTATTATAAAGAAAAGAAAAGAAAAGAAAGAAAAAAAGAATAACGTTCATTTGGACATAGATCGTGAAACTCAAAATACAAATAACAAAATAAAAAGTGAAAATAATGTTTTAACAATAATAATAGTGTGTGCCTCACGGCTGGGCCTTTCAAAAGGTTCATGACAGAATACTGTCTGACGCGGTTTTCTAATGAACCTCAATGAACCTCAATGTTATAAAACATAGTGTTATCATGAATCTTTTGTACACACTACCAGATTCAGGTATTTTTACCTGAGTCCCCTAGAAGAAGAGTCGTATGTTTTGTTTCATATTAGTTGCTGAGAGGCCTTTTATTACGAAAATTTAAATTTGAAAGTTTACTTTCAAAGCTATCTTGAAAAGCTGTGGAAAAATGTAAAGAATAATTAAGCTAAAAATGTGTTTACTCACATCCGGCTCAATAGTGTAATCAAACTTAGCGGCTCTTTGCCTGAAGGCTCCTTGCGTGAGGTCCGCCTCAGTGTTGTTCACCTCAAGGATACCACTCCTGAACTCATCGTCTACTGTGGTGCGAGTCCCGAGGTATTTGCCCTTTCCGCTGTAGAGGCTGGAAGAATAACACGAACACTTGAAGACGAGCGAAATATTTACACTAGCTTTGTTGGAAATGTTGATTTTGTCAATGGGAATCTCGATCATCATAAAATACATGTTTTTTTGTTGTTTTAAAGAAACATAAAAGCAGAGTTCCTTTCAAACTAAAAAGTAATGAGATTTACAGCAATACGATTGCCCTTAGAACTGACGTCATGGCAACTTTAACAGTTTCAGTTTATATATAATGCCACCCATGGGCCTGTGCCATGTGACCACCCGTATTTTTCGGAATATTCATGAAAAATTATCTTGAATATTTTTGTTCTTTTTTTTTATTTTTTCATATATACTTTTTTTTTTCAGAATCACCCTTTGCTCATATGGATTTACAATTGTGTTTTGTAAATAAATACTGTTTTAAAAAAAAAAAATGTTTTTTCCTATTAATCGACTTTTAAAGTTAATTTACGATATTTTTTTATGAATATTCAGAAAAATACGCCCGCGGTCACATGCCCATGGGCGACATTATATATACTTCATCTATTGGTTGGCAACTTACTCGGTCCTTCCATCCTGAAAGGTGTGGAACCAACGCGTGCCTACTAAGTACTCGTGGTAGACCCCCGGCTTGTACCGCTCGTCAAAATCGTTGACGTAACCATTGGTGTCGTATATCACACCTGTCTCTAGGGCGTTCTTTGGACCTAGGTCACAAAAATGAGTTATGAGCTGGTTTTCAAAAGATTATCTTGCCCTATCTGTGTTCAGGCCAATTTAATTTTAAATTGTCAAAGTCGTCTCCCAAAGTTAGACAAAGGCAAGGCAATTTGTTGACACATAATATAGAAAAAGTAAGTTCAAAAATTAAAACCCGACTACTGAAAAATCACGCGCTAAAAAGTATGAAACAAGAAAATATTTCAGACAAAAATCAAGACTAAAACTACAAAAATGGTCAAGGTAAAGCCGTGGTCGCATGCCTGTACAGTACACTTACAAAATTATAATGGCGTGCAACCACGGCTGAAGAACCACCTGGGGTTCAGAATCATGTACTGAATCCATGGTATCAGTTTTCGCGTCGATGTTCCTGCCACCCTGTATATTATTACAAGAGTCTTCAATAACAGACGCCTTCCTTACCTAAGATCTCTGCCATCAGTTCATAATACAGCATGTACTGCCATTGCGCTATGTTGATCTGACGAGCAGTCTCGAACAGCTTCTGATCATCCCAGCACGGGTTGAGCTCAGCCAACTTACGAGCCAGCCGGTTGTGCTCGCGGTAGAAGAACATCGCGGTTAGGTAAATGCCTGACAGCACGTTCCCATCATAGAAGTCACCTGGAATAGGAATAAAGCCATAAATATCTTGGAGTTGTCAAGATGTAGTATAAGTCTCTCATCATGAGTAAAAATTCTAAAATTATCGACAGCCCTGCAGTAGATTCAAAGTTAGTAAAACGTACGTACAGTACGGTAGTCTATAATGTAAGTAAATTAAAATTAAAATTAAGGGGAAAGTAGGTAAATTGTCTTGATTTAGACCCATAATATTTTTCTTGTTCATTCTTACTTACCAAACTCATAGCAGGCGTTTTCAGCAGGCCTCCTGTTGTTGATGCAAATCGGTGAGGTGCCAGGGGGTCGCTCGACGCCATCTTTGTTATCAGACTTCAGAAGCCCTCCCTGGTACGTCCTGATCTGTCTCTCCCGGATGTCGGAGTAGCCGTATACTACTGATAGATCTTGTAGTGGAGTTGGTAGGTTGTACTGTGAAAGAAATATATATAAAATAGACTGATTATCCGGATACGTGTAATCTAATATTTGTATACCCAATTAGATATCAGGTTGAATTATTCTTGAAACTAATCTAAAACTAAAGACTATGTTTACTGGATTACATGTCATACTTACAGTAACTGCAAGATAAAGTGGTTGTATTGTAAATGTGAAGTTTATTCTGACTTCAATAAGTTGCTGGAATTACAAGACCTATGTAAGAAGTAACAAACGCCTTACTCTTTCAGCCGGAAGTGTGTTAGGTATGCATCCCATCTCCTGGTATGTTGAGAATCTGGTGAGGTTCATGCATCTAATGCCAGTGCGCCGAAGATAGGGATCATCCTGTGGCACGGGAATGGGGATGCAAAGAGGATTGACACGGTTCGGCGTGTTGCCAAGACAGCAGTCGCTGGCGATCGCGTAGCGAACTGATGAAGAAAAACAAATGCTATCATGCTATCTAAAGTAGATGACGCTTTTGTCTTAGAACCTGTTTCATCACACTAAATATGTTAAAGTATGGAATAGAGACATTGGGGGAGGCCAATGTCCAGCAGTGGACGCCTTTCTGCTGAAATGATGATGAAGTAAAGAATTTGCATGTTTTCACATAATTTAACCGGAGCTTTTCCGGAGACAGTGAAACAGAACCCTTCATTTCTCGTATTGAAACGATCTACGTATGACTTAAATGTAGCTCATAACGTGTTAAAAAATACTTCTACCAATAAAGATGGGCGAATCCGCCAAATAAGAAGTGAGTGAATTTAAAATGAGATTTTGATCTGATTTTGATTGAATGTGTGCATACTTACGAAGTACAGTTAAGTCAGCAATATCCACGGTTGAGAAGACGAAGAAGTGTGTTGCCAGAGTGTTGAACTGGTAGTCTTCTGGGTAGCCGTCACTCAGGATCTTGGTACGCAGTAGACGAGCTGATGGTAGTTCGGAGCCATTCATGGCTGGTCGCAAATTGTTGCCTGAAACAAGCAGTGAAAGTTGAAATTCTTTGTTTGTTGCATCTTCTACTTAATAAAATTCTTCATCTATTCTGTGTCTTTAGTGGAAAAGTATTTTAGCCATCAGCCATCAGTCATCAGCCATCAGTCCTAGCTACGGAGAACGGAAACGCCTCGACGGCCGCTCGCGCTGCTAGACGCGGCATTGTCAACACTTTGCATACAAACCGATACAAACTAACCGTGTCACCGTTGACTCGTACTATCACATAAATGACGTATAGAAGCTGACGGCTTGGAATGGAAGTACGTGTTAGAAGAAGTCGTGCGCTTAACGCACGGGTCCACTAATCACGGTAGGTACTACTGCCGTCTCTAGACGGCGATTTCGTGTTGTGATCCCAGCTTACCGAGTCCGAACTTAGCAGGTCTCATCCTCAGCAGGGGAGTGGGTGACCCACCGCGGGAGGGGTAGTTTGGGTTGACGCATGTGCCGTCGATGCGCCGACCCTCGTGCTTCTTGCACGGCTCCACCTTCACCGTGCATGGTCTGGTGGACACCATCATACGTGGGTTACGGACATTGTGACGTCATAGCAATGCTAATCTATTGTGAGGGCCATCTAAGACAGGCCATTTACAACAATAAAAATGATATATCAAGCGTTCAACTTGTCCGTCTTGTTAATTGATTAAACATAACATTAATATAATTAGGTATATTTGCTGCAGTGAGACAGTTTCAGATAAAGTAGCCTTGAATGGGAATTTAAACTTATCTAATAACTTTGATTATTTTATAGTTTCTATTTTTAAAGCGGTAGTAGCCCATCGGTCTTTCGATCGCGTCTACTGTTAGGTTCAAATCAAGAAGTTTGACTATTTTTGTAATTAGTTAGTAACAAAACCAGTGTAAGCTGGGCTCGTATTCTTTTGAAATTCCGTACTACACTAGAGCAGCGTCAGGTCATAGTGTTACCAGCGACTTGCTGTCGGCTGTACGAACAAGCATAAAGGTACTTACCCGGTCAAATTCAAGCTTTCTAACTGCTTTCCCCGGTCATCCTTTATTGGTTTACCGAAATAAGCATCGTAGATCACTTGGGACACCACAAAATGAGCAAAAAGGAGATAAAACGCGAATTTGACGATCATCGCAGCCGCGGGAGCGATTTCTATAATTATCTCGCTCCGCAACTGTTGCACTTATTTATGCTGTTCGGTGAAGTACTTACTTATAATTTGTGCTAATTGTTTGTTGCTTGATTGTGCTTGATTTATTGCAGTTTTAGATTTGCTGATTTTGGTATTAAATTATTCACCGTTTTTGTATTTTCTGATCTGAAACCTTTTTAACCGACTTCCAACGACGACTCTATGTATTTTTTTTTGTACATTCATCGAAATTTTTGACAATTGTGGACCGATTTTGAAAATTATGTTTATCACATCTTTTCAAGAGCATATTTATGTATTTGTTTGTAATAATGAAATGGTAGATTGTTTTCCTAGGCACCAAACAACAATTTTAAGGGCGAGAGTGTTTCTTTAAATCCAGAGCGGAGCGAAGGATTCAAAGTACATCACACAATCCTTTCTTATAAACTGAAATGTTGTAATCTATATATCATTAACCTACCCACTTAATTTATTTATTTTATCAATCACGACAATATCTTTTTCTGCAACAAGATGGTCCGTAGCTATTAAATCTTGGAACTGACGATGAACAGCCACGTTTGTAACCACTAGACCATTTCAAGTTTGAGCTACAACGATGTATCCAAAGACCATCCAAGCGAAAAGAATTAAATACATCGCATGTGAAACAAGTACTCATCCTCAGCAATCAATAGTCACGGTCTTTCGTTTTCCAGTGGAATTAAAATCTCATTACAGCAGCTGAACCGAGAGGAATGAATAATAATGTGATCATAATAAATTATGCATAATATCTCTTTTATCGCGCCACTGACAGACGCTTCCGTTTACACGCAAATATCGAGACAGTACCTCGTGGTTGTGGTGTTCACTTAAAGTAATCGTCATCAATGATCACCATTATCTCCAATACCCGTAGCTGGCCTTCAGTTCACTGCTGGACATCAGCCGTGCAAAGGAATGTATTCTTACAAATAATTAGCCCGTAAATAGGTCTTCCAAAATTGTCCATTACTTATCGTAAAAGCAGTCTTTTGAGTCCCACCTTGACCCTTTATGTTCAGAAACTCACCTACTTTTAATACTATTGAATAATCGATTAACGAAATGTTTAATATTTTTATCACCAGCCCGCGTGGATGTCGGAAAATATCCCTCGGGAACGTACACCGGTATTAAAAGTACCTTAAGCCAATGTGTTAATCCAGGTCATAAAATATCGATGTGCCAAATTTCATCCAAATCTGTTCAGCCATTTTTTCGCCAATCCGGAATATACATCCAGACAAATAGACACGAACAAAAATTCAAAAACTATTTTTTCGGCATCAGACTCGTTCCCACACCTCGTAGTAATTACTTGTTTAAAAAAATATTAATGTTCAGTTTTGACTTCGTTACTATTCTATTAAATGTTTAGATAATTTAAAAAAATTGACTCCGAACACATTAATTAAAACCTATTGATCTTGATAACATCACATACTAAAGTGTAGTTAAATTATTTTTCATCTCTCATTTTCGTTTCACAGAACACAATCTTCAATACCTTACCCAATCAGGTAAGGATAACAGTTTGCTGGATTTCACGTTATAATTCCACTAAATAAATAGGGGTTAAGCCTTTTCCTACTATACTAGTCACTAAATAATTTAAAACTAAATATCGATTAAATAAATAAATAATTTAATCAGCGAGAACACAAGTATTTGCCATTCTAACAAAATTTGCCGGACAGGGGTCCACCTCGAGAACGGAATCAGAAGTAATCCAACTGTCTTCTGGGTAATCCGTCGGTCCCGCGTCTTCTGCACTGGATGGGTAGCACATAGCGATACTTAGGACACAGACTAAAGTAGCTAAGTAAACCTTCATTGTAACTGTTCTTGACTTATCTCTGTTCCAGTATATGAAGGAATAGCTTGATTTTGGTGATTTATGCAGTTTATATTCATACTTGAGAGAAGTGACAATATTTATTTTGTAGTCGGCACGTGTCCCTTCCACAACAAAACGTCAATTATAGTTAAATACTAAAATGAGAGTCTTTATGCAAAATTGCGTCATTATGTAGTTTATAAATCCTTACTAATATTATAAACGCGAAAGTGAGTTTGTTTGTTACGCTTTCACGCTAAAACGGCTAAACGGATTGGGATGAAATTTGGCGCACAGGTAGTTTATAACCTGAATGAATAAAAAGGATACTTTTTATCTCGGTGGTACGTTCCCGTGATATAATTTTCAACCTCCGCCCGTGTGGAGGGGTCGCGGACAAAAGCTAATAAATCATAATTACTTGATGTGATAGTTGATGAACAAAGTTAGTGTGAAGTGTTAGATAATAATGACACTGCGCACTAAGTTTTCCATTACAAAGTAAATGTCCATGTTAATATAGAGCTCCATTAAAAAAAAAAAACATTATACCGTGCAACTCATGATTTAATCGACTGGAATACATTTATTTTCAATTCTGACAAAATCAACTGGATATGGGTCTACCTGAATCACAAAACCATAAGGAGTACAATGCTCTTCTGGGTAATCTGTCACTCCCGTGTCTCTAGCACTGGATGGGTAGCACATAGCGACACTTAGGATACAAACAACAGTAGCTATGTAAAACTTAATTGTCACTGTTCTTGACTTTTCTCTGCGTCGACCTATGAAGAAATAACTTGATGATGATGTTTTATGCAGTTTATATTCATACTTTACAGAAGTAACAATGTTTATTTTATACTCGGCACGTGTCACTTCCACAACAAAACGACAATTAAAGTTAACTACTGAAATAAGAGTGTTTGAGTAAAAGTGTACCATTATGTACTCGTAGTTTATAAATAAATCATAAATACTTGATGTGATAGTTGATGAACCAACTTAGTGTGAATTGTATCACTATGTCTATGTTATTACAAAATAAATGTCGATTTAAGTTAAGTGGTGGTCCTAATAATGAAAAAAAAGCTACGTTCAACTCATGATTTAATCGACAGGAATACAATCATATTCAATTCTGACAAAATAGGACATAGGTCGACCTGAATCGCGGAATTATAAGGAGTCCAATATTCTTCTGGGTATTCTGTCACTCCTGCATCTTCTGCACTGGATCGGTAGCACATTAGGTTGACACTTAGGACACAAACTATTGTACCTAAGTAAAACTTCATTGTGTCACCTCTTGACTGGTTCTCCTGTGAGGTTATGGCGGAATAGTTTCATGAATTTGTGAAGTTTATTTATTTATACCTGAGTGAAATGGGTCCGTGGCTTAGGCCCCTAGTGGTCGGGGCACCTGTGGCTGACGCCCCAGATTCGATTAATTTCATTCAAAGCAGTTTTTGATCAAATGAACTGTCGGTCACAACAATGTTTTACAAAAATAATAAATGTATATTGATTGTAAATACGAGTATATGTATAATATTGAATCATAATTATATTTATAACATATAAATGCTTTTGTGTTTGTTTTGTATGTTTTGAAAAATGAAAGTCTTAGTTATTTTTCAATATTTATTTATTTATCTCAATAAGATTTCTAGTAATAAAATTTTATAAAAATCACAGTTTTCATCACCTGTAATCAAGAGAATCATTTAACTTAATTATAATAATCAGTTTCAAATGTAATAAAATAGGATAGTGATTTTAAATAATCAGTCTTAAAAATTACTGCAGAGCAATTACTTTTTACATAGTGAAATGTTATTTTTATCTTTATAACAATAATAATTAAACATAATCAACAGTGAAATCTTAAACAAATGAAAATAATTTTAACTAATTATAACAGTCAGTGGACAAAAAGACGGATTTTTTATTGTTACCATTATCTGGTTTGGCTCTGTTAGTTGACGAGTTTGTTGAAGTTGAAATATACAATTTCCATATAGTAATTTATTATAAATGTATATTAACAACATTCACTAACATTTTATTTGAAGTCTTGTTGATTTTTTGGATGTTTGTACATAATAAATATGCTTTTAATGGGGAAAAAGGTGTGTAAGGATAAGGTTAACTGGCGATCTATTCTCTCTGCTGTTTGATAGATAACTTTTGTTTAAGGGAAGGGAAAATACTTTATTATTATGGTGAAACACCTAAGTGAAAAACCACCAAAAAACAAAGATTGAATGCTTGATACTTTGAATGAGATTAATCGAATCGGGGGCGTCGGCCACAGGTGCCTCGACCACTGGGGGCCTAAACCACAAACCCAGTGAAATGACCAACACTATTTATACTCATGTCACCTATTGGAACGTCAGTGTAGCAACAAAACAATTAAACTAAAGAATAATAGTGTTATACGAAACTGTTAGATAATACTTACTTCTTATATTAAACGCACACTATGCAGCCAAGCATATTATAAGTTGGGAGATTATATTGCTGATAAAAATGCTTGGCTCAACGCTGGTCTTTCTGACGGACACGAATGTGCACACTTACATAGTCTTAATGTTTCAATTATTTCAAGATTTCTTACAATTAGATAAGTTATTGACGAAAAAGAAATTTTTTCGTGCATGGAGCCTTAAACCAGAAGTAATCCCATCTTCTGGGTAACGCGTCACTCCTACATTACGCTCTTTTGGACTGATTGGGTAGCACATAGCTACATTGACACTTAGGAAACGACATAAAAATATCGCTGAGTAAAACTTCATGGTAGCTACTATTAACTGTTCCTCGTGTCACGTTATATTTAGTACAATGGTTTAGTGAAGATGGTTTCTGCAGTTATTTGAACGGCAGAATAATTACTAACAATAGAAAAACTCTAACATTATCGCGTCACATATCGCTGTGTCACTGTTGTTGCACCACTCCGTTGTTCAATAAAATATTGATTAAAATTAAATACTCGTTTAAATAATCCAAGAATAATAGTTGTTCAGCAAATGTGCCACCAGGAAAACCAGTTGCTTGAAATTCTTGATTTTTTTAATGAATGTTTAACTTTTAGCAAGTCTCCGGGATTGGTTAAGTAATATAATAATAATAATAATAAATACTTTATTTCAGACCATGGTGTCCATTTTGTTAGTAACAATGTTCTTATAGACTAGTGTTAGTAATACGCAAATCAATCACAATAAAATAAAGTAAATTCAACAATCACTACTGCGCCATTCCATGACAAATGACGCAGCAATGATTGATGAAACTACAGTCCAGCCGACTAGCGATCATGCTAAGGATGCTGTTGGCGCTGCTACGTACTCTATGCACCAAGGATGCGCACCTTTTACGCATCGTAGCATAAAAGCAGTCTACGAATATGATCATAGCAGGTCAAATTAATGGTAGATTAAATAGAATACGCTCTCTTAAAAATCAGGGGTTGGATAAACTATGAAATATCAAACAAAACATTTTTTTTCAACACGAATACAGTTTAATTTAATTATATACCATTTTGAAAAAATCAATTGAACATGAGTCTGCACGAATTATGGAATCAGAAGTTGGTCCTCCTGAGTCAGGGTTACGTGTCACTCTTATACTACACTATTCTGGAGTGGTTGGGTCAGCACAGTTTAATTGACACTGAGGACACAAACTAAAAATATAGGTAAGGAAAACTTCATGGTAGGTATCAGCTCTTGACTGTTGCCCGTGTTAGGTTATAGTAAAATAGTTTAATGACGATGGTTAATGCCGTTATATCTTTACCTCTAAAAAATTACAACAAATTATGTTAAAGACCGGTGGTGGCCCAGTGGTAACGGCCGCGACTTACGAGTACGTCGCAGGTTCGAACCCAGGCAGGCGCTTTACTTTGTGTAAATTATTTCATCACCACTGCTCTCAAAACGGTGAAGGAAAACATCGTGAGGAAACCGACATGTCCCAGAACCAAAAAAATTTGGAAGATAGGCTATCACCTTCGAATTTCGTTGCAGATCCAAAAATTCGAAGATATGTGACAACACATCTTCCAAAAATTTTTGGTTCTAGGACATGCCGTTTTCGTCATGATGTTTTCCTTCACCAACCTGCACTGGGCCCGCGTGGTGGATTACGGCTCGCTCCCTCTCACCAACAGAACGCTTGTGTTCCAGCGGTGGGAACATTATAGCCTGAATATGCTTATACTAAACATTGTAGTACTAGTTACTTATACTAAACATTGTAGTACTAGTTACTTTAAAAGAGATCGACTTCCAGAAACCAGGGACATAAAGATAACTCAGGAAAGAATAAAGAACAAATGAAATATCAATACATAATCAATTTTAATCAACAGGAACGCATATTTCTGCCACTTTCACAAAATCAAGCGAACATTCGTCTGCAAATATCATCGCACCGGGAGGGCGTATTAGCTCTGGAACATCTGTCACTACTGGATCACTCTCTTCTGGGTCGGATGGGTAGCACATAGTTACATTGACGCTTACTATAACAGAAATGAAAAATATTGCTAAGTAGTACGTCATTGTAGCAGATCTGTTCTCCGTGCCAGTCTGTGGCGGAATTCTTTGATGACTATGGTTTATTTATTTATAATACCTCAGGAAATTACCAACAATTTGTATTCTACATTGTAGGGTGAATGCTTTTTGCTCTGTGCCTGAACTAAACGTCGAATTAATTTATGAATTTAAATAGTGAAGTCAAATTGATCTTAAGCTTTTTAGGGTTCCGTACCTGAAGGGTGCCATACGGGACCCTATTACTAAGCCTCCGCTGTCCGTCTGTCTGTCAGCGGGCTGTATCTCATGAACCGTTATAGGTAGACAGTTGAAATTTTGACAGACTCTGTATTTTTTTTGCCGCTATATCAACAAGTAAAAATTAAATAAAGTAAATAATTAATAATAGTACATAATACAAGAAACGTGTCTTTTTCGGCGTTCTTTGCTCGATCTTAATACGTTACGGACTCGCACTTGGCTTTTTTTTAATTTGCCGTGTAGAGCCAGTTCTAATGACATATTAATATCCTTATTTATTAGAAAACAAAACAACAATTTAGCTTTTCAGTTGTAGTTAGTTTTCAATAGTAAACAATTAGTCTTCACGACCTGGAACATTATTCCCAGTCAACAAAACATTAATGCCCAATCGTATTGGTATATCTGTAACTTCTATGACTTCTACCTTTTGTACCTGTGTTCCTCGAACTCGTGTTATTCCTGATTAGTATACCTTGTCGTCAACACTGTTGCCGATCGGGAAAAAAAGTTTCGTTCGTTGACAGTGTAGACGAACGGGACTATTTTTTGATTATTCTTGATCAGTTATACCCTTGCCGTTAACACAGTTGTGTCGGTTGTAGTCTCACGTCAATAGCTGGTAGGACAGAATTCATAAAAGTAGCAGATAGAGGTAGAAACGTTTCACAGTTAACTGTCCCTTCCACGAGTGCACTCTATTCATTCACTTATAACACCTTCACTTCAACACCACTGTATCTTATATATTGATAGTACGTCACATTGATCACTACTAGTATAGTTGTACAAGAAGTTGATAAAACAAAAAATAAATAAGTTTTATGCTTTTTTTGTGTGGTCATCGACCGCAGTTAGTGTAGTTACTTGAAATATCTGTAAAAAAATCGTATTTTTTTGTGTAAGCTTCACAAAAGTGATGCAGCTAGCTAAACTCTGCAGACGTGATGGGTATTGATATCTAAAAACAAAAAAAAAATAGATATGATGTTTTTTTTTAGGTTTAAGGACTGCATGTAGTTTTGTAACTTGAAGTATAAGTTACCAATCACGTCTGTAGAGTTTCGCTAGCTATTTTATTTTGAACCTGTATACGGTACGTGGACAAAATCGGAACTAAAGCCGCCATCTGGTTTTTTAATACATTTAACAAAACAATATTGCATGAATGTTTACCAACAGCGCCCCCTTGTTATCGTCGTTCGGCGCCACAAGATCCATATAGTAGTGCAACCATAGAAATATAATAACTTCTTTCTTATATCTATGAGTGAAACTAATACTGCAGTTAAGTATTTCATGTTCACTGTTTCTGGTTCTTTGAGATATTTGATGATGCAGTTTATACTTTTTATCATTAGAAAACCAGATTTTAAATGTCGCTGATCCTTTGTATCTGCGAATACGTAAATGAATATGTAAGTAATAATAAATAAGTTATACCTTGTTTGGGAAGTTAACTTTGGCAAGTTTAGTAAGTTTGGTTCATTCAGAACCATACCGATTCTGCGAGTGATAATGTATAATTATAAAAACGAGTACTGTTTTAATAATCATTCATCGTCACTCGCAGAATCCGTATGATTTATGACCTGCATAGATAGCTTACGAAAATTGTCTACGATTGCAAAGATAACGACTGAAATAAATATCATTTTTACCATTGCCACTCGAAAAAGGGCATTTTATTCATCGATAACAGTGAATAAAACTCTCTTTTATTCACAAGTGAATAAAAACATTTTGAATTTGGAACAAGCACGAACTATACAAACTATGTATAAAAAATAAATGAAACGTACTGAAAGTACCTGCTGGCTGGCTAAATCTCTGGCATCTATTCCTTATTAGGAGCCATACAATATTTTTTTTTACATATGCCGCCAACTTTAGTTAGGTTCTTTTCAATCTATTATTGTGGTTGTTTTAATGTCATTGGGAAATCTAGTAACATAATTTTAATAAAATGAGTTCTTCCAGTGACGAAAATGAGACACTGAATACCGCTGACTTCGGAATCATTTCGTTCTGAAGCAGCAATTATGGACGAAAATTTGTTGCCGCCAAAAATGTGATACATATAAATAATATAACATCACGCCTTGTTTCTTCGAAGCATATGAGCGCGACTGTTGGCCGGTGAGCCAAAATTAGGTAAACTTATGAGCGTTTGCTCATATGTGCAGCGCGCCTACCCCGCCCACAAGGCCCTTCTAACCTCTTTTATCTGTTCTGTGGAAAATCCCAATAATACTTTGCCCGACCTGGGAATCGAACCCAGGACCTCATGCTCAGCTGCAGCGCTTGCGCCCACTAGACCAACGAGACAGTCCATCATATAAATACTACAACTACAACAGATAAATATAAATACTATACGAGTACCTACTACTATTTTCTTTACTTTCTCGCAGTCAATGGTAAAAAGTAGAGTACACAACTTGTGAAAAATAAAAAATCTTGGTCCTTGTATCCCTCGCTCCGCTCAGGATTCCCTTTTTGTCACTTGTTGTATAATCTACTATTTCACCTCACAACCTTGGAAAGATTCTGTGTATCATTCGAAATCTGAGTGCAAAAGTGCATTTTATCCGCTAGCGTGGAAAGAGTTTTTAAAATTCGAATCTTTCCATTCAGTAATTTTCTATACCGCCAGACCACTGAAAATGCATTAATACTTATTTCATGTCAGCGCGCCAACCTCCTTTTTAGAATAATCGCACTGGCCAGCACGAAAACTGCATTAAGAAAAAAACTCTTTATTTAATTCATCTTCCATAATTTTGGTTTGTTTTTTGATAAAATCATGACCAGCAGCGACAAGGCTATCAGAGTTTGCAAGCGACATAATGCCGCATTGAGTTTTGTAATATAATATATTATTCAAGCTGTTTTTCTTGCACCTAACATTTTCCTCGCTGTAGTGAGGTGAAAAGTTATGTGTTTCGCTCGGCAGCAAAGTTATTCTGCGTCTCGTACCTTTGAAATGAAACCCTCGCTACGCTTAGGATTCTATACCTATATAATCCTTTGCTTGTTCAGGTATCAATACAAGTAGGTACTCACACCAAAAAGCAACTTTTCGGTTTTGCATAACGAATAACTATTTTTGGCCTGAATGAAAATTTACTTAATATAAAAATGATGGGCAGCGCGAAGCCCATTATCTTGAAACATAATTTCTCGAATGACCATCGATCGAATCGATTTACAGAATAGTTTTAAGGATTTTTACTTGTGTACATAAATAATAAAATAAAACAATAGGCTTTGCGCTGCCTGCGCGCTGTTTAATAGGATTCGAGCTTATAGTTATTCGAGATTTTGATGCATCGAGGTAGTGAACTGTCGCGATCATAATTTATCGATTTCAAGTACTATCGAGTTAACGTTTTCGAGGAAGTATTATTCGATCTTATGTCATTCGATTTCAAGTAGGGAAGCCTATAAAAAGGGTACCTTCAGTTGAATAAAAGGCTGAAAGTCTATCTAGAATAAAACCTGTGCGTTTGATCGTGACGTGACGTTGAACACTTTGTTTTACACTTACTATACGAGTATACCTACTCGTAACAAAAATAATGGTTAAGTTTATTTTTTATTTTTTGTAATTTTCGTACATTGATTTAATGTTCCTCTTGACAATTATTATTGACACCTCTTGTACTATTCGGACAATGGTTCCCCGAAATTCCTGTATGTCCTCCTGTAGGTGGGTCTCCTAGTCGTTTAAACTCTCCCTCGTCGAATTCTAACCCTTCTACCTGTTGTACCCACACTTCTACTTCACTCACTTCTTTGCCACGTTTAAGTGATTTTCCAGAATTCCCTTCAGTAGCCTTTTTAAGTTGAAATCCTTCACCATTTTCCTCCAGTTGCGTCACATTGTCAACCGTGACTTTGTCAACGCCAGGGTACACCACATAGTAAGACTATGAATGCGTTAGGCCGAACACTAGAATACAAACTAATACCACACACAAGTAGGTACTTCATGTTGTTTGTTTCCTGTGTCACTATGAGATGTTTGATGATGAATGCTGCATTTAATACTTTTTTATTGCGGGAACGCAATGTCCAAGGTTTTTTTTATAATTAAGAAACTAGATTTTGAATGTCAGTTCTCTGTATTTTTGAATAAGTTAAATGTGTTAACTTTGGTACGGTTGTAGCCGGCCGCTGTGTTCATCACTGAAGAGCCGGTATGTACCTGCATAGTGTACGATTTGTCGAGGTCACGACAACAAAATTAAACTAAGTAGGATAAGTTTTTCTAACAGTTCTTAATTATTGACTGTCTCGTGGGCCTAGTGTTCACAAGCGCAACTGCTGAGCCTGAGGTTCCAGGTTCAAATTCCGTGTCAGGCTAAAATAAGGTAGGTTGTTAAGTAGGCGGTGAGACACCCTGTGCACCACAGGGCACGTAATTTACAATTGTGAGGTCACAAATACAATTATCGCAAGATTGTAATTAATTTATTGTACATCGAGAAAAAAAAAACGAAAAGTGTTTGTATAATTGATTTAATCTTCTTTTTGGCAACGTCCATCGAGACCTCTTGTTTCATTATTCGGACAATAGTCCGCCGAAAGTGCTCCCGAAGCTGGACTAATTGACCCAGAATCATCGAACGGTTCTCCCAGTCCATCGGTCACTTCTATAACATGAACCTTGTGTATCCACACCTGTACTCTTGTGCCATGATTCCTTGACAGGGGCGTTTGTTGTCTTACGTCTACAAATGGTAGGTTCTCATAATTACTGTAAGTAGGAGAAGGAGGTTGAACCTCTTCACCGTATTCATTCATTTGTATCACCTTCACTTTCTGTACCAACACTTGTACACCGCTGGGGTACCTCACATATTGACAGTACGTCGCATTGATCACTACAACACAAACACATACTATAGTCAAGTATCTCATGTTGACTGCTTCTGCGGTACTATAAGATGTTTCATAATGAATGCCGCATTATATAGGTACATACCTACTTTTTTATCGAGGGAACTCACACGTACCTAAGGTTTTTTCTTATGATTAAGAAACTGGATATTGAATGTAGCTTCTTCCTTGTATTTTTTAATGTGTACTCGTACAATTTAGACGGCCGCCGTCGCCGTGTTCATAAATCGCCGTGCAGACCGGCACGACGCGACTCTAACAAAACAATTTCTAAGAAAACTTCACGTTACAACAATTACCGGTGTCGCGCTTGTCTGCGCAAGCCTTAATGCACTTATATATCTATCACCTATCACTTGCAGAACTTGTTTGGACCAGCACAACAATAATTACCAACAATAGCTTAAGGGTGCCTTTCCACCGGAGATGTGCTATGCTACGTTGCGATGCGTTTGATATCCACCAATCTTATTCATTGGTCCCCTATTAGTCCACATAGCGAATGAATATGATTGGTAGATATCAAATGCATCCATAGCAACGTAGCATAGCACATCTCTGGTGGAAAGGCATCCTAACAATTGTAAGCTACAATTGTTAAGGTCAAGACAACAACAACAAAATAAACCTAAGTAGTGTACATCGGACAATATTCATATTGTACATAACTCCCCGCGCCGGGAGGTTGTAGTAGTAGCAGATCACGGCGAGACTACCGCCGCGGGTTTGCTCGCCCGTGGATATGGCGCTATAGATAAGTTGTTGAAAAGGTTAACCTTAGCAGCTTATGCCGTGAGAAAGTGATTTAACTGACATAGAGACAGCCAGCTTAGGGTACTTTAGATAATGTCCTGTAATATCGTACAGTATTCTGTTATGGGGGAATGACGCCGATATTCAGACTTTATTTTACAGAAAAGAGCTGTTCGATCAATTTATGGGCGAGTTTGTATGGGAAGTGGTCTATGGACCAATAGCGATACGGTTTAGATATTTGTGTAGGGATACCTCATCTATATACTCGTGCTAAGGGGCATCAAACATTGACTCGGGCCGAATTTTGAGAAAAAGCACTCTTTTAGAAATTACAAGGGCTGGTACTACGAGTACCGTACCTGTTGTAGCTACAGGAGAACGTACGTTGGAGACTGTCCGCATTCACAGATTTTGTAAAAAATATAATCCTAGAAAAACGACAATTCATACATTTTCTTTTCATGGTGCCCATCGATGCAGTCTCGTATAAGGATTTAAACACTCTTCAGGTTCGAGTACTAAACAAGTCACAATAAAAAAAACGTTTCTGATACAATTCGCAATAAATTAATAGAGATTCAAAAAGTAGTTTGAATAGACACTTTTCATAATAGACGAAATGTAAAATCCGTGATTGATGCCGTAGCGTAGAGTTTTTTTATAAGAAACAAGAACGATTGGCATTAAAATGTTTTTGAGTAAATTGACCATTGGCTTACTGACTGAACGTTTTTTTAAATCTGTTTAAATGTTACAGGTCAAAATGTTTGAAATGTTAGGAGCAGTCTCTTGAAGAATGTTTCCTGTAACTACGACAGTTAAGGTACCTGCCCTTACTGCCCATCCAAATAAGGTCAAGGTCGTGACTCGGCCATTTTGAGAATATACACTTTTATAAGATACAGGATCTTATAAAAGTGTATATTCTCAAAATGGCCGAGTCACAGTCTGATGCCCTTTTGCACAAGAGTTAAGATGAGATATCAAAACCGTAAAGCTATTGGTCCATAGACCAATTCTGCCCCCTGTCCTTCGTTGGAGACACTCTCTCAGAGAGCCATTGGAAGAGATTAATGTAATGACTAAGCCTTCTCAGTATATTTCTAAAAATGTTTTTTATGCACATACAAATAAATTCAGTGATATCCATAATATAAATATTAGAAACAAAACAAAACGAACAAAGGCATAAGAAAATAGGTGGCTCGATTAGATGTATGCTTTTACAATAAAATTCCAAGCCACATTCAAGATTTAAGCCTTAATAAATTCAAATCATTTATAAAACGTTAACTACGGGAATGAACTGCTCCAATTAAAACACAAGGAATGTTAATTAATGTAATTTATATAAATATACCTACATATTTTTCAATATACAAGTAGATTATTTTGTACCTGTAAATGTCTTTTTTTACCAATTTACAGAAATGAATATCATTTATCATTAACACCGCGGGCGCAGTCGGCGTGATAAACACGTCATCGGCAAGCGGAGGCGCGGCGCGGCGCGACGGCAACACGGCACGGCCACTCGCTTCTATGGACGCCAACGCAACGGACGATACTTCTCTCTAATATAATTAATGACTGTTTTGTCCGGGAAGTTAGAATTTTGTAAAATTAGACGGCAACGTACCAAGTCTTTTTTAATTTAAAGTCTACTCTTTCATTCCACCCCGAGCTAACATTGAACCTTGGTGTATATTGGTTCATAAGCAAAGTACCTAAACAGTGTGTTATGTAGTCTGTTATGCCGTTTTTTTAACAACGGCTAAGACAGTGAAAAATTAATACATAAAAAGTTATAGAAGTAGACAATTTTTATTTTATTTAAACTTCTTCTTGACAAATTCCATCGGGACCTCTTACACGATTGTCAGTACAATAATTCCCCGACGCTACGTCATGTCCTTCTTTAGGTGGGTCTCCTAGTCGATTAAACTCTGCCTCGTCGAATTCTAAGCCTTCTACCTGTTGTACCCACACTTGTACTTTTCCACGTTCAAGTGATTTTCCAGAATTCCCATCAGTAGCCTTTGGAAGTTGAAATCCTCCAGGGTTTTCTTCCAGTTCCGTCACCGGCACATTGTCAACTATTACTTTGTCACCGCCAGGGTATACCACATAGTAAGAATAAGTATGAGTTAGATCGAACACTAGAACACAAACTAATACTATAGTCAAGTATTTCATGTTGTCTGCTTCCTGTGTCACTATGAGATGTTTGATGATGAATGCTGTATTTTATACTTTTTTATCGAGGGAACGCAGTGTACAAGGTTTTTTTTTTATAATCAAGAAACTAGATTTTGAATGTCACTTCATCTTTGTATTTTTGAATTTAAATTACTTGTGCTTTGTTTGGGATGTTAAATCTTGTAAGGTTAGTTTTGCAGACGGCCGCCGCGTTCATAATGCACTTGCAGAACAGGTTTGTACCACCATAGTGAACGATTGTCAAAGTCACGACCACACTACCAAAATAAACCTAAGTAGTGGTTTCTAACAGCTCTTAACTATTGACTGTCTCGTGGCCTAGTGTTCGCAAGCGCGACTGCTCCCAGCGACCCAAGTACGATTCCCGGGTCAGGCTAAAATACCTAAGTTATGTTTTTAAATAGGCGGCGAGAAACCCCAGTGCACCACAGAGCATATCATTTATGATTGTGAAGGTCACAAATACAATTATCGCAAGTACGTCATATGGAGAAAACAAAAACCAAAAGGGTTTTGTATGATTGATTTAATCTTCTTTTCGACAACGTCCATCTAAACTTCTTGTACCATTATTCGGGCAATATTTACCCTGAATTCCAGTCTTTTCCAGGTCTATCGGTACCAACCATTGTACTCCTTCATCGTTGTTCGTTGTCAATGTCGTTTTTTTGCCAGAATTTCCATCAAAAGCCTTTGGTAGTTGAAGTCCTCCAGCGTCACCCTCTTCCGTCACCTGCACATGGTCTACCGATACCGTTGCACCACCGGGGTGCGTGACATAGTTAGAATGTGTTATATCGATCACTAGAACACAAGCGAATGCTGAAATCAAGTATTTCATGTTGATTGCTCCGTGTTACTATGAGATATTTGACGATCAATGCTGTAGTATATGCTTTTCTATCGACAGAACGCACACATTTTTTTTAATAATAAGGTAATATAATGTATGTTGTTGTTGTATGTAAGTATGTACATACGTATGTGTTTATTTTAATTTGAATGTGGCTTTTTCCTTGTATTCTATAATATGTTGATTTTTTTGTGGCGCCTCGTTTTATTTTTGCAGACGGCCGCCGTGTTCATAAATCATACATCGTCTACGATTGTCAAGGTCACAACTACAACAAAAATAGTAATATGTATGTATCAATATGAATAGGGAAACATATATATACCGGTTTGTAAATATTAGGCTATCAATTTGTAACAGTGCCGTTTAAAGCCTATCTATACATATTATAATCAGTGTACATGGTGTTTGAAAGCCCGAACAGCTGGTCGGATCTGCCGCCACTACAACTTTACGGCACTGCGCTCGAGGAAGTCGACGAGGTCAAATACTTAGATCACGTAATAACAACCGACCTCTCCAATCACGCTGCCGCGCTGATTATAGAAAAACGGCGACAAACCGTATCAGTGCTCGGCAATATGCTAGCTAGGCGGTTTAGCCGCTGTATCGACGTTGTGAAGGCCCAGCTATTTACCAGCTACTGCTCAAGCGTCTCACATCAGTGTTGTGGCAATTGGAGTATACACAGAAAACGCAGGAATACGAAAAACTTCGCAAGCAATCAGAAATTGCTACTGAAGGCTGCGGGTGTCGACCTCAGGACGAGCTGCTTCTCACACGGACGTTGTACGTCGCTTGCTCCCGCGCCACCAGTGCTAACTCTCTTAATATTTTGGCTGCCGAGACCAAAACTACAAACGTAGTATACAGGGAAGTTTTACAATAATGTGGCTGTTATTTTAGTATTTTGTGGTGTCTTAAAATTTCCACGCGATCGAAGTCGGGGGCAGAAACTAGTTTGAAATAATACCTTTTGGTTTTATCAGTTTTGATTTTGTCAGGAGTAAATAAAACAACTTTTATTAGTAATCTTTTATCATCACGAACACATTTTCCATCTATTATATTAAGTCTTTTAGGACACTTATCGTCACCCGATGATCCTTCCATACCACTATTACGTACTATTAGAAGAACTTTATGGTCCTGTGGGCACTTCGATTACATTTAGTTTTTATTTAGTACCCACACTTGTTGTTTTCCTTTTTTATCACTTGGCTTATCAGTTAGTTCCCCAAATCTTTCGTCTATAGCTGGAGAGTCTACAGAGTTCGTGTAACGTTCATCTAGAAGCGGCACCTCTTCATGATTCGGAGGTAAAACCACTTCATCGTTTCCTGTCACCTCTTCACCGTATTCATTCACTTCAATCACTTCCACTTTCTGTACCCACACTTGTATCCCACTGGGGTACCTAAAGTATTGGCAGTACGCTAGATCTAACACTAGAACACAAACTAGTAAGACACACAAGGGTTTCATGTTAGCTGTTTTACCTCAACGCCTTCGACAAAATGATTGTGGCAAAAAAATGCTGCCATTTATATTTGCTCTGTCTTTGATAGTAGGTATGTATTTATGTATAATAATACAGGTTACATTAAAAAAGTTTCAAAGACTGCCTGCGTATTTTGCATTTTGGTTTATTAATTAATTCAATTGGTTTCGACAAGGAACCGGAAATCAGGTCGACTCGTCCGTAGATAGGCAGATGAGCAGGTTGAACTGAAGGTCACACGTGCGGTGTGATGCAAGTGCTTGTGTTATTTTAAAATACCAGTGGCCCGCGACTTCGTCTAAGATCGGTTCAGTGGTTTAAAGATAGCAGACAGAATTACTTTCCCATTTATAATATGAGTATGGATGTATGTCATCATAGTGCACATCTTTAGCTAAGACAATGGTGATATAGACTGAAACTGTTATTATTTCGGAAAGTTCCGCTATTTATCTTTAATTTGTGTTCTATTCCAGTGGTCTGTGTTGTCCCTGGACCCAGAACTTTTAATATCCTGGCAAATAGGGAGTAAGTTTTGAAATGGGAATGTACGGTCTAAATCGGAACTACGAGTATCTTTACTAATATTATAAAGAGGTAAAATTTGTTTATTACTTAGTTTGTATGTAGGGGGTTATCTCCGGAACTATCAGTCAGATTTGATAAATTCTCTTTGCATTGGATAGTACAATTCTTGAGGAAGGTTGTAGGCTCGCGGACGACGTCGCGGAAAGGAAGCTAGTGAGAAATAAAAAACCGGCCAAGTTCGTGTCGGACCACGCACAATGAAGGGTTCCGTAGTTGGGATTAATTTATTTCAAGAACAAACATAATATTGTAGTTGAAAAACATGTTCTCCGATACATTCCAACTGCAAATGTAAGTTTGTACGCACAATAGAGGGCGATTTGCCATGTCATTTTAAGACCATAGACTTCTTATAGATTTTCCTGTAATCTATGAGTAAAGAACCATTATCTGCATATGTTTCAAAATTTTTGGCTCAGTAGATTTAGAGAAAAGCCCCCCCCCCCCCCCCCCTTATCTCTAAATTGGGGTAATATGGTCCATGGTCATAAATTTTCTTAAATATATTTAATAGTTTTTATTTTAAAATTATAATCAATTACCTATGTATATTTGAGATCCTCACAACAAGCCCTTTTGGATATGTCTCA
Organism: Agrochola macilenta; assembly: GCA_916701695.1. Classification (NCBI taxonomy): domain Eukaryota; kingdom Metazoa; phylum Arthropoda; class Insecta; order Lepidoptera; family Noctuidae; genus Agrochola; species Agrochola macilenta. The sequence continues at coordinate 24,370,144 of OU753553.1, forward strand.
GGGTAAATTTCACAAAACTTTTTTTTTTAATTTGGCCCCCGAATGGTGACCCTCATATTCAAAACTCAATTATTTACGTTATACGTCCTTGTTTGGGTCACAGAAGTTCATATTTTTACCAAATTTCAACTAAATTGGTCCAGTAGATTCGGAGCAAATTGGCTGTGACGGACACACAAGTGATCCTGTAAGGGTACCGGTTTTTCCTTTCGAGGAACGGTACTAAAAAAGTTGCAACAACTCAATTTGAGCCACATGAGAATCTCGATATGCTCATTCGTCTACTTCCGAGTCGAAATCGCATTGTATTATCCGGTAGACACATTAATCGCGTATTTCGAATTCCAATAGATAGACAATAAAATAAATCCGACATAAAATATCTCGAATGTCTGTTTATGATATAATAATATGGTACTCAATGCCGTACGGTCGATCACCTTCACATATCCTTGTCTGGCAAAAAAAAACAAACGCCACAGATGGACACATGATAAAATACGATACAAGTATTGCTTTTATTTCGTTATCCTCATGCGTAGCCTTTTTCCATCTACGATTAGGTATGTTGCGATCGACTTCCAGTCTAGCTGGATGCAGTTGAATACCAATACTCCGTCTAGCAATACGAAGTACCTACGAGTTGAAAAATAAAATATAGGTAAAAGCTATTTCTCATAATATTTAATGTTTACTAAATAATCACTATTTCAGGTCTTTGGGCACCAGTGGTCCTTCCATTTGTTAAGATCTATACCCGAGATCTTTTCACAAGGGTAGTTCCTGAAAATTAAATAAATATGTTAATTTAAAGCTCATAGGGAAATATTTTCTGCATTGGAAACTCAGACGCTTTTCCGTCTACGATAACGTTATAATTATCGTCCATTCATTTTATGGCCGTGTACGAGGATTTTCACGTCAAAAATTTTAAAGCGAACATTTGAAGTTTGTCGGACTCTTACGAGTATAAGGACGAACTTAGGTTTGCAATCACTAGAAGTAGGCTTTTAGAGAAGTCAATTTCTACAATTAGGTACAGTCAGCATCAAAAGTTGATGACCACATTTAGATTTTCAAAATCGCTGTATAGTGAAGTACTAATAGTGAATACGGTGTACAGCGATTTTGAAAATCTAAATGTGGTCATCAACTTGTGATGCTGACTGTACCAGTGCATACAAAAAAGGATTATAATTTAGATATTTTTGTCTGCCTACGTATCCACGATATAATTTTACACTTTATCGAACCAATTCCCTATCTCACCACCCTCAAGTTTTTCAACCACTTGATAGATTTATCAGCCAGCATATGTACCAGTAAATAAATTAGGTAGGTGAAGGCAATTTGTTTAGAAGCTCGGTATCGGTATCTACCGCACGTACGCTATAGTAAATATTTTACGTCCGATGGGCTGTATATTAGTTTCCTGCGAAATGTTTAGAGACGGTTTATTTTTACTTATTTATTTTACTTTCCTCCATACGTAACGATTTTTGTTCAATATATTTGATACTTTTGTACCTTTTCGATCATTTATGAAGTCTTGTGACTCGTCAGGCTATGTTAGCTATGTCAACATGCTTTTGTTAGAGCTAATGGTCACCTAACAATTTTGTGATTTTGGCTCTCAGCAAAAAAAAAAAAAACCTCCTACATACAATTACATGTCACCGTATGTGCGTAAATCAAGGACTTCTAAGGTCTGTCCTGAATCTTTACCAAGGTCCTCTCCTGAAGAACGCGGCCGGTTGTATCTGTTTGACGTCATCACTGCTGTCACACAGCACACGAGCAATACTCGCCTTCCGTATTTCGTTTAGTTGAGCTGAAACACGACAGTATGATTAGTATATATTAGGAAGGTGGCTCAGTGGCCGCGAGCTGCACGCGTCTTGAGACAGTGAGTCCGTTTTCTCATTGGTCGGTGCGGTTTCGTTTCGGTATAACACCGAAACGGTGCCGCACAGCTTTCATTTAGAATTACAAATTCAAATGAATTCTATTGGTACGAGAGCCCAGGACCAAAATTTTTGCCTTCTCATTTTACTAACAAAACCGTATAAAATCGATAGATTTGGTTATTCTGAAATTCAAAAATTCTAATTTCAGAAATTTTCAACGTCACGTCTGACCTGCCCGCATATTTAAATTTATGTCAAAAAAACAATACAGAATTGTTTCCTAGCAATCTATCTAATTGTCAGAATGTAGTTAAATGATAAATTTTAGATACCGAAAACACAATTTTCAGAAACTACTGGTTTCTGAAAATTGTGCGTCACACGTACCCAGGAGACCATTTCAAAAAATAAAAAATTAGGTAAATAAATAAAACCCCTAACAACCCGTCTGAAAATCTTTCGTCTGTTTTCATGTGAACATTGGTCAGTTGGTGCGAATAAATAAGTTTTCAGAAGAAAATGTGAGCATCATATGTGTTGAAACCATTTTGAACGTGTTGAAGAATTTTAGCGATCGTTAACATAGCATTCTGTCTGAAAACTGTTGGACATGGTTGAATGAAAAAGGTTGTCTAGATGTAGACAAAAATTATATTAGACTTTAGTGCCTCTTGAAAAAATTTCATCGGTTGAAATTATTGTCGGACTCATCATCGGTGTCGTGAGGGTTAGGAGCGTAAGAAGCACTGCGCGTTTGTCGGGTGACTCCAAAACGTTCTTTTGGTTTTTGGAATAATAGGTGACATCAAAAATTTCTGAAAACAGATTTTTTGTAACCAAGGTAACTAAACAAGAGATTAAAAAAATTAAAAGCAAAAAATCCTTTTAAAAAAAAAGCTTTTATTTAAATGCTCTAAAAAGAAGCAAATAAAATTTTCTTTTAAAATTTTAACTATCAACTTATAACCTCATTATACACAATCTATATGATCATAAAAGCTTGTCGCGCGATTTACTTGTGTAAATAAACTAGTACCTATTTAATTGAGTAACTTAATCAACAAAGTTTTTTTTTTTTGCAAACCTTGTGACAAGCTTTTATGATCATATAAATTGTGTATAATGAGGTTATAAGTTGATAGTTAAAATTTTAAAAGAACATTTTATTTGCTTCTTTTTAGAGCATTTAAATAAAAGCTTTTTTTTAAAAAGGTATTTTTGCTTTTAATTTTTTTTTTACTTTTTTTATTTCTAATTATTCTGCGCAAGCCTTTTCATTTGATACCCATATTGCAGAAGTGCATAAAAAATAACTATTCCGCCATCTTGGATGTTCCGCCATATTAGATTTAGAATGAAGTCACATTATTTTTCGAGTTACTCTCAACAAGCCCTTTCATTTGATACCCATATTGCAGAAGTGCATAAAAAATAACTATTCCGCCATCTTGGATGTTCCGCCATATTGAATTTAGAATGACGTCGCACAGCTTATCGTGTATTGTCATCCAAACTAAACGTGTAAACAAAATTTCAGTTCAATCGGTTGAAGATATTAGCTTCAAAATTGAGTAGCAAGATTCCACGCGAACAAACATACATACATTGCAAGGTAAATAAAAGCTTTTTAAAAAAATTTAACCAGGTTGCTATGAGACTTATCCGTATTTTTTTTTGACTTTTTGAAAATGCGGCCACATTTGACATGCAAAATGTCGGAAAAAACCTATGTACATTTTTAATATCAGATATATTGTAATGAAACCGTCTGCAATTTTTTTTGACATAACAAAAATGGGCTCCCATAAAACTGTAACGTTTCTGACTAGTACTGCCCACCGAATCGGGTTCAGAATCATCTGAACTAACGATTTTATACGGGGTTGGCCGTAAAACGATCTGACATGGTTTTGGTCGTGGGCTCTCATAATATATAATTTACTACCGCTTTTGCCAGCGCCTGCGCCCGCGTGTATGTTGGAAAGTATCCCACGTGAACGTACTACCGGGATAAAAAGTATCCTATGTACCCTGTACCCCCCCCCCCCCTCCCAGTATCCTGTGTGTCCTGTATGTGGATCTCTGTATATATGTGTGTGTGTGTTTTAGCGTGAAAGTCGAACAAACAAACTCACTTTCGCATTTATATATTATATGCTTTTTTAAATGCGTTACGTCACGCGGTACCGAAACGATTCCACACCGCTCCCGCGTATACCGAGCAATCAAGAAACTCTCATTGAAATATAGGCACTCATTAAGCTTTCGGTACCGAGTATACCGAGCATACTGATCCCGCACCGCAGACGTATCGACCAGTGAGGAAAGGGTCTCTGCGGATAAAACAAATGAAAGGTGTCTAAAGCATACAACGCGCCATGCGGAGCGACGGACGGAAACAGAGGGGCAATCGCGTATTTTTAAAAGCGTTCTCTAATTGTCATACATTTTTGGCAAGTTTTTGGCATTAATTGTCGCTGTGATGAGATTGCGAATAGAATTTTAACGTTTTGTATTACGGGAATTGGCCTTCTGGTGACGCACGCGCTTTCCCTCACACGGGTATTAAGAGGTGATCGACTTCTGTATTTCCACACGAAATCACAGCTAAAATTCATGAGAAGTTCACAACTAATCAATGAGAATTGTCCAATCAATTGCATCATCATTGATCATAATTTCAGCCGAAAGACGTCCACTGCTGAACATAAGCCTCCCCCAAGCACCGCCACTTCGACCGGCTCTGTGCTTCCCGCATCCAGCGGATTCCTGCGGCCTTCACAAGGTCAGCGGTCCACGTTGTGGGAGTCAAGTGCATATCGCAGACAAATACCCGAGTGTTATGATTTTTATGACGTTTGAGAATTTTGATCGTAAAAATGGAACATGTAGACATAACTATCAGTCTCATGTTAATATTCTTGGTTGTTTTTATATGGAATTAATGATTCTGTTGAACTTTTACGATCCCTTCTTGTTCTTCTGTTATTATTTTGTTGCATTACTATAGTCATAGTGAATGTGTGCATTCTCCAAATACTTACGAATCGTTAAAGCAGCAGGAAAATCTCCATGCTCAAAGAAGAACTTGTTAGAACGCTTACACAGTAGCAGGTTGTGTGTCATGATGCAGTACAGTGTCGGGCTCACGTATGTCCCTGGCAGGAGCTTCTCTATGTAGATAGCCAAAATGACCTCCACGTCTTCTACATCGTCGTAGATTCGACGAGGGTTTCTACTTTCTGGAAGTAACGAGATACGTAATGGTTAGACCTTAAGACAAGCGTAAGAAAAGTCTCATGATAATTAGGTTTATTACTACTTTAGAGAAGGCTCAAAAATACCCCACGTCAGTCAGCAAAAAAAAAAAAAACTCAATTTATCGCAAAAAAAATATTGTTAAAAAGAAATTAAATCAAATTGCTTTGAATTTCAAGGGTAGTACATAATTTAGTAAAATCTGGAGATTTTAGTTTTAGAACGACTACCTCGTTGGTCTAGTGGGTGCAAGCGTTCGGGGTTCGATTCCCAGGTCGGGCATAGTGTTATTGAGTTTTTCTCTCATTTCTCAGTAGCAGCCCGGAGTCTGGATTAGTGCCCGGTTGATGGTAATAGGCTCGCCCCCTATTTCATGGGACTTAAACATAACTGGTGAAATGTGAGTGTACTATAGGTACACCTCTGCCTAATCCTTTGGGGAATAGAGGCGTGATGTTAAGTATATGTGACTAAAACCAAAAGTATGTTTTTATTGCATTTCTAGTCGTTCTAAAACTAAAAAAAGATCTTTACTACAGCAGATTTTTACTAAATTATACTATATAATTTAGTAAATATCTGCAGATTTATTCTGAATCTGATTTTTTTTTGTATGTTAGCCAGTAATGATTAAAACCTGTAGTTTTTTTTTTTAATACACTTTAGCGATTTTTTTAGATACTTCTCGCTGCTGTCAGACGTGGGGTAATTTTCTATGCAAGATGAGACTTCTCCTTTGTGTATAGTAATAAGGGATTGTTCAAACAAGCGTATGAAGTCATCTCTCGATCAACAAGGAATATTTGTATGTTTGTTTGTTTGTAATGGATAAACTCAAATAATACTTAACCAATTTAAAAAAATCTTTCACTTATAAAAAGCTAGTTAGTAGCTTAGTTTATCAGTGAACATGGGCGTAGCATACGCCCATGTTTAAAAAAGAAATTACAAATTCCTACAAAAATTGCAATAATGAAACCCAAGGTATCAAAAATTTGTTTATTAAAGTCATTATTTGGCGTGAGCTGAGAAAACTATTGATCATACATAAAATAATGTTTATAGTACTCATCATTACCCACAAAAAAACGATAATAGTTTTGTGTTAAAATTAATCAATCAAAACACGTGTAAAATCGAAAGACGATGATATTCGTATCATGATATCAATCCTTATCCAACTCAATAGTTTAATAATCAAGGTTGACTATCATCACGCTATGATCCGTAGGAGTCAAGAAAAAATAAAAAAGTTAGAAAGAACGGTAAGCGAAAACTAAGTAACAGCGCAGGCGGGCGATGCGCAGGAACAAGAAATTTCACGCGAACGAAGTCGCGGGCAGAAAATAGTGCATGAATAAATATAAGTAATGCATTTATTATGATAACGACTGTGACGACCTCGAACTTTTCTAATAATATTAATATGTTTTTAATTTATCATATTGGTCAAATTATAGTCGTTTAGTAGGATTCTTATGTAGTAAAGATATATAAGTGGACTTGATTATGCATTTTTATATCCAAAAAACCATAAACAAGACTTGATTACCATCTTGTTTTACCTACTGGCAACCGGTGAGACCGGTGAGGTTATATCATCTGGTGTGAGTGCGTTAGGCGATGCGGATGCATAAATTATTTACTATTGTTCTTTATAACATTTCTTACTTAAATACCAGTGTTTAACAAGATACCCGTGTCTAAACACGGTTTTAAAACGTGACCTTTTTGGACTTGTTACACTCCATACATACATAAATATCGTGTTTAAAAGAAGCTACTGTTACACACGATTTTGGTTTACGGTAAGGTAGTAAAAAAACGAACCTTGTCCCATTGACGACGCCCGCCATGTAGTTGCTCCGTTTATCCGTGATAGGCTTCCCGAAGTACGCATCATACAACACTGGCGCTTCTTGTGATAACACAGGTTAGAATGTCACAAGTAGTGATATTAAGATCTTCCAATCCATAGTGAGATTGACACACTATACAGGGTGTATCAGAAAGTTTTAAGGGTGTGGTACAGGCCATCGAACTGAACAACTTTCTACATACATCGTAATCGAAAAAAATACCAGCCGTCCCATTCGTTCGGGTCGAGTAGGTATTGAACTCAGATCATAAAAGTATTGAAGTTTTGTACGGGACAGCTGATCATTTCTTCCCACGATTATTAATGTTGGTCCCATGGAGAAAGGTGTTCTGTACCACACCTTTCTGGTAAAACCTGTAGTTTTAATTAGCGTAACATATTTATTAAGAATATAAATAAGAGGAAAATGTCTGTTCTAGATTTTTTGTGTTTTTGTAAAAGTCAGATCTATTTTTGTATATGAATAAGAATAATTTATTGGTCCATTGTTACAAAATAAATTTCAATAAGTAATGATATTGTATGCTTACTGTAACTAGAATATTTAACATAGTATTAAAACAGTGATCCAGCTAACTAGGCAGCGCCTGTATCTTGGGGGCCTGAGTTGCGTGATCTTAAATTTTAATTCGAAACATTTTTGCGTTAGCTTAAATTTTATTTCAGGATGTTTGGAAATGGACAAAATAGTTAATTAAAGCTCAGTTAATTAGAGCTGAGAGCAGCAATACGCAAATACTACCACTCAGTGGATCCCAAATATCAGGAAACGAGTACGCGGCAGGCCCAGAAAGAGATGGCGGATGAGCTGGACTCCTTAAAGGATTGGCTCGCAATCGCAGTAGACCGGTGAAAGTGGACCGATGGAAGGGAGGCCTTTGGCAGTGGGACAACACAGGCTTATAATAATAATAATAAGGACAAATGCAGGTTGATGTCAAGTGCCAGTTTTGTCATAAATTGCGCATAATATGCTTTGCCCATTCCTAATTATACCACGTGGATAGGTCATCTTTATCAAAGCTCCTCAGGCCATGCAAAGCAATTCCCCGTAGCAGTAATAAGGCTTGGCACAGAACAAATATTTGCATTATAATTTAGATATTTTTGTCTGCCTACGTATCCACGATATAATTTTACACTTTATCGAACCAATTCCCTATCTCACCACCCTCAAGTTTTTCAACCACTTGATAGATTTATCAGCCAGCATATGTACCAGTAAATAAATTAGGTAGGTGAAGGCAATTTGTTTAGAAGCTCGGTATCGGTATCTACCGCACGTACGCTATAGTAAATATTTTACGTCCGATGGGCTGTATATTAGTTTCCTGCGAAATGTTTAGAGACGGTTTATTTTTACTTATTTATTTTACTTTCCTCCATACGTAACGATTTTTGTTCAATATATTTGATACTTTTGTACCTTTTCGATCATTTATGAAGTCTTGTGACTCGTCAGGCTATGTTAGCTATGTCAACATGCTTTTGTTAGAGCTAATGGTCACCTAACAATTTTGTGATTTTGGCTCTCAGCAAAAAAAAAAAAAACCTCCTACATACAATTACATGTCACCGTATGTGCGTAAATCAAGGACTTCTAAGGTCTGTCCTGAATCTTTACCAAGGTCCTCTCCTGAAGAACGCGGCCGGTTGTATCTGTTTGACGTCATCACTGCTGTCACACAGCACACGAGCAATACTCGCCTTCCGTATTTCGTTTAGTTGAGCTGAAACACGACAGTATGATTAGTATATATTAGGAAGGTGGCTCAGTGGCCGCGAGCTGCACGCGTCTTGAGACAGTGAGTCCGTTTTCTCATTGGTCGGTGCGGTTTCGTTTCGGTATAATACCGAAACGGTGCCGCACAGCTTTCATTTAGAATTACAAATTCAAATGAATTCTATTGGTACGAGAGCCCAGGACCAAAATTTTTGCCTTCTCATTTTACTAACAAAACCGTATAAAATCGATAGATTTGGTTATTCTGAAATTCAAAAATTCTAATTTCAGAAATTTTCAACGTCACGTCTGACCTGCCCGCATATTTAAATTTATGTCAAAAAAACAATACAGAATTGTTTCCTAGCAATCTATCTAATTGTCAGAATGTAGTTAAATGATAAATTTTAGATACCGAAAACACAATTTTCAGAAACTACTGGTTTCTGAAAATTGTGCGTCACACGTACCCAGGAGACCTTTTCAAAAAATAAAAAATTAGGTAAATAAATAAAACCCCTAACAACCCGTCTGAAAATCTTTCGTCTGTTTTCATGTGAACATTGGTCAGTTGGTGCGAATAAATAAGTTTTCAGAAGAAAATGTGAGCATCATATGTGTTGAAACCATTTTGAACGTGTTGAAGAATTTTAGCGATCGTTAACATAGCATTCTGTCTGAAAACTGTTGGACATGGTTGAATGAAAAAGGTTGTCTAGATGTAGACAAAAATTATATTAGACTTTAGTGCCTCTTGAAAAAATTTCATCGGTTGAAATTATTGTCGGACTCATCATCGGTGTCGTGAGGGTTAGGAGCGTAAGAAGCACTGCGCGTTTGTCGGGTGACTCCAAAACGTTCTTTTGGTTTTTGGAATAATAGGTGACATCAAAAATTTCTGAAAACAGATTTTTTGTAACCAAGGTAACTAAACAAGAGATTAAAAAAATTAAAAGCAAAAAATCCTTTTAAAAAAAAAGCTTTTATTTAAATGCTCTAAAAAGAAGCAAATAAAATTTTCTTTTAAAATTTTAACTATCAACTTATAACCTCATTATACACAATCTATATGATCATAAAAGCTTGTCGCGCGATTTACTTGTGTAAATAAACTAGTACCTATTTAATTGAGTAACTTAATCAACAAAGTTTTTTTTTTTTGCAAACCTTGTGACAAGCTTTTATGATCATATAAATTGTGTATAATGAGGTTATAAGTTGATAGTTAAAATTTTAAAAGAACATTTTATTTGCTTCTTTTTAGAGCATTTAAATAAAAGCTTTTTTTTAAAAAGGTATTTTTGCTTTTAATTTTTTTTTTACTTTTTTTATTTCTAATTATTCTGCGCAAGCCTTTTCATTTGATACCCATATTGCAGAAGTGCATAAAAAATAACTATTCCGCCATCTTGGATGTTCCGCCATATTAGATTTAGAATGAAGTCACATTATTTTTCGAGTTACTCTCAACAAGCCCTTTCATTTGATACCCATATTGCAGAAGTGCATAAAAAATAACTATTCCGCCATCTTGGATGTTCCGCCATATTGAATTTAGAATGACGTCGCACAGCTTATCGTGTATTGTCATCCAAACTAAACGTGTAAACAAAATTTCAGTTCAATCGGTTGAAGATATTAGCTTCAAAATTGAGTAGCAAGATTCCACGCGAACAAACATACATACATTGCAAGGTAAATAAAAGCTTTTTAAAAAAATTTAACCAGGTTGCTATGAGACTTATCCGTATTTTTTTTTGACTTTTTGAAAATGCGGCCACATTTGACATGCAAAATGTCGGAAAAAACCTATGTACATTTTTAATATCAGATATATTGTAATGAAACCGTCTGCAATTTTTTTTGACATAACAAAAATGGGCTCCCATAAAACTGTAACGTTTCTGACTAGTACTGCCCACCGAATCGGGTTCAGAATCATCTGAACTAACGATTTTATACGGGGTTGGCCGTAAAACGATCTGACATGGTTTTGGTCGTGGGCTCTCATAATATATAATTTACTACCGCTTTTGCCAGCGCCTGCGCCCGCGTGTATGTTGGAAAGTATCCCACGTGAACGTACTACCGGGATAAAAAGTATCCTATGTACCCTGTACCCCCCCCCCCCCTCCCAGTATCCTGTGTGTCCTGTATGTGGATCTCTGTATATATGTGTGTGTGTGTTTTAGCGTGAAAGTCGAACAAACAAACTCACTTTCGCATTTATATATTATATGCTTTTTTAAATGCGTTACGTCACGCGGTACCGAAACGATTCCACACCGCTCCCGCGTATACCGAGCAATCAAGAAACTCTCATTGAAATATAGGCACTCATTAAGCTTTCGGTACCGAGTATACCGAGCATACTGATCCCGCACCGCAGACGTATCGACCAGTGAGGAAAGGGTCTCTGCGGATAAAACAAATGAAAGGTGTCTAAAGCATACAACGCGCCATGCGGAGCGACGGACGGAAACAGAGGGGCAATCGCGTATTTTTAAAAGCGTTCTCTAATTGTCATACATTTTTGGCAAGTTTTTGGCATTAATTGTCGCTGTGATGAGATTGCGAATAGAATTTTAACGTTTTGTATTACGGGAATTGGCCTTCTGGTGACGCACGCGCTTTCCCTCACACGGGTATTAAGAGGTGATCGACTTCTGTATTTCCACACGAAATCACAGCTAAAATTCATGAGAAGTTCACAACTAATCAATGAGAATTGTCCAATCAATTGCATCATCATTGATCATAATTTCAGCCGAAAGACGTCCACTGCTGAACATAAGCCTCCCCCAAGCACCGCCACTTCGACCGGCTCTGTGCTTCCCGCATCCAGCGGATTCCTGCGGCCTTCACAAGGTCAGCGGTCCACGTTGTGGGAGTCAAGTGCATATCGCAGACAAATACCCGAGTGTTATGATTTTTATGACGTTTGAGAATTTTGATCGTAAAAATGGAACATGTAGACATAACTATCAGTCTCATGTTAATATTCTTGGTTGTTTTTATATGGAATTAATGATTCTGTTGAACTTTTACGATCCCTTCTTGTTCTTCTGTTATTATTTTGTTGCATTACTATAGTCATAGTGAATGTGTGCATTCTCCAAATACTTACGAATCGTTAAAGCAGCAGGAAAATCTCCATGCTCAAAGAAGAACTTGTTAGAACGCTTACACAGTAGCAGGTTGTGTGTCATGATGCAGTACAGTGTCGGGCTCACGTATGTCCCTGGCAGGAGCTTCTCTATGTAGATAGCCAAAATGACCTCCACGTCTTCTACATCGTCGTAGATTCGACGAGGGTTTCTACTTTCTGGAAGTAACGAGATACGTAATGGTTAGACCTTAAGACAAGCGTAAGAAAAGTCTCATGATAATTAGGTTTATTACTACTTTAGAGAAGGCTCAAAAATACCCCACGTCAGTCAGCAAAAAAAAAAAAAACTCAATTTATCGCAAAAAAAATATTGTTAAAAAGAAATTAAATCAAATTGCTTTGAATTTCAAAGGTAGTACATAATTTAGTAAAATCTGGAGATTTTAGTTTTAGAACGACTACCTCGTTGGTCTAGTGGGTGCAAGCGTTCGGGGTTCGATTCCCAGGTCGGGCATAGTGTTATTGAGTTTTTCTCTCATTTCTCAGTAGCAGCCCGGAGTCTGGATTAGTGCCCGGTTGATGGTAATAGGCTCGCCCCCTATTTCATGGGACTTAAACATAACTGGTGAAATGTGAGTGTACTATAGGTACACCTCTGCCTAATCCTTTGGGGAATAGAGGCGTGATGTTAAGTATATGTGACTAAAACCAAAAGTATGTTTTTATTGCATTTCTAGTCGTTCTAAAACTAAAAAAAGATCTTTACTACAGCAGATTTTTACTAAATTATACTATATAATTTAGTAAATATCTGCAGATTTATTCTGAATCTGATTTTTTTTTGTATGTTAGCCAGTAATGATTAAAACCTGTAGTTTTTTTTTTTAATACACTTTAGCGATTTTTTTAGATACTTCTCGCTGCTGTCAGACGTGGGGTAATTTTCTATGCAAGATGAGACTTCTCCTTTGTGTATAGTAATAAGGGATTGTTCAAACAAGCGTATGAAGTCATCTCTCGATCAACAAGGAATATTTGTATGTTTGTTTGTTTGTAATGGATAAACTCAAATAATACTTAACCAATTTAAAAAAATCTTTCACTTATAAAAAGCTAGTTAGTAGCTTAGTTTATCAGTGAACATGGGCGTAGCATACGCCCATGTTTAAAAAAGAAATTACAAATTCCTACAAAAATTGCAATAATGAAACCCAAGGTATCAAAAATTTGTTTATTAAAGTCATTATTTGGCGTGAGCTGAGAAAACTATTGATCATACATAAAATAATGTTTATAGTACTCATCATTACCCACAAAAAAACGATAATAGTTTTGTGTTAAAATTAATCAATCAAAACACGTGTAAAATCGAAAGACGATGATATTCGTATCATGATATCAATCCTTATCCAACTCAATAGTTTAATAATCAAGGTTGACTATCATCACGCTATGATCCGTAGGAGTCAAGAAAAAATAAAAAAGTTAGAAAGAACGGTAAGCGAAAACTAAGTAACAGCGCAGGCGGGCGATGCGCAGGAACAAGAAATTTCACGCGAACGAAGTCGCGGGCAGAAAATAGTGCATGAATAAATATAAGTAATGCATTTATTATGATAACGACTGTGACGACCTCGAACTTTTCTAATAATATTAATATGTTTTTAATTTATCATATTGGTCAAATTATAGTCGTTTAGTAGGATTCTTATGTAGTAAAGATATATAAGTGGACTTGATTATGCATTTTTATATCCAAAAAACCATAAACAAGACTTGATTACCATCTTGTTTTACCTACTGGCAACCGGTGAGACCGGTGAGGTTATATCATCTGGTGTGAGTGCGTTAGGCGATGCGGATGCATAAATTATTTACTATTGTTCTTTATAACATTTCTTACTTAAATACCAGTGTTTAACAAGATACCCGTGTCTAAACACGGTTTTAAAACGTGACCTTTTTGGACTTGTTACACTCCATACATACATAAATATCGTGTTTAAAAGAAGCTACTGTTACACACGATTTTGGTTTACGGTAAGGTAGTAAAAAACGAACCTTGTCCCATTGACGACGCCCGCCATGTAGTTGCTCCGTTTATCCGTGATAGGCTTCCCGAAGTACGCATCATACAACACTGGCGCTTCTTGTGATAACACAGGTTAGAATGTCACAAGTAGTGATATTAAGATCTTCCAATCCATAGTGAGATTGACACACTATACAGGGTGTATCAGAAAGTTTTAAGGGTGTGGTACAGGCCATCGAACTGAACAACTTTCTACATACATCGTAATCGAAAAAAATACCAGCCGTCCCATTCGTTCGGGTCGAGTAGGTATTGAACTCAGATCATAAAAGTATTGAAGTTTTGTACGGGACAGCTGATCATTTCTTCCCACGATTATTAATGTTGGTCCCATGGAGAAAGGTGTTCTGTACCACACCTTTCTGGTAAAACCTGTAGTTTTAATTAGCGTAACATATTTATTAAGAATATAAATAAGAGGAAAATGTCTGTTCTAGATTTTTTGTGTTTTTGTAAAAGTCAGATCTATTTTTGTATATGAATAAGAATAATTTATTGGTCCATTGTTACAAAATAAATTTCAATAAGTAATGATATTGTATGCTTACTGTAACTAGAATATTTAACATAGTATTAAAACAGTGATCCAGCTAACTAGGCAGCGCCTGTATCTTGGGGGCCTGAGTTGCGTGATCTTAAATTTTAATTCGAAACATTTTTGCGTTAGCTTAAATTTTATTTCAGGATGTTTGGAAATGGACAAAATAGTTAATTAAAGCTCAGTTAATTAGAGCTGAGAGCAGCAATACGCAAATACTACCACTCAGTGGATCCCAAATATCAGGAAACGAGTACGCGGCAGGCCCAGAAAGAGATGGCGGATGAGCTGGACTCCTTAAAGGATTGGCTCGCAATCGCAGTAGACCGGTGAAAGTGGACCGATGGAAGGGAGGCCTTTGGCAGTGGGACAACACAGGCTTATAATAATAATAATAAGGACAAATGCAGGTTGATGTCAAGTGCCAGTTTTGTCATAAATTGCGCATAATATGCTTTGCCCATTCCTAATTATACCACGTGGATAGGTCATCTTTATCAAAGCTCCTCAGGCCATGCAAAGCAATTCCCCGTAGCAGTAATAAGGCTTGGCACAGAACAAATATTTGCATCGTAGATATAGTTGCCCGGTCTTGTGCATGAGCGATTAGTATTTGTAAACAACATAACAACAAAACATCACACCTTGTTTCCCCGAAAGGTTAGGCAGAGGTGTACCTATAGTACATCCACATTTCGCCAGTTATGTTTAAGTCTTATGTAACAGAGCGCGAGCCTATTGCCATCAACCGGGCACAAATCCAGAGTCCAGGCTGCTACCAAGAAATTTCATATAGAAAAACCCAATAACACTTTGCCCAACCTGGGAATCGAACCCAGGACCTCATGCTCAGCAGAAGCGCTTACGACCACTAGTATTTGTAAACAAATTTGGTAGTAAGGTTGAAAATCGAATTAAAAAACCAATCTGCGTGACGCATAAATTTTAAGACACGCGTGTAATAGAAATCGTGCAAACAACTAGAACAAGCTGTTAAAACGCTTAGTTTAAAGTGTTTTTAATGTTTGATTATGATAATAGCAGTATTATCATATACTTAGAAGTGCGGCAAATTACACACATTAAGAGTGTCTGGGGATCAAGATATTTAAAAAAGATATGTTACTGCCCTATTAAATTTAAATAAAAATGTCTTTGTAGATTGATTAAATGAAAGGTTTTCGTATGTGTAGATCGACTCTCTGCTTTTGCATTAATAAAGACTTTTCCGCGATTTTGGCTTATGTTAGATTTTTCATCTTAGTTAAGCCTTTTTTTTTGGGTTGGGAAATTATCAAATAACTTCTCCCGCTCTGGGCGGAGCGGTGTCAGACTTTTACTGACTAAAACCCACCCGTGTTCCTTCCGTTGCCTGAGTGCCGGGGCCGCGATATCCCTTTCGGACAAACTCGCAACCCTGGCAGGCATGGGCCCTTACGGACCCCGTCAGTTGGTGCTGACATCTCTTTGAGGCGCGCGTGGAATACAACGCGCCGTCGACCCGGGGTTGGTCCTTATCGGTCGGCGAGCTACCCATTGCTCACCGTCCGCGAGCCCGCGCCTACGGTGGCTGGAAGTCGGCTCGCCACTCCCGACGCCTGGGGCGTCTCCTGCGGCGACTAGGGGTGCGAGGGCGCGAATCTTGCGTCTCCCTCGCGCGCTCCGCCTCCTCTTTCGCGAGCATTACTGCTTAGCAGAAGGAAGTGATGGCCTCCCATGCACTCTCGCTCCGGACCATGGCCTGAACCAGGGCCGGACGTGAGAGATCGCCGCCGCCGATCGCCTCCGTGAGGACATGACGGTGCTCCGCCCAAGCAGGACAGACCTCCACCGTATACTCCACCGTGTCCTTCGGGCGATCCACACAGTGGTGACACCCGGGCGTTTCATCCCGCCTTATT
The DNA here is from genome assembly GCA_916701695.1 of Agrochola macilenta. Classification (NCBI taxonomy): domain Eukaryota; kingdom Metazoa; phylum Arthropoda; class Insecta; order Lepidoptera; family Noctuidae; genus Agrochola; species Agrochola macilenta. The sequence goes on from OU753553.1 coordinate 24,386,551, forward strand.
ATCTTAGTTAATCCTGACATGAAAATGTGATAAAAAGATAAAAATTAAAGTTTTTATGAGTAAAATTGGTAAAATTGATAGTCTGTATTTACGCCGTTTATGCGTTTAACATAATTGCAGCAATTCGGCATACTCAATATGAGTTCATCCAAATTACGTTGCGGAATGGCCACCAACGTCCGTTGTAACAGGCGATAAAGATTTTCTGGTGTGTGTACGGCATCCATATTTGGTAGAGCTCTTCTTTGAAGCATATCCATGCGTGCTCAATGTTTCAGGTCTGGCGATAGAGCAGGCCATGGTAGAACGTTGATATTAGTTGCGGCAAGTGTGTTTGCAATGACTGTGGCGGTGTGTGGACGTGCATTATCATGCATAAGTAAAGCACCAAATTGGGTCTGCAAAGGAATAACAACATCTGATACAATCGTTTCAGCGTAAATCTTTGCATTGAGATTGCCTCTGATCCAAATCAATTCGATTCTTTCGCCGATCCAAATACTCGCCCATATTATGATTGTTCCACCACTGTATAAATGGACTGCTTGGTATGATTCTAAAAGTTCTTGGCGTCTAGAGGTCCTCCAATACCGTGTACGTTTAGTATCTGGCCTATCAAAGCGAGATTTGTCAGAAATACACACAAAACGACCCTTCTTCTGCCCAATTTCTGATTTCACGTGCATTGTTAAACGGGGCTCAATAGGTGGTATACTATACATACCACCTATGGATACTCAATACGTAGCGGTCTTCGGGAACGGAGATTTACTTCATGCAAGCGATTTCTTATGGTTTGATCGCACATCATCGCGTTCATTGTACGAATTCGTCAAGCAGTAATTTGTATGTAACGATCTTGTCTGATGCGAGCTCGTCCTCCATGTCGCTCAGCCACGCGACGTGACGAATATATCGTAAATTCTCTGTAAATTCAGTCTGTGTCTAGCTGAATTTGTTAGGGTCAACGACACTTGGCATAGGGAGGGTTGACACAAAGTGAGTTGTTGAGTAAAATTGGAGCATTCATATTCATTTGATACGTTAGATGAACTAGAATTGTACTATATTATCACATTTTAGCATTAATTAATCAACATTAGGAGGTTAAGACCTAATGTACTTCTTCTGTCTTGATTCCAATCTTGTTTAATTATTAATTTTGGAACGTAGTTCTTTACCGCACGTCATACTCTTCACAGTTGGCGAATGGTAAGTGTAACATTTTAACCGTCACGATATTTTTGTTACTCAACAAAAGTGTCGTAACATTAAAATTTTACCCTTTTTTCGGTGAAGCTCTCATAATCAAATAATAATATTATTTTGGTAGTTTTGTATTTATATTAAAAAAGTATGAATTAATAATGCTTTTGAATATTTACCCATTTGTTGAAATTAAATTAGTTCCTTACTTTGTAGAAGGAGAAACAGGCAGGAAAATGGTATCTTTTGTTTCCTCACCTTAGAACAAAGGCTCCACTCAATATTGAACTTTTAATTCTCTACACGCCACACCAACATTCCGACAAAGTGTTCCACAAAATTCAGTTAAAACGTTCAACTCTCCCTAACTTTCCAGTCTAGTAACCCTACGTACTAGCGGAAGCGGAAAACCGTCAGTACTTTCCGCCAGCCGTCGGATTTTTCCGTCGTGGTGTCGGATCGAGTTATGAGGATATTGAAAGGAATGTTATACCCATCACGTGTAACTTTGTCGGAGTGGGAATATTTTGAATCGGACTAACCTCTTACCTACTTTAGTTTTGAATTATGCCAATTGTTTTTAAATGATGATGTAATGAGTTTTGGGACATAATATATTTAAGCTGCTTTTGTTTTGATAACATTTGTGTGAATCCTGTGCATAGTGCACTACCTAGAAAGAAACCAGACTCAAAATAAATCCTTTTTTTAAAGTACCTTGTTTGTCTTTATTGTGTTATGTGATGACGGGCTCAATTAATTAACATGGTATTATAATAAAGTGAGTTAAACCAAAACGAAAAGTACCTGTTAATAAATTGCTGCCATGACAGTACTTTCTAATTCCATGCTGCCATGTCATTAATCTAAGGAAGCTCGCTCTGAACTGGGCGACCAAGCTCTGCTCGGGTGAAAATACGGAGAAAATTAATTTACCCAGATATGAGACCAAGCTTGATACATTTTTCGCCCCCGTAAACCCCAGTTTTGCAACTTTCATCGAATCCGTTTTCGAGAACGTGATTCCAAATATTTTTTATATACAAATATTGCTTATTTAATAGTATAGAATTAAGTTCCTGTATTTTGATGAAATTACAAATTATATTAAAGCCCAAATACGTGGAATATTCCGAACTATAAAAGCCAGAACAAATTCATTGGAAAACAAGCTTATTTTCGTTTATATTTTCACCTTTCCCCAATAATCGCCTGAAAAGGTTTGACACGTGTATGTGCTTAACTTTACTGTTTTGTGGCTTTTTATTATCTCGTATATCAGTCGGGCCACTAGGAAAATGATCACTGAATAGTACTTAGAATTAATCTATTTAATTTCATTGATTGCCTTTGATGTTTGGCACGTGGAGTATTTCCTTTGTTGTTGTAGAGAGTCAGACGGACGGGACAACGACCTACTTGGGCACACGCGGTACTAAAGATTATTCACTCGAGCCACAGTATAATGGCAAGTGTAACAAACTAAATTAACAGTATTATATCTCGGCAGCGACCTTAAAAATAATTACCTTCCGTGTCCGTGCGTAACTGCCGCGCATTCGATACTGTTGCGTACTGATATATAGATATACGCTAAGATTTGGAAGCGCGTCATTTCGGCTGTTCTCTATAAATATATAATTCTGTTACTTATGTATACTGTGCTCGAGCGTAGCTAATGTTTTAAGAATTGTTGCCTCGAAACAAATTGTGTGATATCTCAGGCGAAGGGCTGGCCATATCAGCCTCCTCTAAGCTATATGATGTTCATGTTTTTTAAGCATGCCATAATCGCCACTCTTAGGGGGTTGGCTATCGCAGTATCGTTTTAAATACTCACACAACGTTGCTGTCCAGCATAATCATTTATTTGTCAGAACATGGTACATAATTTTATGATCTTAAAATGGTATCATCAGATTCTGCCATTGTGGCTTGCAAATATTAGGTGCACGGACAGGATCCTCTAGTGAATCTCTAAATCACCTGTTACGATACCCACGAGAAGAAAAGAGGTGGTACTATTCTTTAGAATTTCTTAGATCTAAAGCCAGTAACACTTATGAAAATTCTGTTTCGAAAATACTATGTCACTATGAATACCGAATATCGTTTGATTCCTATCACCTATGATATTCACGTCAATCGCATTCATAGGAAGTAAGGCCGGATATTGCGACACGCCAAAGTGACAAAATATCTTGTTATCACGTCACGTCGAGATTCATAGCTTGTTCCTGAATATTGACATATTTTTATGTAGTTAGGTGGATATGTAAATTCAGACTTATTTATTTTTATGGAATCGGTTTTTATATTCTCGTTAAGTCAGGGAAAATCATTCTTTAGCATATGACTACCGACTTGAATTGGCCGTATATTCAAATCGGGTATGTAATGTTTGGTATAATAACAGATAGTCTCATTTCTTTTGAAATAACTCTCATATGATATAATTCTCATATGCTATAAAAACATTTAACCTAATTTCATGTGATCTAATGTTATATTTGATATAATTTTTATTTTCTCTAAATTCATTTATTATAACGTTCATTTCATATAATTTTCAAATTGTATAATGCTCTTTTTATATAATGTTCATTTGACCTAACTTTCATATTAACTAATTTTCTAATGTAACGCATCGTTCTTGACAAAAGCAAATTATATTGTAATCTAACCTCAAAACATTAAAGTTGCTTCTGCATCGTCTCCGGCGTTGTGGGAAGTGTAACCCCCGGCCGCTGTAACAAAGCATAGGCACCCGTGCGAGCCGTAGCGGCTGAGTCTGGTCGCCGGAGGCGACCAGCAAGCCGAAGCTGCGAAGGTAAGCATCTCCCTCCGCGCCTCCGGTTTTTATATACACTCTAAGGTAGGAGCCAAAAGACTACGTAAAGTCGGGGTGCCCCGATTCGGTTTTGGAACAGATTCAACCTAATAACAAGCCGGTGTATAATTATGTTGTCGCCATATCGTATAAATGAAGAAAATCGTATCATATCAATCGTATCGTAGAATCGTAGAAATTATATTAAACGTTAGTTATAGATTTTGAATATTATTATATAACAACTGAATATTATATTAATTGAATATTATTTCAAATGTGCATTATATAAACTGTTCATCATACCATATGAAATTAGGTAAAATTAAATTATATCAATAATAATAATAATAATCAATCAATAATTCATTATATCATTTGATCGTTATATTAAAAAATAATTATATTAAATAATATTAGGTCTTATGATCATTAGAACTTTTGTTATTATATCAAACGTTACACACCCATTCAAATCACAACTGTGATTCTTTGACAGTTGCGTGAAATGGCATATCACGGCAAATTAACGTGGTCTGATAATTTGACAAACCGGGTTCCGTAAGCCTGATTAAATATTTAACCAGTCAAATGCCATCGTGCTGCCACATTGAAGGCCGTTTTGATTGGCTGACCGAAATCACAACGGTCAATTAATTTTAATTTTGAATGAATTTTGAGAGAAAACTGAATTAAGTATACAACATGTTCCGGGAATTAATGCACACCACCAAACATCCCAATTCGAATATAATGTTATAATACATAAACACAGAATTTTTACTTTTATGTAACATTGTTTATTTATTAAATTAGTTATACTGATTGTGGGAGAAAATTGTGGACATATCTACGCACGCACACAGTCACACACGTACAGTACAACTCAGATTTTCGAGTGAACTTTAAAGAGCTAAAGTACTTAGTTCTGAATTTAAATGATTACATACAATCAATTTAATAATTGATGGACATGGAAATTAGCTTTCGTTTGTATTCGGAAATGCGATGTTTCTCGAGCCATTACGAAAATAGTTGAACTGTACGTATAAGGGTCTACTGTAGTAGATACTTCATCCATTTTGGTTTGTTTTGACTGTACAGCGGAAGTGCGACTGTAGTTTACGTAGTTTTAATTATTTTTGGGATACAAATTACCTTTATAGGGTGGCTGGGATATTGTCGCGAAAACTGTTACCCATAGGTTCAGTACACGATTCTGAAACTCATGAGTTGAAATTATTCGTCGGTATTGGAGTTTCTTTTATAACCGACGAAAAAATTTTACGTATATCGATTGGTGAAAAAACACGTAACAAGGTATTATGTCCCTAACAAATAATTTCCTGTAAGTAGCTTCTTAGCTGCTGCCTAAAAGCCTTTCCAACCGCCACCTTGTCCCACAAACCTGCTAAAAACTCTTTTAAAATAAAAACGTTCGATCCTGCAAACAAAAGCGAGTGATTTCCAATTCTTTTTGTTGGAGTCGCACGGTTGGTTCCGCACGGGAACGTCTGGGATCGTATAGGAACGTGTCACTACGCACGGTTTGAATCGGGAACACGACACGTCAGTTACAGGGTGTCATGGAATGATGGCTGCTCACATGGGAATCACAACAGATTCATGTGTGTGAAAACGTGGTATTATTTAGGTGAAGCATATTTTTTATTGAAGGATTGTACGCAAAGCTGAATTTAAGCTAGTATAAGTTGAAAAAACGGCAAGCTCAAACACGGAAAGACGGACTAAAAAAAATTCATCAATCTGTAGATTGATGAATTTTTTTTAGTCCGTCTTTGAGATTATAAAAAAAGTATTGGACACGTATTTTTTCTTTTTTTACGTAATCTAAAGATTGCGATACATTGAGGTAAAATGTGCCATGACGTCACGAGTATGTAGATTTTATACATACTAGTGACGAAGCGACCCCCACTCCCCAACTTAAAATGCGTTTTAACTAAGTATTTTTTTATTAATATGATAAAGCAAAAAATACGTGTCTAATATTTTTTTATTATCTAACTGACGGACTAATTACAATTTCTTTTTTTTTACCCAGGCATCATCCCTATTATTTGTAAAGAAACAGTTGGAGAACGTGCTGATCTTGAGCTCGGTTTTGGCAATTGCTACCTACATGGAACTCAAAACATAGCTAGCAAAAATGTGGGATTCTCTGCAAACCTCTTTGGTGTAATGATAATTATATGTGGTGGGCAATATTCTGATTTAAAAGAGTGTCCGTGGAGTTTCTTGCCCGTTCTTCTCCATAGGAACCTACTACGCGTTGGAATGGGCAACTAGCTTCATATTTCTGACTGACCGACCCCTTGACAATTCAAAAGTGCCTGTAATTGGTTTATTTGAAATAAATGCTTTGAGTTTGAGTTGAGTTTGAGTGGTTTTGTATCTAATTACTATACCTGTAGATGCAGAGTAAACATATGTTTTGTACACAAAAAATAATGTGGAAAAATCCCGTAGCAGGAAAATGTTTACGTCTAAATCATAATTGCAGTAAGATGGCAAATTGTTAGCCATTGCCTCAACAATGAATCGTTCCCCGAACTCAATTTGCGTGCTATCAAGTGGTAAAGGGTTCCAATCGATGCTAATACATTTCGTATTAAGTATTATTCGATGTTTAGCTTATTTGGCAACGAAAAATGTGGTACAATATGGCGGGCAATTCCTACATTCAAGACACATTACACAAGTGGATTTGCGTTAAATTTTTATGGATATTTATTTCTGTAAATTGGTTTAAAAAACACTTTTCACGTCTTTTTAATAAGGTGTGTTCGGTGATTCCTAATTACTGACTACTCTGGAAAAAAAGACCGAAACAAACTCAGAGATTACAGCCTCGTTTAAAATCCAGAGATAAGCTTGGTTATGCCATATGAGGACCTGCGTTATCGAGTTAGTCTCTAAGATGGTATTTCGAGGACCATACAGATTTGAGTGGACCTGTCTAGTCAGTGAACGCATTTGTCAGTAATCGTGTAGCGTAGCTCAACACAGAACTTAAGGAGCTTAATTTTGACATATGAGTACTCGTACTGATATGTAATTCTGATTAATACCCCTGAAGAGATTTACAGTTTAGTTTAGTACACCTTGTGAGAAGAAGGAACACGTCGTGATGTCCAGGTTCCTGCCAGATGTCTAAGATTAACAAGTAATACTTTCACTTATTATGTTTTTGTGCTACATGATTAGATATCACGCATGTGCCATTATGAAAGCTTGAACGATGTAATATGTGCATCAGAGTCCAAAGCTCAAACACACAGGGCATTACGAACGAACAATTAAGGGGCCGGGCACAGCTGTGCACGCACATTACCCGGTAACAGCGCGGTAATAGAATAGCATAACATCTACAGCGTGTGTGTCACGATCACGGACTAAGGCGTTATGTCTACATACATTTGAATAATGCGGATTAACTACGATATTGATGTCTTCTATTTGTATACTGTATGTATGCATAAGGGAAGATGTATGCATCAAGCAAGCAGCAGCTGCACAAGCAGGTTCTGTGCAGCTGTGAACGTTTTTTTTCAACTGAATGATTATGACGAATAAGAAGATTGTTAATACTACCGTTCACGATCAAGGTAAAATGCCCAGTATCGGTATATTGCTGGAGACGGTATTGGGTGAGAATGAGGCGATCGGACATTAGAAAACCGGCAATACCATGGAGATTGCTCCAGAAGTAATCTCAAATACCAAGTTCAATGGTGTGTCAAATATCATTAATCAATGATACACAGCAATGTTTCCGCGAATTACGCGTCGTTATCGTCAAAATATATTTCAGAATAACCACAATTGTACCTTAAGTTATCCGCTCCCAGCTGAAGTAACCCTCCATAACTTATACGCTAACAAGAAAATCCATGCTAACCAGACCGCCGACGATCCTAACTTCCTAAAACATCACACTTATCATCCCCTGCTAGAAAAAGACAGCACTATCTGAGAATATCTCCGTCTTCATCTTACACAGAACAATGATCTCAACCCGGCTCGAGTTCTATCAGAAAAGATTAATATGCCATCAGAAGTACTTCCAGTAGAAATGCAATATCGCCGGCGAGCCGGGGAGCGTCGACCAACAATTAAAGTAAGGTATAAGCAACGACTCTCGCCCGTCAAAACGATAAGAATCTTGTTATTAAATTGAAAAACGGGTGACGGGTTCAGATGACCTTAGTCGTGAAAACAATCGTGTCATTTGGGATCAGATTTAATTGATTTTAAACACTAAAGTGTTAAGAAGTGGTTTTGGGTTTTTTTGTTTTTGCTGTAATCTATAATGAATGATTCTTATTTTATTCATGCTTACATTTATAAATATTTTTTTTACCTACATGTTAGCCGAAAAAGTTTTACTTCGTAGTTATTTGTATTCCTATTTTGTCCGATTTTATTTTTGTACTTTTGGAGCATGATGAAGAAGAAAATACTCTGAAGGCACTGTTACATAAAAGAGTTGCAGCACGTCCACAAGGCGACCAAACGAAATAGGTACTCGTAGAGAGTGGAATTGTACAGTGACTGGTTCCGTCTGAACCCGTTCTTATCGACGGAACGGTCAAACTGTCTGACAAGGCAATGGAAAGAAATGCTCGCTTTTCGCTTTTTGAAAACTACGTGACTGTTTATAGAGGAACTTTCTGGAGTCACGAAAGGAAGAATCTGCATTATGCAACCATCAAAGACAGTATTGTTTCATTTATCTATAGGCAGGGAAATTAATTGTTTATCAATTGACTACCCAATTAAATTATCCGTAATTACCTATAATTCAAATGGATTAAAACTGCCACTGTTTGACAGTTGCATTAATTGGCTATAACACGGCAAATTGCCGAAGTGTGTCATTTGATAAACAAACATTTAGGTAATACGCCTGTCTACGTAAGTTTTCCTGAATATAAAAATAGCAAACAAATTGATATTTTATTGTTCTTTGCAATATTCGTGTGGAATTTTCTTGTAGTAGCTTGTACTTACTATTATCACAGTTACGTCCCGATAACCCCTCGACAAGGTTATCGCTCACTGTTTTCAAAAGAAAGCCCGCACTCATCCGCCCGGTCCAATCAGAGTGTAGTGTTAAGCAGCCGTTGCGATAAATTTTTGGCACAATTTTAAGGGAATATGTTTATGGCTTTCAATAATTATGTTAACCTGTTTATATGCAGCTGGATATTATAATGTAGGATATATTTCAAAAGGTTTTTTTGGTGCTTGAATGAAATTGACAGGAATTATTTTGAAAAACAAGATGGCGGCGGCGGCGGCGTTAGTTCAGATTTTTGCCCACGCCAAAAGATCCTAGTTCAGAATAAATTTCTTATGGAAAAGTCTTTATGGAACAAATCTAACTTAGAGAGATGTATTAATGATTCTAATGATTATAATTCTGTATATACATATCTGTTATAGTCGCGCGTCATATTTTGATCGAGATACGACTTGACACTGACCTGCAAGTTGCAAAAAAACTTAAGAAAATTTGAATTTCGACCACGTAGGGTGCTAATGTGATGAAAGCTATTTTCAAAAACGTTTGCGTTACGTCCTTTGAATAAAATTGTAATGATGAGTTCTTATGGATACTTTTATGTAAGTACCTAAGTCAAATTTATATAATTTCTGGCTATGAATAGAATACTCTATAGCATGTACACCCTATACGATATACGATGCGAACACACACGCATATTTATAGTTTACAACTTATTCACCTAAAGTAGTTAGTTGTCACAGGAGTATTATTGGTAGTAGTTGAAATAAATTGCCGAAATGGCCTCCTGAGCCTTCCCGCGCTTGCCTTGATCCCGTAAAATATGACGAGCTTGGAACTGTGCCGGAAGTTTTTACCGTAAGTACTTGGATGTGAAAGCTTTTCGAAGGCAACTAATTAGGCCAATGATTTTTAAATAGACTTTCAGAGTATTAATAGATTTTGTAAAGGGACTGAGGACTCTCTATAATATAGAATAAAAAGCTCTTCTGTTACTTATCGTAAAGACGGAAATAAATTTGTGGAATTGAATTTCTCAGTAGCAGCCCGCAGTCTGCAATTGTGGCCGGTTGATGGCAATAGGCCCTGTTACATGGGATTTAAACATAACTGACGAAATGTGGGTGTAGGGGCACCTCTGCTGGGAAATGCAAGATGCGCGCCCTCGCGCCCCTAGTCGCCGCAGGAGACGCCCCGGGCGTCGGGAGTCGCGAGCCGACTTCCGGCCACCGTAGGCGCGGGCTTGCGGACGGTGGGCAATGGGTAGCTCGCCGTCCGATTAGGACCAGGCCCGGGTCGACGGCGCGTTGTGTTCCACGCGCGCCTCAAAGAGATGTCAGCACCAACTGACGGGGTCCGTAAGGGTCAATGCCTGCCAGGGTTGCGAGTTGGTCCGAAAGGGATATCGCGGCCCCGGCACACAGGCAACGGAAGGAACACGGGTGGGTTTTAGTCAGTAAAAGTCTGACACTCCCTCTCGCTCCGCCCAGAGCGGGAGGAGTCATTTGATGATTTCCCACCCAAAAAAAAAAAAAAAAAAAAAAGCTGCTAGCCCGGGGCCCCCGGGGGACACAGGCATGATGTTATGTTATGCCTGTAAATGCTATTCCTATAAAATATGTCCGTAATTCGGAACATCTTCGTGATTTAAGAATCTAAAAAGGTTCGGTCCCTTATTCGTTTTTATCGAGAGTGCCCATCCCCAGCCGCAACAAATTTCTGGGCATATGTAAATACGCTAACATCTGCCCCTTTGTATTGTTTTTGTATTACATATATGGATATAAGTAGAGGATTTTGTCTTCAAATGGGATTTGCTGATTGGGGATTCGTTATGTTTGTATTTCGACTTATTTTTTACGGAAATTTATCTAAGAGGTCCTATAGTACGGCTTCACTTGGGACCGGTTTACTTTTAACCCGACTACGACAACGCCAAAATGTATAGAATTATGTTTTTAGCAGTCTATAAATGTTTTAGATGCTATCGATAACTCATTTGACATTCAATTCGGTTTTAAGTATTATTGAGGTGTGATAATGACCTACATTATCACACCTAAATAAAACTTATAGATAGTGCCATTTCACTTATAGAGAGTACATAATTATAGATAGTGCCATTCACGAACTTACCACTTAGCTCCGCTGCTAACTGAAGTACAGCTTACAGTACCTATATTAATCGAGGAGTGGGACGCGTCTTCGTGGATGGATGACAATATATATTATTTTGCTGTTAAGTCTTACAGTTTGATGGATGTGCATAATTATCGACTGACGTGTCAGTGTCCATCCTCTATTTACTGATTGGTGCTCAACGAGTTTTTTGTGAATGACAGTCGTTTAGCAATTGGTGCTGTCCTCAAAATAATTCTTCGTAATTCTTCTGTTCACGTGAAGTGTCCCTTGTCCTTTAAGGGCCGAGTCACACCGGAAAGGCAGCGGCCGCCAGCGGCCCCCGGCGTCGCCGCTGGCGGCCTCGCGCGACCGTCAGACCCCGTCTCCTCTTGTTTAGTTTAAATGGTGCGCTCAGTGTTGCGGCGGGGATAAGGAGCGCGCGGCCGCCCGCAGAACCACCGTCAATATGCGCGTGGCGCGCGGCCGTGACCTTTTCAAGCGATACAGGTCTTTTAAGTGTGTAGATAAAGTTTAACATTATTTCACACTGAAAGTGCTCGCCGCGTCGCTGCCGGCCGCTGCCATTCCGATGTGACTCGGCTCTAAAAAATCCCTTCAGTTATGTAACTTAGTAGTTACTTAGTAAAAAACATACAGTTGTTGCTATAGTTTTTAGCGTGCAGTAAGATATTTCTGCGCACCTTTTTAACATACGGTAGATGAATCATCGAAAAAGAGCGAGTGGGTTTCATACTACTCATATTGCACTGGTACAAAAATAGCTTCAGAAAATTATACTAGGAAAATGTAATGATAAACCTCGTGTCAAGGGTTCTAAATATGTTTTTCGTTGAAACTCGTACTCCTGTGCAAAACATTATCAGACAGATTCATATCTAAAAATATCTTTTTCAAATGACTGCTTTTGCAAAAGAATAAACATAATAGATTTTTACATATATACGTACATAAAACCAAGCTTCCGTCCTATGGGGGTAGGCAGAAACTACAGAACAACACCTGCTACGATCAATAGACATACTCCTTTTGCGTTTACGTTCATACATCTGATACTAGACTTGTTTTAAACGAAAATAATGCTTTAGCTAGAAGTAGCTTCACGGAAAATAGATAGATAGATGGATAAATAAAATATTTTTGTTGCAACATACACAATTATATGATAAACACTAAGTAAGTACATAAACATTAAAAAAACTTGCACATTACCGAGGTGGCGCCAATACTAATCCTATCATAACCTAACCTATTAATGCGAAACTGAGTTTGTTTGCTTATTTGTTACGCTTTCACGCTAAAACGGCTGACTGGATTTGGATGAAATTTGGCACATGGGTAGACCATGACCTGCTATCTAATTGCGTAACACTTTTTTGTAAATGATTGAGACTAATCTGTTTCATTTTGACAGTTCAACAACATTCATTGCGTTATTTACGCAGATTTTTTTTCGAACTTATGAGGCAATGGATTAGCAATCTGTTTCAAAATGATTCAGGTTGTAATTGATCGTGTATTACGCAATAAGGGTGCAGAGTTAGGACATAGGATACTTTTTATCCCGGAATGCCCCCGGGGTCGAGACTTATGCGAGTGAAAACGCGGGGCGCAGCCAGTCTGGTATTATATTATTATAAACAATAATATAATACCAGCCTATTACTGTGCTACTTCAGGGCGAAGGCCTCCTCTCATACAGAGAAGGCACGGGGCATTGATCACCACGCTTGCTCAAGACGGGTTAGCGCATTCAAACATGTATTAACTTCACTAGGTTTCCTCACGATGTTTTTCCTTCACCGCTGACTTTACAGTCACATTACTGTCCAAGATAAACTCAGAAAGTATATAATATGAATTGAAAAATTCACATTAGTACTTGCCAGGATTTGAACCCACAACCTTGTGGATGTGAGGCGAGGTCTTTACCACTGGACCACCACGACTAATATATAATATTTAAAATAAAACCGGCCAAGTGCGTGTCGCACAATGAGGATTTAACTTTGTAGTTGAAAAAATGTCTTCCGTAAATCGTTATACGTTACGGTCAATTCTCCAACTGCAAATGTAAGCTTGTCTCAATTTTTTTTTTCTTTTAAATTAACGATTTTCGTACTTTTTCCTTTCCATGTGTTGTGAGACCTTGCTTTCTCCCAAAAAATATGATTTAAGTCAACGGGAAGTACCTGTTCAGCAGCTGTTCCAACGATACGCCACCATTAGGTAACGGCACAGATAACTTAGAAACAGCTATTGGAGTCTAATATGGACATTATTCACTTGACCCTATGCAAAAAACTATTGTTTTATTGTTGTAATCATTTTTGTTTTATCTAATTAATTTATATATTGTGTTTGTCGGCGGCAACTAAAACCTATGAATTGAGAACTCATTGGTCGAGCTGTACTTTAAAGGAAAAAAATATTTTAAAGCATTCTTTTGATAGTGAAAGTATATCATAAAAATTACTTTTTAATTCTATTAGAGCTGCACATGGATCAAGTCTGTCATTAATATATCTACTAATTCTGATTTCATAAACTAATACTTTACGATAAGAGAGCAATAATATTTTGGAACTTTATACCTATCGGATAAAATGCCGCTATTAGCGGCATAATAGTGGCGCTGCCTCGGCCCGGCTAAAGTGCCGTAAGCAATGCATTGTCATTGTCACTGAGTGACTGTCACTTGTTATGTTGTTTGATTGTTGAGATTAGTCCGTTGCCCTTTGTATTGATTGATCGTATTTGTTTTAGATAATTATATCAAAAGTCACTACAATGACTGAGTTTACGAAAAATTAAGTAATGAAAATGGCTGAAATTTAGGTTAGGTTAGGTTAGAACTGTGACCATACAACCAGGGCCAGGGTCCGTTTAGGCACAAGAGAATGTTGTTTTGGGAATGTGGTGTTTTACAGCAAACTAACCTCAAAAATCAAACGTAATAACAAGTGACAGTGACAATGACAATGCAATGCTTACAGAACGTTAGCCGGGCCGAGGTAGCGCCAGTATTATGCGGCCAGCGGCACTCTATACACTGCCTTTTATTGCGGAATGGGAGAAAGTGTAACATACGAAAAACTTAAAAAAACTTATTACCTAGTAAAAAGCAGATTGAATCACAATCAATAATTATAAATATTTTTATTGTTGGTACGTACTTAAGAATAACAAATGTTTAATCAAGCTAGCTACGCGAAATGTCTCTTTTCTCTCACATTTATCTCTGAGGCAGTGTTGTTGTTTATTTGGCGACTCAATTAAGAGAATCGCTATCGCCTTATCACGTAATCTATCTGTCCTCCCTACGAAGGGTTTTGTTTAGAAGGCAACACTGAGTTACTGCAATTGTTTTATTATACTTTTGTTTTACAAATTGTACGGTTTCTCGACTGGTTTCTACAGAGAGTTAGAAGAAAAAATATCACAAGATAACCTAATTAGTAAGGTTAATTTTCGAGGTCAGAATCATTCTTAAACCAGCGAGACATTTTTGAATTTAGAATTGTACTTCGATAGCGTTGATGTTCTAGATACAAAAACTGACTTTAAATCCGAGTCTGAGCTGTCAATTTTGAATTAAGGACTTTACCGCAGTTGGAGATAGGTCTAAATTTAAAAATGTCTCTGTGTCTAAAGATAAATCTTGTTTTGTAATGAGACGGTAATGGTTCTGCAATCCTGATTGGCAGCCATAACTGACGGCACACTAGCGCTGCGCGTATTGTTTCACCGGACTAAATCAACTTCCCCGTCTACGGCGTCATCGCATCGCCGGCGACGCCGCGCGGGAGTTCGCGTCTACGCGTTGTTCCAAAAAAAAATATGTTTTCAGTGGTTTTGTGCTCCATTACCACAAGAAAAGAATAGCACGACAACCGGTGCCCGCGGAACATTCGTGTAGAAAGATTCAGTTAGACTCAAACACCAAACCGCCCTCGACAGCTTCTGGAACGCAGAGCATTTAAGCTTAGCACGCACTGCAATTAATCGCAAACGGTTTGAAATGATGAAAAATGTGACGTCCTATAGTTTTCTATACAAGTGCACGCACTAGCAACTTTTTCAGTGAATGATTTAAAAAACGTAATTTGCTACATTTGGCTAGCGATTCGAAAACGCGCGGTCTTTGTGTCCCATAGTAATAGTATGGTGCGGAAGTCGCTCATCTGGTGATATTGCCATATGAAATATAGTGCCTTCATATTGCAGATACTGGTCCACAGCTTGTAATAATTTATCAAAAGTACTGATCGATAAGACTCATCGGGATGCGTCTCGCACGTCCTTGTACCTACATTTTGCAAAAATATCCTTCCAAATGTCTTTGATCAGTTATTAGATGTACCCAGAACCTATGGTGGCGCAGTTTTTTACGATTTCTAACTTTTACAACCAAAGCCACCACACACTCGGCTGGCCAGAAATCCATGGTGATACTGAAGTAAATGCCAGACGCAGAGTGCGCTTGTACGTAGTTTGGCGTTTTCAGCTATTCCTAAAAGTGCGCTTAATCGCAATGCGTGTCTTAGCACGCATTGCGATTAAGCACGCTTACCAGAATCACTTACACTATCATTACTTACCAAAATCTCCCATGTAAGGCTTACCTTACATGGAAGATTCTGGTAAGTTTTTTTAGTCCACCGTTCTTTTTTACACATAATTATTTGTCACGCGGAAAATAGTATAAAAATGGGAAGCAGAAACGTAAAAAAAAAAAAACATTTCTATAAAAAAAAACACATAAAATAAAATTTCACAATACTGCAGCAGAATAAATAACAATAGAATAAAATTTCAATGAAATTAAAATAGGTACAAATTATAAAGATCACAGAATTAAAATTTAAATAAATAACAAAATTTATTTCGACAATTATCTGTTAAAGTTATCCAGAACACATTATTATCAATCATTTAAAAAAAAAAAACAAGTTATTACCTAGCGCTTTTACAGGCGGACAGAAGTTGCATTTTATATTTTGACATATTTTTTATTTAAGAATGCCTATTGCCCATGTATTATTGTAATTATCCATATTTGCTTTTAAAATCTAAATCTAGAAGCTTGTCTTTACTTTATATATCTCATCACGTACAAATACAATTTAAAGATTTTTCCGAATCAGTTTCTGTGGGCCTCCCTCCCGACCCATAATAAAAGGCCCCTTTAGAAAATTTTCTTTATGTAATTTTGTGTAGCTTGTAGTCATAGGAACCTTTTACAAATTGCCTCTATTCAGTCATTCGCCCTTTGAAACTATGAATGTTAAAAAAATTTGGTAATATCTACTTTATCTCTCATTAATGGACGTTAAAATCAAAACCCAAAGGTAGCTGCTGTTGAAAGACATCTTGATAATTTTTCTCAATTATCTTGTGAAATATAGTTAGGTACTTATCTAAATAAAAACATATTGAGAAAAATATTTTTGTAGTACAGACCGACATCTCGATGTTCATAAACTTACCTACTATACAGGTGTAGACGTCAATATGACATTAAATTAACTTCGTATATCTAAGTAATGACGAGCTAAGTCAACAAAAAAATAATTAAACAAATGCATAATATCCAATTAGTCACCATAGCTGGTCGTCGTTTAAACAATATACATACCTAGATACTATTATTTTAGAATGTTTAAAAAAAAACAACCGACTTGTTTGTCACTTTGTAGTGTTATTTTAGAAGTCGATTGATTTTTTTTGGTGTGACAGTTTGTAATTTATCTAAGTTACAATAAGCCTAATGTCAACTGCTCATCACCTTTTACAAAATATTGCTTTTCCGATGCAGGGACGTTAATTGTTGAGGAGTTCTCCTTACACTTCACCATCAGCTCCACTTCTCCATATGCATTGTAACGAGCATAAATTGCTTGGCAACCATATAAAAATAATCGAATCGCAACCCGTGAAATACTTATTATTGAGTAGTCCCGTTGGCCATTTGTGGGCTTCATCATCAGTGTCACTTCACCAAATGGAGCTTTTCGAGAGCACCTGCACGAGTTACTATAACAAATAACCAAATCGCTATAGGTGTGCCGATAATATTTGAAGAGTTCCCTCGATTTCTCCAGGATCCCATCATCAGATCCTGACCTGATGACAATGGAACCACCTCGGAAGTATACCCTTACAAATAAAAAAAGAGTTATGCCCGAACATTCGTACACAAAAAATAAAAATATAATAATGAATTGCAATTATAACATTGAATTTGTTGTTGTACCCATTTAAGGTGTAAAAAACGCATTTGGAAAGTTTCCAAATACTTTTTTTACATCTAAAACTAAATATTCGGTGTTACGATATTAATTATTGCATTTCATAATCAATATTCTAGTTCGCTAGTTAGCCACATTTCTTATTTCCATACAAAAATATTGTCAAATTAATCAAAACAGCGAAATATTTGACATCTATTTGCGACGTTGCCCACTTTCAGAACAAACGCTCTTAATAAATTAGTTAGATAACTTCTGATATTATTTCGACCAGCTATGGCATAATGATAAAACGTTTACGCTCATGTTAACGTCAGGACTTGCATCTAATGTACTATGTAATACTGTAATAGCTGTGATAATAGACAGGAGCGGACTTCGCTCTGAAAAATTATTCAAGGACAAAGAGATTTTCAGGATGTTTTTTACGTTTTAAGTGATGAAAGTGAGCGACGAACAGATTTGCTTTAAAACAAACATTTTGCAAGTTGAATGAAATGGTTGAACGTCTAAGCGAAAATAAATTACTTTCCAATAACATAAGACTGATAACAAAAGCAAAAAAATTGGTACTTAACCTAAATGAATACCTCTTATATAGTATTTTTATCTCACGTAGCGACGCGCCCTTTAACTGTGGTAACCAAGTGTATAAACACGCTGTGTGAATGTGTGCGTGAACACCAGTAGCGTCAGCAAGTAACACACACACGCACACACACAATTCCGACTTCGCCATTGCAATGGACGATACCGAGAGCTCCTGCGCTTACACACACATTCACAGCGTGTTTGTGGTAACCACAAGTAAAGCGCGCGTCCCCTCGCGAGATAAAAATACTGTACCTCACTTGACAAACAGTTGCCCGCTTCCGCTCATGACTTGCGTGGGTGTTAAGTCGGCCAATTTGTAAAAGCTTCCTGTTACCGCCCTTGAGGGTGGCATTGAGAAGTGTGCTGTGTATCTTGAATTTAAATGGACCGCCACCAACTTTTGTTTGTTTATTTTACTTTGAATCTAGATTCTTAGTTCTGTCAAATAGTTTTGCGTACAAAGCAGTTAATCAGCATTTTTCCTTAAAAAGACACCACAGTCACTATCTATCAACCATCGTTATCAGTCACTATTTAGAGCACAAATATTTCACCCAACGCCCAACTCCCATCAACTTCATCATCAACCCATTGTTTGTCTTATTTGTTTAAGTATATTCGTGTATTTATGTATATTTATTTGTGCTTATATTTATTTATAATTACGCATATATATTATATTTATAGTTTGTGATAGGCATACGTGTATCTTTATATATTACTTAAATAAAATAAAATATTCCTCAATTTTTATTAATTGCACCTACCACTGTTTGTCTCTGCATCACCTAAAGGTTGACTGGTAGAAAATGCCTATGGCATTAAGTCCACCTCTGTACATGTCTGTGCTTGAAGTATTAAATAAACAAATAAATAAACAAATCAAAATTGTTTTTTGTCATCATCTCCATAGTCTTTTCCCAACGGGTAGTAGTAGCAGTAGTATTAGTTAGACTGGAAGCCGATACCAACATATGGTATCGGCTTCCAGTCTAACCGAATGTAGCTGAATGCGAGTTTTATTGGAGCGACTGCCTATCTGACCACCACAACCCAGTCATTGCGTAATACGATACCCCTTGGTAAGACTGGTTGCCAGAATTTCGGATTTCTGAAGACCCGTACCGACTGTCAATGATCTACGAATGACAGCGGGGACCAACGGCTTAACGTGCTTTCCGAAGCATGTAGGGGTCTCGGTATCTAAAGTGGTCACCCAACCACGGACCGACCTTGGCAAGCTTAGCTTAACCTGATTGATCGACCCGTGCGGCTGTTTATTTTCATAAATTCAAATCAACAAAAAATCTACATTTTTGCACTTCAATACCCGACAACTAGACATCATAAAGCAATTAATTTCCATACCAAACATTGTTTACTGAAACTAACTGAATTTTAACTTTAAATTTCCGAAAATTCAACATAACCATAACCAACATTGTGTGTGTATTTTAAATTTAAATTCCATACAGTCCACGCATTAAGCGGCGCGGGGCGTTGCGTTCCGTTGCCCATTTATTTTACATGTGATGGAAAATTCCCTGAACGTGGAAAGGGTTTTAACGCGGCACTACGGTCAGGAAAAAACGCGGGAACTCACTCCACGCTTGTGTGACGCGCCACTAACACATAACTGTCGCTGGTCGCACACATCGACATAACTTAATTGTGACTGGTGGGGCGGAGTCGCCGTGTATACATGTGTGCGTACACGAGCGACGTGTGTCTGTTCAAACAGGGCCGATTTAAGTGTGAAATGTTTGATGGCAGACAGCGTTCCGCGTCGTCATCACGACTGATTGGAACCACCTGCTGCCCGTACGATGGGAACTCTAACGACAATTCTCTCTCTCGGGGAATCTTTGTTCGTAGTTAGAGTGGTTTATCGCTTCGGAGGTTAAGAGAGAATTAAGTGTGTAGCTTACGAGTCTTGAGATTGATGTACTCGTAATTAAGTGTAACAGTCGAATCAAAACAGTCGCACGGGTCGATCGAGGGTTAAGCTACCGCTTGCCAAGGTCGGTCCGTGGATGGGTGACCATCCATTACATATCGAGACCGCTCCGTGCCTCGGAAACCACGTCAAGTCGTTGGTCCTGGCTGTAATTTTTAGATCTTTGACAGACGTTACGGATAGTCAGAAGCCCGAAAATCTGACTAGCAGTCTTACGAACGGGTATCGTATTACCCAGTAACTGGGTTGTGAAGCTCAGATAGGCAGCCGCTCCTTGTAAAATACTGGTTTTCAGCTGCATGTGGTTAGACTGGAAGCCGACCCTATAGTTGGGAAAAGGCTAGGTAGATTGATTGTTAATTTTCTGCGCTGTTGCAGCTGAAAATAGTACAATGACATCAGTGTAGGTATCAGTTAAGTAAAGGTAAAGGCTTACTTGAAACCGGTCTTTTAAACTGGTTTTGATTATTATCAGCGTCACATTAACTTTAAATTATTAGAAAATAATAATAATGAAATGTTTTCTGTTTGTAACAAAAGTGGGCTGTGTGTTGGCAAGCAGCGCCCTGCTCATTTTCAGTTTGGCTAGTAGTTAATGAGTAAACAGTAGTGTTTCCCTAAAGATCGGTAATTATGGCCGTCTTGTGTGGTCACCGACGCGTGCACAGTAACAAGGGGCTGACAACCTACCGCTAACGTTTCGAGTTAGTAGTCCATCGCTCAATCAAATATCCATCACGCTAGTAACCATTTAGTTGTGTTTGTCGATGAAAGAAAATGTATGGAAAGCAGTTTTTATTATCCTTTAAAAGAAATAGATAGTAAGATTTTTGCCTCGTTGGTATATTGTCGCAAGCGTTACTACTGAGCATGAGGTTCGCAATTCGATTCCCAGGTCGGGCACGAGGCAAAGTGTTATTCGTTTATTTTTCATTAAGAATTCGGATAGAAAATTGAAACTGGATTTGTGCCCGGTTGATGGCAATAGGCTCGCCCCCTATTACCTACATGGGACTTAAAACATTATATAGTTGTTTTTTTTATTTTTTTAACCCTGATTTTACATTCTGTGATTACTTGAACTCACACACTGACTTATTAGTAGGTATTACTTGTAAAAATTTTAGGAATATCGTATAATTTTACAATGTTTGTAAATAAGTGAGCACCATGTATCTGTCACATAATTAATTTATCTGTCATTGTTTTATTTTTCATTCTTTTTACCTATGGTGGTATATTAATCTTGTTCTAGATGCATCGTCTTCACATATAATTATATGATTAATCAAATCAAATCAAATCATTTATTCGCATAGAATGTATTAAATATAATAATAATAATAATAATAACAAGGAACGTCAGATTTTTCATATCATTTATTTTCCGTAATTATGTATTCATTCAGCCGTATTTAGTTTCAGAAAGTACGAAAAACATAATAAAACCTCCAAAAATAACAGCACAACATTCAAAATACAAGCAACCACAAAATGAAAGAAAAACAAAGAATTATCCAAATCATGATGAAAGAATGACGGCTGTCAAATTCGACATGCAACAATAATAATGATATGAAACTATGATGAAACCCAAATAGCTATGTTGACTAGATCAGCAACGAGACGAGCACGCCTACCACCTCCAGCCTCGTCGCTCAGCTCCGCCTCACCGCCACCGATACCCAGCCCCACCACCGTGGGCGCTGTGACGACAACGGCCGCGGTAGTTGCGTCGAGCTCGAGCGACGAGTATTTTTCCCCGCCGACGTCGCCAACACCTGTACGTCGGCAGGGGAGAGGCCGGCCACCAGCGGGCTTGGGACCACGAGGCCAACAGGCCCCGAACAGGGTCCCCGCTGCCGGTGGAATTGTGTCGCGCATGCGTTGGACCCAGTCCACAAATGAAAATGTGATGCGCGCATATTATGGGGCTACCGAGGGAGGAATTAACCTTACAGCGTACCGAGGTCGGATGCTCTCTCTGTTTCAGGTGCTTGAACCTGCCGTCAACGTCTCGGCTCAACGATTGTCGGATCAAGTGCGTGTTATTCAGAACAATCACCGATTAGATAACGCCACACTTGATCGGCTACGCTCGGAAATGCAGAATAGCTCTGCTAGTAACCCTCCCCCACCACAGAATGTCATACATGCGCCCGCCGAAGTCTCACTGCGGGCAAACCAGCATGATGAGGAGGAGGACGCCAGGGCTATATCTGCAGAAAACCTATGCAATGTGGAATTAAGGAGCGCACTGGAGGATGCGATCCGTGAGTACCGGTTCATATCACATGACCTTAGACCACGGCTACCACGTTTGCCCATGAATAAAAGAAACAGAGCACTGGTGTGTGCCCTGGATGCGCTGTTACCAAATTTTATTGAAAGCAGTGCAGACCTTTGCGATACACACTCAATCTTGTATTGCTCGGCTGTTGCGGCATGTCGAATAGCTCGTGTCAAATTTCCAAACACTGACCGAGCTGTACGACCGAAACCTGCTGTGCCAGCCTGGCAGTGCAGGATTGAGCGTCGTATTAATGAGGCCAGGGTACTCATCGGGAAGCTCATCTGCTTCAGGGAGGGCAATACTCGCCCAAGGGTGATGCGCTTTGTGAGGCGGGCGTTCTCGGGAACTAATATTTGTCCTCGAGAATATGGCTCCTGTGTCACAGAGCGCATCGACTTCCTGAAGCAGAAAGTTTATGCATGGGCAAACCGTATCCGGCGGTATAGACGAAGAGTGGATCGGTACACTCAGAACCGCATGTTCCAGAGCGATGAAAGGTGGGTATACAGAGCATGGGAGCGACCCATTCCCACTCAAGGTGTGACTGACGCGCATCCACCGGAAAATGATGCCATGAGTACTTTTTGGCGAAACATTTGGTCGGTGCCCGTCAGTCACACTGAAGGTGATTGGATGCGTGTTGTTGAGCGGGCGTGTGATTCGATACCAGATATGGAGGCAATAACCATCAGCCCTCTGGATGTGGCCCGTGCAGTCCGTCCGCTGCCTAACTGGAAATCTCCAGGACCAGACGGACTGCACAATTTCTGGATTAAATGGCTACAAAAGTCACACGCCTGCTTAGCCTCGCAATTCCAGTCATCTTTAGAGACTGGGTCCCTACCACTGTTCTTTACGACAGGAGTTACCCACCTGCTCCATAAATCGGGTAGTACTGCGGAACCTAAAAACTATAGACCAATTACATGTTTGCCGACGGTCTATAAAGTTCTTACATCCATTCTGAGAGCAAAAATTGCACAACATATCTTTAAAAACTCAATTATGTCTGTGTCTCAGAATGGATGTAAGAATGGGTCCCGCGGTACTAAGGAGCTACTCCTTATAGACATGGCCATAAGCCAACAGGTCCGTAGATCCAGGAAGGATTTGTCGACATGTTGGATAGATTATAAGAAGGCCTATGATTCGGTGCCACATACATGGCTCACTAGGGTGCTGGAGTTGTACAAAATAGACGCAACTCTACGCACCTTCTTGATGTCATGTATGGGGCAGTGGAGGACGGTCCTTCTCTATCCAGGATGTCGACAGATCCGGGGGATCGATGAACCGATCAGGATTGAGCGGGGAATATTCCAGGGCGATAG
Organism: Agrochola macilenta; assembly: GCA_916701695.1. Classification (NCBI taxonomy): domain Eukaryota; kingdom Metazoa; phylum Arthropoda; class Insecta; order Lepidoptera; family Noctuidae; genus Agrochola; species Agrochola macilenta. The sequence goes on from OU753553.1 coordinate 24,410,202, forward strand.
TTTGAGTCCGCTTTGGTTCTGCTTAGCCTTGAATCCTCTAAGCACACTGCTAGAGAATTCAGGTCTAGGCTATCGGTTGACAAGAGGTGGTCAGGTTATATCTCACCTCCTTTACATGGATGACCTGAAACTCTTTGCCCCCAACAATTTGCGACTGATGGAGCTACTGAAGGTAACAGAAACGTTCAGTAGCGCCATCAGGATGGAATTTGGTGTGGACAAATGTGCAGTTATGCATGTAAAGCGAGGGGGGATTATGGAATCCGTAGGAACCCAACTCTCGGATTCCATACACCTTAGATCTCTCTCCTCAACCGAAACCTACAAGTATTTGGGTATGTCGGAAGCATTAGGCATCAAGGTTACCGACATGAAACAATCGTTGAGGGAGCGTTTCTTTGGCCGCCTGAATAAAGTGTTAAATAGTCTTTTATCAGGCGGAAACAAGGTGCGCGCCTTCAACGGTTGGGTCATGCCGGTTTTGATGTATTCCTTCGGCATACTCAAATGGACTCAGACGGAACTTGACGCTCTGGATAGGAAGGTCCGTACATTGTTGACAGCTTATCGGATGCATCACCCACGATCATCAGTGATGAGACTGTACATCCCGCGGAAGTGTGGGGGTCGAGGTTTCTTAAATGCTAAAACCCTCCACAACCGCGAGATTTGCAGTCTCAGGGAATATTTCCTTCAAACTGACGTGGGGATGCACCGAGATGTGGTCGCAGTGGACAAGGGCCTCACCCCACTCTCCTTGGCGAAAGAGAACTGGCGCAAACCTGCAGTACTTGATACTAACGATCGTAAGGAAGTCTGGCAAGGCAAAGAGCTTCACGGACGGTTTTTCCGGGCCCTCCATGGGCCTGATGTAGACTTTTTGGCATCTGTATCCTGGCTGCGTTTCGGCGATCTCTTCGGGGAAACCGAAGGTTTTGTCTGTGCGATTATGGATGAAGTTATCATGACGAATAATTACCGGAAATACATTGTCAAGGACGGTACGGCTGACATCTGTCGGGCATGCCACCGTCCCGGTGAATCAATCAGACATATTGTTTCCGGTTGTTCTCGTCTTGCTAACGGCGAGTACTTGCATAGACACAATCTAGTGGCTAGGATTATCCACCAGCAACTTGCCTTGCAATACAACCTTGTTGAGTCAGAAGTACCATACTACAGGTATGTGCCCGACCCAGTTCTCGAGAATGGTCATGCCACATTGTATTGGGATCGATCTATCATCACTGACAGGACTATTGTAGCCAATAAGCCTGATATTGTGGTGATAGATCGAGGAGAGCGCCGTGCAATGATTGTTGATATCGCTGTCCCTCATGACGAGAATCTCGTGAAAGCTGAGAAAGATAAAAAAATCAAGTATCTCGACTTAGCACACGAGGTTGTCGACATGTGGGACGTGGACTCTGCAATCATTGTACCGATAATCGTAACAGTTAATGGCCTAATAGCGGAGAGCCTCGACCAACACCTCAGGAGGCTCTCATTGCGCGGCTGGGTCAAGGGCTTGATTCAGAAAGCAGTACTCCTAGACACGGCACGCATCGTGAGGAGGTTCCTCTCTCTAGAGCCCTGACCACCGGCACCTTGGACCCTGTTCCTGATGCCGATGGACCACTACTTTTTATATTTTTAAATGTTTTTTTTTTTTTTCTTTTTCATAAAAATATTTAAAAATGTAATTTGTATGTATAAAAATGTAATAAAGAAATAATAATAATAATAAATTTATTTCATAAAAAAAAAGGAGATTGTAGTATATGAAGTTTACATAGTTAGGTATACATATAAGTTTGTACCATGTCAAACACAATCTGGTGGGTGAAGTTCTGCTTTCCTAGCTAGGTTATAGAATAACCTGTATTAAGAAATAGCAGTCCCTGTCCCTTACAAAAAGATACAATAAACTAGTACAATTATATTTTTTATTTTTTTTTTATTTTATAATACTACAACAAAGTTTGAATAATTGAATATGTGCGTGTGTGTGTGTTCATGTGTGAGTGATTGTATTGAGTTGGTGGTGTGTATATGTCTGTGTGTGTGATAGAGTGAAAGAGAGTGTGTGTTTGTTTTCATTGAAGTCGTGTGAGGTAATATTTGATCTGTCACTGTCACTTACTGAGATAATTTTCTGTTTCATCATAGCTTTTATTCTGAAGAAATGAACGTAGAATCTTTTTACACTTAAAGTTAGATAAACCGTAGATCAAGCATATTTTGTTAAATTTATTGTAAAGAGTCGGACCTAAGTAGTTACAAAATCTACTCGCAAATGATGTGCGTACTTGTGGAATAGTGCAAACTAAGTCTTTCCTACGCTTTGTTACTATTTTATAAGGGGTTTTACTGTGCTCTAAAAGAACTGTTTGCAGGAAGAAGTGTTGTCGAACGTTAAGAACATTACAACTACTATACAATAGATGAGTAGAGAACATGAAAGGTCTAGAAGTAGCCACTTTCAGTACCGCTCTGTGAGCGATCTCGAGTGGTTTTAGTATAGTTTTCCCAGCACCACCCCAGCATGTGATACAGTAAGTAACAATAGATAAGCACAGGGAAAAATATACTACACGTATAATATTAGGATTCGCGATACTTCGGAGGGTTTTAAATATATAAATTAACCTGCGGACTCTACTGGTAAGTTGGTTTATTTGAGTTTTAAAATTAAGGTTTTTGTCTATGTATACTCCTAAGTATTTGATATGATCGACTACATTTAGGGTTGGGCAGAGGCAAGAGGCATTTCCTTGTAGACACCTGTATTTGTGGGCTTTAATAGATACAGGAAATATTGGCTGGCTGGCGGGACTAATTGAATAGGTAATGAAATTAGTTTTGGAGGTGTTGAGTGTTAGTGAGTGAGAGTAGAGCCATTTTAAGATTTTGTTGAAACCAGACTGTGCAAGGCACTCAACTTCTGACCAGGTGTCAGCAACAAAGGTTATAGCAGTATCATCTGCAAAAGTTACTATCTTGGCATTTTTAATGTTAAGGTTACATAGGTCGTTTATAAAGACTAGAAAAAGCGTCGGACCCAAAATACTTCCTTGGGGTACTCCGTAATAGATGGGAAGCTCTTCGCTTTTGTGGGTATCTATATTAACCAATTGAGCGCGATCTGAAAGATAGTTTCTAAAGAGATCCAATTGCAAGCCCCTGACACCAATTCTTTCCAGTTTTAGTAAGAGCATCGAAATTGGAACCGTGTCAAAGGCTTTCGCAAGATCTATAAAGATAGTTAGCACCCTTTTATTTTTGTCTATGTTATGTACTATATTGTTAAGCAAATCATGAACTGCGTCTGTGGTGGATTTACCTTTGCGAAAGCCAAATTGCTGCGAAGATATTAGGTGATAATGTTCAAGGTAATTAACTAGTCTTTTATTGATGAGGCGTTCTAGTACCTTTGAGATGGCACTCAGAACTGCTATTGGGCGATAATTACTGGGCTCCCTCCCGTCTCCTCCCTTAAAAACTGGGTGAATTATAGCCCTTTTAAGGCATGTAGGAAAGATACCAGTATCGAAACACAGATTAAAAATATGGCTTAAGATAGGTGCCAGGGTGTTTGCGTATTTTTTTAGAAAGTAAGGCGAAATGCCATCCCAACCAGAAGCAGCATTAGACCGTAACGATTGAATGACAGTAATAATTTCATCGCGATCTGTACGGTCAAGAACAAAAGAAGAAGCCGATGAGGTATTGTGTATATCTTGTGGCGGAGCCAAAGCTTGATTGCCTCTATCTTTTATAATGTCATTAGCAAGTTTTTCGCCGATATTAACAAAATATGAATTAACGTGATTACATGATTGTGTAGGTGAGGGTGACAATGAAAGTAATTGTGTAGCTGTGGTTTTAGTTTTTGTCGTATTGGTTACTCGTTTGATGGTATCCCATAAGGATTTTGGGTTATTACCTGCCTTAGCTAATTCTTGAGTATCATACAGTCTTTTTGCTTTTTTTAGGATCTTGATACAAAAATTTCTGTATCTCGTATAAGTAATTTTAATTATTTCGTTCTCTGGAGATTTTTTTACTTTTTTATGAAGCGCATCCCTATTCTTAATGCACCGCAATAAGCCAGGTGTAATCCACGGTTTTAAAATCCTTTTTTTAGAAGGAACCTTTTTGATACTCGTATTATCCGAAATGGCAGAACTAATAAGTTTTATGAATTTATCAGTAATAATATTTGCATCTCTTTCGTCGTAAAGAGGCTTAAGATCTAATTGCCTTATACTTTCATCAAGCCCCTCATAGTCGATCTTCGTACTTGTAGAGCAAGCTGCTATTGGCAAGCCTTTGTTTTGGATGCATAACAAAGTGGAGAAATGATCGGTAATTGTGGAACTATAGACGAATGTATGCGTGGGACACTTTGTTCTTAGTATCGTATGATCAAGACAATTTTCACCTCTGGTTGGAAGAACATGGGCTGGAAGATAACCATGAAAAGCAAGACAGTCCAAGTATTCGTGAGAACGCAAGTCAGATGTGTTTGATTTTATATCTAAGTTTAAATCACCAGTTATTATTACCGATTTGAATGCGTGTAGGAGAGAGAGAACATTATTGAGGGCGGCTATAAAACTGCGTATACTGTCAGCCGATGGTGAGCGATAGATGCATAAGATTGCTATCGCAGAACCAATCTTTATAATAAGACCAGAGGCTGATTGGTCGAAGTCTGGTTCTTCACAGGTAGCTAACAAGTTTGACTTGAGATATACCACAACACCATCACTTTGGTTTTTATGTTTAGAAGTCTTAAATATGTTATAGTTTTGCATGATTGGAATATTATAGTTACTAGCACAAGGTAGCCAGCATTCGGTCAATACGATCACATCGGAGTCAAGAGAAATGCGGTGTAAGAGCGTTTGAAGACTTAAAAAGTTACGAGTAATAGATCGAATATTTTGTGACAAAATTTTTATGTACTTGTGCGGATGCAATAGTATCGAATGAGTATCTTCGGGTATACATGTATGAGTGGTTGACACAGAGAGCTGGTCGATATTGTCAATTACTTGGTTAATGTCACTAGCCATTGAGACGTGTTAAGAACGGGCAAAACTGTGGTGATATTGAGAGTAATAGTAGTCCATCAAGTGATAAGTTTAATTGTGACTGCATTAAAATATAATTCTGTATATTATTTCGGTAAGCCAAGTAAGTAAATAAATACCATGTATGGCCACAGAGTGGTTGATCGAACCAATTATAGAAATGATTAAGTGATTGTGTGAATTTAGGGTGTGTAAAGTATTGTGAATGACTTGTGAAGATGATGTAATGGTGTGTTCGTGTGTTAAATATTTGTATACAAGTTAAACATGCGATAGTAATATGTAATTTAAAAAACAAAGGTACAAAAACGGAATTAAAAAATAGAGAGACTGAACAAGAATAATAGTAAATAATCTTATAGTTACGTAGTCATGCATTGTTGGTTAAGGGCAGCTGCTTCAGTTGTTCTTCATTTTTAACCACAATGGATTGGCTATCCGAATCCTTCTTGAGAAACACACGTCCGTTCGATGTCCAGCAATAGGTGTATTGATGTGACTTGGCGTAAATTCTAGTTAAGTAAAACAGCCGTTTAGATAGTGAGGTTAGCTGCTCGGCAATGTAGATAGGTGTTTTTTGTCCAGCGTTGAAGTTAAGATGGGTGGAGTTTACTTTATTACTGGCATTCGCTTTGTTATAATTTTTGACGGCAGTAAGGAACTTAGTTTTTTCGAGTGTATTTGAAAACTCAACTGATATATTTGATGTCATGGCTTCCTTTTTAGACGGTTGTCTGGTTATATCACGAATACTGGTTAGCTCCATGTCAGCTTCTAAGTGTTTAGACAAATGGATCATAGTCTCGGACAGCATTATCTTTGTCTCATGATTTCTTTTGGGAACATTGCGTATTTCTATGGACGTTTTAACGAGGTTACGATCTAGAGATTCTATCTTTTCCTCTAACGTAGATAGTTTGATCACCGTATAGCTACGCTCTTTTTCAAGACTCAATATTTTAACCTCGACCGACTGCAACTGGTCTGAAATAAGTGTCATTGTTTTCTCGAGTTCTTTATTGGTTGCCTTTATCTCAGTGTAGTGATTTTTTATCTCAATGAAATGGTTCTCTAATTTATCTAGCCGGGAATTCTGGGCACTCATCATTTCTTCAAGCATCCTCTTGATCTCGGTTTTAAATGAAGCCAATTTTTCTCCAGTATCCACATCTGGTAGGCACCTGCGTTTGGCTCGCTGTGTTATATTTTCTTCTATGCTGGTGCCCGCATAATATAAATTTTGGATGTCAGATTCTGACCGGGACGGGTATTGATTTGGAGGAGTTTTTGGTGGTGATTTAAACATAATCTTAGCCACACACAAAATTTGTTTATAGAATATTATTTTGTACCACACAAAATAGTAGCCCGCTAATCGCTGTCGCGCATAAATTATGGCAAGCGACGATAATGACCCAGCGTCTGTTGGTTTGGCTGTGTGCGTCGCGTGGTCGCGTAGTTACGTGCGTGTGCGCTGCTTGACTCCGCCCGTTCTATTGTGTTCTCCTGAGTTGCCCTCCTTGTCACTCGCGCTGCGCGCACGTTGCGATCGCTATTTCGTATTTATGCGCGCCTAGTACTTATATGGATATAATTTAGCGTTTATTATCAAGAATATACTATTTAAATTGAATAAATTAAAAATGAGTTGTACGGGAGGCACGTCTACTCGCTTTCGCGGTCCGAAGGGAAGGGGAATAAATATTGTAGAATAAAGTTGTTATAAAGGTATAGTGAGCCGGATACATTCTGCCTGAGTTTTGGCATGCAAAATCTAACAAACAATGTCATCATCAATAAGCTAATGAGCAAAATTATGAAATAGATAATAAATTAATAAATCATTTAACAAGTCCAGAGCATGCATAAAAAATGTTACAAATAATGTCAATAATATTAAATAGTTGAGATGTCACACATAGGGTCATTCAAAAAGTCACTTAAGGAATAATAACATTTCTGTATCAAAAAGTCTAGAGTTTATTTTTAAATTGTTGAAGGGTGTCACTTTTTATGCTGTCCGGGAGTTTATTAAATATTATTGGACCCATGCAGAAAACACTTTTTCTAAGTAGTGCTGTTTTATAGCCACCGACAATTAAGAGGTTTTTGTATTGACTTCTCACGGGACCTTTCTTGGTTTCAGAGACCATAACAAACAAATTTTTATTACTTTTTACTAAAATTGCCATCTCCAAAATATGTAACGACGGAAAAGTAAGAATTTTCAAAGACTTGAACAGAGATTCACAACTATCTCTAGGTTTAAATATGTTATCTCTTAGACTGCAGTTACCCCAAAAAAATATTCCAAACCTCAAGACCGATGCGACCAAACCATGGTATGCTACTAAAGCAGTCTTTATGTCCACTTTTTTGACAGGTTAAAAAGAACATAAGCTGCAGTGCTTAACTTTTTGCACACCTCTTCTACTTGCGGTTTCCAAGTTAGTTGATCGTCTATATAAATTCCTAAAAATTTCGCAACCTTTGTTTGACTGATCACCTGTCCATTGTACTGTGCTTTAACGTTCGGTGGAATTGTCTGTTGGTGAAAATGCATCACAGTAGTCTTTGGTAACTTTATTTTCAGGTTGTTTTTATCTAGCCAATCAATAATATTTCTAAGGTAGGTGTTGATATCCTGTTCATAATTATTAATATTTGTACACTTTATCAGTGCTGTGCTGTCATCGGCAAATAGAACCATTGGACTTGATACCAAGTCCGTGTGTCGGAAGTGTGTCGTGAAGTCAAGTGACGAGGCAGATCATTAATATACAGCAAAAACAGCGGGGGACCTAATACACTACCTTGCGGTACACCGAATTTATCAATTTTACCATCAGATTGATATTTTTGTTCACATTTTGACTTAAGACAAATTCTGGATATCTCCGTATATTGAGTTCGGTTACTGAGGTAGGATTTTAAGAGATTCAGCACGTTTCCTCTTAGACCGTAGCTATTAAGCTTATTCAATAAAATATCATGATTGACACAGTCAAATGCTTTAGTCATGTCTGTAAAAATGGCACAGATAGGTGTTTTATTATCTACATTTATCATTATTTCGCGGTTTTTGTTTTTTCTTAAGCCTGCTTGTTCATTACATAGTATGTTGTATTTTGTCAGAAAGTTGTTGATCAATTCATATATAATCTTTTCTATCACTTTGGAAAATACAGGAATTAAAGCAATTGGTTCATAGTTAGCTATATCGTCCCTGCAATTCTTTTTGTGCAGCGGTTTGACTATGACTGTTTTTAAACCGTCAGGAAATACACCAGTGGCTAAATTAATAATGTGGCTAAAATGTATGATTATGTTGATACAAATTTTATAACTTTTGTTGCTACCTCATCATATCCTACGGTATTTTTATTTTTTAATGTTTTTTTACCCTGAGGACGTCTTGAGGTACAACTGGTCTCATAAACATTGTGTTAGGATTTTTGTGTAGGAAACTTGTTTCTAGTGATGTTTTAGGTGAGTTTTTAATCTGATTAATGAAGTAGTTGTTGAATGCGTCTGCAATTTCCTTGGGGTCATTAATAATTGTATTATTTATTTTTACCTGGGAAATGGGTTCATAAGTACATGCTTTATTGTTGATAACTTGCCAAGACGCCTTTGATTTATTGCGTGAATTTTTAATAAAATGGTTATTTTGAGCCTTTTGAGTTAATTTTACAATTTTTCTAAATCACCGGGAGTAATTTTTAAATTTATGTTTGTTTTCATTTGATGGCCTAAGTCTGTGCTCCCATAGAAGGTGACGCTGCTTCCTACTACATAATCGTATTCCCCTAGAAATCCACTTGATTTTTTTATTTGGTTTTATTGTAACTAACTTGTAAGGAAAACAAAGTTTATATAACAGACCAAACTGCTGCATAGATATGTTATACGCCTCATTAACATTTTCTGTCTCATACATTTCAGTAAATGAAAGGCATTGTAGATAGCTATTGAATTTTGTTAAGTTTTCCAATGATAGGTCCCGTTTTTTTACATGCCATGAATTTTGTCTATAGGTTTTGTTTACCTTAATCTCAAATATTTGTGCAGAGTGATCAGATAAGGCAAAGTCGATTACTTCACATTTACATTTATTCTTACAATTATGAGCGAAATTATCCAGACAGCTGTTACTAGATAACCGAGTTGGTTGATCAAGTTCTAGTCTGAGGTTAAATCCCAACACAAAAAATTCGAAGTCTAAACTAATGTTACTTCTTTTTAGCCTGTCTATATTAAAGTCCCCGCAAACAACATTTTTTTTCTTTGGGTTGGTACATAGTGATTTTAAAATTATTTCTAAGTTATCATAATAAATATTTAAATTACTTGACTTAGGTGGTCTGTATACATACAATTATCAATTTATAGTTATAGTATAACGTGACAACGTCATAACAAAACATTCCCTTCCTTCGCTCCGATCGTAACGTTACAATGAGCGTAACGGGACAATTAGTCATCCTTTTTCGTGCGTGCAGCTGGCTTTCATCGATTTATTAGACGTTGTCACGTCAAAAACATATTTTCCATACCATTCTCCATAATACTTGTTCGGATAAAAACTTAAAATGAAGAAAGTTAACCAATCAAGAATATAGTGGACGCGATCGGATCGAGTCGGAATAACTCGCATAACGCGAACTGATGGAGAGCTTTAATTAAAGAAACGCTCATGGCGCCACCTGAAGCCACTGGGATTAGAAAAAGTACAACTTTTTGTGTTTATTGGGTTCCGCAGAAACATTTTAAACTGTCTGTTTGTATTATAGACCGCCATATATTGAAAATAGATTATAATTTACCATTCAAACCGATGCCGATGACACAAGTTAAAGTCATAGTTTTGTAAGGAGTTATTCTAAAAGACAAAGGTTAACTAACCATTGCTTTTGGATTATAGTTTAGTAAAATACTGTTCATAATAATATTTTGAGAACTCAAATATCTAACTGAAAATTATTAGGCGAGATAGAGAGCGTTTCGTTAATCCATTGGTTATAAAAACATTGCTGTTGACCACTAGCATCCTCATCGTCATTCATAACAAAAAAACAATTGGAATCTTTATTACGATTTCTAACGTGATGTTTATAATCTTTTCTAGTCCATTCATTGTCAGCAATCAATTATGTGCGGTGAATGAGCGATAAATGTTTAACAATCTCAAACAAACTGCTTCCCACAAGCAGCATTTAACCTTTTCAAACTATAATTTTCATACAAAATGTTGGCAAACAGGTACACGGAAAAATAATAAGGTGGAATAAAAAAATATCTAGAGGGGCTTAAACTATTCATTCCTTGATTGTAATATGCCCTTGTACGCCTCGGATGATAAATATTGTTTCCTCTTATTTCTCTTCTTGTCAAAGAAATCCATGGGTAATCTTAGCTGTCGCACGGAAACACTTGGAAATATTCAATAAAAATTTAAAAAAAACATTCAATTACTGTCAGAAAATGTACAGTGATAGTGATGAAGTATGGGCGCTGGATCTAGATTGCATGATATTTTGCCCAAAATTTTCTCATATATCGAAAATGAGAACTAAGGAAGAATTTTTGAAAATGTATCCCCTAAAGGGGTTAAACAGGGGATGAAAGTTTGTGTTGAAGTTAGTAATTTTTCGCGATGGGAAAGTCCATCGGACACATACGGACCCTATAGGATTATAAATGTGAACATTTTTACCAAATTATGAACACAAGCTTAATGTAATGGTATTTAGTATTGATTTCACGTAGTACGGTACCCTAAAAAGTAGGTTTTAATGGCGGTCGAAATAAATTAATGGCATTTTACGGAAGCGCCCGCAAAGCACTCGGGGATGCCCTTAATTGACTTAATTTATATTTATATAGAATATCGAGAGCTGCTGTGTTTGTACGTTCAAGAACATAGCGGGAAAACTAAATACATTGGTGGACATTTTTATACTTAAAAGCTGAAAGAAACCTTTGAAAAAAGTTACTTGAAACTTTTTGCCAAATTTGACCATTTAGGAAAATAATGTCACATAAGTGTAACCCTTTGGCCCTCAGAGGGCTTAGACAGATGTCGATACGACTTTCAACGGGATATTATAAACTATTCGGTAGCATAATGTCAAAACAATACAATTTTGACGTTTCCATCGTCGTCATCGCTGTTAGAATGTCACTTTGTCTAAGCCACATAGGCCCTCTTGAATCCATATATACAACTTATTCGAGATAAAAAGTGTTTCTGAGCAATATATTTCTCTAGGTTCAAAAATCTCGCAAACAACGCCAAAGGAAAAAGCTAGTAACCAAAAAAATATTCATTGAAAAGCTCCATCTTCTCTTAATTTCTCCCTGATATCTTTTTAATGGAGTATTATAAAAGCGTTAGACTGGCTGCCTCCAGCCTCCAGAGGTTGTTAGATGAGGAGTTCTCCTAGTTTACCGTTATTTAATGCGAAAAGATTAATTATAATGTGGTTAACAAAATAAGTAAAAAATAAAAAAGCCTCTTTTTTTTTATGCAAACTTTGTATACAGTGCAAAGAATTTAAAATTAAGATTACTTATATGCTAAATTTTCATGCATTATGATTGTGGAACCTAGTTTATTATTATTTAAGATTAGTAGTTATGTTTCAAATGCTACATTTGACATAACAATTTAAAATCGATACTCTAATAATGATAACAATACAATTGATTAAAATTTTCGTCCGATTGGTTGATACGAGTAATATTCTATATGTCATCGCTTATTTTTTCAAGTAGGCATGAAGCGAAGAGTTTATACAGGCATGGCATCAGGCTTATTGGCCGATAATTACCGACGTCTGTTGGGTCGCCTTTCTTATGAAGTAGGATTATTTCGGATTCGGTCCAAGCTGCTGGGACTACTTCCTCTTTGAGAACCATGTTGAATAGGTGAGTGATGGGTAACAGTAATATGGTTAGAGCTGGTTTTATTGCTTCGTTTGATATGCCATCAGTACCACAGCTTTTATCAGATTTAAGTTTTTCGATTTTAAAATTTCGCTTTCATGGAATGGTGAGTATTCGCTGCAGTTGAAGTTAGGATAGGGTTTAGGGCGGCATCTGCAATCGCCACATGCGAACTACGCATCAAAGACCTAACGTCACACAAATCCTGCATCCCGCAATTAGAATTTACCGCGATTACTGTATCGACTTGATCGATTACTGCTAATGGATTCTCCTGAATAGCATAATATGTGGTCTTCGTCTTCAATTATATTAGTGCCCAACCTGCGCAGTTTTGATAGGCCGATTACATCGTACCTGATATTTTTGAAGACTTCTTTTCATTCGATAAATACGCTATAGCTATATTTGGGAATTCTGGTTATATGATATAAGCTCTATACCACAACATTCGAACACGCCTGTTACTGATTGTTTTGCTGCATCCATCAATTCTCTATAATGCAGTTCTGTTCTGACAAAAATGCAAGTTCCTCCACGAATTTCTAGAGAAGAAACCAGCTGGGCAGAAGTTAGGTATGTGCAGCATATTTTCATAGCTTGTCTTTATAAAATGCTAATTTCAATTCTCCAGTATACATTTTTTTAATAAATTCTAAACGTTTGCTATTTAATTAGTAGGTTCATCTTATAATAATATTCCGTTTTTTTTTAAGGGTTTTAAAAAAAAAATTACGGGTTCCTTTATTGACTTTGAACTCACCTGAAGCTATGGCACGCAATTTCTTTAACACCCTGTATAGGTAACTTCTAGGCAGTGGCGTGCCTAAAGGTCAAAATTAGGGCAAGCCGAAACATATAAAAAAAATACTTTTTATCATTATTGTCACGACGGAGTTCTTGGATTTAATTCATATTACACTCGCTCGCAACGTCGCAACAGTCGCTACGGGAAAAATATTACAATGAATCCGGTTACTAAATGGCGCACAAATAATTGATTGATTTGTGATGTCCAACTGCACATTGCTTACGATGTTGATAATATTTATAATTACTCACACTGTGAACAGCCTTTCGCTTCTTTACAACTGATTGTCTGTAAAACTCAAAGTATTTACCTTTCCGAGTAAGGATTGCACACACTTTAGTCTTTCACAAGGAACAATTGCATGCGTTTCCTAATTCATTTTAATGATAAAAAACTTTTTAATCACTTCAAAACAAAGGTTATCACAGCAGAAACTAATCACAAAAAAAAGTGCGCTAGTAGCCGCTCAAAACAAATTTGATTGAAGTTGTATCATTCTATCGAAATTCACGCACTGCGCAGCGTCTTGCAACGACATACTTGTTTTACTCCTCCTACTATTCATAATCAAACACACGATTCGTTCCATTCATAAAAAAATCAAAAGCCCGGCTTAAAAATTAGAACAATTTGCAAAATAAGTACAGACTAATGGTATCAACAAAGTTAAAAATTTCTATGCGAAAGATGAGAGGTCCAGAAGCTTCATAAAAGCCAGCACAAGTGCGAACGAGAAAGCTATGCAATGTACCTACCACAGAATTTACGAATTTACGTTCATTCATCGACGCGATCTCGCGTCCTGCTTATCACTATAGTTTTAGAGCGAGATCGCAACTGCGGCATTCGAGATGATTGGCAACGGTGCGTGATGCAAAACGGCGCGGAATTAAAATATTATTCTTTGAGTACGTAAACCTGGCATCGTAGCTTTTATAGCGCGCGGCTGACACACTGCAGCGCGGAGTTTAATGTTAAGTATTATTCTTATCAATTCTTGCGAGATGAATTATTATTGACTTGGTTGCTTTACAAGTATAGTTTTTTTATTATTTTTTTGTCACGTTTTAAGGCAAGCCGGGCTTTTCTGCTTTACGCCACTGCTTCTAGCAAAGCATGCACCATTGTCGACCGCAACATTACTCGCCATCAGGTCAGATATTAGTCAAACACGAGCCTTTTAATGATTAAAAAGAAATGTTATAAGAAGAGAAGAAATGCTCAACTCTTATGTAAAACAACATGGAACTTCATAATCGCAGGTTTGAGTACCTGCGAGTAACCGAGTAATAAAGCCTTGATTAAATATGGCGAACTTAATAACGTACGAAGGTAAACATTAATAAATTACTTAAGACACCTCATAAATTATTCTTTAAATTAACAAGATTCTCGATCATAATTACAATTCGCCGAATAATTACGAATCAGAGGCCATTGCCCTCATCCCAATCAGCCGAAATCAGATCAAACAGTGATTACAGACTCCGACGATGTTTGCACTCTTAATAGATCTATGACAGGCGAAACTTTTCAGGGCAAACTCCAACATTAAATCACCACCCTGCCAAACAAAAACGTACTTTAATTTTAAGTAAATAGAGGCTGTGGTAACGGTAAATGGTGTTGTAAATCCAGCACTTATCGAGTTTGTATTCCAAATATTGGATTATACGAATCGTTTGATTAAGTTGTAAGTGTATCGTTGTTCTGATGTCGAGTTTTTTCAGATTAATATTATGGGTTTGTAATTGAGTTTTTTTAGGTACTGATGACGATGTTCTCTTTTTGATTTTTATATACCTTCGACAAACCCATCGGCAAAAATGATGGACATCGACCCCATATTTAATCTCCTTTAAAAAACAATCGTTCCATATTGTTTACCTTCGCTATTGTGCAAAATTTTATGCTTTTAGACCCGGATTCTGGCTGGGCGTTGTCTGACAGTGAATAAATGAATTTCGGAAAGTTAAAGTATAGCAACGTTGTTTTGCTTTTTAAACATGAGATGGTTTTATCCACAGAACAGATAAAAGCTGTGGTTTTATCTGAAATTCAAGTTCAACGGGAAACATTGTACTTAGGTGTCCAGTCTTACCATTTAACAAGGATCGATACCGTCGTCCGCCACAAACCAGTTAGTAGTCAATACTATATTATTTTGTGTGTCCGGACTCTCGGAGTTCTGACTAAGTATATCCGCAAGAACTTTCTCAGAGATTCGTATGGCAACTGCAACTGGTGGATTATAATGCATTACGAAACAGTTATCTATCAGAAGTCTCTAATAACACGACGGACACCACTAACTCCATAGTAGTTATTAATATGCTTAATGAACACTGCTGTCGCATACTAATATTGGTTTGTCTGTCTAGTTGTACTCTATTTCTTTTGATTAACTTTAGCTGCGTTAAATACAAATGGCCTATTCGTAGAACAACTAAAAACCCACGATGCGTTATGAGGAGCAATACGCTTAGACAAATATTTATTATTAGACTCATTTAGGAAGCTTAGGAGAATTCAAAATGAGTCTTTATGTTGAACTCTCATAAGAGACTTTTAACGTGAAACGACTTTCATTTCGGTCAGTAGGGGCCCGGTCACTTCCAAAAACCATATGTAATGAAATATGTTATGCCAAGATCGATTATTACTTTGGAAGTATAGCATTCACTGGCCTTATTTTACTACCTTAATTTAGAAGATAGAAGCCATTACTCGGTAGTACATATGTCGCTGGCGTAAATTGCCTATAATCACGCGCAGCACTACGCATTCGGACTAAATTACCATCACGCGCTGTGTTAATTTAGTGAATACTCAGCAGTACATTGATCGATTGGAGTGTCGTGGGAGTGGTCGCGTTTAAAAGAGCTCACGACGTTATTTCTTAGAACTTGTAAAGTTTAAA
This sequence comes from Agrochola macilenta, assembly GCA_916701695.1. Classification (NCBI taxonomy): domain Eukaryota; kingdom Metazoa; phylum Arthropoda; class Insecta; order Lepidoptera; family Noctuidae; genus Agrochola; species Agrochola macilenta. The sequence goes on from OU753553.1 coordinate 24,425,980, forward strand.
AAGCTGTGTTTTTTGGAGAAATTGTACCATTGCAAAAATTGGCATGCAAGAGCTCGGGAAGCAAGAGAGAAAGAGATTCCGGCCCTCAACGACCCGCTTTTACCTCGGAGGAAAGTGTTCGTCTCCACAGGGAGCACGTTAGATAGAGCCAAGCGCAGGAACCACAGCCATTTACGAGTGCGGCGAGTTCAAGCGGCGTAAGCCGTCTTGAGGAGCGCTACTTGAAATAACAGTAGCTGCAATGGTGGCAGTGAACGAGAGCAACTCATCGGTATCCACCAGAAGGTGCCAGGCCCAGTACACCCCAGGTACACGACAGTAACAGTACAAGGCCACAGTTAGAGCAACTTACGCGTGCGCCTGATTACTGTACGCGATGGAATTTGGCTACAGCCCAGTTCAAGTACGTTTTTATCGAGAACGAGTTTGGACACAAATGTGATGTATGTGACCAGTTGTGGTTTAAGAAAGATTTGAAATCAGCAACTGCAGCCGTATCGCGATTTCTAGAGCAAGCGTTTCCAAGAGAGAACACAGCGAACTTGAAGCAATTGGCAGCGTATAAACGTCGAGGAATGCCAGTCATGAGCAGCAGCAACGGATTTAGATATCCACCTTACCCTATCCGTCTACCAAAGCTAGAGCCGATCGAGGAGAGGCCCGTCTCCCCAAGGTTGCGGTACATGCAGATACGACGGTTGCGACATACAGGACAATACGGCATTGTGGGACAAGTAGTTAATATTCCGGTTGACGTAAACAACATAGACCCCCTACCCCGTCAGTTACACGTCGATTATGCGATAAATGTTAATATCAAGCAGTTACTCATTCACAAGTCTGCGTACTATAACAGTGGCTCTAATATCTCCAACAAACCTTTATATCAACACTAGCTGTGCACCGCGGTTTCATCCGCATAAGTCTCAATCCCGTGGGAATATCGAGATAAAAAGTGTGATCATAATGTCCCAACCCAGGCCATGGTCTACCCATGTGCCAAATTTCATTCAAATCCGTTCAGCCGTTTTAGCGTTAAAGCGTAATAAACAAACCAACAAACAAACTCCATTTCGCATTTATAATATTATTTTTAGTATTATAGGATTCGCATTGACTGTGAAAGACTGGAACAGCAGCACTTGCTGGACAGCAGGAATGTAGAGGCCCAGTGCCAGGCCCCAGCATATCTACGCCTCAGGTGGAAGCTGCAGCCATCGAACCACTTGATTGCACACGAACGCCAGACTCGGAGATCAGTAACTTGTAATAGCATACGATGGTGTGGAATGAGTCAAAATGTCTAGATAACGCTCCGGGACAGTATGTGAGTCCACTTAACATCAGCTATGATCGTCACGCTGAAGAATTAAGTTTCTTTACCATATAATTATCTTGGTGATGCCAGGCAATTAGCGGAGGCCGTGAGGGACACCCCGTACACCATGTGTATATCAGAGATTAGGCGCAGTGCAGTGTACGGCGGGGTTAAGGACCTAGTTCAAGTAAACTGTAACTTTAGTTTATGTCTGAATAAAATATGTAAATAAATGTTTCTTGAGTATATGTATTTATTTGATTATGTATATCAGGGTCTGTACTGCAGGTAGAGTACAAGCACTAGTGCTTATTACACACTCTCTAGCACGCACAAGACGTTTCACGTACTCCACTGCGGCTGCGTCCCTGATATAACCTACCCGATATTTTTTTTTTTATAAGTTACAAAACGTGCCTATTATACGTTCACACGCGTATCTTTACGGCTGAATAAGAATAATTTTCCCTTGTCGAGTAATAAAGTAGGTAGTAATTTACCCTAATTTGTTAAGGTCTTTTACAAGATCATTAATGATACCTCAAAAATTCAACGTTGAAGAAAATCGTAAAATACCTATTTAGTACGAGCTTTTGTAACACCACTGACTTCAAAAGGCAAAGCTTGCCTTGATTGGCGTAAGGTCCTTTGCAACCACTTCGTTACTGAAAAGCAACCTTGTTCCTAGTAGTGTAAGGTTTAAATTAAGTCTTCTGAGGCGTAGCGTTTGAACATGATAAGTGGGTATTTTTTGTAAAGGTGCCTTAAGAGGACGTGTATCGTGTCCTTGTGTGCGTATATCTTCAGAAATCAGCGTTCGATCGTGTGGTTATGTGAGAGTAAAGAAAATGAATATATTTTTTCTTTAATTTATAAGCACTTTTATCTTGTCCGAGAGATATCTGTACCTTGTACTTCGGGTGGATATCATTTGAAAATTTTCCATTTCACTGAATTTTTTATTTTCTTTATCCGGATATCTTTCCACGCTAGCGATTCTGAAAAAAAAAGAGAAAAATCTTAACTTGTTTAAAACTTTCCATTCCGCTAATTAATTCCCTGGTATGTATTTGAATTGCATTTTTCTGGATTCCGCTTGTTCGGGTCAACACTCAATACTTTATTGCATTCCATAATGTGAGATAAAACAGTTGGTATGTTAGACATTGTATCAATCGTGGACCCTGTCGGGCACATCAAAGTTAATCGTCATGACGATTCCGCAAAACCGGGCGACAAAATCGAAGACCTATATATCTACATAATTACAGTTATTTGATTTTGCCGCTGGGCTGAGCTCACATTATGCTGTACCGACCGGAACATGATTTTTCGAGATCCGAGTTTATTTATTTTATATTTTTTTTTAGTATAAGACTTCGCAAATTTATATTTTTCTCTTTTTGTTCTCACACACTATTGTCTACATTTCTTTCTCATTTCTCCTTTCGCAGGTCTGCTGAAAGAAATTTCTTAAGAAATAAGCAGTACCTTTGTACTCAAATTATAATTATGTCATATTTCTTTGTATTTTACTGTGTGTACATAAATAATAAAATAAATAAATGATTCAGCCAAGGTAGATGCCGTACGGACTTTGCCGATCAGCATGAACCTAATGAAAGCCGAATATGTGTAGTAATTGCTTCGGGTCGGCTTTGTTGTTCAACAAATAATTCCGAATCAAATGTGACCTCTGAACTCACAGAAACCTCTTTTGGTTTATATAAAACGTTAGGAAAACAGTAACTGTAGAATTGAAGGAAGAGAGCTATCATCTTGCATTTGGCACGTGCACTGTAAAAATAACACACAATGCACAGTTGAGCAACCGTACTCATGCAACTCGATATAAAAGCAACTATCTTAGCTCAGTTTAACCCGCATAGCCCTTGAGATCTTTCCACAAACAATGTACAGTCTCTGGTGCGATCTAGCGTGAAGGCGAAGATAAGTGTTATTTTCTTTTAAGTTCGCTTGCCATGTAAACAAGGCACAAAGTCGGATCGATCGCGACGCCGACATTTGAATAAAATATATTCTGCGACATGGAAACGCACTCAGTTTTTTGAATGAGAACTTGAAGTTGTTTTGTTCCGAGTTTTTTTTAAGTTTTTGCTAAAAATTTCTAGTTACTAGATTAATTGGTTCTCAAATTTATTGGTCTCTGCCGAATGTTACACATTTATGTAACACTATTTATTCATACCTAAGTTATATTTTAGCGAGTGTACCAATAACGGTATTCTTATTATCAGACTTCCTGTCTCTTTGACTTGATCGCTATCTCTTAGGTATGCTAAGACCCCATGGTTTTACTAATTAACCGTAACAAATACTCTATAGGCCCGTTTAAACTAACACTAGGATACACCTAAATCTTATTGCACTGTTGGATTTTCAAGAGTTAAACATCCATCAGTGTGCTTTTATTTATCTGTATAGGTGTTTTCTAGTGTTAGTCAAAACAGACATTAGGTACCCTTTCCTAAATAATAAAAGGGCATTAGCTATACGTTAACAAACGAGTTACAAGGTAAAATTTTCTAAAAAGTTGTTACTCACAATATTACAAAATAAAGTCACTACGTACCATCGCGTACTCTTGACGTTCACGACCTACACTACTACCTACCCATAAGACAGGCGCATTAGTCTGCTAAGTATTGGCGCGGAGAGTAATAGCACCGGCGCGTGTGGCGAATGCGAATATTATAAACTATAACAGCTGGCTGACCGCCGCCGACTGTACCGCGGTCTGCGCTTAATGGGCCTCCTTATGTAGTCGTACGGAATATTAAATGATCACCTTTTTGGTGTAGTTGGCGGTAGTATGACGGGAGTCTTAAAATGCATCAGTTGCGTGATTTGACAGACAATTAAATATTACATCATAGAATAGATAGTACATCAACATTGGAACCTATGTATAACTTTCAAAGAAGACATGTGGATCTGAAACTTGTAGCAGACAATATACGAGTACTTTAACAATTCCACAACTCTCCACTCAATAGTGTACCACCATATCTACATAACATTGCCACCGTCATCATTGAGAACAGTTCCCAAATCCCCTGCCTTCATACCCGAGCCCTATCGCTGTGGTGACGAGGGTGACCTGAGCAGTGAGCCAACATCGGGTGACAGTGCCGATACGTAAACGATCGTGTTATTATCTTGATGGCTATTCGACAGTTTATTTGAGGACTGAATATTGGATGGATTTATTTGAGTTGACTATGGGGTTAGGGATTTTTGGTTAAAGGGGATGCGCTAAAGGTAGCCCTCGAAATTTTCTTACGGTTTTTACAATTTGCAGGACAGTATCAGGCTGTTACTGCATGTTATTAATATACTCGTATTTAAGGAATTATAATCATTCGAATTATCAATACAACTGCCTAATAACAGGCCTTAGATTAGGCCTCAAATGTCATGATCTCATGAAGTAATTATTCAATAGGGCAATTTGATTTGATTTAAAAAAAAGTGTGCGGTCGGGGGACCCCCGTCAGGAACGAAGTTCTTTGTCATGTATGATTTAAAACAAAAACAAAATTTTCTCAGATGCCATCTTGCATTTACATTTTGACCTCACTTTAAATTTTAGCACCTTCGAAAACTATTACCCCTGTCGTATAAAACCTAAGCTACTAGTACGGTGAGGACAAATCCAATGATTTAAATCTGTACTCTGAAATCATTAGGTCCCTAATAAATCCTTTCTAAACAGGCAACACATTGCAACCGGGAAGGGTGGGCGTTTTTGGGGGACTGTCTTATGTAATTTTGACGTTTGAAAAATGCTGATTCTCAGCCTATTTTGAATAAATGACTTGTGAATTTGAATTTTGAAAAAACCAGCGAGGGATGGGTCAGAGCTGCCATCCACGCGGTACCTCCGCACCTCTCTGATCGCCGACGGCTCCTTCGCTCACCACCATTTCTCCACACTAGCTAGCCACGTCCCGCTGGCTTCGGTTACTGATAACGTGGATCTTTTATACGTTTGTAAGAATCTTAATTGAATCAGTCTATACATGTGGCCAGTAGAATCAACCTGTTTTGGAATACCATGGAAACGACACCCGTGACGAAACATTTGAATTATTTTGCCGTCGCCATTTTAGATTTTCATTTTGAACTCACTATCGGCTTTAGCACCTTCGAAAATCATGAAAATGATATCCATGACGAAAAAAATAATAATTCGCAGTTGCCATTTTCTTTCTTCCAAAGTTACTGAAATAAGTTTGTACTCGTAAAATAACCGTGAAAATAATGAAGAACTTATACAAAAAACAAATACTGTTGAATTCTCATACTGCAAAAAAATATTTCTTACGCAGCTCAAAAGACCAGCCAGGAACAAACCGCAAAATTCATATTTCGAATACTCTTTAAACAGACGAACTTTTTGCATCGCACAGTTGCTTAAAATGCAAAAAATAACGAGCCTCCGACATTACTGGCCACAGAGAGATTACAAGCCTTTTTGCTCATTTTGCAACTAAACGTTGGAAATAACTGTTGCTATGTAGCTTTAATTAAAAGGCCACATGGCTGGAATAACTGTTCGTTAATTTAGCTCAGGTTTGGTTGAGTAATAACGGGATTTCTTCTAGGAACATAAGATATTATTTTAATGAAATCTATCGCGTTAAAACGAAATTATAATTTATTTTCAAACATATCTGTTGCACGTACCAAAAAAAGTAAAACGACGATGACGCGTAGCGGGTTGGTTACAAGCTTCGGCGTAGCTAGCGTAATAAAAATATCATGATTTTATCTACGCCGCAGCAACTGAAAATGTACTTCGCTCCACACTTTTTTTTTTTTTTAATTTTGACACATCGTACTCGACGTACACGAATGAAATTTCAAATCATTAAAAGTCCTTTCAACCGTAGTAAGACACGTGAACAAATAAACGCATAATATATTAAATCTAAACACCTCTAGACTTGAGTCTAACAAGTTTAGTAGACCGCATCACAAACACAGACCAGCCTAACATAGTTCCATCCTTTGCAATTATTTGCACGTTTTCAGCGGTATTTGATCAGCGCTGTCCCAAGGCGTTAAGATTCAAGATAATAATGTTGGTCCATTTTAAAAGGATCTTTCGAAGATTTGTTTCTGTTTGAAGTAGGGGCGGAAAAATGAAGAAATGATATTGCTTGGTTTCCGAAAGGATCATTTCAGGGGTAAACAACAAACACTTGAAATGGAAACATCTGTGATGTTATTTTTCCTTCTGTGTATTGAAAACTATATTATTTATATATTCGTGTCAGCCTGTAATTATTCTTCTAAGTGTGCAGTCATCCATATAATTTAACAAAACACCAATATTTTCTATTATTTACATATATCCCAATGTATTCGGAGCCAACACAACATATCTTAATACAAACATCTCTACATATTCAGCATATTATCTCTATCAGTCGTTAATTAATCGCCTTTTTAAACATAATTTCTTATTTGCTATTATAAAAATTTCACACCCGTCAAGATTTATATATATTTTCTATAGGCTATACAAACTTTGTATAGCCTATAGAAAATATATATAAATCTGGTATAAATAAGGTGACGGCTTCCTCGTTCGCTCTTTGTATTACAAAGAGCGAACGAGGAAGCCGTCACCTTTCCTCCTTTCCAGAAAACAAATAAACAAAAACAATAATTCAATTAAAAACCACCTTAGTGCTTCTACAGTACCCTTTATTCAAATCTATCGTGTACTGTACTAATTAGTTTATTTTTATTTTTTTAAGTTTACACATTCCGTGAAAAATATTTTTTTCCAGTGACACGCTTTGCAAAGACTTTCATTGTATAACTTAATTTATGACAATTGCTAAGTTCTGCGATTACTGTTCCATCCAGTAGATATTATTAATATTTGATACTAATATAATATAATACGAGATAGAATAAGAGTCAGAAGTACTTTATAGAATAGAATGTAATATTATTTATTGCTACAGATATTTACAAATGAATAATGCTGGTCAAAATTAAAAAAGTGTTTCAGCAAAATATCTGTAACAGTACTTCTACTACTATGCAACTTTTTGCTAAGCTGTTTTCGCAATTAGCAGTAATAATGTTGATGTCTGTAAACCAGAAAAGTTTGGGGAGCTGTGGTTAAAAGATACGCCGTTTTATGAGTACTTCGTGCAAACTTACGGAAAATTCCGGATGAACTCCGAATTTCTACGTTTCAAGTATTTAGTAGTAATGTTACGGTCTTTAAAGTATTTGTTTAGCTTTGTCGTGCAGTTTTTGGTGAATAAACCCTATGGCTTGGGTGATAATAGTTTTTTTTTATGATAATTTTATCAACTCATTTGCATACTTTTTACATAAATTGGTCGAGACTGATGGCAATACCACGACGAAATCACACACAGCTTAAAAGTCACGTAGAAAGGCGTTGAACAAATAGAACACAAATAGTAAAACGAACGTTGAAGGCAAATGGCCCAGTAGTTAACCGTCTCATCCCGTAAAGCACTTTCACTAACAAATAGTCACGACCGGTAGCCGTCGCCCGGTACTCAATAGCAGCCACGTTGAATCCAATCCATTACGATCGGTCGTGCCCGTATAGATATAGAAGCTTTTGGTCAGCAGTACACGTGCCGCCGCCGCGCGCCGTGGCTATTATACAGGGTCATGTAGGATTGTTTTGTCACGATTGTTGGTATTGGATTGTGTGTCCGTGAACCGGACCCTATCCGTGCCGGTGAACCCGGTGGCTATAGTTTTATGTTTAAAAGCTGGATGTAGTTGTTACCTCTGACTTGTTCAGGGCTGGTCATACCATAGATGAGGATTGTTGATTGTTGTTTACAATCCTCATGTCAGGTCAGGTTATTGAGCTCGGTCATACCATGTATGACCGAGCTCAGTAATAGGTTCAGAGCACGCTTTGAAACACTGAGGGACCAGAAGGTTGGGTGGCCCTGACCCGGATATGTGTGAAATAGAGATAAGTCTCAGACGGCGCGGCGCCGTCTGAGACTTATCTCTGTTTGAGTGAAGTCTTTTGTATGTAGTTACTTACGCATGTAGTGTCCTTCGTTGCCTGATCTCCAGACTGTGGAAAGAGTGGCGACTCCGATCATGAAGAATTTTGAGATAATAGGATTAGAAAGCCATCTCTATATTAAAAAAGGAAGAGTCGTTTTTGTCCTTGATGTCGTTGAAGCCAATGTTTACCATCCTTGCCTTGCAGAATGAAAGGAGCCTATCACATATCTAAGGTCCGTATTACAGAACGTTCCTCAAGTTCAGTTTGATCTTCAATCAGTCGATCACTGTTTAAGTATAGAATCAGTACTTGGGCATCGGTCTTATTTCAGAACGGTAATCAATATTATATTCATTACTCAGATAAATCGAGACTCAAATCGAGCCTCTAGCAGAGATGTGTACCTATTGTAAGCATAATTATGAATAAGCCTGATTTCGTTTTCGATTGATTTAATTCATCAAGTTTGTTATGATTAGAAATACTAAAATGTACCATAACACCCAATTAACTTAGGAAATCAGCGTTATTATGTCATCCCGAATAGTACAATCCTACATTTATTGAAGTAAATCTCTGAAGTATTCTTGTAAGTAAAATTATCAAGGCTTAAAATACTTGTATTGGATTTAGTTGTATGTTTATTTATTATTAATAATAATAATATTTATATTTATTTTTCTTAATTTACACTTCAAAGTCACAAACATCTGTGTAGCCCTGGCTCTTGTACTAGGAGTTCCTGTATCACAAGAGCCAGATTTATATTATTTTACGTTTAATAATTTGTTTGCCGTTTTTCTAATTGATTTAATCATATTATTTATGGTCAGTCTATTGCTATGGAATGTTTATTTTATTTATATCTTTTGAAATACTGACTGTGTTGGATGTTGGATTACGCCCATATTTAGTAGAAAATTCTACTAAATATTGGTGCTATTGTTATCCGATTTGATCAACTAAATTTAGTACCTACGTACATATATTTCTTATAAACAGACTGTCAGGATTGAGGACCCACCTAAAACGTCCTGCTCCTTTTTTGAGGGTTTTACTACGAATTCCAGGATCGGGCCTACAAAATCAGCAAATTTTCTACAAAATATACAATATATATAAAATAGTACTCGCGTTTAAATATCAGACATGGCTTCTCAATCCATACAGATACTATTAAATGGCAGGACGATAAAATAATTTCAACCCATTGAAAAAAACCTACTACATAATACAAATTCTAAAGGATTTCAAGCACTTATTATTAAAAATTAAATAAACGCAGCGTGAGTGACGCTAAATTTCAACCTTCTATTTGAATCATCGTTGAATAAATGATTGTAATGATCTACCTCTCCAAATATATCCATTTTGATAGTAATCATTCAAAAAACAAACAATCATATTTAAAAACTTGACAACGCAAATAGACCTGAACAGAACACAACAAAAACCAGAACAACAAAAATTGACATGATATCGTATTCTCGGTCTCGACCACACTTGGGTGATTACGGATCCAATCACTGCTTGGGTTCGATTAACGAACTGAGTAACGATCTAAAATAGAGCTAAACTCAGCTGAACTATGATCAATGCATCTATGCTTGAAGAATGTTCTAAAATTAAAACGAGACTCAAAACTAGTTTTAAACAGAGATCAATGCTTGAGTTTATTTCTGTAATACGAAACTAGAAACCTATCTATATTAATACAGAATTAAATTCTCTGTTAATTCCCGAACCATTTCAATATAACAATTTTCTAGATCCGTTCCGCTCGCGGGACAAATATAGTTATTTCATATTTAGTAAGTTCCGCGCTGGAATCGCATTCGCACGGGATCGGATGTAGTCGAGATTGTGCCGTTTATGTCGCACGGCACAGCGAATGGACGGCCGGTATTAAATGGAGCAATATCCTTTTGGGATCAGGGGATATTTGTAAGGCTTGAATGAAGTCTATCTATTGGCAAGATCCGACTAGAGGAATGGCATTTTATTTAAATCGGCCATTTTGCTTGCAGGTACCTACTCAGTCAATAAAAAGGTTAACTTATAACGTATATGTTCGTCTACTGCGTGGCCATCTATCCTTTAGATATACAACACCTATGAAATGAAAATTTAAAATATTAACACTTTTTATTCACAGCTCATTCGGGAGCTACAAAGAACGGCTATTTTAGTCAACTCTGAACAAAGCAATTAGCTTAGCGGTTTGGCGACTGCTTCAAAACGTAATTTTGAATTTTATGTAATTCATTTTTTTTTACATTTTGTTAAAAGTGTATGTGATAGTTCGCAGAACGTACACAAAAAAAACAATTAGGTTTAGGTTAAATATCTATGGTAAGATGACTGTTAATAATAAATCTCATATCTTTATATTGGGTCCCTATGAAATTGGCGTTTTTTTCTCACAAATAGAGACCCTCGTCACTTCTATGATTTAAAATATTCATCAATTACTTGGTATTATATCGAATAATGACCATCATAGACAACTACCAATAGTAAAAAAACCTTATTACTTCTAGTTTTATATACATAAAAAATACCTTAAAAAGTACTCCTCATTTTGTTAGCCACTAATTGATGTAATGACCACTATTTGTTTTAACTTAGCCAAAACTTATTTTAGTCGCTTAATCCAAGTGGCATATTACGTTATCTTAGTTTTTAAACATTAGTGCATACAAGTTTTAAAACATTCGTGTTCATGGTTGTTATATAAATTAAGAAAATTTTAGTATGAATAATGCAACTTCTTTAAAATTCTCCATACAAAACGCTGATTTCATAGGTGGGACCTAATACTGTTACATTATTTTCGTGATAGCCGTTCGTCAGGAAAAAATCTGTGTGAACGCATCAGTCAGTGTATCAGTGTTGTGCCAAAGGAGGAGCTCGTGGCTAAGTAATAACAGCAGCACGGGTCGATCCATCAGATTAAGCTATGCTTGCCGGGGTTGGTCCGTGGATGGGTGACCATCTTTACATACCGAGATTCCTCCGTGCCTCGGAAAGCACGTTAAGCCGTTGGTCCCGGTTGTCATTCGTGTATCTTTGACAGTCGTTACGGGTCGTCAGAAGCCCGAAAGTTTGACAAGTTACTGGGTTGTGGAGGCAGTCGCTCCATGTAAAATACCGGTACTCAGCTGCATCCAGTTAGACTGGAAGCTGACCCCAACATAGTTGGGAAAAGGCTAGGCAGATTGATTGATTGTAGTGTCTTACGATTTTCACGTGAACAGAGTCGCGGGTAGAAGCTACTTGTAAGTAAACGTCATTTCTCATGCCTTGTCTGTGTGACCGCGTCATTCTTCTAAACAACGCAACATATGTGGATGCAATTTTCAACATTAATTAGAGAATGTATTTCGGAAGGTTTAAGTGATTAATTCATTAATGTCGTCATCGCACCCGTGCAAAACAGGGGTGGTCGCTAGTCACGTATAAAATAAACTAAAGATTAAAATTGTAGTTAAAAAAAAACAAAAAAAAACACGTTTTTAACACGAACTACTACTTCGACTTGTACTAGTTACGATATAGGTACCAATCCAGCTTGTCACTTCTTTTAGCGTGGGGCTCTTTTTAGAGGTGTATACTTGTAATTAATTTAAACAAAACGCTCCACGCATTTTGATTTAATCATTGGATATAAAAGAAATGACAAGTACAACTCAATCTAATTATTTTATCATTTTTAGTTCGTGTTAAAAGCGGGTTTTTTTTTAACTACAATTTTTATTTTTTACATTACAGTCTAGTATATTCTTCATTTAGTTAATAAGTCCAAAGTCAACGAAGTTATGACTTGACCGATTTACTAGATAAGTAGCCACTAAAAAAATCCACTATCCACCTCCTGACTCCATCATCAGACCCTCAACATCTATTAGACTCGTCAAACCGAATCATATTTTTTTTATTTTTATTTTTATTTTTTTATTTTTTTTTTCTGTAAGTGGGTTTGGACAAAACACTTTTACACGTCAATCATATTTTTTAAACTAGATGAGGTCGGCGTTTCCTATCTGACTACTCCGAGAAGAAAGGCCGAAACAAACTCAGAGGTCACAGTCTCTTTTAAAGTCCAGACATAATCTTGGTCAGATCATGTGAAGATCATGTAGATTGGTGTCTGAGATGGTCTTTTGAGGAAAGAACCACACAGATTGAGAGGACCTGTCCAGTCAGTGCACGCATTTGTCAGTGACCGTGCAGCTCAACTCAGGGTTTAAGGAGCTCAACGATTCGACGAACAATACCAAAGAAAGGACGTTTGGGTAGGCCGCATAAATTACTCAAGCTGCCAGACCGTGATAAAAACTAAATAATAAAATAAAAGGAATGACCCACATAGTCTTCACATTCACAATTATTAAAACAATATAATACTTTAAAAAGTAAATACTCATGTCATTGTATATATAAAATTCATTAATGTCAATGTGTATATAAAACCCAGAAATAGTCTTGGTCAGATCATTGAAGGACCATGTAGATTTGTGTCTCGAATGGTCTTTTGAGGAAAGTATTATACAGATTTGAGTGGACCTGTCCAGTCAGTGCACGCATTTGTCAGTAATCGTGTAGCTCAACTCAGAACTTAAGGAGTTCAACGACTCGACGAACAATACCAAAGAAAGGACATTTGGGTAGGCCACATAAAGTACTCAAATTGCCAGATTATCATTAATAATTACTGAGAAAAAAAAATAAAAAATATATGATCCACATAGTCCTCACGTTCACAATAATATATTTAAAAAAATATGTATATATTATACTTCACAAAGTAAATATTCATATAGTGGTACAAATGAATGAGAAAAAAAATATATATTAAAAACCAAATTTCTGACTGTAAAAAAAAATAAAAAATAAAAATTGGAGCAGCTTAATCCCAGGCCTTTTTGTCCTCAACGTAATCTTTAATGGTATAAAACGCTTTCTGGCACAACTTACGTTTAATGAATGATTTGAATTTATTAAGGCTTAGATCTTGTACGTGGCTTGGGAGTTTATTGTAAAAGCGTATACATTGACATCTGAACGAGCTACCTATTTTCTTGAGCCTTGTTGTAGGTACTACAAATTTGTGTTTGTTCCTAGTGTTTATCTTATGGATATCACTGTATTTTTTATACAATCTTATATTTTTATGGGTATATAAAAGATTTTCAAAAATATACTGAGAAGGCACAGTCATTACATTAATTTCCTTAAATTTCTCTCTGAGAGAGTGTCTCGGGCTTAATTTATAAATTGATCGAACGGCTCTTTTCTGCAAAACAAAGATAGTTTGAATGTCGGCGGCATTTCCCCACAACAAAATACCGTACGACATTACACTATGAAAATAGCTAAAGTACACTAAACGGGCTGTCTCTATGTCAGTTAAATTACGAATTTTTCTAACAGCATAAGCTGCGGAGCTTAGCTTTTTTGACAATTTATCTATATGTGGGCCCCACTGAAGCTTAGCATCCAAAGTTAAGCCTAAGAATACTGTGCTATCTTCAGGATTCAATTCTTCGCCCCTTATCAACACCTTAGTTTTCACCTGCCTAACGTGTGGTAGGGTAAACTTAATACATTTGGTTTTTTTTTCATTAAGAAGTAAATTGTTAACATTGAACCAGTGAACTACTTTTGAGATCGCGCTATTTACGTCGTCAGTAACCAACTGCTGACGTTTAAGTTTAAACAAAAGTGAAGTATCATCCGCAAACAACACTATATCATGGTTATCCTTTATGAGGTAAGGCAAGTCATTAATATAAATAAGAAACAAAAAAGGACCAAGAATCGAGCCCTGTGGGACTCCCATTATTACTATAGATCCAGGAGATCTTTGTCCATTTACGTCAACGCTCTGAATCCTATTACTCAAGTATGAAGAAAGAAGATCCAGAGCGGTGTTCCGGACCCCGTAGTGGCGGAGTTTCCTGATTAACGTTTCATGAAGAACGCAATCAAATGCCTTGGACAAATCACAAAAGATGCCCAAGGCATCGCATTTATCTTCCCATGCATTATAAATATGTCCTAAAAGTTCAACACCCGGCATCAGTAGTAGAACGACCCCTTGTAAAACCGAACTGTTTGCTATGTAATAATTTATGTTTATTAAAAAATCTTTGCAATTGCTCTAAAATTAATTTCTCAAATATTTTACTAAAGGTAGGTAGTACTGAAATGGGTCTATAATTTGTGGGGTCTGATGTACTACCTGATTTGAACAAAGGTATTATTTTACTATTTTTCATAAGGTCAGGAAACTCCCCACAGTCGATACAATTATTAAAGATAAGAGCTAAGCTAGGTGCTACAATGTCAATAATAGACTTCGCAACTTCTACAGAATTACCCCACAGATCTGCAGTCTTTTTTACATTTAAAGTGTGAAAGGTTTTAATGATGTCTCTACAGGTAATATGTTCAAAAAGAAATTCCGAATCGCAAACATTAACATTTTCCTTTAGCAAAGACTCAGCAACAGAAGGTGATGAGTTTAGAGATTTTGTAGTTGAAATGGGAATATCCGAAAAGAAATTTTCAAAGGCCACTGCGACTTGTGAATCTGATTTTATGATGTTATCATTAATAGATAGGCTGTAATCAATATTTCGGTTACCAGACCTTCCCGTTTCACTATTTATAATATTCCAAGTCGTTTTAATTACATTACTACTGTTTTTAATCTTCGAACTCAAATAACGCGACTTGGCTATACAACAAACTTTTTTAAATAATTTTGAATAATTTCTAACATATAAATTAAATTCAGCCGTGTTTACATAAGTCCTTTCATTGTACAGCTCATAAAGCCGTGTTCTACTTTTATGAATACCTATGGTAGCCCAATCACTGAAAGATGCATTACTATTAACCGAGATAATCTTGGGATCATATGAGCCTAAACTTGAGGGGTGTACTAGTAGCCACTAAACAGTTCCACTATCCACCTCCTGGCTCCATCATCAGACCTTCGACACCAAGTGCAATGTATTGGACTCGTAAACCCGAAACATATGAGCCCAAACTCGAGGGGTTTACTAGTAGCCACTAAACTGTTTCACTATCAACCTCCTGGATCCATCATCAGACCCTCAAAACGAAATGCAACATATTGAAGTCGTCATACCGAATCATATGAGTCCAAACTCGAGGAGTCTACTAGTAGCCACTGAAGAGTTCCATTATCCACCTCCTGGCTCCATCATCAGACCCTCGACACCAAGTGCAATATATTAGACTCGTCAAATATAATCATATGAGCCCAAACTCGAGGGGTTTACTAGTAGCCACTGAAGAGTTCCTCTATCCACCTCCTAGTTCCATCATCAGACCTTTGACACCAAGTGAAATATATTAGACTCGTCAAATCGAATCATATGAGCCCAAACTTGAGGGGTTTACTAGTAGCCACTGAAGAGTTCCACTATCCACCTCCTGGCTCCATCATCAGATCAGCTCCAAGATACTAAATTATGGTATTGTCATCGATCCTTGATACGTGTGCAAATTTTTAAGTTAATCGAACGTCTTGAAGTTGGTGAAAATTACGTTGAAAAAAGATTCCGTTATATAGATAGATAGATAATTATGTAGAGGGATACATACAGGTCAAGCTAATAAAAGCGTATTAAAAACGCAGCTGGGCAGTATATCGCTCGCGGATTAAGTTTTAATCGGTCAATGTTGTTCGCCCATCGCACTGCGCCCGGACTAAATGAACTATGCTCAACTTTTTGTGTGATCCATTCACGATATAGTACCGTGTAGTTACTTTATTGCAATTTTTTTTATTTATTGTATTAGTTAGGAAGGAAATATTTAACTTCATCCTCTAAAAAGTTATTGACGTTTTAATGATGAACGCTTTTTTAAATTAATGCACCTACTCTAACTCTATTGGGGCATCTAATGATGCACACGTTTTAATAAAAGAGCCTGTTTTTAACTTTCTGGCCTTTTCTCACAGTTCCCTACTCGCAGTAATAAAGCTAGGGTACCCGACCAAACGGGTAAAGTTAGGTTAGAACTGTGACCAACCTCTACATCCAAGTTGATCACAGTTACTTGGCTTATTTAGTTTTTAGAGCACCTGAATAGAAATTACTTGAGGTTCGCAAAAAGAGGCGCAATCATTATATTAGATTGTTCAATTATATTTTTTAAGTTTAAGTTTATGAAAGAAAAATGGGAATTATTTGAGTTTCGATTAAATACATGCCTTTAATTAATCGTTACTGGAACAGTACATATAATTTTATCTAGTATTGGCAATTAGTTTCCTTTACCTATTCCTATAGATTTTTAAACATCATAGTGCCTCTGTGGTAATAAAAAATCCTATATTTGAGTGTACCTAATCTATGGGTCCACCGTAGGCGCGGGCCTGCGGACGGTGAGAAATGGGTAGCTCATCGTCCGATACAGACCAGACCCGGGTAGACGGCGCGTTGTTTTCCACGGGCGCCTCAAAGAGATGTCAGCACAACTGACGGGGTCCGCTAGGGCCGATGCCTGCTGGGGTCGCGGGAAAGTACGAAAGGGATACCGTGGCCCCTGGCAACATACAGGCAACTGAAAGAACACGGGTGGGTTTTAGTCAGTAACAGTCTGACACGTCCTCCCGCTCCGCCGGTAGCGGGAGAAGTTATTTAACAATTTCTCACCATAAAAAAAGTGTACTACATAAGGGTACACTCACGTTTTGCCAGTTATATAAAGTACCACGTAGGTAAGTAGGTGCCAGGTCAGTCACAGGTAGGTCCCAGGTAGGTGGTGAGCCTTTTGCAAATAACCACAAATCCACAGTCCGGGCTCATGCTGAGAAATGGAAAATACCTAAGCTTTGCTTTGCCCAAACCTCATGTAATTTACATAACAGTTCAATCGCAAGCCAGGAAACTTTAATCTTCATTGTCTTTAGCAACTATTTCCAATACTATTGATTACGGCTTCCATTTGAGTTTAATATCACTGCAATAATTGAATACTAAACCGAGTTACAATAACGGACTGTAGCGGACATTAGATGCCAAACTAAATTGCTGTTGGAAACCGGATTAATTGTCATACCTGAGTATATTGTTGTATCTGTTGTTGGTTTATTGCATTTTTGAATTTTCGTGTTACCGACGAGTGACGGGCAGATATACGAGTACATAAATGAAGGAATTATTTCCAAGATTGAATAGGGAACCCTAAAGAGTAACCTACCTAGTCTTTCAGAAGTCTTAGAATATTTTGTGTTCCTTTTAGTCTGTTTTTAATAAATGTATTTTCTTTCTTTCTTGGAAAATATTTTATATTTATTGACTTAAAAAAAAATTGTTTACAAGATTGTCCAAAGAAGTTTTTCTTTGTTTTTTTACAATTTTATCTTAAACAGATCAGCGTTAACAGACGTTAACAAATCCATCTACCATTAAAACACGAAGTTTGTCCTCTTTACCATTGGAACATCGAGGAACATTGATACCTTTGTACCGTACGGGTTCGCTGAAGCCCCGGGCAGTCACAATTATTAACACAAAAGAAGTATTTTTTTCTCTTTTTTCGACTCTATTTACAACATAATTAATGAATCTCTCTCTTATTTAGTATTGGGAATACTTTTTATTGTTGAGGGAAAAGTAAATTATGAAAGGAAAATTATGCTGTTGTATCTTTTTGTAAGAGAATCTTGAAGGACGAAAATCAGTCGATTGCTCTTTATGATTTGCATTTTCCTGTCTTTCAAACAACAACCAATATCTGAATTCGTAATTTTTACGATGCGGATTTTAATTTTTAGGATCACTCCATTGTCCGTCCGTCAGTCTGTCAAGACCCTTTTTCTCAGGAACGCGTGGTACCTCCACGCGTTCCAAAGAAGCAAGGTCTCACAGCAAATGTAAAGGAAAAAGACCGAAAATCCTTAATTTGTAATTTTATCAACCAAAAAATATTTTTTTGGGATTACAAACTTACATTTGCAGTTGAAGAACTGACTGTCACGTGTATCGATGTATGGGAGAACATATTTTTCAACTACAATGTTTAGTAATTTTTGGTATAAATTTATCCCAACTCTTCATTGTACGTGACACGACACGCACTTGGCCGGTTTTTTTTGGATAAAAATGAAAATCCGCTTCGCTTAGATTTACGTATTACTTACAAAGCCCTAAGCTTAAAGTGGGGTTTATATTAGCGGCGTTCGGGACGCAAAAGAAAAGCCTAGTATTTCCAACTTAAGCACCATCTCCACTAACGCAAATACTAGTAGTAGGTATTACAGAGAATGTAAGAATTTGATTTTATATCAGAAAGTATCGACTGTATAGAATGTAAACGAATACTTTTCGAGAATACGAACACGCTGTCTTACGGGATCTTGGGTAAATATTCCCAACGATACACAATATTTTTATCAAGGAAAATAAAACCTTATCTCACTGCAATAGGGACCATGACGAGTGCACTTAAAAGTCTGTCGATGACTAAACCCTAGGATGCTGGCAATCCATTGTAAAATGACCCTTCTGACTTTGTAATAAGAATCTTCCATTAGTCGGTATTGTTGTGGGTACCCACGTGTCCCGATTGTAGGATATTTGTATTGATAGTTTTCAAATAAATATCTTGTTGTATCGCGCGGTTGATATTCAAGATGCGTAGAGAAGGCCGTATTTTTTGTATATATATACTATAGTATTATGTTTTGTCACGTAGTTCTGTAATGCGGGTTAGCGGTGCCGTGTAAGGTGGCTCGTGGGCATAGCGTGATTGGTAGTTGCCCGGTGAAGATGTGACCGCTCCATTATTTTTTGAGGCCGTCGTCAGAGCTTACTGCCAATAAGTTTTATAGGGATGGAAGTATTGAATAAACATAGTTAAAAAAAAAAGATTATTGGTTCAGTCTTTTCTTCCCCACTTAAGTCAAGATTACACAATGTTGTCTCCCATAGTTTGATCTATTATCATTTCTTAGATCTTTGATCTATGATGAGTCATAGTTATATGGCAGGATAATACAGATATTTGAGAGCATCCTCATTAACTGCTAAGCCTTTTCCCAGATATGTTGGGATCGGCTTCCAGTTAAATAAGGCAAATCGACAGTTGAGCGGATATCTGCTCAACTGTCGATTTGCCTTTAGAAGTCGATAACAATAAAAAATCTATTGTGTCTCGTTAGTGACAGTTTAACTCATACATTTAAAAATATGAAAGTGTAATATCCCTTCTACCTCTAAATCAAAAATGAATATTGTTTTTTTCTTTAATACTTAGAAAATTGCCACAAAAATCAAAAAAATGAAAAAAACATAAAAAAAATCTGTAGAAATTTAACACACTTTTTATTTATGCATTCTATCCTACAGCAATCTCATCTGAATCCCTAAGACGCTGGAAGATAATATGAAATTTCTAATAAAATCCTCCGCAAGTTAAGTCTTCCGGAATCATGTCGCCTCTATTATTAACTAACGGATAGGAGAATTATTAAACTTTGAGAAAAGCTAAAGGAGGAAAACGATATCCGAAAGTTGCGTTAGAACTTCATTCGTGGTCTAATTTTGAGGTAATCTTGGCGTACTCGTACGAGTATATTGTAGCTTTTCTTGCAAAATAACTTACAATTAATCGCAAAAGGGAGATAGATAGAATTCAAAACTTTCAGTAGAATTAAGAAGTGATCGTAGCTGTTGTTAAGCATAGTGGTAAAGATAGGTCCCCATTGATACCCAGGGGTAGATACCCAGGGGTAGATACCCAGGGGTAGATACCCAGGGGTACATACCCAGGGGTAGATACCCAGGGGTACATACCCAGGGGTAGATACCCAGGGGTACATACCCAGGGGTAGATACCCAGGGGTAGATACCCAGGGGTAGATACCCAGGGGTAGATACCCAGGGGTAGATACCCAGGGGTAGATACCCAGGGGTACATACCCAGGGGTAGATACCCAGGGGTACATACCCAGGGGTACATACCCAGGGGTAGATACCCAGGGGTAGATACCCAGGGGTACATACCCAGGGGTAGATACCCAGGGGTACATACCCAGGGGTAGATACCCAGGGGTAGATTAGGAATACTCGTAAATTGAACTGTTTATACGTACCGATGTACTTTAGGTTACATGACATTTCGCTTTTTTAAAGGCCTTTTGAAGTCGGTTTTATGATGTAATATTTAAGGTCGGAAAGCTTTCTAAATAAACCTAGATATCACTCAACTAACATTATCTGTCGGGCTATAAGATTATATAAAGTATGTGCGTGGGTAGCCATATATTTTAAAAGGTTCTTTGTATAGAATCAATATTTATTTAGGTTTTGAGATCGTTTTATCCTCCTAAGATGAGAGTTTACTGTGTAATCCTTCAAGAAACGCTGGGATTTAGCAAATATTTCATTATGTTATGGGTTACTAAACAAGGCGTAGATTCAGATAACAGATAGTGTTTAACACCGTTTGTCTTCACCAAAGCGTTGTTTTCTGAGGCAGAGTTAAAAGGTGTCATTTGTAATAAGTTTTACCTGCTTTAGTAATCTTGAAACGTTCGCCATTCCTCTGGTTCCTTTAAATACTAAAACAGATAAAACAGAGCTAAAATGTAGATAACACAAACTAATAGTTACACTAGTGTTAAGTCAACACTAATTACCTACTGTTAAGTTTTTAGACACGTCTGAACATATTTCTTCGCTCGACTGCAATAAGACTGGCACTGAAGTATTATTGAAATGTTTCTAAAAAGATTAGCTAGGTAAATGATTTTATGACCAAGAGTTTCTTTCGAGTTTGACAACGATACAGTTTACATAATTATTTTATTATCATCATATTCAATCACTATGTTGTATGCAGTGGTTGGTACCAAAATGTTCTGTATTACGATTACCGATTCCGATTACCTAGCTTTTGACGTTTCATTATGTGCCCATGTAGATTTATGAGATATTTTTTTTTTTTTTTTGTTTGACTGCGGCAGGTAGAAGAGCTTTACATCAATTGATTTGTTTCTCCTTCCATTCTACACGTTTTTATCAAAAAGCGACGTTGAACGAACTATCTAAATAAATTCCTTATTAATTACTTGTTTGATGTACCAGACATTAATTATTGACAAGTCATTAATCAAACGCCAATTTTATTTAAACTTATCAGTATAATGGTTAACATTACATTACTAAAATTTCCAGGACTACACAATACAGATCGTTGTGATTTAAAATATATGATATTGTAGTGAATCAGAAGCACTCAAGAAACCAATCCGTATATAAGGGAGCGCGATCGCACCGCGCGTCCCATATGCGCTATTTACAGAGATCTGTAAAGACACGCATACAGGAGCTGCGTGACGCGAGCTGGGACAAGATGCTGAGCGACCTAGAGCCGAACCACCTAGCCTTCTGGGAACTTCAGAGGAAACTCAAGTCCCAGCAAGTCGCTTCCACACCACCCCTAGTCCGCCCCGACAAGACCGTAGCCTTCGACGACATCGACAAGGCTGAATGCCTAGCCGATAGTCTAGAAGCGCAATGCTCACCCAGCACTCTACCAGTAGACCAAGCTCACCTCCTAGAGGTAGACGCCGAAGTCGAACGTAGAGCCTCTCTCCCTCCCGTTGAAGACCCTGAAAGTCCTCTGCCCCCCGTCACACCGGACGAAGTGCACGACATTATCAAGGGTCTTAAAGTCCGTAAAGCCCCCGGCTCTGATGGAATCACTAATAGGGTTATTCAGCTATTCCCTGCCCACCTGATAATGCTATTGACCACCATCTTCAATGGTGCCTTAAGCAACAATTTCTTCCCACAAGTGTGGAAAGACGCCACCGTCATCGGTATCCCGAAGCCCGGCAAACCCAAAACCGAGCCTTCGAGTTACCGCCCCATCAGTCTGCTCAAAGTCCTCGGCAAGGTCTACGAGAGGCTTATTTATAAGCGTCTCAGAGACTACGCCGAGACAAAGGGCCTCATCCCCAACGAACAGTTTGGGTTCCGCACCCAGCACTCTAGCGTGCATCAGGCCCACCGGATAATCGAACACATAAGCGCTGGCTTCCAGCGTGGTTTGTATACCGGTGCAGTATTCTTCGATATAGCGAAAGCGTTTGACAAAGTCTTGCACAACGGCTTAATATACAAGCTGTACCAACTCGGTGTGCCAGATCGTCTCGTGCTCATCTTACGAGACTTTTTGTTGAATCGCACATTCCGCTATCGCATCGAAGGCGCAATATCCTCTCCCCGTCCCATCCGCGCAGGCGTCCCTCAGGGCTCTGTGCTTGCCCCCCTCATATTCACTCTATTCACCAGCGACATCCCGAAGAGTAAAAAGGCACAGTTGGCTCTGTTCGCAGACGATACGGCCATTTACTACAAGGGCGCTGGACCCGACTCGATAGCCCGCATTCTCCAAACCGCAGTCAATAACCTTGGCGCCTGGTTTAGGAAATGGAGGATCGAAGTCAACCCCGACAAAAGCCAAGCAGTCATCTTTTCCAAAAAAAAAAAAAAAAAACCGCGCGTCCCTTTTCGCTCGAGAACCATCGGACCATCAACACGTCGTCGTAGCGACCGACATTTATTTTTCTTAATATTGTTGCCAAATTGTTGCTTGATTGATTAAATTTGTGTTGAAGCTGTGTATTTTTGCTTTTAAAAAAGATAACTTGCCATCTAGTTTGCAAGAATATATTAATATTTAGGAGTAACTTTGAAAGTTGTAGACTTGAAGTACATTGAACTACAGACTGCGATAAACTTTTGTCTTTGTTTATTAGAAACTAACGAGTAAAGCGTTGCAGTATTTATTTTTAAGCCTAGATACTGTTTTATCAATCACTTTAAGACTATTAACAGACTTTTAAATAAATAAAGACTCATTTATTCACAATTTAAGCGGCGGAATACTTGTTCATTAATGATTATTTTATTAAATAAAATGCTGTAGGCTGACTTTACTCGACCTAGCATATCACCCATCATCTGCCTAGTCATTTAACAACTAAGTTGGGATCGGCTTCCAGTCTAGCCAAATTCAGCTGAATACCAGTATTTGATATGAAGCGACTACCTCTCTGACCTCCACAACCCAATTACTGGGTAATACGATCCCCTTAGTAAGACTGGTTCAACCAACTATAGTGTGATATCTAGCCCTTTCTCTACAAGTAACTATTAACATTAATTCTAGCTGTAGGCTCATTGTTCGTATTCAGCCCGTAACTAACCAATAACCACATCGTGGTTAACTGAATCACGTAATGCGGTTACAATGTATCCCTAATATAATGCTAATTAGTGCCCGACTAGATTCCAATTACGACCTCAATCAATAACTATCGAGTAAACTATAAGGCGATAGAAATGATTGTACATGGTTAGATGCTACATAATGAATGCGATAGTTTTGATGTTTGTAACTTGAATCTATACCTGTACTAACGTATGACATAGGATACGTTGTATATAGTCATAGGCTGCTACTGTGTGTACATTGTGCAAATAAATAAATAGATATGCCAATGTAACCACTGGAAAATCTAGTTTTACCTACTATAGTTTTTCGAAATATTTAAAATAAAAACATTTAAAATAATAGAAATATTGAATTATTAATAAAAATATAAGATGATGTAATAATATTTGTATATAGTGTTGTAAATAAAAGATTAATTGCGTGCCTTTAAATTAATAGTAGGTTTTACATTTCATGGTTCCGCTACAGGTGCAGCAAAGGATTATTTGTTACGTCACACTGTTCTCTGTAAATCATATCATAAAATATTGTTATTTTAAAGTCGTTACTTGAAAACGGCCTTTACATCTCTTGGCTGCCAGTCCACAACGTGGCATTTTTTTATAGGATATAGCCTCTGTTGTGTTGTAGGCTATTCATCTCAACATGTAGCCAGGGGTCGACTTGAAGCGAAGGCTCGTCCGGCCCCTTTCTGCTCTTGACATTGAGATTTTATTTGGTGTTGTTGGTGTGAAATATTGACTTCTACGGTGGTTATGTTTCACTAGTTACATAATTTTAGAAGAAGAAGATTCCTTTGATTTGGTAGTTTTTAAAATAGTTTTAGATTTACGTAAGGACTAGCTTTTTTGTCAAGATTACCGTAACTAAATGGCTATAATTTCGGGTGAGGTTTGTAGGTGGTTATGGGGTTACCAATAATAAGAACGCTACCAAAAATGGCTGAATATGGTTAACGAGGTAATTATAATTGTGCCGATTAAATTCCATAATCTCTACCCAGAAATAGAAAATGGAATTCAAGTATTCAAAATGAAACGAGCGAAAAGTTTTTACCTAGAAACGCAGTCATTAAAATAATGACAGAAAATTATGCAAAACTTTTCAACTGAACTAACGACGATCATTTTAAAATTACTCGCGAGAAAACTCCTACTAAGTTAAGAAAGCGTTTCCTTAGTTAATTAGCGGCTTCGATAATTACATTAGCAGCTGCAGGAGATGCTGCGTCTCGCTAGATGCCGCCAGTTAACTCAAGTTTAATGATTCTACTTAATTGCGCAGTTAACTATAAATACATTTTTAATGTTAAAGGAAAATGGGAAAGATATTGGTAGCCAGTGTCGTAAAGTGTTTGTTTAACTTTTCAATGTATTCTTTTGTTTTGAGATGAATTTGGAAAAAGTATGAGTTTTAAGGTTAAGCCTTCGGACAATGAACTGTTTGTGTGGCTGTTTATGTTGTTATCCTAATATTTTGCGGAAACCTCTGAAACGATTTGAATTGAACGCTTACCTGTAATTTGGTATTGTTTAAATTAGCTTGTAAGAAAAATAACGTGACCTTATTACAAGGGACTTTAACATAACTGGTGAAATGTGGATGTACCTTCTACAGGTACAACTCTGCCCTACCCTTCGGGGAGACAAGGCGTGATGTTATGTATGTCTTTTATATATTGTTTTGTGGGGTTTCTTGATAGAAGAAATAAGAAACAAATACCGCTATCCATAAACTTGGCACATAAGTTTATGGATGGACGGTATTTGATGCTTATTTCTTCTATTTATTTATGGTCACTCAGGTACTAGGTACTTACTTACCCGGCTATTATGAGTAGGTATTTAAACCAAAACCAAAATAGTCAATGAGCCAAGAATCTAGCCACGTCCCATTTAAATCGGTACATAGTTACATAGCTTCGTACACGTAGGCCGGAGTGGACGCAGAACGTTTCAGCTCTGCCTACATTATGCTAAGACCGAAGGTTCGCTTTGTCATGCTAATGCAGATTCGTCACTTTCACGGCTCTGTATGAGCGCCGACAGGTTCATTTATTTTGTATAAAATGGATTTGCGTTCTTATCTGTGTGCTCGTTTATCTAAGGCCAAGGGCCATCTTCATTCTATTCAACTGTAGGTTGCAACGATGTACTCCACAAATTCGTCTGCGTCTACTCACTAGTGTGTTGTGATTACAGAGAAATAGAAAGTAGGCAGGTATACAGAGTAAGTGAATTATCATAAATAAGTTACAAATTATATTTCCTTTATTAATTAATAATGTATAACTAACCTTTACTTTATGATTCCAGAAGTATCTAGTATTAACTAAATTAGAAACTTCATAGTTATTTACTCTGACATCATAACGGCAAGCTTGAAAGCCTGACCTTTCAAAATGTCAAAGCTAACCTTAATTCAACGTTAACGCTAAGAGTCGTTTCCTAGCAAACGGACGGAATTACCTCCAAATCGTCCATCTTGCTACAAAAACAAAATTTTGTACAGATCTCATCTCGAGATTATCTCTATCTTTCTCAAACGGAGACTGATTTTAATAGAGTTCTCGCGAGTCGTTTTTAATCAGTAATTAAATTATATTGCCCTCTTGTCTCTTCCTCTGTTGTCAGGCCGAGTAAATGTTAGGAGATTCTTTATCTAATGAAAATATTTTGTAGGAATTCAAACTGTGCAGCTTTTTGAATTTGTTTTTTTTATTGGACATGTCAATGTATGGTTTAGTTTATTTATTTTATGAAACTTTAGCGGATGAGATGGCACTTACCATACATACTTTGCAGATGTGTTCCTGCGTGTTGGTTTCAAACCTTAAACGATTATACTTAATTAAATGTGTGATTTTTGTTAGTACGAGTACCTACGTCATCCATTGAACACTTAATAACCTTTTTAAACAAAAGCAGCTTAGAGTAAATACACCAATCAGATGGATGAATTTAAAATCACAGTACCTAGCAATGCTATACCTCAAAGCGTGACCTCTAGTTAACTTTAAATTAATCAGCATTGAAACGAATACATCAAGTACAGTCACAGACAGTATCAGTTAGTAGAACCCATTTGGAAAAGAATCAATCCATTAGAACGAGCGAGTCCACACCGCGGTATCCGCGAACCGATCTTAATGTGCTGCCCCAGTGATGCGCCACGCGTGAGACCGGCTTCTGAAGTCGTTCGCCTATGTAATTGGGTGTTAATAGACTTTTAGATATTAGGAGATTAATATTTTTGAATTCTGAGTAGTTTAAATATACTATGGTGACATCTAAATCGCCGCATGCGAACTGCGCATTACACCGACGTCACGCGAAATCATGCATCGCGCAAGCAGGGTCTACCGCGCGATCAGCATATACTCGTATATAACTTCCTGACATCAATCGTCGGGCAGTTGCTCACCAGATACGACACCCGTCAGGTCGGAGGATCCTCCCTTTTCTATACACTTATAGAGGATGAGTGAACTTTACACCCTGTTGCTCATACCTCTATAAATTATGGTTTTATGGGACTACGAGGAGATGTTTTTCTTTGCCGAAGCATTAGGACGGTTAGGTGGCGGGGACAACTAGGTACATAAAGAACCTGTAAACATGAAATATTTTTATAGATTATATTATTATTATTATTTTTTTTTACATTTTTTAGATTGTATAAATTAATTATTATTAATTTTTAGTGTATAAATAGCAAAAAAAAAAGATATTTGTTTTCTTACAATTAGATTATTTTGTACAATTATCTTGATATTATAATTATCACATTCTTCGCTTAAACCTGATTTATACATTTAAAACTTCTAGTCTAGTGCCGACTACATTATAATTAACATAATTACGACTTCCAACTGCAAATTGCTACAGTCCCTTCACTAAAAAAATCTGCGTTCTATTGGACAAGTTCGTTTGATGACGTACGATCTCCGACCGTCCTCGAATATTGGCATTCCAAAAAAATTGAATTTCACGTCGCTCTGTTGATTGGCATCGCGATGATTAGTGCTGAACATTCAATCGATATTTTTTTTGTCGATAGATTGATTGATAGCAAAAAAAGGTTTATGTCCGTACATCCTTATTCTAACTAATATTATAAATGCGAAAGTAAGCTCATTTGTTTGTTACGCTTTCACGTCCTAACATCACATCATTAGATTTTGCATACACGTTGTCAGGGGTACAGAAAAGGTACCTTTCATATAGATAGGGTTAGTATATTGTAGCGTGTCTAACGAGTTTCGCGCGAAAGAAGTCGCGAAAATAGGTTTAAATAAATGAGGTTACGCTATTGGAAATGGTCGGTTGTTGACAGCCAACAACAACAGCAATGCCGCCGATGGGCATGTGACGGCCCGTATTTTTCTGAATATTCATGATTTTTTTTATAAAATAAACGTTAAAAGGGGGGGTCAATCAAATTTTTTTTTACAAAATCCCGCTACTATTTTATTGACTTTAAACTTGTGTTTTTTTTAAATAAATACTGTTTTTTTTTAAATGTCTTCACCTCCGTTTTTTTTCATAGTCGTAAAATTTTAGTTAATCCGATAAAATAACTCATTAGCGTTTAGAAATAATAAACAGAATCAAAATCGAGCCAATAACATCGGAGATATGGCAAACGCTACTCAAAAAAAAAAAAAATTGAATAACATGAAAAATATTCAAGATAGATCTTAAATTTTCGAAAAAAATCATGAATATACAGAAAATACGGGTGGTCACATGTCCATGGGCGACATTGCATATTATTATTGTTATCTTAAAAATATTAATTAAGACGAATAAATTCTAAATCGTTAAGATTTTGTAATCGTACTTACACATTTGACTTATTTTGCATAGACAAAAAAAAAAACCTGGCAGTCTATTTCCAAAAACTCCTCCTTATTAACCATCCATGCTCAAGTTGAATATGGCACAACTTATTCTTCCAAATCGACTAAAACAACTTAATTAATAGTGTCCGGCCTCTTAGTCCTCATACCTGTCTACTATTATAAACGACTGACGGTCAAGAATTCCTTTACGAAATGGAACAACAATGTTTTATTTGAAAATCGAACAAAGCCGCGGACATACCTGAGTATCAAAGTAACAGTTTGATTTATCCTAGCTAAAGGGAGAGGGGAAAGGGGGACCTTTTGGTGCAGAATCACTGTGTTCAGATAAAAGGTATAAGATTAGCTTTTGTAAGATGAATCGAAAGTTGGAATATTAATGGTTTACCTGATAGATACTAATGATAGGACTGATAGGACTAATTAAGCTACTCCAATGTACCCCAAGGAACAAACAATTATTTTAGACTATTTTAGACTACACGATTACTATATGAGCATATAATTGTAGGATTATTTTATTTGACTGTAAGTCAATTTATTTTAATTTTGTTTTCATTTATTGTTGACATAATCTACTCTTTTTGTGGTGATGTAAATTATTTTAGCATAATAATATGCACTATTATATAGAATCAAGTTTTTTCAACTGAACAGACAGCTGTGCTGCTGGGGAGTTTGTTGCGCCACTTCTTCTTCCCAGCTTATGCACTAGGAAGTGGTGAAGGGTGGGCGTTTTTGGGGGACTGTCTTATGTAATTTTGACGTTCGAAAAGTGCTGATTTCTCAGCCTAGTTTGAATAAATTACTTTTGAATTTGAATTTGATAAAGTCATTTGACTTATAGCTACGTCGGGCTGTGCTAACTTCCAGTGCTTGCGTCAGTATTAACTGACTCAAAATACTACTATTTTTAACCGACTTCCAAAAAGGAGGTTATAATTACGTTCGACGCGTATGTGTTTTTTTTATGTATTTCCCCCGATTTCTCCGTCAATTGTGGACCGATGTTGAACATTTTTTTTGTATGAAAGGGTATGCTCCCGGATTGGTCCCATATAAATTTTATTAACTTTGCTTGAATAGTTTTTGAGTAAGCTTCAATAATAAGTATTTTTCCCACTTAGTATAATTGTGTGGATGATAATTATGATGATAACTTCCTGTGACTGTTATTTACATAGCAGGTACTGGTATTCGAATTTGTGTGGGGTAGGTACCACAACTAAAAAGTGAAAAATAAAAACTTTTTACAAAAAAAAAAACAACCGACTTCCGCATTGTACTTAATTATTTTTTTTAAATAGTCCTCCAACGTCTTGTGGCTAATCACTCGTTGTGGATCGATGTGGGATTTTTATTCAATGTGTAGATACACGGTGTAAGGAACATCGATGCAGAAACTGTCACGATGAATTTAGCGACGGGGAATCAAACCCCGGACGCCGTAGAATAGAAAAATGAAACTAAAATATCACCATACATTCGCGTATAATTTTCGCTAATAGAGGAATAGGAAGAGGAACAAACAATGATTTAAAAAGTAAAAAGCCCGGTAACAACCGTACAAAATGTAGGTAAATAAAAAAGTTTGTCGCTATCCGATATAGTAGATAGTTACTGTTTAAATATTAATTTTGGTGATTTTGAGATGTGGATCAGAAAGGTTCTTAAGGGTTTCTATTTAAGGATTTCCCACGCGCTCGTTCTACGGAAATCGTTAGTTAGTTGTGAAACTATTTGCGTTTCGCGTCGGTCAAAGCGGGGTAATATGTTGAAGCTACGACCCTGGCTTAAAGTCCTTCTATCGCACAGTTTTGTCCAATTATATAACCGGAACAACCTACTATACAACTATAAAAAAAGTGAAATTAACACACAAATAGTATCAGTAAAGGTAAAAAAAAAAATGCGTCACACAGACAGACACGAAAAGCAACTTTAATTTATAATAATGTATAGATAACACTTGTGTATCCGGAAGGTCAGCAAACGTGTTAAACCAATATTTATCTAGTTAAGTCCCAAATAATAGAGAGCGATCCTATTGCCATTAACCAGGTGCAAACAAGATTTTGAGCTAATATTGAGATATTCCTAATCCCAAAAATACTGTCTGGCCTGGAGGTTGATCCCGAGACCACACGCTCAGCAATCGGGCGTGCGTCCCCCAGACCAAAAATAATATAGGTAATGAGTATAATAATTTTTTCCTTATATCATTTAACAATACCCACGCTAACAATACATTAAAAAGTTAACCCACCTCCCCCCTGGGGGAAGTATAAGGAAAGAGAAAGGGGGGGTTCTTAGCGTGGGATACAATGACATGGTCAGACGTTACAAGAGATTTAGTTGGCTAGAAACGAGGCGGGGAGTTTTATGGGCAAATAAATACTGTTCGCAGGTATGCAGCTTGCTCCAGCTTGATTATTATCGACGAAGCTTTAAAAGAGAGCTGTAAAAAAAAATTGAAAATCTTTTCAAGCTTAAACATATAAATTTCTCTGTGTATGTGAGAAATAAATGTCTCATTATTTCTGTCTTTTTTGTTAGACTTAGTTGTTTAGTACCGTTTTAGTGTATTTTCAAATGATTAATTGCTCTGAGTACCGACTCATGATCCCAGTGAACGTCATGATCAACTCTTTACTATTTCAAATACCTATAGTTCTTTTTAAAGCTGCTTTCCTCATTTCTAATATTGGTGTGATTTAATAAATAAATAAAAATATTTATAAATAAATAATAATAATAATAAACCCTAGTTTGTAGCATACTAAAGCCACACGCTGCCCTGCGGCAGCGTGTGGCGAGCTGTTGGGCAGTAGCGACCCCACGGACCTTATCTCCCGGGAGAAATCTTGTTCCTCATCTCTGGCTTGCCTTTATTGGCCGGCTGGAGTGAACA
Organism: Agrochola macilenta; assembly: GCA_916701695.1. Lineage (NCBI taxonomy): Eukaryota > Metazoa > Arthropoda > Insecta > Lepidoptera > Noctuidae > Agrochola > Agrochola macilenta. The sequence continues at coordinate 24,457,415 of OU753553.1, forward strand.
CTGACGAGGAACAGAGCTCCCACCTCATTCTTGCCTTAATTGGCCGGCTTGAGTGGAGATTCGCAAAAGCAAACGTGCTCGGAGGAGGAAGTATCCCAGTAAGTGCTCGTAGGGATCTTGACCATCTTCCGGGCTCTGGGATTGTTCTGAAAGCCGTGGAATACCTTTCCACTCCTCAAGCACCTCAGGACATGTTGCTCCTTTGTCGTTACGTCACTATGTGCTAGCGACAGTTTCCGGCGGCCCATTATTGAGTGTGCAAGTCACCCCCTGCCATTTTATCCGTGTATATTTTAACATTGATCAGGCAGGGGGCATAGGCCTTCCATAGTTTTAGGTAACCAATCCACTATAGCCACCCAAACCCATAGCCCAATTTTTTTTGTTTCCATGTTCTGCAATAGTCCTGCAACAAACGGGGGTTGTCCTTGGGTGCACTTGCACAGTGCACACAGGGATAATCGTCGGTTGGTGCCTCATTCCATTTAAAATTGTCTAAGGGACCTCTGCGAGTTGGCTTCGGCCCCTCGTACGCCTTCCAAAAAACCGGGACCCCATGGTGCCGAGATATGTATGTATACATAAATATCTTCTATATAATAATAATATTTATTTTTAATTAATATTTATTTTATTTTAAATTATTATGGTAAGAGAACATCTAAGTATTTGGTACCTAAAGTGTTTAAAAAAGTAGATTTATTAAGGGAAAAAGTAAAAATTTGTAAAGGATCACTTAAGACAAATATAAAAAACATTATACAGGATAGCAAATAGAATTAAAAACATTGTTAGTAGGTATGTGCGTAAGGTGGTGCATTGTTATGTAAAAGAGCGCCTCTCACCATCAAACGTAAAGGTTTGGCGAGTTTAGAATTAATTAACACCTCTGTATTAAAATATCATTAAACAAAAAAAATAAAAAATAAATTGACTGACAAAAACCACAATATGACAACTTAAACACAGAACACATTAATTCCGAACTGAATAACAAACGAAACTAGGACAGTTCAAATGTTTCGATCCCGCCACAATATTCGTAGACGTACGGGCTACGAGCTACGCGGTTGCTACGCGTGGGCGGTATGGCTACGAGCGTAGTAGCTACGGCGTAGCGCGTAGTAACGTTGTTATTGTATATTTTGACGGCGCCAGCGTCTTGAAATCAGCTGATGCGTTTGTAGCATACTAAATTACAAATATAAATGTATTTTGTTTTTATGAATTCATAACATCACGCTATTCTCTCTTATAGGACTAAGCTGAGATCTGAGTACAGAATCAGAGAAAATGTGCTTAGTTAATAAAAAACCTGTAGAGTTGCGACTAACAACAGAGGGGCAATTCCCGTAATTTTTAAGAACGTTCGCATTCTAATCTCATTCGCAACCTTTCAAAAATACAATCAATTTACCAACTTTTTTGACAAGTTTGACATATTCGGACTTGAATGTGAACGTTATTTATTTACGAGAATTGGCCTTCTGGGTGAATACCATACTAAAATAAAAATAAAATTACATATATCTTCCAAATGTATAGTACCTATGAAGAAAGGTTTACCGTAACGTTTGGTATGGACAGCCGGCGTCAAAGACATTAATCAAGATAATGCGGGTAGGAAGATCAATCACACAGGCCGGAATAGTTCTTTGACATTGTTCAAGGTCAACAGGGGGCTGTAGGTAGTAGGGGAGGCTTTGACATAATCGTTGTACCTGCTGTTAAAACAAGGCGGTTTGGGTTTCTCAATTCTAAGTTACTTAATTTAATTTTTAAACTGAATTGAACCAAATTTAATAAAATAATTAAATCAAACAATATGCGTGTCGGACCTCTCACAAAGAAGGATTCCGTAGTTGGGATGAATTTATCCCAAAAACGTAACTTTGTAGTTGAAAACATGTTTTCCCATACGTCGATATACGTCACGGTCAATTCTCCAACTGCAAATGTAAGTTTATAATCGCGATTTTTTTTTTTATGATGAAACTACTCATTAACGATTTTCGGACTTTTACCTTTACTTGTGCTGTGAGACCTTGCTTCCTGCCAAATTTCATGATTCTAGGTCAACGGGAAGAACCGTAGTAAGTAGGTTTGATTTATTTGCGAGTATGGAAATATGTCATACTAGCTGCGCCCCGCGGTTTCACCCGCATAAGTCTCGATCCCGTAAAAATATCGGGATAAAAAGCATCCTATGTGTTAATCCAGGTTATGAACTATCTGTGTGTCAAATTTAATCCAAATCCGTTCTGTAGTTTTTGCGTGAAAGAGTAACAAACATCCACACATACATACAAACTTTCGCTTTTATACTCGTAATATTAGTAGGAAGTAGGATAAATGGGCGTTTCTTTATTGCGTTGAATTAGAAGCTTATTTTTTTTAGAGCTCCAAGGGACCATATATCTACGTATTTGTTTGTATATTAATTTCAACTAGATACCTCTACGCGTTCCTGAGAAAATGGGGCTTTACAGACTGACAGACAGACACTTGGGCAGACGGACAGACGGACCGACGGACAACGAAGTAATCCTATAAGGGTTCCGTTTTTTAATCATTCAAAATCATCCGTAATCGGAATACCGCAAAATTTTCTCGTCGCAGTTTTTTTTGTCGCTCAGTTACCTATGCTCACTGAACTTATATCAAAACCATTTCAGAAGTACATAATATAATTTAATCGTTACTCTTACCTCAAACTTACAAAATAACATAATAAAAACAACGGCACGATACAAACGCTAGCAATAGCTGTAATACTGAATAATATCCCACATTTGTCTAGGTCGAGGTGGCGAGCTTGTGGGATTTGAGCGAGTGCTCCTCTCCCTCGATACCGCGGTAACTGGCAGAAACTCGTGAATATTATAGACCTGGATCTGTGCTTCGTTGCCTCATCGTATGAGTTGAGGAGAAGGGATAAGGTTGCAGAGGTATATGTTATCTCTTGAGATAAAAATCAAGTTATGGATTAGGATTCGGTACTGCGAGCTAGAGAGTAAATTCTTATTGATTACCTAATTGCGGTCAATTACAAACCACTAATGCGTCGCTCCTATAATTATCTTCTTCTATATATTATAATAAAGTAGGTATTTAGTCGGAAGTTTTATACATAGTACATTAATATTTAGTTGTATTTATTGTATGTAAAGTCATAAAAACCGTGCGAAGCAGGGGCGCGCGCTAGTATACAGAATTCAATCTTTGTAAGTATTTGTTAATCAACGAATGAAAAAATGAAAGTCTTACTATTATAATATTTGTAAAAAATCTGCTTTTATGTTGTTATCATATTGATTTCTAGGTAACTCATCTAATTAGAATGAACGAAATGTGTTTTCAAACAAAAAAGCGCTACAGAATTAAATCGTAAAGAGTAGTCATATACGCGTAAACATTTCAAACTGGGACATGAGCATTTCCAAATCCACTGTTGAATCGACCAACTCGGTAATCAATTCGGTGGACATTTAAAAAAGAATCAATGTTATCTATTCACGCATCGGTGGTAATGACATGGATATATTTCATGTGTTACTATGGACGCCTGTAGGTAATGTTTCATGTAACGTTAACGGGCAAAAAAACGGTGATACAAAATCCGTGTTCGGTGTTTAAGGAAAACATAGGAATAAATTACACTTTTGAAAAATGATTTGACATTAGACATTGACATTTTAAAAGCTCTGCAAGAGAAGAAGTAAATACCACAAAGTACCAAAAGTAAGTGTAGTAAGTAGTCTGTGTGCCTGAATTCCCATTTATCCCACTGACAAAACACGGCAATATATGTTTTAATATTCACATTATAAAACCTCCTGTGCTGTATATTTTCCTGTTATCTTCAGACAACCAGAGCAATATTCATATCAGCCAGTACATTGATTTACATCTATGAAAACATTATTTGCTTTGAAATAAACAAATAATTCTCGAAGAGGGCACTGGTAAGTTTCGTCGTTAATATTCAATGAATTAAACTTAGTTAAGTACTTATTGCTTTTGATTTTGTGTAAAATACTTCCATTTTCCTGTTATCTTCAGACAACCAGAGCAATATTCATATCAGCCAGTACATTGATTTACATCTATGAAAACATTATTTGCTTTGAAATAAACAAATAATTCTCGAAGAGGGCACTGGTAAGTTTCGTCGTTAATATTCAATGAATTAAACTTAGTTAAGTACTTATTGCTTTTGATTTTGTGTAAAATACTTCCATTTCTTTGTGAACGCATTCACAAAGATGTCAATTAGCTTATGAAATCTTAAAAGGATTTTCCGTCGAAAGCAATTAAATGTTTATAAGGTTCCCTTTTATCACGAAAATTTATTACAGCATGGCTGAAGTAAGTGATCGGCATTTGGCCGCGCTAAAAATAGTACGAAAGATGTATTAAATATGTCTCCTCTCAAGGAAAACTCTCGATCTCTCTGGCAACAGATAGAGAAGGAAAACATGTAGAATACAGGAAAAATTGTAAGTAGATGTTTCTCGGAAAAACATTGAGTCTACGAAATTACGTATTTGTTTTTCTAAAACTTACTGAAATTAATGACGGAGAGGAAAGGAGGCCTATGGCCTTTACCCAGCAGTAGGTGATCCCAGGCAGAAATGATGCCCCTGTCTTTTAGCTATTAAAAAACGAGGTTCTAAGTTCCACTGTTAAAGAAAACTTAGAAAATGAACCACAAAGATGATTCAAATTAATCTGGTTACACAAACATAACGCTGGCAAATCGTTAAAAACACAACCGTCAGCCGTCAAGCGAATTCCAAGGAGGCATAAATCCTTTTCCGTCGGACTTTTTTAATAAGCATCAAGGTGTGGCGGTGGGGAGGGGGGCGCGGGGTCGGCCTGGGCCCAGACGCCCGCCTACGCGCGTCGCTGCGGACGTCTCCACGTCCCGCCTCCGCCACAGTTTGCCAGCGGTGGGCCGCGTGCCCGCCGCGCCGCCGCCGCGCGACCATTCCTACCAACACTTTACGTATTTTCTACCTATTTGTATTTTTTAATATTAAGTTAAAGGTGAGTGTACTCTATTTAAAGTTATAAGTGATTTTTTTTTTGTTAAGTTTTGTGCTTTTTGATGGTGTTTCATGTTTTTTGCTTTATGTTTTTAGTAATTTTTTGTTTTCATTTTTCAGTGTTTAATTTTTATGGGTGTTTATTGTGAATTTGGGAATACAGGAACATGTTTTAATTTATTTTAAAACGCAGTGCCATGGACCGAATAAATAAATTTTTACCATTATTATTTTATTGTTGGGTAACATACTTAAATAGTATTTTTAAGATAAACCCGTAAACACAGATAAAACGGCAAATTATTTTGTGCTCCTTACATCTGCTACCATCATTACAATTGAATTACTTACTGAATGTTACATTAAATTGCTGTCGAAAACGTTAACGTCTTCGTTCATTAATTATTTTAAAATTAAAGCATGTTTCATTTAAATTGCGAGTGGACAGTTTAAGTATTTCTTAATTAATTTATATCAATTAACGCGATCTTAAAAGCTCAAACTCTTGAATACAAATAATGGTCCGTTTCTCGAATATTATTTGGTTGGTCAAAATTATTTTTACGTGACGTTATTTAATCTTAAGTTTTCATATGACGCGTATTTTGGTTAATTCTTATATCAAATGTGAACATTTTTTTCAAAATCAAAATCATAATATTTTATTTCACATAAACTTATATGGCCACTTATGAGATGTCAGAAACTAGGTGCCTTTTTCTAATTACTCGTTTCCTATGGAGAAGAGCCCGAAAGAAACTAATGGTTACTCTTTACAATGTTTTCAAATTACAGTGTTGATAGGTATGGGAGGACAGTGTAGGCCTATCAACAAGTACCAGGTACTTAACAGAATAGAAAATGGTCAACAAATCTACAGTTCACAAGGCATACAACGTTCTCACATCAACATAACATCAAATAATCTATACATAAATAAGATAAATAAAATAATAAAAATAAAAACCTAGTATGATTGCCATTAGAACTGTAACAAAACTGAATTAATGTCCTGTCAACAAAAGCCACTAATAAAGAGTTGAAATTAGAATTGTAGGTATATAATGTCAAATAATGAGAAAATAATGTCATGGAATTAAGTCCAAAATAAAACTTACCATATTTAGGACCAGTTAATAGAAATTTACATAGTTATGCTGATAATGAGTTGCCAGGGAAGCCACATGTGCCGAAGAAATGCCAGACTCACTCGTCTTCAACGTAGTCTTTAATTTTATACTATGTTTTTTTGATAAGGACACGCTTGATGTGGGTTTTGAACTTTCCATCGCTAAGTTCTGTAACCGACATAGCAACTTGTTATAAAAGCGGATACTGTTTATATGAAATAACTTGCTTGTTTCATCTAAATTTGGGTATCATAATTTCATGTTTACTACGCTTATTTTGAAAAGTCCTAAGTTTCTGCGAACAATCAAAATACTTTCTAAGATGTAATAATTATCATAATGATAATCATTTATTTGTCAGAATATGGTACATTTTATGGTCTTAAGATTAGTCAGTGTATCATCATATTCTGCCAAGTGTGGCGTGCAATATTAGGTACATACTCGTACATTTATTACAGGATAGAGGTTATATTAGGTTGGTATTAACATGATTGATTGCATAATTACGAAGTAGAATTAATATTTTGGGTATGTTAGTTTCAGTTAATAATAATATCATAAACACCCACAATTTATTAAGGATGTCAAACTATCATTTTAATGTCAGAGTATCAAGAGTTGGATGTCAAAGTATAAAAGATTAACAATTCAATGATGTTGTCAAAGTATCATTCAAATAGTCGTTTAAATTATAATAACATTTAATATATAGTAAGTCTTGCAGTTTCTTTTTAAATCCATTTAAACATCTTTAATTGATTTTGGAATTTTGTTATAAACGCGGGGCTATGCAAAATATGCTTCCCCACTTTCTGCCAGGCTGTTTTGGCTCTTTCCCACTTTCTACCAGGCTGTTTTGGCTCTTTCTCACTTTGTACCAGGCTGTTTTGGCTCTCCGACCGCGAAACATAATAATTCTGCCTGTTACATTTCACAGTATCTGATAGGTGGGGAAACAAGTGTGTATTTAACTTAATAAATAAGGCAGTTTCATAACTATACAAAGCTGGGAGTTTAGTGGTATGAGGAACAGGGTGTAAAGTTCACTCATCCACCATAGAAAAGGGAGGATCCTCCGACCAGACGGGTGTCGTGTCTGGCGGGCAAATGCCCAGAGGTTGAAGTTGGGAGATTGTATATATGTCCATCGCGCGGTAAACTCTAAGTGCGCGATGTAGGATTTGTGTGTCAGGTCTTTGATGCGTAGTTCGCATGTGGCGATGTAGATGCCGCCACAGGATTGTCAGAATTTTGTATTTTTTTTAATATCTCAACTGTCCGTTACTTGAAGTCCTAACATGGCTCTGATGGATCGCTTTTGAGCTTTAGCAGTGGCTTCTCTGTTTGTTGATCAATGTGATCCTTTCAGTTGAGCTGCCTATCAATAATCAAGTCTATAAATTTTGTACTATCTCCATCGTCAATTTTGTTACTTTGGTATTGAACCTCCATTTTCGAATTGGGTTTTTTATGGCCAAAATGTATTATTTGGGTTTTGTCAAGGTTAATTTTTTAATTATTTATATTCAGAGAGATTAATGAATTGACCGCGGTATTGACACCAAATTCATATAGTTCAGGTTTATTGCAAGGTATTGGTACCGTACTATCGTCAGCAAACAGTGTGATAGGGAAGTCTATGGCTTTGGGCAGGTCATTAATATAAATCAAGAACAGTACCTAAGGGACCCAATACACTCGGCAGCCGGTGGAACTTCGTTGAGCACTTCCGATGTGTAGCTCCCAAACTGGAGAGGGCTGGGGCTGCTTTGAAGCGGCTTCTGCCCAATCTAGGGGGTCCAAACGCCTCCTGCCAGAGGCTCTACGCGGGGGTCGTGCGGTCCATGGCTCTTTACGGGGCACCGGTGTGGGCGCGTTCTATAAGGCTGCGACCAGCCCGCCGATCGAACGCGTCCCAAAGGGTCATGGCCATAAGGCTGGTCCGAGGATACCGCACGGTCTCCCGTGAGGCGGCGAGCCTCCTTGCCGGACTACTGCCGAGGCAAAAGTCCACGCGCACATCTGGGAGTGTCGCGAGGAGGCGAAACGCCGGAGAGTAACTCCGCTGCCGCGAGAAATCACGGCACAGTGGACAGAGCTCCGGTGGGATCTCATGGCGGCATGGAGGGTGCGATTGTCGCAACCCAGAGCTGGGCACGCCACAATTGCGGCGATAAGTCCCGTCTTTGAGGAGTGGCTTGAGAGGCGCCATGGCGTCCTCACCTTCCGCCTGACGCAGGTCCTCACCGGACACGGTTGTTTCGCGAGGTTCCTGTTCCGCATAAGGTGGGACGAAACGCCCGGGTGTCACCACTGTGTGGATCGTCCGGAGGACACGGTGGAGCATGGAGGTCTGCCCGGCTTGGGCGGAGCACCACCGTGTCCTCACGGTGTCGATCGGCGGCGGCGATCTCTCGCTTCCGGCCCTGGTTCAGGCCATGGTTCGGAGCGAGAGTGCATTGGAGGCCGTCACTTCCTTCTGCGAAGCAGTAATGCTCGCGAAGGAGGAGGCGGAGCGCGCGAGGGAGATGCAAGAAGCACGCCCTCGCGCCCCTAGTCGCCGCAGGAGACGCCCCGGGCGTCGGCAGTCGCGAGCCGACTTCCGGCCACCGCGAACTTGCGAACGGTGAGCAATGGGTAACTCGCCGTCCGATAAGGACCAGGCCCGGGTCGACGGCGCATTGTGTTCCACGCGCGCCTCAAAGAGATGTCAGCACCAACTGACGGGGTCCGTAAGGACCAATGCCTGCTGGGGTTGCGGGTAAAGTCTGACACAAGGAGCGGGAGAAGTTATTTGATAATTTCCCGCCGTCAAAAAAAAAAAAAGGGACCCTATACACTGTGGTACTCCAAAATACACTGTGCGTTCATTGGACAGGTATGTAACTTCTTCTTTAGTCTTTAGATTTAAGTCTGTTATAGCAGTGAATTGTTTTCTTTTTGAAAGGTAAGTGCATAATAAACCCAGAACGTTACCTCTTATATCATAGGAGTCAAGTTTGTTGCGTAAAATATTGTGGTCAAAACCTTGCGTCATATCACAATACGCAGCACAAACAAGTGTCTTATTATCAATATTAGTCATAATTTTGTTTAAAAAGTCATAATTAGCAATATGAATTGTCATATTCTTTAGGAAACCATATAGCTCGTTACCAGATCAAATCAAATGTTGTTTTATGTAAGCGTATAGCTCATGTTAAATATATTATACATAATTTTTTGAAAAAAAGTGCAATGCACAAAGAGAAGGCAGTGTCAGTCATTGAATTTGTTTCTAAGGGACTCGCGAGGACCCACCCACATTATAAACCGCGCGGATTGCCCTCTTTTGTAAAATGAAAATTAAATCTACGTCAGCTGCCGATCCCTACCAGATCGACATATAACAGAATACTGTGGAAATAAGCAAAGAATACTAACGTAGCTACAGCTATAGTTGTAATGTAGTAGTATAGTAGTAGTATAGTGTACAGCTACAGCTGTAGTTCTATCTTCAGTCAACTGCCTCATTTTTCTTCCTGCATATGCAGCCCCATTGCAATTTTTAATCTAAAGTACTTCCTAGAATGCAGTTTCCGTTATAGCATCTCATTGATGAGAATCTTAATTTTACTTAAGTTTTTATGTCGTTCAGTAATGTACAGTACATTCATCAGTAAGGGATTATTAACTGCGAACCATTTCGAAAGAATAGCCAGACTGTTGTTGACCAGTAAGACTTCATCAAAAATAAGAGAAGTGGCATCAGGGAATGGAACTATATGCTATAAGTTAGCCATCATGACTTGTGCCTTAAGGCTAAGTTATAATAGCCACACGGGTCGATTGATCAGGTTAATCTACGCTTGCCGTGGTTGGTCCGTGGATGGGTGACCATCGTTACATACCAATACCAATACCAATACGTGTCTCTGAAAGCAAGTTAAGCCGTTGGCCCCGGCTGACATTCGAATGATCTTTGACGTTACGGGTCGTCAGGAAACCGAAAGTCTAATAGTCAAAGTCATCATTTATTTCAAATAGGCCCTTTTGAACGACAAAAATTACAAAAAAAATAATTGATTCTAGTCGCCCCTTCCAAAAGGTAGTTTTCGTATGGAGAAGAGTTGGCAAGAAACTCCACCGTTACTCTTTTAAAATATTTTATTTATGTAGGGACATGAGTTATATAATTATATGTGAGACGATGTACCAAAAAAAAAAAAATACAATCTTACCAAGGGGTATCGTATTATCCAATCACTGGGTTGTGGAGTTGAGATAGGCAGTAGCTATATGTAAAATATTGGTATTCAGCATCCGGTTAGACTGGAAGCCGATACTAACATAGTTGAGAAAAAGGAAGATCATTAATATAAACTAGGAATAGGAAAGGGCCAAGAATTGGACCTTGAAGCACGCCCATCACCTTAACTTGAGATCCCGAGGACGTTGCCCCATCAACGTTTACTTTTGGCTGCCTGTTTGATAGATAGGAAAGAACAGGATCTGCAGGTTATTCACGAAATACAGATCAGTGTATTGTGGTCAACGAAGTCAAACGCTTTTGAGAGGTCACAGAAAATGCCAATTGCATCCTGGAAATTCTCCCAGGATTATAAAATGTGACTGATGAGTTTTACTCCTACGTCAGTAGTCGACCTACCTTTCATGAAACCAAACTCTCGACTGCGACTAATCCCATTTGAGTTTAAATGTAACATCTTCTCTCTTCTCGTAAGCTTTAACAGACACGTTGCGTGGCATTAGTTATATCATCCCGCGTTTTTTATTTTGCATTGGTAGTTTATTTGGCTGCATTATTGACCTAGCACAAACGGGAGTGACAGGAATTAGAATGACCCACATTACGAGTTAAATTCGATTAATAAAAGATTTAATAAAGGTTTTAAGGTACACGGGCTGGTGGTACCAGCTGTTTAATATAAGATAGATAGAACGATTCCGTAAGAATCCTCTTGTTAAAGGCGTCTTTTGCAATATTTACGGCGGGTAGGGAAAGGGAATGCCATTGTTTTTCCAAAATCAGTTAAATGAAGCGTTTATTTACATACAAAATGACTTGTAATATGGCGTTTTCCTTCCAGGACGTGTTGGTATGAACAATTTTCAACAAAGCACCCTATAAAACCAAAGCAAAAATTCATGGGATTCGAGAAAGCCCAATTTTTATGTAGTTTTGAAAATTTCCTACGATTCGTCACTAATTATTACACACACACACACACATACACATTTCTCTAAACTCTCTTATTGAATGGCGTTTATTGCTCTTCTTGCTTACCTAATACTTTAACAAACCTTTTGATGATACCAAATTTTCTAAAACAGTTAAAAGTTATAGGAAGTAGTTTGTTAACCATTTTCAAAAATCATCTACGTTGTAAATGAACTTTGACACCAGTTTACTCAAAATTTTAGTATGGCACTAAGCGTACAAATTTAGGAAGACAACTTCATTTAATTAACCCTTTCCTATCCAACGGTACTAATTCTTACCGCCTACTTATAACAAGGAACAAAAGTTTAAAAAAAAACGTAGGTGCCTATGAAATAGTCGATAATGCTGGCATAATGTTGAATTTGCGAATTGCTTCAACATTAAAAAATTGTGGGATAGTCGAATTAATTATCTGGTTTATGCAATGAATTCGAATCCCATGAATTTTCGGGGTACTTTTGTTGCAAATGGGTCACACTACCACATCTTGGAAGGAATATGTCAAATTACAAGTCACCCTCTAAGGATCTGCAAAAAAAAGAGTTCAATATCTTTTTAAAGAATTATTTCTGAGACAATTAAATACAATACATTCCATTAGGCATGTTATGCTAAAATTAAATTACTAAAATGATTTGACTTCATACTTTCATTCAGTAGTTCGGGAAAATAATAAACAAACATATCAAACAACCCTTTGACCCAAAAATTCTAAAATACCCTACAATACACTAGCCGAGTTGTATTCAAAATAGACTACAATACAATAGGTTGGTATAGTCCTATTGAACACAAGTTGCGGGTATAAATGAACGCTTTAATTAATACGCTGCGAGCTGAGTTAGTAACTTGTCACTACATACTACATAGAATGAACCCACTTCAACTACGTAGGTAGCTACAATATGTACCTATATACCTACGTATAAGCCCTAAAAAGTTATAATCCTTTGGTAAAGAAATACATCTTTACATATAATTATGTCATGTGTACCACAATTAAAGGTAAAAACACCCAATTTTATTCTTTAGTAACGTTTACAAGTAAATTTTCCGTCATGTTTTCTAAAGACCAGCACTGCTCGGCCCTTAGGACCGAAAACGAATGTTTTCACCAAATGGTAACTTTTGGCACGGTTTTACGCCTTTTTAAATACTCTATTTTCGCTTGTTAACGAATACTTTTTGATATGGGAAATGCAAATAGGATTACTCTACCCAGCAACGGTAGGGTAAACCACGAAATATTTACTATTATTAGTATGGATAAGTTTAGTGCGCGTAGCTACGTGGTAAATGTTTACGTTTGCTCACTCGTATTAAAGGACCAACAGTATTGAAAATCGAATGCTCAAAGTTTACACAGTCAACTGCCTACACTCTCGGGGCAATATAAAATACCGATACATACTTTGTCTCATCACATACCGCTGCCGGCCGTTTTACAAGCCAATTTAATATCGTGACCGTGCCCCGGGTACCCCCGCTACTGGCACATAATGGCACACAGTGACCGTGCCTCGGGTTCTGGCACATTATAACACACAGTGACCGTGCCTCGGGTTCTGGCACATTATAACACACAGTGACCGTGCCTCGGGTTCTGGCACATTATAACACACAGTGACCGTGCCTCGGGTTCTGGCACATTATAACACACAGTGACCGTGCCTCGGGTTCTGGCACATTATAACACACAGTGACCGTGCCGTGGGTACTGGCACATTATAACACACAGTGACCGTGCCGCGGTACTGGCACATTATGGCAAACAAGCCCCGGGTACTGACACAGATAGCACACAGGCCCCTAATGAACGAAGCACGGTTATTTGCATTTTTTTTCCAACGGCTTGGCGCAAATATTGTGGATATTAAAATAATATCCTAAGCAATAAAGTGGTTTTGGATAACTTTGCTCTTTGTTGGACGAGAAAATAGCGAAGATTCCCAGACGACTATGAAAAACAGCTTTAGAATCCCGCAGTCTGAATTTAAAAATACTGGTGAAATAATATGTAATACTCCGTTTTCTTTTCACAATAAACAAGTTTGCCACGACTGCACCTTGTGTAAGTGTACAGAAGTTTAAAAATTATGAAACCGCGGTTCTACTTAGAACAAGGACTTAACTTTAAGCGAAGAAAAGTTTAAACGGTACTGAAGTTGCGGACAACATATTAGTTAACTTTACATATATATATATATATACGTATACTTACATCTGAACGAAAGATTTATCAAAGCTTTTTCACAAACTGATTTTTTTAATACATTGTATCAAAAAGGATCTTTTGTAAAGGTCACAGGAACATCTGAATATGTAAAGAAGCAGAATATTGGAGCCAAACAGTCCTTTTGTAAAGGTTAAGATACTCGGATGACCTTTAACAATTTGGGCTTATGTAAACAATGTTATGGGTACAAATACCACGTTCAAGGGCGGAGACGTTCATCTCATTCAATAATTATTTAGGAGTAGGGATTAAACAGGTGCAGAACCTAAAACAAAAAACAATTGTCAAATCTAACATGGAAAAGTAATTAAATTTTCCCCCCTAAAAGATGGGAAGTTTCTTGTTCGTTAAAATCGCAACAGTCAGTGTTTGTCAAAGTGTACAGCAAATTAATAAATATCATTAACCCAACTTTGTACTCGGCAAATACAAAGTTGGACAAGTACCGAAATGTGTCAAAAGTTTAAATTTTAGAAGAAAATTAATCTTAAACACTGTCTGAAGTTGGTGAGCGATACAGTAATATTAAATCGATTAGGTACTCGTTGATATTATAGTACTCTGGTTGTAAAACCACATTGTTTTGTAAACGGTCTTGACTTTCACATGTCGCCATCGCCATAGTGTTTTGCTGGATTGACTCGAAGCTTGTTTTGCTCGAAGGACGATCTACACTTATTATTCTTTGACTATTAAGACAGACAAGACAGAGTCATTAAGAGCGTACATTCTGAAAGGGGGCAACGTCGCAAATAGATGTCAAATGTTTCGGTGTTTTGATTAATTTGACAGTATGTAGTACTGTAGGGAAATATGAAATACAACTAGCGAACTAAAATATTAATTATTATGAAATGCAATAATTAATATCGTACAACCGAATATTTCGTTTTAGATGTAAAAAAAAATACAAGTTTGAAACATTCCAAATATCTTTTTTACTCCTATGGTTACAACAACTAATTCAGTGTTATAATTGAAATTTATAATTAATATTCTAGTTCACTAGTTAGCGATATTTCATATTTCCATACAGTAATATTGCCAAATTAATCAATCCAGGTAAATATTTGACAGCTATTTGCGACGTTGCCAACTTTTACAATAAATGCTCTTAACACCTCTCAAATCTACATAGTTGTTCCGTAACTTCAGTCTGTTCATATTTTTCAAGAGAATATCAGTAACACGCGTAACACAGAATACATGCCACAAAGGACCAAACACAATGCCCACAGTATTCCCAAAAAACAAATTCTGCGCGATCTTCCTCCCTTCGTCCGTCATATCACTAATCGCTCACACTCCTGAGCCCTTCACTTCCCTCTCATTCTCTCACGCACAAGTGAGAGAGAAGGCATAACTCGAGTAGGGAACCGACCCCAGAACGTCTTATTTGGGTCAAGTTCAGCCACCATCTGGGCCGTTTAGTGCTAACTTTGACAATAAATATCGATTCTTAAGAAATATTAGGTCGACAATGATATTTTGTGTTATGGGCATGGTGGTTCGATAGTGTGTGTATTGAACAGGTAGTTTCAAATAGCAGCGTTCATTTTTGATTATCAAAAAAATATCGTTATTCAGAATTAAACTCATAGCTATAGGTATATCTCTTCTTGTTGGTTAAAAAATATCAGAAGATTTTCGCAACAAAAACCTATAGCGTGTCTTTTCTAACTTGGCAACATCCTGTTGTCTCTTGATTTCAGAATTTGAAATAACTACACGATTCGGCTATCAGTGAACGACAGTTTAACGCTTAATCTATCGTGACTTACACCGATAGTTGCTAATTGTCTTCAACTGCGGGCAAAACACCAGCTCTGCTAAAGCTCTATATACAAACCCTCCTAAAGAAACTGTTGATACAGTCAAAAGAATCCGATCTATTTGTAGCTGGAGACATATCCCTGCCATTCCCCGTGTCCCGGCACTCACCGGTCACTATAGAACGTCCATGAAAAATAACCCGGTTCTCAGTTAATGTGGCCGATTCACTTGTTTTTCTGGTCCCCGCAAAAAGCAATAAAAGTTTGTTCGAGCAGAAATCTCAATTTGCCCAAAGTTTAAAGACGCCCTCAGTTTATCATCTCTAACGTTATAATTGGTTTATCGTGAGTTGTGATTCTAAGATAAAAGTACTTTTTCGGAAGGTATCTTCTGATGTCTTTAGAATTCATAGAAGCATTAAGAAAAGTAATTTTGGAGATATTCTTGGCCCAGGCCCAATGTATACTGTAATAAAAATGTTGTATTATTTATATTCAAATTAAAATATTGTCGTGTAGTTAATTCTCTAAGATGATACTCTTTATGTACCTGCTACCAGTTTTCAAGTTCAAAGTATCGGCCCTTCTAAAAAAGCAAGCAAAAGCAACTTTTTCCGAAAATAAAAGCTTTCTTGATCCTAAACTTGTTTTAAACGAATCACAAAGTAGCAGTTCAAAAATTCAAAAGTCATTTATTCAAACTAGGCTGAGAATCAGCACTTTTCGAACGTCAAAATTACATAAGACAGTCCCCCAAAACGCCCACCCTTCACCACTTCCTAGTGCATTAGCTGGGAAGAAGAAGTGGCGCAACAAACTCCCCAGCAGCACAGCTGTCTGTTCAGTTAGAAGAACAAAAAAAAAGATTCTATATAATAGTATTCAAAATAATTTACATTACGCAACACAAAACATAATTCGAATTATTAGCCATATGTTAGCTAGCACACGCCAATATACCAAACAAAATCATCGAGAACTCAACCAATCAATCATCGATACTCAGGCCGAAATAAAAAAACTAAACGTAAACAGAATTTAATATCTAAATAAAAAAGCCTCCAGGCATAAAGGGCGTGCCCGCTTACATATAGTTGTAACTGGAAGTTATAAATGATAAACTAGGACCATCGATGTAAAATAAATAAACAAAGAGTTAATTACTAATAACAGTAAATAATATGATCAATTGTCGAGGTCACTAGCTAACCACATATTGCAATACAACTCATAAAAAAACAGTGTGATGAGTAGATTTTGTCAAAAAAGTATTTTACACCGCCCGGCGGTGTAAAATACTTTTCACTGCGAAAATAGCTGCTACATAAACATTAAAAAAATACCTTGCAAACCGCGTTTTCCACTACAAGTACAGTCAATGGCAAAAATGTATGTCCGTATTCATCGTTTGGCAATATATCAGAGTTACCAGCACCTGTATTGTTTGCGATACCGCTCGTAAATTTGTTTTATTGCTTTCGAAATCAATTTTCGATGCTACACCTTCTTTTTGTGACCCAAATTTGCAGCTGATTGTTGGATATTTTAATTCGCGAGTATTTTTCAGCTCTTAGTTGCCAGTCTATTGAAAGGGGTAGTTATTTTGAACACACGTTTACTATCCTTAATATAATTACTTTGATGAACATTTTATTTCCGTATCTTTTTAAAGACTATAAAAGAAGTATCCTTGAAGACTACTCGTTTATTACAGCTAGCCTGTACTATGTCACAGTTGAAGACTACTCGTTTATTACAGCTAGCCTGTACTATGTCACAGTTGAAGACTACTCGTTTATTACAGCTAGCCTGTACTATGTCACAGTTGAAGACTACTCGTTTATTACAGCTAGCCTGTACTATGTCACAGTTGAAGACTACTCGTTTATTACAGCTAGCCTGTACTATGTCACAGTTGAAGACTACTCGTTTATTACAGCTAGCCTGTACTATGTCACAGTTGAAGACTACTCGTTTATTACAGCTAGCCTGTACTATGTCACAGTTGAAGACTACTCGTTTATTACAGCTAGCCTGTACTATGTCACAGTTGAAGACTACTCGTTTATTACAGCTAGCCTGTACTATGTCACAGTTGGACAAGGGCCTTCCTCCATTCTTTCCATGGTCCTGATTCTGCGCCACTTCTAATCTGTAAATTCTTAAGGAAGACATTCAAGTCGTCCCGCTATCTGCTTCGTGGTCTGCTGCGGTCCCGTTTTTCAGTTTCAGAGAACCAATTCCATTCTGTCTGCCACATTATCAGTAACACAATGAAAATTAACTAGACGTAAACGAGCAAGATATATCAATTACTGATTAGCAATCGTGCACATATTGTTGCCTAACTAACAGATTGATATTACGTTTGCTAGTTACCGAGCGTTTAACTAGAATTGTTATCGTGTTTCCACACCAATAGTATTTGCGTATCTCTGTCGGCTCACTGGCGTTATAGAAGTTAACAGAGATTTATTGAAGTTACCTATTCCTGAATAGAACAATACCGGAACCAGAATAAAGTTTCAATATAATAACATTCCGCCCTGAAAATAAGTGTTCTCCAAATGTTCTTCATCATCGTCACAATCATCTATTATGTAGGTTCATAATGTTGGAGCAATTCTGAGAAACATTTTATTACCAACTTTATCCATAAGAAAATTTTCAGTTAACAGCTTCCATGTTGGTTTTTGTATAGGTATTCTCTCTCTAGGAAATTCTCGTCTTTCACAGTTAACGAGTTAGAAGTTTCAACAATACGAATTTGATCAAGTTACTCCTGAATCGGAAAATTGATATGTACACGAGAATTTGTCGAATTGATATTGTAATTTTCCATTATATCATCGAGGCGAATGCTAAATCAGTTTATGGAACAATCGAGAAGCTTTGGACACAAATTCGAATCTATTGTTGTCAAAACTAATGTTTTGAGACATTATTCAGCTGTTATTAGATAAATGTTTGGTAGTTTAACCATGTAAGTTGGTAGCCTACTTCAAACTTCTACTGATGTAGGAAGGAATTAGTAATATTTTTTGTGTAGTATACATCACTACAATTATGCTTTTACAACTATACGCAAAAACCCAAAACGATCTCACAACTACAAAAAGAATGATGGAACTCATAATTAAAACATCGTTCGTTTTTTAAAACAAATGTCAACATTACATGAGACAGGTATTCTTTCAAATGAACAAATGACTGCAATCCCGCAAAGTGGGTACCTACCCGCAACGTTGTGGGACTTTTATGTGGATTTTAAAGTTAAATACATTTTATGTTAACGTATGTTCTAACCGCGTCTGTGATTAGCTAATTATTATACAACAACATTCGTAATTAGGTACAGAAGAATATTATGAATTGTCTTTTTATAAGTAATGCAATTTGTTGAACTTCATCTTAATTAAGAACCTAAATAATTAAGTATTTTTCCGTAACTCCATTTACTTGAGCTCTTGCCAATGTTCAAAGTTTCAAATATTTGTATAAAACCGAAATAGAAAAAGACCTCCGTACACAATTTAAAATGTAATAAACGGTTTCTTGGATCATTTCTGATCAGGATCGAAGGGCCACGAGCCCAGCCGAATCCCGTCGGCTTTCAACCCGCCAGGCTGGCAACACAAATGAACTTCCAATAACATGCTCCGTATGAAATTAATCACGACATACATAATAATATAAATTGAATTGTGGATTAGGGGATTGTTGTATCGGAGACATGTTAGTAGTGCCCCCGTTACAATGTTGTAATGAGCATAAGCCGATTTGGGGAGATTGTGGGAAGAAATTCTCGTATAATTGTGGGAAGAAATTCTCGTATAATTGTGTGCTAGCAATGTTAACGTTATTGGAAGATACGGTTTGATAACATTTTCGATTAAGGTATATAAGATCTGATGCATACCTATAGAAATGATGTCGATGTAATTAAACGTTTAGACTTTATTTTGTCATTCATAGATGTGACGTTCATGAAAATATAATTAGTTTTCGAATCGTTTTCTAGTTTCTGTAGTGAAGAAAACTTTTAAGAAATACCTGTCTAAAAAGTAAGCTTTCGCGAAAAACTCCTAGAATGCAGTTTTCAGTTGTATCGCTGTTTTCCAACCAATACATTCCTTGATGCTGCTTGGCAGGAACTGGGGAATTAGCCCCAAGGTCACCCACTGGCCCACTGGCCCAGTCATCCGACCAATTATCACATACGGCTCACTGGTCTGGTGGCCCAGGACGGACCTGAGCACAGCCCAAAAGAATCTCGAAAAACTGCAGCGGTTTGCTTGTGTTGCAATCACTGGCAGTATGAGAACTACACCCACTGCCGCCCTACAGGCAATGCTTGGACTGCCTCCTCTGCACCTCATCGTGCGGGAGGAGGCGGCCCTAGCCGCCTTTAGGCTCCATGAATCCGGTACACTAAGCAAAGACTCTAGAGTTAAGCACACACGCATAAAGGAAGATGCGATCAAACGACGACCAATGATGGCATCACCCTGTGATAAATCCCCGAAAACATACCACTTTCATAGGCACTACAACATAATACTTACAGAAGAACAGTGTGACTACTCAGGCTCGAAAGAGATGAGAGTATACACCGACGGATCGAAGACCGACTCCGGGACTGGAGTTGGAGTCTTCTCACACGACTTCAACATAAAGATATCCAGCCCGCTGGGAATGTTCAACACCGTCTATCAGGCGGAGTGTGTGGGCATCATACGAGCGGTCCACGCCCTAAAAGCCAGGAGAGTTACGGACACACACATACGCATACTCTCCGACAGCGCCTCAGTGCTTCAATCCTTACAGAAAACACATATTACCTCAAAGCTGACACTAGAATGTCACAATGCACTCGAACAAATAACGGTATTTAGCCGCAACACGGTGACGCTGCAATGGATAAAAGGACACAGCGGTTCGCTAGGTAACGACGCTGCTGACGAACTTGCTAGACGAGGATCCAGCACGGCGGTCTGTGGACCCGAGCCTATCGTACCCATCCCCTTCAACCAGATACGCAGATGGCTACAGGATTTCACCCATACTCAAGCGGAGCACTGGTGGTCCTCGACACCGGGCTGCAGGCAATCCAAGGAAGCCATGCCATCCTTGGATACCGGGCTAACCCGGCGTTTACTACGCCTGGATAGGAATGGCCTGCGCCTGGTGGCGGGGACCATCACGGACCACTGCTCGCTGAACAAACACTTTCACACAATAGGCATAACGGACAGTCCTCTGTGCAGGGCGTGCATGGAGGCTGAGGAAACCGTCACGCACGTGCTTTTTGAATGCACAGGCGTCACCCAGATTAGAACACAGACCCTCGGGACACCCAGATCTTTCACAGATGTTCTGAACAGACCAGGAGATTTAATTAAATTCTGGAGGGAGGTGGGCTGGTTGGAATAACCACCAACGGCCGCTATGGCCCACGCACAATGGTCCACTGAAGGACTAAGTGCGGAAACCAAACCCCATAACATAGAACATTCCTTGATGAAAATTAATATTTTCTATACATTTCTTTGATGTGTGTATTATTCAGTATAATTAACACCAAGAGGATTTAATTCAACTAATCAGTTGTCATAATCCATTCAAAGCCTATTAAGATTTCCCTTTGTCATTACATCATAATTAGAAACATTTGTCCGCGGCTTCGCCCGCGTGGATGTTGGAAAATGTCCCACGGGAACGTACTACCGAGATTAAAAGTAGTGTTTATTCGGGTTATAAAGTCATAGAAATAACTTTTTTTCAAAAATATTCATAGTACAGTTTCGACTTCGTTACTATTTGATTATATGTATAGATTATATTAATGAAGTATGCGTCCAATTCGCGGAAATCGGGACCAAATTCATTGGTCATGCAATATTCCGATGATTTCGTTTGAACTGTCGTTCCATTATGTTTCAATTTATAGTTATTCTAAAATTTGAAACCGATATCTAATAATAACTTTAAAAATACTCGTGAATAACCAGACGTGTCCTTAAGTTCCAAAAATACCTGCTTAAAAATACCAGGTATGTTCATGCGCCTCCATCTTCCTAAGTAGACATGTAGCCCTTGCGTGCGGGGTCGATCAAAATAATGTTTAATTAAGAAAGGGCCCGTCTTGTTCGTGTTTTAATTACATTTAATTAAACGTGTGACGTACGAATTATTTTCAGTCAGATAACAAAGGTTGGTGATGTTTCTGGAAAGAGGGAATTGCATTTTGAGTGCAATTTATGTGTATGAATAAACTGTACGGAAAATATTGCCCAACTAGCTGCGTCCTGTGGTTTCACCCGCGTAAGTATCGACCCCGTAAAAATATTGGAATAAAAAGTATCCTATGTCCTAATCCAGGTCATGGTCTACCCATGCGCCAAATTTCGTACAAATCGGTTCAGCCGTTTTAGCGCGAAACCGTAACAAACAAATAAACTCAATAGCCAAAATTACGCAACGGAAAATCGGCGTCCTTACGTTTTCTATGCAAATTACGCTACGTAATTTCGGCATGATACGTATGTTGTAGGCAATTTAATAAGCAGTGCAAGCGTTAACACGCATATATTTCCATAGCGTATTTTCCGTAATGAGTCAGGCATAGGACAAGCTAACGAGATATTGTTTGATCAAACCCTTGAAAAAACTCGTTAACGAGAGACGATTTTTTATTTTGCGTTAACAGTGGTAATGGAAAGAAAGGATCCATACCTGGATACACGTGGACTTGTAAATAAAATTTAAAGGAACAATAGGCAGCCCATAAAGGAATGTTCGATGCTTCGGGTGATGGTATTTTTTCTATACCATAAGTCCTGCTTTACGACAAGTTTTAGTTAAGCTTTAGTACAAGGCTAGTTTTCTAGTATTCCTGACCACCCTTTTACAGTGTGGAAAAATTGTAGCAGTTTACCATGAAGGTACTAGAAAACGTTATTTTCTTGTCAATAGTCTTACGCCCACTAACACTAGACGCAACAGATTTCTAACAATATTCACAGACAAGCGTTAGAGGGGCTTGTGGCTAAATAATAACAACGGGTGGATGGAAGGTTAAGCTACGCTTGCGCCGGTCGGTTCGTGGATGGGTGACCATTCTTTACAAATCAAGACCCCTCCGTGGCTCGAGCTCAAATGCCCAAATGTCTGACAACCAGTCTTACCTAGCGGCATCGTGTTACAGAGTAACTGGGTTATGGAGGTCAGATAGGCAGTCGCTCTATATAAAATACTGGTATTCAGCAGCATCCGGTTAAGCTGGAAAAGGCTAAGCAGATTGTTTCACAAGTGTCAAAAATTTAGGTTTCCAAGCTTACGAGTTAGCTTATACCTTACCCGTGTCGATAAGGCGTGCTCAATCTTTGTCCACTTTTAAAATTCTGGTAAAAAAACACTTCATCTCTCCTTAACATCATCATTACATATAGTTTCTTGATCTTGTTTCATGTTTATTATTGTATATATATATATATATATATATATATAGATAAGTGTATGCTTTATGAATGCATGTATTTATTGTGTATGTAAATGGTACACCACTGACTACCTGCAGTATTGTCTCTCCTTCTCCCTTTAATCCATCCAAAGGTTGTCTGTAAAAGATCGCTTTTAGCGATAAGACCGCCCATTGTGTCACTCTATGTAAAATGTCTACATTTTTATCTGTATTTTTTATGGTGTACATAATAAAGAATATTCTATTCTATTCTATTCTATTCTTATATGGAAAAACAAATGGTGAAACGGGAGTGCTTGCTTAGGGACGGCTTACGTTTGGCATTACCTAAATATGCGTTTCTTGACTTCAGTGAAAACGGACGTTAGATTTCCTAAGGCTGCGGCCACAAAGTCGCGATAAGGTGGACTACACTCGCGCGCCCGCTCTCGCACACCGCTTGACGTCTCGCCAGAAACAGAGAGCGCGCGAAGAGTAGTTTGTTTTATCGCGACAATGTAGTCATGGCATTAGAAATTAAATATATTTAGCTCAGCACTGGAATCGCAATCATTAGGTATAACCAAGAATAATGAAGGTACATTTTTTTTTGGTTTTTTACGCATATTGTTCTGCCTAAGTAAGCGAAAATTTCCATTTATTATTTACGCGTTCTGATATCAATCAACAAAATATCATCATTGCTCAAACGAAAACGGTAATAACAAAATAATATTGGCATTTAAAGAATCCGTCCGATTTGATCGCGTCCCGCAATGAAACACGTCGGCAGGAAATGAACGCCCGCGCCACCGCGCAAACAGATACATTTTGCTTTTACATCCAGGAATTTCATATTTATTTAGGGTATTTTTTATAAGTACGCTTTCAGATTTATTTGTTTTGCGAATAAAATTATTCACAGTCATGGAAGTTTGACGAAATATTAAAAAGTACTGCTATGTAGCTTCACACTCTGTGCAAGCAAGAAAATAAAATGCAAAATAGCGTCGGCGGCATATGACTACTAGCTATGATTTCAGGAATATTTTCTTGTTTCATAGTGTTTTATAATTGACTCGCTGTTAACCCACGATGAATTTTCATCCTAATGAATTTTCGAATTTCACAGAGCATAATTATTATACATAATTATACAATAGTTTCTGAACTGCTTTTTCCACAATAAAAAACATTACAAAAATTATGACATTATTTTCCCTGTTTCATTTCAAATTAGTAAAACAGAATTTATCACACAATTTGAATGGGAAGTAAACTAACTTTTCCGACCATTTCATAACATTATTTGCGTTTTATCACATTTGACGTTTGAGGTTATTGACAGCGGTGAACTTAATAAAAGGACGGCGGGTCACTTCTGTAGGAAAAAATAATATTACATTGTAGATGGTACATGTAAGAGCGCGATTTTGAAACGAATATTATCTTTTATGCCAGTGGAAAAATCTGCTTATAGTACATGACTGTCGCTGCCTGCAACAGAGGCATTGATGGACGATCGTGAAAATGTGAGCTGAGGCGAATCTGAGGCACACATACGTGAGTCCATCAATGCCTGGTTGCGGCCAAGGCTTGTATAGTACTTTTCTCAAATAATGCGCGGAAATTCAAACTAAGTAGAATCAATGATGATCAAAGATATTTTTTCACGCGCCGATATGTTAATTTGTTTCTTCTGTACACAGCTCTATTTCCAAGCCAAATCGAAATTTAAATACTTATAATCTTTAATAAGTTACACGTTACGTTTCATTTTTAAATAAGACAGTTATGAGTTTAATTAAATAGTCAATTATTCGAACGCTATACACGACAGATAATATTATGGATTTGTATACAAACTCAACCGATCGGTCGCTCGCATGTATTCGAGCAGTACAGCATTTTTGATTTATCTCGAAGATGGTTGTCAAAATAATGCTCGAATTTCCAAGCAAGTTGGAGTTTTTTTTTTTCATGATACTCGTTATAATTTGACTCCTACAGTCAAATTATAACGAGTATCAAGAAAAAAAAAAAATATTGTTATGGTATCGTTTACACAAGTTTCCTATTGTGAAAGTAAGGTTGTACGAGTATACTCGTACCGTTTATTATTTTGTTGTTGGCCTGGAAAAGCAAGCAGCAAAAGTTAAAAAGACATTTGTATCTCATTTCTTCTTCCTGTAATTTTCACCAGCGAGGTAGTTGCGTAACACACTAACAATTGGAATGCCTTTCATTTCGACAAATCCATAGCATTCATCGCGTTGTTTACGTTATCGAGCAGACAAACTTTTCAAACATAAAGCAATGGGTTAGATTACTTTCTTTCAAAATCCTTCGGATTGTGGAACAAAGTGTGTTACGCCAATGGGGTGCAGGTTTATCATTTCGCATTGCAAAAGCGTCTGTCATCAGCGTATCAGTTACTCATGTTTTGTGTTGCTAAGCAAGTACCGAAGCAATACAGGGTGTTTTTTTTCCTTCAAACTGTATATACGATCATGATAAAGGTAAATGTAAATTAATATTTTAGATAAATTTTAGAAACTTTAGACCTATGATTTTTACATGATTTAATTTGTAATATAATGTATAGCCAGAATATTATTGTTTAAAAAAAATGACTTTGATATATCTGGGCACCCTGGGGTCCCAGACCTTTAGAAGGCGTAACTCGCAGAGGCCCGTTAGACGTTTTTAATTAAATGAGGCACCAATCGATGATTATCCATGCGCGCACTATGCAAGTGCCCCCATGGACAACCCCCGGTTGGTGTAAGACTATTGCAGGATATGGATACAAAGATATTGGATTATGGGTTTGGGTGGCTAAAGTGACTATGGCCCCTGCCCGACCAATGTTTTATATAAAATATACAGAACAGATATGGCAGGAGATGTCTCGCACACTCAATAATGGGCTCCCGAAAACGTCGCTAGAACATATTGCCGTAGCGACAAGGGGGCAACATGACCTGCGGCGCTTATGAGGAGTGGAGAGATATTCCACGGCTATCAGGACAACCCCGGAAGTTCGGTCAAGATCGCTACCAGCTTCTTACTGGAATACTTTCTTCCTCCAAGCACGTTTGCTCTTACGCATCGCCACTCAAGCCAGCCAATAAAGGCAAGAAAGAGGTGGGAGCTCTGTTGCTCGTCAGTGTTCACTCCAGCCGGCCAATAAAAGCAAGCCAGAGGTGAGGAATAAGACCTCCTGGGAGCTAGGGTTCGTGGGGTCGCTACTTCCCAACAGCTCGCCACATGCTGCTCTGCGGGTTTCTGGCTCCTCACCCTAGACCTGTTTCGGCAAAGTAAACTCTACCGGCACAGGCCTAGAGTTCAATGAGTGTGTGTGAGTTCTACCACGACGTCAATGTAGAGTTACGGCGGTGGCGATATTATTATTATCTTTCAAAGTTAAAAATGTTATACACCTTGTTTTTACAATATTAATGACAGTTTTGTTTTCTTTAAAATTGGCCCATAGTTTTTTTCTAGGATCTTTAGTTCAGAATCTACACACACTGGCTAGAAAAGAAATTCACCCTGTATATCTCAGTTTGCACACAAGACACAACTACAAGGCGTACAGCCCCACGGTCCCCTTGGGTGAACGAGCTAGATCGCCAGCGGCAATGCTCTTTGAGTATCCTCCTTTTGCAACGTTTCATAGTTCTTTTGCTGTTGTTTAGGGGTCGAAATACGATATACTATAGAAAACGACAGAAAATGATGGAAACGAACTGCGGCGTCCGTATTTATTTCTTTATTATTACGTTTTAATAAATTATAATATGTTTTCAACTAACAATATCACCGTATTACAGTCCAGAGTAGAGAGATTTCAGAAATAGTCCTAAGATATTTTAATTTCACAAAGTTTGTAACTAGCGGTATTTCATTGCTAAAACTTAGTGAAAAGTACCTCAATTGAAAAAGAAAACTTTATCTTTAAAAGTTAGCCGAACATCTAATTGGCTTGGCCCAGGCCTGTCATTGCTTTGATTAAAACGCGCTGATTTGATGAAATCGCAAGCAAAAACGCGGCAAAACTGACAGATGTCATGTCAGTTTTGCCGCGTTTTTGCTTGCGATTTCTACAGAATTATATCAAAATGTTTATTATTAAGTAATTCGTTTTGAGAAAGACCTGACCAATCTTTATTATTTATTTATTTACTAATTATATTTATAAATAATAAAGAGGGCACAAAACAATTATGTTTTTTTATTGAGTTTCACAAAAGTGAAGTGCTAGGCTTAGCGGCAACGCTCCCAGTTTCCGTCAAATATTATAAACATTGTTTTCGGGTAAAATATTTACGAAGAAGGAAATAAATAAATAAGAAACGTCTTTTAACTATGTAATGCTAACTGACCTTTTCGCAATCACGTCAAGTTTCTGTTTGTATAGTAAAATAATGCTACCACTGGACATAGATAGCGCATATATGTCACAGCTGCCAGTATAGGTTTACGTGCGGTTGACTCTACTACCCCTGTGGTGCATCACCATTATATTAGGTTTTTTAGGTTTTAAATACTTTATTCTCAAAAAGACAAAAGAGCCACTTTTATGAGAACATAGGTTAACATAGTTAATAAAGTTAGTGTAATAAAGTTATTCTAGGTAACAGTTACCTTATATATATTTATATATACTATTTTAAAAGGTTATTACTTACCATCGAGGCATCGAGCCATAGTCTTCAAAGTTATTCACATTTAATATGCATTGCAGACCCATAATTCAAAATGAATACTATTTATTTCAACAATGGGTAAGGAAAATATTGCTGTATCGTCCCATATCAATCTTAAATACTTATCTCAGTATCCATTTCAACTTTGTTGTTCTATCGCAGGTAATCGCAACGCAAGTGGCAAGTTCCGCGGGACATTGACGAGTGAAGAGAGCACGCGGAACTGATAGATGAGCACGGAACACACGGTCACGCGCACACAACATGGCGTCTTTCAAAGGTAAGTGGAGGCAACCAAGTGCTTCTGGACTCCACCGAGATTAGCAAGCAAGGCTTTACTCGGAGTCGTACGCCGAGTCACGACTATACTCTGTGCCAAAAGTACTTATCTGAAGAAAGTAAACAAACCCTGTTCAGGTTAAATTCTTACGCAATAACTCACTAAATGGAATTAGTAACACATTCATCTGTATCTAGAAGGTTTCGACTTAAATTGTAATTGAAAAATCATCGACAGAAATTGAGATTATAAAATTAATCTCAATTGCCAAATTAAATTCAATAAATCCTGTACGTTATTTAAATCAGATACTTTTGGAACTAACCGCATTTGTTCTTTTGTATTCGTCGTAGGACATCGTAATAACAACTAAACCACCAAATAACCAAATAACTTTCGAAACCACCGCGTGGTAAACTAAGATTAGTATGTTAACAAGCAGTATTGCAAACCATCAAAGGACAAGTTTAGTTTCTGAAAACTGGTCGTTGTCTCTATATATGGAAATATTTGTGGTATGAGAACTGAATTTCCAATATACCTACAAGCTCTTAACGAAAATTCAAGCAGTATAACTCGAAGGTTTGGAACCGCTCCAAGCCTTATGCATGCTAAATAGTAATCACTGTTGTAGACATAGCTAGTTTAGGTCTTAACATAAATATTCTATGGGCCTCTCGTCATATATCGCCCCAGCACAGATGAAACTGCCTTTACATTGCATTGTATCTAAAGTCCTGCTACACCTTAATAACAGGCTCAGTAGTGGATCCAGCGGGAGGGGGGGGGGGGGGGGCTAAGTGGCTCAAGATCCCCCTAAACGCGTCTGAGTTCTATTGAATTCAACCTTTACCTGTGTGTATATGTACTGAAAACCTAACCTAACGAAATCATTGAGAAATTAGCGAAAACTAATCCGAGGAGGCTTGTAAAATGTTTTGTGCTATTTAGTGTTTACTTTGCTAAAATCTACCCTCAGCGGGGTCAAGCCCCTCCCAAAGATAGTCCTGGATCCACCACTGAACAGGCTAATATTGATAGCACGATTACAAACACACTCACTAAGCAATTCAGATTTAAAATCGTTAAATACCATCTAAACATGAGGTTCAAGAGAAGTCTAGTTCGTACGTCTGCTGCAGGAAAAGTTTACTACTGGAATTGTATGAGACATAGGTATGTCTCTAATAACAATGGTATTTGAACGTGACCCCTTCGTGATTTCCGTGATGGGTTGCTAAGCGAGCCCGTGATGAGAGGCAGTGACCTCGTCCATGGTAACAGAGACTGACACACAATCTGTTACTATGCTCGTATCATCACGAATACTTTACATATTTTTAATTTTTTAGAAATGTACACATTTGCTGGAAGTATATTAAAGATGTATTTAGTCTATCTTAAGCAGGTTTTATACCCCAGCTTACAGTGCTTCATTGCTAGGTTAAATAAATAAATAAACATGTATTCAGAATTAAATTTGGTAAAGGGTGTAAACAACCTTTACCTTTACCCAAGTTTACCTAATTTAATTACACTTAGGTACATACATTATTGGAAAATTCTCAACACAACCAGGTTCCTATACCAGCTTAGTGTGCCTCATATTCGTCCATTACCTCCAGATTATAATTACGACTAACAAGTCGATATTGGGCACCTCGGCTTGTGTCGACAGAACTCCTTATCAGTTGCTGCCACTTGCCTGAGGTTGTATACGTATTAACTGAAGTATCTATATGATAATAGGTTTTACCAAGTAAAGTAGGTACAAAGGGTATTGTTCGAATAGAGACGAGCAATATTACAGAGAAAATTAAGAAATGTGTGAGCTTTACCAAAAAGCTTTACAGTTTTCAGCGGTGGGAGACCACTAACGGAAAAAAATCCACGACACTTATTTGTGCAGACAAGTTTCAGTGCCTATATTGGTGGCTTGGAGGTTGTTCCTGTGATATTACGGGTATATGAACCTTTTGTCTGTAGTAGGGTTTGACTGGGTAGACGTGACCTGCATACATTTAGGAGCATAGTGAGTTATCACGCACACGCATTAGGTATGGATATTTACTAACTAATAAAGTGTAAGTTGTAGATTTATTTTTGACTGAGAATTAGGAGAAAATAGATATTGAATCTGGCATTTTCATCATAAACCCTGCGATAAAACAATTCACAATGCCAGTAATTATTTGTCTGGAATAAAACAGATAGTTCTAGACTGTAACGAAGTCTGTAATGCTGTCAATCTTCGTGGATTACCCACAGAGCCGGATGCATCGCTGCTACAAGCACATCGCTTAGTCGACAGTAACGACTTCAGAGATTTGCTAAGTCAACAACCAATGTCTTATTCGAATGCTAGAATTTTGTTCTACACTTTCATGAATGAAATTGATAATAGGTATGAGGATTATTTTTGTATAAAAAAAAAAGAAATAAGAAAATGTAGACGAAAGATGGACAAGGTTGAAAATTGCCACAATATGTTTTGCAGCATGTCGCTGCCAAGCCAACCTTTTTATTTGCCAAGAAGGCTTAACATGTTTTTCTCTTAAAATGTGGTTACGCTTGACACATTTTTGGAAAAAAAAATTATCGAATGAAAAGTCGGTTTTGTTTTTTTGAAGGAACGACGATTTGAAGCATTGGTGTCGTGTCAAACAGAGCGAGCGGTTGGATTATATTTTTTCTGATTTAACACAATAATTATTTCTAACTTTTGGACCTTTTACCGCTAAATCTTTATTGTATTAACTTCATAAAGTCTCATCTGTGTTTTTTTTTTTAAATAACCAGGAAGATCTATCTATATTGGTTTCGTGAGTATTCCAGTTTGTAATCCACCCCCCAAGTAATATTGCCTTTCTAACCGGGTCTTAAATAGTATTTGTTCTGGATCCGTACAGAAAAGGTCTCGTTGAGGTCCCTGGCTTACCCGTCCCCGGCCGTGGCTGTTGCCAGGGAGGTACGCAGTCCGCCAGCCATATCAATCCGAGCGTGGCTCTAATACCGCGTCTCCGCGTGGTGTCTCCAGCAACGTGGTTCCAATACCGCGTCTCCGCGTGGTGTCTTCAGCCAACTGGAAGTCGCTGCGTCGACGACGAGTCGGACGCTGTCGCCAAACACTACAGGCAACACCATCGGCATCCTCGTTTGCCAACCATACTAATTTTTTAAATCGCGTTGTAATTTTTTACCGATAACTTTAAATTGACCTTAATAAGTCCTAATTTAAATAGTGTGTAAGCCTGTGTATCTTAACACAACGGTTCTTCGTGTTAAATATCCGTAACGCAAACGAGCTTCCAGCTCTGGCCAGTGCTAGAACCCCTCGCCCAGCGAAAGTTCTAGTAAAATACCTTACCCGAAGAACCTTGCGTTCTATAGAATACCTTTTTTATTCTTAAACATCTACGACAACCACCAAAATAATATTTTTATTTACATCTGAGTTTTAATTTTGTTTTTTTTTTATTATCAAACCAATTTAATTATACTGTGTGACTTCAAATCTTTCTGTGTTTCATTATTCGTTCTTCACTATCCTGGGTTCGATCCCCAGTGATTTTTTAAATTTAATATAGCATTATATCATACATATCGGTATAGTTTGAATAACAAGAACAGAATGGGCATGGAAATAATTAAAGTAGGACGTATATTTGCAGAATTATGTATATAAACGCGTGTGTGTTTTGGTTTTTCCAATCAATTTATTCTAGGATCGAAAAGTTCTGTCGCATACGATACAATTTTTTTAGACAAAATTGCATTTAGAATTTGTTTTAGAGTCATCCGGCGGAACTAAATAAATAAAACGAATTGTCTGTGTATCAAATTGTGAGCGATATTCCTTCAACATTCGAACATTTTTAATATCACTTCGATAAGTCGGTTTTGTAACTACCGGGACAACTTTTGTCGCTCAACTTCAACTTAAAGGTACTATAAGAAGTACTCGAGGTTTTAGTTTGATAGAACAAATTGTTTCATGGACTACAGCTTTATGAATTTAATTTTCGAGGACTGTTTAATGTGTTTTTAAAAGACGATCTCATTGTTTCCGAAACGCTTTTAAACCACGGCTTCATAAAATCTCTATACGTACCTAAAGAGCCCATGTGAAATATAAGTACATTATTATATATACCTAGTAAATTATTTTCTTATTGTTTAAATGACTTCCAAACTTCAATATTGAAACCCTTATTTACTTCAACACATTGCTGCATAAACAATTTAATTTTTCTTCCCCAAAGTCGCCTAAAGTCGGCACTCATTCAAAACAACGGGTTAATTTATGAACAACAACAACATACTGGACTACACCAAAGTACGATGTCTTGAATGACCTTACTATTAATAGTTTGACCCACATAACGTATGCGATCGGTTCACGTTGGCGACGCACCAAGTTTAAGGTTATCCGGCACTTCGCCTTTGTTCATGGAAACTAGTTTTAGGTCTTAAATTAGTTCGTACCTACTTGTATTTGCATGGTTTGAATATTTAGGATTTCCGTAACACTTTCGACTCCACCCACTTTTAATAAATAAAATAAAATAAACACAGCCTGAGTAGTACGACGTGACTAAATGAGACAAATTTGTCACATGCCTACAAGCGACAAAGGACCCGTGATTAATTGATGTTTAGAGGTTATGTTAGAACTGTTAATACCTGTCCGGAATTTTGGAGGCTAGCATGTTTTAGCGCGTATTAACACTTTCGACTCCACCCACTTTTCATAGAACTCATACGGCATGCCGCCATACATATTGGAAGTGAACCCTCCGGGAGGGTTGTCGGCATTACGTTTGCGCTAAAGTTAACAATCGCGGCCGGTCAATGGCATTAGGTTTAAAATCGTGTTATAAAACCCTGTAAAACGAAGTGAAATAGTGTTTTCAGGGGGTCTTGTCGCAATTAAAAAAGCATTCAAAAGTCTTAACATAAATAACACCGAAGGCTTATGGGGGATTTCCGTTAAGGTTCTTGGAGATATCATTGACGAAATTGCCCCTGTCGTAACAGGCATATTTAATCAATGTTTAGATAGCGGTACGTTTCCTGATTTAATGAAACATAGTAAAGTAGTACCAATTTCCAAATTAGGTAGTAAGAGTGATCCCTCTAATTATAGACCTATATCTGTGCTACCAGCGTTGAGTAAAATTTATGAAAAAATCATGCTAGACCACATGTTGTTTCATTTTAATTTAAATGGGATTTTACATAGTCTCCAGTTTGGTTTCACGAAAGGTAGGTCGACGACTGATGCAGGAGTAAAACTCATTAGTCACATTTTGGAATCCTGGGAGAAGTCACAGGATGCAGTTGGCATTTTCTGTGACCTCTCAAAAGCGTTTGATTGCGTTGACCACAAAACCCTGATCTGTAAATTACACCACTACGGAATTCGTGGACAAGCTGCTAATCTTGTTTTTTCCTATCTATCAAACAGGCAGCAAAAAGTATACGTTAACGGTGTGAAGTCCTCAGGGTCTCTAGTTAAGATGGGCGTGCGTCAAGGATCAATTCTTGGCCCTTTCCTATTTCTAGTTTATATTAATGACCTTCCTTACATGATGGCCAACTTATCAGATATAATTCTATTCGCTGATGACACTTCTCTTATTTTTTTAATAGATAGAAAAGATACGGATGTCTTACATGTCAACAATAGTCTGGCAGTATTTTCTAAATGGTTCGCAGCTAATAATCTTTTTCTTAATGCGAACAAAACTAAATGTCTTAAGTTCTCTTTACCAAATGTACCCCAAGTAGGTCTTAATTTAAAACTAAATGGCAAGAAACTAGATGCTATTACGGAAACTGTATTTCTAGGAATAACCTTAGATTTGAGATTGCAATGGGGCGCCCACATTAGAGCTCTTTCAGGTAAATTAAGTTCAACTGAATATGCAGTAAGAAAAATAAGGCAGTTGACTGATGTAGCCACAGCTAGGTTAGTATACTTTGCTTATTTCCACAGTATTATGTCTTATGGCGTTCTGCTGTGGGGATCGGCAGCTGATGTAGATTCAATTTTCATTTTGCAAAAGAGGGCAATTTGCGCGATCTATAAAATGGGTCCTCGTGAGTCCCTTAGAGAAAAAATCAAAGAAATTGATATACTTACTCAGCCTTCTCTTTTTATATTAGAAAGTATTTTGTATGTATGTTTGCAAAAATTTAGGACTTTTCAAAATAAGAAGCGATTACCATAATATAAATACACGTAGTAAACATGAAATTGTGATACCCAAATTTAGATTAACAAAAACTAGTAAGTCATTTGTTATAAACAGTATTCGCTTTTACAACAAGTTGCCAAAGTCAGTTACAGAACTTAGCGATGGAAAGTTCAAAACCCAAACGTGTCCTTATCAAAAAAGCATATTATAAGATAGGTACTATATATCGTACTCGTATATAGATACTAGAGACTACGTTGAAGACAAGGAAGTTTGGCAATAATTCCTTCTGCACATGTGGCTTCCCTGGTACCTCATTAACGGCATACCTATGTAAATGTCTATTATCTGCTCCCAAATTACGATAATTATTTTATTTTACCTTTATTTTTTTTACATCCTTAACATAATCTTTTTATTATTTGACATTATATAAGTACTTACAATATTCTAAGTATATTTAGTATTTTATTAAATTTGGTTTGTTACAGCTGTCAGTAGCAATCATGTCATTTGGTTTAAATAGGTCTTTATTTTTATTAATCTTTTATATAGTTTATTTTCTTTAAAATTTTGTGAATGTGAGAACGTTGTAGGCTTAACAAACTGTAGATCTGTGGACCATTTTATATTTTGCTAAGTATCTGGTATTTGTTGATAGGGCCTACACAGTCCTCTCATACCTTTTAACACTGTAATTTGAAAACATTGTAAAAACCATTTAGGTACTTTTAAAAGAGTAACCTTGTAGTTTATTGCCGACTCTTCTCCATAGGAAACGACCAATTGGAACCGTGCACCTAGGTTCTGACGTTTCATAAGTGCCCTTGTAGGTTTATGTGAAATAAAATATCTTGAATTTTGAATTTTATACGTAGTATCCAACCTTTTAAACTTTTAGTGAATATTTGTAACCGTAAACAAAAAAATAAATAAAATGTGCTTGGATTTTAAAACCAACGCATACACTAATAAATCTTGTTAAAATATACATCAGATTTTATTGTCACGGTTTATAATGCTGTATTCGCTAAAAAATAAATACCTTCATTTGCGACGTACCTCAGGGAAGCGTTCTGAGTCCTACTCTATTTTTAATATACGTACAATAAACTTATGCAATATGACAATCAACACAGCAAAAATATTTTCGTATGCCGATGCCACCGCAATCGTCTTCACTGGCGCAACCTGGGCTGAGACCAAAACTAACACAGAAAAAGGTATGTTACAAGTGGCTTCATGGCTAAAAACAAATCTCCTTACGTTAAACACGAGCAAAACTAATTATATCTGATTCTCAATATATAAATCAGAACGTAATTTCAACATTAAAATAGTGTAGGAGGACGGTTGATTACGACTGCAACTGTCCAACCATCAGTAAAGTTAACCACGTCAAGTACCTAGGTATAATGTTGGACGAAAGCCTGTCTTGGTATCCTCAAATTGAACAAATTTCTGCGAGAATATGATCATTTATTTGAATTTTTTAAACTTTACGACACATAGTTCCAAGGAGTGGCTTAGCAAACAATCTTCTAAATGAAGTGTATATTTCGCTAGTTTAATCTGTAATTATTGTATACAGTGTTTTCACTGTACTTAACCGGTCAATCCTGTGGCTGCCTTAAGCTTCTACACTTAAAGCCTCCAGCCAGGGGACAGCAAGGTTGTGTTTATTCCTGGTATTTATACTATGAATATCGGACATTTGTTTGATGTAGAAAGAGCGCAACGGACATTAATAAAAGTAATGTACTTCAAAAAAAGAACATTTCTCACCTATGAGCTATACCAAATAAGTAATTTATAAAACACTACCCTTAGATCCTAATTTATTAGCTAGAAGAAGGAAACACAATATTGCTTCCACCCCTTTTGTAAAAACAGAATTTTCAAATAATCAGTACGACAAACGCTCGTCTATCTTATATAATAAAGTAAATAAACAAATAGATATACATACTAACTAAAACATTTTTGTTTTTTTATTTTATTTCAAATGAGCCATCCGCGAGGGCTCCCGGCACTGAACGTGTTAAGTCAATTAGTACGAAAAATGTTCACTCCCACGAAAAACTATTCCAAAATTCTGGCCATTTAAAACAATCTTGAGTGATATTGATCCAAAAGGAATGCGGGCAGGGCGCAGTCTTTTCTCATTTAAAACTTGGGTCAAACTAGATTGTTATCATTTTTAATGTCAGATTGATTTAACAAATCAAAGTCACTAAAATACGGTGCATCAATGAAAATGAACTAACTTTGCGTAAGAATGTTTTCCCTTTCCTGACATAAAGCATAATATTCCTCTCTTTCGCTAATTCATTAAAACCGACTAATCCTCAAATCCAGACTATTGACCAATGCATTTGTATTTCTCATGTATGCATATGGACTAGTTCTGAAATAAAATGAATTGAATTGAATTGAATGCATTTGTAAACTTTGGTAACCTACAAATACGGACCAAGTTTTTGAATATGAAATGTGGAACATAAGTGGAATATGTATGTACATTTCATATTCAAAAACTTGGTCCCCAAAATGACCAGGTCTCCATTAGTCCCCAACATGTCCCCAACTCAATCAAAACGCTATCTGTTTGAGCGTGATGAGCTATGTTGAGCGTGTTGAGCTTGTTGAGCTATGTCAGCACACAAGCTTAATGAAGCGCTCCTAATGGTCGTCTCACGTGTCAACTTGCACTCAAGCAACTCGAAAACTTTCAGCTGTCGTGCTGTTGACTTTTATAAAGTTCGGTTTATGAGGTTTTTGACTTGGGCTGGTTGCGTTCGCGGACGGTGTTTGTGTTTGATTTTGCTGATAGAAGAATGTATGGGATACGTTTATAGAATTTTATGTCTTTACGGGATAGTGGTACCGTAACTAAAGTGGAAATACAGGAGGTTTTATGTACCTGTGTCACCTTTGGCAACTTGACTTGTTCTGGATAATATACCCGTTAAATTCTAATATTTTTAATTTCCGTAGATAAAAGTTACGAGTTTAAAAAATAGGTTCATTTCTATGTCCAGTAGCTTGTTAATTTGTAACTTCATTGTAATCGACAAAGTTGGAAAAAAACAAAAAATGTGTGAAGCGAGGAACGACGGCGATGAACGCTTTACAAAGTTGGACAGCTCCGGGAGTTGCGCAAATATGTACTGGCAGCAAAAAAATAAATAAAGTCAAGCCAGAGGTGCAACTGCGTCATGCCTTTCCGATGCAATCAGCTTATTGTTTCATTTCCATGGAATTCACATTTATCTCTAACACGAGATAGCATACAGCTGATGTTTTTTCGGACATTTTAACAACATAAAAATACATGAGTTTTATAACTGTGCATTTGCACTGGCAAAATATTCACATAAAAACATGTTGAAATCTCTATTTCCAATCAAACATTATATCGAACATTGACAAAATATAATAACATGGTTTTATGTGAATTTTTCACTATTGCAAACGCACCGTAATACCTACTTAATTTTATAAGTACATAGTTTTCTTAGTCCACTGTTTACTCGTATTTTCAACTAAATCCTTTATCCTACCGAAATCCCCTTACACTTGGTTTGTTACGCACATTCTGTTATCTCGTTAGCACAAAATATATTCACCTCTAATTCCCTAAAACACACCTGTATTTAACTAAACTGTATTTAAGCGAATTTAACGAAATATACAGAATGAACCATTATCCGCGAGCGCTAAGACAATATCGTTTTAACAATTTTGTAATTATTAACACCCTCTTGCAAACGTGTAGTCTTACTTACAATGGGGGACAAGTTTAGAGGAACACTTCGATATTGTTTTTTTATTGGATTAGTCAAAAGCTGAAGTTAATTTGTAGCCAAATAGTCTTTAGCGACGGTGAGGACTTTACACAAGGGTGCTTTATGAACAATAACTTTTAATTATTTACCGCAACCAGCGTTTGTCTATATTCTACGAAAGAACGGGCGCTTAGTTAGTACGCGTTCGTGATTTAAGATCATTGTACTTATATCTAGGTCTACCCACTGTATTTTTTCTTCAATTATGACATTGTAAAGCTACATTGTAAAACATAATTGCCAATTTAAAAAACTAGGGAAGATTCTGGTCAATTCGTAAAAATCTTTCTACTTTAGCCATTCATCATGTAACAGCATAAACACTACCTACTTGTAAACAAGAACCTAACAGTCGTCATTTACAAGTTGCGACCATACTTAGAGCGACCGAAGTAACATTCAACTGAAGTAAGGGACATTGTTTTGTAGTGGTTGTAAGAAACGGCCCGAACCCTTCGCTATTTGTGTTAATTGTTCTTACTACAAACTAAGTTTTGATGAGCCGTGTTGCTCCTGTTTAGT
Source organism: Agrochola macilenta (assembly GCA_916701695.1). Taxonomy (NCBI): domain Eukaryota; kingdom Metazoa; phylum Arthropoda; class Insecta; order Lepidoptera; family Noctuidae; genus Agrochola; species Agrochola macilenta. Next base: position 24,495,852 of record OU753553.1, read on the forward strand.
ATTTTCTTGAACACGACGTTATTCTCTACTTGTAAGTATTTTACTTGAGTCTTTTATTTGTTTTATGATGATTTTGGAGTATTTGGCTATAATTGGGATAGCATCATAATGGTGATCACCAATTTGTCCGTGAAGGAGGACGTTTTGTTTAAGCTGATATCAGATGCTTTATTTGAGTGTTTTTTTTTGTTAGATTACACGTTCACGCGACACCAACATAGGAACGACGACACCATAGGAATTAACGTTCATTTGCTCCTTTTATTTCATTTGTCAATAATTCAGTAGGTGTATTCAGGTAGCCGAGTGAAAAATGCTGAGTGCCGAAATCCAACATCGTTGGATCGGCTCAATAATGAATTCATTTTTCACTCTTGTTCATTTTGTTTTCAGACGCTTCATTTCGACTGAAAATGGTTCGAGTGAAAGATAACAATGAACAGAAAGTGAAGCATATGATTTCTGCTTTATGTCTAGCGCAAGACCGTGACAGACTACCTAAACGTGAAAGCTTTTTATCTAGCTTTGAAGATATTCTTGCCATTCTTGCCTAAGTGTTCATACATGTTCATCTGCCTACAGATACTAATATTGTAAGCTTAATCCCCATAATCCGATCTTAACTCAATGAGGAATATAACTACTTACTAATATTATTACTAAACGCAATTAGCAAGAGATACACTAGAATTCACTATACTAATATTATGGCATTTGAATAGCATTTAGGGGCGCGGTGCACAATTTGCACGCCAGTACATAAACGTCTCGGCGCACACACGGCTCGTATTAATTGAAGATAATCTTATGTATACGGTATACAAGTAAGACGACCACAATATATAAGGAAGTATACAAGTCCTACAAGGTTACCTACGAAGTATACAAGTCCTACAAGGTTACCTACGAAGTATACAAGTCCTACAAGGTTACCTACGAAGTATACAAGTCCTACAAGGTTACCTACGAAGAATTGATAAAGAAATAAGACGGCAACAAAAATTATGCCAGCAATCAATAAATATAAAATAATAGCAGACCAACTACTTAGACTTTTCCCTAGCTAGTATGTTTGAGTCTTCTTCTAGACTAACCAGAAACAGATCTAAATCTCCTGGTTAGACTGTTTTTAGACTTTGGATGCGTGACCATGCTTTTTTTTTTTTTTGCTTGTGTGAAATTATCAAATAAATTCTCCCGCTCTGGCCGGAGCGTGTCAGACTTTTACTGACTAAAACCCACCCGTGTTCCTTCCGTTGCCTGTGTGCCGGGGCCACGATATTCCTTTCGGACAACTCGCAATCCCGGCAGGATGCGTGACCATGCTTGTCAGATGAACGAAAGTTTAATAAAGTCTAGAATTTAGTTTACCCAGCCAGTGGTTAGTTGAGGTCAGAGCGCACTTTCTCTGTCTGTACTAACATTGTAAAGACAGAGCTCCTATTTGAAAAGTAATTCACCATTTGGAAGGTAGATACATTATTCTAGATGAACATAGGCTACATAATTATTATGTAAATATATATGTGCAAAAATTAGTACTTAATTATACTAATGTAACACTATGTTGAATTCTTGCTTGCCTAACTTTTTTTTGGTTACTGCTCAAAATCATGGAAACATTTTTAGGTTATTGTGCACAACGTGTCGTGAACGGAATACCGTCTTCACATGTAATTGCACTCGAACGAAACTGGAGCTGCGGGGTAATTGCGTAACACACTTACATAGTAATTGCTTTCATTTTGATAGTTCAACAACATTCATAGCGTCATTTACGCTATTGAGCAGACAAATTTTTCGAAAATATGAAGCAATGGATTAGCAATATCCTTCAACATGTGATTGAAAGTGTGTTACGCAAATCGGGTGCGGGTTGTTAGAGTAAAATAAAAATGATAGTCCTCCCCTCCACGTCTCTGATACATGTGGTGCCTCGCAGTGAACAAACTGTGGCCCTTAGCGTGACATTCAGTGTAATAATTTTAGTTCTAATTGAACCGCCTGGGAGGTTAGTTATCGTGTTCTTTACTGCTAACTTATTGTGAGTACTTTTATGTCTTGCTGTTTTGTTCTAACTAATTGGTCGTACGAAGTTGGAGATTATTGTATGTGTAGGTATGTATATATATATATATGTATATGCAGATTTATCTAGATGAGGACTTTAATATTTTCATGTGTGGTGAACCAGCTAGACCGATTTCATTGTTTCTAAAAACCAAAGGGATACACCGAAAAAAAATCTAAACGAATTAAATACATTTCTAACTTCCGAACCGTTCTTCAGGTTAAATTAAACTTAGAATATAAGCATACCGAGTCATCGGTTTTTATATGTTGAAAAAAAAGTGATAGTTAAATAAGGGGAAAAATAAGTTATCACTAAAACAAATACCTAAACTAATTATTGTCTTGTCTTGTGTAATGCCTATCAGTGGCAAGCTGCGGTCCAATCAATACACGAACAAAAGCTACTTACCTAACCAATAAGTGTGTGTATATAGACTACGATCATTACACCTGAGTCTATTGTGAACAAGTTTCAATTAGACAAACTATTAATTAATTATTTCCAAACTATTGTACAATACTTTAAGCTTTGTTTATCCAAACGAAAGTTTGTTGAATCCGTCGGTACAATTTGGCATACATAAATAGTTGTTGTTTACCGATAGGTACGTAACTTGTGCGGGGTTAAATATAGAGTACCTACCTACCCTGGCAATACAATAATAGAAAATTTTAATACAAGCTGTAGCAGTCGAGTCTATAAATATTTGAGTATGGCATGTATAGTGGACAAAAGGGATTTATAGGTAGGTATGCAGACCGCATACCAACTTTTTTTGGATTTTAAATTACGATGACCACTCATGCCCTAACCATGTCCAGCCAATTCATATTTTTAAGTATCCTCCATTTATTCAACCCAGATTTTAGATAATAGTCTAGAGTCAATCAAAGTATTTTTTAAGATTCAATAAAAATTTATATTATTTGTAGTCGGCTATATTTTCGGTTTAATGGCGACGATGTGTGAAAGATTACAGTTCATTCCGTTTATTCGGTCAATGTGATCAGATGAGTATACCTTATTTTTGAGGTACAGGAGATAACCATGGAGGTCAACATGTTATCATTCATTTATTGATAAACATTTATTGGCACTTTAATGACTAAGGGTGCTTACTTATAGAAACTGGTTTGTTTGTTCCTAGAGTAGTCAGCAAGTTAACGTCGACGTCGTCTAGTTTAAAGAAATGTTTGACGTATAAAAGTCAATCTGCCGAGCCTTTTCCCAACTATGTTGGGGTCGGCTTCCAGTCTAACCGGATGCAGCTTAATACCGTATTTTACATAGAGCGACTGCCTATCTTACCGCCACAACCCAGTAACTGGGTAATACGATACCCCTTGGTAAGACTGGTTGTCAGGCTTTCAGGCTTCTGACGACCCGTAACGACCGTCAAAGAAATGAATAACAGCCGGGACCAACGGCTTAACGTGCTTTCCGAGGCACGGAGGAGTCTCGGTATGTTAAGATGGTCACCCATCCACAGACCAACCAAGGCAAGCGTAGCTTAACCTGATGGATCGAACCGTGCCGCTGTTATTACTTAGCCACGAGCTCCTCGACGTATAAAAGTGTACCGGCTAAATAAATAAATATAATTTTTCTACTAGTACTCATCTCTTTAGTGTTGAATCATACGGTTTCCTTCAAAATGATTGAGTTAAATGATGATCATTCATTTGTCATGGTTTTACTAAGTTGCATGCATTATAATTCAGAATCTGTTTCATAAATGATCTGATCATTACAAGTAATTGTATGGGCTTTAAAAGAGACTGACCTCTGAGTTTGTCAGTCTTCTCAGAGCGGGCACTATCTGTTATGACTAGTCATCTTTTTACTGCATTATTCAGTTTTTATCTTTTTTATTATTTTAACTGTCACATTATCATAAATATAGTTTCAATATGAATAATATTACCAAGATGTTATAATATATTTTGAATAACAAATTCTTTTGAAGGTAGTATTTTTTCGGAAGCAGATTCTTGAAACGGTTTTAGGTAAAAAAAAATACAAACATCTGGAAACACTGATTGTAGTTGTCACTTTTTTATTAAATCAGTTGTCACTAGTCGCCATAGAAACCCACTGTTACATTCAAACTTGTGCTCGGGGCGTGTGTTATTGTTTATTAAACAGTTTAAACACTTACCCTCACCTTTTTTCACATTTTAGCTCGTTATGCATATTCTTGAAAGCTATATCTCATTGTCGATTTTGGTTTTCCTACTGGACTTACGACACGTGTCAGTTTATACGTGAAATAGGATGAAATGAAATGAAATTTATTTATTTGCCAGAATATAGGTTACATAATAACATGGTAAAATAATGTTAGTCTCACTATATTCGACTTATCAGCCATGCAAATATTTACTAGTAGGTACATGCTCCCAATTGTTTAAAGTTCTATTAAATTCTAAGTTATTATTTTTCCTTATTTTTTCCGGTAATTTATTATAAATTTTCACCGCCATGGTGTAGCAGTTTTTGTTACATAACTTTAATCTGCTTCGAGGTTACTACCAGAGGTTTTTGTACTATTTTCCTTTTAAATTGAGACTTATCATCCGGTTCAAATAGTGAGAGGTGGTTTCTAACGAATTTACACATTTCAAAAACGTATAGAATTAGAATTAGAATTTTATTTATTTCTCAGTATATGGTACATTGAGATCTTACATTAAACACATACTACCATTGCTGGTGTACAAATATTAAATAATAAGCTAGGTACATGCAAATCAGAACTAGGTACATTATAACAATATTATATAAAATTATGAAACTTTGCATTCATTTATGAATTTATAATGTTAATGACAAATTTTAACCTGATAGATTCATCAAGAATGCATTATTTTTAATGTCAAAATATTAATAGTTAAATGAAAAATATAAATCATAATGTCAAAATATCACTAAAAAATAAAAAATTACAATGTCCAAGAATTCATAATAATGTCAAAGTACTAAATATATGTATATTATGTATGTATATTAAGATTTTAAGGATAGGGATGGAAGTGTAAGTAAACGTTTATCAGCGAACACTGGTCGGCACGAATCAGTCCACTTGAGACTATAAATTGACCTTATACATTGTTTCTGGGCTATAAAAGCTCTTTGGGCGTCTGTAGAGTTTCCCCATATGATTATCCCATACCTCAATACTGAACATACATGACTGAGGTATACCATTAATGCTGTTCCTTTATTAGTTACTTTCTTTATTTTACGAAGTGCGTAAACGAATTTGTGATTTTTTTTACAAACAAGATCTACATGAGATTTCCAGTTACAGTAATTATCAATATTTATTCGTAGAAATTTTATTTCATTTACTTCTTCAATGATGTTATTATTATATTTTATTGGCAAGCACTATTGTATCTTTTTTATTTCTTTTGTTATTATATGTCAAGTATCTCATGAATTTAGTCTTATCGGTATTTATTTCTAGATTATTTACAATTAACCAGTCATGTATACGAGAAGAGCTTCATTGGTGACGTTTATCGCCTGATCAATAGTAGCTTCTTTAGTTAAAACAGTGGTATCATCTGCGAATAATATAACGTACTGATCCGTTGATTGCGGCAATTCGTTTATATATGCTAAAAACAATATCGGGGCTAGCACAGTCCCTTGTGGTACGCCATAGTGGTTCGTTAAGTATGGGAACCTATAGGTTACCTGAGTGTTAGTCTCTGGATGCATTTTTACAATCTCTGTGCACTGTTTTCGACCCCTTAAATAACTTTCAAACCAATTGTAGGCAGGGCCTCTTATACCGTACTGTTCTAATTTGTTTAATAATTTATCATGGCATACCATATCGAATGCTTTGGTCATATCTAGAAATACAGCTATAGGAATTTGTTTTTTGTCTACTGAATTGAGAATTTCTGTTATATATTTAAAACATGCCAATGTTGTGGATTTATTTTTAATAAAACCGTTTTGCTGTTTACATATTACATCATTTTTTTTAAAAAATTTGCTAAGCCTTGCACACATTACTTTCTCAAATATCTTAGAGAGAATCGGTACTAAAGTAATTGGTCTATAATTCCCCGCTTCTGTTTTCGAACTCTTTTTATGTAGTGGTTTTACGACGGAGAATTTTAGAGCATTTTAGAGAATTTAAGAGGATATTGCGGTGCTGAGTTGATTGAAATCATGCATCAATGTTTCGGTGCATCAAATGTGTTTTACGTGTGGAACGTATTTAGAGACGTGCAGCCAGTGAATTATCCGTGCAACTGCAAAGCATCTTGATGGAGAACAAAACAACATGATGTGTTGCAGCATTCAGTTCCCTTCAAATTGATTAAGCTAAATGGTGCTGGGACTAGGTTGTTGGGACTGGCCATCTCTTCACTGCCTTGGCTTATATTTATTTAGGTTTTGAAATAATTGCTTAAATATTGAATAAAAAACCGGCCAAGTGCGTGTCGGACCACGCACAATGAAGGGTTCTGTAGTTGGGATGATTTTATCCCAAAAACAAACTTAACATTGTTGTTGAAAAACATGTTCTCCCATACGGAATGTATGGGAGATCACGTTTTTCAAACCGCAAATTTAAGTTGGTCGATTATTAATCGTTAACCTGTACAGCCTACTTAGCTTTGATAGTTTTCCTTTTAATTTCGTTATATGTACTACTGCTCCAAAAATGGTCGTGAAAAACTCAATACTTTTGAAAGACCTTTCTAACAATACCCCACAACATGGGGTAGATTAGGAAAAAAAAAACATCCCCACTTTACGTGTAAGGGAGGTACCCTAAAAAAAATGTTTATGTTGATTTTATTTTAACACTTTGTCGGTATGATTAATATGTATACAGGAAAAGTTTTTAACCAGTGCGCAAATTTTTTTTGGTGGTTCAAAATCAGTAATAGAACACATTTAATATTTGATATAACTAAAGCCCCTTCATCATCGCGCCGAGTAGACGTGGATGCATGCGTTGCAATTATAAAAACTGTAGATTTTTCTTCAGTGATGAATTGTGATGATGGAGCTATGGCTGCAACTGAATTAGTTAATATTGTTTGTACAGTGGTCAATAACAACTCTGTCACTGGCACTACACCAAGTAAAAAAAGGATTACAAAACCCTGGATCACACCGGGGCTTTTGAGGTGCATACGAAAAAGGGATAAACTTTGCCTTAAATCTAAACGAGACCCTAATAATAGTATACTACAAGTGACATTCAAGCGGTACAGAAACTTCTGCAATAATTTACTTAAGAAAATTAAACGGGAATATGAACGAACTGAGTTTGAGAGACATCGTAAGAATCCTAAGGCTACATGGAATCTTATTAAATCAATTTCTAATCTTCAAAGCAACAAATCTTCTGCTACTGAACTTTTATCCATTACTCCCGATCCTTCAGATTCAGTGGATAACGTAAATGACTTCTTTGCAAATGTGGGGAAGACCCTTGCGTCAAAAATAAAAAATACACAATGTAAACACTCCTCTGACAACAATTTCTATCTTAACTCCATGGCCATTGTCTCAACAGACTGTGAAGAGATTGAACGCATCATCCTCGGCCTCAGGGTCAATTGCGCCGTGGGTGGGATGGCATTTCTGCTGCCTTGATCAGGGCTGCCCGCGACACACTAATCCCTGTTATTTCACATATATTTAACCTTGTACTCACAGAGTATTCCCGGCCTTTAAAAAAGCACTCGTACATCCCATCTACAAGAGTGGGGACAGGGGCAGTGTCAATAACTACAGACCTATCTCTGTTCTTACAATTTTGTCCAAAATATTAGAAAAAATCATAAATAGTCGACTACTTAATTACCTTAACTCACACAATATAATTTCAGCGAACCAATACGGTTTTCGATCAGGTAAAAGCACAGAAGATGCAGTCTTAGAAGTAACTGGAACTATAGCGAAAAATATAAATAATAAACTCAAAACAATAGCAATTTTCCTAGACCTATCAAAAGCTTTTGACACTGTCTCTGTTCCCCTCTTGCTTGAAAAGTTGGAACGAGTTGGTGTTAGAGGAGTGTGTCTAGACATTTTTAGGAGTTACCTGAGTGAGCGTTCTCAAATCGTAAAGATAGTAAATCACGTAAGCAAACAGCAATTTTTATCCTACGGAGTCCCGCAGGGTAGTGTCCTTGGACCTACCCTGTTTCTTATTTACATAAATGACCTATGTAATCTGGCTCTAACTAACGCTAAAATTATATCCTACGCGGACGATACCGTCATGCTCATTCAGGGTAAGGATTGGTTGGAAACCCGCTCATATGCAGAGTCCACTCTGCTTGTTGCAATGAAATGGCTGAATAAAAACCTGCTAACCCTCAATGTAGAAAAAACAAAGTTCATTACATTTGCTCCAAGTAAAGCCTCTCAACCTCCGTCTCCCTATACTCTGACGGCGCATAAATGCGGGTTAATATCGACTGATTGCAGCGGTTGTGCTCAGATTACGCGCACCCACAGTAGTAAATATTTGGGTGTTATAATAAATAGTACGCTGACATGGAAGGAGCAAATTGAGGCTCTGGTTTCCAGGGTCAGAAAACAAATATTTGTTTTTAAAAACCTGCGAACATCTGCTGATTTTGCCACACTACGAACAGTATACTTCGCTCTGGCGCATTCTATCCTAAACTATTGTGTTGCCGCTTGGGGTGGAGCTGGGAAGTGCTTAATGCTCCGTCTGGAAAGGGCACAGAGGGCAGTGCTAAATGTCATGACTTACAAACCTGTTCGATTTCCAACTGCTGAACTGTACGCTCTTTGCGAGCTACAAACAGTCAGACACGCATTTCTTCTTGCTGTAGTGCTGCGTAAACACTCAGACCTTCCATTCGATCCTGTTGTCGGTACCCAAAAACGCAGATCTGACAGAGTCTGCCAGGTGGAATCTGCCAAAGTTCAAGTTGTTCGGAGGCAATATCACTTTCTTAGCTCCACTTTGTATAATCGAGTTAACAAACAGCTTAATGTATATCCATTGACCATGCGAGAATGTCGAAGCATCACAGATAAATGGCTTCATACACTCAATTATGAAGAATTAGAAACATTTGTAAAAACTTAAACTCACTTTCCAATTGCCCTTTAGATGTATAATATGCGCAAACACGCCCCCCCCCCCCCACCAAAAACGGACACCTCTATCGGACACACACATACACACACACACACACACACACACACATATATACACTCCACAAACAAAACATACACAATCCTTCCATACAAACACACAATCTCACATAAATTACCTACTCATTGAAAATATTGTTTCAATTTAATTTTAAGTTTTAATTTAGTTTTATTTTTTAATTTTATTTAAAAAGAAAAAAAATGGTTTTGCTTTTTGTCTCGACTTTTTGGAGGTGGGCGTTAATGACTGCGACACAGTATTTACTAATGCAGTTGTTATCGAACACAGAGTTTCTGTAAATTGTGTTTTTTGGTTTCAATAAAATTTATTATCATTATTATTATATTTCCATTATTTATACAATTTTTTTTTTTTTTTTTTATCCTACTTTAAATCAGCAAAATATGGACACAATCTATTCGTAATAATATCAATGGGCGCGCGCGGCGCGGCGGCCGGCCCAAGCAGCGGTGTTGAACCTCCCCTCCCGCCCCGGGTGGCAAGGCAACGCCCGCGCGCCGGGCGCTGTGACCCTGACTGACAGTTCGCTCATCGCACGCGCTGTCGTGTGACGTCGCGTCTAATCGCTTTCCCGCGCTGCACGTGTGTCGTACTCACGATACGTACGTACGTCACGATGTCAGACTTCACTAACCGCGAGTTTTATGAGATGGTGCGAGTGTATGTACTGAGTGGTGAAAGTTTGCGAGCAGCTCACAGAGCATACCTCGAATGCGAGCCCATGGAATCCTTAACCCCGTGAAAGGAAAATACAATTTTAGCGGCATAAGGTATTAAGTAATGTAAATTTAATTGATAATAATGCTTTATTTTCTGTATTTTGATGGTCCTAAGCCCATTAAAGTATGAAGGAAAAATTGGAATTACTCTTCAAATAACTTCAGGTCACGGCCTTAACATAAAAAAGTCTAGTTCGAATCTGATAAAATTAGCGATCAATACATTGTAAGTATTGTAACCCACGTAAATACCTACGCCGGCGAATCGAGCGATCACACAGCTGATAGGTAGGTACTTTCGCGCGTTCCGCTTCGCCGCTCGCCGCCGGGTAGCCATACATCCACTTTTAAAGTAAACATCTTTCGTTAACGATAACTTTTTTTTTTGTACTATGACTTATCAAAATAAAAAAAGTATGTTCAATAAAACTCGTTTAAGTTTAATTTGCGTAGTGGATAAAAACTTTTCCTGTATATATGCCAAATTCTAGTACTAACCGTCTCTGAGCTAAGCCGCGGACAGACAGACGGACAGACAGACAGACCGACAGACAGACGGACATGGCGAAACTATAAGGGTTCCTTGTTTACTACGGATACCCTAATAAAAAGGGGTACCTACGTTGTTTGTGAGAGATTTGTATTATTTTCCTTTACAATGTTTAATCGGTCTTTCAGTATGTCGAATTCTCCCATAAGTTATAAGCAATTGGTATGCGCACTCCAGATGTTTATAACTATTCTAACACAGCCTTTCCACCACAGAGATGTGCTAAGTGCTGGTTAGCGATCGATCCAATAGGATTATTTGATTTTCATAGCAAAGTTTCTTTTAATTCTGCTCGAAAAGGGTTAAATTAAATGAAGTACCTACACATAGTTTCGTAGATCAGCTAATCCGCTTAGCGACATCACACAGTACTGATGGAAAGACTGCCTAATTCTCAGGTTTTAAAAATATAGGTAGGTACATGTTCTCACCAGTCTTGGTTCTGGTTCCAGCTGGTTCAGCTGGTTCCGGCCGCTGCCGGACCTAGTGGCGAGTTGTGCCACAACATTTAGTTATTTATGTTGCTAAATCTAGTTAAGCGATACTACATAGGTTACACCAATATTGTCAATTAAATCGAAATTCGATACTGAACTACCTAATTGTGTATAAAAACGCCTGACAGAACATGATTAACAATCAATCGTTTTTTGAAGTCTAACGCTAAGCTGTTTGGCAGGAAAAGCTTTTTTTTTGTTATGAAATATACAAAAAATATCGCGCTCATTTAAAATAGAGGAATTCTTAAAAAATCTAGGTCTAATGTAGTTTTAAATGCACCATGTGAGCTTTTATACATGTTTGTTTTGGTTAGGGTATGCGTGTATAGGAATTTGGTCATGGTTATTTAACAGATACGTGCGAGTTTTAAATAGCTGAGTGGCCAAAGCTTTCTCCTGAGAATGTTAACTGCACAAGTTGCCTGCACATCTAAATCTTTTGCTGTGTGTACCTACCATAGAAATATAAATTATGTATGGTACCTACTAATATCAAACATCATTTTGACATCCTCGAATGACGGAAATCGATATGCACCACCGATGATGGTGTCACAAATATTGCCAAAACTCGATACAAATCGCAAAACAATCGATACTGAAAGAAAGATATACGGTTTAGGCACAAGCACGTAGCTGCTCTAGTGCGGTAATAGTCCCCGCTAACGTTTCTGTTTACTCCATTGAGTTCCTTCCCCAAACATTACTATCACGACGCTAGAGTGAGACGGTGAATATAAAGTTACATGTGTCAGACAAAGATGGAATGGCAAGGTGGAGAACGCAAAGGCTTGGAACACGTAGATTGCTATAAGGAGACATAATGTACGGTCAGCAGGTGAAGATGGTTGTTTCTCGTATTTTATGTTTAGCCTCTTTTTTGTCTGAAGTAGATAATTATGTTTGTATGTAGTTGACAGAAGCTTTATTCAGTAGTCATTGGCCAAAAAAGTATAATTTATAATAATAGGTCGTCTTGAGTACGTCAATTTACAGGCCACACTCTAGCAGTTATCACCGTGAATGTACTTACTACTTACATACCAATTTTATTTTTTATGTGTAACATCTTTTCTCTCGCTTTCCTCTCGAAAATAATAATAATAATAAAATAAAATAAAAAATGTCACCATATTGATGATTTTCTTGAGTAAGTTCAGGTGCGTAGTGCGTAGTCACTATCTATCGATATATGATCGTAAAAAAAGTATGTAAGAATCGTAGCAGGTTGCGCTATGTAGTTTCTGCCTACCCGCATGGCAAGAACGGGTGAGTTTATGTATGTACATTGTACCTATGTATGTACTTTAAATGTTCATGATTACAGCTGTATGTGGGATTAAAGTAAAAATATTTGTTCAACATGTTGCTCTTAAAACAACTTTTATCCGGTAACGTAATTTATAGTTTTCCAATAATACAAAACAAATGCCGAATATTTCATGCAAAACATTTTCCCACTGAAAGATTTATTAATACCTACAACAAATGAGGTGGATGAAAAATATTTCACCACCTGTGTAAACGTGGTTCTATCTCAAGTCAAAGTCAAAGTCAAAGATTTATTTGCAGATAAATATGGTTACAAAAGTTCTTAAAATGGTATTATAATAGTAGCTTAACATATTCAATCATAACATAATGACATGCAAATTTTTGGTACATATACAATTAGATTTATTTTAATTTAAACTGAAGGAATTCTTTCACAGTATAGAAGGAATTCTCAATTAACCAACTGCGTAAGGCCCTTCTGAAGCGGACCATTGGAAGTTCTTTGATTTGGTTAGGAATCTTGTTATATATCTGAATACACATAGGATAGCAACTTCGTCCATATAGTTCCGTTTTAATTCTGGGAATAATTAATCTGTTAGGATATCTAGTGTTGAACATACATTTATCTCCCAGTTTTTCAAACATCTCAGGGTGAGATTTGGTAAATTTACATATTTCCTCAATATAAATACCTGTTAATGTAAGTATTCTGAGTTTCCTAAACAGTGGTTTACAGGAAGTAAGTGGGTCTACATTACAAATCGCACGTATACATCTCTTTTGTGCGATGAAAGCTCTTTCGAGATGCACCGAGTTTCCCCACACCAGTATACCATAACGCAGTATTGAACCAACATACGCATGATAAGCCTGTAATGTGGCTTGTCTACTTGTTAGGTTAGATAAGCGCCATAGAACATAAGCAAACTTACAGAGTTTTCCACATCTTTAGTAACTAACTGACACATTGTATGATTAAAACGAATCCACTAACTAAAGAGCAAATATACGAGTAGTGTGTAGCCCAGTCAATAAACAACATCAAACATCGCAAACGCGCATGTAACTACGATTTTTCATTTCGATCATTTTCATTCGATCGATTTTCAACTACTCCCAGGGGACCTAACAACATATAAAAAAAATATTACATGCGCGTTCGCGACGTTTGCCTTATTTTGTGTCGACTTTGACTGGGCTAATGGTATTTTATATGTATACAAACTTGTTTTATGTGATTCGACTTCGATATGCAGTAAGTTACAGGTATTTAAAGTTACAAAAAAAGAACGTCATAAAAGAGGTAACACACAGAATTTAAAAAGACTTAATCTGAATGTTTAAGCTGTCTCTACACAAAACGCTTACGTTCAAAGAATGTGGTCATGTGTTTCTATTTCTTTTGAGTTTATCTTTTGGCGCTTTTCTGTGCAACTTCCAGTCTTTTGTACATTGTGTCTCTTTGTATGCTCTCTACACATCTAGGAAATGTTTAGAACTGTCGTCCAGCTGTCTTATCAGTCATCTAGACTGAGTAGAATAGTCTGGAAAGACGCTTGCTGTTATTATTCAGGAAAAATGTATGTGAAATATTTATTTGTTTCATTTTATTAAATTATAATGATCGCGAAACTACTAGTACAACATGCCGATACGGAAAAGTATAGACTATATTGAAATGGGGATTAGGAATAGGATAGCAACAAGCAGCATATAACTTGAGCAACAGCATGGATTATAAGGCTAAAGTTGGTCGCCAAAACAGGGTCGCGAATAGTTATTATTAGTATTAAGAGGGAACACATAACGTAGGTTTGTATGTACCTAGTAGATTTCGCGCAAAAGTTCGAGTTTACAGTAGTATCATTATTGTGTTACAATCCGCGCATATGCTGTGAGACTAAGTAAGTAAGTAAGTAGGACACGGCCAATTGTGGCAATTCGGGCAATCGAATAACCCGGATCAGGCAATTATGGACTATTAAGAGTAGTGCAATAAATATAGGTACCTGACTATAGTGAAAAGTTACTTGCGACCATTTTTATCTACGAACTTACCGCGCATTTTTGGTCAGATATAGGTAGGTTTCAATATCACTGCTGAAACTAAAATTAGGATACAAAAAATAACACAGAAAAGTCATAATATACTTATATATCAAACATTTATATCCTATTTAGTTATGAGAATAAAACCCTATACAATTATAAAAAAAACAGGTACATTTTTGAAACAAGCCATTGAGTATTTCAATGGCTTGTTTAAAAAATGTACCTGTTTTTTTTACTGTTACTGTTTTAGGCACTAAGTCTGTCATCAATGATTGCATCAAATTAATTCAAACTCTATAAAAAGATCCGTAGATGCTGAGAGATTCTTTGATTAATTTTTATATTTGTAATAATATTACCTCTGATATTCTTTTTAGTTACCTTAATCTCCAATTAATGATTAAGCGAGGAATTAGATAGATCTTAAACTTTACAACAACAAAATAATATATTGCACCTCGTAGCTTACCAACGAGAGATTAAAAGCTACAATAGCCCAAAAGCTAAAGCGCAGATCGGCGCGAAGTCGTGAGTTCAATCGCCACTTGTTCTACTCCCAGCACAGGCATTTAATTTTGTAGGAGGAGTGAACAGGAACAATAGAATAAAGAGATATATCTAAACAATTACCATCCATAAAATGAGCCAATGATAAGAACCCACGCCTTCACCACAACAATACTGCACCACTGACATCTTCCACTCCATCGCAGACCAGGATAATATGTCACATCTTCATAAATATGTATATGGAATGATTTCATAAATCATTCCGTCGCGTCGTGAAACATTCATACTTCGGAGAACAGGAGGAGGGATCGATTGAAGTGACTCGGAATGTCGGGTACTATAGGTAATATCTAGCAATAACAGAGTTTGCCCTCTCTAATAGTCCAAGTTACTCAGACACGCACACAGGCAACGCCAGGGTTGGCACTTGACTTAGGCAAGCTGTGTGCCCGCTTGACCAGACGGAGCCCGCAGAGGCGGGCTGGCTTGAAGAGTGCTTAAGTGCCTAGTGTTTTTTTTTTCGCACACTTCGTGAACCGGGGTCTACCCCGGTTCACGAAAAAAAAAAAAGGCAAGCTGTGTGGTGCTTGGGCGCAGACGTTGATTGCCGTAATTCTGTCGATGTGAATGTTGGTTGTTGCGATTTTGCGATAGTAAAAGATCCTTTGATTTTTTTGATGGGACTTAAAAACAAAACACAAATACTATACATTTGGTCTAAAGGGTCATGAGCTTAGATTTTTTTTGATAACTCTTGTTTTTGCCAGGTACCAAATAAAAAAATTAAATAATTCTCAGCATTATTATTGCGGCAATTCAAAGGACATTCTAAAAAGTGTCAGATGCGATGGAAACTTGTCTTTTGAATCTAATCAAATACCAAATAAGACTTTGTTGAAACCAGTCGACTGACAACCCTAAAATCTCCAATTTGGATTTATTACTGCCGTGAACCACTGCTGGTATTATTGAGATTGAATTTTAATGGGATTCTCTCTTACTAGGAAGTTTAACATTATGAAATACCCAAAAGGCGTTTTACTTTCTTACCAAACTTTTACATATGAGGAAATTGGGATCCTGCCGTTTTACCGAAAAGATTTTGCCCAAATTTCCCTACCCAAACAAATTTTAGGAACCTTTTTTTATACCAATGCAATGTTTGGAATGATTTTAGTACGCACAATTTCATTTGGTCAAATTTTTACTTGGCAGAATATTATCAAGGATAATGTCATTTAGCCATTTGGTCTTTAATTAAATTATTTATTACAGAAAACAATCTTTAGACAATAAACGTTTGGTCAGTTAGTTATGGAACTAGTTACGAGTAGGTTAATTATTGTAAAAAAATGGTTAGGTTAGGTTAGGTTAAAACTGTGACCCCCTACGCCAGCAACGACTAGATTATAAAGAAAAAAAATATGGAAAAAAAACAGGCTACCCGAAACTGAACTAGTTAGACGAGATTAATTATTTAAAAAAAAGCTACTAACTAAAAAAAAAAATTTTAATATTAAAATAAATTAATATTATTATTATCTGTTTAGAATTCGTCCCAAGTGGAAAAAACACCCTTGTAATTAAACGTCTTTATTTTGCTTAAAATTAGTTAGTCCAACTGAAATATTTTATTAAATAAAAATTGGTAAAAGTACTAGTTGTTAAACAAGTTATTGTTTAAACGTTTACTTGCATTAGGTTTGCGTTACAATTATTTGGGAAGAGATTTTTTGCTAAGTAATAATTTGGCAAATTAAATTATGCGGAAAATTGTTTGGGAAGTGATAATTTGGCAATTTCTTTTCGATGAAACAAGGGAGACCCGAGTAAATTACACTACATTTGTTGAGTAATTACAAGCGTCCGTTGCTGTGGGTTCGATGACGAGATGGGATGGCAGATACTATTGTTGTTCTTGGAATATTATCGTCCGTAAAAGTAGTATTAGGTCACTGCCTATCACATGAAATTTAAATTTAAAGTACAAATGATGTTGTGTTGGTTTGAAAGACACTTAGAAAATGTTGCAATGTTAAGTAACAGTTACATCGGTAAGTTTCCGTAATTCAGCACGTCTCTCGCTTCACACGACGCTAACCATGTTTCACACTGTGTATGCTATTCACGCCGTGGTGGTGTGGGCCAATCTAATAACTATCAGGCATCCCTCTCTTTGTATGTGGTTATCGTGGCCCACCACTGTAGTGTTAATTAGAGTGTTTTTGGCTTGCAGTTCCACGTTCTTTTGGTATAAAAATAGGCATTTTTTTGTAGAAACTACAATGTCGTTGCGTAAAATGAATGGACTCCGGTGTTCAATTTCGATAATTTGCTTTCTTTTATTTACCCACAAAGATACTCAGAATGTCATTAAATCTGAAATTCTACATGATAGCTAATTTGACAACAACTTAATTACTACCTTACCAAATCGGTGACATTGAAACACAGGTCACATACTTAATAGCCCTCTTCAAAAAAGCAGTAAGGGTCAGGTTTACAATAGTCTGCCATACAAATCCAGCTTGAATCCAACAGCTCTATTATTTCCTCCAGCGAAGATTTATTAGCATCATGAAGCGTATATTGAGATATTCAACCTTTCTGGACTCCGTCTCAATATTCATCCGCTTGAAGCTAATGTATTTGGCGTACTACGGAAGGTTATAGTGTTGGAATACAGGTTAATATGTATATTGGTTTGCTTTGCTTTTGCATATAATGAAGTAATGGCAAAATGTATTGTCCTTTTCGAGTATGGGGAAATACATCGTGAGTCAAGTATAATTAAAATTACAAATACTGTTTACAAGTAGTTCGATTTGTTTTAGAGACGTATTCGTCTTGATCTACCTTCGCCGCATGAAATTAAAAGTGACAAAATAGTTTCGCTACTGAAAGGCTAGGCTGAAGTGGACTTTGTAGCTAGCTGTTGGTATATTGGCAAATCATATCTGTGTGGCTGTTTAAAGTCATCGTAGGGCTAAAATGCAACTTGCAGGCTTCAGAGTATCTAAAAGAACAATCTCTAAAAAACACCATTTATTTGGGCAATACTTAAAACGAACTATGAAAACCCCTTTGTTCAACAACAAAGGCATGGCGGAGGATCAGGAGAGTTACCTTAGACCTCCAGCCTCAGGTAATAGCTGCGACATAACTCATCGCTTTACATAAATCAGTGATATTCGATTAAAGTAGGGTCTCCGTCGACCACGTTATATCCTGCCGTTTTAACAGCTTTGCTATATTAGTTCCATGATTAAATTAAAGCATAGTAGATAATAGGTAATATGTTAGGAAGGTATAACCTCACATTTCCATAATAATATTTCATTTCTTACCAAAGAGTGAGATATTATCATTGTCGTATAAAATAATGAATGTACCTAGGTCATTTCACTAACTGCATACCATATTTTTTTATTTATTTAGCTTTTAGCATTTAGCTTTAATATGGATGTGTCTATGAGGAGCTTGTGGCCAAGTAATAACAGCCGCACAGGTCAATCCATGCTTGCCGAAGTTAGTTCGTGGATGGGTGACCATCTTTACATAACGAGACTCCTCCGCGCCTCGAAAAGCACGTTAAGGCGTTGGTACCGGGTATCATTTATGGATCTTTGACAGTCGGTAAGGGTCGTCAAAATCCCGAAAGTCTGACAACCAGTTTTAGCAAGGGGTATCGTATTACACAGTTACTGTTGTGGAGGTCAAATAGGCAGTCGCTCCATGTAAAATACTGATATTTAGCTGCTTCCTAATATTATTGATTGTATTTACTAGAAACAAATTTAATATTCCATTAATACAATATGGGCATATTGTATTAAGGGATTTCAATGTTATGGCATGTTATATTATGTGACATTAAGTTGGGGCAAGTTATCATTCGGACAAATGATGATTAGGACAAAAAATATTATAGCACTTTAGATTATGAATAAAAAATTTAGGGAACACAATAGAGAACCATAAAATATGTAATATGTCTTATATTTTCCTTTCCACATTCCTTGCTCGGTATTAATATTCATATGCGTAAAACAAATTCCAATAACTCTTTCAGTACTATTGCGACCATCTTTACACTTGTATTATGTACATTTGTATTAGATACAGTAGTGATCTTTCGATAACATGGGAGATTGATTTTTCTATGTACTTGTTTGATATAAAAACTCAATCATATATACATTTGAAAGTATCACACTCTCTATTATGATTGTATTTTGCGCTCACCACCGCAGCTTCGTCTTGCTGGCCGAGGTGAGGGTTGCAACCACCTGCTCCTCAACTCGCGGGCCGTCTCGCCCCTCCGCACCTACGCCATTCTAAATTACACTCTAGGGGTAGGGCAGACAAGACTGCGTTGAGTCGGATTTACAGCGATTCGTTTCGTTCCTTAAACCAAATTTTTTGCAAATGTTTTATAGGACTAACAATTTTATTATATTGAGCATTCGGAATAATACTTAGGACATAAGACTTTATTTCATGCAAAATTAGGAGATTCAATTATTATAGTTCTCGATATTATGAAAGAATAGTTTTAGAAGTAAATATAATTATGTAAATGTAATTATTCTTGATGATGGAACCTTGGGAGGCGACGTAGAAACTGTTTTAAATGACCTACAATTCTTAAAAAACGAACTTCATTCCATTGGCCTTGATCTCAACCTTTCGAAATGTGAACTATTAGCGGACAGCACTGACAGACAATTGACACTTCCCAAATTTAACGCAATAGCCCCTGAAATCAAAATTATTGATAAAAGCTCTCTTCGTCTCCTTGGGTCTCCAATCTTCGAGAATTTCTTTCCCGTTTTTATTGAGGAAAAAATACAAAATTTCAACGACGTTTCGGAAAGATTGTTACAAATTAATATGCATTCGGCCATCACCCTAATTCGTTACTGCTGTTTCGGCCCTAAATTAACATATTTTCTTCGCGCTTCCCATTTATGGAAACACAATCACCTTTTAGAAAAAATGGACCAAATTATCCGACACACATTAACTTTATTTTAAATGTGGCCATCGACGACCGAGCTTGGGCGCAAGCTACTCTTCCCATTCGTATGGGAGGCCTCGGCGTCCGCAAAATTTCTAGTATTAGTTTACCGGCTTTTATATCCTCTGTCCACGGCACTGAGAAATTAATCAGGAAAATTCTAGCCTCCACACTGATTAATTTTGATGTTCCGTGCTTCACCAAGGCTATGGATGCCTGGAAACTCACTTGCCCGAACTCAGCTCTACCCGATTATCCATCTTCCCAAAGACGGTGGGATGAGCCGCTCTGCAGAGTAGTACAGAACAATTTACTTAACACGTCTGCTACCCCTGCGGAGCGTGCGCGCCTGCTGGCTGTGGGTAAGTGGGAATCGGGTCTGTGGCTTCATGCACTACCGTCGTCAAACATAGGTACCTTGTTCGACGACACTACATTCCGCCTCGCTGCTTCCCTACGACTAGGAGCTCCATGCTGTTCTCCTCATCGCTGTCACTGTGGCGAAGTTGTCAATAGTCTCGGACATCACGGCCTGTCTTGTAGCCGAAGTGCGGGTCGCTTAGCGCGGCACGCGAACATTAACGACATCATCCGACGAGCTCTTGTCACCGCCGGCGTTCCAGCTGTATTAGAACCCAATGGCTTGGCACGCGACGATGGCAAGAGACCGGACGGCATGTCTTTATTTCCATGGAAGGTGGGTAGGCCTTTAGTGTGGGATGCAACCTGTGTCGACACTCTTGCGCCATCCCATCTTCCTGGCTCAGCGTGCTGTGCTGGTGCTGCCGCTGCGGCTGCAGAAAACCTCAAGCGGCGTAAGTATAATAACCTTGTTGGTAATTATATTTTCGACCCGTTTGGGGTTGAAACCCTCGGGCCGTGGGGTCCGAGTGCTCACGGCCTCTTTAAAGAAATCTCCAAACGACTATTTGACACTTCCCGTGACCCAAGGGCTGGTTTTTACCTTGGGCAGAGGCTAAGCATTGCCATACAACGTGGCAATGCGGCCAGCCTCTTGGGTACATTACCAGTCGACAGCGATGCGGATGAATTCTTCGATGCTTTATTTTAGTTTGTAAATAGTTTTAGTTAAGTTAGTATATAATTTTGCTACTTTTATTAATTAATTAGTGATAAATGGTTTGTACCCATTTAAATAAAGTAAATAAATGATACAAGTAAAAAAAAAAAATTATGTAAAATGAAAAAATGTGTAAAACAAAATTTCGTTTTTTTTTAACATTATGGTTACTGAAGTTTATAGCAAACGTGTTATGGATAATGATTTTCGAACAAACAATTTTCAGAGAAGAAAGGGAGTACCTATTTCGAAGTTCAGTCAGGACCTCAACCGTCGCCTGAAGAGCATAATTAATCAAATAAAAATATATTTAGCCGTCAAGGAATACTTTTCATTTCAGACTGTTAGGAATTGTGATGATATTCATAAGTGGGTACAAAAATGAGTATGGTATAAAATGAACTAAAATATGGCAGTAATTACCGGAACTTCTTGTTTGATTCACGTTCCGCATAACCTAACCAATTACTAGGGTAGCATACAGCTAGGTATTCATCGTAGACTGAATATAACGATAGTTCCTCTTAGAATATAATTATAGTCAATAGTATGAAGTGGACATCTCAATTCGAAATTGAATTAAAATGAAGCCTACATGAAACTGAGGTCTCGCCTCTCTCGATGGTCTCGATTATCGAGGATATCGATTTACATAATTTTTTTTTTTTACTTGTATCATTTATTTACTTTATTTAAATGGGTACAAACCATTTATCACTAATTAATTAATAAAAGTAGCAAAATTATATACTAACTTAACTAAAACTATTTACAAACTAAAATAAAGCATCGAAGAATTCATCCGCATCGCTGTCGACTGGTAATGTACCTAAGAGGCTGGCCGCATTGCCACGTTGTATGGCAATGCTTAGCCTCTGCCCAAGGTAAAAACCAGCCCTTGGGTCACGGGAAGTGTCAAATAGTCGTTTGGAGATTTCTTTAAAGAGGCCGTGAGCACTCGGACCCCACGGCCCGAGGGTTTCAACCCCAAACGGGTTGAAAATATAATTACCAACAAGGTTATTATACTTACGCCGCTTGAGGTTTTCTGCAGCCGCAGCGGCAGCACCAGCACAGCACGCTGAGCCAGGAAGATGGGATGGCGCAAGAGTGTCGACACAGGTTGCATCCCACACTAAAGGCCTACCCACCTTCCATGGAAATAAAGACATGCCGTCCGGTCTCTTGCCATCGTCGCGTGCCAAGCCATTGGGTTCTAATACAGCTGGAACGCCGGCGGTGACAAGAGCTCGTCGGATGATGTCGTTAATGTTCGCGTGCCGCGCTAAGCGACCCGCACTTCGGCTACAAGACAGGCCGTGATGTCCGAGACTATTGACAACTTCGCCACAGTGACAGCGATGAGGAGAACAGCATGGAGCTCCTAGTCGTAGGGAAGCAGCGAGGCGGAATGTAGTGTCGTCGAACAAGGTACCTATGTTTGACGACGGTAGTGCATGAAGCCACAGACCCGATTCCCACTTACCCACAGCCAGCAGGCGCGCACGCTCCGCAGGGGTAGCAGAAGTGTTAAGTAAATTGTTCTGTACTACTCTGCAGAGCGGCTCATCCCACCGTCTTTGGGAAGATGGATAATCGGGTAGAGCTGAGTTCGGGCAAGCGAGTTTTCAGGCATCCATAGCCTCGGTGAAGCACGGAACATCAAAATTAATCAGTGTGGAGGCTAGAATTTTCCTGATTAATTTCTCAGTGCCGTGGACAGAGGATATAAAAGCCGGTAAACTAATACTAGAAATTTTGCGGACGCCGAGGCCTCCCGATGGCATCCAAGGACGTAACTTTATGTCTAAAAAATAATCTTATAGGATAGGGGATGAATTTTGTATGGGAAACCCACAAATTTGTTAATTTAGGGATATGAAAATTCAAATTTATGCTTTTGGTAATAAATAAGGAATTACATCATCGGAATCATCCCCCAAGGGGGTAAAATAAGGGATGATTTTTAAATTCACATGAAAATTTTAACATTAACATGAATATAATAGCTACAAGGTGACGAAATCCAAAAAAAATAAAGAAGAACAGCCTAGCATAACCTTGTAGCTATTATATTCATGTAGGTATTTAGTAATTCTTTAATTGTGTTTTTGTATTTTGTGTGATATTGATATTTTTGTTTTCTTTATTGGAGTGAAACAACATGGCCCCATTGTATATAGAAGGAAATATATTTTTATTTAAAATGCCTCTGAACAACTTTGAAGGAACATACATGCCTTTTAGGAATTGTCAATAACTTATTATCCCAAATAATAGGTACATTGGATTAAAGATACTTATCAAATAAAATACAAATGGAAGAAAAAGACATATTGCATCGACCGCAAATTCAAATTCAAATAATTTATTTTCTCTTCACAAACATTGACATGATAAAATTAAAACAAGCTTAAAAATTACGCGACAAAGTTTATGAGAGACTGGTGCCTGCACTAAGAAAACCTGTATAGCAGATCACCACGCGGAATGTAAACATAATTATCTAGTTATAGTTGTGAAGTGTTATACTAAATGTGAAGGAGCTGACCATAAAATATACTTAAATTAACTATAAATCAATGATAAAAACCAAATCAAAGTGAAAAAACCATAAAACAAAACAATAAAGAAGTGGAAAAATGCGTGATGTGTGAGGAAATTAGTGGGACGGACTATTTTGGATGAGTAAGTAATTCCTCAGTTGCTTTATAATCCAACTTAGGAGCCATTCAACTAGCAAATATTCTGGGACTAGGGCAGGAGGATGATGACAGATTTAAGAAACATTATTATGTTGTTCACTTCAAATGACAAATAAGTAAAATACAAACATAATAGAGAGTCTGATACTTTCAAATGTATACCTACTGTTCCTATTTCCACCACAAGGAAAGACCTAGACAACGCCATTTATAAATGTTTCAAAATTCAATATAAATATATTCTTATCTCAAGCCACCTCTTACAAGTACAAGTATCACTCAACCGCCACTTCAGGGCGTCTGAAATACAGAACGTTTTAAATAAGATCTTATGTTGATAATTTCGGTAAAGGTTAAAACTCTTAGTTGAATGTTGGCCAATTAAGGAGTTGCTATATAGGGAACTTAATAGAAATTATTCTATTTATTTTGTTTCATCGCTATTTCGAAAGGTCAGCATTTGAAAACTTAGGCAGGCGATTCCGAGACCGAGACGAGATACAATCGATACCTCTCTCGGTGGATACAAAAACACAATTAAAGAATTACTAAATACCTACATGAGTATAATAGCTACAAGGTTATGCTAGGCTGTTCTTCTTTATTTTTTTTGGATTTTGTCACCTTGTAGCTATTATATTCATGTTAATGTTAAAATTTTCATGTGAATTTAAAAATCATCCCTTATTTTACCCCCTTGGGGGATGATTCCGATGATGTAATTCCTTATTTATTACCAAAAGCATAAATTTGAATTTTCATATCCCTAAATTAACAAATTTGTGGGTTTCCCATACAAAATTCATCCCCTATCCTATAAGATTATTTTTTAGACATAAAGTTACGTCCTTGGATGCCATCTATCTTCTTGCCAAATTTTGTCGAAATACCGTTCAGTGGTTTAGGCGTGAAAAGGTAACATACAGACAGACAGAAAGACAGACAAGAATTACCTTTTAATTTAAAATATATATAATATAATATATAATAATTAACTAGCAGCACCCCGTGCTTTCACCCGCATAGGTCTAGTTTCCGTGGGAATATCGGAATAAAAGGTATTCTATGTCCTTCTCCATGTCATGGTCTACCCATGTGCCAAATCTGTTCAGCCGTTTTAGCGTGAAAGCGTAACAAACAAACAAACTTACTTTCGCATTTATAATATTAGTTAGGAAGTTAGGATAATAGTCCATAGTATGGAGTATGCTCGAAGTTGTAACTTTATGGATAAATAAGTAAACATTTGAAGTAAGTTGTAAATGTAAGGTAAGCTTCTGTTGGGGTTGTGCCACCACTTTTATAAATTGATACACAGTAACTGTACACATACAGTATCTGATGTGTCCAATCCCTATATACTCGAATGAAATAAGTGTGAGTGTATAAACTATTAGGGAAAACGTCTCAGGAGACGGTTCAATCTACCCTCTTCAAATATCTGACGTCTGGATTCTGCATAATATGATATGAAAATCTCATACGTTGCCTACGTAATGTATCAAAATATACAAATGTGTAAGTAAACTAGCACGATTTATGACTTCAATGAGATATCATTATGTAGATGTTCCTTGAGTGAAGAAGAAGAAAAAAGGTTCTTCCAAAACGAGGAATGTTAGAGCTAGGTTCGGGTTTAATTCTAGAGCATTCGCGCAGCTAGTCTGTACTAGACGTTTGAATAATACTTGATCTCGTCATCATAAATATCTAGTATCTTGCTTGATTCGCACTGGGTGATGGTCTATTAATTTGACATAGGTACCTACTTACTCTTTTTGCAAAATTTTAAAATGGCGAATTAATTACACCATTTTCCCCCTGTATAATACGCATATTGTATGGTAGCAGTTGGTAGTACTACTATATTTGTTATGCTACCCTCGAAAAGCGTAAGACTGGTTATGTTGCTCGAGGCCCGTGGGTCAAAGAGAAGTCATTGTGTTCGTTGGCGAGCGGCCAACACCGCTCACTTTGTGAAGCTCTAGTGGCGCCATCTCTGAACTTTACACGCTTTTTATTAGAGGAGGTCGTAGGTGGTAATAAACTGCTTACTAATGCAGGGTTGTTCATAATAATAATGATCATAAAAATATGTCAAAATAAAGAATCTGGAAAAAAAAGATGATCAAATTCAACTACACTAGTAAGTAGATGTCAAATAGTTGGAGGTGACCAAACATCTAACATATCATTAACATGACATCACGCCTGTTCACCCACATTTCGCCAGTTATGTTTAAGTCCCATGTAGGTAATAGGAGACGAGCATATTGCCATCAATCGTGAATTCCAGATAGAAATTTCCTGACCCGGGAATCGGATCCAGGACCTCATGCTCAGCAGTTTAATCATTTTCTCTTTCGAGTAAATTTAAAAGAAAAAATGTAATATTCACAGTTTCAAAACTACTTATTTCTGCACAGACCGGGTGTGCAAATGTTTGGAATGAGTAAACGTTTACAATGGCTGGCCGCAACACTGCATACTACGCTTGTCTAGACTTAGCTTCGGCAGACTTTGCTAATATGAAGGCACTATAAAATGGTAGCTACAACCGTAGTCGGCTTCGGAAGATGTTACTACATTCTAGAGCGACTGTGTTATCCTTATCAGTAAACAACTTAAAAGTTATCACCTATTTCTGAGAATGCTGGTTTCCCTGTATTTGTCGAGTGTAAATCCTTCGTTAGATACCTTATTTACCTACTCATGATATATTATATATAGAAACTGTTGGGTTAGTGAACCTACTTTTATAAATAAATAAATAAAATCCTTTAGAAAAATGTCTTTCTTATGAAATGGTAGCGTACCTAGCTTAACATGTCCTCACGATGAACCTTTTTTGCGAACTAAAAGAAGCCTGTATTCAGTCGTGGACGCTTACTTACTTGTTAAATACGAATCTATATTTCCTCTCGTCATACATGCGTGAATAATGCCATACTCGTGTGAGGTAAAAAAATACGAGCACTTGTCCACGCCATACGACGGCGTTGGCTCGTATGAATAGTCTAGCAATATTGCATATCTGCGAACAGCGATCATGCTTAACTTATAGATATACCAGCGTATTTACAATACAAGTATAAATCCCAGTGGGTTTATACTTGTATTGTAAATACGCTGGTGGACTATGGCGGGTTCGTGCCGTCTCAACCCTTTCATAGCGGAGTTATGCGGTGACACGAGATATGTATTCACACGAGCATTGCAAACATTCGCGGAATGCTTTTGTGATTATGTGATAACGCCTTTATCTATTTACTGGATGTTGTTTTAGTTTAAGTGTTGGTTAAGTGCCTGTAGTTTAGATTAGAATGACTCCTTTTTGGATTGATGAATTTTGTAAGCACCAGAATAAGATTATTAAACAAATGAAGGTTCATTTCAAAGTCCAATAAGAAAACAAGCCAAATAAGGCGGAGTCTAGAGTCAAAAGTTGAGCAGAAAATCGTCACAGTAGAAACTTAACGACAAAAATAAAAATGTTATCAAAAGGGATCCGATTCAATTGTTATATTAATTACAAATAAAAACACAATAAAACACTCTAATTGTAAAACAAAAACAAAGCATAACAATGTATTGTAGAGTCCTTTTGTAAAGGTTTCGTGAATAGAGAAGTGGCCAAGTTTAAGGGATTGTGGGCCGTCGCCTAGCAACCACTCTTACGTAAATAATGAAATAAATAACTTCGCAGAACAATTTTTTCTCAAAGCAAGTAAATATTTGTCTGTTTAGATTGAAAATAAACGAATATTTTATTAAGATAATTATGTTTGCAGTTCAGTACAGTTCTTAATTGTTCACGTGGACGTCTTTTGAAGTTATTACGTTTGTTTTCCTAGAATCCATTTATCTCCATTTATTCAGTTATACATTTATTTAACACATACTAAAAAGCACACAATTTATACAGCAGATAAAAAATTTAAAATGAAAATCAAATAAAAAGTGCACACATGCATTAATATTTGACGAAATTGAAATTGACGACACGGTTGGCGCAGTGGCTGAGCGATCGACTGCTGCGCAACGTGTCGTGGGTTCGATCCCCCCGCACGGAACAAATATATGTATAAAAAAAAAAAAAAAAGTTTATTTCCACAACTTACAATTAGTTACATTCTTACTATTAGAAATGTCCTTTTAAGCAAAACAGATGCTTGTGTAATGTATGATCTGCAAGTAGTTGTTCCGGGACTGGGTGTTAGTGTATGTGAGTTTCTATGTTTGTAAACGCACCCACGATACAGGAAGAAATTTTTAGTGTGGGGAAACATAAAAAAAAAAAAAAAATTGTTTTCTTTATTTCTTTCTTTCTATCAAGAACTTGATTTATGGGGTATTTTAATCTTTATTATTTACTCTGGGTACTGGAACAGTTTATGTTTTAAAATTATTCAAAAAAATGAGAATATTTACATACTTTAGGGCCGATTTTTCAATCCTCAGTTAAATCGTTAAATAGATCACTATTCAACGATTTAACTGAGGATGTATAAAATTATCTGGCTGTCTATCAGGCGAAAAAATTTTTTAAATTTAAATCGTATAAATAACTGAAGAATAGTTATCCGTGGTCTTTATTAACCAACTTCACACTATCATGTGCAAGCGAGGTGCACAGATCCAGTATTCAACGTGTTAGCCGGTAGGCGCCGCGAGATCCCTCAAGCCCCGTGTATCCTTTAGGTAGGGTGCTGGGGAGTTTGTTGCGCCACTTCTTCTTCCCAGCTAATGCACTAGGAAGTGGTGACGGGTGGGCGTTTTGGGGGACTGTCTTATGTAATTTTGATGTTCGAAAAGTGCTGATTCTCAGCCTAGTTTGAATAAATGACTTTTGAATTTTGAATTTTGGTAAACGGCGGTACACGCGGATTAATCTCTAATTTTACTATAAAAATAAGGGCTAATATAGTCTGTGGGAAGTTTCACTCTATGGCTTGACGGATATTCTCGTCAAATAGACCTAAAATAATCGAAAAATTACAGGTAACACCAAAAAATTCTGAAAATTTTCGAAAGTGACGTTTCGTAAAGCGCACGTCAATGTCAAACCGCAGGGCTTGAGTAATCTTTTTTGTTCGGCTACTACCGGTATATTGTTTTTATATCTATAACCTTCGATCAATAATGCACTATTGATCGAAGTCTATAACTACCATAATATATCTTGAAAAATATCATTATATTTTTCTGATTTTGTTTACTGCAGCGGATTATATAGGATTAAATCATTTATTCTCATGAAAGACAAAAAAGCCACTTACATGAGAACAGACAAGAAACCCGCCACCAAAGTACGAGTATATATGTATACTTTTAGGCATTAGCGTTTAGCTCCTATAGTCCCCTTAATGACATCATCGGTCGTGCACTTGTCACTACCGCGGTGCTAGCTGTTTTAGAACCCAATGGCTTTGCGCCTGTGCCGACACCTCGACATCCTTGCGTCATCCCATCTCGGCGGCAGCTAGCACGGCGAGCTGTGCTGGGCGGCTGCTGGAGGTGCGCAAACCTCAAGGGGCGACAATATTCAAATCTTATTTGGAGTAACTTGTTCGAGTTGTTTAGGTTTGAAACACAAGGGCCATGGTCATGCACACCAATGCTGACCATCTGTGGATCTAAAGATAAGAAATCTCGTCAAAATGTCCACTCGTACGTTTTGTTTCTATTCTTGTCTAAAAATGCAATCATTCAGATTTTTGTCAGATAGTTCAAGCAACATATTAAACATGACGGAACAACACATTAAAAAAAATTGTCCAATCAATAGATTTTCTGTAAATACATAATTGCTTTATATTTAGCTTCAGCGCATTGGCAATAATGCGGGGACCCGCAAGGAGCGCCCTTATAAAGATAAGTAGCGAGCCGGAAGTTGGTGTCACCCAGCATAGTGCCTATGTTGGGTGACGGTGGCACCTGCAGTCAGCGGCTCGACTCCCACTCACCCACAGACAGCAGGCGGGCACGCTCAACAGTATTGGTCGACGCATTAATGAGATTACGGAATAATTTTATTCCGTACCAACCTGCAGAGCGACTCAGCCCGCTGTCTCTGGGAAGATGAGTTCACGGGCCGATTGGTAACCAGGCAAGCCAATTTCCTTCCTTTAAAACATCTGATATCACTATCAGAAGTAAAAAACAATGTGTGTAGGAACTAGGAGATTCCTTGACAATTCAAAAATTACAGGCACTTTTGAATTGTAATAGGTATAATAAATGCTTTGAGTTTGAGTTTGAGATAGGTACCTCCAAGTTACGCAACCCCGATAAAGGCAAACATAATAAAAATGTTAAGTAGTTTCCTTATAATCGTACGATTATATTTTTCTATATAGGAAAAAATTCCGGGAATGGGGAAGAATTCCTCTGTAAGAACGTTAATATTAACAAGCTTATTAAAATTTTACGAGAGTACCCATTCTGGGAAGGGGTGTACTTCAACAAAATATATAAAAAGAAAGTCGATTTTTTATTAGATTTCTAATAACGGCCTGCCGTAAATATAAAACAATAAAACGGTTTGTAATGTAGGTATAATAATAATAATCATTACTTTAAACCTACTGAAAGTAAAAGTAAATAAAATAGTACTTAACTATCATGTGATAAGCTGAGTGGAAAAATAAAATATTTAAGAAACCCATCCTAGTAAAAAAGAATTTCTTAATTCATATTTTTTCATAAAGAAATAATTAGTTACATTGAAGTTTAAATACTTAACTTTGTTCTATCTCTTTCACTTCATTTCGCATAAAAGAAAACTCCTTTATTAAAATTCCGACATATCCGCGCAGATAATTTGAAAAACTCTTTGTGTAGATCGAGAGCGTTCATACCATTAGCCGTGTTAAATTCAATTACCGGAGATATCTGCGAAGGGACCGTTCCTGATCGAACTAAAAAGTATAACTAATACTTTTTTGTTTGATTTGCGAAGCGTAGCTCTACTGACAGTCAGAAGGGACTTCATTCGATTGTTCCGAAGATCTGAAGTTGAGTGTACTTTTTACTTTCTGATAGTAGGTACTGCAAGAGTTTGGCGCTCCTGTGGTATAGGTTATAAATGAAAGGCGAATATTATACAAATAAAATAATAATTCCAATAATCAACTAGCTTTTTACATGCCAGAATCGCGTGAAACATGCGTCAACAGGACTAACTGTCTAATCTTTTCCTATTCTAAATAGTCTTAATCTCGTAATATGCCATTAACTTATAAACATACTTGTGGATATTGAATGACAAAGCCATCCATGCAGAACCTGTGCAGTTAGTGATGGGCGAGGATAATAACTCGAGTATTTATCAGAAATCAAGTAAAAACGGATATTTACGAGTATTTATCCATTTTGAGTATTTATCCAACTCAAACTCGAACTCAAAGCATTTATTTCAATTTAACCATTTACAGGCACTTTTGAATTGTCAAAGAATCGGTCAGTCAGAAATATGAACCTAGTTGCCCATTCCAAAGCGTAGTAGGTACCTATGAAGAAGAACGGGCAAGAAACGCCACGGACACTCTTTTAAATAAATTGTTACAAAATGTTGGTTACATCATTCATGTTTAAATTAAACATGTGAAAACAATGTAGAAAGACGTGCACGTTAGAAGCGTCCGTAATAAAAAGATAAAACAAAGAACAATACAATAATTAAAATCAGACATGGCAGCTAAAAGTTGACCAGTCCCAACTGACGGCGCCCGTTCACGAACATGACGCATGGATTAGCACCATTCAGCTTAACCATTTTGAAGGGAGCTAAACGATCCAACACACGCGCCGCCATCGGCGAGACATCTGAGTGACATTTCAAATAGGCCCAAGTTGTAACTTTTAAACGTCAAAAATTTACAAAAAATGTAATAGATCCTAGTCGCCCCTTCCAAAATGTAGTTTTCGTATGGAGAAGAATGGGCAAGAAACTCCACCGTTACTCTTGTAAAATGTTTAACAATATTTTGTATAGGGACATTAGTTATATTATATGTGAAGACGATGCAAAGATTACTATACCACAATAGGTAAAAAGAATTAAAAATTAAGCAATGACAGATAAATTAATTACTTATATGATAGATATATGGTGCTCACAGATTTACAAACATTTTAAAAGTAGACGATTTTCCTAAAATTTTACAATTAATAAGTCAGTGTGAGAGTAAGGAATTACAAAATGTAAAATCAATGTCATATAATAAAATAAATTAAACGACTTAAATTAGCAACCAGTTTGATTTTGTCTAGATTCTAGATTATCCTATGCAGCAGGACCTGCATGTTTCACTGAAATCAAACACCAATAGGTAGATCAACAATTTAGAAATTTATTTCAAAGCTAATAATAGTCATGTTTCGTGGTGAATGGCAAAATAGTAAGCGAAATACATAATGCCATCGACAATGATACGTAGTATCTGTTAACATTGGCACCCAATTGATATTTTATATTACTTCTTACTGACATACTGATAAGACTTCATCATTACATCAAACATTGCATTAGGTACACATTCTTAATCTTATATAAACCCAATCATCCTTGGTTACCACCAATATATTATAAAGCTATAAAGTCAATATTGAGTACAAAAGCCGTTCAAACTGAACTAAAGGGGCGTCAGACGCAGCTAGTTATCTGCGCCTATTGAAGCTACGTGTGCCGCCCAATGATTTATAATACGGAATAAAGTTTCTTTAGTGCCAGTTTACAGAAGTTCTCCCACGGTTTTTTTTATTAAAAGTTGGAGTTTGTTTAATTCGAAATGGGGGAAGACATAATAGGTCCCACTGGCCTTATTTTTTACAAAGTTTTTTCGAATTATGGTCAGGTAATTAATATACACAATGATAATGCCACGCTTCAGCTTTGTTTCTTAATACCTTAGAACTAAAACTAAGTGTTTTTTTTTTTTCCTTTTTTTTTTTCTTTTGTGAAATTGTCAAATAACTTCTCCCGCTCTGGACGGAGTGGGAGGGTGTGTCAGACTATTACTGACTAAAACCCACCCGTGTTTCTTCCGTTGCCTGTGTGCTGGGGCCGCGATATCCCTTTCGGACAAACCCGTAACCCCGGCAGGAACACTAATATACCTAAGTTTTATTTAGCTCAGAATTAATGAGATTATCGAAGAGAAAACTGTAAATAAACTATTGATCGGCCCAAGTTAATACTTACAGCTTATTTGTTCGATCCATCATTGATACTACTTTTTGAATTTTTTTGTGATCCATCTAAATCTGTCACCGGTAATTGACTCGATTCTTTTTTATCCGCTCATAGAGGGAAAAATAATAATAATGTGGGTCTTGTTTTTCCTAGAACCATTAAGTAGGTCACACATTCAATGTTACTGTTGACAATAAATCATACTTCTCAAGTAACATTTTATAAGAACTTATAAATATTCCCACTGTTGTCATTAAACCGATTTAATAATAAATATAATCCATGACTTCTGTTGCAAATAAGAATATAGCGTTTATTAACGTTTGTGTATCGAAAAAGGCTCATGTGATGTGTTGTCTCCAGATTGGCTGACGGTGACGTGGGCGCAGGGCGGCATGCAGCTGCAAGGAGACGGCTCCGGAGACGACGACGACTCCGTCAAGGGACGGTGAGTAGAACAACTTGCAAAAACCAGCCAAGTACTTGTCGGACCACGCACAGAGAAGGGTTCCTTATTTGGAATGAATATTTACTAAGCATGCACAGTATTGATATTATCGACCGCAAAAATAAGTTTATTTTCATAGTATTTCTCGAAAAAATACGAAAACAAAATTATTTCTGCGGTTGTACCCGAAACTATCCCATATGTCAAAAAAACAATTGACTTAAATATAAACATCAATTAGAAACTTCATGACAATCTTTATAATTAAGGGATCCAACGATACCCGACACGCTTAAGCACTGTGCATTTTTTTTTGCATCCTACGGCTATATGTATGGAGAATACCACCTGATTACTATTTCCGTAATGGCACTACACCATTGTTTAGCGGTGCGATGTGCAAAATGGTCTCTGAGTAATGCCTGTGAGACAACAGAACGAACGGAACATACGGACATAACGAAATTGTAATCCGAATATGTGTTAGAAAGTAAAGCCAAGTTTACATGAGGACAGTTTCTCGACCTCGACCTTCGCTAGGCGAGAATGTCTTCGCTATACTCATAGGCAATTTATCGGACTCATGACGTGTTTTCACACAAACGAGTCAACGAGGCTAAACCCTTGTAACAGCAGTCATGTGACTTGTAGAACCATCCTCGGTTCTTTTAGGGCCTGCGTTATGTACTTCTAGTTTGTTCTTGTTCCTACCATCTTGACTGATTCCAATCAATGATGTTTAAGAATTTTAACCTGTTCTACAATCATGGGTCTTTAACATCTGCAACAATACGGTTGTAACTCTACAATAATCTAGTTAATGATGTCGGTGGGTTTAGTTTGTAACTTGCGACCCCTCTTAACAAACGCCACCGTACTGCACTGCGTACCGCTGCTATACCGCGCAGTCCCGCACCGCCCGCCGCGGCAGTACGCGCTTATTGAGAAAACTTTGGTCTTGTGTTTTAATTAAACAGATTTGTTCGCAACTTGAGGTTTATTGTTGTTGTTTGAATTAATTATTAATTTTAAGAAAAATGTTGTGAGATTTTTGTTGTTGTTATTGTTTTGAGATTTAATCTGCATGCATTTTTTCTTCATCTTCGCGTTAATAGTATTTGTTTAATTTTCATGATTATATGTATCTGTTGAATTTTCATTGCTAAAGATCTTGGCTCTTAAAAGATTCTTTTTTAAGTACATAATTGTAACTTCATAACGTTTTGTTTGTTTTATTTCTCGTAGGGTTATATGGTTATCTGATTGACACGTGGCCAGTTTGCGAATCAAGTCAGTCTTTCACTGGCCTCTTGTACGAACACATTTGAAGTCAGTTCAGTAAGTAACTCAGTATGAAGTCTTCGAACGAACTGAACTAACTAACAAAAAAAAAATCGACAATTTCAGATCATCAAAATCTACTCAGATTTTCTGACAGATAAACTGCCCTCGGGCTATAAAGTCGATTTAAACGGGTTGCATCATCGTTTGCCGTACAAACTGATACAGCAAGTCTGTGCCAAGTTTCCAGCAGACTGGACTGTCACCTGCAGACACCGCTTTGCAAGACTAGCTGATTATTACTTTATTGCAAGTCGCTGATAAGAATACAATTTAGAACACCTGGTTGTGAAAGTCATATTATTGAGTTCTTTTTGACCATTTTTGATTTTGGAGTATTTTCTAAAAGTTTAGAATTAACGATGAGGTGAGAATAGGGCACTGTTTAAAAAAAATGTACTTATTGGTTACTATAGACGTGTCTAAGATGAAAAAAAAAATTGGTGTTAGTAAGGAAAATACTACAAAAATTGTAAGTAAATTGTTACTAACGTTATGAATTGAATTAAAAATAAATGTTTTATTATTATTTCTTTATTACATTTTTATACATACAAATTACATTTTTAAATATTTTTACGAAAAAGAAAAAAAAAAAAAAAACATTTAAAAATATAAAAAGTAGTGGTCCATCGGCATCAGGAACAGGGTCCAAGGTGCCGGTGGTCAGGGCTCTAGAGAGAGGAACCTCCTCACGATGCGTGCCGTGTCTAGGAGTACTGCTTTCTGAATCAAGCCCTTGACCCAGCCGCGCAATGAGAGCCTCCTGAGGTGTTGGTCGAGGCTCTCCGCTATTAGGCCATTAACTGTTACGATTATCGGTACAATGATTGCAGAGTCCACGTCCCACATGTCGACAACCTCGTGTGCTAAGTCGAGATACTTGATTTTTTTATCTTTCTCAGCTTTCACGAGATTCTCGTCATGAGGGACAGCGATATCAACAATCATTGCACGGCGCTCTCCTCGATCTATCACCACAATATCAGGCTTATTGGCTACAATAGTCCTGTCAGTGATGATAGATCGATCCCAATACAATGTGGCATGACCATTCTCGAGAACTGGGTCGGGCACATACCTGTAGTATGGTACTTCTGACTCAACAAGGTTGTATTGCAAGGCAAGTTGCTGGTGGATAATCCTAGCCACTAGATTGTGTCTATGCAAGTACTCGCCGTTAGCAAGACGAGAACAACCGGAAACAATATGTCTGATTGATTCACCGGGACGGTGGCATGCCCGACAGATGTCAACCGTACCGTCCTTGACAATGTATTTCCGGTAATTATTCGTCATGATAACTTCATCCATAATCGCACAGACAAAACCTTCGGTTTCCCCGAAGAGATCGCCGAAACGCAGCCAGGATACAGATGCCAAAAAGTCTACATCAGGCCCATGGAGGGCCCGGAAAAACCGTCCGTGAAGCTCTTTGCCTTGCCAGACTTCCTTACGATCGTTAGTATCAAGTACTGCAGGTTTGCGCCAGTTCTCTTTCGCCAAGGAGAGTGGGGTGAGGCCCTTGTCCACTGCGACCACATCTCGGTGCATCCCCACGTCAGTTTGAAGGAAATATTCCCTGAGACTGCAAATCTCGCGGTTGTGGAGGGTTTTAGCATTTAAGAAACCTCGACCCCCACACTTCCGCGGGATGTACAGTCTCATCACTGATGATCGTGGGTGATGCATCCGATAAGCTGTCAACAATGTACGGACCTTCCTATCCAGAGCGTCAAGTTCCGTCTGAGTCCATTTGAGTATGCCGAAGGAATACATCAAAACCGGCATGACCCAACCGTTGAAGGCGCGCACCTTGTTTCCGCCTGATAAAAGACTATTTAACACTTTATTCAGGCGGCCAAAGAAACGCTCCCTCAACGATTGTTTCATGTCGGTAACCTTGATGCCTAATGCTTCCGACATACCCAAATACTTGTAGGTTTCGGTTGAGGAGAGAGATCTAAGGTGTATGGAATCCGAGAGTTGGGTTCCTACGGATTCCATAATCCCCCTTCGCTTTACATGCATAACTGCACATTTGTCCACACCAAATTCCATCCTGATGGCGCTACTGAACGTTTCTGTTACCTTCAGTAGCTCCATCAGTCGCAAATTGTTGGGGGCAAAGAGTTTCAGGTCATCCATGTAAAGGAGGTGAGATATAACCTGACCACCTCTTGTCAACCGATAGCCTAGACCTGAATTCTCTAGCAGTGTGCTTAGAGGATTCAAGGCTAAGCAGAACCAAAGCGGACTCAAACTATCGCCCTGGAATATTCCCCGCTCAATCCTGATCGGTTCATCGATCCCCCGGATCTGTCGACATCCTGGATAGAGAAGGACCGTCCTCCACTGCCCCATACATGACATCAAGAAGGTGCGTAGAGTTGCGTCTATTTTGTACAACTCCAGCACCCTAGTGAGCCATGTATGTGGCACCGAATCATAGGCCTTCTTATAATCTATCCAACATCCATTATTATTATTATTATTATATTTATAATATTAACCTTTTTTTCACTATATATTTTTAAATAGGTATCTTATTATAAAAAAATAAAAAAAAAATGTAACCCACCGGTATCGGGAACAGAAGAAGTCTGAAGAACTACCGTCTGAACTGAAGAAGTACCGCTTTCTGATTAACTATCTAGAGCCTCCTCAGGTTTTGGTCGAGGCTCTTGGATATTATGCCATTCATTGGCTGTTACGACCATCGAGACCATGATCGCTGAGTCCGCATCCCACATTTCAACAACCTTGCGAGCCAAGTCAAGATACTTGGTTTCTTTATTTATTTATTAAAACTTCATGCACAAGTAAAAAACTGTACAAAGGCGGACTTAATGCCTGAGGCATTTTCTACCAGTCAACCTTAGGGTGATGCAAAGACAAAACATGGCAGGTGCAACATAAGGGATAGATAACTTGAAAATTAATACACACTAATACATAGATACATACATATAAAACCGAATATACTTTGTCAGGAGAAATAACGAAAGGTAGAGGAGAAAACAAATCCAACAAATCAGCGCTACAATGATACTGCCAACTTTTTACGAATATGTTCACGTGCCTTCACTTTGAAAGATAACCGACTGGTTGCCATCCTGATTTTAAGAGGGAGCGCATTCCAAAGAAAAACCGCCTGGACAAAGAAAGAAGAGTGAATAAAACCAGAACGGCGAGAAGGACATCGTAGAAGACGATTGTTGGTAGAACGAAGATTTTTACTATGGGCAGAGCATAGGTATTGAACATGGGAAGTCAGGTAAGAAGGAGAAGTGGGATTGTCCAGTATAGAATACAACATAGACATAGCCCTCAACTCTCTGCGCTGACGTATGGGTAACCATTTTAAAAGCAATCGGTGCGCAGACGATGATGATCATACTTACGAAGATTGAAAACGAATCGAATGCAGTTATTTAGAAGGCGGTCAAGTTTATTGAGGAGATCTGCATTCAGGTCATAGTAACACACATCACATAGGTTTATCTTTCTCGGCTTTCATGAGGTTCCCGTCCACCACTATATCAGGCTTATTGGTTACAATAGTCCTGTCAGTAATAATGGATCGCCCAATACACGCCCAGCACAATGTGATATTTCCATTTTCGAGAACTGGTTCGGGCACATACCTGTAGTTCTGCACTTTTGATTCCACAAGGCTGTATTTTAGAGCAAGTTGCTGATGGATGTACTACTAACAACCCTATTAGCACCATCTTGTCACTAATTTGCCCACTACGCCTTTTATTTGTACTGTGTCTGAAATAAAGATAAATTATAATTACTAGCAAAGGGCTATACCCAATTTCGGTGCCTTTTTTTTAATCGCACACTAATGCCACCTTGTTAGATGTATAGACTACTTCCATACAAACAATAGTTACAGTGGCAGCTCAGTTCTAG
The DNA here is from genome assembly GCA_916701695.1 of Agrochola macilenta. NCBI lineage: Eukaryota > Metazoa > Arthropoda > Insecta > Lepidoptera > Noctuidae > Agrochola > Agrochola macilenta. The sequence goes on from OU753553.1 coordinate 24,534,442, forward strand.
GGTACATCCGTCTCGAGTTATGCACCCTAATTTATAACGCGTATTTAATTAGGAAAACTGAAAATGTGAGTTACTTTTCACTCAATCATTTTAACACCAATAAAATCTTACATACACGATCGACAGTATGGTTTCACCAATGGACGTTGTACGACCGACGCCGGTGTCACCTTATTAAAGCACATATTTACGGCGTGGGAAGAGGCCCAAGACGCCGTAGGAATTTTTTATGACCTCTCGAAGGCATTGGACTGCGTCGACCACGAAACCTTAATCTTGAAACTTGAGCATTACGGGCTTGGAAAACTTGCGCTCAGTTTAGTAAAATCTTATTTAAATGATAGACAACAGCAAGTTCAAATAAATGGTGTCAATTCAATCGGTTTAAAAGTAAAAATGGGTGTACCACAAGGATTAATATTGGGTCCTTTCCTCTTTTAGTTTATATTAATGATCTACCCCATTTGTTAAAAACTCAAACACAAATGGTGTTATTTGCTGACGATACTTCCTTAATTTTTTAAATTAACAGACGTGCATCAAATCTTGACGACGTAAATAACGCCCTACAGCAGGTCCAAAATTGGTGATCGCTCGGAGGACACGGGATCGCTCGGAGGACACGGTGGAGCATACGGTGGAGGTCTGCCCTGCTTGGGCGGGGCACCGCCGTGTCCTCACGGAGGCGATCAGCGGCGGCGATCTCTCGCGTCCGCCCTGGTTCAGGCCATGGTCCGGAGCGAGAGTGCATGGCAGGCCGTCACTTAACTTGATGCAACATGGAGTCCAAATAGTGTTATAAGTAAGTAAGTATGAAATAAACAAGGCCGTAAAGAAACATATATTCATTTCAATTGATAAAATAGTCGTAACATTGCTATAGTGAAGTGTGACTTGATGTCGCACTATGCCACTTGCGCCAACGTGACATAACTTGAGTCCAGTTAGTGTTTAAAATATATAAAATAGACAAGTTATGGGCGTAAGAAGCACTAATATTTTATTTTTGTTAATAAAGTACTCATGACATTGTTACGGTGAAGTGTAATTTGAGGTCACACTATGCCACTGACGCCAATATGATGTAACTTGAGTCCAATAGAGTTTGTACTATGACATAAATAGTATAGGACCATTAAAAGTAACTCATATTCTAGTTTTCCTAATTAAATACGCGTTATAGATAAGGGCGCATAACTCGAGACGGATGTACATTAGAGCTGAGCTGCCATAGTAACTATTGTTTGTATAGAAGTACTCTACATATCTAACAAACTAATGTTAGCGTGCGTTAAAAAAAAAGGCACCAGTTGCGCATACATTTCAGGCAAACCCTTTTACTGACTGTGGTGGTACTACAACAGTCTGCGACGGCGGGGGCAATGACATGGCTACTCTGCATTTACCCCGCACCTGATCCGACAGTCGTTGTGCCGAAACGTTGACGGCTGCCTTAAGTACTTGAAAACGAGAGAGCATCCAAACACGGTACGCGGTCAGATTATTTCCCCGCTCTGTAGCCCCATAGTATGCGTGCATGATGATCCCATTGATGGATCGTGCCCATCTTACGGGCTGCACACTTCCGCCGGGAGCTGGGATATAGATCAGAGTCCGGTACATCTCGAGATCCTAAGCGCGTCCTCCCCATCGACGGGCAGGTAGTGTCGTCGTGGGCGGAGAGAAATACTTGTCGCTCGAGCTCGAAGCCACTACGGCGGTCGGTATCTTCACAGCACTCACAGTGGGGATGGGTACCGGCGCGCGGTGGCGGCGGCGGCGAGGCGGAGCTGAGTGAGAGTCAGAACAGAAGATTATTATTATTATTAAAAAAAATCGTGATAACACACAGAGTACGCAGATCCCTCAGAAGATATAAAAATATGAAGATGCCAATAATATACGTAGATAATTGGATAATTGGAGATACATTCACTTTTATGCGATAGTGACTTACGACTTCACCCTACAATTGATATAATTTTATTTCATACACGCTTGTACCGCAGACTAAAAGAGTATTGTGATTTTACGACGAAGATTATTTTGATTATAAAGTATTCTTGCACATCACATCGTTTCATTTTTATTGTACGTTCAATAGTCGGTGGTTGGTTGGTTTTTTTTTGGGAAGTTTTTTTTCATAGTTTGTACCCGTAAACACAGGACTGAATGGCGATTCAACTATGGCACAATACTTTAGTTTATTTTCATGGCATTTAATAGATCAACCACAGTCTACAACCACTGGATAACTCTAGATTCTAGGAAAGGTGGCCGATACAGTTAAATGAAAAGCCCTTTTTTGTCTATTTGTTGTTTTCTCTGAAGGAACTGAGAACTAGAAACTGAGTGAGAGCGCGTGACGCGGTGGAGAGAAGGCTCCAAGGCGCTAATAGTTTAGATAATTTATTTTTACGGCGAAAATATAGAAATTTAAAAAAGGAAACACATAGTATCTGCTATAAAGTTAGTTCAGTTATTATGCAAAGTTTCATTATCTAATTTGAAGTATTTTTTTTATATGTACCAGTGGTTTATCGTTCGGTTTGGAGGTAACTTTAGTTTTTTTTTCTATTGAGAAAATTTTATGGAAGCGTGTTTTCGTAACACATAGTACTTAACATCTATCCTCAACTTTTCCATATATTTATTTCAAAATGAATGCTGCCGTATTTTCGGTATAACGGAGGATCATGCTAAGCAATGTGAGGTATTATAAACTCTTTTAAGTGTTGTCTAAATACGAGTATCATTCATTTCTTTTTTCAGCTCGCTTTAAAGTTGTATTCTTTAATCTTGTCTTATTCTATCATAATGATTTAAATGACATTGCCGAAAAAAGCAGTAATAGATTTTTTCTAAAGATTCTCTAATAATAACACAGATGCCAATTCTGTTTTTCATTTTCATTAACTTAAGATTCATCCTCAGTCGCATCGCAGCAGTGGCGACAAGTCAAAGTATGAGAGCTATTGTTGCGACCTTCTTCTAAGACCTTCCACTTTACTAGAACTTAAATAGAGAGTCTTTTTGATTGATGTATATTGTCTCAAAGTGCACAGGCATTTACTTTGCCGATTCTTCTTTCAACCTAAATGGCTGTTCAATGCTGGTAATTTTTTTCAGTTTTATTTACAACTAGCGGCCCGTTCCTGCTTCACATGGGTGCAATGTACTGATGCACGCGTTGACATCCCAATGTTCATAAGGTTAAAAATAAAATGCAGTATGAAACTGCCAAGAAACTGCCGGATAATCCCAAATTATACAGTAACAAAATATCGTTCTGATCATCATCGTGTGAACGGGCCTTAGAATTAAAAAAAAAAAAGTGGTCTATTATCTATGGATGGTCCCACTCTTTCGTTGAACTGGATATATGAAAATGGTGAGTATTTCTCCATTTGTGGAGTTTGGACGTCCAAAACTTTTATTTATTCAATTCATAATTATAGTATTTTAAACGATGTCAAAGACGGTTTTAGACTCAATAGAAGTTCTGCAACTGTGCGAACGCATGGTATATAATAAGTACCTAGAGAACAGGTCTGAGTCAGTGGAACAGAAAGTATACGGGGTGACATTAAATTCGGAGTTCCGACCGGTTCAGTATAGGGCCCATTAGGATACATAATGCACGTCAATAGCATGTCTAATTTATTCAAAAAATGTAGGGCAGTTATGTACGCCGCTGATACTTGTCTGGTTTATAGTCATAATAATATCGATCTCATTCAGCAAGCTATGCAAAACGATTTTGACAATGTGGTTCAGTGGGCACATGATAATGGCATTATAGTAAATATAAGTAAAACTAAGTGCATGCTTATTTACTCGCCGAAACATAAAAATATAAATATACATACGTATAGTTTATTAGTGCAAGTACAAGTTGTTGTTACGCAAACATTCGTACGAATGACTCGTACGAATGTCTGCATAGCAACAAGCAATTTTGTCAGTGTTTATGTTTAGAAACAGTTACCTCTTATAAATACCTAGGACTAGTAATAGATAATACATTCACATGGAACCTACATGTTACTAACGTTTGTAACAAGCTACGGTTTTGGCTAAATTGAAAAATCTTAAATATGTTGTCAGCAGGAAAGTACTGTAACTATACCGTTTTTTTTTTTTTTTGATGTTGGGTAATTATCAAATAACTTCTCCCGCTCTGCGCGGAGCGGGAGGGCGTGTCAGACTTTTACTGACTAAAACCCACCCGTGTTTCTTCCGTTGCCTGTGTGCTGGGGCCACGATATCCCTTTCGGACAAACTCGCAACCCTGGCAGGCATTGGCACTTACGGACCCCGTCAGTTGGTGCTGACATCTCTTTGAGGCGCGCGTGGAACACAACGCGCCGTCGACTCGGGCCAGGTCCTAATCGGACGGTGAGCTACCCATTGCTCACCGTCCGCAAGCTCGCGCCTACGGTGGCCGGAAGTCGGCTCGCGACTCCCGACGCCCGGGGCGTCTCCTGCGGCGACTAGGGGTACGAGGGCGCGAATCTTGCCTCTCCCTCGCGCGCTCCGCCTCCTCCTTCGCGAGCATTACTGCTTCGCAGAAGGAAGTGACGGCCTCCCATGCACTCTCGCTCCGGACCATGGCCTGAACCAGGGCTGGACGCGAGAGATCGCCGCCGCCGATCGCCTCCGTGAGGACACGGCGGTGCTCCGCCCAAGCAGGGCAGACCTCCACCGTATGCTCCACCGTGTCCTCCGGGCGATCCACACAGTGGTGACACCCAGGCATTTCCTCAGCCTTATTCGGAACAGGAACCTCCCGAAATAGCCGTGTCCGGTGAGGACCTGCGTCAGGCGGAAGGTGAGGACGCCGTGGCGCCTCTCTAGCCACTCCTCAAAGAAGGGACTTATCGCCACAATTGTGGCGTGCCCAACTGTATCTATACCTTGTATTACGCACTGGCTGACTAAACTATTTGTTATGACTTGGGTGGATATGGTCTTACATTCCCTACACACTTAAATCAAATTAACATCTTGCAGATAAGGTTACTAAAGCGACTTATAGATAAAACAACGAAGAAATAATTAAATAAAACTTATGAAAAACTGTTAAAAATTTGTAAAGTATGGGACCCAATCTACTTTAACGGTAAGTTCTTGACTGACTAATTTAATAATCAATATCACAAAGTGGAACGTAAGCATATGTACCCAACTCGTTTATCTAAGAAGTAGACACTTGTTGTTCCAAAAGTAAGTAACTATGTACCTACTTTGATAAGCGCACACGAAGGTACGTAGTACCAACTTTAGTGACTGAGCTACCCCCAAAACTGATATCGCATGTCAAGTCTGAGGACCAACTTAAAAGAGTTCTCGAGTTCGAGATCATTGTGTCCATAGCTATGTCTGTAACAAACATCACGTTTGCTATATTGCCTTTTTGTATAATGTGAGATTTCTTATGTCGACTGTTAGTAGGTATATTATATTATTTAGGACAATTAAGTTTAAGAACATTCATTTTCAAAATTCAAAATTTGTAATCCATTGCTGAAGAACAACTGCCGACAAACTAAAACAGTTTGGCAGAATGAATGTATGTTATTGTTAATACAGATTTTGAATAAATAAATGAAATAAATTAATTTCAATAATCACTGTTCCTTATTAGCCGAGGAAAGGTCATTGTTCAGACCCCTGTCAGTCATGGCCACGCCGCGCGCCATCATCAGCCAGTATTTTGCTGCGCAAAAGTAAATCTGTGATAGCTTTTATTGTTTTCATTTAAATGATGTAATGTCCAGGCATATTTTAATCTCAATAAAAAAGTCAATTTTGTCGGATAAGGATTATTAATATACTGGTCAAAATAGCTTCGGAAATAACAATATTTTTTTAATGAAATTCTTATAGATAAAAATGGTTGCTGTGGGTCATCCTTAGAAGATAGACATAAATATGCTATCGCGGACTTTTCTGTTGATTTTGTTAAGATATGCAAACCGATTGAACATAATTTTTATTTATCTGTAACGATTTAGTCAGCGCATGCCATGTAAACGCTCAAAAAAGCTGCTTTTTTCACGACTTGACAAAACGTCTAGTTTCTGTGCTACATTTACGTTAATATAAAGAAGAATTATATGTCGCATCATGGGTGGCCGAGATTTGAAACATCGGGTCTTCTTCACGATCCGACATAGTTTAGGTAGGTGCGGGCACAGTAGTGTGGATAATTCGAACGAAAAGATAATTCAAATTTAAAATAACTTTAATGAACTAAAAACAAACACGTGCATCGGAAACAAACACGTGCGTTAGTACTGATAGTTTGCCAAGACAGTCCGAGCTTGACTGTCGACTGTAGACTGTCGCAAGCCAAAGACCGACCAATACTCGGTTTCTCCGACAGTCATCGCTGCATCCCTCCCATCGATGATCGTGTCCAAGTGGTAGGGCTCGCTTGCGTTTCCGATCACTTGATCATTCGTTAACGAATCAAATTGTTAGATGGCGCTGTCCATTGTACTGTGACGCAATCCATCCACGATTTGCTAGAACAAACATTGTTCAGACCATGGTCGGGATTATCGTTACTCCCTACAACACAGACGGTGCTCACGTCTCAAAGTGGTTGCGGCGCGGCGCGCGGCTCACAGCATCGTCTACAGGGAAATGTACCTCGATAAACAAAATTTAGTAAGCACAAATTTTTGTACGTCTTACTAGAAAATATAAAAGCTACAAATTATCCACTGATAAGTGGCCACTTTAAACCGGATTTTTATGGCTTGGAATGGCTTTGACTATGGTTAACTTTGGTAGGTACCTATTTTCTGGCTATGCACGACTGCACGACGCGCCGTACCGACGGGCGCGACGAGGTGGCTGACGTCTAATTTTATAATTTCGTTTTAGGTGCGAACTTCGGTAGGTACTATCAGACATGGTTTTAATTATTTCCTGTAGGTACTAGGTACGGGTAACTAATATATCTAACGTGATTTATTAGATATTATTTATTGATTAGGATATTACAGGAACAAGACAAAAACAAAACTTACCACAAAACCGGGTAAGTCTTAGGGGCGGATGTTAGCTCCATGTGCACCAAGACAACATTTACATCAAGAGTACATGCGCCTAGCTTTCGCCAGATTGTCACCAACAATTGCGTAAAAACGCACCATATCCAACCACTCCACATTCAAATACTTAGTAATAACTCATTTTCCCAAAAAACGCGCGATGCGTGCCTGTGAAGTAAGTACATCGGATGCAAACACGTGGCTCGCTCGAGAAATTTTGGTAGACTGGCTACCGCCCGGGCGGCTCGGGCGAATCGCGGCAGTCAACAAAAGTAATGGGCTGAACGGTACTATGCGCGATTTGATGCTCTAGAATGGTAGTAGACCAGGTCTGAACAACGTTTGTTCTAGCAAAACTGTGATTCAAATGTCACCGTGTATATACATATAATACCTTCCGGAATACATTCTCTAAATGATGTTGCAAACCTCATTAAAATCCGTTGCGTATTTTAGAAGAACAATGCGGACATATAGACAAACGCGAAAAGCAAGTTTGTTTTATAATATTTAGAGACTAGCTTCTTCGACCGTCCTCAAGAATTGAGTCATCTAATGCTTACAAACAAAAAAAAAAAACCTGTTTATAATATTATATATATAGTGTATAGTATAAATAAGGAAGGAGGAACTCGTGGCTAAGTAATAACTGCCGCACGGGTCGATCCGTCAAGTTAAGCTACTCTTGCCGGGGTTGGTCTGTGGATGGGTGACCATCTTTACATACCGAGACTCCTCCGTGCCTCGGAAAGCATGTTGAGCTGTTGGTCCCGGCTGTCATTCGTGGAATTTGACAGTCGTTACGGGTCGTCAGAAGCCCGAAAGTCTGACAACCAGTCTTACTAAGGGGTATCGTTATTACCCAGTTACTGGGTTGTGGAGGTCAGATAGGCAGTCACTCCATGTAAAATACTGGTATTCAGCTGCATCTGGTTAGACTAGAAGCCAACCCCAATATAGTTGGGAAAAGGCTAGGCAGATTGATTGAAGTACCATATATATAATATAGTTTATAGTATAAATAAAAAGCACTTTCCCCACCATGAGTGCGCGTACGTGGCGCGCTACGAGCAATGTACCTGGGCTCGCACTGAAAAGGACGTAAATTATTGCGATATCAAGCTGCAAAGTGTTTGAGGATATAAAAGACATTCATGCCGAAGTAGATAAAACGATATACTAGTATATACAAACTAAGGTGTCGATAGCCGCCTAGACTGCAGTAAATTGAGTAGGATGTGTCCCGCCCAAGAAATAAACATATCTACTATAAATATACAAAAACCAATCTATACTAATAATAAACATTTTAGAGTTTGTGAGTTTGTATGTAAGGGGTAATCTTCGGAACTCCCGATCCGATTCCGAAAATTCTTTAACTAATGGGAAGATACAGTATTGCCGGTGTAGTATGTTAAAACAAGAAATTTCACGCGGACGAAATCGCGCGCAATAGCTCGCGCAATACACCGAGAGTAGGTAAATATTGTGTTACCCAACACAAATCTGCATTCGCGTCCCATTCATGATTAAAAGTAAACAAAACATAATATTTGCGGTGATTTATCAACAACTGACGATCTGCGAGTGAAAAGCCTCGCCAGTTGAATGTGCACCCACCCTAGCCGCCTAACGAGCTTGTTTGCGAACACAGATTATAAATAAACAGTTATTTTTTATCGAATCTTCGAAGAGATGAGATTTAATGTTGGTTGCATGACAAGACAATTTTGTGAAGAGGTCATATTTTTTTATATTGCAGTATATTATTTGAATAAATTGAACAATGGCAGTCTTAAGTTGTTGAAAAAGAGCCATAATTCACAGTAGGTAAGTATTAATTAAATTATTATGTTAAATGTGTTAATTTTTGGTGTTTGTGTTGTGGTGTTTGCCATAAGAAGGACGTAGGAATGCATAATAGGGATGATGCCTGGGTAAAAAAAATAAAAACTAATTAGTCCGTCAGTCAGATAATAAAGAAATATTAGACACTTATTTTTTTTGTATTTAAGTTGGGGAGTGGGTGTCGCTACGTCACTAGTATGTATAAAATCTACATACTCGTGACGTCATGGCACATTTTACCTCAATGTATCGCCGTAATCTTTACATTTCGTAAGAAAAGAAAAAATAATGTGTCCAATATTTTTTTATAATATCAAAGACGGACTAAAAAAAATTTTTTGTCCACATTCCTATTACTAACTACAGAAATAAAATTATTAGATAGTCGCTCGTCTTCTCTATCTTATAATCGAATCAATAAACTCAACTAATGAAGCGATCCAGCAGGTTAAAAAGAAAACTACATACCTAACCACCACCACCATGTATTACTAGACACATCCTATCTTGATACCCCCTATCGCTAGGAGCTCCTAGGAACGCAGCAATTCTCCTAAACGTCCCGTGGTTGATTGATGAGGCCGCCTTAGGTGGGTACAGTCAGCGTCAAAAATATAGGGCCGAACAGACCATTCAAAAGATCAGAAGAACTAGGAAACATAAACTTTCTCAATAACATCAGAAGTCTTTCAGAATGAACCCATCATCATCTACACACATTTCCTTCCTTTGTAAGATTTTTGTTTAATGGATTTTTCTCAAACATGCTTGGAAATTCGAGCATTATTTTGACAACCTTCTTCGAGATAAATCGAAATTGCGGTACTGGTCGAATACATGCGAGCGCCCGGCCGACAATGTTTGTATGAAAATCCCTATCTTTCGTGTTTAGCAGCCAAATAAATTACTATGAAAACTCATATACATATTACGTCGTGTTATTTAAAAATGGAAAGAACTTTTTACTTTAACACGTGGCAACCAAGGAGCTAAGATATCCAAGATTTTATTTTTTCGCTTGCAAATAGAGCTGTTTAAGTAAAGAAGAAACAAATGATCATATTGGCGCGTGAAAAATTATCGTTGTTCGTCATTGATTCTGGAATTTTTAATTAATTTAGTTTGAATTTCCGTGCATTACTTGAGAAAAGTTCCGTGTGGTGCCGGACGTAAAGAATAGTACCATCCCATTTCTTCCCGTGGGTGTCGTAAAAGGCGACTAAGGGACACTAGAGAATGGGCAGCAGCGTTCTCTATGCATTTTAACACCATACTGCGATCCCCAACCCGCCTGCCAAGAGTGGCGATTATGGCAAACCCATGGGCTTATGTCCAGCAGTGGACGAGTTTCGGCTGAAATGATGATGATGATGATTTGAGAAAAGTACTGTACAAGCTTTGGCCGCAACCAGGCATTGATGGACTCACTTATGTTTGTGTTTTCACGATCGTCAATCAATGCCACAGTTGCAGGCCGCGACAGTAATGTATTATTGATTGATTTAACCATTTAGTCCTTGGCGAACTTACTTGTGCTTACCTAGATCATATTATAAGTGATCGATGTGGTGTCCTTTAATTGAAATACAGTAGTCTTTTTTTGGATACTTGCAAATAATTGTGTAGGCTCTTAACAGAGTCTGCAGGGGCTATCAGTAGGTGGGGTGAAAGTGTTTATTTAGTTATTGCTCTAATAAATAAATAAAACACCTTCACCCCACCTTCTCTCTTGGGTTTCTCTTTAGTTGTGTCAATTTCGAGTACACGATAACTGTCATTTCAATAAAAAAATTATCGAAATGAGATAAAGTTGTATTTTCTTAGTTCAATCAATTTGCCTAGTCTTTTTCCCAACTATGTTGGGGTTGGCTTCCAGTCTAACCGGCTGAATACCAGAATTTTACATGGAGTGACTGCCTATCTGACCTCCACAAACCAGTTACCATGATATCCGTTGGTAAGACTGGTTGGTAATCTTTCTGACTAACCGTAACGACTGACAAAGATCTATGAATGGCAAACGAGACCAACGGTTTAACGTGCTTTTTGAGGCACGGAGGGGTCTCGATATATAATAGATGGTCACCCATCCACGAACCGACTGCGGCAAGCGTAGCGTAACCTTCGACCAACCCATGTAGCTATTATTGTTTAGGCACGAGCCCCTCTTTATTTTCTTCATTATACAGTTCATTTTGAACAGTTTGTTCGTTATATTTCTGACGCGGACTGTACCTAGGTAAGTACATACTCCCAGACCAATTTCTCGGTACAGGCTGAGTAGTACGACGTGACTAAATGAGACAAATTTGTCCCATACAAGCGACAAAGGACCCGTGATTAATTGATGTTTAGAGGTTATGTTAGAACTGTTAATACCTTCCACACCACTGTTAAACCCGCGATGGTTTGTGTGGTGTGTTTAAACAAATATCTGTTTTTTTGTTATTGTTTTAATTATTTAAAAAAAAAAAACCTGTCCGGAATTTTGGAGGCTAGCATGTTTTAACGCGTATTAACACTTTCGACTATACTTACCAAGATAATGCGTATTTTTTTAAGGCTTATGTGGTGCGGGTTCCGACTCATTATCTGGAGACCTTTATGAAGGAAGAATTTTGGCCGACGGGTGTCGCGTATCGGTGTTTTCGCGGAAAGCTACAAGGCACCAAGACTCAGCGTATTACGTCGCCAACTTTACGTAATAGTCAATAGTTTAATGTTATTTTTAATAATTAATAGTTTTTTTTTTTCTCATACTATTTGTGTATTTTACATATGGGCCTTAGTTGCCTGACAATAAAGCGATTATTATTATTTATTTGCAACAACGTATTTTGGTTACTCATCAGTAAGTTTACATTAACCGTTCAATTGACGGCGTTCGAATTCACTGGCTCTTACTACCGGGATACAAAGTCCACTCGAATATCCTAAGTTCAGGTGTTAAAGCGTCAAAAGGTAACAGAGATTCTTTAGCATTTATAATATTAAGTATGCAAGTATGGATATAGAGTAAATAATTATAAAGAACTAATTGTTTACGATTTATAGATACGAAGTATAGACATGACAGTAACCAGACACGCATAGCAACTATCAAAGTTCCACATTGACCTGACCCTGACTCCAGTTTTAATTAAACCGCTACCGTAAACTCTATCAGTAAAAGGCCTCTAACTATTAAAACTCAGTATCCTATCAGGACTTACCATCTCTCCACTCCATCGGTGTACCTATCAACTTTCAATTTAACTTTGCAAACAGATCGAGATAAAAAGTTTTGTTATCAAGCTCTCCGAATTCGGAAAAAAGTTTGAAAAATATCTTCTATGAGTTTTCCTAAATTCTTTACGAGTATATCAGCTTTTTAGGGTTCCATAGTCAAAAAGGAACCCTTATAGTTTCACCATGGCCGTCTGCCTGTCTGTCTTTCCGCGGCTTACAGAGAATGTTAGTATAAGGAAGCTCTAATTTCACGCCGATAAAGAGGTTTTTAGGGTACCTCCCCTACACGTAAATTGAGGATGTTTTTTGTTCTCTCATATATGCCACAGTGTTGGGTGTTGTTGGAAAGGTCGTTCAAAAATAGTGAGTTTGTGAAAACGTTTTTGGATTCAGGGATTCGTTTGCGAAATATTAAGCTTTAAAGTTCTAATTTTTATTAGAGTCGAGTGTCCCTCCCCCTGCCAGCTAAATGTTTGGTTTGGGATATGATAAAAAGTCACTGCAGTAATACTACTATATATACATATAACAAAATTAAACGAGTAATAATCGACCAACTTACACTTGCAGTTGCAAAAACATGTTAAGTTTGTTTGTTTTGAGATAAATTCATTCAAATTACGGAACCCTTCATTGTGCGTGGTCCGATACGCACTTGGCCTTGGCCTTTAATATCCTTAAGAGGTGAAGTTCGGTATTTCTTATAGTATTGTGAATCCGTCATTATAATAGCTAGGAGAGATGAACAGACAATGTTTTGTTTCGTAACTACGAATGACATTTCTAACCGGTTTGGTTTGATTGGTACCGCATCTCAGTCGAGCGCATTTCTGCTAGTTTGATTTTCATTCCAAAACTCCTCAAACTAAACACAATTTCAGTCTGTATTGCAGTCAGTCAACAAGTAGCAATGAATAATGAAGCAAAACTCAAATACTTACACCGAATTATTCGAGCTTTGAGCCGCCTAGCAACTAAAATAAGAAAGTATTTTGGCCATTTGAAGCGTTGCGGAGCCCTCGAATACATATTTACAAAAAGTAAATTACTCCTATAGCACTCAGAAATAATTAAGCTTTTTAAAGTTAAAAGAAAAAAAATAATTGGATCATTAGTTCCGGAGATTACCCCTTACATACAAACAAACAAACAAACTAATTTTACCTCTTACTAATTAATATTTTAATATTATAGTATAGATATAAATTAACTGCGTACAGATACCAAATCCAGGGCAAAGAAAAGACTAATCAAAACCGCGTAGCATCAAGTCTGTCATTTGCTACGCCGTAGCAACTTCACACTTCTTCAGATTAGCATCTACTAAAAATAGGCTAGTGCTGCGTTATTGAATGTAACGAAAATATCAGTATAGCTTTAAATGTATTACAAGATTATAATGAAACGAAGCTTTCAAGACAGACCGGTTGCGTGCAAACAAAGTAACAAAAGTCAATAAAAAAGGGTATTAGGACCCTTTAACGGTAACTGCCCGGCAACAATCGGCTATCTATCTATCTATCGTGACATCAGTGTTGGCAGGTGTCACAGATTACACGCTAATACCCTGACTATTGTGTTAAATCAGTTTTTACTCGATAACCATTGGTATTATGTTCGGAGATCGTGTCAGAGCAGGGTTTGTGTTTCAAATGGTTTATTTAAGTTATTGATGAATGTCAAAACTGTTTTGCATAAAAGCGAAGGCGTACTCAATTAGTTCAGTGGCGACAGTATTGATCAGTTTGTAATTTTTATGATTTCAGTTTAAGATGATCCTTTAGAATATTAAACGTTTTAGGTAAAGGGAAGTAGAAATATGGAAACTTTTGCCATTGCCATGTATGGCAAACAAACAAATGCGACATCTACAGGGTCAAAATAAATTAGCTAGTGAAACTCCGCAGACGTGATGGTATCGATAACTAAACATGATGAAACGAAAGACATAAATGATTTGATGTTTTTATTTTTCAAGACATAGTGAATATTGTATATTTTATTGATTATGAATAGATATTGATAACTATCACGTATGTGGAGTTTTCTCAAAAAATATGATTTGCTAGTCTCCGTAAGAAAAATACCAGCGGTCGTTATCCAAAAAAATATAATCTACAAATCATATTTTTATTCGTTTTATCATATTTACATATCTATAACGTCTGCGTTAGTTTCGCTAGCTAATTTAATTTGACCCTTTATAGTGAAGTGGTTATGAGAAAGAGTTAACCACTACTAGTTATTAAAACACCTGTAAACGCATGTTATTATATATTTCTTTTAGCCAACTATCACTTCAAATAACTTCATGTGAAACCATAGTTTTCATCGCATTGGCATGACGTGTATGTGTAATGCAGAAACTAGGTAGATACTTCAAATTGCAAGTAATCACAAACCCATTTCCCTGACGTGGGTCTCAAAAATATGGCTAAGTAAATGTAGGTACTTAGGTGGGCATGTGCTCATTCCATTAGCGGCAAGCAGTTGGAACAGCTCCAAGTCATTTATTTACTACAATATTTGTTGATATTTTTACATAAGCTCCTGTGCTATGAACTTATGCAGTGATTTTCACTTAAAATAAATAATAAGGATACTTTAAGGACCAACACTATAACAAGTTGATCGTTTTTGATGCAAGCATTTTATAATATCAATACTGAGAACACTCAACATCAATGCAAAATCGCCTTTCGAAATAAAAAGAAGAATACTATAGCGGACTCAACAGACATGACTGTGGTGAACCAAGGCTTTTCAAATAACAGGCATCTCAATCGTAAAATATATTCGATCGGATAAACGGTGATATTTTGACCAACTCCACGACAACAGACATCTTTTTTCAAAGCAACCGCAGAACCCTTAAAAAACCAATAAAACTAATTGAATTCGATCGGAATTCCTAACAATTATAGGATACTCGCGATGTCGCCTACATGTCCTCGGCAAAATTTGTTGCCGGGTGGAACACGATTAATCACACCAATTTGTGAGACCATTAAGTTTGCCAGCCGAGGGTGGGGGATCCCCCCATATCTCCGTCTTGCGGTACACGCAAATTTTATTTTCTTAATTGTTCCACTTCAAGTGTCTTACTGAAACTTTTAGTTCGGTAGTGAAATTTGTAATTGGTGAAGAAAAATGGTTCTCCGAAATAGATTACAAGCTCTTCTTCTTTTCGTGTGGTTAATGACTAACCTGGTGTCAGGCTTTTAAAGCTGGCCCATAGGTAGCTTTAAAAGCGCTGACTTGGCTTCACATGCCGTCGAGAATTATCTCTCACGATGTTTTCCATGACTACAAGTTGAAAATATATAACTAATTGTTTTTATTGAAGTATTATATACCTACAGAGTAGTTTGGATAGTAGATGCTAAGTACTGCTTGTCTCTAGTTGAGGTTACCTTCCGTTATGATAGGCCCGAATCTCCTGAGTTTTTTTTTAATAATATGTAGTCAGCTTAAATAGCAGCTGAAATTAAAAAAATCGGGTAGGCTGTATCAGGGACGCAGCCGTAGTGGAGTACGTGAAACGTCTTGTGCGTGTTAGAGAGTTAATAAGCACTAGTGCTTGTACTCTACAGTACAGACCCTGGTGCTCGCGTGCAGTCAAGTGATTCGATGGCTGCTTCTCCCACCTCAGGCGTAGTTCTGCTGGGGCCTGGCACTGGGGCCCTACATTCCTACTCCAGTATTTCCCAGTCGATGCGAATATTATAATGATGATATAACGGTTTGTAAGTGAGATATTGCAGCCAAGCTTTCCTTTATGTACAGACCAGCTTAAGTACGCAGACTTGTGAATGAGTGACCGCTTAATATTAACATTTATCGCATAGTCGTCGTCCACCTGACGGAGTAGGGTTTCCACCATGTTGTTTACGTCAACCGAAATATTAATTACTTATCCCACAATGCCGTATTGGCCTGCTTGTCGCAACCGTCGTATCTGCATTTACGGCAAATCGGTAACCTTGGGGAGACGAGCCTCTTCTCGATCGGCGCAGGCTTTGGTACATAGGGTACGGCGGCTAATCCATTGCTCCTGCTCATGGCTGGCATCCATCGACGTTTACATACGTCCCAGCAATTGCAGCAGAGTTTAAAATCCGCTGTGTTTTCTCCTGGAAATGTTTCCTCTAGAAATCGCAACACGTAACGCGACGGAAACTCTCTCTCTTGCTGCCCGAGCTCTTGCACGCCAGTTTTGTAGTCGTAAAATTTCTGCAAAAATCCACACCTTTTTAAACTGTACAACTTGTTATGGCCACAAGTACAACATTAGAAATAGTTTTGTTGGGTTTTATCACAAGTTCTACTATAAGTGCAATGATAAACTTAGTTCCGAATGCGTCGTGCTGCGTGCGATTACAGTGCCATTTACGCCGCCAGCGGCATATGCACTACCGAGTAATGGCTTCTATCCTCTCTAAATTATGGTATTAAAAAAGAAACAAAATAATAAAAGTTTTTTTGTCACTAGAAAATACATTAAAATATGACAGACACTAAAAGTCACAATCTTAAGATTTATGTTCTTATTAGAAATATCTGATCATAACACCCAAACTAGGCCTAGACCTGTGTTTTGCGGGTCATTGTTCAGCCATGGGATATGTTAAAACAATACAACATTTTAAGTGAGGAGTGCCGCCACATAATTGACACGCAGTTTATAAAGGCACAACGTTAAGTGACATTAAATTATTGCGAGTAAGTGCTATACTTCCGAAGTAATAAGTGATCTTGCCATAACATATTTCGTTACATATGGTTTTTGCAAGTGACCTCATACTGACCGAAATGACATGAAAACGGTTCACATCATTAGATAGTTTATCCATCTCCGTCATCTTATTCTGACCACAAAACAAGGGAGCGCCACAAAACGAAAGTACGGTCTCTCAAATAGGAAGAGTATCCATCTTATTCCGCATTCATAATCCGCACACAGTTTATGTCATCGTTTCTCAGCATCATCTGTGACGTCACGTCCTGTCTCGTTGTTTAGATTAATAAACTGTCAGACGAAGGGGGAAGTGGGGAGGAAATTTGGGAGGGCTGTTAGAGGGCTAAGTTCAGGACAGGCTTGAGAAATTGATGACATTCGCTGGAATATTGCTGTATTCAAGCTGTATTGGGGCGAGGTGTGCGGCGGTGGACGAGACCAATTGAGTGCACATTTGGTTTCTTATCAGGATACTAAATCAAAGTCCCAATCGAAAAAACAAATCCGCACTTTGCTAAGCTCGAATGAAATTAAGTACTTACTCATGCCTACTATGGCCTCCATGAGTAAACATGCTACCATTATTTCTCACTAGTGTATCTTTTCCCCTGACATGACATTGCATTACTCGTACACAGCTTACACCGAGGTCAATTGAATAATTTCCAAGCTTTTTGCTCAAGTTTTCCAGAATGTTCCCAAAAAAACAAAACACACGAAGTCGCTGTAAAACCAACAGAATCGGTTGAATTAAACCTCAGCGGGGCCGGCGGCGGCGGAACCTCAGCGGTGGCATTCGATTCATTACGAGCATGTAATCAGCAGCCCCCATTAGTCGCTACATTTACTACTGTAATGGATGGAACAGAACATTCTCGAGTTTTCAAAGGATTTCTATGTGGTTTTGGGCTATGGGGTTTCGTGTGTAAACAAAAGTTTAAGTTACATAGATTGTGTGTGAGTGAAATGTGATGTATGTAAAGCCCATAAACGTCAATGAGACATTCGATAGAAAATAATCGTGATGGTTACGTACACGATGAGTTGCGTTAGTTAACGTCGTGTAGGCACATTTTGGGTTACATGCATTGAGACCCGAATCGCACACACACATCGCATTCACAGTAACTAACTCCCTCAGACATAATTTTTTTCTTAACCTAGTTTACAAAGATATCACTGATAGAAAAGAAAATATAGAAAAATGGATTATTCTACACAAACGAGACGCCCGTTACAAAAAAGACATAAAATACACAGTACACTAATAAAAGTTGCCAAAAGTTTCATATTCAATAAATAAAAGTTCAAAGTTTGACAATGTTGTCTATTCCTTGATGTTAGGGCAGGTCAAAATTTAATCGTCACAGGGTCACACCAAGACCAAAAACAATACACATTGCGTAATTACTATGTCTTGCGATACTGGAAAATGACAACAAACGAACAAGTTAAAACAAAATGCCGATTGTAGAGTGGAAATTATCTACTTTTGTACAACAAACCAAAATTACAAGAAAAATTAAGCCGTGCATTGCATCTGTGCAGTCGTTGCTCACCAAAATGATGTATTGCTTGCAAATTATTTGATTAAAATAATAAACCCAAACCTTGTCACAGCGTAACCTTTAAAAGTGTGCTTTGTTCTCGTATATTCTAAATCGAGAGCCATTAAATAAATGAATACTTTCTTCTAGAATTGAAAACGTGAATCTGTAGGTAGGTACTACGAGTACACTTAGTA
The DNA here is from genome assembly GCA_916701695.1 of Agrochola macilenta. Taxonomy (NCBI): domain Eukaryota; kingdom Metazoa; phylum Arthropoda; class Insecta; order Lepidoptera; family Noctuidae; genus Agrochola; species Agrochola macilenta. The sequence goes on from OU753553.1 coordinate 24,553,064, forward strand.
GAGAAGAGAGTTTATAAGTGGTTTATCATTAAGTTGAAGATGCAAGAGTTAGTAAGTGGGGAAACAGCAACTTGGCGCCACTTGAGAAGCTATAGATTTAACAAATTAACGATTCTATTCGTAACGGTTTGCTGTTGATTTATTTGCTCGTAAAGTTTGGAGGAGTGTTAAATTGTAGCCATAGAATCAATAGGAATTAACACTGTTGCGTAAAGAATAAATATTTATTTACTGTCCATATTTCTAACGACAGTTAACGTCGCTAACACATAGGACAAAATTATATTATTATTAATGTAAGTTGACACTTTTATAGTAAATACTAAAAAAGTGTGCCTATTCGTATCATAGTTTCCGCTAAGTTTAACTAAAATTCACACTGAAAAATTAAATCCAGCATTCTATGAATCAATCCGTATCAGGATAAATTAAACCCAATATCAGCCACAGAATACCGTTGAAAATTGCCACCGACCATACACCTATTGATTCAAATACAACTGAATCTATTCAGGAGCAAACGTAGCCAATCAGAGTAAAGCGTGTTCAATCGCAGCCAATCACAGTGAAGCATGTTCATTACCGCATTCCGTGTCTGACAGACATGTCCGGTCAGGCTTGCTCGCCATTCATTAACCGGAACTACGATCACCGGGTGACATCAGCGAGTATTCCTGTTTACCTGTTAGTTATGTGTGGTTGATAACTTGTTTTACCTATACATATAGGTCTAGGTAGCGACGTGTTCCATCGAGGGGTACAAAAAGTGTGTCTTTGTGTTATATAACTAACACTGCTAGTGTTAGTTATATAAGAAAATAACTCTTTATTTCTTTGAGTGAGTGTTAGTCTACATCTATTGAATAGGTAATCTGTTAAAAAAAACAATAAAGTTCACATAAATGCACCTGCAACCTACAAAACACGTGCAAGCGTTACCTACAATATTATTACTAAATCACATCAAGAAAGAAATCTATCTTATTATGCCAACCAACCATAATAAATGACCAGATTAATACCTACATCATTATCGTCAGTATACAGCAGCCTTCAACTGGACAAAGGCCTCTCCAATCACACGCCATTAAACTCGATCCTCAGCTACTCAATTGGGACGACAGTGTTCAGAAACTCGAATACCTACTGCCCATTCACTTGATAATTTCTTTCAAAACTATATCTAAAAATTTACTAACACGTTCAAAGCCTTTAAAACCGCCACAGTATCACAGAGCTCAATATTTAATAGGTACACATAAAATTCATGCGCTGCCTGCTCGGACCGGGGCCGGGGACTGTCCTGTAGAATTGCAATGCCCTACAAACCATTCAGAGCCGGACGTGTAATCGCCGGGACGCGTGTCGGGAACCACTCGCTTCCGTGTTTGAACAAGTTTACTCCATGTTAACTTAGTACGAGTAGGATTGAAGCGTACACAACGGTATTTGACGACAGGTTGCAATGAAAGGTGGCTTAGTTTGGAATGCGGTGGACATCTCTGGTTAGCCCAAAAGAAATAGAATTGCTCTCGAAAATGTCAAAATACACACATCAAAAATGTCTAGGGATCAAGTACGTTTTAGAGTATTGACGCAATTGAGGATTGTTATTTTTTTTTTTTGGATCGTTATTGATTCTTTTTAGTGAATTTCACTATTTGAATAAATAACTTTCTTTAAATTTTGATTAAAAATAGAAAATCGACTGTCAATCAAGATTCCTATAAAAGCGTTTTTACAAAACCATTACCATTTCTGCATCGGAACTGAAAAAAATTGCATCGATATGGAGCGATGACATTAAACATAGGAATTAAAATAAGAAGCCAGTCTGAAAGACTAGATTTGGTAAACATTCATTGGATATTTTTTTATAGTTCAAAATGTACTTGATCCATAGACACTTTTGACGTGTTTACTTTAAACGGGAAACTTAACTTGTAAATGTACCTGAGGGCCTTGACATACGTGACATTCTATCAGTGAGATCGTTGATGGAAAAGAAAAAATCTGTGGGACTGATAAGCTACCGAAAAGCGTATGTCATTCTGTTGCAAGTCAATGCAGAAATACGAAACGGTTTGAAAGCGATTGCCAGTTGTTAGCCAATAGGCATCTTACCGCCGTAGAATGAATTATATGAGAAGGCTATAAAGATAGATAGATATCTAAAGTGCATGTTTTTCTTGAGGAAAACATTATGAAACGAATCGAATGAACGGAAAACAACGTCAACAATAATCAATCTCATCATCTGACTAGCCCTTTTCCAACTATTTTGGGGTCGGCTTCCAGTCTAACCGGATGCAGTTGAACACCAGTATTTTACGAGGAGCGACGGCCTATCTGACCTCCACAACCCAGTTACTGGGTAACACGATACCCCTTGGTAAGACTGGTTGTCAGACTTTCAGGCTTCTGACGACCCGTAACAACTGTCAAAGATCTACAAATGACAGCCAGGACCAACGGCTTAACGTACTTTCCAAGGCACGGAAGGGTCTTGGTATTGAAAGATGGGCACCCATCCACGGACCAGCCGCGGCAAACGTAGCTTACCCTGATCGATCGATCCGTGCGGCTGTTATTACTTAGCTACAAGCCCCTCTAAAAAACATCATCAATCAACGGCGCTTTATGATTTGGCCTAAATCTCATATTTTCCCTTAGTCAAAACCGTTTATTAAGAGCCCATAATCAGCAGACACCTAGATACATGAAAAAATATCAATACCTACCTCTATGTATACCCTCAATTCAGCCGGCTATACATTCGTTAACTGGTCTCGCTGAATCAATACTTTCGGAATGAGCGGCGGTCGTCAGACGTGACAATTGTATGAATTCTATTCAGCAGCCGGATTGCACTCGCCGTCCGATGGCGACTGTCGATAGATTCGGCAATAGCATTCCTGTGTACGGTTTTCGTGGAAGTTTCTATTTTTGATTGCTGGTAGATTGTAGCGGAAAAGAAATGGTTTAAAATGGTATGGACTGGAATAAAATATAAGAGCAAATTAAGGACCTTTTCTTTTAAAACTTGTCTGGGTATTTCTACTTTGAATGAGGTTTTATACTTATAACATTTTTCCACAGAAGTACTTCGATATTCATTTAATTCTAGCTCTTCATTTACCCACTGGAACTGTTTTAAAGGGTCCCAAGTTTGAACGGTTTCTGTTGTTACACCTCCACATTGTCTCCAGGTGCGGTCGCGCTGGCAGCCTCGCAGCGACTCCAGGAGAGAAACTTCTAGAACTGCTCCGACCGAGCGTTGGCACCCCTCGGCGACACAGCACGGCGGCGTGTGCGCCGGCGCAGCCGCAGAGACCGGCCGGCTTCGTGTACTGCCCCTCTGACGCGCTGCCGTACTGTCCACCTTCGAGGATCGCGCCGCCGAGGCCCATCATGAAGGTAAAACATGGTAACATTATTTTGTAGATGGTAAATACTTTGAAGGACGTTAAAATACTGATCCTCTTTGTACATTTGTGATGACAGCTCCAGCCACCTCCGCAACAGATCCAGCCAGTGGTGCCGCAGCCGCCGCCCGTGCCCCAGCGCACCGCGGCGCCGGCCGCGCCCGCCGCGCTGCCCGTGCCGCCGCCCGCGCCGCCGCGCCGCGCCTCCCCGCAGCCGCCGCGCCGCGTGCCACCTCCGACGCCGCCCAGACCACCTACCACGACAGCACCACAGACAGACCCCAACGGAAACAGAAGAACCGTTGTTCCAGTGCAACCACAACCACGACTAGACTGTAACAGAAATCCTGCGCACACACAGTCTTTGTCCGCCAGAAGAGCGCACCCTCCCGCAAGAATCCCTGACTCTTCACCTTTCCCTGCCCCCTTGCCTCCTCAGAATACTGTCCAGCCGATGAAACGGTCACCAAGTTCAGGGTCAAATATAAGCGTTCGACAGGACTCGAACGTGTCTTCGGACTCGTTCAGTCAGACGTCCTCACCGTCTTATACGACGAAGACGATGGAAGCTCCCTTGCTTCCGCACCAACATGTAAATAAAAGTCTCAACGCTAAGATAGCTCGGGGTTTACTCCTGAAGGAGCAGCAGGACAGAGACTCGGGAAATGGTTCTATTACCAAAAGTATGTCCACACCGGCGTCGCTACAGACGATCGTCAGGTTCCAGAATGGAAGCAACATGTCTTTGCATCATCGGGTGAGTAACTACGTTATAAATTAATTACTTATAACAATACCATCCAGACAAGTTTATCATCCTGTCGACCCGTGTTTCAATGTTTCCTTTTCTCAAAAGAACGCTGCTGTATAAATTGTCATTTAATTCGACTTGAAGAATTATACCTACCACAACAACAATTTAAACAATAAATACTGCGGCAGATTCCATGCATAGAGACAATTAATACCATTAGTCAGTTTGTATTTCCCACTTCACATTCCACGATCCGAAAACGGTAACAAAAACGTTTGCAGAAACATTTTTATAGCTGCAAATGCTGCAAAAATCCGCGCGTTCAACAAAATGCCGTAAAAGTAGTAACAGTATTTTCCCACACCAGTGTATGACACATAATTATGGCCACTGTAAAATTAAGTGTCGCTCGCAAGCGCTGCGTCGTAATTAAAATATTCCGCCGTATTAAGTGTTTGCTGTGTTTACGGTAAAAGCTTTGGGTGGCACTTGACTTCCGAGGCATAGGAGGTAGCGATAATAGCGTATTTGACAGAATATTCTGTCAAATACGCTATTATCGCTCAATGTCAGTATGCCGAATGTGAATAAGATTAATTTTCAGTTTAACAAAATGCTAGGTAGTCGTTGCGTATTTCCAATCTATACAAGGCCAGAACGCAACCATAGGAAACTGCTCGCGTTTACATTCTAATGCTATTTTTAAATCTGTGATAACAATGTAAACACGTATTTTGCGTACTGCTCGTTTATAGTTTGTTACGTTGTCGCGCGCGTCCTGGTTCCAAACTATACTACATCACTTACGCTTGACATGAGTTTTAAACATAAATAGTTAAAAATATAAAACATGTGAACTGTGTGAAATGGAACAGACAACAGATAATAGAATATGAAATGGGTTAGGTTAGAACTGTGGCAACCGCGCGCGAGCCGAGCTAGCGAAGCGAGCGGTGCCCCGGTAGCGGCAGGCCAGCGCTACTTCCAAGTTGCTCGCAGCCAGGCAGGCTATTTAGCGGAAGGTGCATTACATCGCAAAAAAGTTGGATACAATTTGTCGCAATATATACACAATTAGTCCGTATGCGTACTGGCACTGTATATTTTGGAATAAGGTCGTTAATTAGGTCACTTCGACGTATACGCGGGTATTTGCGTACTACTCTTACTGTTACTAAATCATTTATTTTTAATTTAAATGTATTGACCTCGAACTTGACAAATTTATAATCCCATTTTATTAAACTTGACATTTTGTGTTGTATTGCCTACTTCAATTTTGTAAAAAAAAAAACAATTTTCATCTTGACATGGTAAACTTCTATTGATTTGATTGAATTTGTTAATAATATTTATATTAAGTAAACTGTTTGCATGCCTTAGTTAAGGTAGTTAGTATAAGGATCATTTTAACCTCAACATCTGTAACTTGTACCTACTTTCTGTGCAAATATAGAACTATTCTACTATTCTACTCTTGTATAGATTGGAAGACCTTAATAAAAAAGTGATTTCCAATCTATACGCGATTAGTTTCACACCTTGCGTACTGGCCTTGTATAGAATGTAAAGACGCGTAGTCATTAGAAGCCAATGAAAGTGCTACTCTAATAAATACATTTTAAAAGACCCTTTATTTCATGTAAAATTACGATTATGCTTATTTCATGCATTAGAATCCTGAACATTATTTATTGTTATAAAATGTATAAGTACGTTCAGAACGCTTTATTTAAAAATGGTGACATAGAATAGAACAGAATGTAGGTATTTACAATAAGGTGGTTACAATAATATTAAAGAATCCTTGTAGGTACATTCTACCATTTTGGCATGCAAACATTGATGCAGTTCATCATGAAACAAACAAACAATGAAACACAGCTAAGTACTAGAAAATCCGATACGGAATAGTAACATTTATTTAATAGAAGTAGTTAGTTTCTTTTTGAAAGTTGTTACTGGTTCCTCTTTTATGGAATTAGGAATATGATTAAAAATAGCCGGTGCCTTACCAAAAACACTTTTCCTCAACAAAGCAGTCCTATTTCCTCCTGTGCGTAACAAGTTTTGGTATTGAGATTGCAAAGTTACATCCATCTGTGTTCCGATAAAGTTAAAAATAGATGTCAGTTACATTTAACAAAAAGAGCAATTTCTAAGATGTAAAGGCACAGAAATGCCAACAAATTACGACTTTAAAAAATTGGAACACAGCTGTCAGTTACTTTCAAACCAAATATTGTAGGCAACGTTTTGGCGCTTTAAAAATACTCTCTCTATCGGTATTGGTACTACATAACATAATAATAATAATATAATCGTTACTCGGTTATATAATAACAATACAAATAAAATTAATATAAATTCTGAAACGTGCAATATTTAATCATTATCTTAAGTTATAATTCGGCCAACATTGTTGGCCGCCGGTCCTTTAGCGGTAAATTCTCGTTCAATGTTACGTTTTTATTTTAATACAATAATATTTAGCTAGAAAATAGAACATTCCGAAAAAACTTATAATCTTATTTTCTAGTCAGTAAAATTAATTATTATAATCAATAAATAATTTCTTCAAAACTATCCGTAACAAAAAATCGCAGTAAATTATTTAAATTAAAATCTGGAAGGAGGCCTTTACCAGCCAGTGTTACTCACAAGAGAGTGAATATTACTTAATTACTTATTGTTTCTGTGCTGTGAGCAAAAGCCAGATATTTCACGAATTTTTAATTAATTCGATCTAGCAGAATTCAAACTTTTCCCAGAATCATGTATAATTAGGAAATTCCTCGTAATGTTGTATTCACATCGCTACCGCTTCTCCCTTGTTTCTTGTGTTTTACAATCGAGAGCAGACTGCACTTCGCGGAGTCGCGGCTCGATTACACGGGAATCGTATCGAAAAGTTTCGATCTCAAGATTAGGTTTGCAGCGTATTGTGTGTCGAAATGAAATAGGTGCAGGTATTATATTTCTGTGTATCAGTGTTGTAGAATATTATGTTGAAATAATTTATGATTCAGTTTTGTTATGAATTTATAGCTTTTATTCTTGAAATTATATCTTCTGCCTGGAGTTTTAGTTAGTTAGTTTCTCTGCGTTCAGCATTTTGTTTAACTTTCAGTGATAATGTTTATTCGATTACATAACTGCTAGACGAATCAACTAGACAACAAGTAATTAAAATCGATTTCCAATCATTTGAAGCTTTATACCTAATTCTTATCGGATTTTATCAAATATATTGAGACGAGTGATTGCGATACTGAGGGGCACCGGGGGCTCGAGCCACTCGAACCACTTGACGCAGAGCGATTGTTTGCTAGAAAATCAACCACTTGTCTAGATGAAAATTTACTATTGAAATATTAACAATTTGGAAAGACAGTGCTTAAACTTAGATACTAAAGTACTCTAGTATCTAAGTTTCAGAATGGTTCTTTACATGGATACTTTATACCAAAGCGTTTAAATGATGAAAGTTCTGATTGTTCAAGTAAAATAAATGTTTAAAAACCAGACAGTGAGCTTATTTGACCGGATAACTACTTCTTTTGAGTAAAACGAGCGGGGCTTAAGAATCATTTAAATGAAAAAAAAAATCCCGAGTATTTAAAAGAGCTAAACAAAATGTAGCTACCTATTTGACTCGGAAAAGTATTTTTAGTAATAGTGGATTCATAATGAGGAACAAATTGATTATATGTAGTCCTAGTAGGTACAGTTATTCATCATAATTTATTAATTTTAAAATGAATCAGCACACAAGTTTGCTACCATTCACTGCAAAGACGAACTCCTAATGAAATCTCGCTAACATTCTCTCTACAAGCAAAAACTTCTTTCATCCTCTTAATAAAATCTTAAAGTCGCCTTCTTAAGTTTTCCACACAGAATCTCAAAGTTTCTAATCAGCGTTCGCGTTCGCCACATACGTATCTGTGTGGAGGGATGTACGCCTGCCCGTACATATAGTAGGAAGAAGTGTACAACCCGGGCCACATATTACTGTTTACATGAGTCAAGATTGCGTCCCGTCCTATGTATAACTCCGGGGAGTAATCTGTATTGTATTGCGAAAGAGTTTTGTTTTGTTGATTCATCTCAGTATCTTTTTTTTGAGAGTTCGTAGGTATTTTGGTGGATTATGGTCTACTCTTTCACGAAGAGAGGAGGCCCGAGTCACAGCTGTGGAAAAATATACACACATAATCAGCCTTTATTAATTTGTACGTAGTTAAATAAAGAAATAGCACTAATTATAGATATCAATACAATAAAATCTACTAGGTATCTCTTCAATCAGTCTAAACCGGCAGAATTAACATGTCAATACCATTCGATGCGATTGTTCTCATCGAAACAGCCGGCTTTAATAATATCAGCTTCCACGATATCTATCGGCTGATCAGATGCATATTGCATATGACCTGACGGATGTAGGTCAGCCAACCCTTAACGTGGTTGTCATACTAATATTCCATCTTGGACGTTCATTGAGGCGGGTGCCTAAAGCTAAATCGTATCTAATCGGTGTTTGCACATACAGATGCCAGGATTTACACGTCTCTCACTGAATATTGATAAACTTATATTCAAATAACATATTATTTGCATCGGTGCCCACGCTTTTACAGATAATGCAGTGCCATTTAACAATATAAGTACTTATTTTTATGATTTTGCTCACTAAATAATACAATACCATTTAACATTACTTACTTTCATTCTTTTGAATACCAAAAGTAATAATAATACGATGGAAGTTGGTGTGGACAAATGTGCAGTCATGCATGTAAAGCGAGGGGAGAATAAGGAATCCGAGGGAATCCAACTTTTAGATTTCATACACCTTAGATTCCTCTAGAAGACCTTCCATAACCTCTCGGTTATGGAGGGTCTTTATTAAATATTCCTTGAGGCTGCACACGCCTCCGTGTGCAGCCTCAGGGAATATTTGTTTAAAGCTGAAGTGATATGGTCACAGTGGACTCTCACCCCACTCTCCATGGCTAAAGAGAACTGGTGAAAACCTGTAGCAATTACTACAGATGACCGCAAGAAGGTATGGCAAAACAAGGAGCTGCATGGGCACTTCTATCGGGCTCTTCACGAGCCCGGTGTAGATTTCTTAGCGTCCGTATCCTGGCTACGTTTTGATACCTTTTCGGGGAAACTGAAGGTTTCGTCTGTTTAATTATGGTCGAAGTTATCTTGAAGATTAACTACCGGAGACATATTATAAAGGACGGGATGGATGACGTGTGTCCGGCATGCCACTGTCTGGGTGAGTTCATCAGACATATTATCTCTGGTTGTTCTCGTCTGGCTAACGGCGAGTACTTGCACAGGCATAACCAAGTGATTAGGATTATTCACCAGCAACTTTTTTTGAAATATAAACATAGGAAATATAAGCATATAACATCTGAGGTACACACGGCTACACATCAAGCTATAATTTCCAATTAATGCTGATCTCGCATTGTACAGGATTTTCGTACAATGCGAGGTCAGCTTAAACTGGAAATGTATAGCTTGATGTGTAGCCATGTGTGCCATAATACAAAAATGTGCCCGACCCAGTTCTCGAAAATGACCATTTCACGTTGTACTGGGATCGGTCTATCATTACTGACCGGACTATTGTTGCCAATAAGCCTGATATAGTGGTGATAGATCAATTAGCGAGCAATTATGGTCGATGTTACCATTCCACATGACGAGAACCTCGTAAAGTTTTTGTTGTACTTTGAAAGTGAAATAAATTAATTTACATTTTTTTGGTAATTTATTAGGTCTATATCCTTATAACCATTGGAAAGCAACTTCTGTGATATAAGTGGCTTTTCATTGGAAGAATAATTAGTCTAGCAGGATATGTTCTGTTAAACGTAACAGTGTCTCCAAGATGTTGAAATAATTAATGCATTTTATCTCTATAGCTTTCAAATATTATACCGGTCATACGAGAATGCATTATCTTCTCAAATACCTTAAATACAACTGGTATTAAGGCGATTTGCCTATAATTGTTTATACCCCTTAGGTCAGCTTTTAAAAAAAATAGTTTAATAACGGATGTTTTTAATTTATCCAGGAAGGTGCCCTGGGACAATGACATATTCATAAGGTACTTTAATATTGGTGTAATCCAACCAGCGGTGTTTTAAGATATGTGTCGGGACCTCACATATCCCACAGAAGAAGTATTGTTTTATTATTGTATAGTTTTAAATGTGAAAATGAGAAAGAGCAACAAATAAAATGACATGACCATGGTTGTTGACATGTATAATGTGAGCTCGGCTATCATTGTGCTGATTGTCGTAACGGCCAATGGCCTGATGGCCGAAAGCCTCGACCAACATCTCTCGAGGCTACCGTTAGGAGGTTGGATCAAGCGCCTGATTCCAGTTTGCTTCAGTTTCCATATTACTTGTTCAAATTACCAGGTTACCGCCCTCAACCCTGATCCCTGTTCTCGGATTCAAAATGGAATACCTACTCTTCGATACGACTCGCATTATGAGAAGGTTCCTGTCTCTCCAGCCCTAACCACCGGTAGCTTGGACCCTGCTCCCGATACCTGCCGACCACAATTTTTTATATTATTAAAAAATCTATATAAAAATATTTAAAATGTATTAAGTATTAAAATAAATAAACGAAATAATAATAAGATGCCTACTGACAGAATAAAAGCGCAAGGTTCTTATTTATTTGAAAATAACCACAAAAGTAAAAACAATATTTTAATAAAACCATTACTATTCAAAGTTCAACTTAAACCTACCTTAATTCCATATCAAACTCTGGAAACAAGGAATTATTTCAAATGTGGGCCTGAATAGAAATTACGTAACAATAATATCTCAGTGGAGTCCACAAAGCCAGGGTTCCGTATTGAATGTGAAACAATCGCGAGGTCCTATTCATGTCGCTACTGCAGCTCGAGATAAACCCTTTTTGGTAGAATGGCTAACAAGCCATGAATGAATACTGTTAGAGTTTCATAAGGAAATAGCCGCGTTTTTTAAGGTTTGTATGGGTGACCTAAATAGGTTGCCTGCGTGTTGCAAGGTGCAGGGACTATCTAGGTCCATTCTTCAGTTAACTTAAACAATTTGTATCTATTTTACGGCATAAAAATACTTATCTTATTTTATCTTTAATTCTCAATACCCAATATAGGGTGGACGAAATAGAGACGTCATAAAAAAAAAAGATTCCTCATGTCCAGTGGTATCCGAAAATACCCCATGTATATTCCGCGATATTTTTTTTTTTTGTAATTTTTTAGTTTTCTGCCGATGGAGCTTAAAAAAAATATATTTTATTTGTAGTGGGTATTTTTCAGTTTTTTTTGTGACAATCCTCTTGAATGTTTATTTAATACATAGACGTATACGTCTATATAATAAACTTCCTAACATTCCTGAAAATTACTCAAAAAAGTATCAATAGCAGGAATTAAATTTTTAGTGGTATAGACTGAAATTTTCAACTTCAATAAAAAAATACAAAAAGGAGTTTCCATAGGTTCTATCTGACTTTAAAAACTATTTAGGTCCCTAAGCTATCCAAAACATAAAAAAGTTAGTAATTAACATTCCATTATTCGCCGTAATCGGCCTTCGAAGGTGGATAACGGCTAAAAATCCTTTTAAGCTTTAAAATAGATGGTCCAAATAGTGACGTCATAAAAAAATAATAGATTCCTCATGCCCAGGGGAATTCAAAAATACCCAAACTCTAAATACTTATCTATGGGAACCGCTTTAAAAAAAATGCGAGATATTATGTTATAATAATATAATATCCAACATTGTTCATATAAATATTGAAACTAAAGATGTGCTAACAAGTTTATTCTTAGGAGTGGTTTTTTTAAAATTAATAGATATATCTATTAATTGACTTGTATCTAATGACTTCATGTTCCCATTACATTATAATGCCAAAAAAAAAAACACATTAGTGATATTAAAAGTTGTTGAAAAATAAAAAAAGATTGATCTTGAAAATTGATCTTAGACCTTTTTATTTTTGCTGTACTGATATTTTAGTAGGTATAACAGAAAACAAAACTTTTCTCTGCCTTGAAAAGGAGAGGATGAATACTAAAAGTGTCTGATTTTTACATTCACATTGATAACATAAATGCTGTTGTGAATAAACACACAATAGCAAACAACCGTCGATCAGGACCGTGTGTGGGGCTGCATTAATTATGTTACTATCAAATCAGCTTACTTTAACCTGCTGGAACCCGGTTCGGGAAACTGAATGAAAAGTAACATTAGGGATATTGGATAAACTGTTGGAACATTAAGTATGTTACATTTAAAAATTGAGCGGTAGAGTACCTATCCCTGGAGTTATTTGCTTGCCCTTTGTCTTCGGAGCGTGCACTGAAACTTCCATATTTAGTTAGTAACGTGTTTACACTTCTAATACTATTTTTAGGATGCTAATGGGGCTGCCTCTTATTCTACTCAGAAATGGTGTACTTAAATGTTTACTCATTATATGCATATTGAATACCAATGCAAACCCAAAATGATGGTTAATTCCCACCAGATGCTGCGCGACATGCGCGGCGCCAGTACAGACGCCAACCCCCACAAGTTCAGACTGATGCAGCTCGCACTCAACGCGGTGGCGCTGCTCGCCATCACAGGAGCGCTGTTCGCGTACTTCAGAGCTAACCCAGCAGTACAGGTGAGCACACACATCATTCATCTCTTCTTCTTCTTCTCTTGCCCTTATCCCAATTTATTTGGTGTCGGCGCAACATGTCTGCTTCTTCCATAACTAATTCTCAATTAGTCATCATCTCAGTATAATATCAGCCTAATTATAACGTGCTCACTGCTGGCAGGCCTTCTCTCTGTCAGAGAGGCGGGCCGTAATCCACCTCGTGGGCCCAGTGTGTGTCGGTTGCGAAACTTTTTCGCTTGAGGAAGTTAAATGCAGAGTTTTTATTGCATAATATGTAGTACATTATGATACAAGTGTGCATTGATAGCGAGTTACACTTGCGAGGAAAAACAGACTTGTAAGAACTTATGCTACAATAACGTAACTATAGAGATGATACATTTAGATTTATAAAGTTAAACTGACCTTTGTTGTCAGGTACTGACTATCCGGAGCTACTTTTAAAAACTTTTCTACGTCGGTTGGTGACAATACTTTAGATTTCGTATTTTTGATAATAATTAACCACACAACGAAAACGATTACAAATATTTATGGAAAATGGCGCGCTGGTTTTGGTTTTTCCACTAGAGATGCACGCGCAGGTGTAAATAAAGGCACAGGCAAAACCGCTGAAGAGCATATTATAAAATATAAAAAAACTCTAAATAATGTTTTGAATACGCAAATGGTTAATATGTAGTGAAATATATATAATTTGATGAAATAGTTAATTTATCATATTTTATTTATTAACACAGTAGGCATAAAATAGAGAATGCTCATTCGTTCGTGCATTCTGAAAGTGGGCACGTAGAAATAAAATAGATGTTAAAAATCTCCGCTGTTTTGCTTAATTTGACAATATTACTGTATGGAAATGTGAAATATGGCTGACTAGTGAACTAAAATATTGATTATGAAATGCAATCATTATATCGTAACACCGAATATTTAGTTTTAAATGTAAAAAAGTATTTGGAAACTTTCCAAATGCCTTTTATATAACCCACAGCTTTGTAGCAGCACAATGCGTGAATTCTTGGGAATTAGGAACACTGCGACAAAACTAAACTTTTGCTTTTATTTGCACTGGCTTCAACTGGCTGAAACAAATTAAGTTGAAATATTTTTCATATCCTTCAAAAGAAGTACGCAATTTGTCACTGTGTAAAAATCAACAAAACGAAGAAGGAACTCAATTACTGAACCACTTGCATACAGCTGAAAGCCATTCCACCCACAAAAATGTTGGAAAGGCAAAGCAAACAAGACAATTATTGTGCTCGTTGCTCAAAGTCGGTGCTCAGGCTTTGGGCAACAATTCCGTCTTACCTGGCCGTCTTTGTGTGTTTTGTGGGAGTTACAACAATGGGCACATTGTGAAGGACGCGTTGTTGTGGATACATATTGTTTTTTGGGCTCCAAAAATGTTGTAAAGGACCGGTCGTGAAAGTTTGAAAGCTGTTTTGCGAAAAGTGAAAGCACTGAAGTATTTACCTTGTTACGTTAATTAAATAATAAAATTGTATTGCGATTCCAGAACTCTCTCATAACCTTTATTTTATAATAATTACATTGAAGTAGACCATAATGAAGTTTTGGACATATCATTTAACGAAAATACTAGATATGTGCAAAACTTCATAATGCTTATTATAACTTCATAAACAATAGTAACCCTACCTCGTTGTCCACAGTACGTGTCACAAGTAGTGAACCGGTCGACGGTGGTGACGTGGCCGGCACCTACAGACCCGCCCGGAGCCAGGAACCCAGCACCAGGAGTGTGTCTGCCCGTCATCGTCAGCTTCTGTCAGCAGCACAGGATACCTTACAACTTCACTGTGTTCCCCAACTACATTGGCCATTTTGGGCAGAGGGACGCACAGCAGGTTAGTTGGTACCTTCTTATTTACATTTTGTCCAGGTTTAAATCAATGTCACCAATAGTGATTTTTGGGTCTGGTTTCGTCCTAAGCACCTACTTTGATAACACAACGGTCAACGAGTTCAACTACTTAGATCAGATCATAACCTTAACAGTGACACTGAAATGGCTTTAAACTTTCAAACCAGTTTCTTGAACGTATGTATGAATCGTACTTACACTTACTTATGTGGATTTCTTTATTATTAGCCGTTTAATTTGGAATACCTACAGACAAAATTCCATGAAAAACCTATGTAATCTTTGCTTCTCGGGATGATGGCCTACATTATAATGAGACAATTAAATCTCGGTGCTTGTCGATAAGCTTCTTATCTATTATCAATTCACAGAAGGCAAAACAATAATCAAAGCATCAATAGTTAGTCAAACGTACTAATTGCTGAGTTTAATTTACCTACCTTCTGTATCTAAGGGATTCCCTGAAATCGGGTTGTTTGCTTAGTTCTAGAGACCTCACAAATATATTGATACGCGATCCCCTGGACTTGTTTTTAAGTCAAATACAACAAGTCAAACGCTTCGATAAGTAAAGTTTCAAATTGGATGAGTTTCGTTTGCTAGTCATATTAGTTAAATTGCCGTACGAACAAACAGAGCCGGGAAATTGAGTTTACTAAGTGATAAGTGATTCTCGGTTTGTAAATATTCTGTTTTTAATTAATATTGGAGACAAGGTCTCAACGGTAATTTTGTTAGATTGTTTATTTCTTGCTTAATAAAATTGTTCGTTGATGGATTACGAAATAAGTAAGTGTCTATTTTTCGGTTTACATAAATTTCCAATGAAGATACTTCTAAAAGATTTTTTTATTAAATCAATTTGAAACCAAAAACCAAAAAATCTGTCTGTAGTTTTGAGTAAAACCATATTAAGCAGTTAGATTCATCAAATAAAATACAATAGACGACGTATATTTAGTAAATCCGCGTAACTATACACGTCGTATATATACGTCGTCTATTGTATTTTATAATGGATTTCTGCAAAGTCACGCCTGAATCAATTAACTATTCAACAAATACTTTACACTAATTTATAAATAAGTCTTCCGGGAAGAAAACAATGCTCAATCACGAGGGTTCCAACCAGTACGAAGGTTGGAATGTAAAGACGTTGCCCGCTTACTGCTGGGCATTACTGGGCAATGAGTTTAATTGCCCGAATCCAAGGTGAATCGCTAAAATGCCATTAACAGGCTTTAACGGACACTTGGCGGTCCCGGGGGGTCGTTAATTAGCCGCTCTGTGATGTATTGAACTGTTTTATTAAAATATGTTGTTGAGTTACGAAACTCGCTGCATAAAGTAGGTAGGTACCGACATGATATTTATTTCATAGGTATGTTATCCTACTATTTATACTACTACTACTACTATATATATTTATTTATTATATTATAATAATATATAATATTATAAATGTGAAAGTTCGTATGTTTGGTGTTCTCAATCACGCAGAAACGGTCGAATGGATAAATTTGGCACACAGATACATACTTTATAACCTGGATTAACACATAGGATTTTTTATCCCGGTAGTGTTCCCGTGGGATAATTTATGACCTCCACGCAGGCATAACCGCGGGCAAATGCTAGTTTTTTAAATAATATTAGCAAGTCGAGTCAATTGATAATGCCAAAAAAAATTACATCATCTCATTATAAGACAATCATAAAACTCTTTTCAGAGAGACTTTTGTTTTCTTTTCCAGCCAAGAGAAATGATGAAGCGGATCCCCACAATATTGTTTTTCAATCTCACTACACACATCCAAACATTCCCATCATATCGTATTGTCTCAACACAATATTAGTTCTGTCCGACCTTTACTCAGTCTATGCAACGAACATTCTACAAAATCCTCTTAGCGAAAATTAATTGATCGAAAACCTACTACGCGCAGATCAAAGGGCTTATGGGGCAATTAATTTGTGTGCTCGTCGCTCGCCGGCCGCTGATCTCTGCGCCAAGTGTCAGAGCACGCCTCCGCGGAGGCTATAATTAAGTACTTATATCATACGAATATTAGGAGAATTTTTAAAGGAGATTTTGCGGTAATTGTTAGTGCAAGTTGTGGTTCTCCTTGCATGTGCATGTTTGCGATGTCTCAAGGTGTAGGTATGACAGAGCTTTCTACAGGTTACTGTACTTTTGTGTGTTAGCAGATGACAGTCGTGAGTTACACCTAGGGACTAGGTTATCAAATCGGATCCCCACTTTCTTTCTCTCTAATCTTAACTTAATGTTGGTACCTAAGTTATGCCATCCCCAGCTTTTTTTAAAGATGCTTAAAACCACGATAAGGCCCGCTTGTACCACTAATCACTAAATGCATTTAGCAGTGGCAGGTCAGTAGCCTATGGGGGCCCGGGGCGACAAAAAAAACATGAGGCCACTCGGTCTTCTCTGTTTATGTAAGTATGTAACATTTTGCTAATAATTAATAATGACAAACAAATAATAACTAACGTGCGTAATTATTACACTCTACCTACACCATGGGTCTATTTTTATTTTTAAAGACGTTCTGTTTCTTCTCCATATTAAACTGTTCACGCAAAAGAAGTAGAATATTGTTTTCAGGGGGTCTTGTTGCTATACGTAGTTTCCAACCTTTTACATTTTTGGGAATATTTGTAACCGCGTAAAAAGAATTTATAAAAAAATGCTTGGACTTTAAAACCAACACATACCTATAAGTACTGAGATACTAATAAATCTTGTTAAAATATCTAAAATATCATCTGATTTTATTTTCTCGGTTTATAATGCTGTATTCCCTAAGAAAAACCAACATTTAAAATGAGCCCTCCACGAGGGTACCCGGCACTGAACGTATTAAAAACGATCAATGATGTATTTAATTACCTAAACTACATTTATCGGATTTACATTACCGCAAACAAAGAATGATAAGCGAACATTTTCATTCACAGTATATTACCCACAGCGCCGACCACAACAGCGAATGACGTGGCGACATCAATAACCATTAGCTGAACCCTTTTGCGCGCGAATCAATCATTGTCGCGGAAACAATGCGCGGCTGGCAACTAAAATATCTGCGTCAGATTCTAAACCGCGTCTTTAACGAGCAATGTTTATTAAAACGTGGCCTTGCGTCGTCCTTGGTCTGTGCGATACAGTTTACTTATTGCGGGGGAATAAATAGGTCTTGTATCATCTGAAAAAAAAAAAAGAGGAATGGAGCTAGTGACTACCTTTTTTTTTTCATTATTATGTAAACCTTAGCAGATAAGGTAAACCAACGTGCACAAAACATTTTGTTGCAATAAGAAAAGGCTTACAAACAACCTGCGCACACAAGTAAATCTTTCGAAGTAAGTTCCGGTTCTGTTTGATCTAGGAGGTATTCCATGAAGCACACCCAAACGAAGCACACCCAGATGAAGCACACCTAAAGTGTTCCACTTAGCACACCTGTAGGTGGGCTTCAAATAAAAAATTAAAATAATTAAATTCCTATTCCACGAAGCACGATAGAGTCGATAGAAGAAAATATTGATTATTTATAAGACTAACTTAAATTTCTAACATCATTCAGTTTCATTCTATTAATGTGACACAATAATTGTCATTTTTGTTATCTTACTATTTAAAATCACAGATTGTTTCATAATTGCAATAAAAACTTGGACAAATATCAAAAACATTGTAAATATAGTTTTCTATAGAGATCTATGTTGATGTTATCTTATAGCTACCTTTTAACTAATAATAAAAATACTCTAGTTTTATGTAAAATCACAGACTGTTTAAAATCACAAATCACAATCTTTAAGATTCTTAAATTATCTTGAAGAAATGGGCAATTTAGTATCTAAACTTATCAATTAAATAAATTATTATTATTAGAGGTGCGGACTTCGCCAACGACGATACGGTGTGCGAGTTTGCGTGATGTTGACGTGAGTAGTCGACAAACGGTAGGTGATGTGGACTCTGAATGGAAGTTAGTGCAGAAAAAGCGTTGTAAACAAAATAGGTTGGATAGTAGGAAGGGAACGGCTATAACTGCGCCGGACGGTAGATTTCGGGCAGCGGATATTAAAGTGCCATTGCTAATTTCCAACGTTAGTACAGAAGCAAGTGAAGATGACATTATTCGTTATATTAGAGACAAGACAAGTGAAACTGTAACATTAAAAAAGATTAATGTGAAGTCATTTAGAAAGTATAGTGCGTACAAACTATATGTTTCCAAACACAAAGCAGACTTGTTTTTAAACAACGAGTTATGGCCTGATGGAATTGTGTTTAGGCGTTTTGTGCATTTTATGTATCGAACGAAATCTCAGGAGTCTAAAGTTATAGTCAATTAATGTCGCAATTTATGGATAAAGAAATTAGTAATCAATATCTTAAGTTAACTAGTTTTAATTGTAAGTCGGTTAAACGATCCATAGATAATATTAAGGATATATGTGTGTGGTCTGATTTGGTAGCCCTACAAGAGACGTGGCTGCTTCCCCATGACATTCCAATGTTAGGAACAATAAGCCCTGACTTTGAGTGGACGGGTAAGTCGGCTGTGGACACTGCTGAGGGCTTGTTGAGGGGAAGACCTCATGGGGGGGTTGCCATTCTCTGGAGGAAAGGCATTTTTGAGAAGGTCTCTGTTGTTGGCTGTAGTAGTCCTCGGTTGGCGGCCATTACAGCCACGTCAAAGGGTCGTACTATTATTGTATTTTCGGTATACATGCCCACGAATTGTCCAGATAACTTACCAACCTTTACAGATGTATTAAGTGAGGTTAGTGCTACCATAGCAAGCTGTGATATAGAGAATGTTTTTATATTGGGTGATTTCAACGCTCACCCCAAAGAGATGTTCTATAATGAATTAATGAATTTTTGTTCTGACCAATCCTGGGTTTGTGCTGATGTAAGGAAACGGGGGGTTGATAGTGGTACCTACACCTTTATAAGTGATGTGCACGGAAGCAGGAGATGGTTAGATCATTGTGTGGTATCTGTGTCAGCTTGGCACACAATTGCAAATGTGGATGTATCGGAGGATGTTTACGTTTCGGATCATCTACCGATACATCTGGACTGCGACTTTGAAGTTGTGCGGCCTAAATTGGTGACTGGGGGTGCTGGCCACAATTTTGTCTTTTGGGGTGAAAGAACTAAGTCAGAAACGCAAATTTATCATAATTTATGTAACAGTAAATTGCGAGACGTTGATTTCCCCCATGAGTTTGAAAGGTGCAGCGTTGGATCATGTGGTTTGGCTGAGCACAGAGTTATTCTAGACAGTTTGTACGAACAGATTGTAGAAATCCTATGTGCGGCGGCTAGGCAATCTAGAAAGACATCTGGGGCGGGGCCGAGGCGTGGTAAGCGAGTGTGTGGTTGGAATGAGTATGTCAGAGATGCGCACCGTGAGGCCAGGGGTAGCTTTCAGACCTGGATACTGAACAATCGTCCTTCGTCGGGCTCGGTGTATGATGAAATGTATGAGACGCGAAGAGTTTTTAAAGGTTGACTGAAATTTTGCCAAAACCACGCTGAGCAAATTGTAATGGATAGGCTAGCAGAACAACGAGCTAGTAAAAATTTTGGTAAATTTTGGAAATCCACTGGTAGTTTGGATGCGAAACCTGGCCTCTCTGCGTGTGTGGAAGGAATAAGTGATAAGGGGGGAATTGTTAATGTGTTCAAGGACCATTTTAAAGTTCAGTCCCCTCTCGGTCCCTCAACCTTGGTGAATGATTGTGAGCCCATCCGTCCTGGTGCGAAACCTCTGATACGCTTTTCAACCAAGCAAGTATGTGCAATCATTAGCAACATGAAACGAGGCAAATCTCCAGGACATGATGGTCTCAGCATTGAGCACCTGAGGCACGCAGGTGTCCATTTGCCGCGAGTCTTGTCTATGTTTTTCACAATGTGTATTAGTCATGCATACCTACCAGCTAATCTAATGAAGACCATCGTAGTTCCCATTGTGAAAAACAGGACAGGTGACATCTCGGACAGAGGGAACTATCGTCCCATTTCTCTTGCGACGATAATAGCCAAAGTGTTGGACGGTGTGCTTGACTCTTACTTAAGTAATTACATCCATCTTCATGATGCACAGTTTGGATTTCGCCCCGGACTATCAACTGAAAGTGCTATTTTAAGTCTCAAGCATACCGTTCAATATTATAAAGATCGCGGTACGCCGGTGTACGCCTGTTTCCTTGATCTCTCCAAGGCGTTCGATCTTGTCTCATACGATGTGCTCTGGAGAAAGATGGGAGACAGGGGTATACCCGCGGAAATATGTGGGCTATTCCAGTATTGGTATGGTAACCAAGTCAATCGGGTGAAATGGGATGATACAGTCTCTGAGCCGTATAGGTTGGAGTGCGGGGTGAGACAGGGTGGTCTGACGTCTCCCAGGCTCTTCAACCTCTACGTGGATGACCTCATAGTCGCACTCAGCAGCATGCGTGTCGGATGCAGTGTTGACGGGGTTAGAATTAACAACATCAGCTATGCAGATGACATGGTGCTGCTGGGTCCGTCAGCGGGAGCAATCGGGGAGATGCTTAAAACGTGTGAGACCTACGCTGCCGCACATGGATTGAAATATAATGTAAAAAAATGTGAATACATGGTCTTTGAGGTCAGCGGCAAACGCCGCGGAGAAGGACCCGAGTTGCTTTTGAACGGGTCACCAATTAATAGGGTGTCAACTTTTAAATACCTAGGGCATTGTCTTGCCACTGACCTCAAGGACGATGTAGACATTGAGAGGGAGCGCAGGGCTCTAGCGGTCCGGAGCAATATGTTGTCCCGTAGATTTGCGCGGTGTACAGACCAAGTAAAGATAACACTTTTTAAGGCTTATTGCCAAAGTTTGTACACGGGCAATCTATGGGTCAATTGTACTAAGAGATCGTTGGATGTCCTGCGCGTCCAATATAATAATGCTTTCAGGATGTTGTTGAGGCTGCCTCGTTACTGTAGCGCGTCGGAAATGTTTGCGCAAGCCCGCACCGACGGTTTCCATGCAATTATACGCAAAAAAACTGCGTCGCTACTGAGGAGAGTGAGGGGCAGTCGAAACAGCATTCTGAAAACTGTAGCCGAGAGCTTCGGCTCTCCGATTGTACAGCAGTTTGTGCGGAGGTTGATTTTTACTAACACTAGGCAATAAGTTATTTTTTGTATGTTACTAACACTATATGGATATTTGTGTCCGAAATAAAGTTATTCTATTCTATTCTATTCTATTAATCAGAATCTTAATTTCTCTACAATTTCCAACTGAAATTAAGCCATTTTTATAATCTTTTATTGTGTTTTCGATTATATTGTTTTTTATTTCAGCATGTTTTGATGATTTGAATAACCCATTTTTACTCTAATTTCGGCATAATTATTGCAATTTTTTTGAAAGCAATCTAAAAGTTTTGCCAGATTTATGGCTCTGTTTTTATTGAAAATTTTATTTATTTCAGAGTAATGAGACTGTATAATTATTAGTTTTATTTTTTACGTTATAACACGACCATTTGTCGTGCCATAACTTATGTTCGAGCCACTGAGTTACAATGTAATCGAATACTTTCTCCTTGAGGACATTCGCTCATGATGTAGAGCCAGGCTTCATCCAAGTCTTCCAGCGGTAAATGTGGCAAAACCGTACATAAGGCAACATGTTTTCTATGTATGCTATTCTTATCTAAACCTAAGTGTCTAGATTTTTTTTTTATTGCTTTAAAAAAGCATCCCATTATCTGTGCGTTAGGAAATACAGAAAATTACAAGTATTGTATCACATTATTATAATGAAACTGAAAGATGTTAGATATTTAAGTTAGTCTTTTAAATAATTAATATTTTCTTCTATCGATATTTTTATTTCTTAGTCTCCGCACTATGCGAGTGATATTCGTAGGTGTGCTTCGTGGAATAGGAAATTAATTATTTTAAATTTTTATGTGAAGCCCACCTACGGGTGTGCTAAGTGGAATACTTTAGGTGTGCTTCATCTGGGTGTGCTTCGTTTGGGTGTGCTTCATGGAATACCTCTGATCTAGATGGTCGAAATAGAGCAACTTTATATAGGTTTTAAACTAGGGACTTACCTAGTTTAAAAACCGGCCAGTTTAAAAACAGGAAAGGTTCCGTACCTCAAAAGGAAAAAATGGAACCCTTATAGGATCACTTCATTGTCTGTCAGTCTGTCAAGACCCATTTTCTTAGGAATGCGTGGACGTATCAAGTTGAAATTAATATCAAAATCTATGGTCCCACCCTCTAAAAAAACCAACCAACCTTCTAACTCAACGCAATACAATGTGCCATATTTTGATACTCGCAAATTAATCAAAACCTACAGGGTACTTCCCGTTGACTTAGAATCATATTTGGCAGGATGCAAGGTCTCACAGCACAAGTAAAGGAAAAAGTCAGAAAATTATTAATTAGTACTTTTATCGCATATAAAGTATTTTTTTTGCGATTACAAATTTACTTTTGCAGTTACAAATTTACTTTTGCAGGTAATTGACCGAGACGTATATCGATGTATTGGAGAACATGGTGTTTTAAAAAAAAGTTAAACTATACCTAGTTTAGTTTTAATTTAGTTTAGTATAGGGTACTAAACTAAACTAAAACTACTACTAGGATATTTTTCATCTTAAATTTAAAAATCGGAAAGATTTTGTATTTCATAACAATAGTTTGAATCACAAAAAAAAAAATGCATTTGCAAAAAATAGTTAAATAAAATACGTTTTGAATCGGGAATCCAAAAAATTGTACATGTTATACAGAAGTTTCAAATTCCAAAATTTTTTGTTGTTCCGATAGAGCTCGTACAAAAGTGGTCTAAAACTGACTTTTACGGTCCCCTATTTCTTTATTTTTGAAGAAAAAAAAAAAAAAAATTGTACTCTACCTACTCAATGAGTTCTAGACAATGACATCCCAAAATTTCAAAATCAAAAGTTTATTGTATGGAGATCTTTACTTTTTGACTTCTGACGTTTCATAAGTGCCCATTTTATATATAAGTAGGTATTATAATGTATATAATAAAATATTTTGAATTGAATTGAAAAACTTTATTTAATTTTTATTATTTGCTATTATAGCGGCAATAAAAATACAGAATCTGTAAAAATTTGAACTGTCTACCTCGTCCAATATAAACCCCAACAGATCCAGTCCCAGTTTAGTTGATTCGCACGAATTTACTCGCATTTTACAATACTCAAAGCCTGCACGTGTCCGAACAAAAGAGTAAAAACGATGCGTCATATAATGAAATTAAACATGTACACACGGCTACACATCAAGCTATACAGTTCCAGTATAAGCTGACCTGGCATTGTACGGAAATCCTATACAATGCCAGATCAGCATAAACTGGAACTGTATAGTTTGATGTGTAGCCGTGTACATGTGTGTGTGCTAAATTTTGAAAATAACTCTGACACAATCTCTTTGCTTAAATGCAAAGAGGATTTTTGTAAAAACTACATACCTACCAGTGCAAAAAAATATACGAAAACGGGGTCGCCGGCTCTGAATGCCAGAATAATTATAACAATGTAAAGTCTACGTATACAAATATTTAAAAGTTCATAAAACAAGATTTTTAAACGCCGTTGATATGATTATTCCTGATTATTAAAAATATTTATAAATCATACTAGCACTTTTCTTACCATCAGTAATTTTGCGCCATCTAGCTAGACATATAGGTAGATATTATGTCGTGGCCAGTGGCCAGATCTTAGAATTGATCATTTCATGAAATGAGCATCGACCGCTAGTCACATCATGACGTGGTCAATGTTTGACGATATGACCAGTTAAACGCACGACTACTTCATGATGTGGCCAAACATTAGTCATCATATCGTGAAATAGTTAGATTATCCTCCGGTAGAGGCGTTGATGTCGCTTTGTTTTTGTTGTGCATCATATGGCGGCGGCTTATAACAAATCAAACAAAGTAAAATAAAAGTCGATGGACTTTTATTGGGTTTCCAAATATGATAATATGGAAAGCGATCAACTTGGAAGTAGCGCTCAAGTCGGTCGCACTTACTTGGATATTTTTAGTACACCTTAACACTTTCATAGAACTCATACGGCATGCCGCCATACATATTGGAAGTGAACCCTCCGGGAGGGTTGCCGGCATTACGTTTGTGCTAAAGTTAGCCATCGCGGACGGTCAACGGCATTAGGTTTAAAACCGTGGTATAAGACACTGTAAAACGAAGTAAAATTGTGTTTTCAGAGGGTCTAGTCGCTATACCTAGTTTCCAATCTTTTATTTTTTTTGTGAATATTAATAACAGTGAACAAAAAAAAAATGCTTGGATTTTAAAATTAACGCATATACTAATAAAGCTTGTTAAAATGTTTACCAGTTTTTTTTTTTTTATTTAATTTATTTGTGGGCGAATCGACAATTTTGAATTCTTCCACTTACACAGACTTCCATATGGAGGAGGTTATCAATTCGGATGTTACCAAATTTAAGTTGGTCGATATTACTCGTTAACCTGTAAAGCCTAATTAGCTGTGATAGTTTTCCTTTTAACCTCTGTTATATTATAACATTGCAATTAATTTTTTCATAAATCCAAGTACAACCATTTACCTGGCAGGGGGGGGGGGAAGCACTATACTCTAACAAAAATTATCACTTTAATGCTCAATATTTTGCAAACGGATCCCTAAATTGAAACCCACAATATTTTTGAACGACCTTTCTAATGACACCCCACACCATTGGATAGACGAGAAAAAAAGTATCCCCACTTTACGTGTAGGGGAGGTAACTACCCTAAAAAAAAAAAAAAGTTTTTATTTAAAACCTCTTTGTCGGCGTGATTAATACGAGTATGTATACCCATTCTAAATTACAGCTTTCTAGTACTGACAGTCTCTGAGCTAAGCCGCGGACAGACAGACAGACGGACATGGCGAAACTATAAGGGTTCCTTGTTTACTACGGAAGTAATAGGTCCTTTTACATACATTCACTTTATGTTCTACAGTCCTTTATTGTATTATCTTTTGCCAGGACTTGGAGGTATACGAAGCAGTAGTAGACGTCCGCTGTTACGACCTAACAGCACTGTTTCTGTGCTCACTGTTTGTGCCTAAATGTGGGCCCCTGGGGCATATGGTGCGGCCGTGCAGAAGTTTATGTCATGGTAAGATAAATATTTGCAGAATATTTTAAACTTTGCCGAAATGCATGAAAAATTACTGTGAGCCTATCACGAACATGCGGAGTAAACGTAATGTAAATTCCAACGATTTTAAAATTGAAAATACCCGTTTGGGTATTTTCAATTTTAAATCTTACCTATTTGTCAGAAATAACCCCCATTTGTTTCCTCGAATATCGGACATTATAATACGTAATCGCTGGGATAATAGTGAAATTCGTGTTCAGCCAGCTAAGACGCGCCTACTGTATAAAAGCGTTGTATGCAGAGCGCCAATAATTTATAATAATATCCTTAACTGTGTTAGGAAATTAAGTACAGACCAGTTTATGAAAACATAAAGAAAATACTGACAGAAAAAGCCTATTATAATGTCAATGAATTTTTAAATGATAAGTCGCTCTGAAGACTCTCGCTCTGACTGAATCTTTATTTATTTTGAATCGCATGACTATTGACCAATTTTTTAAAATTTAATTAGTAGTAATGTTATTGTAAATTTATTTGAATTTTTTTTTTTTTTGTTTGATTTATATTTTTAATCTTATTGTGTTTCGACCTAATTTGTACACCAGCCATGGTCAAACATGTTGACCCAAACAATACCTTGTAACACCTGTAAAATAATAAGCATCATACCATGTATATTATCTGCACATGTTTTTGCAAATAGGTAAATTAATCTGAATCTGTGCGAAACCACACATAATTTCTATCTATGGGAGATGGTAATTTGTGCTTGTCGCTAAAATTTTAACCAAAATATTATAGGATGCCTAGTTGTATTTTCGATTTTAAAAACATTCGAATTTAAGTTACGTTTACGTCACGTCTGTGCACTGTGGTCCCGTGACGTTCTTAGTACTGCCTACTTATTCTATTTTGCTTCAATTATGGTTAGTAATATAATAGTGTCTTTGCAGTTGCAAAGACACTATTATATTATTACCTACTAGTTAGTAGGTAGGTACGTACTTTGTTTAATCTATGTTTGAACGAATACCAGTTCATTCGTTTTATAGCTTATTGTCTCAAAACTATTTGAATTTTGCAAGTTATTCGTGAAATAGTTTTCAAAAATATATCTGAGTTATTTTGTCCCGAACAGAAACGATGCGTCGCTGCGGATTCTTCCTAGAAGTTTTTGGTCTGACGATGCCAGACTACCTCCAATGCGATATCTTCCCGGAGTCGACGGACACAGATGTGTGTCTCGGCAATCGAGAAGTCACCGACGCGCGTTTTCGAGACGCCATGCCAGGTAACACCGAATTTGTGAAATCTCAAGTGAACATCTAGAATGTCTTTATTTGGATTTTGTTCTTTTATACATATGCTATATTTTAAAGAGCGTAGGTATGTATTTTAACATTTTCGTAGGCACTTGCTACGATTCATTTAAACATGAAGGTATGTAGGTACTTCTTAGGTACTTGTACCTTCGGACCCTCTTAAAAACTTAATCATCAGCCTACAGCAGTCAACTGCTGGACATAGGCCTTTACAATTGCACGCCATTTCACTCGATTATCGGCCACTCTCATCCAGCTGCTATCAGCCACCCTGCGAAGATCGTCGCTCCACCTAGCCTGAGGGCGTCCTACATTACGTTTGCCGATTCGCGGTCTCCACTCAATAACACGTCTACCCCAACGGTTATCGGTTCTACGGATAATATGGCCGGCCCATTGCCACTTCAGCTTGCTAATTTTGCGGGGTACGTCGACAACTCTGTTTCTATGCCGGATCACCTCGTTCCGGATTCTATCCCTCAGAGAGATTCCAAGCATAAGGCCCGGACTCCACCAAACCGGAGATGTGCGGAGATGTCCGAAGCGGAGACGAGAAGAGATGTTTTTCAGCTAGGATGTGAGTTGCATACTGGCTAGACTGGAGCGAATATGTGTGCTGACTGGAGCGGAGATGTGTGGTGGCTAGGGCGGAACTGAGCTGCGTGCGGCGAGCGTTGGATGTTGACTGCTCACTGAACGTTGCTCACATCTCTTCTCGTTTCCGCTTTGTACCACCGCCATACAAATATGAAACATCTCCGCGCAGTAGTATCCACTGAAGTTGAGTGGAGACTAGATGTGCGAATAATGACATTCTATTGATTGTTTAAAAGACATCTCCTCTTCTCTCGTCTCGTTTCCGCTTTGGTGGAGTCCGGCCTTACCCGTTCCATAGTTAGTTGAACGACCTTGAATTTATGGACCAGCCGTAGCTTACTTAACAATTTAAAATTTACTATTTACCTGGTCTAAACTTTGATATTGCAAGACTATAAAAAATATGTACTTAATTCTCAATATTATTGTTTACTTATTCTCTATCCATGTGATGTAGATATACGATAAATATTATATCAAATGTAGGTATATATAGTAGGTACCTAGGTACTTATTTGGATACAAACACAATGTTAGGTAATGTGTTTGTATCCGAAGGACCTCTAATACAAGTCAGTGATCCTGACCTTTGATAAGCAGCCCGTTTTTGTTGTTATCTAATTATTATGTCCTCGAAGCCCCTAAACGTATTACTCCCACATTAGGAACGTATCTCGTTACAGATGAGTGTTCCTGTAATGTCAAATGTCACCCCCATTATGTTCCGAGTATTAACACCTATGTTTGAAATGAAAGCTTTCTCACTGAATGAAAGGGAATTCCTCGACTAAAATAATGGTTCTAATTTTATTAAGGGTTTTCAACACGTCCTATACGACACGTCCACCTCCAGTATTTATAATATGGTAGGTATTATTTTAGGTATACATTTGGTAAGTATTTTTTTTTTCAATATGTTCTTTTCTTTCTCGTGGAAATACCTATTCATTGATTGTACACTAGGGATGATGAAGATCTGGGTATTTTTTCTTTCGAGAACTTCGTTTGTTTCATCATCCATTGCTACATAGGTTTAAAAATTCGTTACATAACGCAGTGAACTTGGCTAGACTGTCACTGAAATGAAAGAAATTGCCATTTTATGTGTGATACGAAATTACCCCGCGGGACTCAATCCTTGTTGGGGCTCCAAGATTTTAGTGGATCTCTAAATAATATTCACATTTTTTAAGTGAAACTTCTATATAGACGGTGGCGTATTAGGATTTTTCTGCCACGAAAAAGCGTTACGGCCGCGTAGATTGGAATCTCAAGTTTTTATATTGAACCGATTTGAATTTGATTCTTAATAAAACTCCAATAATGTAGCGCAAGGTGTAAAAAAATTACCTAAAATATTATTTACATCGCGTGCGCTGCGAAAACTATTGATGATAGAATAAAATAATGTACTACGACTTTGCAGAACACATCATTATTTACAGAAAAGTGTCGCGACAGCATATGTCTAGCTATTATAGTTATGCCACAATAAGTGTTCTTTTATTTTTTTAATTTAATTGAAATGTCGCTGCTAGAAAAGGCTCTTTGTTTGTATCTTGGTATTAATCCTTATCAAAATTAAAGATATTCCATACGAAAGATATCACGAGTTTAAAAATGTAAGTATTAGAAAAAAGTTGCGTGGTAGCCGCTCACCCTGCTCGGCTAGCTAGGCAGCAACTTATGCAATGTAGGCGTCACTGGGGTACTGGCCGTACTTAGGGGAGTCAATGTCAAGAAATGAAGTGCCGTAGGTAGGGTAGGTAATGTAGCGTAGGTAGTGTACGTGGGTAGGTAGTGTAGATAGGTAGGGCGGATAGCTAGGTAGGTAGGTGCGCTGTAGATAAGTACTTTTGAGGGCAACGGCTGTATTAGATGGATACAATGAGCAGATATCATATTTTAGTTACCATAAGCCGATTGTATCAATCATTGATTATAACGCAGGTGTGCCGAATGAAGATTGATGACGAAAGATGTGCATTTGTTAATGTTCCTTTGTGTGTGTATACTCGTAAGTTAAGAGTAGACTATGGATGGCTTTTTTGGTTCCGGATAGAAATCAGTTTTTTGTTTGATATAATAAAATATGTTTAAATAAAAAATGCATTTATTAAAATGTACCTAACAACAAAATTTGAACTTGAAGTTTTACGGGCAGGTTTTCAATTTTGACAAGTAAATTAACAATATGCCCGTAAAAGTTAAAAAAGTTAAAATTTTGTTGCGATTCGTTTTTCCACTTGTCCGTTGAAGTTTCACTTCTACTATGTGTCCCAGCACACATTTTTTTTTAAATGTTAACCATATCCTCCAAAAACACTTACTTAACCCAAATCTATCCACCAGTATGTCCCACGGGCTTCCAATGCGACGTGCGCCGCTGCATCCCGCACGACTGGCGCTGCGACGGCCACGTGGACTGCGCCGACCGCTCCGACGAGCTGAACTGCCGCGTGTGCAAGCGCAGCGGGGAGGTGCACTGCGGCAACCAGCGGTGCATCTCGCAGGCGCACCTGTGCGATGGGAAGGTCGACTGTCCGTGGGGACAGGATGAGAGGAACTGCCGTGAGTATTTTTTTATCATGATTGTAGCATGTGTGATAAAAAGTTTGGTGGGCTCTTGTCTAGAAAAGGGACAAAGCACGCTAAATAAATCGTTGTAAATTAACTACTTACCGTGTTGAAAATTCAGGATTTAATATTGGCACTTTTCGAACTGTGCCAACTGAGTCGCACAGTATTACAAAATGTTTGCCGTGGTGGTAGACCGATTAACTAAATTCGGCTAAAAGCTGCCAAGACCAGTCCATTTACTTTTAATTTAATTCTAATTCTATTGTGTATTTAAATAAATAGTTGTGTTGGCAAAAGGCTTCCGCTGCATTTTCTAACTTTGACTTGGTTCAGTGCCAGGGTCTTGTTCTAATGCGAGATTTTGCCAACAAGAATGTATGTTTGGTTGAAAGTTGTAAAGTTTGTGTGAAAGAGAAATAAGTGATGGTGTAGGCGAATCAATATCGTTTAAGAATGCTCTGCCTATCGCGGCTATCGCCACTTTAAAACAATTGCATTTTATCTCCCTTACTCCAGGTGAATTTCAGCTCAGTTAGATCTACTAACTATACATCTAAATTAAATACGATCTAAACCAAAGTCTTTCTCTAAAACAGTGCGTCTAAGTCAAGCGAACGGCGACGTGGGTCGAGGCGAGCTGCAAGTATACCGCGCCGCCAACCAGTCCTGGTTCCCCGCCTGCATCACCACCCTCGACGATGACACCGCCCTCAAACTGTGCTCCATCCTCGGATACTCGTGAGTCTTTTTTTTAGATTTTGTTGGCTGTCTTAAATATCGAAATACCTTGCAAACTAATGTTTATTTATTAGTAAGTATACAATGAAGGGAAATATGTAGAGGACTTCCTGGTTCAAATTTCAAAATTCCTGTCTAAGTTGACAACCAACCAAATCTACCCAACATCGTCATCCTCTTTTCTCCACGCAGATGGCTAAACAAAAGCCAAGCGGTGATCAACGAGAGCCGGCCAGCCGTCAGCAGTATAAAGGCGGCTGTCAACGTGAGCGCCACGCCGGCGCCGCGCGCCAGCTTCGTGCACGAACACGGCGCGGCGCAGACCTACCGCGCCTTTCTGAGGAGCCAAGGCGGACTGTTGAAGGAGCTGAAGGAATGTAGACCGGACTCACCCAGAGTGCATCTCGTTTGTAACAACTATGGTGAGTTTCTATCACTATTTATTTAATACTTCAATCACACAAATTTACAGCGGTGGACTTATTGGCATAGGCATTTTCACCTGATCAACCTTTGGGTGATGCAGAGACCAATAATTGTTTGTGCAATTACGCAAAATTGAGGAATAAATATTTATTTAAATACAGAAATATAACCTACTATTTTAATAACCGTAAGTGAGGAAGCACATCGATCCAGCAATGGACTTGGCAAGGCCAATGCTCTTATATTGATTTAATAATAATTACACCAGGCTATTGATATGGCAATGCAGAGCTAAGAGCTCATCTCATGCAGAGAAGGCACAGGCATTGACGGGGTGACGATTTCAGAATTATATTTACTTTAAGTTCAGGTTTCCTCACAATGTTTTTCCTTCACCGATGCCAGTAATTTCTAAGATAAACTCAGAAAGTACATAATTATGAATTGAAAAAGTCACATTGGTACTACTCGTAGCACGGATTTGAATCTACAACCTCGTGAATGAGAGGCGAGCTCTTAACTACTAGGCCATCACGACATACTACGACGTACTATACAGTAATATTGATATGATTGATCGGATTTGTACTCTTACGAAATCAATAGAAATTCAAATAAAAAATTGAGCCCTCTCGCTCGCACCGTCGCGGGAAATCTGGCAGATGTGGAACATCGAAACTATTTTGTATAGAAACTATGCATGAAAGGATGGCTTTATTAAGGGAAGTAAATATGGCATAATCAAAAATAGTCCCGTAAAATTTATTTCGTAAAGCCTCGTGCAGACTGGCACGACGCGACAACGGTCATTGTTGTACCGTGAACTTTTCTTAGAAATTCTATTGTTAGAGTCGCGTCGCGCCATTCTGCACGGGGCGAGAATTACGAGCACGTCGCCACGCCAACAGCCGGTTTGACCCGTCGTATTAGATGTTTCACATCAAAGCCATGATTTTAATTAAAAATAAAAAACTCCATTAAAATTGTCTAACATTACGTTCAAATTACCTTAAAAATTAAATCCATTATAGTAAGTCATCGATTCATGTGAAACAAATACGCCGGCTATCAGAATAGCCGGCTATTTGGCTGATAGCCGGGCGCTGAGCGTCGCGACGCGTCGGCTAGGAATAGAGTCAGTGTTGCATGTGATCGCGTTCCAGGCTTTTACGGCCGTATGATTACCTATGGGAGAGATTTTAACGTCCTACCTGTAATCGGGATTGTGGCGTATGGAAATGTCTTATGTTTTAATGTTCCAGTCGGAGTTACCTCTACCTAGAAAATTTAAGTTACTGCTCAGTTTTCGAATTCATTATGTAAAAGTTTCCTCTCATGATCGCCAATCATTTCGAAATCATGATTATATTCAAGTTTTCTTTTATAATCCTTAGAATAAACGTTTCTAGAATCAGACTCAGATCGAGCTAAAAAGTTTATCTCCTAAAAATGCGTACAACATTTTCTATACTTGCTCTCTAAATCAGTGTCCCATTTTATTTTCTTTCTCTGTTATTTCTGCGTAAGTGAGGAGGCGTTTGACATCCGTTGAGTGCAGACATACGTACTTACGTAAGCTGGAGGCTGTTGGCTGAGCGGATCCAATCTTTTCAGTACAGAAGGGTGAATCAACTTTTGTTTTGTAAGAGCTTTGTAAACTGTACTCAAAGGTGCCGTTTGGCTTTTAAATAGTAAGAATCTATATCGTATAGGTATGTTTCATGCGGGTCTGTGTGTTGTAGAAATGTTTAGTTGTAGGAGGCTTGACACGTAGTGTTTATTTTAAAGTTAAGTATCGAAGGCGAAATAATGTACCTAAATAAGAAATCAGGAATTACATTATTTTACCCTCCTAACAAAGTCTTGCCAAACAGATAAGGCTCTCTTTATTTGGATACCATAATTCTCAGAATAACCAATATCCTATCCTGTACCCACTTGGCCAAAGAAATTCTCTGAGAGTACAGACGTTATTTGAATCAGTAGATGTTATAAAGTGAAGCAATCATTTTCCCCAAATCGATTCCCTCACATACGCTAACATTTGTATTACATTTCCTCAATAAAGCACAGTTATTACGCTACACACTCATAAATAGCTTTTATATTCCAATCGAGACGTAACAACAAAACGGCGCCATTACAACAACAGATAAGGGCTTCGCTCAGTGCTAATGTTTCCTGCCGACTGACGACCGCGGGCGATCCGTGCTCAGACCTGCTGAGTGCACGCCGACCTTTACACATTATTGATACCAATAAATTATTGGTACGATCAAGATGTTGCGTTTTGATTTATGGATTTGCACACAATGTTGAATACAGATATCTTGCGTGAAAGATTCTCTAGATCTATAAGTTAGGTCATAGAAAGAATAGAAACCTAAGGTAAGCTTTATGATTTATAATAAAGTATCTAGGAAACATTCAGGAAATAATTAACCTTTCAATTATCATTTAATTAGTCATCGTTACGGCGATGAGTTTCTCTTAATAGTCCATAACTCCTTGTAACGTCAATATATCATTGAGAGTACCACTAACAGAGCTGTAACCAAATGAAATACCTGAAATCCTGCAATGTATGCGTAATACATTTAGGTACTTAATTAAATATATATGTGTGTAGTGTCCGTATTCCATATAATATGCAACTCAGACACACTCACATGCTCTACGATAGCTGAAATCGATATCAATCATGAGTTGACAGTCTTAACACTTTTAAAAGGAAATTATGTAAGTACATAAGCAGTTTCAATTAGTGGACATTTGACTTATTATTCCAATAATTAAATAATTAACCACTTTTATTTTTTAATTTAATATAAGTACCTATACTTAAATTGTAAACAAGGTTTTTTTTTTCCAACAATTAAAAAAATAATTTTAGACATAATATCTATTATTGAACATCATGTTGCTTGGTTTTACTAAATTGTATTCATTCAGCATGTAAATGGTTTATTTTTATACAGTCAGCCCCAAAAAGATGTATACACGGACAAGGTACCATTTCATTGTCTACAACAATTATTCCATATCATTGTATCCACCGTACAGGTACAAGACATAGTACCTATACAATTTATTGTTCCAAAACATTTAATCTCAAACATACATACTTACACCCTATTACCAAAACAAGGTAATCTACATAAGTCTCCCAAATATGTATACAGTAATCATTTAATTCAAAAGTTCAACCTTGAGAGATGGTTTTAGAAATAAGCATTTAGTTGAAAATGCGATGCCATAAAAAAATGGCATTTACTCTACCGCGGCAGACTGACATATTATTGACAACGATCACATCTTCAGGTAGTCACTCACCGGGAGCATTTACATGCAATGGTCAGATTCGAGTATTTCATCAGTGAACGCGTTCAGCTATCTAATTACGCAACACATTTTAGATATGCAATTGAGTCAAATTGGTTTCGTTTGACTAGAATTGCTTTCAATTTACAACTTTTGAAAACAATTCTAGTCAAAACGAAACCAATTTGACTCAATTGCAAATCAAAAATGTGTTGCGTAATTAGATAGCTGGCGAGCATTACAGTGCGTACCTGTAATTATGTAATTCGTAACATTGCAGCAGTAAGTGCGGAAAACTGAGCATTACAACTTAATCGATGTTACACGTACGACAAATACTCACAGTTTGAGCGGTTACAAAAATAAATCGTTTATTATGTTTTGAACATATACGGTGGATACAATGTTGGGGAACAAAGTTTGTTGACAATAAAATTATTCCTTGTATATACATCTTTTTGAGGCTGACTGTACCTAATTAAAAGCTTTTATTTAACTTGCAATGTATGTATGTATGTATGTTTGTTCGCGTGAAATCTTGCTACTCAATTTTGAAGCAGATATCTTCAACTGATTGAGCTGAAATTTTGTATACACGTTTAGTTTTGATGACAATACACAATAATCTGTGTGACGTCATTCTAAATCCAATATGGCGGACCAACCAAGATGGCGGAATAGTTATTTTTAATGCATTTCTACAATATGGGTATCAAATGAAAGGGCTTGTTTAGAGTAACTCGAAAAATAATGTGACGTCATTTTTAAATCCAATATGGCGGAACATCCAAGATGGCGGAATAGTTATATTTTATGCACTTCTGCAATATGGGTATCAAATGAAAGGGCTTGTTGAGAGTAACTCGAAAAATAATGTGACGTCATTCTAAATCCAATATGGCGGAACATCCAAGATGGCGAAATAGTTATTTTTTATGCACTTCTGCAATATGGGTATCAAATGAAAGGGCTTGTTGAGAGTAACTCGAAAAATAATGTGACGTCATTCTAAATCTAAGATAGCGGAATAGTTATTTTTTATGCACTTCTGCAATATGGGTATCAAATGAAAGGGCTTGCCGAGAATAATTAGAAATAACTAAAAAGTAAAAAATAAATTAAAAGCAAAAACCTTTAAAAAAAAAGCTTTTATTTAAATGCTCTAAAAACAAGAAAATAAAATTTTCTTTTCAAATTTTAACTATCAACTTATAACCTCATTATACACAATTTATATGATTATAAAAGCTTGTCGCGCGTTTATTTTTATTTTTTGCAAACCTCGCGAATTGAGTGTGCATTACAGGATAAGGCATACTATACAACTTTTAATATTGTAGAAGTTAATCCACAAATAAATAAATAAATATACAAGGGTATATGCGCTTGTATGTAAATAATCTCTCTATTTATAGATAAGACAATGGGCATACAATAATCCTGCAAAACGAAACAATAAAGATTCCGATGTCAAATCCACTGAAGGTTGCCTCCTCGCCAACATAACAAAATGAAACGTAATTTACCGAGACAAATGGTTTTTAATTATAAAATCTGTCATAGCAGAGGAGTGTAAAATTTTATGAAAGGTTTTGTTCGCAATTATGTAAAACGAATTACGGAGCGCTAAGCCCACTCGACTTATTGATAAAGTTGATGATATTCTTATATTCTCTTTCTCGGGATATTCCTGTTGCTTGAAAGCTTGCTAGTGTATTAGAACAATTTTATTTGTGCCCTGTTACAGTGCTGTTTCTTGATTTATGACTTTTTTATTGGTATCCATGAGAGATTTATAATTTGGCGCACTGGATACGTTACATATTGCAGAATTTAAAAGTTAAAATAATTATATTATTTCACGACAGTCTGTTTCACAAATACGGACTGACAAGTCTTTGTCTCAAGCACTCATATCCCCAGCTTTTAAAATTAGGAGAATTTTGAGCGCGTAGCCACGAATTACATAATTAGGAGATTTTTGAGCGCGTAGCCACGAATTACATAATTAGGAGAATTTTGAGCGCGTAGCCACGAATTACATAATTAGGAGAATTTTGAGCGCGTAGCCACGAATTACATAATTAGGAGAATTTTGAGCGCGTAGCCACGAATTACATAATTAGGAGAATTTTGAGCGCGTAGCCACGAATTACATAATTAGGAGAATTTTGAGCGCGTAGCCACGAATTACATAATTAGGAGAATTTTGAGCGCGTAGCCACGAATTACATAATTAGGAGAATTTTGAGCGCGTAGCCACGAATTACATAATTAGGAGAATTTTGAGCGCGTAGCCACGAATTACATAATTAGGAGAATTTCGAGCGCGTAGAATTACATAATTAGAATGTTACTACGAGTATGTTATAAGTACTCGTATATTCATAATTTGTTCGCGAAATAAGTTTGTGAACCGCGTGAAGTATTTGAAGGTAATAATATTCAGGCTGTCGATGTGACTAGTTAGATCATGTAGGTGCCTATCTTTTGTCGAATTTAAAATAATTTTCAGTGTAAAGCTAAAATCAAATATTGTATTTTGGAGAACGTAATTAACTTAAGTGGCAACAGGATTTAGACTTTATCAGCAAATAAAATAGACCCTGAGAGTATAGAATGCGGAAAGCCAGTGTGAAAAGTGAGATCTAGTTTACTTAAATTTTATTTAAAACAATTTAAAAGCTACGATTAAATATTAATCTTCGAACAGAATAATAAAGTTATAATATTTAAACCCCCCGAGTTGGATCCATTAGTGTTTCGTAAACTTAATATAAAATATTCCTAAATTGATAAGTTTCTGAAGTATTCCTGAACACCCAAATGGAACTATTTCATTTGAGTCCTTCCAATTTGCGCATAAAAGAGGAAGTTTTTAGAACTTAAAATACCTTTTATTCGTACGTGAATGTTTATTGAGATGAGATTCAGGTTGCATGCCAAGGAACATACATCCAAGAGTTTTAATAGATGGTTCACTTTATATTTTCCTCATGCCACAAGTAACACAAAATACAAGTTGAGTAGGTAGAATACCTACAGTTGACAGTTTTTGAGAAACCAATTACCTAGTAATGTTCCTTGTGGTTTATTTACCTCAAAATATGAATATTTCAGCGAAATATTAACATTACCAGAACTCATGTTTTTACAAGCTTTTATTTAACTTGCCTTGTTAGTTAGTTAGTTTATATGTATTGGTCAAATCTTGCAAGCTGAATAATTAAAACCACTTCCTCTTATGCTACGGAGTTGAAATTTTACATGTTGGTTCAGTTTCAAAGACGAAGCATTAGAGAGTGCTTTGCGAACCAAAAATTTGTTCTGCCTCCTTTCTGCAACTGTTTTTATTGTTACACTCCTGCTAGTACACAGAACCTACTTAATTTACATACCATTGTATAGACAATTTAATGGAGATTAATTCTGTTCTTTTCAAAAATTTATGTAATTCATCAGAAACGAAAAAAAAAACATCAAAACAGTTGAAAATCCCGTCAATCATGTACGAAACCTGAAAACATTGTAGCTTGCGAAAAAATCAGTTAATTGAGTAATATTTTTTTAATAGGTTTGTTTCAGCCATAGCCATAGCATAAATCTATTGAAATGCCGCTTATCATCAAAGTAGTTTAATTATAATTAATAAAAAACGAACTTATAATATAGGTACAGGGTGGATTTTTGAGATGGGGCAGCAAGGACAGCTACCTTAACCGTTGTCGCTAGAAGAAAACGGTCTTAGGAGACTGTCCTTATCTTTTTGAGAAATTTTGATCTGCATTCACAGATTTTGAAAAAATTGTACAGTCAGCAAGAAAATGGGCAGTTTTCACAAAAACTTTTTTTGATGCCAATCGTTGCTGTTTCTTAAAAGGATCAAAAAACTCTACTAGACCAACTGAGGTTTGAGTACTAGAAAAGTCAGAAATCGCAAAAAACTTTTTCCATACATTATGGTAAGAAAGAAACTCCAACAAACTTTATTATGATAGACAGACAAGCCAAACAGAAACAAAAAATTTTAACTTCGAACGAATACGCGTTATAATTATTATTTACTATAAGAACAAGATAGTTTGTTGCTTGTGATGTCCAACGCTTTGAGAAAAAAACCGCCGAAGTGCGTGTCGGACCACGCACAATGAAGGGTTCCGTAGTTGGGATAAATTTATCGCAAAAACAAACTTGTAACATTGTAGTTGAAAAACATGTTCTCCCATACATCTTTATACGTCACGGTCACTTCTCTGCAAGTGTAAGTTTGTAAACAATTTTTTTTGTGTGGTAAAACTACAAATTACCGATTTTCGGACTTTTCCCATTACTTGTGTTATGAGGCCTTGCTTCTTGCCTAATTTCATAATTCGAGGATATCGGGAACTACCCGGTTTTTATTTATTTGCGAGTATCAAAATAGTTATGTCGTATAAATGGCCGTATTTTTTATTGGGTTACTTAGAAGCTTGATTTTTTAGAGCTTCAAGGGACCACAGACCTACGTATTTGATGTTTTTTCAACTTGATACCTCCACGCGTTCCTATGAAAAAGGGTCGTGGCAGACTGACGGACGGACAACGAAGTGATCCTAAAAGGGTTCCATTTTTTCCATTTGAGGTACGGAACTCTAAAAATGACCTCAAATTATTAAGACCTTTCAGATTTGTTTGAAAAACGTTAAAAACTACTGTCCTCTACAAAAGACAGAAATTGCAAGAAAAAGAGCTACCTATGTAAAAAGTTTTTTCAAAAGCAACAAAGGTTCTAAATTTTGTTCTCTATTCGTTCGAAATTTGAAGTTCAATTGGTTTTAGTTTAGTTTCGGCCACTCTATCATCGTAAAATAGTAAGTTGGAGTCACATTTTGTACGAAAATATGGGAAAAGTTTTTTGCGATTTCTGACTTTTCTAGTACTCAAACCTCAGTTGGTCCTATAGAGTTTTTTGATCCTTATAAGAAACAGGATCGATTGACATCAAAAAAAGTTTTTGTGAAAACTGCCCATTTTTTTGCTGACTGTTAAAAAAAATCAAAATCTGTGATCTTTCAAAAAGTTAAGGACAGTCTCTTAAGACTGTTTTCCTGTAGCTATAATGGTTAAGGTAGCTGTCCGCATTGCCACATCTCAAAAATCCACCCTGTATATACAGGATTTTCGGTAGAAGGTTTAACATACGAAAATGGCGGATCCGTGGGGCCGTCTACTACGTTTTTAGGCCCAATAGCAAGACCCAGGCCACAAGGAAATTCGTGGTTACTCAAATTTCAAACGTCAATAATTTCATTTAAAATAACAAAACTAACCTAAACATGTAGTAGACGACCCCACGGATCTGCCATTTTCGTATGTTCAACCTTCTGCCGAACACCCTGTATAAACAAATTCTAATGCTAAAAAGTAAAAAATAAAATTTAAGTAAAAGCCTTTTTTTAAACAAGCTTTTAGGCGAAAGCATCAAGGTGGCCCGCGAAATTCAAATTTTCTTACGTTTTTTGCAATTTGCGGGTCAGTATCATGTTGTATGTTGATCTAAATATGATTTGCGGCCGTATCAAATGTTTATTTATAGAATTATAATCATATAAATGATCAATACAACTCTCCAAGTTCATGTACTCGCATTGAATGATTATTTTATGAAATCATGACATTTGGCGATTGTGCTTACTTATGGAGTTGTATTCCTGATTGTAATGATCATAATTATGTAAAACCATATTTGTTACGGTCGCGAATCATATTTTAATCAACATAAAACCTGACACTGACCTGCAAAATGCAAAAAACTAAAGAAAATTCAAATTTCGCGGGTTACCTTAGCGCAATGTTGGTCGCTATTTCAACAAATGTTTGCGAAGAATATGCTGCTTTTGATATGTTACTTAAAAATTATAAAAGCTGAGCTGTGATTTTTAAATATTGCTTAAAAACTAATTAGTTTGCAACTTAATTTAAAGTTAATAGTATAAGAAAGCGGATTCTAAAAAACCACCAGCGAGACATTTGAGTGAGTACGACATACTCTCAGCCGCCAGGGCTCATTCAAGTCAATGAGAGACATACCCAGTAAATGGTAGATTTGTAGAAGGTAATGGTCACAGTGCCCACACATGTGCTATGCAATTTATTATACAATACTAAGAGATTGAATTTATACAATGCGAAGATAGTTTTTTTTAATCTTCAGCAGCTCCAACAATATTTTCGATGGTAATCAACTAGTTTATGCGCCCTTGTAGAGTTGGACCAGCGTTGACCCAAGCATTTTTGTCAGCGATGTAATCCCCCAATTTATAATATGCTTGGCTGCAGTGTGCGTTTTATACAAGATTTAAATTTCGTTTCATTTAGTTCGAGTTTGTAACGAGGTATTTTATTGTAACATTTTAAACAGCACCTCATGAAGGATGAGTCTACTTTAGCCAGTCTGAAACCAGGTAAAATAAAAATAGAATCGATATCTGCAGCTCATCCCCGTTGTCAAATACCGTAAGACATGATACTATGAAAGTAACTGAAATAGACTAGCCTCGCGGTATCGACATCACTAAATTGACGGATTTTACTTACAGCTGAACTGCGCTGAGCTGCTGAACTTAGCCGTCCTGCAAGAGATGGTGTATCTGATTTGAACTTGCTGTTACTGGTCTATAATTGTTAGTGTCTTTACTGTCCCCAGATTTAAAAACTGGTATAACCTTACTGTATTTCTTTAAATCCGGGAAGACTCCTTGGTCCACACACAAATTAAATATTAAAGCTAAATATGGTGCTATTTATGGTTATGTATGTATAAACCTTGATAGATAATCCCCATAGATCTTCGGCCAATTTGATTTTGATTTACCGAAAAGCTTTTATAACTATCATAGGGTTTATATGTTTCAAATGAAATTCAACCGGGCAGTCTGGAACGTTCGCTCTTAATAAATCAATTGAGACATCGGGAGAAGAATTTAAAGCTTCCGTCGTTTATTTGGTATATCAGTAAATAAATGTACAAATTCTTGAACTAGAAGTAGCTCAAGAATTTGTACATTTTTTTTTTTGAGTTATAGCTTATGGCACCACGTGAAGTCTAAAATGTGTACTCAGTGTTCCGTATTTTATTCCTATTAGTTTCATTATACGAGTATATAACTTTCCAAACTGTTTTTATTTTATTTTCTGATGATTTGATTTTGTTGAAATTTTAATAGAATTTAGTTATAAAAACACGAGAATATTATTGAGTAACAAACTCTTATTATCTAGTAAACAAATTTTTTAGGAACATTTATATCACCGTGTTTCTAATCCAAGGCATTTATGTCTTCGCCCATCAAAGAGGGAAAGTCTCTCATACAAAATGCCCCTTTGAAGTCCCTTTAAGAGGATTTTATGGAAAAATAAAATATAATCATCTCTGTTGGTTTATTCAGCGTGTCTAAAGGATGTGTTGGCGAATACTTTTATACTTTTTTGGGTGACATCCCTGACATCAAAGAAATGGCAATTTGAATTTAAAACGAATGGAATTGCAGCAGTTTGTTAGACCATGAGAGGAAGAAATATAATAATCCTCACCATTTATTAAGTAGCTCATTTGGTAGGTAACACGATACGCCAAAAGATCGATGTACATGTACAATAGCCGGGACGAGGAACCATTCAATTGATGTTTATAAGCTGTATTATCAATTTCAAAACCTTGATAGCAACTGCACGCTCGAATGAAAACGCAAACAAACATCTTAAAGATCATCTGGCTCAAAAATTTGTTGTCTAAAAGAATTATCGATCGCGCGTAGTACTTACGCAACGTCGCGGCGAGCCGACGACCGGGCTTTGGCACAATGTTACTTGAAGGTTTGACCGCTTGCCGAGCGCCGCACATAGTCCATCCACACCGAGGACATTCCGTAGATTACGAGTATCAGAAAATAACAGTTTTTCATCACTCTCCTTCACTTTCTCTTCAGTAAGGTGTCGTTAAAGGCGCCTAGGGTTATGCGGTATGCCAAGAGAAACAGACCCAGCAAAAGTAGAAGCTTCTTGCGATTTAAAAAGTTATAGAGGAAATAAATAAAACGCTACAAACGCACCTATTATTATAGTTAAAAAATCTTGAAAAATGAGAGCAATACTGCATTTCACTTGAAATAGTTATTTACGTACTCCGAGTACTTGTAGTGCTTCGCTTTCAGCTGTTTCTTCAGGGCTGTGAAATGTTTCTGGGTTTCTCTTCAACGTCGTGTCACTTATATTTAAGGCGAAAACGTCAAGGTGGCCCGCGAAATTAAAATTTTGTTACGTTTTTTGCAATTTGCAGGTCAGTATCATGTTGTAAGTTGATTTAAATATGATTCGTGGCCGTATCAAATGTATATTTATAGAATTATAATCATAAAAATGATCAATACAACTCTCTAAGTTCATATAATTCCATTGAATGACTATTTCATGAAATCATGACATTTAACCATTGTGCTTACTAATGGAGTTGTATTCCTGATTGTAATGATTATATTTATGTAAAATTATATTTGTTACGGTCGCGAATCATATTTTAATCAACATTAAACCTGACACTGACCTGCAAAATGCAAAAAACTAAAGAAAATTTGAATTTCGCAGGTTACCTTAGCGCATGCCCCTTAAGTTGGTCGCTATTTCAACAAATGTTAGCGAAGAATATGCAGCTTTTGATATGTTACTTAAAAATTATAAAAGCTGAGCTGTGATTTTTAAGTATTGCTTAAAACCAATTAGTTTGCAACTTAATTTAAAGTTAATAGTATAAAAAGCGGATTCTGAAAAAGGAGTTCTACAGAAATGAGAATAGTATTGAAGGTACCGAAATCAAAGCACGTAACTTCTATAGAGTGAACCTATTTACCCAATATTGAGTATTTGCCCTCGTCTGTAGGGTCGGTTTCAATATAGCTCGAAGATAGAGAGAATTCTTTGAATATTTGCTTCGTGTTTAATATCTTACCATAATAACATTGTCTTTAGTGTATTAGGCCTCTAACCACTAAACCTAATATTGACATTGCACTTAATCCAGTCTTAGGCGATATATTTGGAATTTCTAGAGTACCTAACATAGTCGCTTAGTTGTTGTAAGTACAATAGTGTATTTTATTGTAATAACTTTTCTTTATTGTTATTCTGGGTAAACCATACATACGGGCTCCACACACTTTATGATACGACTTTACATAACCACACTTATGGTCGTAAATTCCTGTACGTAAATTAATGTCGTACTCATAAAGTGTAGGTAACATTTCAAATCATAGATTTATCATCTTCTATAGTAACAAGTTAATCATCTGATAAGGCAGCTCTAAACCTTTTTTCCACTTCATGTTCGTAAGATAAACGTGCACGAGTCATCAATTTATCCAATCCCATTTTTTGACATTGAAAATTTAATTAAAATCTGTGCTGATGAAATACCAAAGAACCTTAAATCAGAGCTTTCAAGTACCCATAAATAAGATTTCCTTTTATACAAAT
The DNA here is from genome assembly GCA_916701695.1 of Agrochola macilenta. Classification (NCBI taxonomy): domain Eukaryota; kingdom Metazoa; phylum Arthropoda; class Insecta; order Lepidoptera; family Noctuidae; genus Agrochola; species Agrochola macilenta. The sequence goes on from OU753553.1 coordinate 24,597,593, forward strand.
GTGGATTTTAATACTTGAATGATAAGGTTCAAATTCGTTTGTGGCATGTTGCACAGTGGTCTCATTACCTGTAACGACTGGCCATAAGTTTCGCCAATTTAATTCTATCGTCTCATCGTTCATACAGTAGGTACTTGTATTTTTACGACGACGAAATAAAAATGTTCTTGTTCTATACATTTTGGAACAGGGAAGTTTCGAGATATGTGACGTGTTTGGTTGTAACTCTTTTTATCGGTTTGAATATGTTATCAGAGAAGGCGAAATGTTTTGTTATTAAGTACGTATTATATGTCATACGTCTAACTGAAGAAATTGTAATCAAGACTAATTTTGTCCAAATCATGCACTTCTAAAGCACAAAATATTTACTTGACTAAACCTTTAGAAACACACATCTTCTTAAACATACCTAATACAAAGTAATTCCAATATGCCCTAATTTTTCATGAAGCAAAAACCCGAATAAACAAAAGATACGAGTATTTCCACGATGCCTAGTTATTCATAGGCGGGTAAGTGAATTGTGTCAGTAATCATTTGTTGTCAGCCGTCTTATCTTATGAACGACGAGGCTAGCAGGTGGCCGATAAGTTTACTGAATTACTCAGTAAATGCTCCTGTCATTTACTTGTTAAAATTTTGAGGCAACATAATTCTGTGGTGATATAGATTTTTATTAGTCTGGGAACACAAAAGATAAACATTATTCTTGGCGGGTTAGATCGTATTTCATTATTTAGGAAATGCAGTATAAAAAATATTTCTTTCGAAAATTGCAAATACCTAATGTACCTGCCTGTCCTATAACCAATTATATTAATCTGTTTTACAGATTGGTTTGTCCACTAACGATATGTACAGCAAACGTCAAGAATAATGAACCGTCGCGTAACGGTTGGCTACGATAGCGTAGCGGTGTGCTACGAGAACGTAGCGGTTTGCTACGAAATTCTAGCGCTGCATCGTAGCAAAGGAAATAATTGGCATAACTAACGAGTATTTAAAACAAGAACTGGTGAAATATTCTAAGAAATGAAAGCAGTATTAACGGAAACCACATGAAATGGAATTTCAACTAAACGTTAGCATGTTCAATGTTCATAAAACAAACGAACAAGAAAGTTTGCTTCAGTGTCTATTTGAGTTACGAATAATTTAAGACCAGTTACCTACTTTAATATTTCTTTAAGAATATTATCAGGGTCTTTAGACTATTTTTCTCCAAAAATTAAAAAAAAAGTAATTGTTTCACCCTGTAAAGGATTTGACAATTATTATTTCAAGTTCGTGATTAAAATAAATAGTATAAATAATTATTTACATTTAAAAAATCTTTTTGGAAATACTGTTTGAGAAACAAGTACCTATACAAGCTAGTGAAGATTTAAGGTATTTTATTGAGCACAATAACAGCTAGTTTATCTGTTGCAATATCGCGTGGAACGAGAAAGATGAAACCTCCGCGCGGTTTGTTACGTAAAGCGTCGTTCATCGTTTATTTAGACTTTCCTGCTGTTGCCAATAATCCCCGCTCTGATATTCAGTCAGTCGATAAGCTTGCTATTTTCGTAAAAATTAAACATTTGCATTTCTAGCTCTCAGGATTAATTTGGGGTTATGTTTAGGTTCATTAATTAAAAGAACCTACTCAGCGCAGCTATTAGTGTTTTATTTTTGACAGCGTTGTGAAGGACGTCAAATTTTTTTGTCAAATAAAGATCAAGTAATATATCCATCTTTAAAGTAATTTATAAGAGTTGTTTACACCGATTAAATACTTTAGAAATTCTAGAAAAGAACACGCTTTATCTTCCAAATCATAAATAAAATATTGAGCTACATAATGCAATCTAAAACTAAAAACATCTCCAGTAATGAAACGTCAGAAAAATTCATTAATTACAAAAGGCTAGAAACGCGAACAAACTGTTGGTAATCTGGTGTACATAATTGTGGGCGCGACACGATTGCCGAAACTTTAATTATGTTTTTGTGAGGACCCCCCAGGTAGTATCGCTGGTGTTGGGGACAAGCTAGGGGCGGACTAATCTGATACTTGAAAAAAAAAATGCATAATGTACATGCAAACCGTTTTTCAAGTGAAACAATTGATTATAGCTCAGAAGATCGAAAGAATATGCCTACAGCTTATATATGTATTATTATACCTCACGATCACATTTGAATATTAATCGTAAAAATTGACCTAAAAATACCAAGTGACAAAGTAAAACACATTATTAAATAATTTTTTTTTGGTGCCCTGCAGATAATACTTGAGAGTAACTTATAGATCCGCTGGATTTTCTAACATAAACAGTCGGAAAATTGTTTATCAGTCGGGAAAAGGGCTTTACTTAAATTTCAATTTAGAGAGTGCCGGACGTCAAGTGGGTTGAATACAGAAGTTCAGCTTTACAAGTTTAATTTTTGCTTTCCCAGCGTTTGTGCGAACAAGCAGAAATTACAATAGAATTAATATTGACTTGCTTACATTGTGTTCACAACTGTTGGCTTGGAAAAATATGCGCAAAGATATTACAGCGGGCAGAATTTTATTTCAAAGACTTGACTTGGTTTGTCTTTTGTTTTCGAATCATTCACAAATATTTTTGAACAGTATCTATCTATCTATCTCGTATCTGAAGCTGACGGTAGGCACAGGGTACAGTCAACCACATAGCAGTGGTAACAAATTAATATTGACAGCGCCTTTGAGTCGTAGCAGTAAGTGCGATTTTCATCGAGCAAGTGTTACCTGATATGCGGTTGAATGTACCAACCCGCATTGGACCCCTGTGGGTGACTATGACCCGCTCCCTCTCACTGATTATGTAATGTATGTCAAAACTAGTTTCCTTATCAGTCCGTACACTTTCGCCCTCAGAATGCGGCAAGCGGCGTACGATAGGCGTAGCGACAAAGCGTATTGTGGGAGGAGTGGAGGCGTCTCCGGGCGACTGGCCGTTCTTGGCAGCCATCCTCGGCGGACCAGAGGAGGTGTTCTACTGTGCCGGCGTGCTCATCGCCGACCAGTGGGTGCTGACGGCCGCGCATTGTGTTGGGAAGTGAGTATAACGGTGTTTTTTCTTGAAATTTATCAATTTTCCAGGAAAATGATTACTTTGGTACTAACATGAAACCTATTCTTGTATTTGGACCAATAACTTTACTCTTTTTCTAAGAACTAGGTCAAGTCACTGATCTGTAAAGTCTAAGTTGACCAACACAACCTATCGAGGTATTTAACATAAATTATGAATTAGGTAGGTATTCAAATAGATTTAAAAAATCAAGTTTAGTCTACTAATTAGTTATTTATTACTAACGACCCGCCCCCCCTGCATCTCACGGCTGCAATGTACTGCTGTGGTGTCATGTCAAAGCATCGAGATTTCTGTGCTATATCTAAGTTAAATATGAATGTATTATCTACATAAACCTTGCTGAATAAATTCTCTAAAGGATAGTGGACACCGCATCAACATCCATTTCGTAATTTAGAAGAACTAAGTGGTCGGACTTTGTTTTATACTATGAGTAACTTCCTTATATGGCGGCATAGCCTACCATTAGCGTCTTACCTACATGTCTATAACCCTTACAGCCACACGGACGTGAACGGCTGGACGATCCAGCTGGGCATCACACGACGGCGTTCGCACGCGTACTACGGACAGAAGGTCAAGGTCAAGCGCGTGGCCCCGCACCCGCAGTACAACTCCGGCATCGCGCACGATAATGACATCGCACTGTTTCAGGTTTGGGATTTTATGGAATATTAAGCTCATCTTTGTTGTAATAATTCAATATCATAAAATTTCTAACTACAAAATTAACTATTTCTAAGGGCTTTGCATAGGGCTAGACATGCTACGAGTACCTACTCTTAGTAATCGATCTCGAATCGAATCTACATATTTTTTATAAAATAAGTAATAGACATAATTTTAATACTATAAATAATAAAGATAAAATAGATCAACCATTATAGAGATTATCTAAAGTAGGTAAGTACATACATCTTTTAAGGGGTACTGTGTTAAATGTTACAACAATTTTCTAAAATTTAAAACTCATATTGAAAATACACTTTTTAAACAAGCATATTACAAATTAGAGGATTATATCCAAGATAAAAATGCTTGGAAACATGCTGGTCCTGCTCCATAGGACAATTTAGAGTCTACAAACTGGTTGGTAATTTAATTGTGTAATTTTATTTTTTTAAGGCCCTGATTTTACATTCTCTGATTACTTGAAATCACACACTGACTTATTAGTATTACTTGTTAAAATGTTAGGAATATCGTATAATTTTACAATGTTTGTAAATATGTGAGCACCATGTACGAGTATCTATCACATAATTAATTTATCTTTCGTTGCTTCACTTTACATTATTTTTACCTATTGTGGTATAGTAATTTTATTCTAGGTGCATCGACTTCACATATAATTATATAACTAATGTACCTATACAAAATATTTTAAAACATTTTTAAAGAGTAACGGTGGAGTTTCTTGCCCATTCTTCTATATACGAAAACTACCTTTTGGAAGGGGCGACTAGAATCAATGAATTTTTTTGTAAATTTTGACGTTTAAAAGTGCCTTATAAGTGCCTAAGTGAAATAAATTGTTTGACACTGACTTCGATGATCAGCGGTTCTTAAAACATCACTATACTGCATCGCTTTTTGGCGACCGTACATAAATTCTGTGTCCCTTTTCTATCAGCCGCTGCATCGAGCTGCAAAGAGCGAGTAAATAGCTTATCATCCATGCTAAAAGCAGCATTTCTGCTAAAGCCTTAAAGCATACCCCTATTATTATTTAACCCTATAAGTGCCACGTCACTGACATGTGCCAGATGCTAGTGGACATATAACCTTCAAGTTTTTCTGCTCGGCAGTGTATCTACCTATACATTATGTTAATACAGTTTCGGTATAAAGTTTTTTTTTTTCTATCCTGCGTTTAACCTAGACTTTCCTGTACCTACAGCTATCAGTCCGAGTCCGCTACCACGAGCAGGTGTCACCAGTATGCCTACCTCCCGCCAACCGCGTGCTAAAGCCCGGCACATTGTGCACTGTCATCGGCTGGGGCAAGCGGGACGATAAAGAACGTAAGTCAATTTGTTTGCTCTACCTGCGTTTAATAATACTGTCAGAGAATTTCATTAATCATCTGGTATACAAAAACTTTACATATTCTTTTATTTTAGCGATTTTACAATCAATTCAGAACATAAAGTTTTTAGTTATAAGGTATTCTTGAATTCATTTACACAGTGTTTGAACTGTGGTTTGAGCGCGGCTTTAGTATCAATCAATTTTGTAAACAAAATTAAATATGTTTGTTTTTCTAAAACTTAGTACCGACCTACCTACAGTAGGTGTTCGCGCAAGCGCCTACCGAAATTCGCATAGTGTTAATGTTGAGGCTACGTGGATTTTGGCTAATCGTTTTTATTTTCAACGTCTGTCGACCGACTACCTTCTATTTATATATGGGTAGAATAAAAGTGCACGATCACATCAAGCAACGTATTTTTTCATTATTCCCGTAATTATACCTAGATCAATCCCTCACATGGTCCTTCGAGCGCGGATTCTGGAGATTTGAAGAATATTTACTCCGATCAGCGAATTGTTACTAAGGGATTGAAGATATTGGTGGACATCAAAAAATCATAGTCGACGCCCGGTGTGGCACGTGAATTCTGCTTCGTCATTCAGAAGATTTTTGGAATTTACGTGGTCTGGATACTTAATAGCTGAGAAAAGGCGTATTTATTATTAAATTTGTGTACCCAACGCTCTATTTATCAGGTATAATTAGTGTAAGTCAGCCGTTAATAGCCAGGTTAGTACTAAATACTTATTGTCATTTTTCTTTGTTCTGTGAGTGGTTACAAATTGTAATACAATTATTAACTGATCAATAATCATTGTTCATTTTTGTTGGATATACATTGTTAAAGAGTAGTTCTTTGTAGTAACTGCATTATTTTGCTTTACGGTGTAATAATTTTACAGTTAATCAGACAGTTAGGTAATCACATTAGTTAGCACAGATAGGCAATAGAAATCATTGCAATTGGAGTGTTATTATTAAACTTTAGTAAAATATAACCGTTAATACGCATAGTTTATAATAAATTCTTAATTATTATTAATGTAAATTCACTCTAAAGTTAGTGTATTTTAATCTTGTACGTATTTCAGGCTGCATCATTTGTAATTGTATTTTAAACGTTGCTATAACTTTATTTATATACATGTTGATCATACCAGATTACGCAATGCCAGAGGATAAGGAATTAAATAAAGATCTCGTTAGGAAACGAGCGAGTTGCAAAGGAAAGGTGACAATATTCTCAAACCATTTGAATTCTTTGACCACCTCTTTGAGCCCTTTTGAGGTAAGCGAGTTGCAATTACGTTTTACTAGACTCGAGGCATTGTATGCCCAATATGATGAGGTGCAATTATTGCTGGAGTGTAGTACTGATGACTTGGATGGCCAGATGTCGGAATGCGCAGAGTTTGAATCTCTATATTACAAAACCCTATCTAAAGCTCAAAAAATGTTTGATGATAATGGGAAAGGAGAATCTAATGATACCTGTGACGTAATGTCGCGTTCTAGCAATCATAAGTTTGTTAAATTACCGACTATTCAGTTGCCGAAATTCAGTGGTTCTTATACAAACTGGTTAGAGTTTCACAACACATTTGTAAGTCTTATCCATTCAAACGATGATATGGATGAAATAAATAAATTTCACTATTTGAGGTCATCCCTAGAAGGGTCTGCTGCTGTGGTGATAAACTCAATTCAGTTTTCCGCTGCAAATTATTCGGTAGCGTGGAATCTTCTCTGCGAGAGGTTTGATAACAAACACCTGCTTATCCAACATCATGTTTCTGCATTATTTCAAATCGACACCCTTCAAAAGGAGTCGTTAGTTAATTTAAAGGGTTTACTTGATGTTGTTAACAAAAACATACGTGCCCTAGAATCTTTAGATGAACCTGTTAATCATTGGGATACTCTACTCATTTATATTATCACACACAAATTAGATAGCAAAAGCTATCGTGAATGGGGTGAGTATAAGGGCCGCCAGGACAAGAATTCTAAAGTGACGTTTGAATTATATATTACTTTTATTAAAAACCGTGCTGAGATACTAGAAACGTTCGAATTGGAAGCTTCTACGAATACTAAACTCTCACACACAGGTTTCAAACAGACAAATTCAAACAAGGTTAGGTCAATGCTGGTACAGGATTCTAATAAACATAATTCAAGGGAAAGTTCAAGTAAACAGGATGATGGTGTTTCAAATAAACCTAAGAATTGTGTTATGTGTAACGGTGATCATAAGTTAAGTAGTTGTCCTCAGTTTTTATCGTTGAGCAATGAAGCTCGTTTGCAGGTATTACCTAAATACAAAGTTTGTTACAACTGTTTTAATCTGGGACATTATGCAAACAACTGCAAAAAGCCAGGTTGTAAACTATGCCGTCGTAAACATAACACTATTGTTCACGTTGATAAATCCTTCAAGTCAGACGCAAGTGGTGCTTCTGCAAGCAGTGTTGCTGGTGACACGAATGGCGCTGCGACTGTCTCCACTCAGCCCACTACTATAGGTATAGGTACCGGTGTATCGCTGTCCGTGTGTGTTGAACACGGTGACGTGTTATTGTCCACTGCACTCGTCAAGGTCATGAGTATTAATGGTCAGCGTTATGTTGTTCGTGCAGTGCTTGATAGTGGCAGCACGTCATGTCTCATGACTGAGAAGTTATACCACCAGCTAGGTTTGACTGCCAAGACTGTAAACAATTCTATTATAGGTATCAACAACTCATCATCTTTTATCAATAAAATGTGTTCTATAACAATAAAATCTTTAAATAATCATTTTGGTATGGATATTAATTGTTTTATTCTTCCATCCATCATAGATGAGATTCCAAGTAAACATGTTAACTTGTTAAAAGTTAAAATTCCATCTGATGTTTGTTTCGCAGATCCCAACTATTATTCACCGGCGCCTGTCGATATGTTGCTGGGTGCTGACATCTTTTGGGATTTATTGGAATCTCAACGAATTAAGTTAGGTGATGGGCAACCAATTCTTTGTGAGACTGAAATTGTGAAATTGGGTTGGTTGGTCTCCGGCCCAATTAACAGTTGTATTTCTTCTAAAGTTTTAAAATGTAATTTTATAAAGGTGCGTTCAGACGGTGATGATGAATTAAATTATAATGTTGATCAACAACTCACAAAGTTTTGGCAACTTGAAGAAGTGTGTATTTCGTCTCCGTATTCCTCAGAGGAAAAGCTATGTGAGGAGCATTTTATGAAAAACACTACTGGTTTGGAAAATGGTCAATTTTGTGTTAGGATTCCTTTAAAATGTTCCCCGGACAATTTAGGCGTATCTTTATCAAGAGCAAAGCATTGTTTTGCTTCTCTGGAACGTAGATTTATATCTAAAACTCAATTTTGTAATAGGTACAAAGAGTTCATGATGGAATATGAAACTTTAGGTCATATGTCTAGACGTAAAACTATTGATGATCAAGCGTTTTACATTCCGCATCACGGAGTTCTGCGCGAAAGCAGCGCCACCACTAAGTTAAGGGTGGTTTTTAATGCAAGTAGTTTAACTAGTACTGGGATTTCTATTAATAATATCCAGATGATTGGACCCGTGGTACAGGACGATTTGTTATCGATCCTGTTGCGTTTTAGACAACATAAGTACATCCTAGTTGCTGATGTTGAGAAAATGTACCGGCAGATAGTTGTTCATCCAAATGATAGGTATCTTTAACAAATTATTTGGCGTGATAATCCGTCAACTCCATTACACGCTTATCAACTTAATACCGTGACCTATGGCACGGCCAGCGCTCCTTACCTAGCAACCCGGTGTCTTCGGCAGTTAGGGCTAGAGTGTGTTGATAAGGAGATTGGTGACGTCATCCTTCACTACTCCTACGTGCTCACCGGAGGAGATGACATCAATGAGGTCAAAGAGTTGCGTCATAAAGTTACTTCAACTCTCGCTTCAGCGCAGATGAATCTAAGAAAGTGGAAGTCGAATGACATACAATTGGTTATTGGTTCTGACTTTCCCCAGTCTTCACTGGATTTAAATGTTGGTGGATTTGAGTCAACCAAAACCTTAGGCATAGGTTGGCAGCCACGGTCAGATTACCTTTGGTTTCCAATTAGTCAGTCAGTTAATTTTAATAACACAAAACGTGACATGCTTTCGATTGTTTCACAAGTTTTTGATCCGCTTGGATTATTGGCTCCGTGTGTAATTGTTATGAAAATGTTACTTCAGAAATTATGGTTGAAGAAACTGTCTTGGGATGAACAGCTATTACCGGACATTAGTAAGCTTTGGAATGAAATGATTATTAATTTACCTAAATTAAATGAAATTCATATTCCACGTCGAGTTTTAATTGATTGTTATGAGTTTTTAGAATTTTACATTTTTATTGATGCGTATGAACGCGCCTACGGCGCTTGTCTGTATGTACGAAGCGTTGATAAGCAGGGACAGGTGTTAGTGCGTTTATTGTTAGCCAAAGGCAGAGTTGCGCCACTCAAGCCGACGACCATACCCAGACTTGAGCTATGCGGTGCTCTTGTAGGTGTACGCATCTTTGAAAAGGTTGTGGCAGCATTACGAGTCCGCGCGCGGCGCACTTTCTTTGACTCCACTATTGTTTTAGGGTGGCTAAAAATGTTACCAAATAAGTTACAGCCATTCGTTCGTAACAGGGTTGCCGAGATTTTAGATAAGACTGGTGGCTGTGAGTGGAGACATGTTCCAACTGACCAAAACCCTGCTGGACTATTTGTCTCGTGGATTAGACATTAATATATTACCTAGTTTAGATGCTTGGTGGCCCGGTCCTGGTTTCTTAATGTATGAAATGTCATATTGGCCTTCCAAATTAATTAATTTTAATAACGTCATTTTGCCTGAAATTAAATTAGAGTACACCGTGCATGTTTTATTGAATAACAATGAATTTGATGAATTGATTAATTTTACACGGTTTTCAAACCATTTAAGACTTCAGCGAACAGTAGCCTGTTTTACGCTTTATTGACGCATGTAGAAAACAACCTTTTCGCGTTCCTCTTTCAGTGCATGAATTAGAAAAGGCTTTAAACTTTATTATATGTTTATCTCAGAGTCAATATTTTAAAGACTATAAATTATTACTTACTAATAAAACGTTACCCAAGAAAAGTGAATTAAATAAGTTTAACGTTTTTTTGGATGAGAATAATATAATGCGGATTCGAGGTAGATTACAACATTCCGATTTTCCTTATAATAAAAAGCACCCGATTCTTATCCAATCTAGTCATCATTTCTCCAAGTTACTTTTTAATTATGAGCATAAAAGATTGTTTCACGCTGGACCCAGTTATTGTTGGCGTCTATACGAGACACGTACTGGCCCATTCGAGGTCGCAATTTAGCTAGAAAGTGCTGTAAACAATGTGTTCGTTGTTGCCGATTTAAAGGTGAAACTGTAAGTCCTATTATGGGAGATTTACCACAGCAGCGACTTCTAGCAGGTTTTCCTTTTGAAAATATAGGCTTGGACTATGCAGGTCCTATTCAGTCAGCTGTTCGTCAAGGTCGTGGCTGTAAATTAGTTAAAGTTTATATAGCTATTTTCGTTTGTTTTTCTACGAAATCAATTCATCTTGAACTAGTCGGTGAATTAACAAGCAATACTTTCATTATGGCGTTAAAGAGGTTCATATCACGTAGAGGCAAGCCGAAAAATATCTACTCGGATAATGGCACCTCATTTGTTGGTGCATCTAATGACCTTTCTAGGTTTCTTAAGGCTGGTTGCGACTCGCTATCCGAGGAGATGGCTAAGGAAGGAATTAACTTTCACTTTATCCCTACGTATTCCCCTCATTTCGCTGGCCTTGCGGAGGCTGGTGTTAAATCAACCAAGCATCATTTAGTCAGAGTGCTGGGCCTTTGTAACCTTACCTACGAAGAGCTATAAACCATGATGGTTCAGGTTGAAGCCATTTTGAACTCCAGCCTACTGACGCCGTTATCATCGAACCCCGAAGATCTGACGCCGCTCACACCCGGACACTTTTTGATTGGACGTCCTATGACCTCGCTGCCGTCACCTGATTATCGAGACCAATCCATCAATTCTCTGACTCGATTTGAGTGTATTGAGCTTCTCCGACAGCATTTTTGGAGCAGATGGAGCAAAGAATACATATCGGAGCTCCAACTTTGCACGAAATGGCGAGCATGTAAGGGCTCATTGAAGCTTAATTCTTTGGTCCTGTTAAAAGAAGACAACCTCCCCCCACTCAAGTGGAAAATGGGTCGGATCGTTGCTACGTATCCAGGGACAGATGGCGTGGTTAGAGTTGCAGACGTCAAGACTTCTAGTAGTCTGTTACGCAGATCATTCAGCAAGATTTGTCCGTTGCCTATATATCCGGAGTCTGAAGATTTTTAGTGGTTGAAAGACAGGCTTTCAACGCCCGGGAGTATGTTCGCGCAAGCGCCTACCGAAATTCGCATAGTGTTAATGTTGAGGCTACGTGGATTTTGGCTAATCGTTTTTATTTTCAACGTCTGTCGACCGACTACCTTCTATTTATATATGGGTAGAATAAAAGTGCACGATCACATCAAGCAACGTATTTTTTCATTATTCCCGTAATTATACCTGGATCAATCCCGCACAGTAGGTACTCCGGCACAAATCGGTACTGCACAGCAAGTAATCCTGGGTTACCTATCATAAGTTCGAAAAATATTTGACCGAATTTAATTTCACCTAAACTTTTCAACTATTAACGTTTCATTTGTTCGAAAAACTTTTTACCAAAGTTACACTTAACCGAAATAACATGTGTTCGAAGTATTATGTTTCCGAACATTAATTATACCACGAGGTATGGATGGGTGAAGGAAGGATGCAAGCTTCAAGCATGCAGAATGCATGCAGGCACACAGTAAGCAAGCAGGCATGCAACGTGCAAGCAGGCATGCAGCATGCAAGCAGGCATCCAGCATGCAAGCAAGCAAGCAGCGTGCAAACAAGCATGCAACATGCAAGCAGGCATGCAACATGCAGCAAGCATTGTTTCTGTCACGACTTCGGCGCTGCGGGGTTTGGGCGGCCCCACGCGAGCTTATCATCGCAGATGGTTTTAACGCTCACCACCGCAGCTTCGGCTTGCTGGCCGGCCTGGCCGGCCAGCCTCATCCGCGGCGGCAGGCGTTCAGATCACCTGCTCCTCAGCTCGCGGGCCGCCCCACCCCTCCGCGCCTACGCGGGCTTAAATTACACTCTAGGGGTAGGGCAGACAAGACTACGTGGAGTCGGTTTTGCAGCGATTAGTTTCTGTCACTAAATTTAGTAGCACAACATATTGACTTTTTATGACACTATTTTAATTTGCCAAGTAACCAGCTATAATTTGTGACCAATAATATTCCGTAACATTTTGTTTCGGTGTGGTGAAAATATGGCAAATAAAATCATTTGGCAAATGAAAAAAGTTCAAAAGAGACTTCGGCCAATAGCAAAAAGTTATTTTGTAAATCGGCGAAATATAGTTCGGTAAAATAATACCTATGACACATGATACTTCGATGATTTAAAAATATGTCAAATAATGCATATAGCAAAAAAGTCGTCGGTCAATAGTTTCGGTAAAATGAAATTCGAACAAAAAATATTGGAAAAGTGATCGGTTCCCGTAATCCTGTGTGTCAGTCCCTTCCTAAAAAAAGAGACTGACACACAGGAGAAAACGCTCTACAAAACTGAAGTTTTTCTAAAACACGATGTGCCATAATGAATGACCGTGTACAGTAGGTATACGTAATTATCTTTATTGTTTGTTACAGTATCAGAATACGAGCCAGCAGTGAATGAGGTGGAGGTACCAGTTCTCAACCGGGACCTGTGCAACCAGTGGCTGGAGCACAGAGATCTTAACGTGACTGAAGGCATGATCTGTGCCGGCTACCCGGAAGGCGGTAAGGATGCCTGTCAGGTACGTTTGAATAGCAAGTCTCTTAGAAAGTCTTTTAGAAGGAAATTTTTTACGTAAAAATATTTCCTTCTAAAAGACTTTCTGACCTAATCCTTAATATCATGAAATGTGCTGACACATTATATCAAAAGCTGACACCGGTTTCGGCGGGCCACATGTCATTGCAAAAATCCTTATGCATCACTTTCGTCCATTTTGTATGGAATGCAAAACATGCCGCTTTTTTGTATGAAAATGCGTTGCGCATGCAATACGTGCTTAGCTTAACTCAGAAAAACTACTTCATAGCATTGAAAGCGTTGTGTGTACATATAAATAAATAACTACTTATTAGCAAATTTTTAAGTAGGGACCTAACTAACAAAACGAACTATAAGAGCCTTGAAAGATCATGAATACGTCCCTGTAATTCGAGAAATGTGCCGTGAAATGTTGTTACATGTGTCAATACAATATAAGTATTTATTTGATTGAACACAATATTACATTAAGAATAGAATAGAATAGAATAGAATAGAATATTCTTTATAATGTACACCATAAAAAAGAAAGTGAGTGATTAAGTTTATTATTGTGAATCAAATCCTATATTATCGACGTACGAACAATTCTGGATATGCTACTGATTGTTCAAGTTACAAGTACCTATCTACCTACTTGGATATTTTTAGACATATTATTTATTATCAAGCTATAATCTAGATAGTATCAACGCGAAACTGGGCAAACGAGACGATGATGAGTTGCGAATGGGGCAATTTGCGGAACCCTCAAAACAACTTTAATTTCGGAAGTCGGTGTCTTTTGTTTTGTATTTTCGTTTGTGCCACTGACTTCCGAAATTAAAGTAATTTTTCACTTTGTACTTAATGTTTTTTTTGGAAGTCAGTTGTAATTTTTTTGTAAAAAAATGTTTTTGTTTTTCACGTTTTAGTTGTGGTATCTACCCCACACAAATTCGAGTACCACTGCTTCTCTACTTACTCGGTTATTAAAAAGGACAAAGGATGTGTTAATCACTAATAGCCAACTAAGAGATCCTGAACAAATGTTCGATCAAAGTAAGATTTTGAGTATTATTTTAATGTCACATTTAAATATAGCATAATTACCTTTATCAAATTCGCAATAAACACGGTTTTATAGAAAACTGTAAACAACTCGTTTCGTGAAAATTTTCATGATGCAATAAATGATGCTTCCCAAAATAAACTGTTTATTTTTATTAGTTTATTTTGTCTTTCTATTATGAAATGAAAGTGATGTCAATTTAAATTGAAGTTTATAAACTCAAACTTAAAGCATTTATTTCCATTAAACTATTTACAGGCACTTTTGAATCGGTCAGTCAGAAATATGAAGCTAGTTGCCCATTCCAAATCGTATAGTAGGTACCTGTGGAGAAGAACGGGCAAGAAACTCCACGGACACTCTGTTAAATAAAAATAAAAAATTGTTACAAAAAATTGGTTAACTCGTTCATGAAATTATACACGTGAAAACAATGTAGAAAGACGTGCACGTTAGAAGCGTCGCGATAAACAAAGACTATTTAAAAATTAAAATCAGCCATGGCAGATTAGAGTTTATTTATTTATTTATTTATATATACTTTATTGTACACCAGATTATACATTACATAAAGAAAAAGTAATACACTACAAAATATACAATGGGCGGCCTTATCGCTTACTGCGATCTCTTCCAGGCAACCTTGAGAAGAGTTGACCAGTCCCAACTGACGGCGCCCGTTCACGAACATGACGCATGGATCATCACCATTCAGCTCAACCATTTTGAAGGGAGCTAAATGATCCAACACACGCGCCACCATTAGCGAGACATCTGAGTGAGCATGACATACTCACAGCCACCAGGGCACATTCAAGTCAATAAAATACGTATTACCCAGTAAATGGTAGCTTTTTAGTACATAGTACTCACACCTGTGCTCTGCAATTATATAATACAAAGGAGATTGATTTTATACAATGTAAAGATGGTCTTAAAATCTTCAGCAGCTCTTACAGTATTTTCAAATGATAATCAATTAGTTGTGGTTGTGGAGCAGGACCAGCATTGAGCCAAGCATTTTTATCAGCGATGTAATCCCCCAACTTATGATATGCCTGCCTCCATAGTGTGCGTAGGTATATATTAAAAACTTTAAAAAAAAAACATCCGACCTCCAAAAAAAAAAAAAACACTACAAAGTGAAAAATAACTTCAATTTCGGAAAACGGTGTCTTTGGTTTTGAATTTTCGGTTTTTGCCACCAAATTCCGAAATTAAAGTTGTTTTTTTTTTTTGGAGGTCAGTTGTTTTTTTTTTTTTAAATCGTTTTTATTTTTCCCTTTTTAGTTTTGGTACAGCTACCCCACACAAATTCGAATACCACTACCTGCTATGTAAATAACAGTGACAGGAACTTATCATATCATCCACATAGTAGTGGGAAAAATACGTATTATTGAAGCAAACTCAAAAACTATCCAAGCAAAGTTAATACAATTTATATGGGACCAACTTGGGAGCATACCCTTTCATACAATTTTTTTTTTTTAAATCGGTCCACAGTTGACGGAGAAATCGGCGGACATACCATACTTCCTCCTTTTGGAAGCCGGTTAATAAGCTATTGACAAACAGGTCTTAATTTCCTTTGTAGGTAAGGTTCTGAGAGTACTTCGGATGAACTTGCATAGACACAACCTTGTAGCCAGGATTATCCATCAGCAACTTGCTCTGAAATATAATCTTGTGGAATCGGAATGTCGTGATATGTAAAGAGACAAATTATATTTTTAACAAAAGAGAAAATAAATATAAAGCTATGGAAACTTTTCTGCTCCAGCAACTTGTCTTCAAAGTTAACGAAATGCTCTTGACACACTAATAAAGCCCTCAAGAAAACATGCCAGTGAAGCAATAAAACTAAAAAATCTTCTAATACGACTCCCAAACAAATATTTGTTCAGCCAATAGGTAAATCCAATAAGTGAGTAGCTAGGAGCCGACGACAATAAACATGTCTTTGCCTCGTCCAATAAGGAGCACGTATTTACTCTACTCTGCCGAATTCATCGGAGTTCCTTTTGAACGCTACACTTTAATGGTTCAGTGAAGCGTGCTAATTTCCCACTGGAGATTTTATGTAGTTTTTTTTTGTATGTTGTTCGGAGATGTTGAACTTTGTGGCTTGTGAAATATGCCTAGAGATTTTGTTTACATCCCTATTTTTTATATTTACGGAGTACTTACGCATCTCGATAAACTCTCATTCAACTCATGTTATCAATCCGTTGTGCCAAGTTTCAGAACCTGAGTTTGATTCAACTGACCGGAGCAATAGGTAAAAACCTTTGCGACCTTCACCCGATCGACGGTTCTTTCGACGTTACGGGGTTCAAGGGGCTTAGTCAATAATAACTAATCTGATTACTTTAAGAGACGCATTGTCGTATCTACCATGCTCCAGTAGATCCCAAGTCTAAAATAATGTCTTACTTTAACATTTAACAATTCTCTGGTAAGCTGCGTTTGTTTATATACGAGTATACATTCCTAAAAAAATTGCGACTCTTACCTACAAGGAAATCAGCCGATATTGTTTTCGAAAATATTCGTTCAACTATAACAAGTTGCGTAGAAAATTAAATGGGACTGAGAGAAATATTTTAAGTTCAGTTGCCATGATCTAGGTGATATCAACTAGTAAGGAAAATATAAGTAGGTAAGTATCTGTAGTATCTGTAATAAGTCAAAATGTTTTTTTTTTTTAAGTTCAACGTATGTCCTTTCAGTACTTTCAGTAATAATAAGTTATTCAAAGATTCGCGTAACTACAATAATGTTAAAAAAATTATATCACATTGGTGCAAATAATTTGAACTACCGCTACCCAGGACCGTAACTACCTAATATCATAAAATTGGTGATCACCCAGACCATTATTTAACACATCGTTAAAACAAGATCAAAATTAAATTGAAACGAGTCAGCACTTTCAGGGCATGACAATGAGTAAGATGGGTGGGTGCGACCCGACGTGTAGACAAAGCCTAAAGCCCCCAGTACACGTTGGCCGAGCCCGCTCGGCCAACGTGTACTGGGCCGTTTTGCGTGGGGAATGGAAATATGAACTTCCACTTCTTGAATCTAATGCCTTAATTTGCTTGCATTTACGATACAATATGATTAATTTGGATTGGTGGTCTGGTTGCGTGACTAATTCCGTCAATGTTTCCAGTAGTAAGATTTAAAAAAACTTTTTAATTTAAAAAATAATAGGTTACCTCGTATGGACCTATATGAACTGATACCTAAATGAACTGGTTTTGAGACGTGTTGTTTTTAATTTAAAAAAATGTTTAAATAATATACGTAATATATGTTGACTAGATATTGGATGATTTTACGCGGACTTCACTATGTTGGTTAAGATTATAAATATTTTTTCGGATAAATAAAAATCTTTTCAATTTATTTTTGAAATGGGACATGGCAATCGATAGATGGACAAAGGTTTTTGGAAGGAGATAATATGTACCATTTTTAAATGTCACTGAAGCACCAGCAAATAAATTTATATTAAATCTAAGGTAGTATTCCGTTATGAAACCCACTACTTTAATAACATCCATATTACAGATTTTTCGGAAGACATGCAATTGTTACGAAATGGTCAATCATTTTGGTTTTGACCCGTATAATTATGTCCTTTCCTTGTCCATTTTTACCCTTTATTATCATAATTTAAAAAAGAGTTTATTTTATTTTTAATATACGAGTATTTTTCAATCGAAATCCACGTTATCAAGCTACGTCTAACTTTAAATTCTCGTCTCGATCTCTCTTTCAATCGTGTTTACAATTTCCTCCTTCCTATATTTCCAGGGCGACTCAGGCGGGCCCCTGCTGTGCAAGGACCCGGACGACCCCATGCGCTGGTACGTGGGCGGCATAGTGTCGTGGGGCATCAAGTGCGCGCACCCGCGCCTGCCCGGCGTGTACGCCTACGTGCCCAAGTTCATACCCTGGATACATCAGCAGATCGCGCAGTACAATGACGACGATGCCAAGTCAGAAGACATTTAAGGAAAAATAATATTGATGACATCACTTTGGAATAGAAAAATCCGGATAATCAAGGGTCCTCTTTCCCAGAAAATCATTAGCTATGTACATTATACAATCCATTATATTTTTTAAATGTTATACATATGTGAGGATAGGTATTTTAAAGATAAACTGGGTTTATAGATTTGTATTTGGGTTTATCTAAGTATAGTAGAGAAAATCAGGTACACGAAAAGTTTATAATGTCATTTATTATTCTCAAGTGGTGTCAAAATTAACTTGACAATACACGACTGCACGTTTTGCAGAGAACTAGGATTATGACAAGAAATATATTAATAATGACAATAAGTACTTAATGATGACAATAATAAAACAATTATATACAATCGTAAAATATAGTAGATAAGTCAATTTTTCAAGAAGTTCTAAATATATACAATAAATATATACAAGAAAGTTTGACGCGTAAATTATAATATGTCTTGGGGAGTTGACTTAAATATTGCTTTCGACTACGACAATAATATGGCTAAATATTTTCACATATCACTCGTATATCGCGTGATTTAAATTATTTGAAGCTGTGATAGTAAATCATTTATTATGTAGCGAAGAAGGTCGATAATGTAATAAAGTTACCCGTAACTTGAAAGTTGACTTTACATTATAACTGGGCGCACCTCGCGTCCCTCGATACTTTACATTATGACTGGGCGCACCTCGCGTCCCTCGATACTTTTTCTCGGGGTAGTCATTATTTATCAGTGACATAGATATATAACTAATACATATTATACATTATTATGAAAAATTGTTTTAAATAATGTGAATTTTATATGTAAGCTGCTTTTATATGTAATGTAGTATTTATTCTCAAAGCTTTAGCAGACTTTTAGGATGATTGTTTTAGTAATGTACCTACTCGTTATTTTTTTAAATTTATATTCTGTGCTAGTAAGTAGTGGAAGAAATTCTTATTTTTCATGCGTGATCATGAGTCCATCAAATCCAGTAGGCAGGTAGGGTCCCTCCAGCACAGTTTTGGACAAGTTAAGGCCACGAGTGACAAATAAAGTGGACGTCTATAGAATTAAAGTGTATGTTTGTTTGATGTTTGGTGTTAGTAGTTTAGGGGAAAGTGCTTTTATAGAATAAAATTAAATCCCATTCACATGGATGCAGGTTAAAAAAATATAGACAACAATGTTTAATAAAAAAATAGGTGTTAATCTATGCTGTTCTAAACTTCTTCCTCGACGACAATAACTTATAAAATATCGGGTTTATATGTGATAAAATCGCGACAAATAAAGAATATTTAAAAATGAAATTCATTGACCTAAATATAATTGAAATGTAGATATAAATCTTTTTTTTTTGTGACAAAGTCCCAGGTGGAAAAATAATGCTTTTCATCTATAAAGATTTATAGAAATGCTATTTGACAATAATAATATTTGACAATAATAATTTTTGACAATATATTAACTAACAGACGTAGTAAGCTTTGTTAATATACAATTTAGATACTTCTGTTACAGTATTATTTCTAAACATAGGTTGTGTGTCATTTTTTAAAACCTTGAAATTAATGGAACTTGTAATTAAATTAGAGAAATAGCTTTAATAGATTTTAAGACATCATATTATTAGATATAGTAGATGTAGAAGTGGTAAATATTTTTTAAATTTAGGAGAAAAATATACTTAGTTCCTTTTATATGGGTAATGTTTTGATTTTTCGTATGGTCTCTAGATGTTCTGCGATTCAAAGGGGTCTTCAAAAAGACGTGGTTATAGCACAAAGCTATGCTCAAAATAACATAGGTATATTTATATAAGTATAGAATGAAGTAAACATTTTAGCGATGTGAACATGAATGACTCCTAGCTTAATTGGTTCGTTTACTTGGTGGCGATGAAATTATTCAACTATAAAGACAAATAAAATTATCATTATTAACATGAATAGTTAAACTGCAGAGTTGAGAGTTATTCAAAATCTTTCCATAAAATAGTTGATGGCCTGCACAAAGAAATGGTAAGTGCTGTCGGTCAATTGTCAGAGTTCACGTTCACATCGCACTAAATATATTATATTCTACATTTACATGGAAGTATGGTTGTTGACTTCTTACAAGTCTCCTTCTCAACTCGAGCTTTCTACTAGTGTTACGAGAGTAAAAATTATTATATCAAATATTTAAATTATCCGTTTTGTTATAATCATGATATGGAGTTAAGTTCTAATATAATTTAACAAAAATATCATCAATCATCAATAATCATCTTTGTCTATGTAGTGACTGAATTAAAGTAACTTGACAACGAGAACAGAATGAAGAGCGAAGGATCTAAACTGCAAAAGTATCCAAGATTGAACAATTACCGAGCTATTTGAACTGTTCTCGTTTTCACAAGACCTACATGTAATAGACAGTAAGTTAGATTAGGTATAATAAAATAAATTAGTATCTTAGGGCCATGCTTTAGTGTTCTGTGACATCTTATGATACTTGTGATCTCTGCATTATGAACTCTGTATTAAAGTGCTCAGTAGATACATTTGCTAAGTTTATTTTCTACTCGCCTATATGATTGCAATTTTCTATTAATATAATTAATTTTTTAGCACAAATTAACTGGGAGGACGGTATGGTAGCGTAGAAGTACGAAGGCTGATATGGAACAAAGTAAAAATATTTTATGAACGAAAATCACTTCACAACCGAGTACAGAGTAACCAAATGTAATCCGAATATGTTTTAGGTAGCTTAATAAAAACATTTTAAATGCCTTACACATTTTCAAACGTATAGTAACATCATATTGATTGGTAACCTTTAATAGTTGGGATGGAGCGGATCTATGTTCAATATAATTTCAACAGGCGAGCACTTGTCATTTGTATTAGTCTGTCCGTGTTACTTCTGTAGTAGCGAAGCTTAATTTATAGAGATGTGTCTCAAACGAAACTAAGTTCGTTAAAGAATTATAAATAAACATAAAAATGCATTGGTATTTGGCTTTATATAGAACATGTGTGGAATATGCATGTTCAGCTCTTAATGTTTATATGAACGTAGTTTTACATGTTTAAATGTACATGTATCGCGTATATTGTATACTGTTGTAGATTATAATTGCTGTTGGAAAATAAAATCTATGGTAGACTAATTGTGTCGTGTTCAAAGCATATCTTCTCCGAGTCAGCAGGTTTGACTCCAGCCCATAGATATAGGTACTAACATTATTAGATACATACGTATTTGTAAAGAAATAGTGACTATCGTAATTAGCGACAATAAATATTTTGATAATGAACAAAAATATATATTATAATTCTAAATTTCTACTGGTGGTTACCTAGTGGTTAAGTTTTCATAGAAATAATAACGGGATGTCTGAAATAAAATAAAGTTGTGGAAAATCGGTTTTAACCAATGCTAAACAATCAGGTCAAATAAGGTGAAGACCTAACCACTAAATATCCCTGAACAACTTTATATCAAGCTTGGAACTTGAATTACATCGCTTTAGTTAATTTATTTTGTCATAATTTCCTAACTCCTAGATAACTTTCATCGAAGCCCCGCATTTCAGGCTAAAATAACGGTTGTGTATTAAATGTTTAGTGGTGTTAACGTCACTAGTATGACGTCACTTTCTAGTGCTCGCATCGGTGTACTGGCCCCTATTGAATGTTGATCGTTGTAGATTTTATTTATTAGATAATAATGAGTGTTTCTTTACTAAGTAATATATATTGTATACTAGCTGGATACTTGTTATTTTATAGTAACAACTAATGTTAGCACATTGTCAATGAAGTAAGACTTAAATTATACTTATATAATAATTAGGATACTCTCCATACTTAGCAAAATCTATAAAGTTTTAAACTAGTTAAAAATTTACTTTCAGAATCTATCTGGGCTGGTCCTAAATTGTTATTATTTTAAAATGTAAGTACATAAGTGTGGGATGAGAGCTATTATTTCTATGACAGTGTACTAACATAATTTTATTTGAGACTCATTTCTACTCTGTTGAAATCTTTAGATATTTTTATACCTATGTAAGTCGAACGAAACTTTAGATATTGTCAATTTCTTGCCAACGAGTATTGTATGTGCAAAAATATCAATTAATCTCAATTACCTACATACATAGTGTGCTTCGTATCTTAATTTGAACATGATAAAGTATACCCTACTCAAAATAATAATACTAACATCTCCAAACAACGGGACAGAAAAGCCACTAAACAGAAGCTATACCACAAACAAAATTATCATTGGAGCAATTTTAAATAGAAATTGATTCAACTAAAGTTGAATTGTTTCTGGTAAGGGATCTTTGGAAGGTGTGGAAGACAATAAAAGTCATGAGACAATATTTCGACGGAAGTTAAAACTCCGTAGCCTAGTTTGTTGATTTATTGAACTTTTGTATTTTTCCAACATTTAGACTTATGAATCAACCTTCGTAGTTTAGATATTTGTCATTAAGAAATTAGATTAGAGTAATAATCGGGACTACAGATTTGCGTGAAAAATAAGTACTTAGATAAATAAACTTTACGTAAAAAGGTAACGTTTAAACACTTGTTAAAATTGACACTGCTTCTTTATGATTTTTGGCGTCAAACACTCGCTGAATGCGATGCAATAAATTATGGAAGCAAGATATTCGGTAGTAAATGGTTCCTCCTCCATTAAATGTGGATTTATCGACAACATACCTACGCCCATGATTATGTCACCGCGCAAGCAGCAAGGTTTTGACCCGGTTATAGCGACCCAAACTACTTGTCCCTTTATTACTATAATCTAACAATTATATAATTATGTAGACACGTAATAGATACGCACAAATTACTCTGTACTATAAAGCCACTATTTTAGAAGATTTCCGTTTATATACAAGCTCATATCTGTGGAATATACTACTTACATGTTTATTATATCGATGTTATGTGTGCTAGGAAGGCGTTGCTTTCAAAGCTGTTTGTGATTCCTGTTTTTATACGATCCTGCAAACTTGTGCTTGATATATTTAGTGTTACCATAAAGTAGATTTGCAGAGTTTATGTAAAATTGTTTGGTAAATATCTGTGTTGCAAAGAGTTTTACAGACTTTCTTTAACACAGTTTTACTGTAAATTCAGTTTTCAGTGAACACGAAGTGAAGTGAAGTTGTGATCTAATCTCTATAGTATTCTAGAATTTCATTCGATAACCTGTATTAATGTTGTAAAAAAAATTGTGCGAGATTGCAGTTCAGTAGAGTTTTTATATTAGAAAACTAACTCTGCAGAACTACTATCGACCGGCACCAACAAAGTCTGCAGAAACTTTGCAATATGAACATCTTTACTAAACCACTTTTCAACTGATATCTCGCACAAATTCGTCAGTATTATAATAACATGGCTATGGCTATACCAAGTTAAGTTGATCTCGTACAGAACATTTAGTATTGCGTCGTAAGTTTGTCGCGAGCCGGAGCGTGTCGCTTGTAACCCCCTTGTGTAGCTTTACTTTGTTCCTGAAGCTTGGATTAAATATTATAATAAGGAGCGTGTTTCATTTAATTAATACCTTCAACTTTGAAGCATTTGTTACTTCTCTAAATGATAAAATGCAATGTTTTAACAGCGTAAATCAATCAATGTGTTTGCAGAATCTAGATGGTAAATAAAGGTTCCATCTGCATCAAGCGAATCAATTGAAACTACAATGGTAATTGAATTAATATTTTACTAATGGATACAATATAGTTACATTAATCAACAATACGTATAAATAACTAGGCGTTAGCCGCTACCTACTTAGACGTGGTACATTTCCTTTACATATTCGGGCGGTTATTGAAGCAGAAGACGAAAAAAGGCGTCACCATCGCGTAGTAATCGACTAACATTGTTTATTTTTTACCAAACAGTAATTTAAAGTTTGTTCACAGCTCAATTAAATCATCCAAAACAAGTCGGTTTAGTCGGTTACTAATCATTGCTTAATTGACGCATACTGGCACTGGCATGTACCGAGCTACAAAAGCAACAACAACAGATTTCTTTCGTTGAACACGGAAATGGAAATACGCAACATCGATGGTGACGCCCTCAAGTCACATAACTCGTAAAACAAGTGACAGCAAGTGTTGGGAAATATAGATATAATAATGATGTAGGAATAGCTAAGTATTCTAG
The DNA here is from genome assembly GCA_916701695.1 of Agrochola macilenta. NCBI lineage: Eukaryota > Metazoa > Arthropoda > Insecta > Lepidoptera > Noctuidae > Agrochola > Agrochola macilenta. The sequence continues at coordinate 24,622,008 of OU753553.1, forward strand.
AGCGTCGTTCGTCTTTCCCAACACTAGTGACACGATACTGCGGCCCATTTGATAGTAACAGCGGCGGGTCTGCGTTATAACAGAGATTTATAAAACTCTTCGCCGATGTTACTTTGCAGACTGAGGCTTATTTACGGAATAGGACTTTTGGACACTCAAGTTCACTGATGAATAAAAACAACATAAAAAAATAAACATTTATTGAGATTCGAAAAGATTTCTTATTCATGTTTGCGTCAAATAAACCTCAGCCGTATTTTCGTTAATTTTGATTTAATTTACTTGCACTAATTATACGTAACTTGTTAAATACTGCTACAATCGATAATTCATAGCTAAACTAAATATTTAATACATCGAGGACCGTTTAGAAGGCGCACTGATGAATTTGAAGGATTATGAAACGGTTTGACCCTACATTGTAGATCATTTTACTTTACATTTATTGACTTTTGAATTGACTCTCTTAAGCAGGAAGTAAAATATATTTCCTTCCTTCCTTCCTTCCTTCTTTCTTTTCCTTTTTTTCCTTTCCTTTCCTTTTTCTTTAGACTCAGTAAATAATAGTCAGTTTCCAAGAAAAATCTTATAAGACTGGCGTCCTGAGGGGTAGCGGAAAGCACAGTACAAATAAGAAGGACTAAGTTTTCTGCCAAATAAATTATGACCACAATGATACATATTAAGTACGTATGAGATCGATATCACGAGGTAAAACGTCCCTAATGCGCTATGACGGAACTAATTTATTCATAAAGGTCACTTATAAGAGTTGGTGTCTATCAAAACGGCCCTCGTATGAAGCATGAGTTTAAATGAAACAGTTCGCACAACATCCAAGTTCAGTCTTGAGTATTTTCTCTAAATTGACTAATCAATTGATCTGTTACAGTAATTACAATTACAAACGAGTTTACAAGGAAAGTAATGAGCAGAATGAGAATGTAAGATATAAAATACGCTCATGCTTTAACAAAAACTATAAAGGTAATAAAAGGGAATATTTTACATTTGAAAATTGTGATGATGTTTAAAGTATTCGAGTTTTATGAGGATGTATTATGAAAGGTATACTGAGCAATCAAATATTACTATCCAAACATTATTTTCAACATAAACTCTAAGCATCACATATAATGCTGCGATAAATAAAGATATTTCTTTTAATTATTAAATAAAAATATGCAAAAAATTAAACTAGACAAAGCCTCAAATTACGAAAACTAAAGTTACAGTCTCAATAGAGGAGTATTATGACAAATCACGTAACGTATCACGTATAATAGTCAGTATAATATAATACACACAATAAAAAGCGCGCACGCACGATGACGTAAGCGTAATCGCATTTAAAAACATTCGATTACCGAATAATTCAGCTACTTCACATAATTATATTTATCCACAAAACTAATACGTGAATGTTCTACTTTTTATGTAAAAATAAAAACTAAAATAAAATGAATTTTCGTTTACGAGTTAATTTATAATGTAATACTGTTTTACATACATACAAAATTGGTCCATATCTCTCACACACCTTGTTAACAATAGAAAACAACTTTATGTCAAATACAAAGTATATATATTACAAAAAGGAGCTCAATTAATAATTTTTACTTCTCTAATCATTAAAAAATTAAATAAAATTATTAAAAAAAAATATTAATAAATTTATTAAATTAAATTAATTTATTATTTAATCTTCTCTTCTTTTTAATGTTAACTAATAGCCCTAAAATACTTTACTACTGCAAATATAAAAGTGCAATCCTAATCAAATAGCGATGAAAAAACTAAAGAAACAAGGGAAGAGCATGTGAAAGATATGGTCCGAAGTCAACACCAGAATCCTACCGTAATTACAATCGACGTTAGTACAAATTGACATACACAAGGCTTTATACAAACAACTATACAATGTACAAATGAAACAGTTAAATTCTTTAGGCGAACACCTACTTCAACAATTACTTCATAAGTATTCTAAACAAACAATAATATGTCGAACAATTTTAGTCTTTTTAAGAAATAGTCTGGCAGTTATTTATGGTCTAATTCTGTTTACACTACATCTCTACTTGTTAGTACACATTATTTTATCCTAGTCGAATTACTAAAAATCGACGAGTACTTTATCGATATCGTTTAGAGAGTTGATCTCATAGCTATCGATATTTAGCCATTCAAAATATCAGTCTAGTCAGTACATATTATTGTCGACTAACGAAGACTAGTCGATTCAATTTAAAAGCTTGCACGTTATAGCCTGTGGCGTGATTTTAAGAACAAAGGCTTGGAAAGAGAAACCATTCAGGACAGCGGTATTTTTTACTCGTATATGTTGTATACGAGTTACGAGCTATATCATTCTGAACATTTTGAAGTTATTTCTATGAAATCTGTTAAACTGATCCAGACGATTTCTTACACAAATTAATACAACAATATAATATATGTGTAAAGTAATTTATGTTCATTTAAAAATAATACATAAATCTACGTAAATACTATCAATGCAGGGCTTTACAGATAAAATTTAACACTTTATATTAACAAATTATATAGAGTGGTAATTAGTCAGTGGCTGTACAAGTTACTTTTAAAAATAATATTTTGTCTTACAGTTTGATCTTTCTGATTATGTTTTCCTACGGAAGTTTTACTTCAAGATTCAATCAAGAGAAAACTTTTTAATTTATATGTAAAGGATTTTTCTCAAATATGCTTGGATATTCGAGCATTGTTTTGACAACCTTCTTCAATTTAAATCAATAATGCTTTACTGGTCAGATACAACCGAGTAGGCAGCCGGCAATGTTAATATAAAAATCCATATCTGTCGTGTTTAGCGGCCGAATAAATTACTCGTACTAAACTCGTGTTATTTATTAAAAATGGAACGAACTTTTTACTTCGACACATGGCAATCAAGGAGGTAACTTATCAAACATTTTATTTAAATTTCTAATTGGCTTGCAAATAGAGCTGTTTAAAGTAAAGAAGAAACAAATGAACATGTTGGTGCGTGAAAAATTGTCTTTGTTCGTTATTGATTCTGGAATTTATAATGAATTTACTTAGTTTGGATTTCCGCGCATTATTTGAGAAAGTACTATACAAGCCTTGGCCGCAACCAGGCATTGATGGACTCACGTACACACGGCTACACATCAAGCTATGCATTCCCATTATAAGCTGACCTTGGATTGTACGGAAATTCTATACAATGCGAGATCAGCATAAACTGGAAAATTATAACTTGATGTGTAGCCGTGTGTGTTATGATAGTTATGACTCGGCTTCGCTTCGGCCCATATTTTCACGATCGTCCATACCGCAGGCCGCGACAGTAATATACTATTAAGATATAAATATATATAGAAATAGAAAGACTTAAACAGCCACAAAACAATACCCTGTATAGGAAAATCTATGATTTCGATAACATATTACTGGCGACGATATAATTCATTTACTTAAATTTAATGATATGAAGCAAGCGCAAAAGTTTACCAATTTCAAACAATTTTAAATGATTCATAATTTTAATTTTATACCACTACATACTTAGCATCGAAGTTATATTAATATCGATAGATGAGAGGGCCGTCCAAGTATAATTTGTTGCTATGAGCTTAATGTTTTCAGTCACAAAACAGTTCACCTATCGAATTAATATAAAATCTATGCTACAACCTTCGATAATTCTCAGTCGTTAAATAGCCTCTTTCGAGAAAATATCACGTACACAATGTCTACGGCTAACAATATTGAACGATCAAACGTTAACAATCTTTGGTTTGTTGAGTATCAGTTACTAAAATTAGTATTTAGTCGATTTTAATATAGTATTTAGGTTATTCTTATTTAAATAACCAATTTTCGCTTACAAAAACTTGTTGGAAAATTACCCAAATTAAAACATATCCTATTTTAAGATGGGCGAAATACTGGATAGATACTGTTAGTTTACCTTATTCATAGTAACTAACCAACTTTGTGATATCTGATGATAATGTTATAATAACTTGACGTTATGGGCTGAGCAGATGTACCAGGGGTAATTACCGCTCAAAGTTACAAGTGTAAAGATGGAACACTATAAAATAATAACGAAAGGTGATCACAAATACAAATAATTTAAAGCAACGATAGAGTTTAAGTTCACATATTTTTAATTCAGGCGCGATTATACTGATGATTAATAATACACAATCGAATAATAAATTGTTTGCAGGTATGCTTAAAATAAAACGAACAATAGCTACCCCCATATACAAAACGATACAGTAGTATGAGTGAAACAATCCTTTGATTATTTATATTTGTAGTCGCCTATCGACAATTTTCATGTTACCTTAATAGCATCTACTGCAGTGATACAAATACTTCAAATGGATATGTAATAATCTACATCGAGTATTTCTTATACTGTGCTTACGAGGACATTTTACTATATAATTAGCGAGATAATTATACATAGTTATTTGTCGATCGTCATTGTTAAGATAGAGATATTAAAATTTTACAAAGTGATTCTAGATATGCAGCTTTTAAAGTATTTGGATCGGAATGAACAACCTTAAAAAGTAATAGACTCATGGAATAATAAGTTTTGTAAAGATTTATTAGGGAAGTGTGTCTAGAGGTAGAAGATTTGGGAAATAGGCACCTATAATAAAATTAAAAATATGCCGAAGCTCGGAAGCCTGATAAAAAATAAGTGACTACCTGTCACACACTTCCTGTTTTAGGTGAATAGATGTGAAGAACGCACACATGGTCGCGTTTCAAAACGCGTATTGTATCAACAATTTCAATGAATTAAATCGTTCTTCTGAAAAACTCCAAGCAGTAAATAGAAGATTCTAAAAGGTATGTACAGGGAAGACGACAGTTCAAATATCAGTAAAAATGTTTAGCATTTTTACGAATTTCACCCTTATAACGATAGACATAAGATTCAAAAATAGATTTGTAAGAGACAACAGTGCTACATTTACTTTTTAGTCTTTCAACATTCGCTGTTTGGGTTCGAAGTTAGGCCATTAAATAAAATATTATTTATATTGTTTTATATCTAAACTAAATGATCATTAAACAATATTACGTGAGCGCGGCAACTAAGTGTCATGACCGTATTTTCATTCATTTCGGACTCCTGTATTCAATCGCTCTTTTCACTATTCCAAGCATCGGAATATTGGAAACAATATTTAAAAAACCGAAGATTCAATTAGGTACAGCAGCGTTAATTTAAAACATTAATCATTATTATTTTCGTCAATCCTAAAATCAGGGTCAGTTCTATAAGTATTCTACAAATGCCATTTATTATCAACGTTTATAAAACCGTATAGTTGCGCTGACGCAGCGCGTTTCCATTTGATTGTAACTAATAACCATTTCAAAATACGTTTAAATACAAGACATGGTTGTTAAACAATTGTACCTACATACAAAATGCTAATAACTACAATTAAACTAAAACAAGTCGTTACTTAGAACTCTTATGGAATATTCCAATTAAAAATCTTACAATTTTATTCAACCATACGTAAGTTATTCATATTCAATAAAACAATAAATTAATAAAATGGCTTTCATGGGGATCAACTGGCGACAGAAGTGAAAACTATTAAAACTGGTATTAGTGCCATCTGTGTTCTATAGTAGAGCACTACGGCACGAGCATGTCGGTGACGCGAATCCATAAGTTTATGCCCTACCAAAATTCGGTCAACGCGCCTAAAGGAGTTTTCACTTCAATAATACGTTTAAAAACAATTTCCAAATGAACAATCCATAAGTTGTCTAAGTAACCTGTTTGTAACCAATAACTTGTAAGTAATAACCGACCTTATGTTTACCAAGTTAAGGATCTAATTGGACTGCTGTATGGACGCGAGGAAGGCGGGGTCCACAGAGGCTACCTTCGCTGTCAGGAACGCGTGCATGCAGAACAATAAGCTCTGCAAGATCTGACATTCTAGCTCCTGAAAGACATTTATTAAAATCAGTACATTTATTTTAATACTCGAAACAATTGCAAAGATTGATTACTTAAACTTCGAAGAAAACAGCGATAGAGGTTATAATAATTACCTTAGTTTCAATAACTTTAGTCTCAGAGTCTTGGAAGTGTAGTTTTAGTTTCGACTTGCCGTCATCGCTCGATCCTCGGAGCTGAGAAAACCTGAAAATTATAAGAGAATGGAAAAAACAAAATACGGGATTAAAACGAGCTGCTCGCAAATGAAAGGCATGAACATCGTTAAGCTAGGCCTCGTATTCATTGCAACAACATTTTGTGCTGGACGCAGATAATGTAAGTTGTACAAGAATCTTCTAGCGCGTGACCGAAATCGGAACTAACACCGTCATCTTGTTTTTTCAATACATTTCATTAAACAATTTCACAACTGTTTACTAACAGCGCTCGCATTCAACGTCATTCGAGCGCAAAATCTTTGATCCTTGTAGCCCTCTACCTGAACCATGCTGCTGCAACCAACACGTTTGGTTTTTGTTTCAAATGAATACGAGACATTACACAATATTCGCTGTCTTGCTCCAACATTTTGCTTACCTATAAGCCCACACGGGCTTGGCGCCGGGCGTGCCCTCACTGAGCGAGAACCCCGCCGACCAGTCCAGGGTCAGGCCGGCCGCGCGGCCCATGTGCACCACGGTGAACGTCTTCTTCTGTAACAACCAGAGAGATTTAACTACTCTGCTTAACAAGATTTTGAAATTATTAATATTATGACATATCAGCTGACTCGACGGTATGTTGCGAATTACCTCATGAATTTCAGAAATTTACAAAACCTTACAGCGTTCGAATTTATAAAAAAAAAATATGTTACCGCAGCTATTTTATACAATAGGTTTGTAGCAAATATCTTTAATGATGTTGAGGTCGGTCATACCGCGTCAGTCTACTGCGAAAGCTGTATAAATAAAATAGGTATTACTACACCTATCCAAAAGGTAAGCAACTTAGATTCGCTGAAAATATGTAGGTACATAAACAATCTTCTCTCTTGCTGAAAATATAAAACATGCTTGGGAATTCGAGCATTATTTTGACAACCTTTTTCGATATAAATCGAAAATGCTGTAGGTCTACGCAAAACGGCCATCGCTCAGCATAATGCTGCGACCCTATGCGAGACAGAGCCCCAGCGCTGGTTTTCAGCGACAGCCGGCGTTGACGTGATGACGTCAACCGGTGCAGCATAATAAGACAAAAATAAAATTAATAAATCTCAGAGTAATAAATACAATACTTAGTCCTAAATGTTTATATAAATAAAATATAATATTTAAAATGGTAACATTTCGTACAGTCGGCGAATAAAAACTATTTGTTTGACGTTTTGACATATTGGTTATTATCTCAGTATTATGTACTGGTTACGTAATAATTATAACATGGCGTATTAAGTAATTAATGCTATGATGCAATGCATAATATGTAATAACAAAGGATGCATTGCGTGATTGTGTAGCTATGGTTCTTGTAAAATAGTGTTTGTGAAAGTTTTAGGTGTAAATGACAAGCTCCGTGACAATTATTCTGCACGTAAGTAACTGCAGAATAATTGTATATCAGCGAGATTGTATTGGATTTTATTACTATAGGAGTTATATAAATAGGATATATTTGTTAACAAAGGAACTATACCTACTTGACAAGCCTTAGTGCGCCAGTTGAATAACTAGGTTTAACCGTAATTTACAGAAACACGGTGGCGCTCCTAAGCATAAGGGATAAATGCAGTAGCGAAAAACAGACCTTAATAAAGCCCCACTGACGGAAGAGTGAATTCCAAGCAGCAAATTCAAAATTCAAATGTCATTTATTCAAACTAGGCTGAGAATCAGCACTTTTCGAACGTCAAAATTACATAAGACAGTCCCCCAAAACACCCACCCTTCACCACTTCCTAGTGCAAACCCACGACCACCTCCAGGAGATCCCAAGCCAAAGTCTGCATGCCATGACTCCTGAGGTATAGTGAACCAACACAAAAGTACATGGTTAAGATTGAAGGGAAATTTGTTCATGTACGAGTAACTTTTTGTATTGGAATTTAAAGGATTGTATTTTTTCAGGCGTCGCATTGGTGGTGGGAGATCAATCCAACAGCGTGTCGCTGCGAACTTGAAACACCCTCTGAATGCTGTAGTTCTGTGCATTGGCACCGACAGTGGACTTACCAAGGAGCGAAGACTACACTTTAGATGATTTTGTTTCCAAGTAAGCTTTTCATATTACGTAGATAGCGTGGTTTATGGGTTGTAACGCTACCAAACAACAAGTTGGCTAAATGAAGCTTCCTCCTGGCAGCCGTCTTTAATAACTTTAGTTGGTTAATATAAGGAGTAACATGACTTCTTCGTGGGATGTTAACACAAAAACGAACGCAGGCATTCTGGATCCTGCTGGGGTTGCGGGTTTGTCTGAAAGGGATATCGCGGCCCCAGCACACAGGCAACGGAAGGAAAACGGGTGGGTTTTAGTCAGTAAAAGTCTGACACTCCCTCTCGCTCCGCCCAGAGCGGGAGGAGTCATTCGATGATTTCCCACCCAAAAAAAAAAAAAAAGGCATTCTGGATACGTTGGATTACACGCTCCGTTCTTGAAAGCAGGCATGGTCCATAGACTGTGTCACAGTAATTAAGCTTGGATAGGATGATACTGTCAACAAGTTGTTTCCGTACTGGTATACTTAGCTATTTCCGTATTGCATATAAAACCTTTAGCCTATAAAAACAATTTCGGAGAACATTAGTCACGTGGGCCTCAAAGTGCAGCTCGTTAGCCGTTGGTCCCGGTTGTCATTCGTGGATCTTTGACAGTTGTTACGGGTCGTCAGAAGCCCGAAACTCTGACAACCAGTCCTACCAAGGGGTATTGTATTACCCAGTTACTGAGTTGTGGAGGTCAGATAGGCAGTCGCTCCATGTAAAATACTGGTATTCAGCTGCATCCGGTTAGACTGGAAGCCAACCCCAATATAGTTGGGAAAAGGCTAGGCAGATTGATTGGTAGTGTGAACCTCATTTTTTAACTCGTTTACAGATGCATAGGATTTTTGGTAAATAAGATTTTTAACATTTCCCCAATCCCCATTTAAAAAAATCTAGAGATAATATTGTCAATTAGGTACTAACATAAGTAGGTAATAATAATATGATGGACCTTGGAGTAAAAGTGCTTTGCATCTTGTCCCATAGAATTCATAAGTTTAGATTTGTTTTCATTTAATTTATTATGTTTGTGAGAAAGATTTGATTTCCATATGATTAACTCTATAGATTGATCTCATAAAAATGTTATTTTTTCGAATTTTAGTCGGTTCAATTCCCGAGTGTGGCAAGCGAATTTTCGAAAATCTTTGAATGTTGATTTGTTTCGTTTTAAAAATAAAGTAGTGTTTCCTTTACATAAAATTTTATATGTCCAGTATTTAGAGTACTTTCCCTCCAGATGCGGTTAAAAAAATTCACCTGTATACACAGATTAGTTAGATCCGCCATTGATAGATGGCGCTTTTGCTATGGGATACAATTTTCGCGCGCTCATCCCCTTAAATACTTTTTCTACTCTTTGGGATTGACAATATAATGACATTTGCTGGATTCGACGTCGGTCTATAAAATATCGTATAAGTATGAATTAATTGGAAATGTATGGAGAAGGTAAACATGTTTGTACCATATCACATCCACCAAAATGCGCTGATGTGCCGCCAACTGCAAGCTTTTTCCAAAGGCAGGTTAGTTGTTATTTTTATTGAATGCTTTCGAACAGCAGCTTTATCTGCGTACGAGTTCAACGTGTACACCGAATCTACTTAATAAAAAATCATAAATTCATTCCATCATTCATTCACCGACAGACAGCCTAAACCGCTGGGTCTAGAAGCATGAAATTTTGCACAAGCGTCCCTTTTACTACTAAGGTTGGTCGAAGGGAGCACTAAGAAAATATTTTTGAAAATTGATCTTATACCCCTTTATAGGATGAATTTTCAAAAATGGTTTAAATAGGGGATGAAAATTTGCATGGAAATTCGTAATTTTTGCCGAAGGGAAGTGCACGGCTTGTACCATACTAAAATGGTCCATGGATGTAATTGAATTTAAACTTTGTCATGACTGTAGGACTACCAGTTTGTGATTCTGAGAGCTCGATGTGGTCCTTAGCGCTGCGTGATTCGAAGCCTGGTGTTTCCGTGCGCATGGCACCACGGCACGGTGCAGTTCGTGCGCAGCCTGTGGCGCCTGCGCAAGGAGCGCGAGCGCCACACGCACTGCTACGTGTGGCACCCCTACAGCCCCGTCAAGTTCTACTGGGACTGTATGCAAGTATTCTTCGTGTTCGCCGCCTTCCTCTACATGCCCGTGCAAGTCTTTATTAATTGTAAGTTCATTGTTTCTTTGCCTCTACTCTACGGCATGTTTAAATCAGAATTGGCCTTAAATAAGTATTTGAACTTATATTTGCCCTCGTGGTGAAAGGAAACACGCCCACGTAAAAAAAAGGTCGGAGAGTACGTCGCTCGTGGAGGCTCCTTTCGTGCAATCTTTACAGGTGGGGTTTCACGGATGGTGCCGATCCTTAATGTATATGTGGCGTCTCCCCGCAGACCATGGCCCACCTTTTATCTTGCGCAGCATACTGTTACAGGTGCTAGCAGTGCTGAATTCTGGGCCAAATAGGAAATTTTACTTAATATTTTTCATCGACCCGGTAGAAGAAGTGTTTGAAACTACCCGCATATGTCTAGACCGGCTTGGGCAGCCGGTTCAGTGCCTGCGATCGAGTGTACATTGAATCGTTATGTCAATATGTATAATCTTCCGCCGCATAAGTGACATCAGTCTTCAATGAAAAAATACTTTGTTACGTCGACCAAACTTACTGTATTTTACTTCCAGGTCCGGCTCCCCACGACTGGTTTATCTTGTTTACGGATGGCTTAGGATTCCTGAACATGTGCACTCATTTTATCACCGGCTACCTCGATTATGAACACAAGATCATCATCCTTGACCCCAAAAAGATTTCAATACACTACCTCAAAAACAACTTTATTGCAGACTTCATTGGGTGTTTGCCTTTACAGCTTATAGTACTTTTCAGTGAGTGCCAGTATCCAACCCACACAGTCATGTTTATATTCAAATTGCTAAGAAGTATATCTTTGACCCAACAGTGGCACAACGTCATCGGTCAGTTTCAACTATCCTACATCAATTACGTGGCACTCAAAATATTCGTGATGTTGATAATGTTTTTTCATTGGATGACCTACATCCACTATCAGGTGCCGATACTGTGCTATCACTTGTACGACAAAAACGACGCTTTTGTGGCATGGCTGAAGCGATTTCACATATCGGATTTTGAACGGAGCGTTAGTCCAGTATTTCAGAAGTATACCACGAACTTCTATTTGGTGTGTGGTCTGGTCATCGGTGCTGGATACTACACGCCTCTAGACACACAAATCCTGCCAGAGTTGATGCTGTCATCATTTTCGGAACTCATAGGTCTATTGTTTCTTACATATTCGTGCTCTGCATTACTGCGGTTGTCAATATACAGGCAGTACGAGTCATACTGCTTCAAGGGGAAATCGAGGGAGGTGGAAGAGTACATGCAGTTCATGCGCTTGCCAAAGTATTTGAAGAGAAAGATTAGACTGTTCATAAATTATAAGTTCAACGAGCACTTCTTCCACGAGGAGGCGATCCTGAGCACGATCAACGAACAGATCAAGCAGGACATCAGCATGCACTGCTGCCAGCGCCTCGTCATGAACGTGCCCATATTTCAGGACATGCCGGTGGCGCTCATCAACTCTATTATATTTAGTTTACGACAAGTCTTGTTTATGCCTGGCCAGGTAAAATTGTTTATCTTTTTTCAAATAATACTAAGATGCAAAAAAAATAAACATACAATTACCCTAAAAATTCTTGTTATCAGACAGTGGTGGAGTTCAACATGCCGGGCGAGTCCATTCATCTGATATCGTCTGGCACTGTTGCCGTTATGGATGCCTTGGGGAGAGAGGTTTGTGCACTAACTCTTTGCAACTACTGGCATTGTCTTGTTTTGATAGTGATTGAAAGATATTGATCGATCTAATATTACAGGTAGCACATCTCCAGGATGGCGCATTTTTCGGCGAGACCGCACTGTTATCACCGGGAGTAATGCGCACAGCTACCGTTATTGCGATCGAGATTACAGAGATTTACATGTGAGTTCTAAGAAGTATTGATAGTAGATCTTGTTAAACATCATCATTGCAAAGACGTCCACTGCTGGAACGTAGACGATGACGACCATATGTCGCCACATCTATCAGTCGTGTCGATCTTAGTTAAATATTAGGAGTAATTTCACATTGTTCCGTTCCGCACTCTGCAATACGCGGCCGCTAGTATGGTACATCCAGTTTTAGAAAAAGGTCGGCTTCGTGGATTGTCTTGTTTGTTTTTCAGGGTAAGATGCAATCAGTGCATTTTGATGGCGTGATTTTGACAAATCGATGCGTAAGTTTACGCTACGTCTTCATAGTATTTTCTCATTTAAAATCCGAATATGCCATGTAACCGGGGCGGGTTAAGACTGCAGTGCCGCTACATAAATCAATAAAAAAGCCTTTTATTTCTTGTGGATTATACATATTATTCTACATAATATCAATCTCTATGGTCTATCTAATCTAATAGTAGCAGTACTTTTACCTATATATTTGAAGTAACATTTTATATAAAACAGTTTCTTATTTCTAGTATTAGTATTCTTATTTTAGTTTTGTTAGTTTTACATTTCATATATTCAAGTATTAGTAGTCGTTTTTGTAAGTATTTGTTAATATTAATTATAATAGTTTTGCACAATCTACAAGTACCCCAGGATGGGTGAAGGCCTCCTCCAAAGATCTCCATTTATCTCTATCCTATGCTACTTGTATCCAGAGTGGGCCGGCTGTTCTTTTATTTTCATCTTCCCAGAGTGTTAAAGGCCTCCTTTTATTCCTTTTACCTTGTGGACCGCGCCACTCAGTCGTTCACACGGTCCACCTCTGGTCTGTAAGTGCCGCTTACATAGCGGCCGAAATTTACCGTGGAATGATAACACTAAAACGTTATTTATAAAAGTAAGATGGTGTGTTTCCGTAGAGAGCGTTTTCTGACACCCGTAAAGTCAAATCCCGATGCTTTCATTATCATGACAGCCGTCTGCGGTCTTATGTGGCGGCCAACGCTGTCGTAGGAAACCCAAGCTTTATAGGTGTGCTGCTATAGTAGTGCGTGTGTGCAGCCTGGACGGCGCGTCGTTCCAGTCGTGCCTAGCGCCATACCCGCACCTCAAGCGCCGCATGGAGGATGCGGCCGCGCGCCGCGGACAAGACGGTGCCGCACGACGCAGCTCGACCCGGACGCGCGCGCGCCGGCTGCGACCCTAGCGCCCTCCTTGCACCTCACGCAGCTCGAGCCAGCCGCGCGCGCACCTGTTGCGACCCTAGCGCCCTACCCGCACCTCACGTAGCTCCAGCCGTGCACGCGCGCGCCGGGTGCGACCCTAGCGCCCTCCTTGCACCTCACGCAGCTCGAGCCAGCCGCGCGCGCACCTGTTGCGACCCTAGCGCCCTACCCGCACCTCACGTAGCTCCAGCCGTGCACGCGCGCGCCGGGTGCGACCCTAGCGTCCTCCTTGCACCTCACGCAGCTCGAGCCAGCCGCGCGCGCACCTGTTGCGACCCTAGCGCCCTACCCGCACCTCACGTAGCTCCAGCCGTGCACGCGCGCGCCGGGTGCGACCCTAGCGCCCTCCTTGCACCTCACGCAGCTCGAGCCAGCCGCGCGCGCACCTGTTGCGACCCTAGCGCCCTACCCGCACCTCACGTAGCTCCAGCCGTGCACGCGCGCGCCGGGTGCGACCCTAGCGCCCCTCCCGCACTTCACGCAACTCCAGCCAGCAGCGTGCGCGCGGGTTGCGACCCTAGCGCCCTACCCGCACCTCACGTAGCTCCAGCCGTGCACGCGCGCGCCGGGTGCGACCCTAGCGCCCCTCCCGCACTTCACGCAACTCCAGCCAGCAGCGTGCGCGCGGGTTGCGACCCTAGCGCCCTACCCGCACCTCACGTAGCTCCAGCCGTGCACGCGCGCGCCGGGTGCGACCCTAGCGCCCCTCCCGCACTTCACGCAACTCCAGCCAGCAGCGTGCGCGCGGGTTGCGACCCTAGCGCCCTACCCACACCTCACACCTCACCTTTTTGACAAAATCTACTCATCACACTGTTTTTTTATGAGTTGTATTGCAATATGTGGTTAGCTAGTGACCTCGACAATTGATCATATTATTTATTACTATTAGTAATTAACTGTTTGTTTATTTATTTTACCTCGATGGTCCTAGTTTATCATTTATAACTTCCAGTTACAACTATATGTAAGCGGGCACGCCCTTTATGCCTGGTGGCTTTTATTAAGATATTAAGTTCTGTTTACGTTTTGTTTTTTATTTCTGCCTGAGTATAGTTCTCGATGATTTTGTTTGGTATATTGGCGTGTGCTAGCTTATATATGGCTAATAATTTAAATTATGTTTTGTGTTGCTTAATGTAAATTATTTTGAATACTATTATATAGAATCTTCTTTTTGTTCTTTTAACTGAACAGACAGCTGTGCAGCTGGGGAGTTTGTTGCGCCACTTCTTCTTCCCAGCTAACGCACTAGGAAGTGGTGAAGGGTGGGCGTTTTGGGGGACTGTCTTATGTAATTTTGACGTTCGAAAAGTGCTGATTTTCAGCCTAGTTTGAATAAATGACTTTTGATTTTGATTTTGATTTCACGCAGCTCCAGCTGGCTGCGCGCGCGCGCCGCGGGCGACCTTAGAGCCTTACTCGCACCTCAAGCGCCACATGGAGGACGCGAGCCTGAGAGAGAAGCTACGTAATGGGTTGCCGATGCGTTGCAACACTTATGACTGTAACACCACCTCTTATAGTAGTTATATTACTTCTGTGTAGTCCTGTATACTTCATCTCTTCCCGACACAGAAGCAAGATTAAAATAATATTGCTATAAGGGATGGTAGTAGGCCCCCAGAGCGGCCTACACCTAACACCGTTGCAGTGCGTTGTCGTTGTAACCGGCGTTGCAATGCGACACCGCATTGCCCGTGTGGCAGTACGTCGAAAACATAGCGGTGCAACGACGTACTTCACTCTAAACCATGTCTATGACTATTGCCGGTCGTTTACACGTCATCCGGTTCCGACAATCGCACGTTCATGGTAACAGTTTGACATTTATAGCGTCCTTATTTTGTATTAAGAGTGGTTTTGGTAGTTGAAGTGTTTTACTATTGACGTGCTGACCATACTGTGTCTGCACACGAAATATGAAATGTATTGGTTTGAGTTGTTTAATTAACTCGATTGACAAGTGTCATTTTAATTATTAAGTAAGATATTGATAATAAACTAAGTGTCAAAGCAGAAGAGTCATCGTTGTCACGTAATTTTATTATATTCAAAGAAATTCCAAGTCAAAGCATTTATTTCAATTAATCCATTAAGGGCCTTACTCTCGTTTAGTGCCGTAAAATGGTCACTTTAAAAAGCTATCTTCTCATTAACGGCTTGGTTAAAAGATTTGAAAAAAAAATATATTTACTATAGATTCATGTACAACGTTTCGGGAACAGGACTTTTTTAGTATGGCTAATACTTTTGCTTTAAAAATTTTTTTTACCAAAACGCTATTTTTGGCTAATATTGCATACTACTTCTGAACGGCTATGATATTAAAAATTTTCAAATTTTTTGTCGTGTGTATCGTTTTCATGGACACCGAACGTTGGAGATGTATCTCACAACAAGTTACCCAATTATATAAGTTAGGTACCTATTTACCTTCTTAGCTACTAATTGTTTACATACTTTTAACTCAAACCACGAAAAAAAAAAAAAACTTGGTCTTGTTTTTATATTAGGGGTACGTATATTTTGTATATGAGTTTACATCCATATCCAGACAAACGAGTATCCGTTTCATCACTAATATTAATCAATAGGCGCCTAATTTTATGCGTCTAAAGAGCCTAAGCGAGTGATGACTGGTGATAATACAGTACATGTAAAGAAGAGCAGTAAAACCTCAAATTATACCTACGATATAAGCAAAGGTATCTTGAGATTTTATCTGGCTGTAGCACATACCCTTACATAAACATTCTGCATCGAGCTGAGTACAATACATTTCGTATTGTGTCGCATTTATTTTATTATATTATAAATAATATTAAAATCCCATTTTTAATATTATTTATAATATAATAAAAATTACGGTTGATTATAATCGTATGTACCATCGAAGAAGTTCATATCTATACACCGTAGGACTATTTCTGCTTGCAGCGCTCGGCCGCCATTTGAACCGGGGCGGTAACACATGTGGTCATCGCGTTCACGGGATTTTGTTTTCAAACTGCTTAGATATGAAGTTCTTCGATAGTACCTACTGCAGATTACCTATGGTAACAAGCCATTTTTTTTTAAATCAGCGTGTTTAGTGTGAATCTTTGACACTATGTATTCTGATTACCATAAATAATAGTATTTTTTTGTAATTTGAACGAGGTCGAATATTATGGTCACCCTACACGACTTTATGACGTTTCGACTCATATTTTTTTTAATGATGAATACCTTTATCAATATCTCTGAAGTAAGAACATAATTAATAAATGGATAATCAAAATCCTTGTTTTTTATTATTCTTAGCTCGGAAAGATGTTATTTATCTGAATTTACGGACATCGCGTAAATATAAATTATAGGAATATTTGTCTTTTACTAATTGGTACTTTTCATAAGCCCACATTCGCACGGACGTAATAATATCACGGTGGGATTTTATCGCGCACTGTATTTTCAACTTTCGGTGCTTAGCCGAGCGTTGAGAATGTACGTGGCGTAACGTGCTAGGACGCACTCTCGTCCCAGCGCGTTGAAACTCTCGGCGCGAAGCAAAGCGTAGAAAATCCAGTACACAAAAAAAATCGCTGCGATATTTTCACGTCCGTGCTAACGTGCGCTAACACTTTTATTATTTGACTTGTATTGATTACATAGTAATAACAGTATTTGAAGTTTAGTAAAAGGCATAGGTACTGAAATAATACAGAAAAAGCATTATTTTTTTAAAGTTGAGACCACCCTAAACGAAATAAATAAACTTAAATAGGCTTAAAATAAAAAAAGACAATAATAATAAATATCCCAATAATTTATATTTACGCGACGTGCGTGTGAATACTCTACTCTAGCGCCGCGCGCCGTGCATCGGCCGAATTTCCCCCAAGGCGGAAGGCCATGCTCGACAACAATGTATGGGTACCTGCCCGTATTTGTATGAATTATCTACTAGCTAGATTTTCTCTACAAGGCCTAAATCTCGAGATTAGTCGAAATATCCTAATATGTTGAGATCTCGGCATGGTAAATAAATTTCCAAAAAACACATTACTAATCTGTACATTCACTAACGTTTCCCCATAGTAGTCAACAAAAATAAAGCAAATAATGAACATACCTAATTTCTAATAATAAATATAAATGCTGTCGACTCGTTATGAATGAATGGCAAGTACCTACAGCTAATAAAAGCTATAGTATCTATTCACTCACTGACCACGCGCCCGCATTGTTTTGTCAAACAGAGATAGCAATATTCCAAACGAATTTTGCACACATCTCGATTTGCAGTGCGAGCCGCGCTCGCCCGGCCCTCTCGCTCGTTTTTTTTTTCCTCGCACAATTCATTGTAAAACGTTGTATGATACACGTGCGTAAGATGATTTTCGCGCTTGTAGCATAAATAAATATTTTCATACGAGCTAACAATTGGGAAAACAAAAACAAGCCTTACAGTAGTTGCCTATGATATGTAACATTTGACATCTCACCTTGGTAATAAGCATCATTAAAGGGGTGCCCCGCCTCGTCAAGGTCGTTTCTGACTACTACGAGTAACTCTAGCACCGCGCGCGATCAATGGTCAAATCAAATAGCGCGCGCTTCCGCGGCTTCCTATTACACTTCCGTCCCTTTTCACGTAATCACTCCCACAGATTTCATTATTTAGATTTAGATTTAAATTGCAGGAAACCGAGCGGAAAGATGCTACACATCAAAAACCGGCCAAGTGCGTGTCGGACCACGCAATGAAGGGTTCCGTAGTTGGGATGAATTTATCCTAAGAACAAACTTAACATTGTAGTTGAAAAACATGTTCTCCCATACGGAATGTATGGGAGATCATGATTTTCAAACTGCAAATTTATATTGGTTGACTATTACTCGTTAACCTGTAAAGCCTACTTAGCTGTGATAGTTTTCCTTTTAACTTCGTTATATATACTACTGCTGTGATTTTTTTCACAAATCAAAGTACAACCATTTAGTTGACACTTGACTTGACTTGAAAATGATTTAGGGTTAGTCAAAACCGTTTTTGTAATTAACTGGTTAATTAATGAACGGTATTATAACGGTTTATGAACAATATTAACAGGTATTTCAAAACGGGTTTCGCGTCCTGATCTATCAATACAAATATCAGCCTTGCATCCACCATTCCCTTAATCGTAGGTAAAAATACCGACCTACGTGCGCATGTCTGCGCCCCTGCATATTCTTTGACCGTCGTTTTAGTGTAGCGCGCACGCATTTTTCGTATTCCAGGGGTAGGGCGTTTAGCTCCGCCCACATGCGCAAGGTCAGTGAGCCTACTAATCACCTTAAGTATGATTTCCAGCTGCGACCGCCCGCTGCTTAAGAGCGTTTACGTCTAGCGCGGGAAGTCAAGTTTAGGTAAATTCTTTGCAAAAATCACTCACACAAGCACGCGTACATGTGTGCGTATAGTTAGCGCGCTCGCTGTTTATAGTCAGACTAACCCACTTTTATCCGTTCAGTTTAGAGCAATAATTTATAGTAACTATTTAATTAAATGGAATTTGGAATTGTAATCCTATAATTCCTCTAAATAATAATTTTGTCCGCACGCCCGTGCCTACGGTGGCCGTAAATCGGCTTGCGACTCCCGACGCCCGGGGCGTCTCCTGCGGCGACAAGGGGCGCGAGGGCGCGAACCTTGCCTCTCCCTCACGCGATCCGCCTCCTCCTTCGCGAGCATTACTGCTTCACAGAAAGAAGTGACGGCCTCCCATGCACTCTCGCTTCGAACCATGGCCTGAACCAGGGACGGACGCGAGAGATAACTGCTGCCGATCGCTTCCACAAGGACACGGCGGTGCCCCGCCCAAGCCGGGCAGACCTCCACCGTATGCTCCACCGTGTCCTCCGGGCGATCCACACAGTGGTGACACCCGGGCGTTTCCCGTCCCGATCCAAAGTAATACCTAAGAACACAGTGGTGACCCCAAGGTCCAATTCTGTCCCATTTACTAGTAAATTGGTTTTCACCTGCTTAACGTTAGATGTCAGAAATCGAATACATTAGTCTTTTTCTCGTTTAAAAGTAAATTATTAACACTAAACCAATGCACTATTTTAGAGAGAGCATTATTTACATCGTCAATAACTGTCTGTTGTTACTAGCTTAAATATAAGTGATGGGTCATCTGCTCGGGCGCCGAGCTCTGCACGAGGAAGACTACGTACTCACCCCGAGCCTTATGACCGAGTTGACGATGTTGGCGGTCCAGGCCGCCTCGACGCGCAGCAGGTCCTGGCGCGTCTCGGCGCTGAAGTAGCGCGGGCCGGGCGCGCTGGCGCCGGCCGGGCCGGGCGCCGAGCTCTGCACGAGGAAGCAGTGCTGGCGCCAGTCCACGGTCTCGCTCTCCTTCACCGTGCGGAACATCGTCTGGTACACTTTGAGCGTCTCGGGACACTTTGCTAGCTCGGTTATGTTCATCTGGGAAAGAAAGATATAGGTAGTTAGAAGATTGTTAGTAAATTGATTAGGTATCAGTTTTAAGGTTGAAAACAACTTTTTACAAAAAAAAAAACAACCGACTTTCAAAAAGAACACTACAAAGTAAGAAATTACTATAATTTCGGAAGTGGGCGCCGGCTTCCGAAATTCTGTTTTTGGTTTTGAATTTTCGTTTTTTGCCACCGACTTAGTTATTTTTGTCTTTGTAGTGTTTTTTTGGGAAATCAGTTGTGGTTTTTTTTTTGTTTTCACTTTTTTGGTGTGATATCTACCCTACACAAATTCGAATACCACTGCCAGCGTTATTATTTTACACAACTAGAATAATTCGCCAATTTTAACTGCCTAGACCTTTTTTCACGTTACTCTACATTTGTGAAAACTGAAAGTACAAGCAAAAAATTATTTTTTTAATGTTACATTTTACAATTACTGTTTACAGTACAGAGTGACTTTGAATTTAAATAAAAAAAGTACATGTTTCTGTTTTTACACACCTTAACCCTTTTTTAATGTAACGTAACATAAAAATGTTACATGAAGCATGGATTGATGTTTTTGAGTGTTTCTTCAACAAATAAAGACACAATATTCCCTAAGTAATTACAGACTGAATAACACAAACAAAATAAGTTTTCAGATAATAAGATTTAGATCAAACATACTTACGGGTGTGTAATGTTTGGTATAATAACAGGTAGTCTAATTTTGTTGGACATAACTTTCATATGATATAATTTCATATGCTATAAAAATATTTAACCTAATTTCATATGACCGTTATGACATTATATTTGATATAATTTTCATTTTCTCTAATTTCATTTATTATAATATTTATATAATAGCATTATACATTTTGAAAATTATATGAAATGAACGTTTCATTTCATATAATTTTCAAAATGTATAATGCTCTTTTCATATAATATTCATTTGACCTAACTTTCATATTAACTAATTTTCTAAGGTAACGCATCGTTCTTGAGAAAAGCAAATTATATTGTAACCTATCCTCAAAACATTAAAGTTGCTTCTGCATCGGCTGTGTCTTTGGTTTTGAATTTAAGTTTTTTGCCACCGACTTCCGAAATTAAAGTTATTTTTCACTTTGTAGTGTTTTCTTTCGGAAGTCGGTTGTTTTTAATATGTGGAAAATGTCGTGGGTTCTACATTTACACAAATTTTGTGTAATACTGTAATGTGTAACTGTTTATTTTCCCAAATAAAATAAAATGCTCGGTTGATAGACATCGCAGACTGGCCATAGGATTTAAATCATTACTGGGCGCTATGTGGATGTACTATGCACAGTTATTTATTTATTTATAGTTATTTAAAACGGTACAACACCAATTACATTACTTAACAAAATAATGTCAAATACATAATAATGTCTGGACGTTAAAAGAGGTGACTTCCATGTTTCTTTTGCTGGAAAAAGCCACATCTGCGTCTATCGTGACGAAGCTTCGCAAAGTGATACGATAAACGCAGATGTGACCCACCATTATTGGTTATCGTCGCGATAGTTCGGGCTGCGTAGCACTTATCGCCTGGGTGGCGCGACATAATAAGTGTTGCACGTGGTCGGAATAGCGTTGGTCATTTCGATTTTTGTTTCCGGACAGCGTAAACGCTCTGTCGAAATAATGGAGAGCCATCTTGGATTATTGCACGACAATTCATTAAAATTATGAAGCCGCGTGATCCATTTTTAACGAGCAAAACATACGAAGCTTCGGCACACATTGCTCTGTCACGATAGACGCAGATGCGGCCGGGGCATTTCCGTGTTTCTTCTCAAAGTATTCGGTTAGGAAACATCAACCTCATAAAGCTTTTAGGTTTTTTTTAAAAGTGTAATTATGTTTTTTTACAAACAATTTACACAAATAAATTTAAAATATCATTATCATATCGGCCTAACCCTTCAGGAAATACAGGGGTTTTATAGTTCTTTAATTAAATGAAACAGTACCGGCGGCACATCGAACAGCATGACGTCGGTGCCCTTGAGCAGCAGGAACTTGGCGCGGTACGTCTGCCACGCCTGCTGCGCCTGCACCACGCCCTCGTGCACCCAGCCCATGTACTCGATGCGCTCGCCCACGCCGAAGTGGCGGTTGAATAGCTTCATCTGTGAGCCGAAACGAATATAATAGAAATCGTTTATTCGCTATATTGTATGTATGCGGATAAGATTTCCATTACATTTTACAACATATTCGGACAATTGAATCTAATTTAATTTAAAAAATATTGCAAGTAGGTATGCTTATATGCATACAAGGTTCTATAACATGATATAAAATAACAAAAACATAATACAAAGAGAATTACAATATCTTACATAAATATTTAAAACTAGCTGCACCCCACGGTTTCACCCACATAAGTCTCCATCCCGTGAGAATATCGGGATAAAAAATATGTATGTCCTAATCCAGGTCATGGTCTACCCATGTGCCAAATTTCACCGAAATCTGTTCAGCCGTCGCATTTATAATATTTTACAACTATGAAAACAATAATTGTAATTTACCTATAAGCTTACACTGTTTAATCAGATGTTGTCATTATAAAAAAAAAACATTTATTAACAGCAGCCAGCGCCGCCAGCTCCTCCGCGTGGATCATGTGTGCAGTACTAACCTGTAGGTTGGTAAGTCCCACAATGTTATCGGAGATGCTCTTGAGCCAGTGCGACAGCGCCGCCGGCTCCTCCGCGTGGATCATGTGTGCAGTACTAACCTGTAGGTTGGTAAGTCCCACAATGTTATCGGAGATGCTCTTGAGCCAGTGCGACAGCGCCGCCGGCTCCTCCGCGTGGATCATGTGTGCAGTACTAACCTGTAGGTTGGTAAGTCCCACAATGTTATCGGAGATGCTCTTGAGCCAGTGCGACAGCGCCGCCGGCTCCTCCGCGTGGATCATGTGTGCAGTACTAACCTGTAGGTTGGTAAGTCCCACAATGTTATCGGAGATGCTCTTGAGCCAGTGCGACAGCGCCGCCGGCTTCTCCGCGTGGATCATGTGTGCAGTACTAACCTGTAGGTTGGTAAGTCCCACAATGTTATCGGAGATGCTCTTGAGCCAGTGCGACAGCGCCGCCGGCTCCTCCGCGTGGATCATGTGTGCAGTACTAACCTGTAGGTTGGTAAGTCCCACAATGTTATCGGAGATGCTCTTGAGCCAGTGCGACAGCGCCGCCGGCTTCTCCGCGTGGATCATGTGTGCAGTACTAACCTGTAGGTTGGTAAGTCCCACAATGTTATCGGAGATGCTCTTGAGCCAGTGCGACAGCGCCGCCGGCTCCTCCGCGTGGATCATGTGTGCAGTACTAACCTGTAGGTTGGTAAGTCCCACAATGTTATCGGAGATGCTCTTGAGCCAGTGCGACAGCGCCGCCGGCTCCTCCGCGTGGATCATGTGTGCAGTACTAACCTGTAGGTTGGTAAGTCCCACAATGTTATCGGAGATGCTCTTGAGCCAGTGCGACAGTGCCGCCGGCTCCTCCGCGTGGATCACGCCCGTCGTCAGCTGCGGCCGCGCGCCGCGCACCTGCACAAGGGAGTGTTACCCTACGTGAGCATGCGCGCTCCGCATGAACACGCCGCGCTCCGCGTGAACACGCCGCGCTCCGCGTGAACACGCCGCGCTCCGCATGAACACGCCGCGCTCCGCGTGAACACGCCGCGCTCCGCATGAACACGCCGCGCTCCGCATGAACACGCCGCGCTCCGCGTGAACACGCCGCGCTCCGCGTGAACACGCCGCGCTCCGCGTGAACACGCCGCGCTCCGCATGAACACGCCGCGCTCCGCATGAACACGCCGCGCTCCGCGTGAACACGCCGCGCTCCGCGTGAACACGCCGCGCTCCGCGTGAACACGCCGCGCTCCGCGTGAACACGCCGCGCTCCGCGTGAACACGCCGCGCTCCGCATGAACACGCCGCGCTCCGCATGAACACGCCGCGCTCCGCGTGAACACGCCGCGCTCCGCATGAACACGCCGCGCTCCGCGTGAACACGCCGCGCTCCGCATGAACACGCCGCGCTCCGCATGAACATGCCGCGCACCGCATGAACACGCCGCGTTACATACACATCCTACGGAGTACAGCGGGCTCATTGCGAAACACACTGACGATGAAGATGCCTTTCATTTTGACAGTTCGACAACATTGGCCGTTTTCACACTGCGACGATAACGATACCGACATATCTTCAGCTCGGACGACAACGATATCGGCCGACAATAACGGGACCAGTGTTGGCATAAAACGAATAAGTTGTTTTAAAACACGTATTTTAAACAGTGTTGTTTATTTTTTATTGTTAACAGTTTGAAATAAAGCAATGTTTTTTTATTAAGTGTTTAAAAATCACAGTATAAAACAAGTTTAAATAATGTTTTAAACATTAAGAAAAAAAAAATGGTTTTAAATCGTGAATGAATGGAAATAAATGAAAAGTTATACATTTTAATAACTTGAAATAGCTTGAAAAGAAATTAAAAAGGTTAAATAGTTTTATATACACTTTGTCGCTGGTCGAAATAAAGTAATTCAGAAATCAGAAATCAGAAATAATTTATTTGCAAAGAATGTAGGTAACAAAACATAGTTTTGATGGTGTAAAAAGAAGAAAAACAAAAGATCCAGTACATTCTACCGTATGGTATGCAACATTAAGCACTATCACAATCATAATTATTGCAAATCTATATTAATGAATAAGTGTCAGGTAATCAGTTTTTAATGTCTTTAACCTAACTTCTTGAAAGTTGAATTCACCGGGAAAATAATAGTCATAGTATATAAAATTTGAATCAAACTTAACAAAATGAAATATTATTGAGCAATGTCATAGGGTGTTGTCATTTAAAAATTCACTAACAGCGTAATAGCATTTTTCAACTAGTAGTTTCGTTAATTTCTTTTTGAAAGAATGAATAGTATAATTTTTAATGTCATTAGGTATTTTATTGTAAATAACTGGTCCCATATGCATAATATTTTTTCGTAATAATGCTGTTTTGAAACTGCCTGTATGTAATAGACCTTTGTATTGGGATCTCATTAATGCCGGTCTTGAAGAATGATTTATCATTGTTTCAAAAAGATTTCTGTTCGTTTTAACAAATAATTCGCAGCAACTATTTTGGAAATTCCCCTTATTTGAATATAGTCCATCCTACCATGTGTATCTATACTTAATTAGTAATTCCCAGCAATAATTTTGGGGACGACCCCATATTTAGATATACTTTTTGGTAAGGTACATCTAAGAACGAAAGTCGGAATTCGCAGTTCTGAACGTACAGAGTGTACTGGGTGGTTCAGTATTTGTGTTACATACCTACGTTGATTACAAAAAAAAGGATGTTCACAGATTAGATATTTTATTAGTTAGTACTAACACTACTAACTAACTATAACTAGTATTACGCGGTAGTGATTATTATGTTAATCTTATCGTTTTTTGTAAATGTTTCCTCAGGTAAATTTTAAAATTGTCTAGTAAATGAATTATATTAGGCCTGACCGATTTGTGTTGATAATAAATATGATATTTAAAACGATCAATGAAAAAAAAAAGGTTTTTTTTTTATCAAGAGCTTTTTTTTTTTTTTTCTTTGGACGTTTTAGCATATGCCACAGCAGCATATGCTGCATCGCCGAGCAATTACAAAAGTGTTATAGTGTATTCGAGATAATAATGGCAGCAGTCAAGTGCACTGTATCGTCCGCCGATATCGGCACGACAATCAATGTCGGCAACGATACTGTTGACTACACCGATACAGTGTGACAGTGTTTAGTAGTCATTGGAAACTATCAGTCCGACGATGTCGCTTCGTTATAGTTATCGTCCAATGTGAAAACGGCCATTCATTTGTTACGCGATCGATAAAACGTAACATGAAATGTACACACTATAAAACAAAGCTAAGTTTTTGAGTTACATTTCATGTTACAGTACATTTTAGACGGCTGTGTTACATTTCAACAATCTGTACCCGGCAATAATTGGCAAAATCAACCTCATTTTGAAAATCATGAAGAAAAAATAATAATTTGACCCAGGATAAAAACTTCATACCTCAAACGCGCCAGGCCGCAGCTTGTCTGTTCCTAGGACGTATCTCGTTACGTAGCCCATCATCAATGGTACTGAAAAGAATACGAAAAAATATTTGTAAAAACCGGTCAAGTGCTACTTAGATTTAGACAAAAATGCTGAATTTCCATACAAACTTTCATCCTTTATTTAACCCATTTAGATCCCCTAAATCTTTATATTTAAAAAATCCTTTAAGAGGGTTTATCCTAAAAGTTGGCAACGTCGCAAATAACTGTCAAATATTTACCTGTTTAGATTCATATAGCAATATTACTGAATAGAAATAAGAAATGTGGCTAACTAGCGAACTAGAATATTAATAATGAATTGCAATTATAACATTGGATTTGATGTTGCACCCGTTTTAGGTGTAAAAAACGCGTTTGGAAAGTTTCCAAATAGATTTTTTTCATCTAAAACTAAGCATTCAGTGTTACGATATTAATTATTGCATTTCATAATCAATATTCTAGTTCGCTAGTTAGCCACATTTTTTATTTCCCCCAGTCATATTGCCAAATTAATCAAAACAGTGAAATATTTGACATCTATTTGCGACGTTGCCCACTTTCAGAATAAACGCTCTTAATGCTCGCATCGTTACAGAACGTATTCCTTTTGGTATCCCAAACTTGAGGGTATTATTGAAACCATGTCAAAAATCGACTGGCATTTTATGAATTATTATTTTTCAATTAACTTTCTTGTTTATTAATTTTTTCATTTTTCGTGCAAAATAATTCGAAAAAGTCACGATTATTTATGTAAAACACACTTAAGTGAAATATAACAAATAAAAATAAATCATTATGGACAAAAATTGTATTAATTTTTCAATTTTTGTCGTCTTAGCTTTAAATATGAATGAAACATCAACTCCATTTGAAATAAGATTAGACATTTAAAAAAACCTTTTTACAGTCCGTTCAATTGATGTTGACTAGCTAGCTTCATCTTTCTGACTCACCGTCCCCTTGACAAATTCAAAAGTGCTTGAAATAAATGCTTTGAGTTTGAGTTATTTTCGAAACTATGTATTTTTGGTAATTACAATTTACAGTGTCATGGGATAAAATTGTAGACATCGGCCTGAGTACTTTGCATCTGAGAGAGAAACTGTGAATTTTGTCAAAATCTTAATTCTAGATGGCGGCTGCGAAAGTTTTCAAAATTTTCGTCATTGGTGTCGTTTTCATAATTTTCGAGGGTGGTAAAGCCGAAAGTGAGATCAAGATGGCGGCCGCGAAAACATTCAAATTTTCTTTGTGGGTGTCTTTTTCATAGTTTTCAAGGGTGTTCAAGTGGAGTCGAAATGTACATCCAAGATGGCAGCTGCAAAAATATTGTTTTTGTTTTAAATCATACGTGAAAAGGAACTTCGTTCCTGACGGATTTTTTTTTCAATTATAGCATTTATAATCCTAGAGTTATGGGATATCAAAAGAAACATTTTGTAGAAAGAACTCTTGCGCAAAATTTCATGCTTCTAGACCTTAAATGCATAAGATTTGCTTTACCGAATGTTAAAAGTATACGTAGTAATTGTGACATAGTATTGAATAGGGAGAAATTAGAATTCGTCGACAAAACTGTTTCCTTGGGGATAACACTCGACTCAAGGCTACAATGGGGTCCTCATTTAACATCTCTAGCAGGACGCCTAAGTTCAGCAGCATAATTATGCTGTGAGAAAAATCCGTCAATTAACTGACGTAGATACGAGGGTTACACTGAAATTTTTTAGAACGGGCCACTTGTAAACGATATAATAAAAAAATAAGTTCAAATTTTGAAAATGGAACTCTTTGCCAATATTATTGTGTATGTATTTTATTCATTTGTTTACGATTTGGCAGCAAATTGAAAATTGTCTGTGTCACGTCAGCATGAATTTAACGCGAGAAAGAACAACAACAATGATTTTTTATGACTTTCAATGTCATTTAAGTCAACAAGAAAGTTATGATAGACTTCGATTGGCCTTTCACGATGAAACCCCATCTCGTGCCACTGTTTACAATTGGTTTAATGAGTTTAAACGTGGTCGCAATAATCTCACCGATGATCTGCGTGAGGGACGGCCTTCTACGGCGACGACTGAAGATAACATCAGTGTTGTGCGGCGTATGATAGAGACTGACAAAAGAGTGACTTCTTATCAGCAGCTTCGGACAAGCTTAGGCATCGGTATGAGTCAAGTGCACAAAATCCTCCATGAACATTTTAGCGGTCAGGAAGCTTTGTGCCCGGTGGATATCTCATAATTCATAGAGGCCCAAAAACTCCGTCGTGTTGATTGGTGTCGTGAAATGGTTCAAAGATAAAGATTTAACGGAGGTGACTCAAATGCTGTATTCGACATACTAACGGGTGACGAAAGCTGGATTTATTGTTATGATCCTGAAACTAAGAGACAGTCTGCTGTCTGGGTGTTTCCTTCCAAGGAGTTGCCAACTAAAGTGAAGAGATGTCGAAGCTTGGGAAAAAAGATGGTGGCCTCGTTCTTCGGAATGACAGGTCATTACGCAACAATTGTTTTAGAGGATCGAAAAACAGTTACTGCAGAATGGTACACTAACAGTTGTTTGCCACTTGTCTTGGAAAAAGTTCGGGAGAAACGACCTCGCAGTAGGATCCTCCTTCACCACGACAACGCCTCGTCGCACACCACCAAACAAACAATCGACTACTTGGCGACGTCAGACGTGAAATGAATGGGTCACCCGCCCTATAGCTCCGTTGCGTTTGTTTTTTTTCAAAAGCAAAAGTAAAACTTCGAAGAAAACGTTTTATGGACGCCGAAGAAGCAGTGGCTGCGTTTCAAAATGCCGTCGAAGAGACCCTTAAGAGCGTTTATTCTGAAAGTGTGCAACGTCGCAAACAGATATCAAATATTTCGTTGTTTTGATTAATTTGGCAATATTACTGTATGGAAATAAGAAATGTGGCTAACTAGCGAACTAGAATATTGATTATGAAATGCAATAATTAATATCGTAACACTGAATATTTCGTTTTAGATGTAAAAAAAGGATTTTGAAACTTTCCAAATGCCTTTTTTACACCTAAAACGGGTAAAACATTAAATTCAATGTTTTAATTGCAATTCATTATTAATATTCTAGTTCCCTAGTTAGCCACGTTTCTTATTTCCATACAGTATATTGGCAAATTATTCAAAACAGGTAAATTTTTGACAGCTATTTGCGACGTTGCCAACTTTCAGAATAAACGCTCTTAAGGACGAGTGGGCAAAGTGCTTTTCTCAATGGTTCCATCGGATGCAGCGATTTAAACGGACACTATTTTGAAAAGATATAATAAAACGAATAACTTGCTAGTTTGTTCAGTTTTTGATTTTCTAAGAACTTTCAGTGTGACCCTCGTACCGCGAGGCTAGTCTATTTCAGTTACTTTCATAGTATCATAGTATCATGTCTTACGGTATTTTACTATGGGGACGGGCTGCCGATATCGAGTCTATTTTTATTTTGCAGAAAAGAGACATCAGATCAATATATGGCCTCCACAGACGCGATTCTCTAAGGGAACTGTTTAAAGATATTAACATCATGACGGTTCCTTGTCAATATATCTATGAAAACATCATGAATGTTAGGAAAAATCTAAGTCTTTTCAGTAAAAGAGGTGATATACATACAATTATAGTACTAGAAATACGGACCAATTAGTTCAACCGGGTTTTAGACTGGCTAAAGTAGACTTCCTTCATGGGGTATTGTTTAAAATGTTACAATAAAATACCTACCCACATACTTCAACTGAATGAAACGAAATTTAAATCTTGTATAAAACGCACACTATGCTGCCAAACATATTATAATTTGGGGGATTACATCGTTGACAAAAATGCTTGGCTCAACTTTGGTCCAGCTCCACAAGGGCGCATAAACTAATTGATTAGCATTCGAAAATATTGTTGGAGCTGCTGAAGATTGTAAAACTATCTTTAGATTGTATAAATTCAATCTCTTAGTATTTTATAATTGCACATGTGTGAGCACTATGAACCTACTTTAAAGCTACTATTTACTGGGTACGTCTTTCATTGACTTGAATGCCCTGGCGGCTGAGAGTATGTCATGCTCACCCAAATGTCTCGCTGACGGTGGCGCGTGTGTCGGTAGGATCATGCGGTTCCCTACAGAATGGTTGCGCGGGATGGTGCGCAGCCACGCGCCATGTTCGTGACGGGCGCCGTCAGTGTGTCGGTAGGATCATGCGGTTCCCTACAGAATGGTTGCGCGGGATGGTGCGCAGCCACGCGCCATGTTCGTGACGGGCGCCGTCAGTGTGTCGGTAGGATCATGCGGTTCCCTACAGAATGGTTGCGCGGGATGGTGCGCAGCCACGCGCCATGTTCGTGACGGGCGCCGTCAGTGTGTCGGTAGGATCATGCGGTTCCCTACAGAATGGTTGCGCGGGATGGTGCGCAGCCACGCGCCATGTTCGTGACGGGCGCCGTCAGTGTGTCGGTAGGATCATGCGGTTCCCTACAGAATGGTTGCGCGGGATGGTGCGCAGCCACGCGCCATGTTCGTGACGGGCGCCGTCAGTGTGTCGGTAGGATCATGCGGTTCCCTACAGAATGGTTGCGCGGGATGGTGCGCAGCCACGCGCCATGTTCGTGACGGGCGCCGTCAGTGTGTCGGTAGGATCATGCGGTTCCCTACAGAATGGTTGCGCGGGATGGTGCGCAGCCACGCGCCATGTTCGTGACGGGCGCCGTCAGTGTGTCGGTAGGATCATGCGGTTCCCTACAGAATGGTTGCGCGGGATGGTGCGCAGCCACGCGCCATGTTCGTGACGGGCGCCGTCAGTGTGTCGGTAGGATCATGCGGTTCCCTACAGAATGGTTGCGCGGGATGGTGCGCAGCCACGCGCCATGTTCGTGACGGGCGCCGTCAGTGTGTCGGTAGGATCATGCGGTTCCCTACAGAATGGTTGCGCGGGATGGTGCGCAGCCACGCGCCATGTTCGTGACGGGCGCCGTCAGTGTGTCGGTAGGATCATGCGGTTCCCTACAGAATGGTTGCGCGGGATGGTGCGCAGCCACGCGCCATGTTCGTGACGGGCGCCGTCAGTGTGTCGGTAGGATCATGCGGTTCCCTACAGAATGGTTGCGCGGGATGGTGCGCAGCCACGCGCCATGTTCGTGACGGGCGCCGTCAGTGTGTCGGTAGGATCATGCGGTTCCCTACAGAATGGTTGCGCGGGATGGTGCGCAGCCACGCGCCATGTTCGTGACGGGCGCCGTCAGTGTGTCGGTAGGATCATGCGGTTCCCTACAGAATGGTTGCGCGGGATGGTGCGCAGCCACGCGCCATGTTCGTGACGGGCGCCGTCAGTGTGTCGGTAGGATCATGCGGTTCCCTACAGAATGGTTGCGCGGGATGGTGCGCAGCCACGCGCCATGTTCGTGACGGGCGCCGTCAGTGTGTCGGTAGGATCATGCGGTTCCCTACAGAATGGTTGCGCGGGATGGTGCGCAGCCACGCGCCATGTTCGTGACGGGCGCCGTCAGTGTGTCGGTAGGATCATGCGGTTCCCTACAGAATGGTTGCGCGGGATGGTGCGCAGCCACGCGCCATGTTCGTGACGGGCGCCGTCAGGGGACTGGGCATCTCTTAGCTGCCACGGCTTATTTGAATTTGGTTTTTGTTTTATTACGGACGCTTTTAACGTGTTCGTCTCTCTACATTGTTCTCACATGTATAATTACAACATGACTGATGTAACCAATATTTTGTAATAATATTCTGATTTAAAATAATGTCCGTGGAGTTTTTTGCCCGTTCTTCTCCATAGGAACCTACTACGCTTTGGAATGGGCAACTAGCTTCATATTTCTGACTGACCGACCCCTTGACAAATCAAAAGTACCTGTAATTGGTTTATTTGAAATAAATGCTTTGAGTTTGAATTTGACCCAACGGTTTAGGTTGTGCATTGTCTTTCAGTGCATATAAGATTTTTATTAACTAAATGTCATAGAAAAATGTACTATGCAAACGTTTCGATTAGCCATTTCATACAACTGTCAAAGAACAGTTGTGATTTGATTACACGAACAATTTAAGTTGGTACTCAATGCTCTTATAAATAAATTTCCCTGAGTTAACATACCTGCTATGACGTCTCGCCACTCCTTGACGTCGGGCGGCTTGTCGTCGGCCGCGGAGGGCGGGCGCGAGGCGCGCGAGCCGGTGGCGCTGGCCGGCCGGCTGCCCTCGTCGGCGTCCGCCCACGCGCTCTGTGGGACATACGGACGTTAGTAATAATAATAAACGTTATTTAATAAGACTACAATGAGGTCCACAGTGTTAGTAACAAAATAACTTAGCCTACGTTATTACTTAATAACTAAATTCGATCGGTCCGGTCAGATCGGGTCTGGTTTTTGAGTGCCCACACTAGCGGGCTGTCTGCCCGGGCGGCTATCGATTGCAGGATGGTATTGGGACTGTCACGCAGCCTGCGGAGTAGCGAGGCAGATTTCTTACGCCACAGTGCATCAAAGCGTACGGCAAACATCTCCGAGGCACTACAAAAGCGCGACAGTCGCAACAATACCCTGAACGCGTGATTGAGTTGGATACGCAGAGCATTGTAAGCTTTTTGGGTATATTTGAACCACAGGGCTCCCAATTAAGGGGATGTTTAGTATGCCTTAAAAAGGTGTTTTTTTATTGCGACTGTACATCGGGAGAACCTGCAGGCCAGCATATTCGCTCAAAAGTATAATGATCTTGTTATCTTATTGGACGGAACTAAGACGAGAAACACAAATGTCGTTTAATCTAAAAGGTTTGCCTTACTTCCTTGTTCAAATAAAGTAGGTATAAATAATAATCTGGCTAACAACATACCTGCCAGCCACCATTAGTCTGTTCGGTATTCTTCTCAGTATTACAGTTGGCGTCTACAGTCTTATGGTGTAGCGAAGGGTGGTCGTCGCCGGTACTGCTGTCCGTATCCGACGCACCGTCCGCTGGAAACGATAAATAACGTCATTATAGGAGCTGGTTGAATAAAGGTTTGCTTCGTAATCGCTAAAAATAGGCAACAACTAGGTATTCTGAAACATCTTTGGTTTAATTATTTATAAAGGTACACCAACAGCTTCTGTATATATTATTTAATAAGCACAACAATAGCCTCGGACTTACACAGTCGCCAATCACAGGATAACCAGCAATCTCAGAAATAGGTGATAACACATATAATACTAAAACGAAAGGCTCTAGAATTAAGAAATTATGGAAAAATACTTCATAAACTTAAGATTAAGGGAAATGAAATGACAAGACGAACAGATATTGACGTGTAAAAGTGTTTTGTCCAAGCCCAGTTACAGAAGTAAAATAATTTATCATTTATTTATAATATTGCAATTTTGCCCACTTACTTAAAACATAAACAAAAATGAGATCATAAAGTAAAGTATAGCTTCTAAAATAAATTATAAAAAGGTGAATAGTTTTCAAAACATACTAATATAACAAATTATCAGATTTCATTTTGGCTTGGTTCTTCGGTATTTTGGTTTGGTTCTCGAGAAAACTCGAGTTAATAACAACATTATGATCTCTTTCTTTTATAATTCCTATTCTTGCCCTCCGAAGGGCATTAATGCCTCTAAAGTTACAGACACATGACATCTTTTAGTCTTATCTTCTACTTCATATAATACGGGCGCACGACACCGACACTAATATTAGAACAAGACTTTGAAAGGCTTTGCTCACACATTTGAACACATGTTTGATTTACTTGCCAGACATGCTATGCATACACGTTCGCTTCATAGTACTCAAATAGACAACAAACAGGATGGACGACGATTTTGTGGACTGCTTCATTTTTTGGAACATTCCCCTTAATGGATCAATAACGTGTTTTTTTTTATATATATTCATTTTTATTCTTCAATAGACCAACACACTGACAATTTACTCTTTATCCAGATCCAGGCGTCATTGACCAACTTTTTTTTCTTTTTAACCGACTTCCCAAAAAGGAGGAGGTTATCAATTCGGTTGTGTTCTTTTTTTTTTTTTTTATGTTTTTTACCTCATAACTCCGTCATTTATGAACCGATTTGGAACGTTCTTTTTTTATTTGAAAGGATATACTTCCCGATTGGTCCCATTTTTATCAAAGTTCAGTTCTGATGATGGAATCCATGAGGAATTGAGGGAACTCCTCAAATATTATAGGCATACACATAACGATTTTGGTATTTTCAGCAATAGGTTAAGCATATGCATTCAAAAAGTATCATTTGGTGAAGTGGATCGGGTGAAGAAGACCACAGATGGCCACCACAATTCCTCAATGAAAAGTATTTCACGGGTGGCGCCATTTATGAACCAATTGGTAAAAATATTTTCTTATTTGAAAGGATATACTTCCAGATTGGTCCCATTTTTATCAACATTCAGTTCTGATGATGGAATCCAAGAGGAATTGAGGGAACTCCTCAAATATTGTGAGCATACACATAGCGATTTTGGAATTTTCAGCAACGAGTTAAGCATTTGCTTTCAGAAAGTATGATTTGGTGAAGTGGTACTGATGAAGAAGACCACAGATGGCCACCGGAACTAATCAATGATAAGTATTTTACGGGTGGCGATAAGATATATCGATTTAAATAGTTAAGCGACTATGAAGCACATTCTGATGAAAACGGTACCATTGAACTGATCTGAAGATGAAGCCGGAAGGAAGGCACCGGAACTCCGTCATAATACAATGTATCCTAGCCGTGTTTGGGCTTATTGGAATTTCCATGAGGTGCATTCTGCCTATAAATGATTATTGGTAGTGTCCTGGCATCAAATTGTGCTACTTGAGTCGTCTGCTATGTGTGGCCTTGATTGTCAGAAGACAGATTTCGTAGCCTCGTTATTTCCGTCAATGATCCTGTCGTCGTGTGGTCGCTTTAATAATTTGTTCACGTCCGAATCTGATAAAACTATGCCTTCCAAACTTACCGTATATTTGCCCTTTTGCAATTTTTTTTTACCAAGGTTGATCACAGATCTTTATTTATTATTTATTTATATATACTTTATTGTACACCAGATTATACATTACATAAAGAAAAAGTAATACACCACAAAATATACAATGGGCGGCCTTATCGCTTACTGCGATCTCTTCCAGGCAACCTTGATCACATCAAGATCACAGATCTTTCGAAGATGGTACCCTATAATTTATGGACTGTGACCGCCCAGCTTAATATTAGAGGTAGCATACAACATTCCACATCTCTGTAACCCCTTGCCGCCTGGAACGTAGTGCATGTTGGTGGTATGGGTATCACTTTGAAAACTATAAATTAGTTTATCTTTTTATTGGATGAGACAATTGCAATGAAACAAAAACTAAATGTTACATCGTGATTATATTCTATTTACAATTTTAATAGGACTGTAATTAAATTTCAATAATGTTATATCTGCTAAATTGTATGTAGACTACGCATTCATTAGTACCATATTAGGCCAAAGGATGTCATTGAGATGCAAAAAAAAAAAATTACGCCCTTTCTACACTTTCAAGCCAGTTTTGAAAAATGTATGATAAATCTTTATTATTACCTAGATAAGTTTATAACACGTTTTCTAAACCAAATGAATAAGATCTTTCATACAAAATGAATCCCCCTGTTCACCCACAAAGGGGTAATTTAAATCATTCCACTTTGCCCCACCAAGTCGCCGCTCTGGTCCAAAGTGGAATGCCTGAAATTTCCAGTGGAATCTGCCCCACTAGTTCGATTTGGTGGGGCAGATTCCACTAGTCTAAAATCTTGATGGATAACTTGCCCCACTAGTTGTAACTCCACTAGGTGTAATTTTTGAAAAATCTTTTGATTTGTTTCCTTTATTCGAACGGTATACTAATTTGTATGGGGTAGGTACCACAACTAAAAAGTGAAAAATAAAAACTTTTTTACAAAAAAAACAACTGACTTCCAAAAAAAACACTAAAATAACTTTTTTACAAAACAAAAATACACTTAAAAGTGAAAAATAACTTTAATTTCGGAAGTCGGTGGCAAAAACGAAAATACAGAACCTTATAGTTGAAGCCGTGATATAGTTATATCCTTAGGGATATAGTTATGAATTGCTTTACTATATTACGGTATATTTTGGTATATGCTTAGTATAAAATATTTTCGTTTTTGCCACCGACTTCCGAAATTAAAGTTATTTTTCACTTTTAAGTGTATTTTTGTTTTGTAAAAAAAATATTTTAGTGTTTTTTTTTGGAAGTCGGTTGTTTTTTTTGTAAAAAAGTTTTTTACTTGTAGGGTTCCATATATTATGTATATGGTTCTCCTTCAAGCAACTCAATAAATTTCAGGAAACTTTCGTTGCTCCAGTTCATCTTGCGACTGAACAAAGCGACCGTCCAGCTCAATGATTTACAAGCAACTGAACTTTGTGCAAGTGTAGCAGGCTAAGCACACATTTGAACTTGGAACGCTTTGATATGTGCGCTCGAAAAACCGACACCGAATGGCAAAGTGTAAATATGTGATCAAGGGCGGATTCAGGCGAATCGAATCGTCTGAATGGACTGGCCTGAAATTATCTATCAAGACATTGATTCAATGATGAACACTGAAGAAGTAGGCTACTATATAAAATAATGAATCCCAAAATTAGCATAGTGCAGTACAAGATACGGGAGACACTTCTTAACTGTCTAGCCTATCTAGCCCTCCTAGCCCTCCCAGAAATAAATCCTGGATCCGCCCTTGTATGTGATCAAAACTTTGAACAAATAATCGTATTAGTCGTGCCTCACAAGTGTTCAAATATTGTTGCTATTTCTGGCGCCGGTTTAAGGCTGGCATCACATCATTAAACTAACCGCTTTTGCACTTGTTATTAAGCAGCATTCCCACCTAATTGTCATAAAAAATCAGTGCGTCTCTATAATATTTTCCGTTTTAGTACCATTATACCGGTCCTTCCCCGTAGTCAAACTATTTTGGCCAACTGATTGGACCACAAGGAAATTTAACCATGGATCGTTCCCCGTGGTCAAACTACTCAAATGATCCTCCCTACCCCCCCTTACCTAGTATGACAGCATCTTCCAAAGAACCAAAACAAACACCAGACAGGATACTGCTATTTGGGTTTTGATTGAAAGTCCATAAGTAGAACTCACCCTGCTTCTGTAAGAAAGGTGTCGCAGCTCTGTAGTGTTTGACAGTGAGCACCACAATATCGCCGGCGTTCCGCAGTATGTTCACCGCGTCGTCGTGCTTGCACGCCGTTATGTACTCTCCATTCACTGGAATAAAGAACGTTTTATGTTACAAGTTTGTGTTAACATGATAAGGGCGGAGAAAAATATTTGGAAGTATCGATGACTTTGCAATAGAAAAATCCCAAACATTCACATTACTTAATACAACCAATAAGAAGGTTAGGTATGGACGTTAAGTGCCATGTTTTGCGAAAGATTTCTTGTTATGGAGATACACATAAAAATTAAATAAAGAACCATAACTGTATTTATCATTCCACACCTTGTGCAATAGAACAATATTCTCTCGTAATTATTATCGTTCCACATACTAGCGTGTTCGTATTTATAGTTCGACCGTTTGATCCCAGTAATTATATTAAACTCTTACACAACGGCGCATCGCTTCTGTTTAATCATCTTTGTTCCACATCTATCGTTAGATATGTCTTTATGACTGATTCATAAACGTTTTGTAATGTTCTATAAGTAGGCGCTGCACAACTAACCTACTTGTACGAGAATGCAATAAGAACACTGATTTGTTGGTCTTTATAGGCCGACTTTTGACTTTATCGGCCGTTTGATCGCGGTAATTACATTTGCGTAGCAGTGACGCGACGAATTGATATCTATAAGGCGCCAAAATATTCCGAAGTTCCCCAATTAATAAATAAATAATGTTTATCTTCAAGTAACAATGACGCACTTGTTTTCGGAAGGTATAGAATACGCTCACGAATAAAAAGCAATGTTTGCACTAGGTAATTGGAATGTGAACAGCTCAATCACTTAGTTTTCGATTTTATCTTATCCTCTTAGAATGTGAATTTCGCAATCCATCCAGAAATAACTCAAACTCAAAGCACTTTTGAAATTTCAAGGAATCGGTCAGTCAGAAATATGAAGCTACGAGTAGTTGCCCATTTCAAAGCGTAGTAGGTACCTATAGAGAAGAACGGGCAATTAACTCCACGGACACTCTTTTATTTAAATAAATTGTTACAAAATGTTAGTTACATCATTCATGTTGAAATTAAACATGTGAGAACAATGTAGAAAGACGTGCACGTTAGAAGCGTCCGTAAAAAAAGATAAAAACAAAAAACAATTCAGAAATTTTAATCAGCTATGGCAGCTAAGAGTTAACCAGTCCCAACTGACGGCGCCCGTTCACGAACATGACGCATGGATTAGCACCATTCAGCTCAACCATTTTGAAGGGAGCTAAATGATCCAACACATGCGCCAACATCAGCGAGACATCTGAGTGAGCATGACATACTCACAGCCGCCAGGGCACATTCAAGTCAATAAAAGACGTATTACCCGGTAAATGTTAGCTCTTTAGTCCATAGTACTCACACCTGTGTTCTGCAATTATATAATACAAAATAAATTGATTTTATACAATTCAAAGATGGTCTTAAAATCTTCAGCAGCTCCAACAGTATTTTCAAATGTTAATCAAATAGTTGTGGTTGTGGAGCAGGACCAGCATTGAGCCAAGCATTTTTATCAGCGATGTAATCCCCCAATTTATAATTTGCCTGCCTGCCTGCATAGTGTGCGTTTTATACAAGATTTGAATTTCGTCTTATTCAGTTAAAGTATGTGGGGAGGTATTTTATTGTAACATTTTAATCAGTATCCCATGAAAGATGAGTCCACTTTAGCCAGAAATTATCCGAGATATCTTAGGTTCATCTATCTCTACAAACTGATCTAATTCCCATACCCCAGATAAATCCTAGATTCCTATTAATCACGATCGACGAATCAGATAAGTAAATAACAATATCAATAAACTGAACAGTCAATGAAATCGGATTACAACAGCCAGTCTGCCAATCCGTCAAGCTTATTTTACGTCTAAAAATAATCCTAGATCTCTGGAGTCTTGATTGTCTTAAATTATAGCACAGCAGACGTACAATTTCCATCCAGTGGTTAATTGTGACTTGTTAAGCAATTGCATGGGACTGCACTGTAACTAATTATAAGAATTAACTGTAATCTACTGTTGTTAGGACGAAGGATACGTTGCGAAGCGGTGCAGTTTTATTTAGCACGACGGAATAGTACCTATGTTGATAGTTGATGGGCTACAATGCTACAAAGTACGTTCATTCGTTTCTTGTGCCTGTTAATCCATTTACTTTTATGTAATTTTTTTATCCATTCTCGGATGTGGATTGAAGAAAGTACCTCAACACGAATGTAAGCATGTTTTTAGGGTTCCGTTGTCAACATGGGGATTAATGTTAATTAAAAAGAGGAATGGACCCAATATTGAACCTTGAGGAACGCCCAATGCCATATCAGACCCTAATGAGTTTACACTCTTTCAGGTATGATCTTAGTAAATCAAGAGCTGTATTTCTAATCCCATAGTGCTCCAGTTTCAGCAGAAGTGTCTCATGGTGTACGCAATCAAACGCCTTCGAGAGCTCGCAAAAGATCCCGATGGCATCTTGTGCTTCTTCTTAGGCATTAAAAATTTTCTTTATTAGGGTGACACCAGCGTCAGTGGTACAATACCATTTGAATTTTGAATTAAGGGCCATACATTTGACTCATTTAAAGAGATATTCCAGTTACCCAATGTCTCAGATATCCAGGTATACATAAATATCTGTGTCATTTACAGAGGGTTCCATTAATAGATGTGAGAATAGAGGTTATCTCAGTTATAGAGGCGCGATTATTAAATAAAATACAATTCAGATAAACGTACACGATTTAGTTTTCCTTGTCCTTCGGAACATTGAGACTGATTTTTATCTGTATTCTGAATGATTCTACAAAGAGTAGATTTTGGCACATCAAATTTGACACAGACAACATCGCGTGTCTTTCTCCTTTCATAAACGGATTCGTTTTCACGTACTAATAAAGACATAAGCGTTCGCTTCGGCGTTTTTCGAATACACATCCTACTAAAAACCAAAACCAAACCCAAAACCAAACTAAAAGTGGAGGCACAATTAACCATGTGTGGAATTTGCTTGGGATACATTCAACCCAACTATGGAATCCTTCATTGTGCGTGGTCCCACACGCATGTGGCCGGTTTTTTTAAAGTTTCCTTAAAATCAGGAAAACAAACATGTAAGTAGGTCAAGGGATTAAATCATGAAAACTTCAAAGAAAGGTTAACCCAATCAGCCACAGATACATGATACAGATATTTGTACTAATTCGCGCTTGGCAATAAACCCTATTTTATTAACGACGAAACCAAATGAGCAAAGACATAGCGCCGACGCATATTTTATTGTAGGTGATATATGTTCACGATAACTTTATACATAGTATGCAAAAGGGACTTTGTTAAAATATAACAATCTTTATGTCTCTGCGAACGACTTAATTAATCCTATGGCAAAATAAATAGAGTAAAACGTGATACTTTTGTTAAGAAGCAAACGGAACGAAAATAATATTCGTCTACTTGTATCGTGAACAGACAAGTAGTAACTTGTTTACCACCATGAAGAATCGGCATCTACACCATTACCAACCTTGCTGGCTGGTAAAGAAGTATTCAGGCTTTTAATTCGTGCTGACGCCAAAGAAAAACAAGAAAAACTTCAAATATCCGGATCATACCTTTAATAACAGCGTCTCCAACAAACAGCTGGCCGGTCTGGTCAGCAGCCTGGTCCTTGTATATCTTGGAGATGAGGATGGGCAGTTTGTGTTCCGCACCGCCCTTTATGCTGAGCCCCAGACCACCGACCTTCTGCCGCGTGATTTGAACCATGCGCTCCTAGAAATAACGCCGTTAATCAGAAGGGAATATTATGGTGATAAGAACTAAAAGCGACGCCTCGACTCTAGGCTGCTGAAGTGAAGACGCTGTCCCAACCTGAGGCACGTCGCGCCTTAAAGCATATTTTTACAGTAACGTTTGTTATCGCGCGTCAAGCTGGATTTTTCATAACCTTGCATTAAAATTTGCATTTAGTGACAAGAGGTACCCTCGTGCTGTCTCAATTAGTTTTCAAGTCAAAGCCCTTGAACCCTCTATTAAAAGAAGACAGAGAGAAAGGGGAATATTTTTACAATATAACATCGAAAGTGTTTGTTATTGAAGCCTTTGGGTAATCAGATGTTTTTCAACGTCAAAAAGTTAATTGGATTTGGTCGATTTACATGCGTCAAAACGATGTAGGCGTCGGGTCGCTAAATTATGAATATTTTTATGACTATCGAGCAGTTATTATACTGCTAGGTGTGACGGCGCCAATACTTGACACTCTACCATAACTACTATGGACACTAATTTATTCCGCACGTGTGTATTTGTTTAAAACATAAATAAATTAACTCGTATCACGAATAGAGTAATATTTTGATGAGTTTTCCGTAGCAGAAACCCAGAGGAGTAAATCCAGATTAAAGCAAATTACGTTTTTATTTTTAATCCGGAATAAGAGTAGCAACCGAGCGGCGAAAAGCTAATCATCTAAACAATCGGAAAATTTAAACACACACCCGGATTTAAGTCCACATCTCTTGGCTTAACTACAGTGAGATACCACAGCGCACAGTGCTACCTGCACTAAATGTTTCATTGTGCGTTTAATAATTCACTACTACCGCCCATTAGCTTGCTCCCTGCTTCATGCAAAAATCATTATCTGCGTGGATTTATGTTTGAATTGTTATGGAGACTGCCCACGGCTCTGCGAGTATCTTTTGTCATGATAATTATTTGGGCTTTATTTGAGGTAGGTATACGACAGAGTTACATTTTTATGTCTGATATATTAGCAGTACACAATGATGTTACTACATTCATCTCCTTACTAGGGCGAATAAAAAAAACACGATTAGAGTTCACATTCAAGCTTAGGTACTGCCAGATATTACGAAAATGTTCCCTGACTGAAAGCCCAAACTTTCATTAAAATTTGAAGTAGGTATCCATTGAAAACGACTGGGAGATTAATGTCGGGAACAGTTCTGCTAAATTACGTAAGAAATGACGTAGTTGCAGCACCTATAGGGGCTATTATCAATAGTTTTCTGTCGGCAGAGAACCAAAAGAGCAGTAAGAAAATCATATTATCTACCAATCCATTCAAGATCTGAGATAATCCAGATATTGACTGTTATTTATGTACCATAGACTAGGTACTTACTGTTTATTTTGTTAGTTTTATAGACTAGCTTTACCTATGGTCTGCTGGCGCCCGCCATTAGCGACTTCATATCTCTTTCAATCAATTCGCACACGTGATTCGTGCATTTATTTAAATTTGCGAGTGTTTCATGAGATTAACACAAATATACGTATAGTGGAAATACGCGACCATGAACTTATACTACACGTGTCTGAAAAACATTATTTTTAATTTGTTTAAAATGGCTGGCTTCGTATGTTAATAGTCAGACAAGAATGCCAAAGGGTTGGGTATGCTACGAAACGTTTACCGACATACAAAGTTAACGAGGATTTATGCAAACTAGCCGTGAAATAAAGCTACGGAAACGTGAGGGAAATCGGTAAACGTCACAAACGTAACAGCTATGTCAATTCAAAACACAATTCAAAATATTTTAAGTGCTGACATGAAAGCATGTAGCGCAGTAAACTAGATTTGAATCAGCTACCTTTATAATTATGGGTTTTATTTATGGTATCAATAATAATAACTGCCTGTGTTAGGGGGTTATGTTCAGCAGCTATCTATTGTAAAGTTTTTATTTTTTTTGATTAATTACCTGTTTTGGGTGCCAAGGCAGTTGATTAATTACAAGCTGATTCGTCGCTACTGAGAATTTATTAATAACAAAAAAATTGTGGCCGAGCAGTTGTTATTCATCATCTGCCTAGCCTTTTCGACCCCAGTCTAACCGGATGCAGCTGAATACCAGTATTTTTACATGAAGCGACTGCCTATCTGACCTCCAGTTACTGGATAACACGATACCCCTTGGTAAGACTGTTTGCCAGACTGTCGGGCTTCTGATAACCCGTAATAACTGTCAAAGATCTACAAATGACTGCCGGGACTGAGGCGCGGAGGGGTCTCACCGTCTCAGTATGTAAAGACGGTCACCCATCCACCGACCAATAGCAGCAAGCGTAGCTTAACCTGATCGATAGACCCGCGCGGCTGTTATTACTTAGCCACTAGCCCCTTAAGCAGATGTTATTCATACCCAACATTTATGAATAATGGGGTTAGGACTTAGGAGTTGTATTGATAAGGAATAGCGGGGTAAGAA
Source organism: Agrochola macilenta (assembly GCA_916701695.1). Taxonomy (NCBI): domain Eukaryota; kingdom Metazoa; phylum Arthropoda; class Insecta; order Lepidoptera; family Noctuidae; genus Agrochola; species Agrochola macilenta. The sequence continues at coordinate 24,665,684 of OU753553.1, forward strand.
CATCCAAAAAAATGCTGGTATTAGTCTAAAGAATACAGTCACTATGAGAAACGTAAGGATTTCAGACATATACGAGCAAATGCACAGCCAGACTGCCAAAACTAGGCCTTATGGTTGAACTAGTCGTGGGCTTGAATTAACTGGTGGACGTGGCCAAAAAGCACGCTGTCTCACCTGACATCGTGTCCGAAAGAGATAGTATCAGTGATGAGCAGTTAGACGCTGGTCTACGTGCACAACAACGTCTAGTTCGCATGCACACAAACACCGTTCCGAACTATTTAAGTAAAACGAGCTCGTAAAAAATTACGATAACCCCTTTGGAAAATCGAGTTTTAAGAAAAAACCACTGCATAAATCAATTACAAATAAAGTTTATTGAACTCTTCGGTAATTAAACTTGGTCGTTCCCGACTTCGTTTTGGAGATTTAACATTTCTTTTATTATTACTTATTTGCGACCAAAATTGCGTTAAAATTTGCAAGAAAAACCGGTCAAGTACGTGTCGGACCTCGCACAATGAAGGGTTACGTAGTTGGGATGAATTTATCCCAAGAACAAACTTAACATTGTAGTTGAAAAACATGTTCTCCCATACGGAATGTATGGGAGAATATGTTTTTGTAACGGCAAATGTAATTTAATCGATTATTACTTGTTTTAATTTGTAGAGTTTACTTAGCTGTGATAGTTTAATTTCGTAATACAATAACGAAATTAAACTATCACAGCTAAGTAAACTACTGCCGTGATTTAATTCTCATATCCAGAACCAACCATTTAGCTTGGAGGGGAACACACACCTGACTAACAAAAATTGGTACTTTAAAGCTTTAATACTTCGTAAACGGATCTTTGAATCCAAAAATGGTTTTGACACTCACAATAGTTTTGAACGACCTTTCCAACGAAACCCCACAAGGGAAAAACGAAAAATCCCCACTTTACGTGTAGGGGAGGAAATTATTTTTATTTTAGTTTACCACTTTGTCGGCGTAATTAATACGAGGGCGACACTGAAAGTTTTTAGAACTGGCCACTTGTAAACGATATAATAAAAAAATAAGTTCAAATTTTGAAAATGGAACTCTTTGCCATTATTATTGTGTATGTATTTTATTCATTTGTATTTTTTTTACGATTTGCCGGCTAATTGAAAATTGTCTGTGTCACGTCAGCATGAATTTAACGAGAGAAAATTTTCGTACAATGATTTTTATGACTTTCGATGTCATTTAACCTTTCGATGTCAACAAGAAAGTTAAGATAGACTTCGATTGGCCTTTCACGATGAAGCCCCATCTCGTGCCACTGTTTACAACTGGTTTAATGAGTTTAAACGTGGTCGCACAAATCTCACCGATGTTCTGCGTGAGGGACGGCCTTCTACGGCGACGACAGAAGATAACATCAGTGTTGTGCGGCGTATGATAGAGACTGACAAAAGAGTGACTTATCAGCAGATTCGGACAAGCTTAGGAGTGTCGCGAGGAGGCGAAACGCCGGGGCGTAACTCTCCGCTGCCACGAGAAATCACGGCACAGCGGACAGAGCTCCGGCGGGATCTCATGGCGGCATGGAGTGTGCGATTGTCGCAACCCAGCGCTGGGCACGCCACAATTGCGGCGATAAGTCCCCTCTTTGAGGAGTGGCTTGAGAGGCGCCATGGCGTCCTCACCTTCCGCCTGACGCAGGTCCTCACCGGACACGGTTGTTTCGGGAGGTTCCTGTTCCGCATAAGGCGGGAGGAAACGCCCGGGTGTCACCGCTGTGTGGATCGCCCGGAGGACACGGTGGAGCATACGGTGGAGGTCTGCCCGGCTTGGGCGGAGCACCGCCGTGTCCTCACGGAGGCGATCGGCAGCGGCGATCTCTCGCGTCCGGCCCTGGTTTAGGCCATGGTCTGGAGCGAGAGTGCATGGGAGGCCGTCACCTCCTTCTGCGAAGCAGTTATGCTCACGAAGGAGGAGGCGGAGCGCGCGAGGGAGATGCAAGCTGCACGCCCTCGCGCCCCTAGTCGCCGCAGGAGACGCCCCGGGCGTCGGGAGTCACGAGCCGACTTCCAGCCACCGTAGGCGCGGGCTTACGGTCGGTAAGCAATGGGCAGCTCGCCATCCGATAAGGACCAGGCCCGGGTCGACGGCGCGTTGTGTTCCACGCGCGCCTCAAAGAGATGTCAGCACCAACTAACGGGGTCCGTAAGGACCAATGCCTGCTGGGGTTGCGGGTTTGTCCGAAAGGGATATCGCGGCCCGGCAAACAGGCAACGGAAGGAACACGGGTGGTTTTAGTCAGTAAAAGTCTGACACACCCTCTCGCTCCGCCCAGAGCGGGAGGAGTCATTTGATGATTTCCCACCCTCAAAAAACTCGTATGTATACCCATGCCAAATAAAAGCTTTCTAGTACTAAGTGTCTCTGAGCTAAGCCGCGGACAGACAGACAGACAGCCGGTCATGGCGAAACTATAAGGGTTCCTTGTTTACTACGGAACCCTAAAAAGGAATCTTTTTAATAGCTTTTTATTTTACTATTCTGTTTCCGTACAGACAAAATTAATAATGAGACAAAACAATATCATGTTTAACTTTGGATGTACAATGTCAAAATGTGGAGTAATACCCCCCCGAAATTTGTATGGAAAATTTATCGACTAGTGCAACCTTAAGTGAAAGGCCTTCAGACTAACCAAACAGTTCAAGACTTAAACAATGGACTTGGCTATGTGCCTAACATTCCTATAATAGCTCCTCAATGTTATTAAATCACATATGTCCAAAGGTCACTCACCCTAGCATGAGGCACATTCTTGTCCTTAGTTGGCTGCACAGGCACCGGTGCCTCTCGCTGTACGGTCACCGCATCCATTGTGAGCACCAGCCGCGCTGGCCTCGGACGGGACTTGCCATCCGAGACCTGCACCATGCCTGTGCGAATCTGAAAGAAAGGTGTTCTGTTAGTTGTTTTGTGAATGGCTGTCTTCCATACTCGTAATGTTATCTTATTAGATAATAACTCGAATACTGTCAGATTATTAAGCCTTTTTAAGTCATTTGATTTGTCAAATGTTTTTATTGAACCAACACGAGTGACAGCTTCCTCTGCCACATGTATAGATAATATTTTTTGTAATTGTGATTACTTACACAAACAAATTATAAACAAGTTGCCATCAGATCACAGTGGACAAACAATAATATTTTGCTCCTACATACCTTTACAAAACATTCAAATAAGGTTTAGGTCAATTACATCTAAAATTTTAGAGAAATTAAATAATTCTTTGGCCAGTAAATTATGTTTTCAGAGTTTTAATAACTCTACACATACACATTTGGGTCACCTATAGGTGACCCAAATGTGTTCTCAGCCGAGTTCTTTTTACTACTCCATACGAAAACTACCTTTTGGAAGGGGCGACTAGAATCAATTAATTTTTTTGTAATTTTTGACGTTCAAAAGTGCCTTGCAAGGGTCTATTTGAAATAAATGATTTGTCTTTGACTTTCCACAAACATTTGCTACAGGATATTGGCATCTCAATGAACCGACTGTATTTTGTCGTTTTGATGTTACATTTATGTTTCTTATACTGTTTGGGCCCAGTAGGCGACATACATTGCGGCATCAGAGGTGTTGTTCAGAACATGAAGGGTGGGATCTCAACTGAGACTCACAAACCAAATTTTAAAGTGTGCAACCCGAGACTATTTTAAGATTTGTCCATGAATTAAATAAATTTTCTGTTCACTCAATTGATCATTGATAAACAATATGATGATTTCAATGCTAATTTGAACTACCTAGCTTTCAAACATTAAGCACACATATAAATAAAATAAAAATGATCTATCATTCTGTGTACAAACACCGGAACTGTATTCCAAAGTGTGTTGTTAGGAAGTAATCCATTAATGAATATTTATGGTAGACAAACATTATTAGTCATTGTTTACACAACGGTAAGTGCTCCTTGTGAAATGGTTTGCCTGAACAAGCACTTTCATGGTATTTTTGCTCATCTAAGCAAATTGTGTGCTGTACTTATACTTATTTACAAATGCTTCTTCATGCCAACACTTGTATAGTTATGCTAAAGAAGCTTTTGGGCAGACAAATTGTGTTTACATATGAGCTACATATATGCTTTGACACAAACTTAGAGCTGTGTTCAGATGTGATATATGGTACTTACTGGTTTCCAAACCTTTCTTTGAGTGGACAATAACTGATAGGAAGGTGTCACTCTTTGATAGCCAGAAAAACGCAGCAATGTAACTTTTACATAGTCTATAAAATAGCATTCATGGTCTATAAAATCTAGCACTGCTGATCCAATTCTTTTCCTTAACTTCCCTGATAGAAAAGACTCGAAAAGTCTTTGACCTGCAGTGAGATTCTTTCTGGCTGGTTACTGATATTTTAACAGGATTTTTTAAATGCCTTGTTACTTCTAAAAATAAAATGGAGCATTACCTACACAGTCACTGTAAAGTACCTACCTACAAACTTTTAAAAGCCTCAAGTCTCAATCATAAAATATGGTGACACTGGCCAAAATCGTACCACCACTAATGAGGGCCACAGAATTTAATGAACACTAGAAATTAATGAACACCGCTTACCTTTTCATCTTTCTTCTCCTCAATAGGCGTCATCATTGTAGAACATGCAAACCATAACGATATAAAAACTTTTGGATCGTTCCAAATTTTAAACTAGATAATTCAAACAAAAATATCGCGAACCCCTGCTACTCTCACGAACTTCGGCCTCATAACGCTTTCTTGCAAAGAATTTATGATCAAAAGTTCATTTCTAATTAGCTCTACTGTTGCTTCTAATGATAATTTTCATTATAAATGGGTTAAACATTACAAATACTAAAAACAGGTCACTGGCATACGATAAATCAATATAGGTGAACGGCATCAAAACAATTGAAATACGGCGGATTTACCACAAGCGTTTTAGACTTTCTAGAGATTCATAACTATTTTAAATATTACTTCTCGATAGTTAAAATGTTTTCATTGACAAAATTACTATTTAATTTTACAATAACAAATAATTTCTTGAAAAATTTACTACGGACGACTCCACTTCTTGTGAGCGCTAAGTAGATACTAGTGACGTCCATTCATTCATCTTACTATTTGCTGTTTGCATGATAAGTTCATAACACACAATCGATTTTTCGATGATTCCAAGTCGATTCTTGTGATATATTATTGCGAAGTTTTCAAGGAAAGGTGGGTGTTGTGAATAAACAACATTTTGCATTATTAATTATTATATCTTAAATAGTATATTAATACTATTTATTATTATAAATTTAGGTACACCTACTGCCCAACCCATTGAGGAAACTGTAACAGGCGCTCTAATATGTTATGTTAGAAGACTACACAGTTCTCCTTTATTCGTATTACTACCTATGTAGGATGAACATTATTGTTTACGAGTTCGTTTCATTAGGTACCCACTCGTTTTTTCGGACAAACAGTGCACACTGTTGATCACAAAATGTTGAATTTGATTGAAGAGTTGTCAAGTTAAATGCGGGTTCCAGGTTCGTTTCGAATTTCGTAACTCACTAAGGTATACTATGTAGATATTTTGTACTTAATTCAGCTCTAACTATTTGGATGCCGAAGTTTGGGCATGCCAAAACGTAGGTATAGAAGCGAAGTTACCAAGTATTGCGATAGAGGCACCTTTCCATTTTTATTCTTTTCATATTATTCTAAGACTGACTGGGACGCTTAGAACGATTAAAGATTGTACAGGCCTAGAAGCAACAGCCGGGCAGCCTCCACAATGAAAGTTATAGGGCTATTATTCAGCGTAATTGACTTTTAGAAGACTTAGACTAGACTTTACCCACTAGTTCGACGTTCCTATTTTGAAACCTGGAAACTTTGCCAAAGGTTGTTAAATTTGCCATATATCTACCGCCTTACGAAGCAAATAATTTATTACGTCAAAACTGTGTGTTTTTTTAACGTTTGTACAACGCTTATTAAATCAAAGAAATAAAATTGGATGGAAACATTTTATTTTAGGGACAGGCCAGGGCCGCTTTCCGAAATACGCTGTAATCGAATTAAGTGTGCTTAGAGCCGTTCCGAATTAGCATGAGCGCTGATGTCAAAGTCAAAGTCAAAAACATTTATTGCGCCAAACAAACATTTATGTCCCGTGAATCGTCATAGATGACGTCATGACATGCACCATCTTGAGTATTATCACCGTGAGCGCTGTCAAAAATGATAGTTGTGTTGTTTTGTTTTGAGTCATATGATAACCATAAACTAACGTGGCATTTTTTTATTTGTGCTCGGTCACCACCTAACCAAAGAAGAAGAAATTGGTGGTGTATACTCAAAGAAGTACAATTTTGAAAATGCCACGTTAGTGGATAAAAGATAGGATGCGACTCAAAACAAAACAGCAGAACTGTCATTTTTGACAGCACTCACGGTGATAATTATTATTGAAAGGCTTGGGTTGCGTTCCGAGTTACACTGGAATCGATTTGAGCGTGCTAACTCCCGTACCGAGTTAAGAGCGTTTATTCTGAAAGTAGGCAACGTCGCAAATAGATGTCAAATATTTCGTTGTTTTAATTAATTTGGCAATATTACTGTATGGAATTAAGAAATGTGGCTAACTAGCGAACTAGAATATTGATTATGAAATGCAATCATTAATATCGTAACACCTAATATTACGTTTTAGATGTTAAAAAAGGATTTGGAAACTTTCCAAATGCCTTTTTTACACCTAAAACGGGTACAACATCAAATTCAATGTTATAATTGCAATTCATTATTAATATTCTAGTTCCCTAGTTAGCCACATTTCTTAGTTCCATACAGTAATATTGCCAAATTATTCAAAACAGGTGGTTTTTTGACAGCTATTTGCGACGTTGCCAACTATCAGAATAAACGCTCTTAACGTGAGCTCGATATCGATGTGCCGTGAATCGTCATAGATGACGTCATGACATGCGCCATCTTGCGATAACGCCGACCATGACTTTTACTAATATCACCGTGAGCGCTGTCAAAAATGATAGTTGTGCTGTTGTGTTTTGAGTCGCTTGTTATCTATAAAGTAACGTGACATTTTCGAAATTGTGCTTCTGGCTAGCGTTCGCCACCTAACCAAAGAAGAAAAAGAAATTTGTGGTGTATATGTTACTGGCCAAACCCGATTTTCGGATGAACTAGTTTTGGCTAGGCCAAACCAGTTCTCTCTACACACGATAGGACAAACCAGTATCGCCTAGGCCAAACTCGTTCATCCTGTTACCGATAGGATAAACCAGTTTAGCCTAGGTCGAATCGGTTTATCCTAGTTAGAATATACATGCTTTAGGATAAACTGGTACGTCCTAGTCTGAACTAATTTCACTTAGTTTGTATCTTCTATAAGCTTTTCAAAGTAAACTGAATAAAGGAATACTTATAATTAAATTAAGTCAATATGATTTATTAGTTATTTATTAACTAATCAGTAATTTCACATCTATCACTAGATCAACTTATATAAAAACTTCTGAATGCAGACGTCGAAATATCTATAAGGACTGCAGCCACGAAACATTATGTTGGATCAGGGCAAGGCTTCGTGAAATGCAGTTTCATGAAAAACTGTACACAAAAACAAACAAATGCAATTGTAAGAAAAACAAAGTACTCTGCAATTCTAAGTGCCATCAAAGTAAACCTTGAAAAATAAGTAAATAAGCAAATTGTAGATAAGGTGATTTCTGTAGATGAATATAGGCTATATAAGGCCTAGGCGAAACTAGTTCATCCTAAAATTGGGTTTGGCCGGTAACATATACCTACACAAAGAAATTATGCTATGCAAGTTTTGACGTTGACGAGCACTGTGAGCACGTTCACGAGCGTTTCGAATTGCTGATAGCTCTTAACTGTCAAACTTTACAAAACGTAAATTATTTATGTGAGTCATTTTTTGCGGTTACTTTTTCCTGTGGTAACTGTAACTGACTTCGTATTCCAAAACTTAAATGAAAATAAGTAGGATAAACGTTGTGTAGGTAAGTCAAATTTTAATACCACGTTCTAATAGCATTCCGGTCCTCCCTCCAAAAAAAGAAACTTTTGAATATTCACGCCCCGCGGTTTGACATTGACGTGCGCTTTACGTCACTTTGGTGTTACCTGCATGGACATTATAATATCTCAATGGTTACCTGCAATTTTTTGATTATTTTAGGTCTAATTGACGAGAATATCCGTCAGACTATAGAGTGAAACAGCCCACAGACGATATTAGCCATTATTTAGCAGTAAAAATTGTGATTTAAGCCGCGTGTACATGCCGTTACCAAATGGAGACAGTGGGATTTGAAGGAAGTTTCGTTTGCTGTATCCATTTGGATAAAGTAGGGAGATACCGGTAAAATTATTTATTTAAACGAGTATAATATCTCTACGTTCGTGGTGAGGTTTGCGCGCTCCAAACTCTAGGTCTGTGCCGGTAGAGTTTACTTTGCCGGAACGGGTCTAGGATGAGGAGCCACACCAAGAGAGATACAGAAACCCACAGGGCAGCATGTGGCGAGCTGTTGGGCAGTAGCGACCCCACGGACCCTATCTCCCGCGAGAAATCTTGTCCTTCATCTCTGGCTTGCCTTTATTGGCCGGTTGGAGTGAACACTGACGAGGAACAGAGCTCCGACCTCATTCTTGCCTTAATTGGCCGGCTTGAGTGGAGATTCGCAAGAGCAAATGTGCTCGGAGGAAGGAAGTATTCCAGTAAGTGCTTGTAGGGATCTTGACCATTTTCCGGGCTCTGGGATTGACAGTTTTCGGGGGCCCATTATTGAGTGTGCAAGTCACCCCCTGCCATTTTATTCGTGTACATATAAAACAATGATCAGGCAGGGGCCATAGTCCTTCCATAGTTCCAGGTCACCAGTCAACCATACTCATAGTCCAATATCTTTTTTTTTTTGGTTCCTCATTTAATTAAAAACGTCTAACAGGCCTCTGCGACTTGGCTTCGACCCCTCGTACGCCTTCTAAAGGTCCGGGACCCCAGGGCCTCGAGACATGTCAAGAGACGTAAAAATAATAGCAGCCTGTTACTGTCCCGCTGCAGGCAGCGGGACAGTAGCAGGCCGCTATTATTTTTAATAATGCCGTAATGGGCCATGGACGAGGCCTTTGCCAGGGCAAAGGCCTCGTCCATGGCCCATTACGGGGCACTGGTGTGAGCGCGTTCTTTGAGGCTGCGGCCAGCCCGTTGGTTGAACGCGTCCCAAAGGGTCATGGCCATCCGGATGGTCCGGGGATACCGCATGGTCTCCGGTGAGGCGGCAAGCCTTGCCGGATTGCCACCATGGGATCTGGAGGCGGAAGATCACATGACGTTGTGACTGTACCTGAAATACCCTAGGCTGATAAAATTTTCGTTTTTCCTAATTGTGTTAATATTAGTGTTTGGATCGGTTCCCCGTAGGGGGAAGAACTGTGCCCCTCCTTTCCGTACAGTTCTGTAGGGCTCGTCACAGACTGGTCACCCTCCCACCGATATAAGAAAGAGAAGCATTCCCATAAACTAAACTACCTTGTTCCGTCTCGGAAGATTAGGGACAAGGAAGGGACAATGAAGTTAATATTGGGAATTCACAGTTAGTAAACACAAGTATTATAATATGAAGCTAAGAAGACAAGAGGGTATGCAAAAGTATATAATATAATATTATGTTTTAGTATTATAAATGTTGGAACGCCAACGTCTCCTCCTCTCGCAGTTGAGCACCAATATCTGCAATACAGACTTGGTAAGGTAGAAGGGGTAAAGGGATCGTTACGCTTGTACTTCAAATACGATTACGTAATACTACGTTAATTTGTCTGATTACAGTATACCCACTTCAGTGAGACCGGGAACCGTATAACAACGTTTGCCTCATTGTACGTGTCCTGCTAGACCTAACGCATAGAACCTCTGAGGAACTAATACGATTCTAACGGAACACGCTCCCTAAGCACTAAATAAATGTTTTACTCAATCCTAAGACAGAGTACTGCGAAGTCCAACTGTCATTGAGGAAAACAAGTTTAATATTGAATAGTTCTAATCGCGTACTAATATGAAAGACCCTTACGACAGCCTAGCCCATTTTTACAAAGTTAACACGAAACTAGCACAAGCGCACCATAGACTCAGTCTCTAGCAGAATACATTACGATCGTACCTGGTGAACACCGAAGTGGTAGCTCGTCACTTCATATTTCCTTAATCTGTCCCATTTAGAGGATGCTTTCAATGTAATCGGCAGCCGTGTGGATCGTCCTTATCGACAACGGGGCGTTTCGATCTAGGCATCCAAATGACGTGTCTCGCTAATATAATTTGTGAGAGGCCCGAAAGCCGGTTGTAGAGGTTTAACGAGACACGATTTCTAGCGTTCCTTAGAACGAACTATCGATTCAGTATGAGATACTTAGTGAAGCCTAACCCAATTCCCTGGAAATATGTGTCAACACGCCTCACGCAAGGTATTCTGTGGCAAAACCTTTTCGGAAACAGAAATCATCACTAACGTTTGGTTGTTTTGTAATGCAATTACAGATTGGCTTTATAGCCTAGATCGATTCCAAATGACCTAAGAGTATTTATGGCTCTGCCTTCCAAGTTGGTGCGTCATCTCAAAGTCAACAGTCGGAGCATTACTGCCCAGTCAAGTATGGTGGAAGGCCTTCGCCATTTCCCTATAGCCAACTGCTAGTGACAATAATCTGCCAAGGTACGGATTAGGATATGGACACGTAATACACGAGAATGTAACATTAGTTATAAAACACGATACTAAATAAGTGTTGAGTTACAAGAACTTATGATACGTGAATTATATTACCAGCCTAGGATAATTATTATAATGAAATACTCACTCAGTCACACCAACAAGCACACACTCACCCAATCGCACGAACACGCACACACATATACTCGAACTTCGTTAAATACTACATTAGTCTAATCTGGGCTTCAACCCAACTATATTTAACTTAATAAATAATACTCGCTATCTTGCGACAGCCCACTTGGACAATCCTGGCCTCTGGTATTCAACAAGTCTGCTAATATAACTAGCCTAATAATACGTCCACACCCTACCGTGGTCTAAAACCAACCTTTTTCAACTTAACTACCCTGGCTACGGACTCTGATGTCTGACATGTCTGTCCCCTTTCACGACTCAAAACCAACTTCCCAACTTCCCCCGCTTGGACTCTCGCGTCCGTAGTCTTTCGTGATCTCGCACCAACCCCCGGACTTCATTCCTCAGTCCCCTAAATTCCTAAAAAATACCACGTTGACTGTTTGGTCGTTTCGCAGAATAGGTTTATGACTCTTTTTGTGCACAACTTCTTAATTGTTTTAAAAGGGTCGGTATGAATTGCCTTACTAGATCTTTAACAGATGTTCGCTGCATTCTCAGGGATGGTGAATCTTTTGAGACCGTCGACGAGTTATTATTTATATACATTTTATTATAAACCATACAAATATTTTAGCACAGAACATATTAAGTTTCGGTCGGCCCGGGTACGTTAACAGTACGAGAGCGGTTAAAGCATTCTAGCTAGGTGCTAGCTAGAATAATAAAATAATTAATCCAATAATATAACTGCAGTTATTGGATAATTGATAGTTACTTCAATGGAAGCATCGGCTTTGCATGACTTTTGAAAGTTTGATTAGATCCATCTTCATAACTTGTTGTTTAAAGTTTCAAGCATGAAAATCGAGAGCTGTAAGTTTACATAGAAAGAACCGCATGTTGACACCCCTGCTCTCAGAATATTTGTACAAAGTGGCCACGGATTGCTACCCATAAAATATAAATGGAATGGGTTTGTAAGAGGTTCAATATTGTTTTAACATTCTAAAGAAATAGGATATTTTGTTATTAATTAGGGTAACGTGTCGAGCTGTCAACCCATAAAATTGAGATTTAATGTGTTCTTAAGAACCTCGAATCCGCCCTTAAGTGACGGTTTTAAAATAAATATAATAATATATTGTTATTAAATTAGAGTAAATGGCACACAGTCACAATGTCATGGAGAGTGCGATTGTCGCAACCCAGTGTTGGGCACACCACAATTGCGGCGATAAGTCCCCTCTTTGAGGAGTGGCTAGAGAGGCGCCACGGCGTCCTCACCTTCCGCCTGATGCAGGTCCCCACCGGACACGGTTGTTTCGAGAGTTTCCTGTTCCGCATAATGCGGGAAGAATCACCCGGGTTTCACCACTGTGTGGATCGCCCGGAGGACACGGTGGAGCATACAGTGGAGGTCTGCCCGGCTTGGGCAGGGTACCGCCGTGTCCTTGAGGAGGCGATCGGCGGCAGTGATCTCTCGCGTCCGACCCTGGTCCTGGCCATGGTATGGAGCGAGAGGGCGTGGGAAGCCGTCACTTCCTTCTGCGAAGCAGTAATGCTCGTGAAGGAGGAGGCGGAGCGCGCGAGGGAGAGGCAAGATTCACGCCCTCACGCCCCTAGCCGCCGCAGGAGACGCCCTGGGTGTCGTGAATCGCAGGCCGATTCATGGCCACCGTAGGCGTGGGTTACGGACGGTGAGCAATGGGTAGCTCGCCGTCCAATAAGGACCAGGCCCGGGTCGACGGTGCGTTGTGTTCCACGCGCGCCTCAAGGAGATGTCAGCACAACTGGAGGGGTCGGCTAGGACCGATCCCTGCAGGGGTTGCGGGAAAGTCAGAAAGGGATACCGTTATTTATTTATTTAAAAATACTATTATTACACCTTTACAGACAACATCCAAGGCGGTCTTATACAGGGTGCAGGGACATCGACGCGAAAACTGATACCATGGATTCAATACATGATTAGGAACCCCACTGCGTTACACATGCCTGAAGATAGACGGTGACACCGAGGCCGCCCCAGAAAACTTAGCGAAAACTTGGCGATACATGCATGCATGTACATATTGTACATTGAATAACACCATTGTAATAGTGTTTTCTGCAAATATAAATATTTTATTTTTATTTGATTTGACGACCTTAACGCGCTAGGGCTGCCTTAGGCACTAAGGTTTTAATTTTTTTTTTTTTTAATACAAATAAATAATTATAATTATATGTTAAATATGTATAAAATATGTTTATTTAACATAAATAAAAAACTGGCCAAGTGCGTGTCGGACCACGCACAATGAAGGGTTCCGTAGTTGAGATGAATGAATCCCAAGAACAAACTTAACGTTACAACAACAATATTGAGAGATTTACTATGTTATTTTAAGACCATATACTTCCTATAGGTTTTCCTGTATTCTAAGAGTAAAGAACCATTCCATGCATTTTTTTCAAAAAATTTGGCTCAATAGTTTCGGAGATAAGGGGTGGAATGGTCAATTTCATCAATTTTCTTAAATATCTTTAAAAGTATTTAGTTTAAAATTATTAATAAAAACAAATTGAGATCCTCGCAACAAGTCCTTTCATTCGATATGTTCAGTTTGCAAACTATTTTCTAATTTGCCCCCAAAAAGTAACCCTAGAATTCAAAATTCATTTATTTACGTTACACTTCCGTGTTTGGGTCACATAAATAAATATTTGTACCAAATTTCAACGAAAACGGTCCATTAGATTCGGAGCAAATTGGCTGCTTCAGACGGACAGACAGACAGACACACGAGTGATCCTATAAGGGTTCCGTTTTTTCCTTTGAGGTACGGAACCCTAAAAATTATCTTTTCTAGTTTATATAATTAATATAGAATATGTAATGTTTGTTGCTACCTACTGGGTTACTTAACGAAATAAAAATAAAATGTCATACCACAACACACATCTTTATTTCTTTCCTCCGCACTAATATCAATAATTTTATTATTACACAACATGTATATAGAAAGATTTTTATACAATAGTGTATAATTAATACCTATTAACTATATTAATCAACAATATAGTAAAAAGAATTACGAATTACTTAAATACTGGCAGTCTATTTTAATGATATGTATCTTTTGCAGTTTGGAACAGCCGTTAACATTACTTATAAGCTACGTAATTTAGTTAATTAATTATTTAAACTTTGAAAACATATAATATGCATCAGATTTTCCACGCCATGCGTAGACATTTTTTTTTATTGAGGAATTTAGAAAAAAGCAGATGCACATGTTACATTTTCATATTTAGGTTTGCTGTGAGATCATTATAAGCACATTGATATACCTATTGAGAGCATAGTTTGTTACTATATGGATAGCGAAATCTCCACATTTAATTGTTCAACTATAAATCTCACAGCAAACGAGTAATATTCATTTTACTTAACATCTGTTAATATTTACAATTTATTAGATGCCATTTATATATCTATACTGTCATAGATCAACAGTTTTTAAATAAATCACAATATTATAGAAATAATTTATTTAACAATAATTTATTTAACATTAAGTAAATGGGGAGTCACAGTTCGTGACGTAATCACATGTATGAATTAAGCCCTTTTTTCAAACAATTGACAGCAAACGGGCCGTTTGCTTTTTTTTATTATACTCGAAACGTTTTTCAAATTGCACAAATAGAAAAATGTCCTCATAATTAAATAGTTTGACGTTAATTTCACAATGTGTGAATGGACTTGTTCAATTAGAAAATTGTTTAAAACACAAATGTTACACGTGAATGGTACATTCTCGCCGTTCTTGTTCTTTTCTTTGTTGATATCTGCGCAGAAAAAAAAAATCATTAATCTTCTTTTCGAATCGATGGTAAATACATTGGTATTATATTAAACGAGTTGGGCCCACTAGGTGGCTACGCCAATCGCGGCATCAGTGGAATAAAAAAAAAATCTATATAAATCTAAAAAATGCCACACACCTGTATGTGGACACTTCGGACACTCCAAAATACGGGACATGACTTGGCCAGGAGCAACGAAATAATGTTTCATCTCAAACAAAACCAAGAACATTTTCTGCAGATATTACGTAATAGTTGGGTGATAATGGATACCTA
Organism: Agrochola macilenta; assembly: GCA_916701695.1. Taxonomy (NCBI): domain Eukaryota; kingdom Metazoa; phylum Arthropoda; class Insecta; order Lepidoptera; family Noctuidae; genus Agrochola; species Agrochola macilenta. The sequence goes on from OU753553.1 coordinate 24,680,748, forward strand.
AAAGGTGTGTGTTCAGGTTACAATATGCAGGTTCTGGTGGGGAATATTTCGAGTTGAATAGTATTGTTATGCTACGGCTACATTGTCGCCATAAGGCGAACTACACTTCGCGCGCTCTCTCTCGCAAACCGCTCGACTTCTCACTGTAAGCAGAGAGCGCGTACAGTGTAGTTCACTTTATCGCGACAATGTAGCCGTAGCATTACCATTACAATTATGTATGCTGATGAAGTTTTTAATCAAGATCAGTTACGAGCCAAGATTTAAAGAAGTGTTAAAAATTTGAAAAAAAATAAGATCTTACTTGTCAATTAAAGAAGATATATCAGCGGGGACTGGGGCGAAGCTCCCCGAGAGGCCGTCGCTCCCGTTCGGGCCTCCGCTGTCAAAGAAACACTAAACTCAGTCCTAGGTATACTACAAATTACTTCATTTATAGTAATTTTTTAAGTTCGTAGCAAAGCTGGTTTGTAAAGCTTTATGTTGGGTATATTTTAACTCGCGTATACGCTTAATAATAAATTTAAAAATTAAATGCATGGCTATGGAAATGAACAGAAACTTAAATAAAAACCCAACTACCTACATTAAAAAACGAACTAATAATAAATAAGTAAGGTGTATAAAAAGAGAGCCACCTTATTATACTAGCAACTAAAACAGAATCTAATAAGTCCTCACATGAAGCACTAAACTGGCTACTAAATAAAATAGTGTTAGTTTCAAAACTTCAAAAAATTAATAAGTTGTCACTGAACCAATTCAAAGTCTAGCAATAATGGAGGTGCATGGACAAGGTGAGCGGTGAGCGGCGAGTGGTGAGGAGTGAGCGGGGGAGGTACCTGAGTTCTACCTGCTGGTCGTGCGGGCGCTTCGCCGGCCGCTGCCGTATGCGCTGTTACAGGGGGATGTGCCTGAACCTGGTGTAGAGAAACAATGTTAAAAACTGTCTTCCTTGATCTTTAATACCGGATTGCCTTTGTCCATAAAAACCTTTTAGGTTCTGAGAAGCAAGGCGTACTACGTAACGTTTTCGAATTAGGTTTTTTTTTTTTTTTTTTAAATAAACCTTGCCCCACACTAAGAATTTCTTCTTGTATCGTGGGTGCGTTTACAAACATAGAAACTCACATACACTAACACCCAGACCCGAAACAACTACTTGCAGATCATACAAAATCTTGTTAAATGATTTATTAATTTATTATCTATTTCATAATTTTGCTCATTAGCATAATGATGATGACATTGTTTGTTAGATTTTGCATGCCAAAACTCAGGCAGAATGTATCCGGCTCACATTTATAACAACTTTATTGTACAATACCTACATTCTATGCGAATAAATGATTTGATTTGACAAATATTTGTTCCGTGCGGGGATCGAACCCGCGACACGTTGCGCAGCAGTCGATCGCTCAGCCACTGCGCCAACCGTGTCGTCAATTATTATCGTGAATTATTCAACTTTTTTTTTAAACGCTCTATATTTCCAAAATGGTAGCTAGGAGGAAAATCTTTACAAGAGAGAAATTGTTGCTCTAGTTGTAAACCATGAGATGATGTAAAAACAATCCACAAAATATTGAAAAAACAATCTTCGAAAATTTGGCAACGTCCTGCGCACCTAACAATACCCAAGCTGAAAGATAGACCGACACTTTAAAAAAAAAAAAACTTGCGTTTTTTTTACCTCATCTCATGGTTTACGACTAGAGCAAGAGTTTAGTCGTACTCGTAGGGCCATGCTTCTCAGAACCTAAATGATATCTAGGGACGAGGTTAACCCGAAACTGCTCTATAGCGCCCCTAAGGTTACACTCCAACCGATGAGGCGTACATACGATAGGCCAATAATAGTTTTTTTTAACCTTTAGTAGTGGTATTGGCAGCACTATCGCTGTTGTCGTCGGAGTCGGTGTGCGTGTCCCTCCAGTTGTTGGGCGCGGCGCCACCTCCAGCACTGGCACAGGCGGCACGCATGCGGTGCCGCGCCTCCACTGTCGAGCATTTAGACAGACTCGATTCATCTGTCGGTACAACAATAATACGTCGGAACCAAGCGAGAGCTTGGAACATGTTTAAAAGCATTCTAATTACTAATTTTATAATTCATAGTAAAGTAAAAACTTTAGGTTCATACTAGATTTAGGTACTTTTATAAACATTAACAATTTGAAAAAGAAAAAGATTAAGACATTTATTGCGAAGTCGATTATACGATCTATGTAGTACCCCAATATTACTAATTTCTTGAATGCAATGTCACATCACTAGTACCTTTTGAAACGTCAAAAACTTTAACCCATTACCGCGTAAAATAAAAAAAACAAAATTAATTAACGTTCGTGATTCGTGAGTGAAAATGAAAAGTGCTTAATATCGTAGTCCTAATCATTACATATTATAAAATAAAGTTCCCCGCTGCGTCAGTCTGTCTGTCTGAACGTGATAAACTTAAAAACTACCAAACGGATTTTCAAACGGGTTTTATCAATGGACGGAGTGGTTCATGTGAAAGGTTTGAGTACCTATATAATTCATTAATGTTTTGTGTAAATTGGCTGAAATATGGCGATTATTGTTGAAGATGTCGGAAAAGATCATGCTGACTGAGAGCTTTACTGGCGTGCGCCGCGTAAACCGTAAAAGATACATAAAAATGATGTTTTACAGAATGGTTCATCTTAAAAAGTTCAACAAAAAAGTCCGCGATGATATCATATGCCTATCCTCTAAGGATGACCCAAAGTAACCATTATCATCTTTCAGAATTTGGTAAAAATAACATTTTTATTTCTGAAGCTATTTTGACCGGTATCATATTAAACCTTATCCATTAAAATGTGTTTTTTAAATTGTTCATTTAATTTAGATTAAAGTTTGCCCTGACATCGTATCATTTAAATGAATAGTTTAAAAGATATCACAGATTCAAAACGAAATTATGGTTGACGGCAACGCGGGCGTGGCGGTAGGAATCAATGACCTTTTCCTCGGGTATTAGTTATGTAATCCCGGTATTACGTTCCCGTGGGATATTTTCCGACACCCACGTGGGCGAAGGTAGTTTAATAATAAAATAACTGACCATATCTGTAGTGATCACAGGCGCGATGTCGTCGTCGGTGCGGTGGTGCCGCATCGTCTTCACGCCTCGCGAGCGTGCGGAACTGTAGTGAGTGAGCCGCTGACACGCCGAACGTCGCGTATGGACTTATTTCGTACAACTCCGCTGAAGATGGAGTTCATTAATAAGTAGGTAGGGCTATTAAGAGATTTATTATATTTAAAAAAAAATCTAGTCATTTCCTCTACCACATAAAAAACTAAGACACATATCATATCGCTGCGGACAATACAGTGAAGCGGGCTAAAACTGCAGCTCCGCTTTGTGCATATACGCTCACACGCACACATTTACAACCATACAAAGTGCACCCATATTTACGAAACCAGCCACTGTCACTGTAGACAGCGCTATCTCTTGGTTTTTTATTTGGTCTGAGGTCATTTCATATTGATTCCGCCATTTTGAAAAGCCTTTATCCACCCGCGACCTAGAAGAGTCGATAGACAGTTCATGTGGTTCAATCCATCCAGCCGTGGATGTTTCGAGGGTATAAAAGAATCCCACATACAAAGATACTAAATTACAAAGATTCATACATACGCGTACATCACGCGTGAAAAACATAACCCTGTCTTTGCTGTTGCGCAGTCGGGTAAAAACAAACAGATCGCCTCGATGGTTTAGTGGTAAAATGCTGCTATGCATGTGGTCATGGGTTTAATCCCGGGTAGGCCAGTGTTTTTGGATTTTTACTTTTCCTATAGGAATTTTTCAGTAGCAATTGGCAAAATCTGGCTGTACTTGTACTTAGCAGCCACTTCTTACTATCTGTTAGGGAAATACAGGTGTGATGTTTTATGGCTATGTTAGAATAAACTTTGCTCAACTTCGTAGCAGACATTAGGTAAATGCTTCATGCTAACCTGAAGAGTCATCATTGGATTTTTCATTTCCATTGATAGAGGATGATGAATACAGCTTCTGCCCTTCTCGGAGCTTCTCCCTCTCTGCTTCATTGCTTTCACTTAGCTTCCTGTCATCCCTCATATAGTGGTCACTTGAGATGCAGAAGAATCTGAAATGTAGATAGATTATAATAGATATAGGTCATGTAAGGTATTTAAAAACATCGAGGCTCTTAAATCAGTGTATTTTGCATATGAGCGCAGTGTCTTAGAATATGCGTGCCCAATCTGGTCCCCCCAATACATTATTTATAAGAACCAACTAGAACGGGTTCAAAGAAAATTTATTAACCATCTTAACTATCGCCTCCGTAAACCTCCGATGGCTTATGAAAATAGTTGTCGAACACATGGTCTGCTAACACTCGATGAAAGGCGCAAGGTTATGGATATGTGTTTGCTTTATGACATACTTAATGGATGCCTCGATTGCCCGGAGCTGGTAACACAGGTAACTTTTAACACTCCCCTACGGCGCACTCGTCACACTACGATGCTACACGTGCCTCGGCACTCAACTAATTACGCCAAAAATTGTGTATTGATCCGTATTGCTCGAATTTATAACACAGAGTTCTCTCAAGTCGATATATTTAATTGTAATAAACCTACATTCAAAAATAGAATAATAAAAACCATAAACGAAGGCAAATGATAAACTACTTATTAGTCTCTTAATTTACAAACTTAATTTTTTTAAATCTTCAAACCTTTTTTGTTTTTCTTTAAAATGTTAAACTTATCTTTATGTAATACCTATACCTACCTAAAACTGCACTTTTTGAATTTATAATATTTCTAAGTAGTCTGTTCGCATGTTTTATACTTATCTCAGTTATACAGGGAAACCTATTATTAGCCATACAATACTGTAACACACATACTCTGTAACATACTATATGTATCGCTGTTGGTTGCCTAAATAAAGAAAATAAAAATAATTTTTTTTTTTTTTTTTAAATATAGATCCCGACAGCGTAAAAAGTGAACTTTTAAATAGAAATATCATTTATTTGCTAAAAACATGGTATAAAAGATGGTAATGTCAATAAAGATAGAAACAAGATGACCTATTGCTGTCTCTAATCCCACTTAATACTATTAACAATCTCATACAGTCGGAGGCATCTTCTTAAATTTAACAATAAAGAATAGGCCTCCGTCTGCTTGAGATTGCCATTTTGACCCAGTGATACTCGCGCAATAAAGACGAATCTAACAACATACATTCATCAAAATCGGTTCATCTGTTTAGTAGTTACGACTGGGGACTGTCATAAGTAATTTTATACTGATTCTTAGCCTAATTTGAATACATGACTTTTGAATTTTATTTGAATCGTTTAAATACGTAGTTAAGTAGTTGCTCCTTACTTCTTCTTCCCGTGTACCAGACACACGATAGCTGCGAGTGTCACGACGATGACCACGCCGCTGGCCACACACGACACCAGCACCGTGCGCAGCGCCGCGGGCCGGGAGGCGCCCGCCAGCGGAGACGACGGCTTCATAGGAGGGATGCGGCCTGGGGGGAGGTATACATTATTTTCAAGTCTAGTAGAGACAATGTGTTACGGTGTCTTCTTCATGACTGAATTATATTGTGATGTTGGCCTCTACTTTTGCCTATGCACTATACTTATATGGCAGTTTGAACTCCTTGAGCTCATTTTAAGGCACGATTATAAGGCCTAAACTGCGGTGAGGAAACCAAAACCTCCTTTCTTAATTTAATATTACATAAATGATGATATACCTCCTGCGAGGGTATGTGTGTCTGCAGTCAATGTAACTCGCTCCAACCCCGCATCACTGTAAGCTTCCACCGCCAGCTCGTACCATGTGGCTGGTGAAAGCTCTCCCACTACGTGGCTTGCTGAACTCAGTCCATCACCAACCTGGCAACAAAATTCAATTACAAATGATTACACCAAAATGTTATTTTTTTTTGACAAACTCCTGTTCAATAAATTGTGTGTGTTTTAGTCTGTGCTAAATAAATGTATTTTCTTTCTTTCTTTTATTTCTTGTTTTTGCTGGCTTCATTACATTGCCTTTATATCGCAATACGCATGGTTACCTTGATCCAATGTTCAGATCCAGCTCTTCGGTAGGACACCCTAAATCCGAGTATGGGGCAGCCGCCATCTCGCCACGCGTAGAAGTTAATTTTTATTGCCGTTGAATTCATGTGCACGTGGTCTTCAGGTTTTGGGGGCTTGGGGCCTAAAACAAAGACGTTTAGAATTCATGAAAAGGCTTATACGATAATTATATTATGTTCGGTTAATTTTTTTAATAGAATCAGTAGTTTTCTAACCAAAGTCAATGGTTTTAAGTAGCAAGCTGAGGCTAATCGGGTTTACTTGTTCTTGTCTTTCAAAACTTACGTCCCCCTCTCGTAGTGGCTGTAAGCACATCACTGGGTGGTCCTATTGATATCCTGTTCCGCGCCTGTATCTTTGCGTTGTATGTAGAACCACACTTCAGCATGTCCATTGTATAAGAGTTCACTTCGGGAGACAAGTCTACTGTGTGCCATTCACTCTCTGAAGCTTGCTTGTAGTGGAGGAGAAAACCTGTGGATGATAAAAAACAGTGCTTATAATTAGGTTCATCATAATAGTCCATTGTCTAGTGACAATGGACTATTATGGTGATGAACCTAAGCACTAGAAAACCACCAGCTCGAGGAAAATATAATCAAAGTAACATCAGTTGGAAAAAGAACCGCTTTTGGACAAAGGTCTCCTCAAATCATCGCTACTGGTGTAATGCGTTGCCATAAAATATAGTTTTATCCAAATGATGGAATTTTGACTACTATTGGCGAATTTATAACGTTGGTTATGTTGATCTTGCTAACCTAATATAGGTTCCGTAGTATCCCCAGGGAGCTGCCAATGTAGCTTGATGCTGGAAGTGGTCGTGTACTGCAGGGACAGCGCCGGCGCCGCGGGCGGCAGCACGGCCACCACCACGTACACGATGGTGTCCTCGCCGATCGTGTTGCTGGCAGTGCACGTGAAGTTGCCGGACGATTGCTCATTTACTTCTGTAAGATCGAGAGAAAATTTAGTCGTTGAGAAAAAAACACGAACACTATTCGAAAAATTTATAAGCGTATGTTGATGATTATATTGATTGTCTTTACGTACTGGATATGGACAATATCGCTGAAGTTATCGTTCCTCCAAAAATGGCGAAATTGAAAGATTGATTTGCACTCAACTGTTTTAAACGTGTGAACCCATATTTTCAATTTACCGCCTTTCGGATTACCAATAGATCGCCAATTTAAATTAAGTAGGCGAAAACGGACTTTACGTGACAATCAAGGTCTGCTTTCCATTTTATGATCGTCGATCGTCACGTAACGTACCCCGTATGTGCAGATGTCCTCGATGCGTGACTTGGTAGTACTGATGGTGCGTGACGGGTACCCGCGCGTGCTGCCAGCGCGAGCGCGGCGCCGGCGCGCCCACACACGTGCACGACAGCAGCGCCGCTCGGCCCGCGCCCACGGATACCCACCGGCCGAAGGAGGCGATGCGGGCTGGGACTGGGGAAATAAAGGTATTTCATAAGTTTCATAGAATGTGGCAGAAAGTCTCATTCCTCTTTTTCTATTAGATCAAAGTATTTAAGTATCATCAAGTATTAAAGATGATTATGTACAAAACTAAACAGCCCCTTAAACGCACAACTTACTTGCTAGCTAGTGCATGTCCAGTGCCTTACATATCACTGTGATTGTTTATTAAACTGTTGTGTCTGCTTCGCGGGCAGTAATTAACATGTTAAACTGGGAAGAAGTTTACACTCAATTTGGTTTGAATGTAAACTTCTTCCCAGTTTAACATGTTAATTACTGCCCGCGAAACAGACACAGTTTTTACTTACTTCTGGAGCTAGGTCCTTGTCCCACGACGAGGGTGGACTCTCCGTCTCCGGAGCCCGTGGTGGCCGATACCCAGAATTCGTACAGCTGGTTCTCCATTAGGTTTCGTACTTGGAACATCAGCTCCGTGTCTGTCTTCTTGTCTGCAGGCACTGTGAAGCTCGAGTGCTTGCCCAGGCTTGAAAAAAGATAATTTAATTTGTCAATGCTTATAATATTTAGCTTGCTTATCTATGTTGCTTATTTTTTTGAGTACTATGTACCGACTATAAAGCTACCATTTAGGTACTGGATATGTCTTTCATTGACTTGAATGTGCCTTGGCGGCTGAGAGTATGTCATGCTCACTCTAATGTCTCGCTGACGGTGGCGCGTGTGTTGGATCATTTAGCTCCCTTCAAAATGGTTGAGCTGAATGGTGCTAATCCATGCGTCATGTTCGTGAACGGGCGCCGTCAGTAGGGACTGGTCATCTCTTAGCTACCACGGCTTATTTTAATTTAATTTAATTTTTGAATTTTTATTTTTGTTACGGACGCTTTTAACGTTTTGCATCGTTCTCACATGTATAACTTCAACATGAATGATGTAACCAATTTTTTGTAACCATATTATGATTTAAAAGAGTGTCCGTGGAGTTTCTTGCCCGTTCTTCTCCATAGGTACCTACTACGCTTTGGAATGGGCATCTACGAGTAGCTTCATCTTTCTGACTGACCGACCCCTTGACAATTCAAAAGTGCCTGTAATTGGTTTATTTGAAATAAATGCTTTGAGTTTGAGTTTGAGTTTTGTGCCCAGTAAGTGGCCACGATTATTTTAGCATCAGAGGCGTTGTTATGTTTATGGTGTAGATAATACACTACGATAGACAATAAGAATCGCTTTTTTAGCCTCTATTAAAGTAGATAGGTAACAGATATGTAGTTAATAAGTTTGAATACCTAATTCCTTTTGGTTTACCTCACTTTTCAACATCTGTATTTTATGTACATAGCTTCATTTACGTGAAGTTTAAATCACGTAGTAAATGTTTTAGAATGGATTTGTTTTTGTCCTTACCGTCCAGCTTCTCTGTAGTACACTGTATAATGTGATATAACGCCGTTCGGATGTAGTGGCGGTAACCAGCTGACCAATACTGAGTCGCTGGAATATGCTAGTGCTTTGATCTTCTCGGGCGCTGAAGGAACTGCAATTAAAACAAAAATGTTATGAAACTTTATTAGAAATTAAGTAACCTATTCAATGTTATTTTATGGACGTCTTTTACTTACGAATACCCATCTAAATATAATATTTGATCTTACCATCTTCCTCGGTCATACAATAGACCGGCAGACTTCGTTTGCCGTCTCCAGCGTTGGTGAAAGCCAGGACTTGTATGGAGTAGTTGGAGTATTTACGTAGAGTGTGCAGGTATGTGTCTGTTGTCGCCACTCGTTTGATCTCGCCAACATCCACTGAAAACGAGATTTTGCTTAATTAATTTCTGTCGTTCTATCAATTTATTTTTACTTACAGTCAGTGCTTAAAGATATGCATTGTTTGTTCGATGATCTACTATAGGTACTTACCATGGTCTGTGGTTAGTGGTGAATAAATAACTTTGTATCCTTGTATGAGACCACCGTGTTGGCCGATTGGTGGTGGGTTCCATGAAACTTTCATACTAGAAGACGATAGGGCTGAACAGGACACTCTTGTTGGTGGAGACTCGGGGACTGAAATTAACAATTCACTCATCTTTATTTTGAATCTGTAGAAGAACCCAGTTTGTAATAAGTATCTACACTTCCGAATTTAACCATCCTAACTTTAATATTATAAATGCGAAAGTGAGTTTGTTTGTTTGTTACACTTTCACGGTAAACGGTTGAACAGATTTGGATGAAATTTGGCAGATGAGTTGACCATGACCACTTTTTATCCCAATATTCCCACGGAATCGAGATAAAGTTATTTCTGTCTAATATTTATCATTGAAATTGTAGTGTCAATAAATAGAAAATCGAAAATATTGTATTATCGTAATTAAAAAAAATTGGTAATATAGTAAGCAGGTTCACAGGTTAACAGCAAGTTGAGACGACATGACGACAAACGACGAAGACGACAAACTGGTCAGTGGGTCGTCTTAGGGGCGGAACTAGACAGTTAGTCTGTATCTTGGGGCTCCAGGAACAAATTCCAGAGTGGAAACTAAAGAGGTGATTCAGGTAAGGCCGAGCGCGCTCGGCCAACCGGCTTGCCCAACGTGGACTGGGGGCTTAAAAATGTTTATCAGTTTTCAAACTAGATTCTCACACTGTGTGTAGATAAGTATAAAATGCTATATCTAGGTAATTATTACTTACTTCCTAATAAGTGAAGCATCTATTCTTACAAAAAGAGTATTAATGACTTTTTGATGATGAAACTTATTTCTTAATTTAAAAGATAGCACATTGACATAAGAGAAATAATAAAGCTTCCGAAAAACAAATTAACTTCCAACGATGGTTGACTGTAATACTAACTAAGCTGTGTTATAGCTCCTACACACTATGCCGGCGACATGGCCGCCAGGACTGCCGCCGCCGGCCAAGCCGCGGCGCGCCCGGCCCTGCCGCACAAAGCCGCAGAAAGAATCGCAAAGGAAATGAAGGCGCAAAAGCCGGGGGTACGTGCCGCGCGGCAAAAGCCGGCGGCCATGCCGCCGGCATAGTGTGTAGGAGCCATTAAAATGAATTAGCGAAAAATTTATACAAAATTAACCGACTAAAAATGTTGTATTTAACAAACAAACAAACATGAGCTTATTCAAATTACAATTCTACGAAGACTAATCCGTACTTTAAAATAATAAACTTTTCGATAAAACATACCAAACTTCCGAAAAAAATACAAAGTTTCCGAAAACATATGTTCTGCTAAAATAATCGTTTTCTTTAGCTCTATAGAAACCAGCTTAATTTCTACTCATAGAATAACTTTTTTAACTCAAATTCAATTTAACGAAAATAACTACCTACCGGTCGGCCTGCGCGGGCGCTTCGTGCGTACTTCGCGTGACATCGGTTGCGATCGGGTGCAGAGCGATAGGCGCGCTCACATTCGACTTATCATTTCGTTCGTTCATTCATGTTTTTGTTTACGTTTTGCTTTGGTCGTAGAATGATTTAATAATTCGAATTTTCGCGAAAACATGGATAATTAGAAAATGGTGAAAACATTTCTGCGAGCAACTATATTATACTAAGCCCATAGATTTTCAATCGGGTTCATATCTGCTGAGCGAGCAGGCCATTTGATGAGACATTGTGCACGGTTATGGGATGAAATCAGAAGGACTAATTTATGCGCGCGCGGGTCGCATCTATGCGAGATAGACTCTGTACCGTCATAGCTGCTGATGGAGGCTATACTAGTTTTTAAAAATAAATAGTTGATGCAATTTAAATAATAAACCTTAATAAAATAGAGATGTTTTGAATTTCTATTTGATCATTTCTTTCTGTTTTTGCTAAAAGTAATCCCACCAAAAATATTTTCGTTTAAAATGTTGCCAAGATGAGACCATATGGCTCGCACTGTCAAAAAGTTATCAGATCTCATGTAGAGCCAGCTTCTAACTCTACACGCCCTAACTCTACAAGGCCTAACTTACCTCCAAAACCGAAAATTTGCTGTCAAAATTGGGAATTCACTAAGTGAAGCCACTCATGTTACAGAGGGAACGGCTCAAGGGTCGGTTTTGGGGCCCCTCCATTTTCTATCTTATGTAAATGACATGAGTAACTGCATCAATCACTGTACATGCTTTCAGTTTGCAGACGATACATGTCTTGTAATAGCTGATAGGGACCCTCAAAAAGCTTGTAATCTTTTGCAATCTGACCTGAACTCTTTGTTAAAATGGTGCCATGATGTTGGGTTGGTGCTCAATTCTAATAAAACCAAATTGCTAGTCGTAAAATCACCACACTTAAAATGTATTCCTCCCAATAATTTAGTTGCACACGACCACAGCTGCTTGCATAACTTAAATAACACCAAGTGTAGCTGTCCTTGTATAGAAGAAGTAGATTCTCAAAAGTATCTGGGACTGGACATCGATAACAAATTCAACTGGAGAAAACATATAGAGCATGTTTGTAATACATAAGTTAAGACAATTTTTAGCTAATATTATAATCCTGAAGAACCGCATTCCTTTCAAAGTAAAACTTATGTTATACAAGTCATTAGCAGAATCATACATTCAGTATGGACTCAGTAGTTACGGTCGAACATTCAAATCTTATCTCAGTAAAATTTATAAACTCCAACTAAGAATACTAAAGAATATCGTATCTAAAAAAAATTAATACCAATTTCAAAACAATGAGCATGGACTATTTCATCACAGTAAAACATTACCTGTACATACACAATTTAAATATACTTTGCTAAAAGAACAATATTTCAATGGCTACTTAGAGCAAAAAGTTCAACATCCTGTATTCACGCGGGCCGTCGCACGTAACCAGCTATGCACGGTTCGGGCAAACAACACCTACGGTGAGCGGACATCTTCTTACCTAGTTCCTCGGTTAATTAACAACCTACCTTCCGATTTGCGCAGTGACATAACGCCAAGAAATATTAAATCAAAACTTAAGTCCCACTACCTACAGCTACAACACATTGAATGCTCAATGTGAAATGCGGTTTACGTAGTAACTAGCATATCACTTGAGATGAAGTTACCAAATTTCGAAATAAGGTATTATGTTATATTTATTGTTTACCTTGATTTTGTTTTTACTATGATGTAGAATTTACATGTAGCATTAAGTACAAACCTTAGTGGTTTAAAAATGCTATTCTGCTGAAACACTTTGTAATTATTTTTTTTAAAAGGTAAATAAATTAAAAAAAAAAAAAAACTTCAAAATCTATACACCTTAGTCAAAATATGTGACTAAGATGCGGTACAGGTGAGGTACTTTTATCGTATTTTTATTACAAAAAGGGTTTTCTATATGTATCCTAGACCACGTGTAAATAAAAATAATCTATGCTCTATACCTAATCAAATCACATTAATATCATCGACCTTGTGAGATGTGTGCAAGTTATTATTATAATTATGGTGGTAAGCATTTCAGACCGCGACGATTGTTACGGATCGTCAGAAGCCCGAAAGTCTGACAACCAGTCTTACCACGGGGTGTCGTGTTACCCAGTAACTGGTTTGTGGAGGTCAGATAGACAGTCGCTCCATGTAAAATACTGATATTCAGCTGCATCCGTTAAGACTGGAGCCGACCCCAACGTAGTTGGGAAAAGGCTAGGCAGATGACTGTATGTATGTGTAATGATGTTCTATGTACGTGTATGTACTATGTACCTAGCAGAGTTCAGTTATCAGTTATCAATGGATTCTCACCTCCTTCTAGCGTGGTAGCAGAGACCGGCGCGGACGCAGGCCCCGCAGCGACACCATTGAATGCTCTCACGCGCACCTCGTATCGAGTGAACTTGCGGAGAGCTGATAAGCTTAGCTCAGTAGCTGACCACCCGTTCACTGTTAGCGTCCTGAAAATTATCCAATAGAAGAAGTTATTGAGTGGTAAGTATGTAAAGTCATTGCAAAAGAACTGACATTTACATAGCTACAAAGATCTTTTGGCGCGTGGCCAAAATCGGAATTAACGCCGCAATTTTTTTCGCGCCCGACAACCCTACTTATATAGGACTACTGCTCGGCCCACCTCGGCTAGGATCGTTATCAGCGCGTAAAGGGGCTGCAAACAACCGCAACAAAGGTGACCTTGGGGGCCTGGCCTAGTGGGGTTGTCGGGCGATGCGGCTCCACCTCTCTCTGCTCTCGACGCATGACGTCGCAACACGTCGTGTCCGGGTTCGCAATAAGTCAATCGTCATCCTGAGGATGCCTCGTTGAGAGGTGAAACACGTGTCTATTTCTTACGGGGTTCTTTATGAGCCGATTAGGTTACTAAATATACGTCGTCTATTTGATACGTATGTTTTATTTTTTTATATTGCATTTTACATAATTCGACTGTTTTAAGTTAAGTGCCCTTTTTTGAGCTGGATGGAGTGATAAAGTTGATATTTTATTTTGGATTCCCGATCATACTCTAGTAGGTAACTGCTAGTTACCTGGTAGAATTCCTCATAGCCGGTGCTGCAGGACTAAGCTCGGCACATGTAACTGAGTAGCCCAGTAGTTCTCCGTGCCACGCGTCCCGAGGTGGTGGTCGCCATGACACGTGCAACTCCCCTGGACCTCCGGGAGTCACGTGCACGTTGGTGGGGGCTTCTGATGGGGCTGGTATCAAGAGTTGAATACACTATTAGTAAACAGTTGTTATGAAAAGTTAGAATACATTAAACAGATTTTTAAACTGATATTTCAATTCAAGTAAATACAATACCTGCGGTCGTTGTTTCCAAAAAAACATCAAAACTTTTTTGCATTATTGCGGTTTCATATTTCACTTGACACAATTGATTTACCAATTGAGTCCGTATTGGATTCTTTTTGACTGCCGACAATTTGTGAAATAGATGTGGATAATGTTTTACAAATAAAGCCGTTTCCGATTTATAACGACGGAATTGTCAATATTTTCAAAGATTTGATATAAGGAATACAGAGGGGCAATTCCTGTAATTTTTAAGACCGTTCGCATTCGCATCTCATTCGCAATCTGTCAAAAATACAATCTATTTACCAACATTTTAGGAAAGTTTGACAGATTGCGACTTGACTGCGAACGTTTTTTATGTACGAGAATTGGCCTTCTGGTATAATGTTGTAATGCATCGCTTTTGCATCCGAAATACAAGTTCCTTATCAGAAGACTGTCCCCAATAAATAACACCATAACGGAAAACAGAGGCAACTAGTCCTTGGTATGCCGTTAAAATAGCCTGACTGTTGACTTTCTTTGAAAGTTGAAAGAGAGCAAGAGGATTTACTTCGTTTTTTTACACAGTTGTTCAACATGAAGTTTCCATGCGAGTTTGTTTTCGATCACTATACGTAAGAACTTAGCTTTATTTGCTACCTCAATATCACAGCCAAGGCGTGAAAACCCAAACGTTAGTATTAATATTATATTACATATTTACTTTTTGAAATAGGCATATAACGAATAATAGATGACATTCTCAATAAAACAATACGTATATGGGCTAATCACCACCATAAGCCCATATAACTTCTATTAGGTACATCTTTGGTAAATATTACTTTTGTAGAAACGCCATCATATCCAACAGTGTTTGTGTTTGTTAGGCTGCAAATTATTTTTATTATGTCGCCAATGGTTACAGGTTGCATGAGTTTAATGTCTGATTATTTAAATTAAGTAAGATTATTCAATGTGATGTCAGTTTTAACATTATTTTCAATCGCAATAAAATAATTGTTAAATTCGTTTGTAATGTCCACGGGGTGTGTAAACGACAAATTTACTCATATTATATGCTCTTGCGGCAAACTTTAACTTATTTATTATTTGCCAGGAAGCTTTTAATTTATTGATGATAACGATTTACGTTCTTGATACCTTCTTCCTGGGTCTTCACAACGACTGGTTCAGTGTAAGCACTCCTGTCGATCTGATTGATGGCAGCTATTCGGATCATGTACGCGGTGTGTGGCTTCAGACTGCTCAGCAGAGCTTCATAATGTATGTCGCCTTTCTTGGTTAGGCTGAAATTTTAGAAAAATTGTTCAGGAAGGCAATAAGTAGCAAGGTTATTTCGAAAGGTCAAACGCAAACTTCATCAGACCTTCGATTCCAAAGACGGATAGTTTTGCTTATCGATTCGTGTTTCACAATACCACCTGTCACCTGTCTTTTATTTTAGTAGGTATTTTCTTGTTTAAATGCAACGCTTCTAAATTCCTTTAAAATTACTACTTGTTCATTGAATTTTTACTAACGTGACGTGCGAGTGTGCGATCCCATGGACGGACACGTTGAGCGTTACCGCTGCATCCCACTGGTTCACTCTGATGGCCCCTTGAGCTGATAGCGCGCAGTACTGTAGGGTGTAACCCACGAGGGGAGAGTTGCCGTCGAAGCCCTGACTCCAGGATAGACGGACAGCGCGGCTTACGATCTCTGTCACCGACAAAGAGTGAGGGGTGTCGGGTTTTTCTGGGGAGTGAAAATAAAATAGTAAGGAATGTTGAAGGGTTATTTTTAATTTCTTCAACTTTTACAGCCTGTTTAACCAGCTCCGGATAACTAATTTGGCACATAATTTTTTTGGAGACTGTAGTGTGTTTTGTCTGGATAAACAGACTCACCTTGGACGGAAAGATAAATATAATGGTCACTGTGACCGTACGCGTTGACGGCTTGACACTTGTAGACGCCGGAGTCTTGCCGGTCCGCCCGGCTGATGTACAGCTGGGATCTTAAACCACTATCAGTCTTTGCTTCAGAGATGCTTAACCTGGACAAAGATGTGGAGAAACTGGTAAGCACTTATAGATAATCATAGAGATCTAAGTATTTAATGAAAAATAAAGCCTCTATTCCGAAAACAAAACAGCTGAATCACGACCTAATCACCAATTTGATGACGTAATTACATTGCAGGCTTTGGCTTTTTAAGACATTTATTTATTGCGCTCGTTGGTTATTTGATTTGGTCAATGTATACGTTTCCTTACCTATAAGTATTAAGATCTAAGTGGTTCATGTTGTGTGCCCATGTCACTCTAATGGGACTGTCTCCGCGCACGTCGCACACCAGTGTCGCAGGCGCATCTCGACGTGCTGTCATATTGTGTGATGTCAACTCGAACCTCGCAGGCTCTGGGGAAGATAAAAATACATAAAGAATGTTTTAAAATTTTAACTAAGGGCAGTGAATAGGCGTATACCCAAAGAGAGACCTAAGCCCTCTTACACGTATACAACACTACAGGCAACTGTTCTAGTTGTGACCGGGTGTTCAAAACTAAATTCGCTCTAGCGAGCAATCTAAGAGATTTCTAAGGGTCGTCGTTATCGAAATCTATAAGGAGCCTATATATTTTATTATGTAACTATTCGAAAAAAAAACGGCTTACACCAGTGTTCGTGAAAAATAAAAATAATCGCAGTTAGCTGATGGGCCTGTACCTAGGCCTATGCATCACCCAGCTAGCGCCACAACACCTCTTATCTCTTCCGATTTCCGCATCCAGTCTGTGCCAGCCACCTTTTTAAGGTCGTCGTTCCCGAAGCATCAATTGTTGAATGCATTAAAGGATTTCTCGTAGTTTTAACATGCATATTCGAAATGTAAAACTTACCATTGACAGAAACAAATATAGTTTTGGTAAGTGGAGATCCTACTCCATTTTCTGATTTGCACATGTAGTTTCCCTCGTCATAAGGAAGTGCTGACTCTATCCATAGAGTTCCGTTTGAAAAGAACTGAAACCTTCCACCCAGGTTTATTAGAGGGACATAGTCGGTCGATGATCCTGAAAATAATAATATGTGAAATCCAGGAAGTAATTGAAAGTGTTAATTTGCGACGTTAATCTACATAAATAAATAAAAACCTTACCTGCAGCCGTGTTGCAGTAATTGAAATAACTAAATGTATTTTGATTATGAGTACTTAAATTTTAACGGTTTTAACTTTGTTTATATACGCAACATGTTTCGAGAGCAACATTTATATTATTGCATGGAAGATTGATAAAAGTTGGAAGCAAAATCCAGTTACAGAGATTACAAAATATAGGTACGAATTTCTTTGAAGGTTTTGCATTTGAGCAATCCTGGCCTTAAGAATGATGCAGAATAAATACGAAAGGTATTTCTTATTAAATTCTTGTATTTAGTTTTTTTTTAAACGGTGAAGTGCGTGTTGGACTCGCACATGAAGGGTCCGCACCACCGTAAAATATTTTCTATTATTAAGATCAAGCAAAAAAACACTGAAAATATACGTTTCTTATATGGGGGGGACCCCTACATTTTTTTACTTTATTTTGTTTTTAATATTTATTGCTATAGCGGCCGTAGTAGTAGGTATATAATCTGTGAAAATTTCAATATGTGTCTACCTATTACGGTTAAAAAAATACAGCACTGTGATACCACACAACACGGACGTGGTTACGGACGGACAGCGGAGCCTTACTAACAGGGTCGTTGGGTACGAAACCCTAAAAAAACAACATGTTGACCTACCTCTTTGTTTCAGCCAGGTGACTTGCGGGGCTGGTGACCCCGTGGTCTGACAATGCAAAGCCAGTTGCTCACCAGCCAACACTGCTTCGTCCTTGGGTTCCACCACCCATTTTGGGGAAACTGCAGCGTGCAAGTAAGTCAAGATTCATTTATTTCTGGATCAATACATGATTTTTCTTTAATTACGATACGCAAACTTAAATATGATATTTATGCTACTTATGGCGACTTACAATGTAAAACATTGTTGCCTTAATGAGTTCTTTGCATACATTATAATAATACTATTTTTACCTTTCCCGTCAGCTGCAAAACATTGTTATGAATACAAAGAGCTACTTAAGTTATTAAAGCTAAGAACTTTAACGTCGCTTCTTAAAATATACGACCGTCAGTGCATTTTTTACCTTTTTAGTTCATTTTTTGACAAGAGGTGCACTATTTGGTGCAAGAATAGGTACTTATACAATGTTCTCCTTTCGTTAAGAGATCATTCCATTAAACCTCTTTTTAACGATAGGTTTTAAAATTATGTATGTATGTACTATAATTAACATCAAGAGTGAGAAGATTGAAAACAAAGTTAGTGAAGTATTTTCCAAACAATTAAGAATAGAATTTAAAAAACAAACAATATCTTCGTCTTTTTATAATTTCAGATCGATGAGTCCAAAACAAAATTCTTATAAATACAATTTACCATTTTTGTAAGCCATCTGAAATCCGACGCTGTGCAAAACAAAAACGTTCAAGAATTTATACATTTATATGAAAAACATGTGCACAAGTGCTTATTATAAAAGTGACTACATTTCCGATGGCATTTATTCAAACTGCGAGATTTGAAGATGAGAAGCTTAAATTTTTATGTAAGCACAAAGTGGACAATTTCATTTAAACCTACCTTAGGTTTAAATGAAATTTAATTAATAAGGTGCAATATGAATAAAAGCATCATTTTGACACTTCTTAGAACAAGGGAACTACACATATTGTGGTAATTGTGATCCTGCAAAAAAAACAGCAATATAGACAAAATAATGACAACTCTGTGCTCTGTGCAAGCGTGATTAGTCTGATGGTGGGAGCGCGGGGAGCGCGGTTTTGGAGAGGACTGTTTGTTCGCTACGTCAACAAAGCTTTAAAGAAGCCGTTTTGACTGTTTGGGTGTTTTGGACCGAAAGCTGGTTTAAACACACATAAACTCACATAACTCGCCATCCAAAAACTTACATAAAAGTTATGTCAACAACAAATCTAATGCATTCTGACATAAGATATTTGTGGATATATCATTATCAGTTCTTGTAATTTTCGTGCAAATCACAAAATCTTTTGTATTTTATTTATAACAACACTTCAATTTATTGGAATTCCTTTTTTTGAAAGACATTTATATGGACTTATGGATGATCATTTTCTCTACTTTTTGTTCTTTGTGTAAATCTGACAAGTGACAACTAACGATCGTCCCTTCCCGCGCTCCCACCTCACTTGGACATCATGACGGTGCTCGGTGCTCTTGTGCATATTGACATGGCGGTTACCTTTGACCACCAGTTCGGCGGTATAGTTAACCTTGGCCGCGGTATTGGAGGCCACGCAAGTGTACAACCCGCTGTGGCGGGCCGACACCTCTTTGAATACGAGGTTGCTGAAAAAATCAGCACCCCGCTCTTCCACCTATACAACCAGGCCGGGTTTTGAAGATTTGCTTAGATAAATTACATCGAAGAGATAAATTTGCAGGCTTAATTCTTGAATACATTCTGAACCAACTGATTAGGTATAAGATTTTATTATACACTGCCAATGGCCAACAAGTTTTAGAAAAAAAAAAAGGCCCGGCGAATTGATTTTTATCAATTATCTCGGTATGGAAAAAGTGTAAAATACTCCTTGTATCATTGAACTGACCTGTAAAGTAGAAGGGATGGGCGCGTTGTCCTTGAGCCAGGTGAAGTGGACGGGCATGTCGCCTGACGTCACACTGCAGCTGACCTGCGCGCGCTTGCCTTCTTGCAAGTTTGCAGAGAAGGAGAACGGCTCTATTTCTGGGGGATCTGTAAAAGAAGATGTTACATTGAGAGTTAAAAAAAATAAGACAAAATGGTGTGTACTTGCGTAGTACTTGCAAACAGTGTGCGTGTGCGCGTAATGAAAGTAAACGAAGCAAATGTGAGTGAGTGATGTGAGTATGTAAGGGTCGAGCAGGTGGCGTTCTGTAGTTTCTGCCTACCCGTAGTCGAAGTCTAGTCGGGTAAGCGGCGTGAGTTTATGTATTGTTTATGTATAGTTTATATATAGTTTATGTATAGTTTATGTATAGTTTATATATAGTTTATGTATAGTTTATTTATAGTTTATGCACGTATGAGTACAAAACACCGGCCAAGTGCGTGCCGGACCACGCACAAAGATGGGTTCTGTAGTTGGGATGAATTTATCCCAAAACAAACTTAACTTTGTAGTTGAAAAACATGTTATCCCTTACATCGATATACGTCACGGTCAATTCTCCAACTGCAAATGTAAGTTTGTAATAGCAAAAAATATTTTTTTATATGATAAAACTATAAATTAACGACTATCTGATTTTTTTTGCGAGTATCAAAATATGTCACATAAATGGTCATATTATTTTATTGCGTTGACTTAGAAGCTTGATTTTTTAGAGCTCCAAGGGACCATAGGTTTGATATTAATTTTAACTTGATACCTTCACGCGTTTCTGAGAAAAAGGGTCATGACAGACTGACAGACAGACGGACGGACAACGAAGTGATCCTATATGGGTTCCGTATTTTCTTTTGAGGTATAGAACCCTAAAATAAGGTAAAAACTTGCAAAAAAACTGTAGGCTAGTCAAATATAATAATATATTCTACTTAGTTCATTTGTTAGAGAATTTGCTAGCCATAATATATGATGTAACTACATATTTAAGACCAAACAACTCACTGCTGACAACAAGTTGCAGCTCTCTCCTCGCTATCTCCCCATGCGGGCCCATGACTGCACACGTATAGGCGCCAGCATATGATGGTTCTACTCGAGATACTTTGAGGGCACCATCAATGCTACTGTCCCATTCTACTGGGTTGCCATCTCGCTCCCACTTTACTGAACTGAAAAAGAAGGCACTATTAGAAGAAAATTTAATGGCTAGTGGTAGGATTCAGGTAATTAATTTAGGTTCTCTCACCTGATTGGATACCCAGAATAAGGACAGTAGAGAATTAGCTCTCGTCCTGCTACCGCTCTGATTGGTCCTATGGACCTCACGTAAGGTGGTCCTAAAGCAAAAAATTTAAAATTACAGTGTTTTACTTTTTCTACAAATACTCCAACGCGATTTTTGACTTTGCTACGCAGCTCGTTGCATATTGCTACGACAGCGTAGCAATTTGGTGTGATGCGTAGCTCGCGAAGCCGTTCGTGCCAAACCTTTGTACTCGTATTTGTTACGAACCGATAGTAAATTTTAACCACAGACATGAAGACCCAAAATTGATAAGTCTAATTTCATCTTAAGTAGATAGTTAACAAAATAGATCAGTCGAATAGAATATCACATAGATTTATCCTATGAAATAAGGCATTGGGCACCTCGGCACCTACCATAAATATTGAGTCTGGATGTGTGTGATACTTCTCCCAGTGAGTTGGCTGCCCTGCAGGTGTACAGGCCTCCGTCTTCAGACCTCACGGCTGAGATGTTCAGGTAGCTCACCACGTCATTTGTTTTAGTTGCAAACTGTTCCACGCTGTATCTGCCAGACAGAATTTTGTTAGAAATGGAAACAGTATATAGACTGCTGTAGTTCTGGTACATCAAATTTAGGTACCCTGAACCAGGAAACCTGAAGGATCGATGGCATGTTCAGTATTTGGAATTCATATTATGCTAATTGTGACATGATTACAAACCTGTGTCCTCTAGCCATTGTATTCAGCGGTTGCCCATCGAGCATCCAGGTGAAGTGGGGTGGTGGGGAGCCGGCCGCGGAACACTTAAGGGTGACCACCTGACCAGGCCTTAAGACCTGTTCTATGAATGTGTACTGAAGCTCTGGCGCTGTGTCTGGGTATAAAATAAAAGGAGAGCTTTTAAAGATTTCCTACGTTCAAAAAGATCTAAAATCAAAGCGGATCGAGGATACTCACTTTTGAAAATGAGGAGAGAAAGTTAATAGAATTTTGTAGAAAGAGTACCTAGTCGAGCAATAAAAAATAGCAGTCCAAACTCACCTCCTAACCTCAACTCCGCGCTAGCCTGCGCCGAGTCCCTCTCATTCCTGGCCATGCACTGATACACGCCCTTATCAGCCCTATGTACTGAAGCGATGACTAGCTGTTCTCCATTGTTCTGCACCCTGACCCTGCCTCCCGCCACCCCGGCTCCCAGGGGGACGCCATTGTGCAGCCACTCTAGACGAGGGGCAGGCCAGCCGCCCCATGTGCAGTTGATGATGGCTGTTCCACCGCTGTTTACTACCTGAGGGAGAAATTATTTGGGTTGAAGATAACATTATTTCTACATAGAACCTCAATCCTAACTTAATATTGTAAATGTGAAAGTGAGTTTGTTTGTTTGTCACGCTAAAACGGCTGAAAGGATTTGGATGAACTTTGGCTCACCGATAGGCCATGACCTGGCTTAGGATATAGAATAGTTTTCATCCCGGTACTATGTTCGAAGGATCATTTCCGATCTCCACGCGGGCGAAGCCGTGGGCTAAAGCTAGTTATTGATATTTTTGTATGCCCGGAGCAACAAAGGCGATGTATCCTCTATCAGCCTTGCTAACGGGCTTATCTTTTCACCGCAGCATGAGCTATTCTGTTTTGAATCTCTCATAGATTATTACTTATAATCAGCTCAGACCCTCTCTCGGTGGGTCCGTAACTTAACTTCAAGAGGGGTCTAATACCTATTGTAACAAGTAGTTCGACTTTGTACCTACACTGACTAATTTCCTTTTTTCGTCTTGTACAAGCTATATTCTTGTGTTTTTTCTTCTACTTGCGAACCTAAAGCATACAAATAAGTACCTACGCTCGCGTTCATAACGGAAGAGGAGGTTTATTTGCTAATAAACGACACTATTTGCTTTTACGACGACCCGTTTAATTAAACCGAATATATACGCGCACGAATATCAATAATTTTGTTACATACGCCCATTTGCAAATAAGGATGACACTGAATAAAACGAAAAAATTATTTTGCTATTTTCCATTCAGGCTTAATAAGGACGCATACCTGCATAAGCTTACTGGATGTAATGCTTTGTGGCATTTAGTCCACCTTATATACCATTATTGTATAAAGAAGTACTTAACTATAAATGAGGATAGAAAATAACATTGAAATGAGTCAACTAAACTGTAAGAACAACTAAAAAGTATTTGTTATTAAACTTTATGACCAACATATCAGTCAACCCCGAGCCAAACAAAATATTATTCTACTAAATATGACAAAGATAAAGTACCCTTTTACCTATATTTATGCTATAATAAATCAAGGAGTTTGTCGGTATATTTTATCCTTATGAAAATTTTAATATTTTTTAGTTATTTTGACACAGACCCAGACCACAGAATCTTAGCCCGAAGCGTTATACAATTTTTTGGCACTTTATTAGTTTTTTTTACCAAATAAAAAAGGTGTATTATGTCGCAGCTTTACCTTCATTTCAGTAGGTACCTAAATAATATTAGTACACGACGGTGCCTGCTTTATGCCACCAGCTACTTTTCTCAATTCTTGAGCAATTTATTATAATTTAAGTCCGTGGTTATTTTAATTTGTACCGATGTGTAATAAAATAAAAAAGAAGCGAAAATAAGCAGAAAGAATGTTAAAAACATTCTCATATACAATGCTAGCGCTAGAAAACATTAATATTTTTATCTCCCATGAGTCAACCCTATCTACATATATTATTGCGCACGTAATGTTTGCGGCTCGGTATCGGGACCCATTTATTTTATTTTACCTTCGTTGTAAATATCCTGCCAGTAATAACTTTACGCGTAGCTTCAATGAAATGTTCAAAATATCCGATTTTTTCCAACAATCGATGATTGCTGTTTATTTTGCTGATAAAATACCAAATTGACTTTCAAATTGATTGCAATACTTGATTAATTATAAGTAAATTTTATTGTTCTGTTTATTTGGTCAGTTTTGAATAATTTGTTTATTAAATTAAATTATTGTTAGCATTCGGCATTATGGTCTGGAAATAACATTAATTACGTATCATTTACATTTTATTTGTCTCGTTGATAAGATAAATTACTTTGGTGCAATAATATTCTTTAAGACGTCCTACAGTTTCACTTTATCATTTAAAATGAAATATTAGAACAAAACTTTGAACAACCTTGGAATAACGGTCTATAAATTTTGCATAATGGTACACAAACAAATCTAATAGTCAATAACATCGTATTATAACATAATTGTTAGTAAAATTAATAGGAATACCACTGTATGGAATAATGGCAGTGATCGAACCGATAGTAGCTGCAATAAACGGCTATTTCGCACATTCCACTGATCATTTCGTAGAATTACCAGAACGCTTACTAATTGTACACGGATTTTCTACTTTAGCTCTATAAGTGCCAACAGCAAGTTATCTTTGTAAAGGACATGACCTACTTTTGAAATGTTACCTTGTGATTCATATCACTTCTAATATAGCTAACTGGTTATTTGCATTGTTTTTGTTTTCTTGGATTCTTTCCCTTCATACAAATACCTACATGTTAGAAGAGACAGATTTGAAAACTAAACTAAAATCGAAGTCTATATTGAACCCGTAGGAATGCGTAAACATACCCATCTAAAATAAAGTAACCTACCTAAGTAAAAAGTAGTAATTATATTACAGTTAAAAACACTATCCACTACCCATTTACTACCGAAACATTTTTACAAAATACCTACTAAATTCCGACATACGTATTTAAAAACACGAAACTTCCCCAAAGAAGCGCTCGTTCTGACCTAAGATTTTATCTCGAACCAAGCATAAAGCCACCAACGGCCGCTATGCGCTACATTTTAGCCAAAACACTCTGCATCCAAACAAAATTGTCGAGAGCCAAGTTTATAGCGCCCGCAGCAAAAACGAGCATATAAAAATAACATCTCTAAAACTCTTAAGATTTTCTTCCGCAAATGGAGGTGAGAATTTTGGGACAGTTGAAATAATCTGATTTGCAATTCGAGGCCCTTAAAAGGGTTTGTGGTAACAAGTTTCGGGCCTCCGAACATTGGCCTCATCGGAGCCAATCTCTCAAACCAATGAAACAATCAGGGAAGGTAGCGACAACTGTACCGGACACCTTGTTAACATGGTTTTGGTGACAAACAGTAACAACCGTAGGTAGCCGTAACCGTAGGTAACCGTAGGGCAGAGATTTGTATTCTAGGTATTAGTTCAGTTAGCTCTAGTGTTTGTGGTTACTGTTTTATGCTTACCAAATCCTCCAAAGCTAATGACGTTTTTCCTACAACGCGTATATGCCAGTCGGTGGGCCTGACTTTATCTATCTCGTATCTATACCTTCATAATTGCATTCAGATGTTTTAATAACTCGAAGCAAACATGATCTGGAAGTTACGCACTTGGTGATAATGAGTTGCTAATTGCCGCCTATCGTATCACCCTATGTAAAATGTTTACATTTATATATATGTACATAATAAAAAATAGTCTATCTATCTATATAATTGTAGAATTATAATTTCATGTAGGTTCGTAACTTTCTAGCTGATAGCAAGCGCCGACGCCCCCGCGCCGCCGCTGTTTGCAGTCATCCTTAAAATAATTTCGTACATTTACATAGGATAATTAATTAATTCTGAGTTATTTTTTTTTAGACAAACATGACTAGGTCCACTTTCATGTTCATGGGTGATCCTTAATAACTCGGAGTTAACAGTTAACTCAGGGTTAAAAAAATAATTCATTTTGCCTCACATAGAATCAGAGTTAAACCTAGGGTTAAACTTTAAATTTTTTAACCCATCTGTCTGGGAGAATTAAGTCTAACTCTGGGTTAGTGTTGTAATGTCAAAATAAATAGACGCTCATAACGTCAATTTATTTTTGTACCGCTGATAACTTATTTTGTATTTTATATTGTTTGAAGTTAGGTATAGTAAGTAAATATTCGGTACTATATCAAAAGGCAATATATTCATGAACTCAAATAAAAATAAATACAAATTATAAAAAAAAAAATTACATATTTTTCTTTAACTGACGTTTTCTTCAATCCTAACTAAATCTCCATGGAAACCATATACGATTAAAATGAAATGTCAAAAACAAGAAAGTAGCTATTACTTATCGTAATGTAGTGTAAAAGAGACGGATAAGTATACAATTTCCGTTCATTGTTCGTTCATGAATATTTGGTCGAATAACATATCAAGGCACAACCGCTGCAATTTTATTTTATGCTTCGTCAATTGAACTGCAATAATATGTTCCTAACTCAAAAAACACAAATTTTGGGTTAACTAACCCGGTGTTATTTTTTAGTGGCGCAATGGATATTATGAGCTAAAATGTTAATAACTTAACTCCGACTTTAAAAACTCTACATTTATTAATTTAACCCGACTAACGTGCAAGTGGGCCTTAGGGCACTACTATCTCATTTGAACATTTGGATACTCTTGCTAACAGTGGGAAGTGTATTGATATTCTCTGTTTTACGGAACATAATATGAAGCAGAGTGACGTTGGTTATTTGAAAATTCCTAACTTTACTTTGGCTACATGCTTCACAAGACATAAGCGAAATGGTGGCTCTTGTATACTAGTGAACAACCACATTCGTTTCTCTGAAATTGAATTAGTAAAAAGTGTTAATATTCCTAACGTATTTGAATGCTGCGCGGTAGAATTAACTGACCGCAAAATAATAATATTGTGTATATATAGAGTTCCGAACCAAAGTAAGATGTATATTTTCTTTAATAGTTTAACCTACTTACTACGAAATTTTTGCTATAAAAATAATCAAAAATTAATAATCTCCGGTGACTTTAACATTGACGTTCTTAAGAAAACTAAAAATTCTACTTTATTTAAACAGAAAGTCTTTTAAAGGAGTTTAATCTCAATATAGAAATAAAAAAACCTACGCGTCCTAGTAGTGGTACTTGTCTAGACAATTTTCTACACAATATACGATAAATTATGAAGTTTCCTGTACAGCGAACAAGTATTTTAAAATACTATACTATGTGAATAAACGCGATTACAGCAAGGAAAACATTAATCTTTTTGGGAAATGCATTGCCAGTCTTAGTTTCTCTGAAGTTTATGAAACGGATAATGCAAATGAAAGCTTTAATTAGTTTTATGATTTGTTTAAACTATTCTACGATCTCTGCTTCCAACTTATCAAACGTTAAATTTCCACAGTTACGAGGCCAAAGTGGATCACACGGGGAATAAAACGCTGCAGTAAGAAGAGACGAACTTTATTGTGGCAATATAGACTAAACCGAAACAGTGAATCGAAAATAGCTTTAAATCATTCTCAAAAAGATATCAAAAAGTGATCAAATTAACACAACGAGCTCAAAATAGCTATTTTATTGGAACAAGTACCAACAAATCTAAGGCGACTTGGAAGGTAATAAATAGTATGAAACCCAACATTCCTAAAGCTAATATTAATGTAATTACGACACGGTTGGCGCAGTGGCTGAGCGATCGACTGCTGCGCAACGTGTCGCGGGTTCGATCCCCGCACGGAACAAATATTTGTATGATCTGCAAGTAGTTGTTCCGGGTCTGGGTGTTAGTGTATGTGAGTTTCTATGTTTGTAAACGCATCCACGATACAAGAAGAAATTCTTAGTGTGGGGCAACGTTTCTAATAAAAAAAAATAAAAATAAAAAATATTGTGAATGACAAATTTACGACAAATCCTAAAATGATAGCTGAGCAATTTTATGATTATTTTGTAGACTCAGTTCAACCGAATGTCAATAATTTTCAGACGAATAATAATATTAATTCATTAGGATCGCATAAATCTATGTTTATGGAACCAACCATACCAAAGGACATTATTACTATAATTAACAACCTTAAAAATACAAATAGTACAGGATACGATGATATTGACACAATAGTAGTTAAAGCAGTGGCTCCTCTTATAGCACCTATATTAAGTGATATTATAAATAATTGTATTCAAAATGGTATTTTTCCGCAAAAGTTAAAGGTTTCCATTATCAAGCCATTATATAAGAAAGATGACAAAACAAATATAAGTAATTACAGACCTGTAGCTCTAATACCGATTTTCTCGAAGATCTTTGAGAAAGTAATTTATAATGGTATTTATAATATAATGAAAAACAAAATATTTTTTGCAGGAAAAAAATGGGTTTTAGGAAGACAAAAACCATTAATATGGCCATATACAACTTTCTTGACAAAATACATCATAACATGGACAAAAGAAAACCAGCAATGGCAATGTATATGGATATGACCAGGGCATTTGACTATGTGGACCATAAAGTACTGTTAACTAAGCTAAATAAATACGGCATCAGAGGTAACGTGCTTAATCTCATACAATCCTACTTGGAGGACAGAAAACAAATTACACAGATTAGTCAAGTGGATATTAAATCCCAAAATGAAGTAGTATACTCGTCTAGCTCTAGAGTTCTTTGTTACGGTGTTCCGCAGGGTTCTGTGGTGGGACCCTTGCTGTTCATTTGCTATATAAACGACTTTCCCTAAGTAATCATGCACCAAATGTCATTATTTGCCGACGATAGCACAGTTATATATGATACTGGTAGTAACAAAGAAATAAAAGATGATATTAACACTAGTCTATGTACGATTGTTGACTGGCTGAACGCTAATAACCTCAAAATTAACTAAAACTAAAATTATGAATTTTAAAATTAGACAAAAACCACTGTCTCATTTTCAAGTAAACTATAAAGGTGACCAAATATTTGACACGAATGTTACAAAATTTCTTGGACTGCATATTGATAACGATATGTCATGGAGGACTTAAATCGATAATGTATGTAGGAAACTCAGCAAGTTTTCCTTTGCTCTTTGTATGCTAGGCAAAATTGTGAATATTGGCGCTCCAATTATAGCAGCTTATCATGGTTATGTCGCCTCTACATTGCGATATGGCCTGACATTTTGGGGCAATGCTACTAAGGTTGGGGAGGTATTAGTAGCACAGAAAAAATGTATTCGAGCTATATGTAAAATAAAACGAACGGATTCATGCAAGCCACATTTTAAAAACTTAAAAATATTGACTGTACCATCCCTCTATGTCTATGAATCCTGTATATTTGTAAAAAACAACATGTTTTTATATAAATCAGTGGAAAGTCGACGGCGCTCAAAAAAGTTGCACCCGATAAGCACTAAAACCAAATTTATTTACAATAGTATATATGCAATGGCTCCAAAGCTTTATAACAAATTACCTGATCAAATTGTATCAAGCAGCAACATGAATGAGTATAAACGTAACCTTTTTAAATTATTGAATGACAAGACGTATTATTCAGTTATTGAATATCTTAATGACAAATTGAAATAATATTTATATAATTTTATAACTATCTGAATAATTAAAAGGTTGCTCTCCTAGGATAAAGATATTCTATATTGACATTTTTTTATTTCATTTATTAATGCATACAAAATTGTGACTAAATACCATTTGTTTATGTGCCGTCTCAATTGATTGACATATTATTATTAAATTATTAACTTAGTGTTTGGCATGAAATTGTGACGTCTACTTACCTATTGACTTTATTTTATATTTTTGTTTTAATTTTCTTACACCTAAAATATTTTGTATGCCATCTGGCGGGACATAGTATGGAACAACATTTTTTTATTTTTAATATAACATCTGTATAATTTTACCCTATGTACACAAAATTAATAAATGAATTTGAATTTGAATCTCGAATTTTCAGTGTGCTTACCGACAAAGGCCGTTTTCGGTTTTAAGGCGACGATAACGACACCGACATATCGGCCCGACGGTAATCGGTATTTTATTGTCATGCGGTATGCCAGCCTCGAATAGTTTCGTTGCGTCAGCAAAAGCTTACTTCGCAGCGCGATTCTAAAAATGTATTTTAAGTACTAATGGCAGCAGTCAACAAGTGCACTGTGTCGTCCGCCGATATCGGCACAACAATTAATGTCGGCGATAATACCGGCACTACACCGACACAGTGTGAAAACGTTTAGTAGCAATTTTTTTAAACTTCCAGTCCAGGGATATCGTGTCGTTATCGTTCAATGTGAAAGCGCCCAAGCAACCTATCTGAAATGTAAAATCCTTGTCTATTTCGTTTTTGAATAAAATCCGAATCAGAATTCCGAAATTAAAAACACCGGTGTCACAATTTCCGAATCTACATCAATATTCAGCTCCCACTCTGCTTTACACGAATTTTCTGATCCTCGTGTTATTTTCTCATCGGCAACATGCCGTGACAAATAAAAAACCAGTCACACGTTATTCGCGTCACGGATCACAGCTCCATGGTCGAAAAAGGCAAACAAGTCTTCCGAAAAACACGAAAATTCTCGGCTTAAAAAAATCGGATTTCGTGTAGAAATAGCCTTAATATTTAATTGGATAAGCGAGGTTAATCTTGGGAGCCAGTTTAGGTCCGCACTTCCAACTACAATATTTACAAAGGTCTGCAAATAGTGGAGCTGTTGAAGAAAGAACTTGGTTTTATTGAATTAGATCGGAGGCGTAACGATGTTACAACGATTCGGAATTGGATGGCGCTGTTCAACTGGATTGTATCTAAAGGCACGGTCAATAGGCCCGGTACTACTAGCCCAGCACTCAAAATGGACCAGGCACACTTATATCATGTTATCTTCCATAATTTTTTGTATTTAACAATTGTCGATGTAGGTCTTGCTACACAGTATTCTTGATGAAGTATGTAATTATTTTATATTGTAGGTAAGTTACCCACCTGATAATTTTAAGTTTATTTAGAGGTAGGTTTTTGCGTCGATATTGCAAGCGGCGCTACATAAACAGTTTGTAAGGCACGTGTTGTACCCAGGTTGTACCCATATGTTGTAGTGTGCACTTTAGGAGAGAAGAAAGTGGATTGCATAATTTTACTTTTGAGACACTGCCATTTTATTGAGGAAAATTTCATTCCTATGCATAAGCATACCTAATGCCGGCTGTACATTCTCGTCGAGGCACCGCGAGGCATAACGATTGCGAGAGTGTACATGCTACACTCTCTTTGTCTCTTTTTGTTTCATCTCGTCTCGCCTGCTCTCCGTTCCGAGTCAGATTTTGTGCGCGAGTCAAAGGGTCTAGCTTACCCTCGCGAGGCGACGCGAGTGCATCACTGTACATTCTCGCGTCATTCAGTTTAGAGCAAACGTTTTTCTTTTATTTCGATGCATAGTGAGCATCCACCATCTCTGTTTACGCCATTTTTTAAATATTTTTTTGTATGGAATACTCGTATGTGCACGTAATTATATACGTTATAACTGATAGCGTCTTCTTCTCGGCGTTAGTAACCGTACTGAATGAACGAGAGTATTTAGGGTCGCAATTGTTACTCGACTTGTCGCGCGAGTGCTCTCGGCGAAATATGGCGAGAGCACTCGCGGAAGAGTGTACAGCCGCTTTAAGGTAAGAAACGTTTTAATTTTTCTTGTCAGGTCCGTTAACTCGATTATAAAAAAAAAAAAATAGGAGTTTAATTAAGATTAATGCGTCTAATTTGGCGCAGGTTGTTTCATTTATAAACTGTCACAGGGTTCGGCTTAATGTCCGAGTTATCTTATCATTTTTCTTCATTATGAAAAGGCGTCGTGTTGACTACGTTTTTTAATTTTAAAATACCTGATACCGTTCTCACCATACCTGTGTATGGTTAGAACGGTATCAGGTTCTAACCATACACTGGTATGATACACATTTGACAAAAATACTCTAATTAAGCGAGGAATATTTCCCACTTAAGACAGAATTCTACCGACAATACCTTTGCCTTTCCTCAAAATCTGCTACGCTAACCCAAAACACATTAAAGTTGTCATATAACATCAAAACCGGAATTGCCTGCTACCGCGACATCTATTAAACACAGCCGTCGCAAATGCATTTTTTTGTTATACATCTGTACGTTTTAATTAATTAAAAAGCTTTTACCCAGCTCTTGGAATTCGAGGTCATTCCATTGAAAAATATGACGCTCTACGTATCGAGTTTATTGGTAATATTTCAGCTTCGTTACGGCGAATACGGGTTCAAACGTTGAGAAAATAAAACGCAGCCAATTAGATTATTCGAAATAGAAGCACGTCAAAAAAGAGTAAATATATTTTCCGACACGAATTACTATTGGGTAAAATCAAGTCGCTGGAAAGGGTTTGAGAGAGAATTTGTTTTCATATTTCAGAGACGTGTTTTTTTGTAGGTACGAGTAATTGAGTATCAAAATAGCGTAATGGTTTAGATCTGTTTTTTTCTATAGACCATAGAATAGTTTGTAAAATGGGATTTCATTTTTATTTTATCACTGAGGACCAAACGTGTTGTCAAAAGTATCAAAGCCATTTCCAATCATGCTAATATCAATTCGTAGGAAAAATGTCTTAGAGTATTCAGGCTGCTGGGACCGCTGTCTTACCTGTGTATGTGGTTGTGCATGTGCAGTGAGATGCGCCCTCACTGCCAGGTGTAGCCTCAGGGTCAGATGTCCATGAGCGTTGGCCGCTCGGCAGGCCCATCGGCCACCATCGGCTATCTCCGCCCGTCGGATGCTGAGCGCGTCATGTGTTCGGCCGTAGCGACCTCCGCTTTCACCGTCACGGATTTCGCGAAGAACGCCCCCACCGGTTTCGCGGTACCATCTGAAAATAGGGAGGGGTTAGCAACTCGTTCAGCAATTTATAGCAGTTAATAGGACATAAAGTGGTGGTACTGCATGGTTTAGAACCAAATCTCACCTAAATTATTTCTGGATTGTTATGTCTATTATTAGGCGTAGCGATTATCATTTCCCACTACGTGGCCCGTTTCTTTCCGATTCCAAGCACTTCCGAAAAGAGCTAGAACTGAAGTTGCCATTATCAAATGATAGTGCGATTCGATGTTTGAATGAGTACCTACCCCGAATCTTAAAGGAACACAAAAAACCGGCCAAGTGCGTGTCAGACCACGCACAATGAAGGGTTCCGTAGTTGGGATGAATTTATCCCAAGACAAACTTAACATCGTAGATAAAAGTTTAAGTTGGTCGATTATTACTCGATAACCTGTAAAGCTCACTTAGCTGTGATAGTTTTCCTTTTAACTTCGTTATATACAGGGTGGGGCAGGGACATCGACGCGAAGCCGGCTACCATGGATTCAGTACATGATTCTGAACCCCACTGCGTGAATTACTGCTGTGAATTTTTTCACAAATCCAAGTACAACCATTTAGCTGGCAGGGGGGAGGACATTTAGTCTGAATTTGACAAAATAACTGTGTGATCATGATCATTTTTATACCTTTCAGTATTATTATTCATTTTTAAAATTCAAAGTTTCAAAATATCTTTATTGTGGGCATATGTCAGATATAGGTCTTAATAATTAATTAAAGTTTTAATATTTATTCATTCGAGTTACAATGACTCATAGAATATTCAATACAACACACATACACCAAACAATACATTACAATACAATACAAAAACAAAAACAAAAACCCAGTACACTAACACATTAATGTCCGACGACTTTAGGTGACGGTGGTGTAGGAGGAGACTCTAACAAAAATTTGCACTTTAAAGCTTAATATTTCGCAAACGGATTCCTGAATTGAAAAATTATTTTCACACTCCCACAATATTTTTAAACGAACTTTCCAACGACACCATGGGATAGACGAGAAAAAAAATACTCTACTTTACGTGTAGAGGAGGTACCCTAAAAAATATATTTTTCTTGATTTTATTTTGCCACTTTGTCAGCGTGATTAATATGTATACCCAAAAAATAAATTACAGCCAAATGCCCATGCCAAATTACAGCTTTCTAGTACTAGCCGTCTCTGCGCTAAGCCGTGGACAGACAGACAGACAGACGGACATGGTCAAACTATAAGGGTTCCTTGTTTACTACGGAACCCTAAAAAGGACAAATAACATGCCTATTTCTACGAGTATGATATTACGGAAGTTTATGTTTACTTTTCAACAGCGTTAATGGCTCATCTTCTACATTTTTTACTAAACCAATACTTATAATATACCGCCAATGTCCTGCTGATTGAGGACATCAAGAATCGGCCACGTTAAGAAGTTGTCGTTTTCAAACGACTTCCATGCGAGTTCTTTCACGAACTCAAGTGCAAGTAATACAAGAGTACATAATACTCGTAGTAAGACGATGAAAAAGCAAATGTCCAGTCATTCATTAATGGGATGGAACAATTCTAGCTTCAAAAGAAAATAACTGCCAGTTCCTTTTCCAAAAAGTCTTTAACACTTATTTGGTACGATTGTACACTGGTATTTCTGAAAAGTTCCTAATAATCACATTAAATCTCCGCCTACCCTCTCAATCAGGGCCAAGTGCCGAGCAGTCGTGTCCTCATTGGAACCCGTCCCCAGCACAAAGCGTTCGCATGAATGGCACATCCTTCTTAACAGACTTTTTTATACTGAGTGTGCTCACATCACTACCTACCGGAAACCGGAAGTCCTCATTAAATTTATATAGATAACGCTTGGTAGCGTTCGGAAAGGTACTCTTATTTGGCGTACAATAAGGTAATGGTGATTGAGAAAATCGTATCGATTTTTCTTGGTAAACGATTTTTTTTCCTTTACGTGTTAAGTATTTTGTTTCTTTTTTTGCGAGAACTGACTTTAATACCTACTCATTTAAAAATATAAAAAATAATTACTTATATCATTTATTTAATTAAAGTCTTATATAGATACCTACATACCTACCTATTATTTTTCATTAAGTGCAAAAGTCAAATTTTAGACTGTGGGTATCTTTCTTTCTTTCTTTTTTGTGTGATTATTGGACTAACCTGGTGTCAGAGTTTTTATGGCGCCCATAGGCCTCTAACATGGCTTCACATGCCGTTGAGAAATATCTCTCAGGCATGCCTGTTTCCTCACGATGTTTTCCCTCTCCGTTCTTGAAGCAATAATTATACAATATGCATATGAATCCGAAAAGACAGAGGTGCCTGCCTTTTTTTTTTTTTTGAGTTTTGGAAATGGTCAAATAACTTCTCCCGCTCTGGGTGGAGCGGAAGGGCGTGTCAGACTTTTACTGACTAAAACCCACCCGTGTTCCTTCCGTTGCCTGAGTGCCGGAGCCACGATATCCCTTTCGGAAAAACTCGCAGCCCTGGCGGGCATTGGCCCTTACGGACCCCGTCAGTTGGTGCTGACATCTCTTTGAGGCGCGCGTGGAACACAACGCGCCGTCGACCCGAGCTTGGTCCTAATCGGACGGCGAGCTACCCATTGCTCACCGTCCGCAAGCCCGCGCCTACGGTGGCCGGAAGTCGGCTCGCGACTCCCGACGCCCGGGGCGTCTCCTGCGGCGACTAGGGGCGCGAGTTTGTGAATCTTGCCTCTCCCTCGCGCACTCTGCCTCCTCCTTCGCGAGCATTACTGCTTCGCAGAAGGAAGTGACTGCCTCCCATGCA
Organism: Agrochola macilenta; assembly: GCA_916701695.1. Lineage (NCBI taxonomy): Eukaryota > Metazoa > Arthropoda > Insecta > Lepidoptera > Noctuidae > Agrochola > Agrochola macilenta. The sequence goes on from OU753553.1 coordinate 24,716,669, forward strand.
CTCTCGCTCTGGACCATGGCCTGAACCAGGGCCGGACGCGAGAGATCGCCGCCGCTGATCGTCTCCGTGAGGACACGGCGGTGCAAGGTGCGCCCAAGCCGGGCAGACCTCCACCGTACGCTCCACCGTGTCCTCCGGGCGATCCACACAATGGTGACACCAAGGCGTTTCCTCCCGCTTTATCCTGAACAGGAACCTCCCGAAACAACCGTGTCCGGTGAGGACCTGCGTCAGGTGGAAGGTGAGGACGCCGTGGCGCCTCTCTATCCACTCCTCAAAGAGGGGACTTATCGCCACAATTGTGGCGTGCCCAAGAGAGGTGCCTGCCCTGCGTTCGAATTCGAGACCTATGATCAGGCAGTCCGAGGGTCACACCACTAGGCCATCTACTATTGGTATTAAGTACCTTAATTATTGTGATCTTGTAGAGGCCAAAAGAAAATCAATCCATTAAAAAAAAGGTACCTATTAAGCTGTATGCTGGTTAGGTAAAAAACCGGTAGGTGACCCCTATACGGAGTGTCCGGGACATCTACGCGAAGCCGGCTACCATGGATTCAGTACATGATTCTGTACCCCACTGCGATGAAAGTTTTCGTCGGTTATTAAAAAAAAAATCTGCTGTTTCATATAAAAGTGCAATACCTACGCGGTCAAAATGTATGGAGCAGCTGTTTTTTTTTTTACCCCCTGTCCCTGTCACCCTGTATAGTCGGGATGATATGAGTTTCTTCAATAAACATCTTCATTAGTAAAACAAAACAACTGAAAATCACGTTACAAGAACACTACACAACACACGCATACAATTAAATCCTCTTCTTCAGTCGTGTAGGGTACACATCTAAGACTGCACTAACTCAAAAGGAACCTAACCCCGTGCCACCTCGATCTCAAACTACATTTTTTCCGCACAGAATAAAACTCCCTCGTTAATGCGTTATTTTTCTCATAGTCGGTTGCTAGGCAACGGCACGTCTCCCGGTCATTACTACGAAGAAAGAGAAACTGCGAATATTTTCTATAAGGATTTAGGTGGAGCTTTAGTCTAGCTGTTGTTTTTGGGACTTGGTTTTTAATGCTATGTGGAAAAGAAAATTAGGCTAGGTCCATATGTTGTAGTTACGAGTATTTTGTAGGAATTAGAAAATATGTCAATATGTTTAGGTACCCAAGCTTTATTTTTTTTAAAGTAACTAGCTTTACCCGACCCGGCTTCTCACGGGTAGCACTAAGTACTTATCTACGGCGCACCTACCTACCTACCCTACCTACCTACCTACCTACCTACCTACCTACCTACATACATACTACATACCCTACCTACCTACCTACCTACATACATACTACATACCGTACCTACCTACCTACATCCCTACCTAGCTACATATCTACCTACCTAGCTTCTTACCTATCTACCTACCTACATACCTACCTATATACCCACCTAGCACTTATTGAAATAGGTACTATCGTGAATTCATGCAAGCCTAGTACTGCTAGGAACAGTTTGTATGGGAAAATCAAATTGTTGTTTTTACTATTTTCCTCGCAATTTTTCCACATTTTCTCACCATTTAAACTTACCTACCCTGGACTTCCACAAATATTTCAAAACCAGAATCAGCCAAATCGATCTAGCCGTTTTCGAGATTTAGCGAGACTAACGAACAGCAATTCATTTTTATATATATAGAAGATAGAAAATATATGTATAGTTTGTTAGTTGGTGATATAAATTTAGCTGGTAGTAGTAATTTGTTAGTTTGACAAAAAGATGAACGAGCATATGAACGCTTTTACATCGAATAGGAAATAGTATCCCTTTTCTAAAAACTAGAGCAATGCTACCAAAATACAGTAACTAGATCGAACCTAGAAAAAACCCAGTCCGGTCACAAATAAAGCAGTATTGCCCGTATAAAATATACGATAGAAACTGTACAAAAGTTGTAAAGTCCTCTTTGTAACGCGACCAGGCTATTTTGTTACCCTCAGTACCTACCTACCTGCCTGATCACTGTACAACTAAGCTTTGATCAAAGAAACAATGTTCATTGAAAACAACATTTTCTTTGATAAGTTACTTTAACGTGATTCAATAATGTGATCTTAAAAGGAAGTCTGAAGCAATTTTATATGTTTCGGGGAATTATGAAACAAAGGAAGCAGTGAGGAATTTAGGTCGCTTTTATAAGCGTATGGCGTTTAAAGCATTTTATTTTAGCCCATTTTAAATAAACGAGGTTAGAGTTTGACAAAAAGTATGTATCAAAATATATCTTTCTTACTTTTAATTTACTTAAAAATTGTTAATAAATAAATAAAATAATGGAATGGAAATAGCTTTAATACATTAGCCAAAATCTTTAATGTTTAGATATTGATATTGAAAATCTTAAGAGCGACTCATAAGTAGAAGAAAATAAGGTAGCATCCTGATTAAGTACCTGGGCGACCGAGCTCTGCTCTGGTGAAAATAGAGAATGCTCATTTAATAGTATAGGATAGCATAATAATTTCATGCTAACGTGATAGTAGGTACTTACTAATTCCATGCTGCCATGTCTGTCAATTATTGTGAATTGTCAAATGGCAATTATTCTAAGGCCATCTTGTTCTAAACTTTGGGCGACCGAGCTCTGCTCGGGTGAAAATACGGAGAAAACGAATTTTCCCTGATATGAGATCTAGCTAGATCGTTTTTTTGCCCCCGTAAACCCCTATAATGCAATGCAACTTTCATCGAAATCGTGAGAGCCGTTTTCGAGAACTTGTTTACAAATATACATATATTTTTGTTATTGTACGTATTTTTTTATGTTCCTTTCTTCTTGTCTATTTATATGTGTGTACATAAACTGTTAAATAAATAAATAAAATAAGTACGAGTATATACATCACGACGGGGTATCTACCCTGTGCCGTGTCTCACCAGTCTCCGGTGTAATTCTTCGTTGATGGTAGATATAGGTAGTTGGTTTTTAATAACACCCAACTCTTAACTAAAACTCAAAGCATTTATTTCAATTATAACATTTACAGGCACTTTTCAGTTATCACTTATCAAGGAGTCAATCAGTTTGGGTTAGTTGGTAAAGCTAGTCGTCCATTCCAAAACGAAATAGGTGCCGATAGAGAAGAACGGGCAAGAAACTCCATGGACACTCTTTTAAATCAAAACATCATGTTGCAGAGGTTACTCGTTCAACAATTACAATTTCAGTCCTATAGAACACAACTTTTATATGGGGCTGCTGCTGCAGGTGCGGAAAACCTCAAACGGCGCAAATACTCCAATCTTATTGGGACTTATATGTTTGAGCCGTTTGGGGTTGAAACACTAGGGCCATGGGGTCCGAGTGCCCACTTAGTCTTTCAAGACATCGCAAAGCGGCTGGTCGACTCTTCATGTGACCAGAAGGCTAGCCTATTCTTCGGCCAGAAAATCAGCATTGCCATACAACGTGGCAATGCTGCCAGCCTTTTGGGCACTTTTCCTGTTGACAACGATGCGGACGAATTTTTTGATGCCCTATGATTGTTCCCCTCCCACCCCTTTCTTATATACTTGTACATATTATTATTATTTTAAGTCTGTTAGTTTTTAAATTGTTAGTTGAAAATGTAAATAAAAACCTCATACATAAAAAAAAAAAAAAAAAAAAATATGATTTCTATAAAACTTATAAATAATGCTAAAACGCTTATCAGTTAATTATTTTATAATTAAACAAAATGCTAATATTCACAAAGGTAAAGATTATTCAGAATTAAAGTTAAATTACAACCTTCATTACTTTTTACACCTTCATTATTTCTATTTTGACAACACGCCATTGCCAGTGCCATTAGGTAGCGCTTTGCCATAAACCAATTTACTGTCAAATGACCACTTGTTAATATGACTAAAATCCCAACAATCATAAATTAAATGTTCCCTTTTAATTCTAACTTTAGTTTTAGCTCAAACATCGAAATTAGTTTCATAGTTTCTCTTCCTGTCGAACTCACAGTAAGAGAGAGAGTACTGAGTTCACAAGTCAATCAAATCAAATCAAAAGTCATTTATTCAAACTAGGCTGAGAATCAGCACTTTTCGAACGTCAAAATTACATAAGACAGTCCCCCAAAACGCCCACCCTTCACCACTTCCTAGTGCGTTAGCTGGGAAGAAGAAGTGGCGCAACAAACTCCCCAGCTGCATAGCTGTCTGTTCAGTTAGAAGAACAAAAAAAAAGATTCTAAATAATAGTATTCAAAATAATTTACATTAAGCAACCCAAAACATAATTTAAATTATTAGCCATATATAAGCTAGCACACGCCAATATACCAAACAAAATAATCGAGAACTATACTCAGGCAGGAATAAAAAACAAAACGTAAACAGAACTTAATATCTTAATAAAAGCCTCCAGGCATAAAGGGCGTGCCCGCTTACATATAGTTGTAACTGGAAGTTATAAATGATAAACTAGGACCCTCGAGATAAAATAAATAAACAAACAGTTAATTACTAATAGCAATAAATAATATGATCAAATGTCGAGGTCACTAGCTAACCACATATTGCAATACAACTCATAAAAAAAAACATTGTGAGGAGTAGATTATGTCAACAATAAATTAAATTTAAATAATTTGACTTTTATAGTCAAATAAATTAAACAATTACTTATATAAACTCATATAACTTGTCAGTGGGTAAGCTGGAGAAAGAACATAAACATTGTCTTGAGTTAATCACAGCGACCAACTATTCTTATCATTTAAGTAGTCGTTGATAGAATAGTATGCCTTTGAACAAAGCTTGGATTTTACTTTCGTTTTAAACGCATTAAAAGGCAAATCTACCAAAGAAGAGGGTAGCTTGTTATAAAAAGTTATACCAAGCCCAACAAATGAGTTATGAACCTTATGAAGCCGGTGAAAGGGAGCTCGTAGTTTGTCCTTATTTCTAGTGTTAACATTGTGAAAATCACTGTTTTTAGTGTATAAGTGTATATTTTGCCTAATATATAAGATATTGGCGAAGATGAATTGAGATGCCACCGTGAGGATACCAATATCTTTGAAAAAAATCTCTCAGAGAAACTCTGGCACCTAGCTGGTAAATAGCTCGAACAGCTCGTTTTTGAAGGACAAATATATTTTGAATATCAGCAGGAAGATTTCACACCATCAACATCTGCACATTGGGACCTATTATGTAAATACGAATTTATAACGTTGAGAGCTTCGTTTTGCACACCATAATGACGCAGTTTACGCAAAAGCGTGTCATGGTGCACGCAATCAAAGGCTTTGGAGAGATCACAGAAAACCCCAATAGCATTTTGCGAGTTCTCCCATGCGTTAAATATGTGTTTCAGCAGAGCAACACCCGCATCTGTAGTCGAACGACCTTTTGTAAAGCCATATTGTTCATTATGAAGGAGGCTATTTAAATTAAAATGTTTTAGCAACTGCTTGAGTATTAACTTTTCAAATATTTTGCTAAATGCTGGTAAGATAGAAATAGGCCTGAAATTGCCAACGTCATTTTTATTACCTGATTTAAATAATGGTATGATTTTACTATTTTTCATGAGGTCAGGAAAAGTTCCTAAATCAACACATTTATTAAAAGTAACAGCTAGATAGGGGGCTACGATGTCTATTATATTACTTAAAAGTTTAATGGAGATGCCCCAGTAATCACCCGTGTTTTTAGACTTGAGTGTGTTAAAAACATTACATCACGAGGCGTTACATGTTCGAAGCTAAATAAGGTACTACATTTAGGCACACTACTATGCAAAAGGTTTTCAGCTTTAGACGGGGACGAATTCAAGGAGCGAGTCGTAGTTATAGGTATGTTGGCAAAAAACTCATTAAATGCCTCGGCTACGTCGGCTGCTGTATTAACTAATTTATCGTCTACCATAATCTCAAGTTGTTTTTCATGTCTAACGGACTTACCCGTTTCATTGTTAATAATTTTCCAAGTGGTTTTTACTTTATTATTAGATTTTTTAATTGTATCGCTTAAAAATTTAGATTTAGCAAAACCACAAATATTTTTGAATAATTTTGAATACTTTTTGACATACTCTAGGAAAGGAGTATCAAACCTGTATTTTTTCAAACCATATAACTCGTATAGTGTCGCTCTACTTTTATAAATACCTGGAGTAGCCCATTGATTAAAGCCAACGGAGGTGCCATTAATGTTAATGGTTTTGGTCTTAAAAGTAGATTGGTACTCTTTTTGCACAACATCAAAAAGGGCTCCATAAATTTCATTAGGATTCTGGTGTTCTACTATAGATGGTGTAATTCTATGAGCTATATTGTTTTTAAACTTGATGCAACGAGTAGCTGTATAAGGCCTGCATTCTATTTTATGAGGCTTTTTATTTAATGGCATAGGGAAGCTAGCCAATAAACCACAGTGGTCAGACGTTAAGTCACTTAAAACTATTTTATTTTTGGCATCATAATCACTAAAAATATTATCGAGACAAGTCGACGAAGATGCCGTGATCCTAGTAGGTTCAAAAAACAAGTTAATTAAATTATAAGACCTGAACAGATTGAGAAGTCTAATACTCAATGGAGTAACCTCTAAAATATTAATGTTGAAATCGCCACATAAAATTATGCTTTTATTACTTGATTTTAGCCTATTGAGTGAATCCTCCATTACCAATTCGAAACGAATAAAATCCCCAGATGGGGGTCGATAAACGCAAATTATAACGTATCGCTCTAGTTCAACACAAGACAACTCAATAGTGCGCTCAATAGAAAGATTAACTAAATCTAAACGTTGTTTACATTTCAACTTGTTTGAAACAAGAACTAAAGACCCACCGCGAATAGCATTTTTTCTTACAAATGCACTTTGTACAGTAAACAAATCATCATTGATAAACACTACTTCATGTTCTTTCAACCAGTGTTCAGTCAAACATAACACCTGAACATCATAGTTTTCCATAAATAAACTTAACTCTAGTTCTTTGCCAGACAGACCCTGCATATTTTGATGTACAACATTGAACATATGCGGCTTATCCGTTGTCGCACCTAATAGTTTAAACTACAAGGCGTATCAAAAGTAGTGTTAGTACCACTACTAACAGTAATCGATGGTACATACACTACAAGTACCAGTGTCATTGTGTATATTGTATGCTAAAAGATTAGCAATTTGTCTCCTACAACTAGGTGGCAAATACATAGTATAATTTGTCAGTTTGTAATCAGCAATAAATTGATAACAATCAAAGTATAAAATAGCTTGATTGTGACGACAAGTCCTATTATAAATTAACATATTTAATTTATGAATGTGCCTATTTTTCTCATTAGACAAATGTTTAGAATAAGGCAAGGCACAGAAAATAAATTTACAACTATTGGTCTCATTGAGATGTAACATCAAATGGACACATTCAATTATGTCTTTTTTTCTGACAGTTAAACTATCCCCGTATAATAATATAACAGTGGAACCGGGGTTTATTTTTGTCAATTTAATATTATTAATTAATTGGCTAATACTGGCACCGGGTGAACAATTATTATTATTAATTACATATTGTTGCGAACACTGATTAAATACACTACCAAAACCTTGACCAAATTTGTCAGAGAATACATAAGTTGTCTTAATAAAATTATGAATTCTATTGTCATCCAAACAGCTACGTACAGGCTGAGCCACAGATGGTGTAGGTGGAACCAGTTGAGGTTGGGGCTCATGGGAGCAGGCACAGCTAAAAGAGAGGTTATTTGTCAGAGACTCATACCTCTCCGCATTGTACTTGACCAGGTCTGCCAACTCATTAGCCTCCTGCAAGCGCTAACTCAGGTCTTGTTGAGAAGCCTCATATTTACTAAAGATATCCTTTAGAGCATATTCCCTAACAAACAATTCATCCTGTAGGTGCTGAGTGTCAGTATCATACATAGTATTACATAATTGTAATTCACTATTACAGTTCTTTAATTCTTGAATTAAATTTAGATTTTTTTGCCTAAGTTTTGTATTTAATTTGTTAACTTTATGGCGTTTTAATGATTTTTTAATTTTTCTAATCAATCTATTAATTTTAATATATTTTTTTAACTTATTATGGCTAGTAAACAAATTGCACTTAGTGATAGTATCATTAGTTAAGTCTATTGTTACAATTGGCTCAACACATGTGGGTCCAGACCCGCTACCAACCAACTCATCATAAAGACTGCAGGTGATCGCAGACTCTTCCTTGGCTTTGAGAGATTCCAAATGGGTTATTGTGTTGTGGGCCCTGCTTAATTCCAGTTCCAATTCAGATATCCGTCTCAAAGCCAGTTCGTGGGTGTCACTACATTGTTGGAAATTTGACACAAGCTGGGCATAGATGCCATTTGAACTCAAAGGAATCAATAGAATTCACAGGCGCACACCAATGGTTGTAACAGTATTCTACAGTAACCCATAGAGGGCAGGATCAACGACTTTATGGTCAATAACAATTTTATTAAATAGTTACGCATAAGATTATGTTTATAATTTTTACAGGTAGACGCTTTCGCGGCGAAATATATATACAAATATTGCTCATTTAATAGTATATGATTAGGACAGAAGTCCTTTCCAGCTATGACATAGGAGGTCTCCAGTCACGTCCGTTAACTTACGCAGTTGTAACCGATACTGGCATAATGTAAGGCATCTACCTGCAAACATTGTATAATTTGTATATCTAAACACGTACCGTTTATCCCTGTGTCTGACATTCAATTATATAAGTTGATAGCATTGGTAAAATTATAGGTAGTATATGCATTTGGACTAACTACCTATAATTTTACCATTTGGATGTAGAATGGACAGACAGATAATGTATGTATAAGATTGAGCTACATAGGTAAAGGCAACCATCATCATTCATCATTCCGTGAATAGGTCACGCACTGCTGGTCGAATCCAAGGAAGGCTCCAACCAGCAGTGGGTGGCATTTTTGTTGATTCTGTACCTACTAACTGTATCTAGGTTTCATCATAAAAGCAATAAGTAGGAAATTCACATTGATTTTTTTTCTGGCCAAAAAGCATTGTTGGTATTCCTTAAACCCTTGTTTTAAATGAATAAACTTAAAGGTTTCTATCTGCCTTGTAACAATACCTGTTAAAATAATATTGAGACATTTTCCGTTAATTTGATATGGCATTTAATTAAAAACAGACTATCTAAAAGTAACTCTACCTGTAACGGAACAACATTATTACTAGGAAAAATTAAAATAAATAAAATATCTCTGCTGCTTTCATAAAAGCTACATTAAAAGCAAATTGAACAGAAACGCCGTCCGTAATGAGTTACTTCCAGAGCAGTTTCTGGGACCAAATAAATTTCTTATTAAGAATAACCCGTCGTTGCGACATTCTTTTTGTCTTCGGTCGCAATAGCTCTCTGCGACCCACGTAATTAGGTTTGGGAGGTCAATGCGGACGAGGTGACATGTTGACCATGCATTACGTAGAGGACGACAATGTTTTTTGTAATGAATATAAGGTACCTAGTTTTGTTACAACAGCCTAACGATCAATCGGGCACTCTGGTGCTCTCAACTAAAAGGCTGATCCAACTATTGTAGGTAGGTTACCTATTTTCTAAATAGACGGAGTTGGATAGTCCTACTCCTGAATACTCTCGATACTAATTACTATAATTCGAAAAGTTCAAGCACTTTTCCAAGTTGCAAAAGCGTAACAACAGTATTCTGAAGAGTGTGGAACCTACTTTAGAATGCTTTAAATTACAATGAATTTAACGAATAAAACTCAATACCGTTGATTGTAAAGAAACAGTTCTTTAATTAACAGCGTGGGCATTTAATTACAGACTAATTCAGCGCCTACCGAAGCCACAGGAACCAATTCCGCTCATTTGCATAGATAACCAGATTGCATCGGGAACTACGACCTATTCACTGTTTTTTATTTATCTATGGAAATAGGAGCTATAGGATTCATTAGAGGTTTAAGCTTAGACTACGCTAGCCTTTTTCTGTGATTATAAATGAAATGAAGTATGAAAAATGCAAAACTAAAGATATTCAGTAATAATACTGACCTGTCTGTGTTGCGGCAACCTCTAAGGTCCGTATTACAGAACGTTCCTCAAGTCCAGTTTAATCTTCAATCAGTTGATCACTGTTTAAGTATAGAATCAGTACTTGAGCATCGGTCTTATTCCAGAACGGTAATTAATCTATACTCAGCTGAATCGAGACTCAAATCGAGCAGAGCTGTGCATCAGCCTGTTTTCGTTTACAATTTATTTTATTTACCAACTCGGTTCTGATTAAAGTAGACCATATAAGCCCAATTATTTAAGGAAATCAGCGTTATTATTTCGGTCCCGAATAGTACAATCCCCCATTTATTGAAGTAAAGCCCTTTAAAGTAAAGTTTAGTGTTCGAGTTAATCGAACACTCAGCGAAAATGCATAATTGCATCGAACGCAAATATGCACATTCGCTCGTTCACCTAAAGGTGGGCCAGTTCGCGTTCAGATCTCATTAGAGACACTACGACTCAAAACCATAACCATTACCATTTTACCATACATTTTACCAATAAGTTAGTTATATTATATAGTTCACCTTTATATACCAGTTCTTGTAACTAAGTGTTAGTGATTCAATATAGCTATTTCCCTTTATAATACGAGACTTTAACTTTTACCATATATACCATATCCTATCAATACGAGAAAGGTGTGTGTTGGTCACCATAGCGCCGAGCACTACTTTCTACATTTAGTAATTTTGTAAGCAAAATTGACAAACTAAAAAGACTTGTATCTATGGCTATAAATACGTATTTTATTTAAAATGTCAAATATGTGAAAACATCAGTTTGTTGAAGCCGTTGCATAGAAACGAAAACACACAACTATGGGATGCCCACGATTGTGTGATTGTCTAAAATCGTGGTATATCATAGGAGGAATTTAATATTACACCACATCTGGTGGACATCTGTTAACCTCTTTTTAAAGTTTATATGGGTCCTCTTAAAAATCTGAGAGGAACGAAAGTTCAGCCTTCTGTTTGAATGATCGTTGAATAAATTATTATAATGATCGACCTCTTTAATTATATCCATTTTGATAATAATAATAAAAAAAAACAACAATATAAAAACTCGACAACGCATGAACAGAACAAAAATTGGCAATTTGTCATGAAAATCTATGCTCAAGCGAGGTCTCGACCACACTTGGGTGATTATAGATCAAATCACTGCTTGGGTTCGATTCGCGAACTGAGTAACGATCGAGTTACGAGTTTGGCTTTATAAAATAAAGCAGTTGAACTATGATCAATGAATCTTTGCTTGAGGAACATTCTACAATTAAAACTAGACTTAAAACTAGTTTTAAACAGAGATCAATACTTGAGTTTCCTTCTGTAATACGGACCTAAGTCCACATAAGTCTGGTAACACTTTAAATACTGACTGGATTAAATAAGTGAACATTCATGTCCGCAGAGTCACATTCAATTACGTAATGTCCCAATTCGCACTACATCGTGGGACCCCTACCGGTCGACTATGTGAGTACCTGCACTAACAGGGTTAATTCTGCTTACCCAGAAGGCTCAAAACATTTATTTGTATTTGAACTAGAAATGAACCCCTTTGTTACTCACAATTCAATTCAATTCATTTATTCAATAACAATTTTTACATCGTGTCTGAATTTCTCTAACTACCTAAACCTACTTATGAAACATCATGCATGCAATCCATATTTAAATTATTACAATAAAATTATCAAAATTACATTAAAATCAGAATAACAATAAAAATAATAAAAAAATATAAAAATAAATGTCATAAGTCAATTCATAAAATTCAATACAATGTTCATTTCAAATCAATAAAATTATGTTACTTTCAACTTTTGTATTAATTTATAATTCATCAATAGAATACAGACACTTATTTAACAAGAACCGTTTAAGCTTATTCTGAAACCCACTTGTATATACTAGACTTTTTATTTCTGTCGGCAGTTTATTGAACATTTTTAATGACTTGTGGTAGGCGCTATGCTTTGCTACGTTCAGGTGAGTCACTTGCTTCATCTGGAGATCTTTTCTTCTTGTACTCTCCCTTTTTTTCCTTTCATCTTCAGTCTCATATTCAAAGATATATTTTGATAAGTGACTAAGTAGGACCAAAATGTACAAACTTGGGACTGTCAATATATTTAAGTCATTGAAATGTGGCTTGCATGATTCTTGCTGTTGAATTCTAGCTATGGTTCTGACTGCTCTTTTCTGAATCACAAAAGCTTTTTGAGTATTGTAATCATAACTTCCGCCCCAGAAAAGTATGCTGTATCTCAGTTTTGACTCAACTAATGCGCAATAGACCATTTTTAAATGTTTTATGGTTACCTCGTTTCTTAGACTTCTTAGTACGTAACAGGCAGAGCTGATTGCTTTCTCTAGGTGTGTTAGCTCTTGTTTCCACTTTAACTGGCTATCGATATGAACTCCCAGAAACTTAACCACTGGGACCACGTTCACTGTTTCTCCATTTATGACGCAGTTAATGCTGTCTTTATTTTTGGAAGTAGAACGAAAAAGCATTACATTAGTTTTACTGGCATTAACTTCAAGACTGTTAACAGCAAACCAGCTGTGAAAGATATCTAAGGTTTGATTAACTATGGAATTAAGATCGTTTATATTGTCAGCCGAAACAACTGCATTGGTATCGTCAGCAAACACTACAAGCTGGATAGATCCCGCAGCTTTTCCACTCATGTGTTGTATAAGGTCATTAACAAACGCAATAAAAAATATCGGACCCAGTATGGAGCCTTGTGGTACGCCAGTGTGCACAGGAGACAGTTGGGACCTATATGTTTCTTCACTTGGACAAGTTTTACCTGAAGAATTTGTCTGTGACTCCACTGCTTTGATCTCCACGAACATCTTCCTGTTTTTTAAATATGACGTTAGAAGTGCCAATACTTTACCCCTGACACCGTAGTGCTCAAGTTTTTCTAGCAGTAATTTGTGATCCACCGTGTCAAATGCTGAACTTAGGTCTAAGAAAAGCCCAGCTACTTTCTGTTTGTCGTCCAATCTGCTAACTACGTCCTTAATTAGAGTTGATATTGCGTCTTGTGTCCCAACGTTTTTCTGATAACCAAATTGTCTTCTACTTATCACTCCATTTAGGTTGAAATGTCTGAGTAATCTAGTTTTAATTAGCTTTTCAAGAATTTTTTCACACACACACACAGACTTATTGTTTGTTATATGTACACACATACCTAACACACACTCTCGTTGTTTTCATTAGGGTCTCATAGGGTTACAACGGACTTGCTTTTAATTACTTGTTAGTTTATATTAGTTAATGCATTGTATTGTAATTATAGGAACTTGCCTAATTAAGTTCTGTGTTATAATAATTTCATGAAGGCTTTGTTTTGTCAACTCATTTTGCAAGTTAGCGTCTAATTATAATCATATGAATGAAGAATAAAATAAATCGTATTCATACACATGATGTCACATATTTCCTTGTTCTCTCAATAATTATAACAAACACGTTAGAACCTTCCGCTGCAGCACAAATCTCACAAATCCGACCTAAATAATACGGAATCACGACCGCACTACTACCACAGCGCAGACACTTACTCATACTGGTGTACTAAAGTATGCAAAATCCCGCGATATAGCATCGTTTCTCAAATCAAACGCACGTGGTGTAGGGATGGGAATCAAAGCGGGATCGGCGGCAAGGCGGACTCCCCGGGGGCTGCACTCAACGCGTGATGGATACAGCCTTGACTCGCCCCAGGATAAAGAGGATGGTGCAAGCGATGAGAGCAAGCGATTTGATAATTGTTGGTGACAAAGACATTGTTGATGTGTATCGGGACTTCGGGAGGCTGTTTTTCAAGGACAGTTTCAAAACATACCTACTGTGCAAGGGTTGAGAGGAAGCGATTTGAATGGTGAATGTGATAAAAATACTGTCTTAATTCTCGATTAAAACCATACACAAATAGGTTACATATTTTTGGAAACGGTTGTGTTTCAAAGAGGATGCAAATTGTATTTGTGTAATCTACGACACGAAACTAAATCTGCTAAAATCTGAGCTTCTCAAATGAAAATCACAGGATCCCCGCAGTTGCGTATTTATGTATGCAAAATTCCCCAAAACTGCATAGTTCGTTGAATCAAACGCACGTAGTATGTTAGATGGAAATGACTTGCGTCATGCATGTCGGTGTCGGTGGTTGGCGGTCTTGCCGGGGGACATAATCAAAACTTGCCTTGGCATGCCGCTGCCGCTTAGGCATGGAAAAGCGACGTATGTCTATGTTCGGGCTAAAAGCCGACATGATACCTAGGTTTGTTGGTTGGTGCCTCCATTCCTAAAATGGATAGTTAATCCTAGAATGTTACCATGATTAATTTTATGCTGCAATAAATTCGATTTTATTGTTATGGTGCAATAAATACGATTTTATTGTTATGGTATGGGCTAAATAAATAACTAGAGGATAAAAATTATTTAATATTTATGTAAAGATATACAAACAATAAAGTGAGACAAAAACTGAATGCCGAATTACAATTCGTGTCCCAAAAAATGGGAGCGGACTCTAGTATATTATCGGCTATAAACAACAAAAACAACAAGAGTGTATAGTTGTGCACCTAACAGTATTACAGTAGGTATGTATATTGGTCACATTTGGTCTGAGCCTGACAAAAAGTTGGTGCTGATCGTTTCCCCTGGGGCGGCACTCAGCGAGTGATAGATGCAGCCTTGACTAGCCCCGAGGTATCAGAGACGGCTTACACTATGAGGGGAAGCGAACTATGTGAATACAACAACACAGTACATGTAGAAGATTTATAACAAGCTTTTAGTTCAAACATCGAGAGCTCGTGGCTAAGTAATAACAGCCGCACGGGTCGATCCATCAGGTTAAGCTACGCTTGCCGGGGTTGGTCCGTCGATGGGTGACCATCTTTACATACCGAGACTCCTCCGTGCCTCGGAAAGCACGTTAAGCCGTTGCTCTCGGTTGTCAGTCGTGGATCTTTGACAGTCGTTACGGGTCGTCAGAAGCCCGAAAGTCTGACAACCAGTCTTACCAAGGGGTATTGTGTTACACAGTTACTGAGTTGTGCAAGTTAGATAGGCAGGCACTCCATGTAAAATACTGGTACTCAGCTGCATCCGGTTGGGCTGGAAGCCGACCGCAACATAGTTGGGAAAAGGCTAGGCAGATTGATTTTTTGTTCAAACTTTGGGACTCGGAACTGCGGGTGACCTTTTTTGCTCAATAATACATTTTAAAACACTGATTTATGTTGCTAATCTAAAACCACGATTCATATTTTAATACCGCATGATTGTTTTTACCGTCTCGAAAAATAAATAGGGTATAATAGGTGAACGGAGTAGAAGCCTATGTCAAAGTTTTTTTTTTTTTACTATAAAAAATATCGAAATTCAAATCATACGCACCCTTACTAAATGCGCCGAATTTATCAATGAATTCGTAGCTTTATATAGGCAGGTACACAGCAACTACCTATATGAAAATTAAAAATACGAATATATTTAAAATTTAAATTCATAACCTCTTGTCGCTTGTAGCTTGTACTGCTAACCTTCGCTGATATTATTTATATGATCGCGGCAAAATTCTCGTTTCCGTAACCCCAGGGGAGCGTGCGTCAGCGTGCGGTTTTGATCTTATGCCATAAATGGATGCAGGGTAAGCAGGGTTGAACGGAATCTGCTCAAGGCCTTGCTGTACAGTCTTTAGATATAGGTATCTACAATTTAATTTTCATAATTTATTATTTATAACGTGCAGCAGTCGAATAAAATTGTGTTTTACGTACAAGCTGCAGCTTTATTGAAACCAAAGGGTTCAGATAATTATGTGGAATGTTTGAACCCTTGGGTTTCAAGTATGATGACTAAAAATGATAATATAGGCAGCTATAAATGATAAATGATTTTATTTCTGTAAGTTCTATGGTGGTTCTATGGTTTCTATGTTTAACCACAACTACGTTAGTATTAAGATTGCTTAAAAGTGTTTTAACATCCGGACAAACCTATTGAGGTTTTTGTGATGTTTCTGTTTATATTTTATTTTATTCCTTAATTAATAAACAATAAAAAATTAAAAAAATAAGTTTGTACAAACACTTTTTAATGTCAACCATTTTTTTTTAACTAGATGAGGTCAGCTTTTCCTATCTGACTAGGTATTCTGAGGCCGAAACCAATTAAGAGGTCACACGTCACGCACGGTCTCTTTTAAAGTTCAGACATAATCTTGGTCAGAGCATGTGATGACCATGTAGATTGATGTCTGAAAAGGTATTTCTATTATACTATTCTTTTCGCGGGTAGGTGTTTAAAAACGACAGACGTATCTTTGATTTTGAATTTATATTTAATATTGAAATATACAATTATTTACCAAAATTTTTGTCAGTTATCAGTGTATATATAAGAAAAAATCCTTTTCTAGTACTTTTTTTTACATCAAATTATTCGTGAATAGTTACTTTACTCATTACTCAAAAAAATTCTAGAAAAGGATTTTTTAATTACGAGATACTTAAAAATCTGTTTCAAGGTAGAGATTTTTCGATATTTCGGAAAATTTTGTAAAACTGTAAATCCGTAAGATTTTGCTGAACATATATTGTGTTGTATTGATAGGTACTGACCCAAGCTATCACCCCCTGCAGTATGTCGTGCTATTTACTGGACACCCTGTATAAAAATCTGGAATATAATCTCAGATCATATTTTGAGAACCATATACTTAGATTTTGTGTCTAAAATGACCTTTTGAGAAAATAACCATAAAGGTATGGGTGGACCTGTCCGCTGGACAGGTCCACTCAAATCTCCAAGCATTTGTCAGTAATCGTGTAGCTCAACTCAGAACTTAAGGAGCTCAACGACTCGATGAATAATACCAAATGAAGGACATTTGGGTAGGCCGCATAAAGTATTCAAACTGCCAGATTATCATTAAAAGTAACTGAGAATGAGAGAGAAAAAAAATTGACCCACATTGTTTTCACACATGCACATACTCGTATGGTACCTACATTAGCCTCGGCCAGAAATAGTCATCCAAGCCGAAATCGGCATGGGATGTATTGTGTAACTTCGGCCTATGATATTTTCAGGTGTCATATAATACCTTGTTAGAGATGAATTTAAATTGCGTTCTAGGTGTCTACTTAATATTATGTTACACAAATAAATATATAATAAATACCTCCCTTTACCTTACCTCTGGGCGAGCGTCAGGTGACAGTGGTCTTTATATTGAGCAAGCTGCGAGTTTATATAGTTTAAAGGAAACAAATCCTTACCGCGCCATAATAATAATCGTTGATCGCTCGTCACTTGCTCCACCAATTTTATATACAGCGGTAATGTCGGGTGGCGGTAAATTTTACGTTTTTATGACTGCGTTGATATGTGACGTCAACAAGTCGGCAGCATCGTGAACGTTTTGTGAAAAATATATTATGTGTGTAACATAAGGAAGCGAGAGTTTAGTTACGAGTAATTTGAGATTCAGTGCAGATACTCGTAAATAAAATGTTTACGAACAAAGACGTTTGTTATATTGGCCGCTGTATTTTCATTTCCTTGTTTAAAAAAAAAATACTTGTTAAATTTTTTGGATTTTTGTATTCGACCAAGTTTGTAATCGGATTTCAGATAGTTTATTGATTTTGAATGACGGGAATCAATCCACCGACCGACTTTTTTTTAAAGTTTTTGCACGTGTTCTAAAATTGTTGAACGCGATGCGTTTCATATGATACTGAAAAAACAACTACCTACATAATATAATGTCATCGTCATTGCAATAATGAACTCTGTCCTAGATACATTAGTAAGATAGTTATTATCCTAAAATGACAAGTCTTAATACGTCCAGTTAGGTAGGTTGCTCACTTTACTTCGCACTTCTTGTGGTGATTTGAGACGATTGTACTTGGAATTATTGAGGTAAGTACCTACCTATTATAGGTATTTAAATGAAATATTAGTTAATTTGGAATTTATTTTGAAGAGAGAGAAGAGGAGTCGAGTACAAACGTTATTGACAGCAATTATAGGATGGGTGTCAATGGCGTTTTATCAATACCTAATAATTTTCGACAAGCAATTTTTTGTTTTGAAAGGACAAAGATATTTATAACTAGTACACAATGGGTGGTCTTACCGCTCAAGGCGGTCTCTTACAGACAACCTATGGATGAACTGAAGGAAGAGACATTAAGAGGTAAGTAACTTTGTAGATTTAAAATACCTACTTATTTATCAATGGCATAAAATATCGATACACGCAAGTAGGTATGATTTGTCAAGTTCCTTAGTGGTGGTTACAAACGCACAAAGAAATGCGAAAATTCAGAGTAAGTAGGTACCTACGAGCAAACTTAATAAAGTCAAAGTCAAATCATTTATTTCAAATAGGCCCTTGCAAGGCACTTTTGAACGTCAAAAATTACAAAAAAAATGAATTGATTCTAGTCGCCCCTTCCAAAAGGTAGTTTTCGTATGGAGAAGAATGGGCAAGAAACTCCAACGTTACTCTTTAAAAATGTTTTACAATATTTTGTATATATGTAGGTACATTAGTTATATAATTATATGTGAAGACGATGCATCTAAAAATAAAAAAATAAAATTTACCATACCACAATAGGTAAAAATAAATTTAAAAAGAGAGCAAAAACAGATAAATTAATTACCTATGTGATAGATACATGGTTCTCACATATTTACAAACATTGTAAAAGACGATTTTCCAAAAAAAAAAAAAAAAAGTTACAATTAATAAGTCAGTGTGTGAGGAAGTCATCACAGAATGTAAAATCAATGTCATATAATAAAATATAATAATTTATACAACTTAAATTCGCAACCAGTTTGATTTTGTCTAGATTCTAGATTATCCTATGGAGCTGGACCAGCATGTTTCCAAGCATTTTTATCTTGGATATAATCCTCTAATTTGTAATATGCTTGTTTACAAAGTGTACTTTTAATATGAGTTTTAAATTTTCTTTCATTTAATTGTAAAATATCACAAGGTATTTTGTTGTAACATTTAACACAGTACCCCATAAAAGATGTATGTACTTTAGATAATCTGAAAAATGGTTGATCTATTTTATCTTTATTTCTAGTATTAAAATTATGTCTATCACTTATTTTATTAAAAATATGTAGATTTTTCTTACATACATAATATTTTCATATATGAATTGGCAAGGTACCGTCATAATATTAATCTTTCCAAATAGTTCCCTGTGAGATTCGCGACGATGTAAATCATAAATGGCTCGACAGCTCTCTTTTGTAAGATAAAGATGGATTCAATGCCAGCAGCCCGACCCCACAGTAAATTCCATACGACATAATACTATGGAAGTAGCTAAAATAGACTAAACGCGCGGTTTCAACGTCTGTTAACTGTCTTATCTTTCTAACCGCATAAGCGGCCGAGCTTAGCCGCCCCGCAAGAGATGTTATATGAGGTCCCCATTGTAATTTCTCGTCTAGCGTGATTCCTAGGAAAACCGTTTGATTAATAAATTCCAGTTTTTCTCCATTCAATATGATGTCACATTCGCTACTTCTAACATTAGGTAATTTAAATCTAATGAATTTGGTTTTTTTTTTATTTAGTACCAAATTATTTACCGTAAACCAATCTTGGACCTGAAGTATAGAGCTATTCACGTCGTCAAGATTTTGTGACCGTCGGTTGATTTTAAAGATCAATGATGTGTCATCTGCAAATAACACCATCTTCGGTTGATTTTGAAGTAATTGGGGTAAATCATTAATGTAAACTAAAAAGAATGGACCCAATATCGAACCTTGAGGAACGCCCAATGCCATTTCAGACCCTAATGAGTTTACGCCGTTTACTTGAACTTTAACCTTTCTATCTTTAAGGTATGATCTTAGTAAATCAAGAGCTGTATTTCTAATCCCATAGTGCTCCAGTTTCAGCAGAAGTGTCTCATGGTCTACGCAATCAAACGCCTTCGAGAGGTCGCAAAAGATTCCAATGGCATCTTGTGCTTCTTCCCAGGCATTAAAAATGTTCTTTATTAGGGTGACACCAGCGTCAGTGGTACAACGCCCTTTGGTGAAACCGTACTGTTGTTCATGAAAGATGGAATTTTTATTAAAGTGACGTAACATTTGATTGAGCATCAACTTTTCAAACACCTTACTGAGAACTGGTAGAATTGACACGGGCCTATAATTGTTAGGTTCTTTACTATCACCGGATTTGAACAATGGAACTACTTTACTGTGTTTCATGAGATCCGGAAAGACTCCTTGGTCTATACTGGTGTTAAATATGAAAGCTAAATAGGGCGCAATGGTTTCGATAATAGTTCTACAGACTTTTACAGACATTCCCCAGAGATCTTCTGTTGATTTAATTTTAAGATCTTTAAAAGCTTTTATAACAGCGTGTGGGTTTGTATGCTGAAACCTAAACTCCAAAGAGCATGCCTTCACATTCTGTCTAAGTAAGGCAGCAGAAAGCGCGGGTGAGGAATTTAAAGCTTCAGTAGTTTTAATGGGAATATTAGCAAAAAAGTTTTCGAATTCCTGAGCTATTTCTACATCTGAGTTGATAGGGCCATGTGCAGTCTCTAAATTAAATTCTGTATTTCGCTGTTTTTTCCTACCTGTTTCATTATTTATTATTTGCCAGGTAGTTTTTATTTTATCATCAGCTGATTTTATTTTATTGCTAATATAAAGCGCTTTGGCTATTTTGTACACACTTTTAAAAGTTTTTGAATATTTTGCAACATACTTATGAAAGTTTGTATTATTCATATGTTGCTTTAGGCCATAAAGTTCAAATAGCTTTTCCCTGCTTTTACGAATACCTGGAGTCGCTCAATCACTAAATAAGAACTTTGTGTAAATACTTTTAGTCTTTAGTGGAAAAGTGTCCTTAAATTGCGTGTTTAAAGTGAAAAGAACTCGGCGTAGAACTCATTTGGGTCACCTATATTATTAAAACTCTGAACACATAATTTAATAACAACAGCGCCAATTCTTTCGAGTTTTCTACGTGAAATAGTCGAAGCAATCGATAAACGAATAATGAGCTGAACACTCAAAGAGAAACTATAACATCTGCGAAGGTATAAGTTAGAGATCAACGTTAAAAGGTGTCTAACTTGCAAGTTCAGTAAGTAAGATCAATAATATACAAACAATTAACCAGAATGTATCACTCAATAGCGAACTTACGTAAATATTCTTTAACAATATCCTTAAACCCAAAATTGTTAATTCTTACAAAGTTACTTTCGGCTTTAAATCCCTTAATATCTCAAACTCTAAGCCCACCAAAAGTAGCTCCTTGGAAGTGTACGCAAATCTCCTCGGTACCATTGCACTGGTTTCCAATATTCTCGAAACTTGGCCGCAAAGGCTTCACTTAGTTATCTGTGGAACCTAATGGAAAACGCTTGTTCTACCCTCCAGGGAGTGACAGTAGATGCTCTCTCCGTATTTGTGTAAAGGATTGCGGCGGAAAGAATGCAAAAATGATTTTGAGAATATTTTTCTGTGTATGGTTTAGGTAAAAGTATAAGATATGGTATTATTTGCATTATCATAATCATTATGTAAAACGGCAGATTTAAATATGAATATGAATTGTCAATGTTTATTAAAAACCATGAAGTGCTTGAGCAAAATACAAAAAAAAAATATTGCCGTCCTATATTAAAAAAAAAGTATAAAATAATATTTTTCACTTATTTAGTTAAAATATCAGGCAATAATAACCTCTAGAGGGCGCAAAGGTAAGTACCTAAGCAATTCATTACCTTACCTACAGAGAACCGGAAACGGTAGCGGTGACGGTGGCATACCGGGAGAGCTACGGATACAGCGCCGAGCACTCGGATTTATTCGTTCCGGAGCCGTGACGTCACGACCGTTTGCGAGAAGAATGGAGACTAATAATAATATTTTTTTTGCCTGAAGAGAAGGTTAGATTATTTAATGGGTTCGATGATATATGACTGACCTGCATAATTGTTTTGATATTATGAAAATTTACTCGGAAAATCTGGCATGTATTTCTTAGAGCTTCAGAAAAATTTCACAGCTTAATTTACAATGAATGGCGGCCATCTGAAAAACAGCCAAGACTTATCGTCATATTAGATCAACAGCGACAAACATTTGGCAAAAGAAACGATTGCAAAGCACAGAATTCAATACATTTTCATGAGATGCCATACATATAGACGTCTAGACACCGTGACAGGTTAATAAATCAGTCACGAGTAAATCCCTTACCATCCGCGCCGCCATGACCGAAATCCCATAAATTGTCGTGAAATACGTCGTTTCTCATATTATTCACGTAAGGGATTCGTAAAGTTGTGTATTCACTGGACGACGCGACGATGATAAATGTTGCAGCCGATAAAGTGGTCAAAGATTTTTGCCAATTTTTAGGTACATACCCAACTTTTGTTCAAGTAGAAAATGCACAGTAGTTCTTCGCCAGAGCATTCAATTTCATGCACATGGAAGAGGGCTGAGGACTGACAAAGCTGGCAGAAATGTTGCTGACCTTCATAAGGTCATGTTAGTGACGCCAGTTAGCATTACCTACCGATTCGATCCGAGTCGTCTGGATAAGCTAGATATGATATATAAGTTTACTAGCTTGGTAATCATGGGTCACAAGACACCTTTTTTGCCAAGAGTTATTGATTGTTGGTTGAGTTGATTATTAATCAACTACGGATTGCGATATATCTCACCATAATGACCTACTAGGCACCTACCGCCTAGTAGATCGTGCAAGTGAGTCTACAGCTTTATCAAAGCTGCGATGTCACACAAAATAAACGTTGTTTGACGTATCGATACAGTAGACAGGCGGGCTGAGGATAGATGGATGTATGATGGATGAATGTATGGTCGACAGGGGAAATAAACAAGTACCGGAGGTGGGCGGCGCACGGGGCTAGTCCACGTTTTATTTCTTTATCGACATACAGATACGATAAAGAACCGACCATGCAGGTTTTATAAAAATCACAAAGATGTTGGTCAGTTACTCTGCGTTAAAATCACGTAGTAAAATCTTTAGGTATTACTAGCGAGTTAAGTTCTCCACTTTCTGATTTATTTGCTCGATATCCAGAATTATAAAACTTTAATTGTAAAGCCAACTTTCCAATTTTAACGAACTGGAAAACATTCAAAGAAGCAGAAAACAATATAACTGTAAATCCCACAAATGAATTGAATATGAATTTACTATAAATTATATTTAAACAAATCAAACTGCCACTTACATGCTACTCGAAGTTGTTACAAAACTACACGTGCAAACTTCTAGAACGTTCACAAGTGAAGTATATAACGATAAGCAAAGGAAATGTGTTAAAGATTTGCCGCCGGCGTCCGCTATTTACCGATACAAGTTTTCAACTACATGCTTTTCAGTTCATACGATAGAAAAGGGTGTAAGGTATGAGAGGTGACGAGAAGAGGCTGAGAATAAAAATACTGAATTTTTACTAAAACTCATAAATAGCAGTTTTATCTAAAATACCCAGATCTTCTTATTTTTGAATTTGATGAGCACAAACAAAAGTAACTTTACGCATCATTGTTTAAAATTCGTAATGGGTCAGGCACAGAAACCGTAGTAAGTAAGGTTAGATTAGAATCACGCAATAACTATTAAGCGTATTTTTCTAAAACCTTCACCATTTTAAAGATAATTTTAGATTTAATTATTTATATTTAAGTAAATAAATTAATAATGCATCTAATTTGGGACAGCGTGCAGCGCTCCGTCATGGGCGAATTCTATTACTGGCTGGACGTACGGCGCGTTGAGTGAGCTCAGTACAGAAAACACAAGCTAACCACTCAAGGCCATTGGCTTATATCGGCGTCTTAACCTAACATCATTCTCCGAATGAGATACTGTTCTAGAATAGTACTTATGATTATCTGTGGTATTAGAGATTGTTTATGATGAGGCTAGTCTATGGAGGTCTCGGATATAGCGTCTCTCATGTTCATGTATACAGGGTGTCAAAGACATCGACACGAAAAATGATACCATGGATCCAGTACATGATTCTGAAGCCTAGCAATTGATTCGGTGGTTATTTAAAAAAAAATCTGTTGTTCCATACATTTTGACCGCGTAGGTATTACACTTTTCTATGATACAGCAGATTTTTTTTTTATAACCGACTAAAAATTTCAAGGCTGGGGGTTCAGAATCACTGAGGGGGTACTGAATCCATGGTATCAGTTTTCGCGTCGATGTCCCTGCCAGCCTGTATAATTCTTGTTCTAATTTTAATAAAGTTTAAACTATTAATAGTAATTATTTTATCTTTTATTATAAAAGAGACACATCTATCATCTATTGTTCGTGACTCGTCCTCCCTCTTCTCTTCGTTAATCAAAGAAAGCCCACAATACCTACATCCGCAACATTATTTGTATCACCACCTATGAGCAAAAACAGAGCTCAGTTCGCTCCCGTTCACACACAGCTCATACATAAGCATTAAACGGTGCAGTGACAATAACAGAGACATAATGTACTTAAAATTTATTAGTAACGACCTGTGAATTGCAGCAGTTCGATACAGAACTCCTGCCAAGTACTTTCTTCAAGTTAAGTACCTGTAATTAATAGTACTTACGATGATAGAAGTACTATAGTGTGTCCTAGTTAAGCCTCAGTGATATGAGAAAGTTCAGCTTAGATTGCTCTGGGGTAAAATTGATGGAATATTTTGGGACTGTGTCAAATTACAGCTTTTTGGCTGTATAAAATGTTGCCAAGCTTCATGTCAGAGATGACACAAAGACAATAATTATGTAGCAGCGTCGCGACGTCGGTTCTTATTCTTCCCAGCTAAACCACTAGGAACGGTGAAGAGTGGGCCTTTTGGGGGACTGTCTTATGTAATTTTGACGTTCGAAAACTGCTGATTCTCAGCCTAGTTCGAATAAATGACTTTTGATTTTGATTTGTTACTCGTAATGTCTTCTCCAAATGAAAATGATAGAAGTGTGGTAAAAGCTTTTCAGCAACTCATCTGTTTACTAGTAATTTCAGCAGAACATGTACAAAAACACGGTATCGCGTGACTCCTGACGACACTTTTAACACGTTCAGTGCCAGGAGCCCTCCTGGAGGGTGCACTTGTAGCGTAGCTACTTCTTCAACTTAGTATTTATTTAAATTATAAGGTATATTTAGTAAACTAAGTCAGTATTGTATACACAAACAAACAAAAAGTAGTATTTACACAAAGATATACATTATATAACTATACGCTATAAGCACTTAAATCTAATATACATAGCTATAACTTAATTATAACCTAATATTATATAGTTTCCTTGATAACAGAAATTAAAATTTAAGACATCAGTTACAAACAGATAATTTTGTTATTAGATATTTTTTATGTAGTTATGTGGAATGCAGACCGGTCACCGAGCGGGCGCCCAGGTCTTGTCTATCTATCTCTTTCAAACTTGTGGCGCTCGCACGCAGGCATCAGTCGAGAATCGTCACTCGTCGTAAGCGCATGCGCTCTCGCTCGTACCCGGTATTCGTTCGACATTAAGTACATAGTGTGCATATAAACTTTTATCCAATGCTTTTGGAAGACTTGCATAAAGACTTGCTATGGTGATGAACTATTAACTGTGCCTATCACTTTCTTTCTGTGCTCCTCATTTCGCCTTCTATCGTGTTATCTGTGTCCTGTGTATAACTTTCAACTTTTGGACAATATATTTCTTCATTTCCGTAAGCTGTGTGTTTGCTTATTTATTGCAACCCCCTACCGCTTCACACTCAAATCGCATATGGGTGGAGTCGAAATTGTTAAGCATAATTTTAGGTACAAATATTTCAACTCATGGCTCATAAATCACCACAAACATAATCCTAATCCTTTCCCTGTAAATTTTTAAAACGACATCCATCACATCTTTTTCCCTTAAAACCACATCATTCTTTACCCCATATTTTATTATTAATAACGCACATAAAAGTTGTAGGCGGCGCAGATCTTGATACTTATTTTATTATTAATAACGCACATCAAAGTTGTAGGCGGCGCAGATCTTGATACTTATGCCCCTTTTTTCCTTACACTAGGGGACTCCTAAATGTAATGCGTAAATAATACGCAGTTACTTAGTGCAAAAATCATTTCACCTTGGTACCACTAGGCGTTGACTAAAGTTATTACACCGATTCGCCGATGCGTAATGCCCAGATTCCTAACAATATTGACAGATACCGAACTTGCGTTAAAAACCACAGACAAAGTTTAGTGTCAAAAAATTTAATCTCGAAGCATAAAGTTGTATATTGAGAAGCGAATGGTGAAACGGGAGTATTGCTCAGGGATTTGCTTACGTTAGGTTTTTAACGAACTAGGCCTTGCTTAACGTGACGTATATTCCGCTGAAGATCCATTAGCGGTCAGACCCCGCGTGCGCTGAGTCGCTGACACATGACAAATTGTCGGTTATTGCCGAGTTTTGAGCTGCGGTGCGATCGGGAGCGGTTCTGAGGTTTGGAAGGCTTTGAGATTAATTATTGATACGTTTTGCGAGTATTTTTGGTGTTTAGAATGGTTATAATTAAGTGATCGGGTGCATAAGTTAATTTCCAAATACCTACTGAATCATAAAATAGTTCTTTATGGTTGCTTCTTGGATGTTCAAAAGGTGACTTTAAAATGATTGAGGAACAGCAGCACCAAATATACCTATGCCAATATATATAGACAAAATAGAAAATATCTACACAAGATTCATGCGAATACTTATCAGGTCTCTCTATTTACCTACTACTTACAAATTGCAAAGAACTCAGTAGTGTATCGTTAACTATTCTGAAATTACTTCCAGTCAAACGGCATAGATAAGTCAGGTGGACATTTAAAAAGGGGAGTATATTTAAAGTAGGTCAGCCTCTAACTACAGGTCAACAGAGCTCGCAGAGCTGTCCCAAACGTAATAAGTATTGTTCAGGGATGCACGGTCCCACTCACACAATGTTGTGTGTGTATAGCTTTACGTGTAGATATGTACAGTACAGGCCTTTATTTCTCCGTATAAACAAGTGAACGCGTGGGAATATGGAGTATATTCTGTCTTTATTTTATTCCTCGCAATATGTTGAATATGTTACTCCCAGCTACAGGCATGGAATTACAGGTATTATACTTGAGAAATTAAATTTAGCTTAGGTGACGGAAACTGAATAGGTATAGAGAAAATAAATAGGCATTCATTTTCAACACCTGTCATAAAGTGATTTCACTACGTGTAGTGAAGTGGGTACCACGGGATAAAACCAGTTTAGGAGGTAAACTGAGACACAAATCTGCAAGCCTGATAGGTTGGTAATACCTACATGGTGAAAATACTACGCAAAAACAATGACTGTGATAGCTACTATATACAAGATAGGCTTCATAAAATAAGTACTGCCAGTTACCGACTAAGGCACTAAAATATTGCGAAAAGAGAAAAAAAAAACAAACTCTGCTCGTAATAAAGTTGTTCCCTACATTTTATTTGAAATAGACAAAGATAGTATCATAAAGATATAACGTGGATGTTTAATTATTTAATGCGGCTGCCACCTTTGTTCAGCAATTAAAACATAACCGAAGGGCTTTCCAATAAAATTATATTGCGCGCACGAGTGCGTAATTACTTGGGAAATAACTTTCCATGCGTGAAATGTGTGGAAATTGAGGTAGCGACATTGTTTGATGAAGGGTGCTGAGAGGGGAAGTTTAGACAACGAGAAAAACAAGTTTTTTGTACAAGGTTTCATAAAACCTAAATTTTTGTTTATTCAGGTACAAAACCCTGATACGTAGTCAATTTCGAGCTGCACAAAAATCAGTAGGTAAATGTGTTGACGTGAAAGTAGATCAAACAAAATAAATAGACTGAAAATAGAAAAGCTAAATAAGATTGGTTCTTGTGTAACGTCAGGAAATGCAATCTAAGGGGTTGGGTTTAGAAAAGTTCCGCCTTGCTAGAAATAATGTGAGGTTATTTGGGGGTTCTAGAGGGTCTCCTGAACCTTCCACAATTTTTTTTTTGCCAGATACGCATTTAATAAAAGTATACTTAGTAATTTGTTTTCAGGTAAGTTTAAAAAAACCTATTTACGGATTCAAGAGCGAGCCTAGCGAGCTTGAGACTTTGTGAACGAGCGAAGCAAACGAACAAAGATCCCGTCATCCCCTTCGAACCTAAGCTGTCTGAGTCAGAGTGCCTGACTCCCGGGACTGGGGTCCCGACACATCTCGAATTAGTAAAAAGGTAATAAGAACTTAGGATGCAATAGCGAGCGAAGCGAGCTCTGCACTTCGGGCACCCCAACTCGGACAGGTTCCTTTAAATTTAAACCCTGCAGACAGAAATAGGAGCCCGTCGACTACGTCTTATTTCAAAAGATTTATATTTACCATAGGTATAAAATTCTCTTTTTTAAATCTGACCATGAACTTCGACGACGACGAAAATATGTCTCCGCTAAACTGCTCTCCTCCCTTCCACCTTCATCTACATTTCATTATCAACCTTTTTATGAGATTTGTCATATTAAAAAACCGTTTAAAAAAAAACTAGTATCTCCGGCAGGGGGGACATGGGGGGCTTACTAACCCTCCCCCGCCCTCCTCTACCCCCTATCGAGGCGGTTGGTTTCTACAATTGAATCAATCTAAGTATTGGACATTTTGTGACATTCAACCACCTTTGATAATACCAATGTACATAGTTGACTGAATTTAGGATCACCAGTCACATCTAATTACCACTCTGTGAAGACATTGTTTTCCCATTAGGGTTGAGGCTAGACAAAAATTAAACTTGATACACAAACCATGATTGCTCTCCCCCCCACCCCTTTCTTATATACTTGTACATAAAAAACTATATAAAAATCATTAAAAAAAAAAAAAAAATGTTCCGCCGGTGTCGGGAGCAGGGTCCAAGCTACCGGTGGTAAGGGCTGCAGAAACAGGAACCTCCTCACAATGCGAGCCGTATCGAGGAGTACTACCTTCTGGATCAGGCCCTTGATCCAACCGCCTAACGAGAGCCTCGAGAGATGTTGGTCGAGGCTTTCGACCATCAGGCCATTGGCCGTTACGACAATCGGCACAATGATAGCCGAGCTCATATTATTATTATTTTGGGGAGTGTTTTTTTACTCAGCTCTTAGGCTGGTTTTAGCTACATTTACGGGCCAAAGCCAAGTAAATGCAGCGTGTGGTGTGTATTTAAGATGAGGGTATGTTATTATTATTATTTTAAGTCTATTAGTTTTTAAATTGTTTCTTGTTGATGTAAATATTACAAACCTTCATAAATAAATATAATTTAATTCGTGACTAAGGAAGAACAAATAACGCTACAATATCTTGATTGCAGCGCTATTTATTTTTTTCAAAGCCATTCTCTTGATTATTCTGACATCATTTATTTATTTATTTAAACTTCTTACACACAATAATGTACAAAGGCGGACTTAATGCCTTAGGCATTCTCTACCAGTCAACCAAGGGTGGTGAAGAGATAAGATGGCAGGTGCTCCGAATTACAGGAGATAATAATAATAATAAAAAATATTAAAAAGACAACAATGAATTATAAATAAAATAGGTACACACGTACATAATATGTAGTTTATAGACTTATGATACACGTACATACATATTTGCTATAATATATACCTACATCATTACATCTTACGCTTACAACTTCACTATATTTCCTGTATTTATTTATTTGAGAAAAATAAGCACAAAATTATAGACACCAGTCTATATTATCGCACAGTTAAACATAAAAAAGACATATTTTCAGTGTGGAAGGAAAAACATTAAGAAATGGTACACAAAATTAACAAACAAAACCAAATTAAATTAACAAGTAATAAAAATTAAATAATATGGGTAATCAATACTAGCGATTCCATGTAAACTCATACCCCGTACATTTCTAAACCCACAGGTTAAAACTTAAAGGTCTTGGGTTAACGAGAGCCCTCGACAAGTGTACGTGAAGCGATACGTTAACTACACGCCGAGACGTTGCCTGTTTACTCACAGTAATTGGTGAACTAAACTTGAAGACCATGCAAATTGGAGGAGGACTACTCGTATGTCGTTTGTTTGTTTTACCTTTGATACTCTATTGTTGTATTATATGGAACTGATTTACAATGTATTCACATTGTTGTTACATATAACAGATACCTATATTGTGACCTACAATCTTACATTGTCACACTAAAGGTTCCATCTCCACGGATGAGAGAATCGCAGCGATAGTCACGCTATGCCTTCAAATGATCGCCGCGATGATATCGCCGTGTGGAGATTGATTCATAGAGTTTCTATTGAGTTTTTTTATTTGGCACGGCGCGCTGTACTATCGCCACGATTTTCTCGCTCGTGGAGTTGTCACCGTGGAAGAGAGATTCTGCCAGCAAGGGAAAAAGGCGACAGGTGTATGAATAGGTACAGTTTGTATGGTAAACTTAAACTGGTACCTAGTGACAATTAATGATCACGACTAGGTACCTATCATAAATGTACCTAAAATAGATTCTATGATATTACTAAACTTCCAGAGACCGGCTGTGTAAGATCTGAAATGGACTAAACCTTCACTGTACCTAGCTAATACTGCAGAAGTTGGCGTCTGTTTGCTAAGTTCTTGTAATTGGCCGAACTAAACTTGTAGACGAGCCAGCTAATTGAAAGGTCGCGCGATTGTTGTAGCTGCTTTGTTTTGTTGTGATACAATGATTGTGCTGATTTTCTTTGATATGCTGTGGTATTTTGCTATGCAAAACCAAATCTTTTAGTCTATTTTTCTAAGTAACATAGTAGGAGCGGTTGTTTTCTGTAATTCTCCTTTAATTAGTTTGGAACTTGATACCTAAACCTATATTTTCAAATATGACACTAATACATTTATATATTATATATTTGTGAACACTCTTACCGCTGACAAGCATAACTTTGGTTAGCTCTGTCTGTTTTATAGCATGTTATACTATATTTTACATTAGCAAGTATACATTTTCTCTTATTGTAAAAGTCTTAAAATATTTTTTACTTTCACCTTTTGATAATAAATTGTCATCTGCCAGATTTATTTTTCTATGTTAGAGCTAGTGTGATAAGGTCAGGTCTACACTGTAAGCCGCTTTATTGTTTCTGGCCGACAATCTATACATATAAAATGCTTTGTCCTGAATGACTGACTGACGGATCAACGCACAGCCTAAACCGCTGATCGTAGAGACCTGAAACTTGGAGGGTGTGTTCTTTGTATGACGTAGGCATCCGATAAGAAAGGATTTTCCGAAATTCTACGCCTAAGGGGGTGAAAAAGGGGGGCAAAGTTTGTATGGGACAACGTGATTCCTTGGTCCAATCTTCTTCAAATTTTGCATACACATTTTTTTAGCAGAATTGATGGAAGACGTGTTTCGTATTTTATTGAAATTCATCCCCTAACGGTGTTAAATAGAGGTAGAAAGTTATTTTGTGAGAGATTTGCTTCGAAGTTGATATCAATACTCCTTAGTGCTTTTGATTTAAATTACATTTTATTTTGACACATGTTTGAAAACTCAATCCGATTTTATTCAAAAAAGGTTGAACTCACTTAAAAGCTTGGTGCAATGCAAATACTCTTTAAAATTGGAATGTCTCGAAAGTCACCGTACTGTATTAGTACCGCATTTGAAAGTTTCTAAGCTTTACAGAGGTTTGTATTTTTTCCTAGGATTCCCTTAACACCATCAAATTACCCCTTCGAATTCAAGAGAGTGCAGTTTCCCATCGAAGTCAGCTTTGCAATGACCATAAACAAAGCTCAAGGTAGCGGGAGTAGACTTGAGGGATAGCTGCTTCTCCCACGGCCTGTTGTATGTGGCATGCTCCAGAGTAAGCGCACAGAGTAGCCTGGTGATTCTAGCACCCGAAGTAAAAACAAAAAATATTGTTTACAAAGAAATACGGTAGGTGTAGAATTTCTGAATTCTATTAGAACCATTTTCGACTTTTACGCGGACGAAGTCGCGGGCAAGAGCTAGTCAATTATGAAATAACTGTATCTACAACAATGTAATGTTTAACATGTACTTCCAGAATGTGTCACAGAGCTACTATCGCTGGCACTGCTCCTAATAAAGTCAGTCTATAATCTATCATTCAATCAAGTAGTTTTATTTCCTGTTTGAACGGCGGACTCTGGGGAGAGGTTACATTTAATACGCTACAGTCCCATGCTCGTTCCTGCTCTGCTACTGCCTGCTGGTCCTGCTTCACGTTCCTGACTCCGTGCGTCCCGAGCCGCAAAGTCACCTGTAGCTAAAGCCGACCTGAAGCTCCTACTCATTCAAACCTTTTTATCTTTTGTATTATTTATTTTATTTGTGACTTACAACTAACCCTTCGGCTAATCGTAACGTTACAATACACTGCTGAATTTATTAACTGAATGCTATAACTAAGGTTATGGGTGCAAGATTCATCTCTGAGTCTGAGTAGAATGTTGCTGGTGGTCACGGTGAAATGCTCTATTTAAAACCATGTTTTTAGTGGCTTTTGTATAAATATTGAGTGATGACTGATTATAGGTGCACTTAAAACGCGCACCAAATTATAGTCAAAATTATTGTCAATGGCCAATATTTTCTCGTGATTAGTCGTGATGATAAAAACTTTAATCCGTTTTCAAGTATGATTGCGAACAATGTCTTACTATTGAAGTGGTAGATTATGATTGATGCCATAAGCTTGGCAAGATTGATGCCACATACCTACGATGATAGGCAGAATACTCGTAGAAACTTTGCGGATCAAACAATTAGCAAGACCAAGACCAAGTCAAGGTAGCAGAAAAGAGTTGTATACAGCCAAATAGCGGAAATATTGGAGTGTTGGGCGTACCTAAACACAGCATTGGGTCGACATGAGTTGAAAACATTTCGTATGATTTTCAACAGAGATCCGGCTCCTGCCGCGGTGGTCGTAATTTCCAAACAAGACATTACATCAACCCTTAGCTTTTGTCCCAATGTCACTAAATTATTCACCCATACACCATAGGGAATTAAAAAATGTAATAAGGATGGATCAACCATGAAGACAACTTTTGGGCTTCACTAATTTAATTCGGCGTGCAAGCATTGTATGGCGCGTTTCATAATCTAATCTTTTATTTACGATTTTATCATTGCCAGGGTGAACGGGTAGTACAGGAAACACCGACAGTGTGACTTATTTTTCTAACGTGCGAAGATTAGTTCAGGGAAAATCTTTTGAAGAAACAGAGAAATAAAGTTTCAACTGGATAGCTTTTCCCATCTTCATTTTAAAACAGAGAAAGCGTTTCACTTTTTCCATTCCTCTTCATATCAGCAAAGCAATAATACTTAAATCACACCAGAATGTAAAATTCCTTACGTTTTCAAACTAATGATTAATAGGCGCTTCCATTATGAGCAGACAATGGCAAACAATGATTTGTTATGAACAAGGAGCGTCTGTTTTGATTTTTACACGGATATCATTATTTACTTCAGTATTGATTAGGAACGAACATGAAATGTAACTATCTGAACTACTTGATGTAGGTACAATTTATCCAAATAGTTACAACTTTTGGTAGGCAAAGGCTCACAAAATAAGTGTTCTTTTTTAATCTAGCGCTATTCTTTCACTGCTGGTGAAATTCGTCCAATGACTACTATTGTAATAATATTTTCATGGGAAAAGCCATGGTCATCACTTATTGGTTAGATTATAAATCAGTTCTTAGCAAAGGCTTAGCCTGTAATTTTACCTGGTGCTGATATGCTTTGGTTAGAAAGAGAATAAACATCATAATCGCTCACGGTTAGGTAAATGGATATAGTTAGTAATGCATCTGCTTAGACTGGAAACTGATCCCAAGAGTACGTAGTAATTATGTGTGTCCCTACTCAGTACGAATAATCCATCCTAGACTGTTGGTTCGGTCTCAAAAGAGACAATACCCTAGGCTGTAGGTATATTATCTGTAGGTTCTGCCGTAGGTATTACTGATAAGCTTGGCACGCATGGTAATATTCGCAGTATGACCGTTGTATATCGCTCCCTTGGGGTAGGCCTTGTGTAGCAAAGGCTGTTTGCGCGGTTGTGTTACTATGTATGTGTTGATACTAGGCATAGAACAAACTTGGCTAGATACATAACGTGTGTAATCAAGGCGATAGAGTATTTACCTACTTCAGGACAGCTTGAATCAAATTTCAGGTCTTAAAATAATAACAATAATACGTATACCTACCATTGCAATAGAATTTTAATTAGAAGGGTTTTTTTTAAGTTTCAATAACGTTTATCATGACATCCTTAGGCCTTTTTTTATGGTGGGAAATTATCAAATAACTTCTCCCGCTCTGCACGGAGCGGGAGGGCGTGTCAGACTCTTACTGACTAAAACCCAGCCGTGTTCCTTCAGTTACCTGTACATTGCCAGGGGCCACGGTATCTCATTCGGGCTTTCCCGCGACCCCGGCAGGCATCGGTCAGTTGACCCCGTCAGTTGTACTGACATCTCTTTGAGGCGCGCGTGGAACACAACGCGCCGTCGACCCGGGCCTGGTCCTTACCGGACGGCGAGCTACCCATTTTTCACCGTCCACAAGCCCGCGCCTACGGTGGCCGGAAGTTGGCTTGCGACTCCCGACGCCCGGGGCATCTCCTGCGGCGACTAGGGGGGCGAGGGCGCGAATCTTGCCTCTCCCTCACGCGTTCCACCTCCTCCTTCGCGAGCATTACTGCTTCGCAGAAAGAAGTGACGGCTTCCCATGCACTCTCGCTCCGAACCATGAACCAGGGCCAGACGCGAGATATCGCCGCCGCTGATCGCCTCCGTGAGGACACGGCGGTGCTCCGCCCAAGCCGGGCAGACCTCCACCGTATCCTCCACCGTGTCCTCCGGGCGATCCACACAGTGGTGACACCCGGGCGTTTCCTCCTGCCTTAAGCGGAACAGGAACCTCCCGAAACAACCGTGTCTGGTGAGGACCTGCGTCGGGAGGAAAGTGAGGACGCCTACCTACGGCTCCTCAAAGAATAGAATAGAATAGCTCTTTATTTGCTTAGAATGTAGGTACATAAAAATAAGTTGTTAAATTATATAATAGAATCCGTGTACATTCTGCCATATAGCATGCAAATGTAATACAAAATAAAGATATTACAAAAAATTATCATTTAAGAGCTCCTGCACAGAATAATAACATTTGTCTACAAGTAATGCTGTGAAACGTTTTTTAAATTCTTGCAACGGTAAGTTTTTAATTTGGTCAGGTGTTTAAAGAGGGGACTTATCGCCGCAATTGTGGCGTGCCCAGCATGGGGTTGCGATAATCGCATTCTCCATGACGCCATGAGATCCTGCCGGAGCTCTGTCCGCTGTGCCGTGATTTCTCGCGGCAGCGGAGTTACGCCCTGGCGTTTTGCCTCCTCGCGCCCCTCCCAAATGTGCGCGAGGACTTTCGCCTCCAGATCCCATGGCGGCAATCCGGCAAGGAGGCTCGCCGCCTCACCGGAGACCGTGCGGTATCCCCGGACTATCCGACATCCTTAGGCCTAACCTACCTATACTGTAAATGTGAATGAGAGCAAA
The DNA here is from genome assembly GCA_916701695.1 of Agrochola macilenta. NCBI lineage: Eukaryota > Metazoa > Arthropoda > Insecta > Lepidoptera > Noctuidae > Agrochola > Agrochola macilenta. The sequence continues at coordinate 24,752,566 of OU753553.1, forward strand.
TGCAGACTGCTACTTATTCCATAACTTTCAGCCCAGTACCTACATTAACTTTCTACTTAATATTTTGACTTTATCTTATTTTATTATAAGGTCACGGTTGGTTCCGGGTAAATGAAGGCTGCCTTTGACAATCGCGAGTGTTGGTTAGTTTTGTCCGTGTTTATAACATGTGGGAGTTCTCACATTTTGTCTGTAACTATGTTACGTTAATAAATAATAAGGTTTCTGGTTTGAAATAATAGTCATTAAACACGGTTGAATGTATAGTTTTCATTCGATTAAAGAATTTAGGTTAGAACACCAACGAAATCGTTGATAACATTTTCGAAACCCAACTATGTAAATTGTTTGGTATGTTATGGTAAATAAGATATTTTTGGGTAGATTATGGAGAATTTTTTTTTTATCGTTATATTGTGTTAATTTCAAATAAAGGGTGACTACGCCGCACTTGATCCAATGGTCCAATGTACATACCCTTTCAAATAAATAGAACACAATTGTTGATAAAAAATAAACGCGAATGTGTAACAACGGGTCTTCAGTCACCATAATTGGAAGCGACATACTCGTACACGACATAAGACCGACAAGGGTTAAATCCACAAAATATAAAAAAACAACAGCCCCATTTTGAGGGTTTCACAAACTTTACACAAAACCCAGGAGGACACGCACGTATGTATGTTTGTCACACTTGACGCGAAGTCGGCTTAACACTTGCGGCGCAAAAAATATACACGATAACTTATTTATTTTATGTAGATAGAATAAATCACTGTAGGGTAATAATTGGGTAAGACTAAGGTTTATGTTAATATTTATTTGTGGATGTTTATTAAATGTTAATTATTTTCTTTTACAGAATTTTCTAAGAAAAGCAATTTAGCAGATGGATTGTTGTTTATTACCTTTGACGCTACAAAGATTTTCTGAAGCTTTTATTCAAAAAGTTTTTCTACAAAACGCTACGTAGTGCTCATAAATATATCAAAGAATCAAATAAGACGTGTTTAACACCAAAGTTTAGCTATTATTCGTTTATTTTCGAGCTAGCTGGCTTGTTTTCGTATATAAATGATTTATTGTTGACATCCTCGCAAGCCAAGCACGAGTTCCCTGCCAATATTCCGATAAAAATATTGATACCCGAGTAAAGAGTAATGGAAATTGCCTATTACTCGTAATTCACAAGATAATAATATTAATCAACTTTTATCTAAATGGGGAAATAGATAAAACTTTGTATCTACTCGTACTTACAAAAGGTTCGTGACTGTGAATTATTCTAGTATTTTATATGTCTAGCTGAGAAATAAGAGTGATTTGTTATACAAAACAAAAATATTAATGAATGAGTGGATCTCTTTTTGGAATGGAATTGTCTATTATTATACAATTTTATTGTAAGTATCTAAACATTTCGTTTTTATTCGTAGGTATATTTTACAATGGAACGAAGTTCCTCTTTCTATGAGAGAGAGAGAGAGACAGACAGGGAAACACGCGCACGCCGCACGGCTTACAACTATAGCAAAAAGTGTCGTTACAACTTTTGGTCTTCTTTTGTCTTCGACTTCGACTGTGACTTCGACTTCGACTTCGACTCCGACTTCGACTTCGACTTCGGCTCCGACTCCGACTTCGACTCCGACTTCGGCTTCGGCTTCGACTTCGACTACGACTTCGACTCCGACTCCGACTCCGACTTCGACTCCGACTTCGACTTCGACTTCGACTTCGACTCCGACTTCGACTTCGACTTCAACTCCGGTTCAGACTCCGACTTCGACTTCGACTTCGACTTCGACTCCGACTCCGACTTCGACTCCGACTTCGACTTCGACTTCGACCTCGACTTCGACTCTCGACTCCGACTCCGACTCCAACTTCGACTTCGACTCCCACTCCGACTTCCACTCCGACTTCGACTTCGACTCCGACTTCGACTTCGACTTCGACTTCGACTTCGACTCCGACTTCGACTTCGACTTCGACTTTGACTATGAGAGAGAGACAGACAGAGAAACACGCGCACGCCGCTCGGCTTACAACTATAGCAAAAAGTGTCGTTACACTTTTGGTCCTAATTTTTTCCATCTAGCCCCCTTTCGCAACGCGCGATAAGTAACTTCGTTCCAAAACTTCGTTCCAAAAGAACTCGGTAGTTCAAACAACACGTCTTAAAAAAATTATAACTTGATAGTGTGTAGTTTTGAGCACTATCTACTAAGTTACTAGTTTAAGAAGAGTTTTTTTCACTGTGTAAACCAAGAAACTGCAAATAAGGTTCCATAAATGGAGTGTACGACTAAACGCCGACAGACGCTACGCCGACAGACTGAACACCGACAAGACTTTACTTCGACGGGACTCTTCGCCGACAGGACACTTCGCCAACAGGACTCTTTGCCGACAGTGCTCATCAGCGACGCAACTTATCTCCGATAATCAGATACTTCGGAAATCAATTATGCTTTTTTTGTAATTATACAATTCAAGTACACTCTCATAAATGTCTTAAGTAAGCAAATTTCCGAAAAAAAAATATTGAGCTACCCAACCAGTTGCAAACCAAACAAACATACCACGTTAGGAAATGTACTGTTGTGTGCAAGAGATAAAATGACATCATTCTACAGTGATAGGAAGGTATAGAGTATAGGTAATGCTCTTTTCTAACCAAATTTTCCAAACAGAAAAACTAACCTAATAACATCGGTGTCTGATCTGCGACCACAAGACCGAGAATAAAATATCAAGCTCCTAAAAAACGGGAGTTTTCGGAAAAATACAATGGGTGGGTGAAAAACCACGTCCTGTCATATATTTAGCAAACAAAGCGCACTTTGTTAGAGTTGTATGCGTGTGCACTTGCGAGCTCTGATTTAAGTGGCTTTGAGCACTAACTGCATCGCCGCGGCGCGGCGCCCGGCTCTATTCTATATTTTTGCTCGACACTCATGTTAATTAATGTTTATTTTACGAGTTCGTTAGTTGAACTCAAAAATATGTTTATAGAAAAGTTATGTTTTTAACGGATGTTAAAAACATAACTTTTTAAAATTAATTAATAAAATTTAAGGGTCGCTAAATAAATATAGTTAATTTCAGCAAGCAATCCGTTTAAATACTGTAGTGCAGTAGGTATGATTCTGGTATTCCCAGTGTCGGTTTAGTGCATGATATTTTGATGAAATATCATGCACTAAACCTTTAACTCAAATTTTACAATACCAAAACCCTTTTTTTGGTAGCCCTGAATGAATCTCCCACAATGGTTCGTCCCAAAACTAAACTTCTCCAATAAAAATGTAAGTACTAAGAAAATCTTAATGAAGTACACCAAATTCAAGTAGGAACCTATATTAGAGCTGACACGTAGTATGGAGGTAATTATGTTTTAGTGGGCTCCAGTTTACGAGTCGTCGGGGACTCGCGGGCAGTCGGCGCGCTGTCGTACGCACTCAGCGCTTACGACATGTGTGCTCGGCTTTATGTGATCTTTGTGCGCACTTTACGTTGCTGGGTTTGTTTTGTGTTCAGAAATATAGTTGACGACGCGGAGTGCGTTGGATGCTGGTTTTTGAGATATGATTTTTTGCGGTAGTGTTTTGTTCGGCTCTGCTTGCGTGTCTCGTGTTGGCTGCTGAATGAACTGGATTTTCAAAGACATTTTCTGGCTAGCTATACAGTTTTTGTTTTACGCGTCGCCTGTCTGTGTTGCCTCGCATTTTGTAAAATATTAGTAGATCGTGTTTGACATATTGCCGTGATTGCAATGCAGTATTCACTCATTACATGAAACAATAAAGTTGGAAAAAATACGCTAATGGTTTGAGCAGTGCAAATAAAATAAAAGTATGATTCTATTCCATTCATAAAACTACCTACTAGCGAACAATTAATCATTTTTTTTTTTTTTTTTGTCTGTCAGAGTAAGTAACCCGAAATATGAAGTGCGAACCTATAGCGATTTTATTTGTGTTACTGAGACAAAACAGTTGTGGGAAATCTCCCATGTGTTACTAATACTTGTCGTTTACTTGAAACCCTAAAACACAGTCATTTCTAAAAACAGTTCTGCTATCCTTTTTAAACTATTCGATCAACTGTTTCGTAGTTAATAAACACACTGTACATGGAGATACGACGTCACATTGCCACGCTGCGTCAATTTGCCTTGATATAGCCATTTCATTCAACTGTCAAAAAATGCCCATTGTTATTTGATTATTCGGAAAATTTCACATTGTGAAATGCAATAAATGATTGAGTATTGAGTGGGTATTTAATTTTAATTGGTGGTCAATTTCCTTAATAATAAATTTCCCTGACCTTGCATCAAACTAGTTTTTATTCGACTTCGTTAAATATGCTCGACGAACTATTGCGTCAGTATTACCTCATTATTTTTCTCACTTTTCCTCTAAGCTAGTAGTTACGGCCCCCCGGGGTGCTATCCCTGCCTACATTAGCCGTATCCTGGCCTGTTTGGTCGGGGTAACGTAAATGAATTGGTAATACCGTCCGTATTACCGCTGAATGCGTTCGGTTGGCAGGGGACCGGAATATAGTTCTGTTGATGATCTGGAGTAGATGGGAGGTAATAAAAGGTTTTTTGTAAGAATGTTATGATATAACTGGCTTGTGGCGTAAATAATTATTGGAGGAGCTCGTGGCTAAGCAATAACAGCCACACAGGTCGATCCATCAGGTTAAGCTTTTCGGGGGTGGTCCTAGGATGGAGGCCATCTTTACACACCGAGACTCCTCCGTGCCTCGGAAAGCAAGTAGAGCCGTTGGTCCCGGCTGTCATTCATGGATCTTTGCTAGTCGTTACAGGTCGTCAGAAGCCGACGAGAAGAAGAAGAAGAACGAGAAGAAGTCTTACGAAGGGGTATCGTGATACCCAGTTACTGGAATGTGGAGGTCACACAGGCAGTCGCTCCACGTAAAATACTGGTATTCAGCTGCATTTGGTAAGACTGGAAGCCGACCCCAACATAGTTGGGAAAAGGCTAGGCAGATTGATTGGTGCAAATAATTATTGGGGTTCGTTTTCTGTGAAACTATACTTTTGCTGGGCAGGGGTACACAATAACAGAAACCTGTACCTATCAGTACCTATCATGCTAATTATAATTGTTAACGATGAATAATTCATAATTTCATAAAAATCTACTCGAGGATTTTGTACGTCCAAATTGCTTTAATTAAAGACTGAGTCATAAGACATTTCTACGAATTAGTGCTTTCAGACAGAGAGTTATTAATCTACAATTAAGGAAAGTTGGAAATTACATTACGGTTACAATTCTTTGAATCATTTCAAATCTCTGAATTAATTACATAAACAAAAATGAAACGAATTTTAATTCTTGAAATTTATTTACTAATGAGGCTCTCTGCTGTATTTTATTGGCGTGCACTCAAACTGATCTCATTTTCGAGAAGATATTAAAAACTTTGGTCACTATAATCATTTGAAGGGAAGTAGGTAATGAAATGAAATTGTTTTTTCTGTAAATAGAATAGCGGAATCGCTTTTACACGTCATATTTAGAAGAAAAAAAAAAACCGCCCAATTTCGGGTTGGACCACTCAAACACAAACTCAAATTCAAAGCATTTATTTCAATTAAACCATTTACAGGCACTTTTGAACTGTCAAGAAATCGGTCAGTTAGAAATATGAAGCTAGTTGCCCATTCCAAAGCGTAGTAGGTACCTATGGAGAAGAACGGGTAAGAAACTCCACGGACACTATTTTAAATAAAATAAATTGTTACAAAATATTGGTTACATCATTCATGTTGAAATTATACTCGTACATGTGAGAACAATGTAGAAAGACGTGCACGTTAGAAGCGTTCGTAATAAAAAGATAAAACAAAAAACACTTAAAATCACAATTTAAAAAAAAATTACAGCCATGGCAGCTAAGAGTTGACCAGTCCCAACTGACGGCGCCCGTTCACGAACACGAGGCATGGATCAGCACCATTCAGTTTAACCATTTTGAAGGGAGCTAAATGATCCAACACACGCGCCACCATCAGCGAGACATCTACGCACAATAAGTTTGTAGGCATATACAAACCCATACATTCCAACTGCAAATGTAAGTTTGTACGCACAATATTGGCAGATTTACCATGTTATTTTAAGACCAAAGATTTCTTATAGGTTTTCCTGTAGTCTATAAGTATAGAACTACGTTCTGTATTTTTTTTTAATTTTAGGCTCAGTAGTTTTGGAGATAAAGGCAAGGTTAATTTTCATGTATTTATTATTATTTTCTTAAACAACTGTAAAACTATTTATTTAAAAAATATGCTTGAGACCCTCACAGTAAGTTCATTTGCTATGGCACACGGTACAGTGCGATTTTTTTTATTTTTAATTTTGTTATTTTTGTCTCATAGAAGTGACACCCATATTCAAAATTAATTTATTTACCTAGCACCGGACGTGCGACGTATTATGAAATGTTTGGGTCACAGAAATTGATATGTACCTGAGGATTTTGAAAGAAATTCTATAGGTTTGAAAAAATCGTTGACTTGTCAAAATGAATGGCATTACAGGGATTGTGAGTGAGTTACACAATTACCCCTCAGGTTTGGGTGACAGTTCAGTTGTACCAACCATGGTACAAAATCGCATGACATTATCTACACTTTTTGGCTAATATTGAGCTGCTCTAAGAACTGACGGTGTTACCCTTCCGGTAACGGTAACGGTAAAAATAAATGCTAGGACTACGACTGTGGCGGTACCTACAACGCCACATGCGATCTACGCATGACGCCACATATCGCGCAAGCAAAGGTATCCGTGCAATTAGCTATATACAACATCCCGACATAGACCGTCGCGACGGACAGGAACCCACCAGACACAAGATCCGTCTGGTCCGAAGTTTACCCCTTTTCTATAGATAATGAAAAACCTGCCCACCGTGTTCCTCATATCTCTGTAAGACTATTAACAAGGTACTCACGTGATGGTGGCCGGAGGGTTGCCATGTACCAGGCAGGGCAGGACCACATCACCACCTCTCCGTACTGTCGCCTCCCACTGTCCGTGTGATACTCCGCGTGGAGCTGATGCCACGCTCATGGCTAGAACAGAAGTCATAGAGTAAATCACCACCAACTTAATCAAAAATCTAAAATTTATACAGCCTGAGCCGCTGGGTGTAGAAGCATGAAATTTTGCACAAGAGTTCCTTATATAACGACACAGACTGACACAGATTAATTTATGAGTGACGTGGAGGATGTTCTACGAAGCCGAACATTTTCTTAAATCCCGTGGTGCTTGCTACTGCCGGGTACGTAGTGTAAAGGTAGGTTGATTAGTATTCACAACAATGACAATGAAGATCGTAAGCCAGATGTTATTAAGGAAGAAGTTAAATTACATTATAGAAAGTAGTCGGGTAAATCGTTCATCGTCACCTTTCTTCATTAATGCATCAAAACGCACGTGTAAAAGTGTATTTAAAGAAAAAACATTTTATTGAGTAAATAAAAACTGATTCATAATTAAAATAATATACCGATATTATTTTACGTATTGCGTCTTGTCTATACAGGTTTTTTTTTTGTTTCCTATAATTACAAATGAAAACAATTTTAATATTCCGGGATAATTACAAAGGATAATTTGTCATTCTCTACAATATCCAGAAGTTAAGGTTTTTATAGACTACGGAAGATCTTTATGGTCTTAAGAACAATGACTTTGAAACAAATTAAATCATCCAGACATTAATTTATTTTTATCATAGACTCGTTTGTGTTTTTAGGGTTCCGTACCCGAAGGGTGCCAAACAGAACCCTATTTACTAAGCCTCCGCTGTCCGCCCCTCTATCTGTCTGTCAGCGGGCTGAATCTCATGAACCGTAATAGGTAGACCATTGAAATTTTCACAGATTGTGTATTTCTATTGTCGCTATAATAACAAATACCTACGTAATAAATTTAAATAAAGTAAAAAATTTAAGGGGGTACAAAACAAAATTAATTTTGAAAAAAAATACTTACTCTGACATGTGGGGTGTCATTATCTAGAGCTCATCGAGTAGAGACAAATATATATACATAAACATATATAAATGGTATTAAACTGACAACTTTCATAATATATAAAAGTTGTCAGATTGAGACCATTTTTGTACGGGGTCTATTGCAACAACTAAACAAGTTATGAATTTGAAACTTCTGTACCTACCATAAAAAACTGCTTTCAATAAAAAATATTAAAAACACCGATTCATAAGATATTTTATTTAAATATGGGCTATTTTCTGCAACTGTAGAAAAAACTTTGTAATTCACAGTATCAATATGATTAAAAAAAAAAAAATACTCCTCGTTTAGTATTTTCATTTATTGTTGGTACGGCCTTCGTGTGCGAGTCCGACTCGCACTTGGCCGGTTTTTATATTATGTTCTATTTTTACTACTACGAAGCAGAATTTCAATTACTTATACGAAATTAAGAATTATTTTTAAGCTGATTTAATATTTATTTATTATTTAAATTCCAAGTTTCTAACACTAGTCGTATTTTATGTAGATTGTACCTAAATACATCTTAGTAAAGCTTTGGTGTCCTATGAAAACGGTAAACGGTCACACCCAAACAGCTCTCCGAATACGTTTTTTGACACCATTACATGTCAAATACTGTTGAAAAATAAAAAAATCATGATGGCCTTTATAATATGACTGAACGAGCGGTTCAACCAGATCATAGTCATAGTCTAGGAAACCAAAGCTAGGAAATGAGCGTACTAAAAATAAATTATATCAACTTTAATTACGGTATTTATTGTTGGTCAGATAGCAATCTATTTTTTATTTTTATTTATTTATTATTAATTTTCAGACAACAAATGACGTCCATATTACGACACATGCCAAATTTTGCAAATAGCTATGAAAAACTTTCAGTCATAGTTCATCTCACTAAATTGTATTTTTTTTTTAATCTAGGGTTTGTCATATTTTTTGATCTTGTACTATTTCCTCCAAAATCTTGTTCTAAATCCTGTTTTTTTTTTTACCTAAATGGGCAGTACTTACGAGAAACGTCAATATTGACTGGCGTACTTCTCCGCCTTTCACCAGTGAGAGAGTCAAGTACTGAGCACGAGTATTGTGCCCTGGAGTCTTCCACTCGAGTTGACCTGATGATCAGTCGCCACCCTTCATCAGCCAGGAGTGTGGTACCAGCTGCCGGAAACAAAAGAGTTCAGTTGTACAGTCGAACATATAGGTAGGTATTCAGCCAGATGACTTGCAACTACTTATAATCGAATGAGCTGAGGAGTGAAGTCTTTTACCTAACTGCACGATAGCAAAGACAAGAGTTAAGTTTATCTTTCTAAAGTGACGTCAATTAGTAAAGAATTTCATAAAAACAATGTACTATGACCATGTAGGTATCAAAATAAAGGACTTGCGGAATCGATTAAAAAAATATACTATATAAAAAATTTACTTTAAAAGGTTGAAAATTAAAAAAGAAAAGAGAAACCCGACTGCACCTAAAAAGTTCAAAACAAGCCCACTTTTCAAGCAGTCTGATTTTGTTGTCATCAAATCTGAAGATTGAACTAATATAACTGCAACATTGAAACATGTTTTGAACTTTTTAAGTACAGTCGGGCTTTTTTTTTACAAAACTTTAATGCACAACTTTAATACAATTGTATTAAGCTTAAGGTATACAATTGTAGGTAAGTAATTGTATTAAGCTTAAGTTATACAATTGTAGGTAAGTATTAAGCTTAAGTTATAATTATAACACACCCAATTACAATTAATAATAGCAGTGGAAAGATTATTATATTTTTTCCTGTATACCTCTGCTGACTCTCCGTTGACTGTACAAGTTAAACGTCCCGCCATAAAAAAGGGAATCAGACTTAGACGATGTTTTAATGTTTCCCCTGAGTCTGAAGTTCCGTAGAATTTACGTGAAATTTAATTCTCTCTCTGAAGTAAACTTTGGGAAAGATGGTTTATTGTAATGGTTATGTGGACCTGGACAGCGAGTTAGTTGAACGTGACCAAAGCTCAAATCCTTATTTAAGATAAAATAAAAAAAGTTATTAAAAACCCGACTGCAAAAACACATAACTGAAAATAGAAAAACAAGCATTATAATCGGGGCAGCCCCAACAGCCTTCTGAATACTATATTGGGAAGGGTTGATTGAACGGTCATCAATTTGCAGAAAGATTTCATAATATTTCAACGTGATTTTTATGAGGAACGCATTTTTCTTATTTCATTCTTACAACATACTTAGAATAAAACTCTCTGGAAACCTACAATTTCAAATTCAAAAGTCATTTATTCAAAATAGGCTGAGAATCAGCACTTTTCGATCGTCAAAATTACATAAGACAGTCCCCCAAAAACGCCCGCCCTTCACCACTTCCTAGTGCTTAGCTGGGAAGAAGAAGTGGCGCAACAAAGTCCCCAGCAGCACAGCTGTTTGTTCAGTTAGAAAAACTTAATTCTATACAATAATACTTATGCAAAATGATGTACAATATGCAACATAAAACTCAATCAATACTCAAGTGAAAATAAAAAGTAAACAGAACTTAATACCCGAATGAAAGCCTCCAGGCATAAAGGACGTTCCCGTTTACATAAAGCTATTAAAGTTGTTCAAATCTTATCAGTTTTTTTAAAGGGTTTTGGCTCTAGTGGTCGCAAGCGCGACCGCTGTGTTTGGACATATTGGTCATCCACAGACATCCCTAGACCAGGCACAGAGCTAATGGGTTTTTATATTAGGAGTCTGGAATCTGGACTCGTGCTTTTCTGATTATGTAGGACTTAAACATAATGGGCGCATACAATTTTGCCCTGCCCTGCACTAACTCCTCTGCCTAATATTCTTCGGGGACACATGCGAGAGGTTAATATTATGTTACTTACACATATGATCAGTGGCGGGCAACACAGAGTCATCTCTGTACCACGCTGCGACGGATGCATGCTCCCTCAGAGCTGCAGGAGCCACACATGTGAGGAGTGCAGGGCCACCTGCCTCCGAGGGCATGGATGTCACGTGCACCTGCCAGTCTTGCCAGACCACTGGAAATAATGAGACACTGTTAGTACAGTGAAAGTGTGTGTGGAGATCGTTTTTAGTTGGAAGCTTTGTAGTTATGTAACAGAATATACAAGATGATACATTGTCTTCGGTTCCAGTTAAATGACACTAAATCAGTACCATTTAATGAAACTGTAACAGGTACTGGAAGTAGCTACGTAGCGTATGAATAAAAAACATTCTACTGTGAATTTTAAACACTGTAAAACAAAATAAAACGAAAAAGTAAAACCAAAAATTATAAAAGTATCCATTTCAAACCAATCAAAAGATCGCTTTAACTGAAATAACTGCAAAAAAAAGTAGCTTTAATACCGACTAATTAACCGTAAAGCTCTGTAACTTGAGCGTGCCGCAGCGATGGGGTTTGGAGCGAAAAAGTATTTGCAAACGAATACCGCCGTGATTTGCCAACGGTGAATAATTTCTCATTTTCTCATAATGTATTCGACACAAATTGCCGTCGTTTCTCTAGGACCTGCGGGGTACAGGATCGGATTTGGCTCGTTTTATAGCGAGCTCAGAGTTTAAGTTTAAATATTGAATTTTCTCTCTGGTACCTAAGCATTATCTCGTTTATTTAAGAGAAAGACACTGCTATAAACACATAATAACTGATATTATCTTTATAATTATTGTATAAAACTGAAAATTGAGTTTCAAAACAAAAATTAAAGTTTTATAGATAGCCATAGAGAAAAAGACAATCATTTAAAAGATTGTCCTTTTCATTCCACACCTAATACGGTTCTTGTGAAAGCGGGTGACAAAATAAAAACTCAGTGAATCAGCATTAGCCAGACGTTCCGAAACTTTTGCTAGCTTGTTATTTTTTTCACCAAGTTTTCCTTGCATGTAGTGAAACTCTGGAGCAGATGCTTTAAAACTTTTGTGTTTGTGTTTCGTCCCCTTTGCTAACTTTTTTAAGCGTCGCTCTTGGGAAATCTTCATCTTATATTAAACGAAATAGTAGATAGCTTAATAAGTCAAGTTTCGTGTTCATTCTTATGGGAATACCAACATTACCAGCATTGGTTGTCTGGGGTGTCAGTTGACGCTAACTCAGCACAAGTTTTGCATCCCTACTGTGTCCTATTTAAACGAACTGTTTTGAGCCATTATTATAACTGTTTGCTCAGTCCGCGAGGCGTTTTATAGAAATAACAAGACTTAGTAATTGACCTTTGGTAGAAACCTACTAAAGGTAAATTACTAAGCTATTTCTGTTTTAGTTTCGGGCTCACTATTTCAGGGGTTATTGCGCAAACTCCTAAACACACATGCACACTTCTGCTCGTTGGCAGCAGTATTATTAAAGTAGTTGCAAAGATGCAAGTTGCAAAAGTACTCAAATCTTTTGCAGACGTCTGGGAGCGTCGCCGTCCTATGTCTACATGTTGCATCTTTAAACACGTCTTGTTAGTAGCGGCAAAAGGCTCACTATTTGCAAACACGTGTTTCCTTTCTTTCAAGGCGAGTAAATCTGTCTGGATGTCCAATTTTTTTAAGAGTCAGAGTTGCAATTAGTTAATTGCAGCTCCTTAGAAGTGTGTCAGTGTACCTGTTAATGAGGTTCTAGTTTTTGTTTTTGTCTTTTTAGGGAGAAATGAGATGGTTAATTGGTTAATACAGTTATCAGATTTGTCGCTGAATTAATTTAACTAAGTAGTGTAATAACTTTTGAATTGTCAAAGAATCATCGTTGTATAACCGCACATCTGTGGTAACAAATTAACTTTGACAGTGCAATTATTTTCTAGCAGTAAATTTTTGAAGTTTAATTGTTCCGGACATGTGCGTTTGACCATATCGTACCTAATTTCAATACTTTCAAAAATAGGTTAACCACAAAATATATTTTAACCTTACTACTAAGCCAAGCCTATTTCTCTAGCCAGTTACCTCATACTTCAGATCCTTTCACCTTGAAGTGTTATTTTATTGTAACAGCCGCTAAGCGTCCCATACTTCCTTTTTACATACCAACTTTAGATCCTATAAAGCTAATACGGTTGTTTCACATTCACGACACGTCGACGATACGACGGCGATGTTGTTTCCCTAACGCGATCGATGGTAATCACGATCAAATTCTAAGAAGATACAGAATTAAGTATGCTTAACATAATTTGAAACACGTTTAAGGGATGTAAGATTTTCTAATTTTTTTTCAGATATTGGAGCTTGATTAGATCAGGGGCGCCTGTTGATTGGTTTTACTTATCTACTTAATATCGAAAGGTATTGTTCAATGTATGGTTAGTTAAGTATAGACACTAATAACAATATAGGTATTCATAGCGTCCGTATCCTGGTTACGTTTCGGTGATCTCTTTGGGGAAACCAAAGGTTTGTCTTTGCGATTATACGAAGTTATGACGATGAAAAATTGCCGGAAATAGGTATATTGTGAAGCGCGCTTGACATCTGTCAGGCATGCCACCGTCCGGGGGTATCAATCCCGACACATTATTTCGGGCTGTGGCGGCTTATCTGGTTAACGGAGACTACTCGTACTATTTGCATAGGCACAACCTTGTAGCCAGGTTTATCGACTAGCAACTTGCTCCGAAATACAGTCTTGTGGAATCGGAAGTACCGTATGTGCCCGACCTAGTTCTTGAAAATGGCAATATCACGTTGTTGGGATCGATATATCATCACTAACAGGACTATTGTTGCTAATAAGCCAGATATAGTGGTGATAGATCGATTAAAGCGTTGCACAATGATTATTGATATAGCGGTCCCGCATGACGAGAACGTCATGAGGCCTGAAAAAGATTAGCAGATTAAGCGCGAATTTCATCTAAGAAACTAAACGCGTTCAGCACATCTAAACCGCGTTCAAGAGCTGTCAGTGTCAAAATTGCTTTGTATTACAAAGCAATTTATTTTGCTGAAACTGGCAACTCTTAAACGCGGTTTAGATGTGCTAATCGCGTTTAGTTTCATTGGTGAAATCGGTTAGTATCTTGAAGCTCACGAGGTTCATTTATTTGTTTATTTATTTATTGGATCTCCAACAGAGGTTACACAAGTTCATGCAAGTTTACAAGAACAGGGACAAACACTAGTGTGCGCTTTCAATTATAGGAGACCACATCATTCTTTTATAATCTAGTTAGATACAGTAAGTTTGACATATCCAAAATCATAATAAAAAATCATAACATGCCACACGAAAATCATAGAAAGGAAAAAAAAAATACAAAATAAATAAATATTGAAACAAAAAAAAAAAAAAGTAACCATAAAAGACTACAGACAAAAATAACAATAATGATGAGTTGTATAGCTTTTTGAACTTTGAGATTATGAATGTAATATCCAATTCATTACGCATCGACAGTTCGTTATACTGCCTATAGAGCCTTGGCAAAACGGTGAAGTGTCCGAGGTTTGTTTTGGATCGCGGCACATAGAAAAGGTTATAGTTACATTTGCGCAGCAAGCGCGATGGTGCACTTATCTGCAGCTTTCTAAGAAGCTCGCTACAGTCAACAATCCCAACATTTTGTGAGATCTAAAACCTTTCTTCTATCTAACAACGAGGACATTTTATAATGTTGTAGTCCAGATATTTTTTTGCCAGACGGTCGTTATAGCATAAATGGTATAGAAAACATTTTTGTACACTTTCCAGGCGTTTAATGTAATTGTTATAGTGAGGATTCCATACGGTGCTGTTGTATTCAAGAAGTGGGCAAACTAATGTGTTATATAAATGAATTCTAGTTGAGGCTTTAGAAAATTCTTTGCTATTACGTAAGACAAATCCGTTCATCCTGAAATACATACAAATAGTTTTTTCAAAATCAAAATCAAAAGTCATTTATTCAAACTAGGCTGAGAATCAGCACTTTTCGAACGTCAAAATTACATAAGACAGTCCCCCAAAACGCCCACCCTTCACCACTTCCTAGTGCGTTTGCTGGGAAGAAAAAGTGGCGCAACAAACTCCCCAGCTGAAAACACAATTCAATTCAATTCAATTCAATTTTTGTCAAACACAATTCCCAGTTCACGAACTTCGCCTACTTCTTGTAGTGTTTGCTGGTGCAATGTGTAGTTGGAGGTTTGTACATTTAGAAACATTTTGTCTACTCTATACCAATCCGCCATTCTATCGAGATCAGCCTGCAACAGTGTGGCATCCAAGTCTGTAACTATTCTATTCTATTCTGTACTATTGTTAAAGTAACTGTAGAATCTATTTAGTTGTTTTAAATTCTATCTATCTAGTTGTTTTAAAAGAAATTGTGCATATTGCATACCGTTAGATTGGGCATGAACCAAAGATGTTTTCCTAAAATTAGAACTGCTCTATCACTGTTAGTTTTTTTTTAACGCAGTTCAAAGTCGGGCTTTCGGTATTTATTTTTTATTTGTTTGTAGTTTAAGGCCTCGTATTTACTTTTCTAGCAATCATCTGCGTCAAATACGAATTATATATAATTATATTTATAAGATTCTACAGTTACTTTAGATGAAAATAAAAATAAAATGTTGCCAGTTTTGTTGTTTATAAATGAAATTATTGACGTTTGAAGTTTTGGCAACGACAAAATCCGAAAAAAAAAAAAAAAAAAAAAAACCCTTGTGGCCTGGGTCTTGTTATTGGGCCTAAAAACGTAGTAGACGGCCCCAGGGATCCGCCATTTTCGTATGTTCAAACTTCTGCCGAACACCTGTATAATGTCTACCGGGATTCTTTATCAAGAGACTCTGATATTTATTTATTTATTTATTTATTTATTAATAGGTTGGCCTACAACTGTTTACACATAACATTTCATTTAAAAGTACACTATATACATTTATAAGTGCAACAATTATTTACAGGCTAACACCACATGCACTGTATGTTTAGTTTTAATTTTTTATTTTATTACGGTTAGCTAATCTTGTCTAGTCTAGCAATATAACACCAATCAAAATTCCAATAAAATTAATGTAAAAAAAAAAAAAACAATACAAAAATAAGTGCTTAAAATAAAATAAAAAATATCACATAAATTGGTAATAGTATAGAAAATTAACAATAAATTAAATTAAAATTAAATATTGGGTTTACAAATTAAAAATTATAAATTAAATTAGATATGGCTGAGACATAACACATAAAATTTGTAGAGACCTTGAATTGATAAAACTATGTTTGTGAAAGTATTAACTTTGTTTAACACGTGCATTTAGCCTTTTAGTTAGTAACTTTTCAAGTATTTTGCCAAATATATTTAAAATAGAGCGGCCCATCAAACTCAAACTCAAATAATTTATTTCAATTAATCAATTTACAGGCACTTTTGAATTGTCAAGGAATCGGTGAGTCAGAAATATGAAGTTAGCTGCCCATTCCAAAGCGTAGTAGGTACCTATGGAGAAGAACGGGCAAGAAACTCCACGGACACTCTTTTAAATAAATTGTTACAAAATGTTGGTTACATCATTCATGTTGAAATTAAACATGTGAGAACAATGTAGAAAGACGTGCACGTTGGAAGCGTCCGTAATAAAAATAAAAAAAAAAGAACAATTCAAAAATTTTAACTAAAATAGACCAGTCTCGCGGTATCTACATCAGTAAATTGCCGGATATTTCTGACAGCATATGCTGCTGAACTTAGCCGTCCTGCAAGAGATGTTAAATGAGGACCTCATTGTAACCTTGAGTCAAGCGTGATCCCTAGGAAAACAGTTTTATCGACGAATTCTAGTTTCTCTTGATTCAATACTATCTCAGAATCACTACTTTTGACATTTGGTAAAGAAAATTTTATGCACTTCATTTTTTTCCATTTCATACTAAATTATTAGCAGTGAACCAACTTTGGACCTGCAGTAGGGCGTCATTTACGTCGTCAAAATTTGTAGCACGTCTATCTACCTTAATAATTAAGGAAGTATCGTCAGCAAATAACACCATTTGTGGTTCATCTCTATTTTAAACATGTTTGGCAAAATACTTGAAAAGTTAGTTGGATACTTGTTGCTTTTCTCCTGATTTGAAAATAAGGACTACTAAAACTTTCTTCCACCTCTCAAGAAATACGCCGTCCGCCATTGATTATTGAAAATAAGTTTAAGGTATTTAGTGTTTTTGCACATCTTTTTATAAGGGGAATACCGTCAGTTCCAGCAGCTTTATGCTCATCCAAGGCTCTTAAGGATCGTAATATTTCCTCAGCGGTGAATTCTAGTTTACAGAATCCGGACGGGACGGCTATCAACGTGGTTTGAAGCATTAACAGTCGACGAGGTATTGTAGACTTGTGTAAACTTCTCGGCAAACAAATTACAAATTTCGTGTCCGCTTGATGCTGTCCTGTTCTCGTGACACATTTCTGCTGGGTAAGTACTCTAGTTTTTCTTTTTATTCTTAATAAATGTCCAGATTTTTTTTGAGTCTTTTGCAAGTATTTCTTCAATTCCAACCATATAGTTTTTGTAATAAACTTATAAGTGATGTTGCCGAGTTGTAACATCGTGGTAAGTAAGTTTTCTGAGTGGTTTTCGGCCACATTCTTAATTTCAAGGATGGTGGCTGAGTTCTGTTCCAGGTTTAGGCGTCGACTTATATCGTGGATTGATGTTTGTAACTGTATGTTATCTTTCATAAGTTCTTGAATTCGTTCAACAGTGTAACGTTCCCTGTATTATTTTTTGCAATTTCTAAACTCTCTAGTACTGACATTCTGAAACCTGTATCACATGTGTGTCATTTTTTTAAAGTGTTATTATTATTTAACGTTTGACCTGAATCTAGTAAGTGACTATTCCTGTACGCTGCAATATGTTCTTTATATCGTGTTTGAAAATTACGACCAGTTTGACCTATGTATATACCATTACAATCATCGCAATGTTACTTGTAAACACCTGATTTTTTATGGTTTTCTAATCGATCCTTTCCGTTACAAATCTATCTTA
This sequence comes from Agrochola macilenta, assembly GCA_916701695.1. NCBI lineage: Eukaryota > Metazoa > Arthropoda > Insecta > Lepidoptera > Noctuidae > Agrochola > Agrochola macilenta. Next base: position 24,770,647 of record OU753553.1, read on the forward strand.
ATGAATTATTTGTTGGTATGGTTTCGATCGGCCCGGGTATGTTAACAGTACGAGAGCGGTTAAAAGCTACCGGAATTCCATTTCAAAACAATTTTTTTGAAACCCTATCACTTATTGACTCTAAGTATGTCAAACTACCTATGTATTCATTTGGTATTTCTGGATGCAGTGGGTACAATAAGAAAATGGTGGATGATTTGATTCAAATCAACGGGACTCCGTATTTATTTAATTATCCTACTACTCGTACTAGATCTGTATCTTGTTTTGTTTCCCATGCGTGAGCATATTCGTGTTATTTCTAAAATTTGATTTCTGTTGTGTAAGTAAGATTCAATAAGATTCAAAATTTTGCCTCTTATACTCGTACCATCATTCTCTAATTTATTTAATAGTATCATAAAATCTACGTAGTCAAAAGCCTTTGTGAGGTCCATATATATAGCATATACGTTTTTTTCATTTTTTTCGTCCACATTCGATAAAATAGGGCGTAGCAGATCATGGATAGCCATGTGCATTGTTCTGTTCTTCCGAAATCTTTTCTGTTCATTAACTAGAATGTTTGATTTCTCAAGGTAAGTGCTGTATACGACTTTTTCAAATATTTTTGCAAATATCGGTATCATAGCAATAGGTCTGTAATTTTTCATAAGACATTTATCTCGTTTTTGTATAGTGGAGTAACTAAAGAGGTTTTGTGCTTCTCCGGGAAGATACCATTCTTAATACTCAATTTTATATCTTTCGAGGAAGGTGTTTTTCCCAACCTCTTGAAAAAGGCTCTTGTAAAGCCAATTCACAAGAAAAACGCAAAAACTGACCCAAATAACTACCGCCCAATCGCTCTCCTACCGACTGCATCAAAAATATTTGAAAAAGCCATGTGCAACCGTGTTAACGCTTATTGTGAAAAATACAATATTTTTAATGATTGTCAAAATGGCTTCAGAAAAAACCGATCCACAACCCTCGCCATCTATAAATACATACAAGAAGCCCTCGATATCGTTAACTCCAAAAAATATGTAATAGGATTACTGCTAGATATGACGAAAGCTTACGATAAAGTACAATTCACCATCTTATTAAACAAATTATATGTCATAGGGATCCGTGGTAAATGTCATGAATGGTTCACGTCGTATTAACAGCATAGAGAGAAATTAGTGGAAATAGAATATTTTAACCAAAAAACTAACGAAATAGAATTGTTCCGATCCGAAAACATACCAATAAACGCTTCAATCCCACAGGGTAGTGTTATAGGCTGTTTTCTATTCTTAGTTTACATTAACGATCTCCCGAAGCACATCAGTGAACTTTGTGTTTTGTTTGCGGATGATATATCTATTCTCGCCTCATGCGAAACTAATCTCAACCTTAATGATAAATTAAATTCCATATTTGACGCTACAACTTGTTGGATGATGGAACATAACCTAGAAATTAACTATAATAAGACAAAAATAATGACATTTCACCCACGACAAAAAAAAACCTATACAAATACATTTCAGTTTTAAAAATTACAAATTAGAAATAGTAAATAAATTCACCCTATTAGGACTAGAAATAGACACACACATAGATTCAAAGTCGCATATTAAAAAATTTAAAGCAAAATTATCAAAATTTTCATTCGCCCTTCGGGAAATCAAAATAACTACAGACATAAATACTGCGTTGGTAACATATTACGCATATGCCTATGCATGGCTCAAATACGGTGTCATATTATGGGGTAATAGTGTAGACTCACCCACACTATTCACGCTACAAACTTATTAGAATTATTGTCAATATTGAACAAACGGATAGCTGTAAGTCCCACTTCCAGGAACAGAAAATTCTAACCCTACCGTGCCTCTACATCTTTGAAATCTGTAAATTTGTACGTACGAGTAGATACCCGAAATTCTACACAAAAAGGGAAGATATTCAAACTAAAATTACTTTAAGACATAAAAATAGATTAAATATACCTACATCCCGTTTAAAAATGCACTCCTCAAGTACCTATGTCATGTCGATAAAAATATATAATAACTTACCGGATAAGATAAGTAATATAAATAAATACAATACCTTTATAAATAAATTAAAATTATTTCAAACAAAAGCTATTTTAGTGTGAACGAATACTTGAATGAAAGACTATAATTACAATGAATACATTCTTAAATATATACATGTATATTACAAAAAGATTATTTAATTAAACTTAGAATTACTACTAAATACACAATGATTCAATTATAAAATGCATTGTCTCAAACTTTGTAACCATAAAATATGATTTCTCATTAATGTTTGTGGTGGTATTGCCTAAGTAAATAGCTATATTTACTAATGTAATATTACTACTTAGGTTAAATGTATTTATCTAAATGTAATAATAGTATTTTAAGAAAATGGATACCTACTTATTGATAATTGAATTATTTATATTATTGTTGTTGACTTATAAACGAATGTAATTACTTATTTAGTTTTCATGTATAATTATATTTTATGTTTATTTTTAACTTTCTACAACTTAGATTTTTAACTAGTAAGTAATGTACCTAAAAATAAACTCAAACTCAACTCAAACTCAAAGCATTTATTTCAATTAAACCATTTACAGGCACTTTTGAATTGTCAAGGAATCGGTCAGTCAGAAATATGAAGCTAGTTGCCCATTCCAAAGCGTAGTAGGTAGGTACCTATGGAGAAGAACGGGCAAGAAACTCCACGGACACTCTTTTAAATAAATTGTTACAAAGTATTTGTTACATCATTCATGTTGAAATTAAACATGTGAGAATAATGTAGAAAGACGTGCACGTTAGAAGCGTCCGTAATAAAAATATAAAACAAAGAACAATTCAAAAATTTAAATCAGCCAAGGCAGCTAAGAGTTGACCTGTCCCAACTGACGGCGCCCGTTCACGAACATGACGCATGGATTAGCACCATTTAGCTCAACCATTTTGAAGGGAGCTAAATGATCCAACACACGCGCCACCATCAGCGAGACATCTGAGTGAGCATGACATACTCACAGCCGCCAGGGCACATTCACGTCAATAAAATACGTATTACCCGGTAAATGTTAGCTCTTTAGTACATAGTACTCACACCTGTGCTCTGAAATTATATAATACAAAGGAAATTGATTTTATACAATGCAAAAATAGTCTTAAACTCTTCAGCAGCTCCAACAGTGTTTTCAAATGTTAATCAAATAGTTGTGGTTGTGGAGCAGGACCAGCATTGAGCCAAGCATTTTTATCAGCGATGTAATCCCCCAACTTATAATATGCCTGCCTGCATAGTGTGCGTTTTATACAAGATTTGAAGTTCGTCTCATTCAGTTGAAGTATGTGGGGAGGAATTTTGTTATAACATTTTAAACAGTATCCCATGAAAGATGAGTCCACTTTAGCCAGTCTGAAACCTGGTTGAACTAATAAGTCCCTATTTCTTGTACTATAATTATGTCTATCACCTCTTTTACTAAAAAGATGTACATTTTTTCTTACGTGCATGATGTTTTCATAGATATATTGACAAGGTACCGTCATGATGTTAATATCCTTAAACAGTTCCCTTAGAGAGTCACGCCTGCGGAGATAATATATGGCTCTAATCGCTCTTTTCTGCAGAATAAAAATAGACTCGATGTCTGCAGCCCGTCCCCATAGTAAAATACCGTAAGACATGATACTATGAAAGTAACTAAAATAGACCAGCCTCGCGGTATCAAGGTCCTGCAAGAGATGTTAAATGAGGACCCCATTGTAACCTTGAGTCGAGCGTGATCCCCAGGAAAACAGTTTTATCGACGAATTCTAGTTTCTCTTGATTCAATACTATCTCACAATCAGTACTTTTGACATTTGGTAAAGAAAATTTTATGCACTTCGTTTTTTTTTCCATTTAATACTAAATTATTAGCAGTGAACCAACTTTGGACCTGCATTAGGGCGTTATTTACGTCGTCAAAATTTGTGGCACGTCTATCTACCTTAAAAATTAAGGAAGTATCGTCAGCAAATAACACCATTTGTGTTTGATTTTTTAATAAATGGAGTAGATCATTGACATAAACTAAAAAGAGGAATGGACCCAATATCGAGCCTTGTGGCACGCCCATTTTTACTTTTAAACCTAGTGAATTGACACCGTTTATTTGGACTTTCTGTTGTCTATCATTTAAATAAGATTTTACTAAATTGAGCGCAAATTTTCCAAGTCCGTAATGCTCAAGTTTCAAGAGCAAGGTTTCGTGATCGACACAATCAAATGCCTTGGAGAGGTCACAAAAGATTCCTATGGCGTCTTGGGCCTCTTCCCACGCGCTAAAAATGTGTTTTAATAAGGTTACACCGGCGTCGGTCGTACAACGTCCTTTGGTGAAACCATACTGTTGATCATGAAGGATTTTATTTGTGTTAAAATGATTGAGCATTTGATTAAGCATTACCTTTTCAAACACCTTGCTGAAAACCGGCAACACGGACACGGGTCTATAATTATTAGTGTCTTTACTGTCCCCGGATTTGAAAAGTGGTACTACCTTACTGTATTTCATTAAATCCGGGAAGACTCCTTGGTCCACACACAAATTAAATATTAATGCTAAGTAAGGCGCTATGGTCTCAATTATGGAAGTACATACTTTAATGGACATTCCCCAAAGATCTTCGGTTAATTTGATCTTAATTTGCTTAAAAGCTTTTATTATTGTTAAAGGGTTAATATGCTTAAAGTTAAATTCAATCGGGCAAGCTGAAACATTCGCCCTTACTAAATCAAAAGAGAGCGAGGGCGAGGAATTTAAGGTTTCAGTAGTTTTAAGTGGGATACTGGTGAAGAAATTTACAAATTCTTGAGCAACTTCTTTGCTATCGCAAACGAGACCACCACATGACGTCTTCAGTGTGTAGTCAGAATTATGCTTTTTGTTCCGGTTCGTTTCATTATTGATAATTTTCCAAACCGTCTGTATTTTATTGTCTGCTGACTTAACCTTGTTGCTAATGTATAAGGCTTTAGCTGTCTTACAAGTGTTCTTAAAAGTTCTAGAGTAAGTAGCAAATATTTTAGCTGTGCCCTAACAGGGTCTACAACGGCTCTTAGCTCTAAGCCTTTTGTTAACATCTTGTTTTACCTTGTGGAACGCAAATAAATGAATATGAATATGAATACTAAAATTGATTAAGTATGAATGTCATCAAACTGACAAACAGTGAACCTAATCGTCTGTTTGTCAGTTTAATAATGCAAGCACTGAACTCAGAAAGTTAAATAGAGATGCATCACTATCCCTAGAGTTGCATTAGGGAGGCACTCCGGTATCACCGGATGCCGACCTACCTCTGTCGAGTGGTCGAGGCCTATTTGACGGACAAGGCCGTCATCTACCCCGGTCACCACGGAGAGTAGAACTGGCGAGAGATGTCGTGGGATGTCCCGCAGGGATCGGTCCTGGGGCCACATCTGTGGGACATCGGCTACGACTGGGTGCTGCGCGCCGACCTCCCTAGCGGCGTCAGCGTAGTCTGCTACGCTGACGTCACGCTGGTCCTGGTGCAGGGGAGGTCGCATGAGGCGGCCGAACTGGCGACACGTTGGGTTGCGACAATCGTCGATAAGATCCGGCAACTGGGACTCGAGGTGGCTTTGCACAAGTCCGAGACCATGTGTTTTTATGGTCCTCGGAACGCGCCATTGTCGGGTTCCCAGATAACGGCGGGAGGGGTTCACATCGGTGTCGAGTCGACGATGAAGTACCTGGGACTCGTCCTTGACAGCCGGTGGAACTTCGTGGAGCAATTCCGACGTTTGGCTCCCAAACTGGAGAGGGCTGGGGCTGCTTTGAAGCGGCTTCTGCCCAATCTAGGGGGTCCAAACGCCTCCTACCGGAGGCTCTACGCGGGGATCGTGCGGTCTATGGCCCTTTATGGGGCACCGGTGTGGGTGCGTTCATTAAGGCTGCGACCGGCCCAGCGATTGAACGCGTCCCAAAGGGTCATGGCCATTAGGCTGGTCAGAGGATACCGCACGGTCTCCTGTGAGGCGGTGAGCCTTCTTGCCGGACTACCGCCATGGGATCTGGAGGCAAAAGTCCTGGCGCACATGTGGAAGTGTCACAAGGAGGCGAAACGCCGGGGCGTAACTCGCGAGCCGCCTTCCGGCCACCGTAGGTGCGGGCTTGCAGACGCCGCCCTCCGTAGCTCGCCGTCCGATAAGGACCAGGCCCGGGTTGACGGCGCGTTGTGTTCCACGCGCGCCTCAAAGAGATGTCAACACCAACTGACGGGGTCCGTAAGGGCCAATGCCTGCCAGGGTAGCGAAATTGTCCGAAAGGGGTATCGCAGCCCTGGCACACAGGCAACGGAAGGAACTCGGGTGGGTTTTAGTCAGTAAAAGTCTGACACGCCCTCTCGCTCCGCCCAGAGCGGGAGAAGTCATTTGATGATTTCCCATACTCAAAAAAAAAAAAAAATGCGTCTCTATTGAATGTTCTGAGTTCAACAGAACAGAAGAAGAGCAAAAAAACCTGAAATCACGAAAGAGAATCATAATTCTCACTCAACATGCAAATAAAATGGGCAAGATAAAACCGTAACGGTCTTTGACAAACTTTACTAACTTCAATAATAAAAGCATTCGTCTCACGAGCATAAAGTCGAGCACTATAAAGCGATTGCTCGCTTCGAGCATAACTCGAGCACTTTAAAGTGATTGTTATGAGAACAGGTTTAATGCTCGGGGATATGAAACTTCTTTTTAACGTCCGAAACGGCTTTTGTACTTAACTTAATTTTGAATTTTCTAATATCTTTTTCGAAGACCTTTATTGCGAACATTTTATTTTTGAAATGTCTGTTTAAATGTGTTTTCAAGGTTTTTAATATTATGATGTAGATGTAAGTAGCTAATTAGACCCAGCAATCTTGAGATGAGGCAAAATGACCATGACAAACTAATAAGTATTTTTTGTGTCGTATTTTCAATCGGTCCTGTAAGCAGTTCAGAATTTTTTCCTTATAATAATAAATCATTCACGTTTTTAATTAAATCGTTTACACTAATCACATTAGCTTATCCACGAAACGTAACTAAGGACCATTATTTTAGTTTTCGTGGTCCAAGAAGTGTAAGTTACGCGCGCAATTTACGCTTCCCTAAACCAAGCCTAAGATTTATTAAGAGTAATGTACATAAAATGCGGTTTATTCCTCAGCAAAGGCGCTTCGCCTTTGCTGAGGTCTGCAAATACTCGTAAAAGTGTCAGTACCCAAGGATCATTTAGAATATTACAATGATTTACTGAAGGAAAAAAATGTCTAAAATGATCTCAGCCTTGCTTTTTCTCTGGTCTTTAGGGGGAACTAGATTAAGCACCTATATGCTGAAGTATTAACTAAAATATGAAAGGACAGTTTTATGTTTTACATAAATTTTGTTTGCGCTATTTAAAATGGAAACAAGAAAAACCCATTAACTGACCTCTTCCAAATTCAGTTACACGCACCTATGATTTTGGGGTAAGAGAATAATAATAAGCCTTTTCATTTAATTTTAACCCTCTACGACTACCTTATAAACAGGTAAACTCTGCACAGTGTATAAAGCGTTATGAATTTGTAGCGGAACTTCCCTATCGAACATCTTGTACCCTTTCAACTTAATAAATATCATTTAATTAGCTGTCTCTTCTGGTCCTTTGAGGCACCATCGCCGCTGAGTTCGGGGACACTCGGAGGTAAATTCAGATGAAGACAAATTTTCATAAACACTCACAGAATTTAATGAAAACTCGTAAGTTTGTGACTGCTACGTGAAATATACGAGCGTTTTGTTGGATTGACCGGCCGAGTTTGAGGTTCATTTGTTTTTCTCCAGTTTAGATACTATATACTTAGCTTTGTGTGTTAACATGGTGATGGAAGTTTATGTCAGCACTTAAAATAGTTATAGGTACTTACATTATCCAACAGGTCACTTAAACACTTCATTCAGTAGATGCTTTTAGTTTTATATGGCTTATAAAGTTGGAAAACATAAAACCATGGGTTATTTGGCCAACTATCGAAAATAAGTTTCTATCTAGCAAACTGTCCAAAAATTTCAGCAACCGCTGCTCAAAAACACAGCCATACATTAACAAATCTACAAAATTTATATCGCGTAAAGTTTAGAATAACTCATGTTGCTGTGAATTTCATCCCGGTCCGCGTCTTGCCCCGGTATACATATTTGATTCAATTAAGTCGTCCCGATCTGCCCCTACTGAATATTTTAGGTGTGCCTCGATTAATACCGTCTATGAACTAATTACATTTACAACATTCTGAGGATAAAAGAGTTTCATTGGATATTTACTGCTTTTTGTAAAGGGTTGGTGAAGGTCACCAAGTATTTTGTTGGTATGTTTGTTGGAACTCATTCAGTTGGTTCTGTGAGCCACCGGAAAGTTTATGTGACGTTCATCCGCTTAAATAGTGCCGCGTTTTGAAAACCACCGCGCGGTTTGTGTTTGTCAAAGTGGAAGGATAATTGTTGCATAAAAATTCATAATCACAAATACAATATCCATGCTTTCTTTTTCGGAATACCACCACTGATTGAGTAGATAGACTTTAATCGTGAGCAATGAAATAAGAATTAATTGTAAATACTTATAACTATGTTAGTCGTAAACAAGAAGCAGTAGATAGAACCTTTGCATCCAAATTAATGATCTAACTTCATCCTTTAATCTATCTTTAAAACCTTACACCCTTCCACTTAAATCCCGAACGCATGCCCGGCATCCTAGGCGCTCTAAATCGTTCGTTAGCGAATAAATTGGGAGCACTCCGAAGCAGCCAAGATCAGCATTGAGCTATCGAGCCGTCAATTTATTTTAGCCGTAATGATAAAATTAATGGTCACGCCCGCGGGATGGGTTGCAGAGATAGCTTCATAATACCTAGCTGTATTGTTGGCAAAGATGATAGACGAATTTTATTAATGGGTTAATAAAATTGGAATGGTTTAATTATGTTCTTTTAAACATAATATTTTGCATGACGCATTTTTAGCGGACGAAACGATTAGTTGATAGATAAGCAAAATACGTTTTGTAAATCATGAAAAAGGCAAGTAGGTTGAAATAAAATTATTATTAACTGAAACTGACTATATTTCTCATTAAAGTAAATTACACTGTAGATAAAATTTAATATTGTCGTACCTAAATCTTTCCCAAAAGGAAAATTAACATCAACACTACGGTGGATTACCCGACTACGGCGGAGGGTTATGATTTTGACCCGTATGTATGTGGGTATGTCTGTTCATCTGTTCTCTCATAACTTCTAAACTGCTCATCATAATTTGACAAATGAGGTATTGTTAGAAGCGTTTTGATTATCTGCCGGTTATAGGCTATGTGACGTTCGGCTCTAGACGAAATAAAGTTTAAAAAAATACTGTATAACAAATTTAACATTACTTAACTTAATAACTTTTATTTTTGTTTGTCTTAAATTATTATATTTACCTTGTAAACTGTTTACGGCCTATTAAATATTTCCATGTGCGGAAATAAAAAAAGACATGCCTTTAAAAATAATAACAAATAACAAGGAAACGATAATAAAAAGGATAACGATTCACAAATTCATAAAGCCGCCACAAATTATTTACAACGGAAAATCTGCCTCATTTGTTAATAAAGCAGAAAGTGGTCTGCATCAAATGTATTACATTAGATAATTTTATGGAAACATAATATGTAGGTAATAGGAATGCTTTTTCTGCGGCCAGTTCTGATTTATACAACCTTTGCGAAGTTATGTGTACGTAAAATTAATTTAGATAAAAGCGGAGAAACACTTTTTATTTAGTAAAGAAATTGTGTGTACAAGTGAGCCAAGTTCCCTTGTTTGTTTCGTTAGATGGAAAAATTAAAATATAAAGCATTGTCAAGTTTTGGAGCATAAGAAATTTTGATTTGAGAAACTCGCACGAGATAATTTTTCTTGTGAACCTTTTAAGTAAGTAGTTTTTAGGGTTCCGTATCTCAAAAAGAGAAAACGGATCCCTTAAAGGATCACTTCGTTGTTCATCAGTCTGTCAAGACCTTTTTTCTCAGGAACGCGTGGAGGTATCAAGTTGTAATTAATATCAAATAAGTAGATCTATGGTCCCTTGGACCTCATAAAAAACAAGCTTCTTAATAATAATAATAATAACCCCACCCCCGTGTCTCTACGTTGACGTCGTTGCGCGTTCATAACTCTAGGTTTGTGCCGGTAGAGTTAATTTGCCGGAACAGGTCTAGGAGGAGCCAGACTAAGAGAGATACAGAAATCCGCAGGAAAGCATGTGGCGAGCTGTTGGGCAGTAGCGACCCCACGGACCCTATCTCCGGGGAGAAATCTTGTTCCTCATCTCTGGCTTGCCTTTATTGGCCGACTACTACGACCACTGACGAGGAACAGAGCTCCCACCTCATTCTTGCCTTAATTGGCCGGCTTGAGTGGAGATTCGCAAAAGCAAACGTGCTCGGAGGAAGGAAGTATTCCAGTAAGTGCTCGTAGGGATCATTCTGAAAGCCGTGGAATACCTCTCCACTCTTAAACGCTTGTCCGGTTTTTTTTGGTATTGTCTGGTTAGTCATGTTTTATTTTGACTTGTAAGTTATAAGTAAGTAGGTATATTATATTTATCTTTATTCATCTTTTGCTTTTACTTGCTCTTAGTTTCTGGTACGAAAAATGTATCTTTCTTTTACGTTATTTTATGAATCATCTTTTTAAGTCAATCAATCAATCAATCAATCAATCTTTATTTGTGAACACAGGTATTACAATAAAGGTCTTATGTATACATTTTAGTCGAGCTCTATGTCCTACCAATGAAATTGGTGTACAAATATATTGGGTTTTTAATAATAAGTCTGAATCTATACAATACGAATGATCGAGTAAATAATGTCAATTAATCAGTTATAATTTTATTTTTACATGCAAGTCAATGTTAAATTATATTAAAGGGCTAGTAATGTCATACACACATCAACACGGTCTAGGGATATTTTTAAAAAAGCGAATTACTATCAATGTGTTAATTATTTATATGACATGTATATATTTAAAAGATACATTATTTAATATTCTACCATTTTTTAATAATGGTTAAGATACTTCGATTGAAATCTCAGGATTTTATGGAAAAAAAATGAAGCATAGACGGAAACCGTATATGAATTAACTTTTAATTTATGAGTAAAAACTGAAAAAAATAGAAAAATCATTTAATTTGTGTTTATAAACTTGAAGTTAGTAGTCTGAGAAAGCGCCCATGATGTTCATAACACATCGGCAACGATTCGGCATGCTCAGAACAAGGTTGTCAATGTCTTGCTGCGGAATATTGTCCCATGTCCTTCTGAGGTGCGCAAAAAGTTGATCTTCTGTAGCCAGATTTTCAGGAACTTCCTTCAGAGCTCTTCTTTGCAGCATCCACAGCATCCCACGCATGCTCAATGGGATTTAGATCTGGCGATTGAGCAGGCCAGTCTAAGGCCCTAACATTGTGTGTATGTAACCAAGCTGCTACCGTTCTCGCCGTGTGAGCCCGGGCATTGTCGTGCATGAGCAGGAAATCTTGCCCCATTTGTGTTCTGTGGGGCAAGATTACGGGCCCCAGCACCTGTTGGACGTATCGTTTTGCCGTCATATTGCCCCGCACCCAAACGAGATCCGTCCGTCCTCCAAGACGAATTCCTGCCCAAACCATAATTGTTCCTCCTTGGTATGAGTGAAGTTCCTGAGGGTTCTGAAGACGGCTCCATCGTCCAGGAACTCGCCAAACACGCGTCCTTCGTGAATCTGGATGGAAGCCGCACCTGGATTCATCCGTGAACAGCATATTGGACCATTGCTCACGGCCCCAGTCCAAGTGGTTCCGAACCCATTCTTATCGTCGTCCACGATTGCCTCCCCGTAAAGGTGGGACCCGGAGTGGTCTACGAGAGCGTAGATTGCTTTCATGCAGTCGCCTTCTTACAGTTTGGTCACTCACAAGCACTTGGTGTTCCACTCGCAGCCTTTGGACCAATTGAGTCACCGTTGCATTTGGTTGAGCTCGCGCGGTAATTTGCAAAAATCGGTCTTGTCTGGGGGTAATGATGCGACTTGGCCCCCGGTGCCTCTCCGCTACTTCACCTGTGGCACGATAGCGTGTCCACAATCTTGAAATTACATTTTGGTGGGTCCCTATGGCCTCAGCAACATTACGCTGAACAGACCCAGCTTCCAGCATTCCCACAGCTCGTAACATCTCCGCCCTCGTCAAATGTTGGCGTTGCATGGCTACAATACTTCAATTTTAACTTTATCTTTCGTTTAAAAATGAAAAAAAACTTTAACTAAACGTAATTCGTATTGTTTTCTAAATTTCGCACAAATGAAAATTCCCTCTCCTACACATCAAGACATTTTTATGCCACTGAAACAAAAGAATTTTCAAAAATTTGAATTTGGAATTAGTCTGAGATAAATTACAAACAAATCGGTGTATAAAAGATTCCAATGCGGCCAGTACTTTTCGAGTTATTTAATTGAGTATGAAATATCCCTAGACCGTGTTGATGTGTGTATTTCATCATGTTATAAATAATGACAATTATATATATTATTATTAATAAATAATTACACAATTATAATTTATTTTTACATGCATGTCAATGGTAAATTATATTAAAGGGTGTCATATTTTAAGACTGAGAGAGAGTCTGGTGTGAGATTTTTTTTATTTTAAGTCTGTCGTTTGTTTAATTCAACATTGACCTTTAGCAACTGGACTGGAAACAATTACAAATATCCAGATACGATTTTCAATTAAGCAATAATTTTTCATTCAATTCCAATAGAGGATTGGTCAAAGGTGTTTGTTATTTTGATCTTAGTTATGAAATAATTAAATAGGCATATATTACAATAGTCTGCTTAGTGCCGTAGATTCGAAAGTTATTATTATGTGTCCAGACGTGATATAGGAAAGAATTTGAAAACCGACGAAGATATAAAAGACTTGACTGTACTCCTACGGGACAGTTGAAATGTCAAAGTAATCAAAAATGATCCGAGTCGTAAGCTAGCTGCGAGTGCTTTCTGAGGACTGTGTGCAGAACGAAAGTTTGTCTTATAGACAGTACATCCCACTTTTTGTACAAGTCGACTGTAGGAAAGCGTAAGGAAAGACCAGCAGCAACCATAAGTATATCACGTTGAGCTCTTTCCGCCTCTATCAAGACGTTTCAAGCTGAGAAATTGGTACAATATAATATAACTCCAAGTGCAAAACGACGCTGTATCACGGCAACGGTTGCCGGGGCTGCGCCACGATGACATTCAGCGGCGGCGCGGCGCCTCAGACCGCCAGCGCGACTGCGCCGCTGTCACCTTTCCTTTTTATATGTCATATTTGTTATTTTATTTAGATTGTATAGTTTATTGGTGTTTTATTTATAAGGAAAATTGTGTAAGTTTTTATTTATGTTAAACAATGACGACAGTAGTGATGCCGCACGAAGCGCCAGTCAACCTGCCACATCGCTGGATGTCTTAGTGAGATGCCCGCATTGTCCCCAAGCACGGTTTTTTAAGGGTGACCGAGGCTTGAGGGTACATTTGGGTAAGAAACACAAACCCCACAATGTACCTTCATCCTGCCCGACAACATCCCCTTCCCTAACACCTAATTCACCCGCTCAACCCTTTTGGAAAACACTGGCAAAATTTAAAAATTCAACCCCTGTTTTAAAGAGAGTTCCTCGTGGCGCGAGACCGTCCGTGGCTTCAAGTTTAGCGCGTTGTATCCGTCTCGCCGCCAGAGAGAACTCCCAAAGTGCTTGGGAGCAATTGCTCACCTTCCCGTTTAGAATTCTACATGTGCAAAAAAATTTGGCTACTAAAAAAACATTAACAGCACAAATAAAGGATAATTGTAACATTTCGGCCCAAAGTTTTGACCCCAAATTAACAGCACGCTTCCCCCAAAGAGGCTTATTGCACCATGTAGAGTCTAAACTAGGCGAGGGTGATATCAGAGGTGCAGCTAGGATCATCTTTAGTAGCGATGTGGTTGCGCCGTACTCCCCAGAGACACTTACAGCTCTGGAGAGCAAACACCCTGCCCCGGCAGATGACCTCTCCTTTCCTGACCCACCCGATCCGGAATCCAACTCACTTGAAATTACAGCTCAACAAGTACGTGCGGCCGTGTGCTCCTTTCGAAGTGGCTCCGCCGGCGGCCTCGACGGGCTGACACCCCAACATCTGAAGGACTTAATGTGTTCAGGCGCCGGGGAGGCTGGTGAGTCCCTTTTGAAGGAGCTGACGGCCCTCATCAATCTCATGCTCTCCGGCAATGTGAACGAAGCCGTCATTGATATTTTGTATGGGGCAAACCTATGTGCCCTGCGCAAGAAGGATGGCGGCATTCGTCCCATTGCCGTAGGGTCCACTTACCGTCGTACCGCAGCCAAAATTTGCTGCGCTTTCTACAGCGAAACCCTGGCCAGCAAATTCCAGCCCCTACAGCTAGGCTTCGGGTCTAAAGGGGGCTGTGAGGCTGCGGTACACGCATTATCCACTTACCTCAATAGCGGTAAAGGTGAGGTCATCCTAAAGGTTGACATTAAGAACGCTTTCAATTCCGTAAACAGGGACATCTTGTTGACAGAAGTTCAAAAAGAAATACCCAAAATTTACAGTTTTCTTTATCAATGCTACAGGCACCACTCTAAATTACTTTATAAAGACAACCTTTTGGAATCAGCCGTCGGATGTCAACAGGGTGACCCCCTTGGGCCAGTCATTTTTAGTTTGGCTATAAATCCAATTATTCGACAACTAAATTCGGAATTCAACGTATGGTATTTGGATGACGGAACCCTAGGAGGTGATGTAGACACAGTCTTAAAAGATTTAACATACATAAAAGAAAAATTCAGTTCCATTGGCCTAGATCTTAACCTATCAAAATGCGAAATTTATCTTCCCCAAACCACTGACAGAAAGACTACCATAGCAAAATTTAATACTATAGCACCAAACATCAAAATTACAGAAAGAAACTCTCTGCACCTCCTGGGGTCCCCAATTTTTGACGAATCCTTTCCAACGTTTATTGAGCAGAAAATGCAAAATTTCAACGATGTCTCGGAAAGACTTTTCAAAATTAATATTCATTCGGCCTTCACACTCATTCGGTACTGTTGCTTTGGACCAAAATTCACGTATAGCCTTCGTTCCTCCCATCTGTGGAAGCATCCACAACTTTTAGAAAAAGTGGACCAAATTATTAGAAATACATTAACCTCTATCCTAAATGTGGCCCTGGACGACCGAGCGTGGCAGCAAGCCACACTTCCCATCCGCCTGGGTGGTCTTGGTGTCCGCAAAATTTCAAGTATAAGTTTACCGGCCTTCCTCTCCTCGGTCCACAGTACCGATAAATTAACCAGGAACATTTTATCTTCCTCACTGGTCGATTTTGAGGTACCGTGTTTGACCGATGCGTTGAACGCTTGGAAAATGGCTTGTCCCAATACGGATTTGCCTGATAACCCGTCCTCCCAGAAACGGTGGGACGTGCCGCTCTGCAGTATTATACGGAATTCCCTGGTAAACACGTCACCTAATACTGTTGAGCGTGCCCGTCTGCTAGCTGTGGGAGAATGGGAGTCAGGTTTGTGGCTTCAAGCGCTTCCGTCATCCACCATAGGCACCATGATGGATGACTCATCGTTTCGGCTCGCTACGTGTCTCCGCTTGGGCGCACCTTGTGTTGCTCCGCATCGGTGTCTCTGCGGCGAAGCTGTAGACAGTCTCGGGCACCATGGCCTGTCCTGTTACAGGAGCGCAGGACGCATTGCACGGCACGCCAGCATCAATGACATTATTCGTCGAGCCCTTGTCACCGCCGGCGTACCAGCGGTATTAGAACCAAACGGCTTGGTACGTGACGATGGGAAGAGACCAGACGGTATGACGTTGTTGCCTTGGAAGGTGGGTAGGCCTCTGGTATGGGACGCAACCTGTGTCGACACCCTTGCACCATCTCATGTTCCTAGCACGGCGGGCTGTGCTGGCGCCGCTGCAGCGGCTGCTGAGACCCTCAAGCGGCGCAAATACTGTAACCTTATGGGTAACTACAGTTTTGAGCCGTTTGGGGTCGAAACGCTCGGGTCGTGGGGTCCGAGTGCGCGTCTCCTTTTTAAGGAAATTTCTCGCCGACTGATCGACACTTCACGTGACCAGAGGGCTGGCTCGTTCTTTGGCCAAAGAATTAGCATTGCCATTCAACGTGGCAATGCTGCCAGTCTTCTGGGCACGTTTCTGGATGACAGCGATGCGGACGAATACTTCGACGCCTAAGTATCCCTTTGTTTTTTGTATCTATTTGTGTAGTTAGTTAATGTATTTAGTACCTAGTGTAAATAGTTAGTAAGTTATAGTAAATTATAAATATATATGATTAAAAAAAAAAATGTATCCATCTAATATAAAATGAATAGAGGATTAATGAAAATTTTATAAAATTGACTTTCCATGTTACGGTTTAATCAATTTCAATTATATTGGAATAAAAATTGTGCCGAGCGGCGGCGTCCAGGACCGCGTTGAATGGTCTTTATGACTGTCTGGCCAAGGAAAATATAAACGTTTTATCTTTTCTTCTTCTTTTTCCTTTATTTGACTTTTATTGCTGGTTAGTCATAAAACGCCACTATTTCACGTGTTTCTTTTCCCTTGGCCTGAGGTATAGTTTTTCATTTATTGCGGAACAAGCCTTGTATAACTTCCGCAGGTTCAAGCAAGTTATTATTTTTTAAACAGTACCATGTTACTCTCCACCCAAATAAATAATTCTTGCTCAAATAAAACCGAGAAGAATGTTCTTAAATTAGGCAGCAACCGCACAACAAAAAGGTCAGTTTAAAAATTTGCATACACCAAAACCTTTTTGCTTAATCACAAAGTACATTTGTATGCAGTTCCGACCACCCCTTATCTCTGGGAGCGGAACCTGTAATGCAGTTGTCAGATTTGAATTATTGGCGGGACGTCCTAATGGACTGGCCCGATATACTCAGATTTACTCGCCGTTGGAACGGTGGAACTGTCCACTCCGTAGATTATTGAGGGGAATCAGTTGATTGGTTTTGGGGCAAACTGCGGAAGTGTGAAGGGACTTACGTTAGGAAACGTTTCGAGTGGACAGCTTTTCATTTTGCCTGAAAAAGACAAGGAAGGGTTTTATTGAGGTTTAACTTTACGGAAATAACAGCAGAGTGTAAGACAACAGAAAGATAATTACCGTAAAGTATTTTGCGCTTGAACTCAACTTTTGAACGAGACACAAAAGCGATTCTTCCAAACAAAATCATGCAACTAATTTTATGTCGATTTGTCTCCCCTGCTTCCGCGTAATCTCCTGTATGAAATTGACTAACTGTTTTCTTCCTAGGAATATAAAGGAATAGGAATTTACATTTCACAGACTTTTAGATAATATTCAATTCATGGCGGTTCCTGGTTATAAATAGCAGGTCCTGTCTTTCCCTCTGGTGTCGTGGGAGGCGTGTGGACGATGCCCAGAGGATGAACAGCATTCATTTGTGAAATAATAGCATTAAAGTACGATTGCGGTAATTCTGTTTGATAGTGATCGGGAAATAATGCACTGACGTATCGTTTTTCGTTTTGTATTTTTAATATGCTGGTGCGTACAATGTGTCTGCGGTTTGAGCCTGCTGGTGTACTGATGATTGAACGAAAATGACGCATTGGTGTGGTCGCTGCGCAGTGTTCGATTTTTATCTTAGTAAAGGAAGGTTATTCTGGGTCATTGTGCACAAAATGAAATTTGTGGTTACTCAACCGCGTTGGTTTCTTTTGTTACTCATAAAATTTTAAGCCATGTATGATTCAAATAAGTACAGTCGCGGTCTGAAAATGCTTACCACCTTAAGGTTTATAATTGCATGCACACATCTATGTCACAAAGTCGATGATATTCTATGTGATTTGATTAGGTATAGAGCATAGATTATTTTTTATTTACACGTCATCGTCTAGGATAGGGCACCTATACAAAAACCTTTATTGTAAAAAAAAACGATTAAATATTAACTGGGATAAATACGGACATTAAAACCAAGCGAGGTTGAACCAGGTCGAACTTATTACTGAAAATGCAAAAATAGGAAGAAAATCAAATAGAAATTCAAAACATCTTTATTTTTTAAATTCTATCAACAATTTATTGTCTATTATAGACTCCATCAGCAGCTATGACGGCACGTAGTATATCTCGCATAGATGCGACAAGGCGTGCGCATAAATCCAGTCACTTCGATATCATCCCATACCCGTGCACAATGTGATCTAAGAGCTTCAGGGTTTACTTCGTTCTAACAATCCCAGTGTTTATGCCCCACAGGTTTTCAATCGGGTTCATATCTGCTGACCGAGTAGGCCATTGAATGAGACTAATGTCACGGTGCTCATTGAAACTCGCCATAGAAGACCGGGCCGAGTGTATCAGTGCATTATCCTGAACGTAATCAAATTTTACTGCAGCATACACAACGCGCACAGGAGGCAACATCACATCTTCCAAAAGCGACACATAATTATACGCAGAAGCCCTACTTTCTAACGACGTCAGTTCTCCGTCATCGCGTCATCGTGGCCCATTCACCCCCATAAGTGGACTATAACAGTCAACAACAGCGACCAGATTAATTTTAAAGCTCGATAATCAGCCATATAGTTAATCTTCCGATTTGATGCGATTTAAAAGGTTTTTCGTCGGTAAATATAACAATCGACCAATGAAAGTCTAGAAATTGTTGCACAAAATTAAGTTTTGTTGTGAGGTTTGATTTCCACTTTAATAGCATGATGTCCTTAGTGTAGCTCCGCTAGATGCAAAGTTCGTCGAGCCATCCGAGGACTCACATCATACAAAGCAGCAAAATGACTACTTGATCTGAAGCCGTGCTCTTCGTATTGTCGAACCATATCAGTTACTTGCACGGTGGCGAATTGCTTCTATGATCAGTTATTTGCCCATCTTCGACATGACGCCGAGTCCAAAATCTCAAAGTGAATCGAGATATATTGAGTTCTCGTGTTATAACTAATATTCAAGCCATCTTTGCCAATATTTTTTTATTATATTTCAGACTTATTTTTGTTAAAATTTGTCAGTGTAACAAATGCGATTATGTCAATGTGTCAACTTTTAATGTAAGAAATCAGTTTCATCATCAAAAAGTCATGAATACTTTTTGTTAGAATAGAAGCTTCACAACTATTAAAAAGTATTATGTACCTAAATATAGCAATTTAGACTTTACTGCACAAAGTATGATAAAGAATCTAATTTGAAAACTGATAAACATTTTTAGACCGCTACTGTACACGTAATCATACATAATAATATTTGCTTTTTACGTACCTACGCACCAGAAGGCACACATTCCTCTAACGTATGAACCTTAACATCATGTTTATAAAACGCATTATATCGATTATCTCGCACCCTCCTCGATCAAAAGGCACATAAAAACATGATTATAAGGTTATAAGTATAACATCAAAAACTTCTGATTTTTGCGTTCGTGATGGAAACGCGTGAACGCTTTCAGTTCTGGATTAGCTCGTTAGCGGCGCGCAGGGACGGACGGACTCCTATCCGAAAATAACCGACTATCCGCACGGTAAGTGCAAACTTTTTGCTGTTGTGGAAATTATATCGTGAACTCATCACGATATTATTGTGTTGAGAGCAGCTCTGTTATACATTCTCGTTATTCGAATTCTCAGTCATAATTAATAAGATAAAATTTTAATAAACCGAATACCATTTAGGTAACAACGCTTCGTCAAACTGTCTTTAGCATTATCATGTAAGAAAACAATACAGAAGTAAACCATTTAACATAACAAGTAACATATACGAGTACATACATCGTAAACAGAACGGAACAGAAAATTGAAACATCTATTAATCCTAAACCATTCATTATCCGAATGGGCGGAATAATCCACCAAATCAGCTGTAACTTCACAATTGCGTAACATCGCTGATCTGTGATCGTCCGGTATCCGGTCACACGAGAGCACATTGAGCCTCTATTACGTGGATATTCAACGAATCGAGAGTTTAGAGGCTATCAGTCAAAACATTTTGATTGGTCGCAATCAAAGTTAAATCTGCTTTGTATGGCAACGTTAAATAGCGTGCTTTATACTTAGATATTCAGGGTCAAATTTAATTAGCTAGCGAAACTCCGCAGACGTGATGGGTATCGATATCCGATGTCCTGGAGTGGAGACCGTGTTTCGGCAAGCGTAGCGTCGGACCCAGCTAGATGGAACGATAACCTTAAGAAAGTGGCTGCGATAAACTGGATGTGGCGGAGGTCAGGGTGTTGTGGCGCAGCCTGGGAGAGGCCTATGTCCAGCAGTGGACTGCGATAGGCTCAGTTGATTGAATTGATTGAACTTATAACTGGAAAGCGTCATTTGAAAATCTGGAAGATCATAAAAGTCAACCTCTACGCTACGATGCTTCCTACACACGAAAATTAAAACAGTTACATGTGAATATAATGCCTAAGTTTGCAGTTTACGTGTACCTAATATTTATGATCCCCGAGAGAGACTACGGAGGGACATGTAACGTGATGCTCATTGACGACCGGTAGTTCTGACAGCGAGTTGAGTTGGGGTGACCGAAAACAAATACTTTGACATGTACGGTCTTCTGGGAAACTAGAGTACCTATACTGCTTTGCATCTAATCAATTCTGGTTGCTATATTTTCGGAACTTATTAATGACAATCAGTATATTACTGTTACAGATACACTCACACATACACTCTCACATGCATACTCTCTCATACTCTCGCATACCTTACAGACAGTCTCACATACAGACACACTACAGGTATTCACACTCGAATTATACTCTCACTAACATACTTGTTATTATTTGATATTTTAAGTACCTACGGATTTGTGTAAATAGATTAAGTAATTATGCTGTACTATGGAAGGGCGGAGTCTCCTAACACAGGCATTGTTTGCTTAAAAGTAGGCTCCAAACACGAAACCCTTTTTTGTAAACTAAGGCATAAATAAAAACATTTTGATTTTGATTTTTTTGACTGTTTGGATGGATTGAGACGTGTGAAGTGACGCAACGTTGTTGAGGATACCTTTTTTTTAGGGTGGGATTATATCAAATAACTTCTCCCGCTCTGGGCGGACCGGGACGGCGTGTTAAACTCTTACTGACTAAACCCACCCGTGTTGCTTCAGTGTTGCCTGTACATTGCCGGGAGCCACGGTATCCCTTTCGGACTTTCCCGCAGGCATCGGTCCTAGCAGACACCTTCTGTTGTGCTGACATCTCTTTGAGGCACGCGTGGTCCTTATCGGAGGGCGAGCTACCCATTGCTCACCGTCCGCAAGGCCGCGCCTACGGTTGCCGGGAATCGGCCTGCGATTCCCGACGCCCAGGGCGTTTCTTGCGGTGGCTAGGGGCGTGAGGGCGATACCTACGGTTCAAATGTTGCCAATTTATGAAAACCGAAAAAAACAGCCAAATTATACTATTCTGGTACAGAAAGGGTACCGTTTAATATAGCACTTTTGTTGTTAAATTCGTTTGAACGACGTTAGACAAGTTGTTTCCAATTCGTTAAATGATCAATCAAATAAACTAGGCCTTGCTATATTATTACCACCTAACAGATTACTGTAATAATAAACCTCTCGCACGCCACTAATTAACAGCGCTATCATTACGCGAATTAATCACAACAGGCAGTATTTATCACCTCCCGATCCGTCCCGTTTAACGGGAGGGTATCCAAACTACGTCGCAGGCAGTAACTCAGCGGAGCACGTAAATCAATTGTCCGGTTGATTCACTGCTATGTACCGACTGCGGATCAGCGGGTCGGTATTATTGGCACGTTAGATAGGTATATAGCTATCTGTGTGCATACTTGCATGTAAGCAGAATTTGGATAAATGGGTGGTAGGGTTTACACGTCAATGGTCTTCAACGCATTGGAGAGAACTCGAGGATGCTGGTCTATTGTTCAGTCTGACGTTATAATACAATATTTCATAGTAAGATAACCTAAACGAAATTAATTATAAATCCAATAAAATAACAAATTTTTTTGGTAAAATATGCTTATCTTTTTTCTTAAAAACTACACACACGTAACCTCAATAAAATATAGCTAAGTGTGTAAGCTTTTGTGGGTGTATAATCTAAAGACAATCTCCAAATATAAAAAAAAAAATGGCCAATGTTTTTCTTTCATCTCGACATAAGTCCAAGAATTTGTGATTAAAGGCTCGTGCAGACTAGCCCGGCTTGTCACGCGACGCGACACCTGTAATTGTTTTACCGTGGACTTTTCTTAGAAATTGCAAATCTGCACGACGCTTAACGATTAAAAAGTCACTGGTTAACTTCCGCCGCTCCGCGTACCCAAAGAAACGTCTGAAATAAAATA
The DNA here is from genome assembly GCA_916701695.1 of Agrochola macilenta. NCBI lineage: Eukaryota > Metazoa > Arthropoda > Insecta > Lepidoptera > Noctuidae > Agrochola > Agrochola macilenta. The sequence continues at coordinate 24,793,251 of OU753553.1, forward strand.
TCATTATCAAGTTATGATAGTTTAAGATGTTATAAATAAATAAATAAATAAATAAATAAGTTAGTTAGTCTTTTTCCTTTCATATCATCATGACGACCCTGGCGGCTTAGATTGGACTTCTTAGGACGTAGGTTGAGGTTTTGAACCTAGCAACCAATGTGACATCTGCAATTATATTTTTATTAGGAGTAGGAGTCAGAACCTAGGGTGAAGGAAAACATTTTGTGAAGACGTGTGCCTATACAAACTGTTTGTATGTAAATCAATTAACAAGAAAATGGTAGACAGAGATTCACAAAGAAGCCATCTTTGCAAAATATGGAGAATAGCTCTTATTTAGCACCTTTGTACTTAATTATTTTTTTATTTTATTAATTCAGTTTTTAATTACAGATGTCTAATTCTATTACTTAGAACAATTAAATCGTCTTAATTGCGGTCTTTTGAATATTTCAATTAGAGAATTATATTTGTGCCCTCAATTTTGTGGTTAACACAATTTGGCCAATAAAAGTAATTTTCAAGTAAATTTTGTAAGACAGACTGTCAATTCATTTTGTATCTAATTTAATATTGTTTTGCGGCTTCTAATTTTAATTTATACACTGCTTAACTTGATTTATTACGCTTGTGGTTTCTTGAGGTCTTTTTTTCTGCTATGGCTCGGATTGATTTTTTTTTATCAAGAAAGCGGGACAGGAACATGGATCAAACTTAATTAAAGTGGCTTATCGGTAGTAACATTTGCTACCAACTTTGTTGTCATTGGCATGACTGGCACAGTGGGTGTCCAATGGGCTCCTATTCATGGTGTCGTGAGATCTATTCCCGCACGGTACCTAAAGTGTAGCATATAGATCTGTTTTACTTCCAGATATTTTACATGTGTGTGTGTTCGCGATAAGGAAGAAATTCTTAGAGTCGAAAATGCTGTTTTTATTAAAAAAAAAACTAAGATATACAATTGCTATGTATTTAATTTTTTGTCTCATTTTTAACTTTCTCAAATGTCGGTGCGACGCTACAGGATTCTGAAAATTGAGTTTTCGGTTTCTGAAATCTATCGTTCAACTACATTCTTAAAATCAGACATTGCTATGAAACAGGTTTTTATTTGTTTTTGACATATTTAAAAATGCGGTCCGGTCAGACGAAACGCGGAAAATTTCTGAAATTTGTAGTTTTTGGAGGCAGAATAACCAAATCTATCGATTGTATAGGGTTTTGTTTGTAAAACGATATGGCTAAATTTTTGGTCATGGGCTCTCATACCACGACTCTTACTCCGGGACGAAAATTCAAAAGTGTTAAAATTCTATCAATAATGCATTTCGTCGAAACTTTCCAACAGGGATGACGATTAAAATAATTTTTTTGGTCCTTCAGGTAGCTTATATCAATTATTGGACACGTATTTTCTTTTTTACGTAATCAAAATATTAAGACGTAGCGAGTAGCAAGCCCCCACTCCCCAACTTAAATGCGTTTTATTTAAGTATTTTTTTATAAATATGATAAAGCAAGAAACACGTGTCTAATATTTTTTTATTATCTTACTGGCGGATTTTATAGAATTTATTTTGTATAATTTTTACTCTTCATAAAATAACCATACCTGTCGATTCTTAAGAGTAAAAAAAAGTCCAAAAGTCGCCATTTTGTTTCGTTTTCCACAGGGTTTTGACGTTCGCTAATGTTTCCATCTTACGAATCGAAAACCTAGCGATAACGCTTGTCAAAAAGTGTTACTTGGCTACGCATTTCTATGGAAGTTATCGTTCGACTCTGTCGATTCATTTGATGGAAACGAACGATGATGACATTATCTAGCTAATTTCTATTCGTTAACCTATGATCACGTGACATTTCTATAGCTTAAGTTAACCACATACATTTTTGACTTTTCTACTGGTGTTATCGCTAGTCGAATGTTACTTTGTCTAGGCCCTCTGGTGATGGCCGCAGGAATCTGCTGGATGCGAGAAGCACATAACCGGTCGAAGTGGCGGTGCTTGGGGGAGGCCTAATGTCCAGCAGTAGACATTGAAGGTGGAATTTCTTTGCGGTACGTCGTTTTCAACCCCAGATGTATCCCTTTATACTGTATAGGTACAGCAGATATGCTTGGTGAAGGTCTTTACCAAATACCATCGAGGTCAAAAGGGAATAACAGATTTGGTATAAAGCACAATAATAATTTAAACCATTGAAAGCCTCAGAAAATTATGATAGAGGATCAAAATGAGAGTCTATTCAAGAGAAAACCCTAAGTATTATTTCAGAATTGGAGAAAATGGAACACTTAATATGGTAAAAGGTTATTACAGCCATTACATTATCGTTCCGCCTGACATTAAAGTATCATTCATAGGTAACCGTATCCTTGAGTTAAACTCGGGTATCTATGGTTAAACTCGAACAAATTACGCCGCAAGTAATCATGTCGTTTTGATGTGGAACAGACAAGGTTACGTCTTACTCGTTCTGACGTACTGTGGTATATAATGAATGAAGAATAATGGTAGATGATTTGAAAAAGTTCTAAAGAAGATTTAGGATAACGGAGTTGAGACTAATACTTTGGCTAAGCTTTATTCCTATCACTGTCGCACAGTTGTCAAATTACAAGTGCAATATAGAGACACACATGTCAAGTTAAAGCAGAACTTCAGACTTTCTGGGCTAAAGTGGAAGCTTGCCAAACCATTGATAAAGATTATGGTGATTAATGGTGATTAAGTATGCTAAAATGCTACGAGAAATGCTATATTAAGGAAATAGTGTGACATATTATTATTTTAAATCAATTGTTAAAGTAAAATCAACAGCTACTATTGTAGTCATAGGTAGATTAAATTCGGCATTAAACTTATTAATCCCATGAAACCGATCGCCAAATATTAATTAATGATCGTTCATTAAAACTATCAGGTGAATCTCGCCAATTATTTATTAAATCATCAAACAACGGTAAGCTTGTTAATATTAATAAATTGGGATTGTTTGCAGAAGGGAACGGCAGACAATCACTATAATTCATAAAGCATTTTAAATCAATGTTCGATGTGAATGATTGATTCGTATATTTTGATTGAATCAATTTACGAAATAAACAACCGACATCCGAAAAAAATCACTACAAAGTGAAAAATAACTTTAATTTCGGAAGTCGGTGTCATGGGTTTTGAAGTTTCGTTTTTTGCCACCGACTTCCGAAATTAAAGTTATTTTTGTAAAGTTTTTATTTTTCACTTTTTAGTTGTGGTACCTACCCCACACAAATTCAAATACCAGTACCTGCTATGTAAATAACAGTTACAGGAAGTTATCATCATATCATCCACATGAACTAAGTGGGAAAAATACGTATTTTTGAAGCTTACTCAAAAAGTATCCCAGTAAAGTTAATAAAATTTATATGGGACCAATCCGGGAGCATACCCTTTCATACAAAAAAAATATTTTCAAAATCGGTCCACAATTGACGGAGAAATCGACGAACATAAATAAAAAAAAAACATACATACGCGTCGAACATATAACATATTAACATATTTTTGGAAGTCGGTAAAAAATACACGACATGATATCACGCCTGTATTCCCCAAAGGTTACGCGTGTAGTTATATTACAATATACTCACATTTTATTTATAAATAGTAAACCATTTATTATACAAAAGCTTGTTCTGGGTCTTTTGGTCAAGAAGACATTTAGAGATCGTGCTTAAGTTCATTCCAAAAAATATTAGCTATCAATACGACTTCTGATATAGAGAAGAATCGATCATTGATATCAATTCTTGTTCACAAAGCGTGGGTGTTGCCATTCAGTCCGAGTTTCCTTCAATCTACCCAGCCTTTTCCCAACTTTATTGTGGCCGGCTTCCAGTCTAACCGGATTCAGCTGAATACCAGTATTTAACATGGAGTGACTGCCTATCTGACCTCCACAACCTAGTAACTGGGTAATACGATACCCCTTGGTAAGACTGGTTGTCAGACTTTGGGGCTTCTGATGACCCGTAACGACTGTCAAAGATCAACGAATGACAGCCGGGACCAACAGTTTAACGTGCTTTCCGAGGCACGGCGGAATCTCGGTATGTAAAAATGGTCACCCATCCATAGACCAACCCCGGCAAACGTAGCTTAACCTGACGGATCGACCCGTGCAGCAGTTATTACTTAGACACGAGCTCCTCCGAGTTTCCTTGAAATGCGGAAATCAAAATCCCCAACACCAACACCAACACCCAACAGGCCAACACTCATCATGTTTTCCTTAGCTCTACACTTGAGTAAGGACTAACTCGGAGTGACTTTTCTATCTATACCATTTTATATTCAAACGTCATTCAAAATGGCGGAACCTGCACGTATTCATAATAAAATTGGGATATAATGTGTTCGTATCATAATTTCATGCTCCTCACTGATAATACGGTGTTCATAAAAATATACGCATCGTTAATACTGGTTTGGGAAGATATTTTATGAAAGAAGGTAAAAAGAGGGTCGAAGGTTGAAGGGAAGTCGGTCTAATAATAAGATAAATGAAATAATAAATAAATGGCATAATAGCCAAGAGCCTCGACCAACACCTAAGGAGGCTCTCGTTAGGCAGCTGGATCAAGGGCTTGATCCAGAAAGTGGTACTTCTAGACACGGCGCGTATCGTTAGGAGTTTCCTCTCTCAGGAGCCCTGACCACCGGTAGCTTGGACCCTGTTCCCGATACCGGTGGGCTACTATTTTTTATATTTTTAAATGTTTTTGTTTCCCTTTTGTTTTTATAAAAATATTTAAAAATGTAAATTATATGTATATATATGAAATAAAGGAGATAAATGATATGATTTAAAATATCTAATAAGGGCTTGGTCAAGCTAAATATATTGCTGTTTAACGTTCCCTGCCAAGCTACAGACTGCTGTAGATCGATTATTTCCTGTGGACTGACAAAAGTTACTCTGATATACACACGCATTCTCTTCTTCTTTCCCTGACCTAATTCTTCCTTCCTTTTACGATTCTCACATGAAGGTATAAAACCTATTTTACACCGGAAACCACGCGGTAAATCCTAAGCCTTATTTACCGACAACACCAACGCCCAATCAGATCGTATCTTAGTCACAGTTTGATGGCGGCAGCATGATTTATCCGACGCAAATGAAGATGTGTTTCGATCGGGAGGTATAACCGCATACCAATCTCCATCAGAGGTTCTGTGAATGATAAGGGACGGTTTAAGCCTTTGTAAATTATAAATCGTCGATGTTGTTAACCAAACATGGGTTTGAGTGAAAGGTGAAATTTTAATTGATAGCTTCGTTGATCTGCTGGTCGTAAGTGCGACTTATAAGCTTAGGGTCCTAGGTTCAATCCTGAGGGGTTCAATGCATGTGTTGGATCATTCGGTTCCCTACAAAATGGTTGAGCTGGATGGTGCTGATCAACGCGTCATGTTCGTGAACGGGCGCCGTCAGTTGTGACTGGTCATGTCTTATCTGCCATGGCTTATTTTTAATTGTTTTATGTTTTGTACATTGTTCTCACATAAAGAAGCAACAAGAATAATGTACCCGGGATTTGGTAATTTTCTGTATTTAAAAGAGTGTCCCGTTCTTCTCCATAAAGATCTACGTTTTGGAATGGGCAACTTCAACTTTCTCACTAACTGACGCGACTATTTGACAATTCAAAAGTGCCTGTAAATGGTTTAATTGAAATAAATGCTTTGAGTTTGAGATCGAGGTTCCTTTTTTTTTAAAGCATTTATTTCAATTGAACCATTTACAGGCACTTTCGAATTGTCAAGGAATCGGTCAGTCAGAAATATGAAGCTAGTTCCCATTCCAAAGCGTAATAGGTACCTATGGAGAAGAACGGGAAAGAAACTCCACGGACCCTCTTTTAAATAAATGGTTACAAAAAAATGGTTACGACGTGCACGTTAGAAGCGTCCGTAATAAAAAGATAAAACAAATAACAATTCAAAAATTTAAATCAGCCAAGGCAGCTAAGAGTTGACCAGTCCCAATTGACGGCGCCCGTTCACGAACATGACGCATGGATTAGCACCATTCAGCTCAACCATTTGGAGAGAGCTAAATGATCTAACACACGCGCCACCATCAGCAAGACATCTGAGTGAGCATGACATACTCACAGCCACCAGGGCACATTCAAGTCAATAAAAGACGTATTACCCGGTAAATGGTAGCTCTTTACTAATAGTAGTAGCAGCATAGTACTCACACCTATGCTCTGAAATTATATAATACAGTGTTATTCGGTTTTTCCATAAGAGATTTGTCAGTAGCAATTCGGAGTGTGGTTTTGTGCCCGGGTGATGGCAATAGGCCCCCACCACATGGGACTTTAACGAAACTGTCGAAATGTGCTGTGCTGTGTACCTAGCTCTTAGGGGAATACAACCGTGATGATGTCATGTGATGTGGAAGTGAAATGTCCTCCCTGTTGTATATTCTTGATATTCGGATCGTTAGTGCATGTCAATTTGGAACAAACAACGTGTTGTGTTTAGTTCGGGGAATAACCAAATTTTCTCTTTGTGAGGTACATAACTGTCTTGCTCACCTTGTAGTTAATGACGAGTTTATTAAATCCTGTTAACAATAATAGGTAATCTATGTATCACTTATAATGCGGTAAGGTAACCTTTAGCTACCCCCAGTACGTGGTACATTACCTACCACAACATAACATAATCGCGCATGGAAAGC